>OX387242.1:139938893-141138893 GCA_947561735.1 Cenchrus americanus
TCGAAGACACGTCCGACGAGGAAGACGAGGAGATGCCTCAGGAGCAGTTCCAGCTGCGGTCCCGGTTCAGCTGCCCTGGACTGCCCAACGTGCTCCTCATCAACGATCCTCCGACCAGCTTGGAGGCTAGTCTGCCTGCGCCGCCGAGGAGGCTGCGCAACGTGGCACACAAGCGCGTCACCAAGAAGATGAAGGTCACTGAGACTACGTCTCAAGAGGTAAACTCCTCGAGTAGAGTAGTCGAATATTTGTCTTGCGATGTTGTGTGTGCTGATAACTGAATTCCGAGTGCTTGCAGGAGATTCCGCCTCCCGACCCCGTAGACTAAGGGGACGAAGGCGACTGGGAGACGGTGGGAGAACCGGCTGAAAGAAGCCACAGCCCAGCCCCCACCGTAGAAGAGCTCGTGAAACAGTTGACATAGCGGTCGACTACAGTAGTCGAGCCGTAGGCGCCGGTTGTCGAAAGCAGGACAGAACCGGCCGCGACCACTGCTGCTGAAGAACCAGCAGTGACTCCAGCCGAAGAAGAGGCATCCTCCGAAGCCGGGCTTGTCGACATTGCCAGCATACTTGGCGCCCCGACCGTGACTGTTGTCCGGTCGAGCTTGTAAGTGAAGATCCTTCCCGAGTAGTACGTGTAGCCAGGTAGTCTTACTTGGTTGACCACCAGTGATGTACTTTGCAGGAAATCGACAGACTTGTCCTGGGAGAGAGATGAACCCAGCGTAGCAGTGGCTGAAAAAGATTCCACGCCTGTTGCCGAGGGGTCCGCTCCCCTCCCCCGAGCTGAGGCCGTGACGCCGGCCGTAGAGGCTACACTGCCGGATGCCAGCATAGTAGAAGGTAAGTATACTGCACAGACGCAGCCTTCCTCGAGAAGTAGTCGTAGCCCCCGAGAATCTAATCCCGTGTGTCTTCTGTTGACACGGGCCGAAGTCGAGGGAAGCACCATCCCCGAGGCTGTGCCCATTGAAGGCGTGATGTCGGAGACACAAGAAGCCGCCAGAGCAGCAACCGAGCTGGTGGAGATAGCTCGCGGGGAAGCCCCCGGGGTGGCCGAAGAGGTGCGCGACAATGTGCTGCCGAGGTCAAGCCTGGAGGTAATCGTCCATTCGCCAGAGAGTCGGGATGCAGAGCCGATCCATTCGGCGCTAATGTCCGAGGCCGCCACTAGTAGTCGTGGTGGAATCAAGCTTCTGGCGGACGATCTTGTCGACCCAGCAGCAGTGGCGCGCAACATGGAGGCGATGCGGCGGGCCGAGCAATGGATGAAGGTAAATTGTTAGTACCCTTGAATAGTCGATCTGCCATGAGTGCTGAGTACCTGAGTAACAAGTGTTGTCTACTGCAGGATGTCGTGGAGAGATCCCGACAGAAGTCTGGAATACTCCAAGGATATTGCGATACGGTGCTCTGGGCAGAGTCACTGGAGAAAGAACTCACCAAGGCCAGGAAGCACTCCGCCATGCTCCAGTCGAAGCTTGATGGTGCCTTCGCCCAATACCATAATGAAGTCCAAGATATGCAAGCGAAGAGCGATGAGCTGGTGCGCAAGAACAAGTCGCTCCGCAATAAGGACAAAGGTATGCCGCTGACTTGTCGAGTACTTATTAGAAGTACCATGTAGTGGCCTGTCATCGCCACCTTTGTTGTTTGCAGAGCTTGAGACCCGAGTTGAGCAGCTCAAGGCGTCAGAGACCGACATGAAGAATCTCTTCTACCGGGAGAAAGACGCACGCGAGGTACTTGAGTATGATTATAAGCAGTTGGCTCATGAGTGCGATAAGCACATGGAAATTCGGATTGCCTCGGACCGTGATCTTGTCAATTGCTACAAATCTCTACAGAAGCTGAACGAAGATTGCGAGAAGTTGCAGAGACAACTCAAAGAACTTGAAGAAGCCGCACTTCCCATTGCAAGGCTGTTGGTGTCGGTGTTTTAGACCGGCAACCTACCCGAGGTAGATGAATGTGGCCTCGCCGAGATCGGTAACTCAAAGGAAGAGACACGTGGCACACAATTTAGACAGGTTCAGGCCGCAAGGTGCGTAATACCCTACGTCCTGTATGTTGTGTAGCTCTGGATTGATTGGTGTGATTACAAGATGATGCGTAATGAGAGAGAGAAGGGTCCCTGCCTCGCCTTATATAGCCCGGGAGGCAGCGTTACAGGTCGGTTTAGGGAGAGAGTACTAGTCGTATACGTCTAGGAGTCCTCTACACAATACAAAGTATTTATAGCTTCCTATTCGAGTACTTCTCCACCATAGTCCTTGCGCCTCACGCCATCAGGTGCAGTGTGGAACAGGCCGGGTATGAAGGATCAGATGGCGACTAGAGAGGGGGGGGAGTGAGTAGGAGCCAGTAAAAATTCTTCTCGAAGAACCCGACCTATACCCTAGACAAATCCCGGTCACACACGAGCGATGGATCGAATCACGCACCAACCGCCAAGACAACAAGGTTATGGATCAACCTCAAGTCTTAGGAACGATTCATTGAAGCACACACGGAAGCACGAAAGAAGGAAGGAAGGAATCGAACCAAAGAGCAAACCAGCCAGGCTCTGGCGGACTGTCCGGCCAGGTAGGGCGGACTGTCCGCACATGCCGCGCGGACTGTCCGGCAGGGTATCGCGGACTGTTCGCACCAGTGCCGCAGACCACCCGGCCTAGAGCCGCAGACCGTCCGTTAAATCCAACAGAACCTCCAGTAGCGAACCTCGAAAAACGGACCGTCCGCGGGGAGCACGCGGACTGTCCGCCAGGCACCCGCAGACTGTCCGCCCGGCACACGCGGACCGTCCGAAACCTCGTCCAACTAAAACTCAAAACCACAACGGATCGAAAGCGAAGACGAGCAAGAACATGAAGAACACACGACGAACACTGTGCGCGTGGACCGTCCGCCAGGCCCTTGCGGACCGTCCGCGAGGCACGAACAGAATAGAAAACTGCTCGACCCCTAAAGTGAACACTCCCAATCCATCACCGGATCTCCCAAACGGTAGAAGCTGTTGAGACAAGAGTTTGGGGACATGAAAAGAGTCAACCCAGGATGCTATACCCCAAAAATTTCGCCTCCTAACTTCCTAAATCATCGGGAATCGCGGATCCTTTGAACACCACCAAAAGCTAGAGCTCCGAACGAAAATCCTTGAATCGAAGTGGTTCCCCGGCGTTTGAGGGCACAAGATCAATCCCAAAGATGCACAAGACATCCATCCATGTTTCCCTTAAAGAAATCCGGGGAGAAACCCACTCAATTTCGCGGAACCACACCAAGAACAAAGGCACCAAAAACAAGCACAAAAAAGACCACGAATTTCACAACGCCGAATCTTCTATACAAACCAGGAAAGATTCACAAGGTCTAGCATGCCGCCCTAGCATCCATCCCTCTCAACAAATCTCTCATAAAGCTCTCATGCTAGCCTAGACAAGAAATGGAGGAGAAAATGTCTCGGGAAAATGAGAAAGAGGAGGGGAGAAATGAAACCCTAAGTCGCGGAGAGAGGGAGCCATCCACACACACTCATGGCTTATATATCGGGTCCCGCCGGTGTGGTAAATGACTCGACTACCCCTAACTCAACTACTGGCGATACAACACACGCAAGGGCATTTATGTAATGTTTGTGGGTCTTGCCATTGGACGGCCACACCTTTTCCGCAACCCACGTCCTCCCGACGCAAGCCATGTGATCCCGCCGCGTGTCCTCCTCTTCGAAGCTTCCCGACACGCCCGGATCCCGTCTCCGTCGCGTTGGGCCTTCGGACTTGGTTTTGAGGCCCAAACCAAGAAACCGTCCTTCGATGGTTTTGTGGCCAAACCACCAAACCCCGTGTGCTCGGCCCAGCCTCCCGCCAAGCCAATTGACTCGACCGCCACCTTGCACCGGCTCGATCGTCCACGACTTCGTCTTGCTCGTCTCGCCACCATGTGGCCCGCACCTAGTCCCGCCGTCCACCGGGTCCCTCAAACTGAGCCTACTTGTCTCTCCATCTCCCAGAGGCCCCTCAAGGCTGAAGACCTTTCGCGCCCGTTCTTCACCTGCAACAACACCAACTAGGCCGCAGCCTACACCTGCGCACTGAGCCAAGAGTCAGTCCAACACCCGTTGTTAATAACTCATCACTGAGGAGCGGTCATCCATCGACCACCGGGATGCTCCTGGTCCTCAATCTCCCCCTTGATGAGTGCATTGACAACACACAACGCGAAATGAAATTCAGGGAAAGAATGTAGGACGAAAGAAAAACAAAGAAGCGCAACTCATGACCAAAACCAAAGAAAGGCAAAGAAAGGTCACAAGCCGAGCAAAGCACAAACTCCACACTGAAATCAGCAAGAAAGCTCCCCCTGAAGAAATACAAGCTCCCCCTGAACATGTGGATGCAAACTTCCAAAATTGAGATGCATTTTTCTGAATTTGCATTAAGCTCACCTCTTCTCCCCCTTGTTGACAATGTATGAATCAAGGTGAAAATGCAGGAATGTAAGACAAAGCATAAAACATCTACATGAGCTTCTCAAATAGGCCAAATCTAGTGTCAAAGGCTAGAAATGGACAAAGAGCACATATATGGATCATCACATAGTCAAAGCATTGCCACATGTAATATATGAAAATGTAGGCATGTGACAAAGCAAATTTTCAGATTTGAGCAGTATTATCAAAAGATGGCTCACTTCAAATGTAAAGGCCTATCCATGTCATATTCTAGCCAAAAACATGCATATCATCCAGAGATCATACAAGGATACCAAATTCTCAACAAAAGCTCATTGCAAACACCCATAAAGCAAAGCATGTCATGTTAAAGCTCATGAGCCATGTGTCCACTTCAGGGAGACTTCTCCACTGGTGAACATCATGCAACATGTTTTGCACCCATGTGTGAAAGATAAGACATTTTAAGCATAAGCATGATGGATGGAGCATTTTTCAAGCATACACACTTCTTTTCCAGATTAATTCATTTCATGGTACATGAAGTGCCTTTGGGGCAAAAAGAAGCTTATGCTCCCCCATGAATGCAACATAGGCTAAACATTCACAATGATATCGGCCTTTGGCCCAAATGCAAGAAAAAGACATCCAAGCACAATCTAAGCATAGAAAGCACATTTAGACCAAAACGTGACATGGATACACTACTACACATGAGTGGAGCATATTTCATCAATTTTATTCAAGATTAGCATTTGATTCAAAAAGGGCTATCTCACAACACATATATTTCAACTATTCCAAGAGCATAGCCTCACATAGCCATTCCTCCACACACATGACCAATATCTCACAAGTAGCCAAAGAAACTCAAATAAGGCATATGAAAGAAGCTCATCATCCTAAAATGCAATATGATATATAACAAGATGGCTATCCTACCATGGTTTATACATCAAGCAAAGCATGTATATACATCAAAGTAAACATGGTATGATACATATAGTACAAAAGAAAATCCCCCAACAATCAACTATTAAGGGCAACAAACCCCAAGTTCCCCCCGCAAGCGCACAAATGTAGCTTGGTCGAGAGGCTTTGTAAAGATGCCTGCAAGTTGATCTTGGGTAGGTGTTAACACCAAAATTTGTTAAGGAGTATGACATGTGGGTCCAATTCGAAAAAGAGTCCGTCTGGTGGAAGGAAAGATATTTTCAGGGATTTTCGGCAGAAGGATCCGCGGTCGGCTATCTGCTCCAGTTCGGCAAAAGAACAGTAGAGCTGATTTTGCGGGATTGGACGGTGACGTGGCTCGTTCGGAGGAAGCGAATGGATGGATAGGCGATCGAGTTTAGTTAGGCAATGAATCCATTCGCAGTTGTAATCAGCAGGGTATAAATACGATCCCTGGATGTATGTAACAGACACGTTCATTCCTCAATACACATCGGCCTTACGCCAAACCCTAGAGTCCTTGTTGTGTCGTCGAGTTCTTCGAGAGGGCCAATCGATCCGTCGACCTCCGTGAGTACCGGCAACCTTGTATCATGTCTAGTATCATGCGGTGGATTTAGATCTGATGCAAGTAGTCTTGTTACCATGCTTCGTGTCACGCGGTAGATTCAAGCTTGGTTCAAGAGGGTTTCTTGTTAGATCATGAGCCATGCGGTAGGCTAAGGTTTAGCTCGAAGCTAGTTATCGGCACTATTGGATTTTGGCAAGATCCAATGGATTCATTAAGTTACCCCGTGTTATCATGAGTTTTACTTTATGTTTTAATTCATGCAACACACTCTTGCCCAATCTAGATGGGTTTGGATCGGCTTTTTTCCCTTTTAAGATCCGTATACGAGCAGATTTCGTGTTTTTGACGCATGGATCTTGTGCTCTCCGATAGCCGAAACCGAATCGATCTAGGTTGTTACGTGTTGCGGGTTCAAGCTTGCTTTGTGCGTATAAATCTTGAAAGAACCGGGTGTCATGCGGTAGACGCGAGTTTTTGGGTTGCTTTGGAGCTAGTCATCCGGTGGATTAGATTTCCAATTCAGTCTGATAGATTTATTCACGTGGTAATGTTTGTTCCTTCTTCATGGACCCTGGATCGGCTTTTCAGCCGTATTCGGTTATGTTTTTCACGAGTAGATCACGTGCCTCGTTCGTGCCTTAAGTGATGTATGCTTTTAGCTTTCCGTATTTAGATTGTATCATGCGGTGGATAGATCTATTTGCGGGAAGTGGTACTTTTTTCATGCAAGTTGTATCATGCGGTGGATAGATTTGTTTGTGATCGTACCCGACGGATCTTAAAGTACCTAGACATGCGGTAGACTAGTGCTTTGATCTATGCGTGCTCATTTAATACATGATCATGTTCGTGCTTTACTTCATTTAATGTTAATCTTCATGAAGATCGGTCATGGCTTTGCACATGCATTCATGTTTATTCAAAGATCGATCGTTGTCATGCTTATGTTACCCGTTCGGCAATGTTCTTTTTTCCTTCGCGGTTACCCGAATGGTTGTGGTTCTTTGACAGGTAGCTTTCGCATAGCTACATGTCGTCTTGCTTGGCTTCTTAGCCGTAAATATGGAACTGCCTGGTATCACCCGGTAAGTTCCAAGCTTTGGTATTTAACTGTTTTATCTTTTGTTAATTTTCAGGAAAAATTGACTGGCACGTCACTCTCTCTCTGCGCGTGCGAAGCTAGCTTTTCAAACTTTGCCGTGTGATTGGCGTTGAGTGCACATTTTGCGTCAACACACTTTTTGGCACGCCGGTGGGACCATACGGCGAATTGGTTCAAGATGCTCGAAATCTCGGACCTCCCGGATGTCAACATCGAAGAGCTTTCTCCCGAGCAAGCATCGGCGGCTCCTAGACGCCGTGAATCAATTTCAAAGCAAAAGTGTCTCATGTCGTTTAAGAAGAATCGAAGTGGTGTACCATATCCGAAGAGTGGCACCGCCCGAGTGCTCGTTGCCGGGAGAGACCGACGCCACAACCCAACAAGAAAAAGAGGAATGCGCGCGGATCTTCCAGGAATCGGTAGACAACATGCTCACCAAGCACAACCAAGCTTTCCTCGGATCGCTCCAGCAGATGATGGTGGCCCTCTTTGGCCCGGGTGCGGGGCAGGCGTTTGGAAAGACGTACGCCGGAAAGAGCACCGTGGAGCTGGGTGAATCAAGCTCTCAGCCGCCGCTGCGAAGCCAGGTGCAGCAGCCTCCTCCTCAAAGCTCCGGGAGCGAGACATTCCAACCTCCTCCGCAGGGCGCTGGGGGGCAGCCAGTTCAGCCTCCGCTGCAAGCTTCAGGAAGTCAACCAATCCTGCCGCCACCACGAGCAAAGACGGGTCAGCCCGTGCAGCAGCCGAATCCGTACCAGCCTACGTACGGAGACCTAGCGTTCGGCTCACCTGGGGCCCCACTTGACCCCAGTCGAAGAATAGCTCCGTCGACCAAGCGGCTCCCGGAAGAATTTGTACGGCGGTGGCTATCATGAAGTGGGAAATTACGGGGCGTTCGATGCCTTCCCGCACCCGGGGTACGCGCCGGCCGGGCGCTCGGGAGGAAGATGCCCTAGCACGCAAGATGGCCGAATTGATGCGAGAATCGGTTCGGCCTCAAGCCAAGGATGCGGGGCCCCACCTACGAGCCGCCGTTCCCGGAGTGGTACTATAACGTGCTCCCGCCACCAAGGGTGAAACCGCCGACGGAATTCACGAAGTTCTGCGGGCGAGGACGAGACAAGCACGGTCGAGCATATCGCTCGTTACCTCATGCAGCTTGGGGAATGTTCGGCCGAAGAGACGTTCAGGGTTCGCTACTTCCCCGCCTCGCTGACGGGTCCAGCTTTTCAGTGGTTCTCGTCCTTGCCGCCTGAATCAGTGGCCAGGTGGAAAGATTTGGAGCGTAAATTTCACGCTCATTACTTCAGCGGCAGTTCTGAGAAGAAGTTGATTGATCTCGCCACCCTGAAGCAAAGGCACAGTGAAACGCCGCTGGAGTTTCTTAGAAGATTCAGAGAAGTCAAGGGCATGTGCTTCTCATTGAACTTGCCAGACGATCAGCTGGCTGATATGGCCGTCGCCGGGATGTTGCCAGCCGTGCGCGAGAAGCTATTTGGGATGGAGTTTGAAAACTTGGGCCAACTATCGCAGAAGTTATCCTTGATGAGCAATCAGGCATATGGCCTCAAGAAGGACCCCAAGTTTGGCAAGCAGCATGACATCGCTGACATCTACAACCAATTCTTGGACAAGGCTGATTTGTGCGAAGATTCTGACGACGAATTGGAGATAGCTGCAGCAGAGATCTTGTGGGGTAAAGAGCCCTTGACGATGAATCAGCGGTGGGTCAGGCAGACCAAAGGAACCTACGACTTCGACATCACAAAGGCTGATAAGTTGTTTGAGCTCTTGGTAAAGGAAGGCCGAATCAAGTCGCTGCCGAAGGGCACTCTATGCTTCGGCTTCGATGGAGTCAAAGCGAAACGTTACTGCGGCTTCCATGACAGAGACTCGCACTCTATCAACGATTGCAGGGTCTTCAGGATGAGGATCCAGAAGGCTATCCAGGAAGGGCACCTCAAGTTCGATAACAAGATGAAGCTGGATGGCCACCCCTTCCCCGTGAGAACATGCTCGGCTTTTCTATCAATGCGATAACGGCCGAAGAGAAGGGGAAAGTCAAGGTCCCGACCTCGCCCGAGTCCGGGCAAGATGGATCAGTTGACCGGAGCGCCAGGTGACCCTAGAGCAAGTGCAGGGCGACGCCCCCCGCGTTCTCAAGAGCCACATCGAGATTGGGGAATCGTCCAGGCCTAAACCCAAGGTGACGTCACGCATTCTCCTCAACAAATGGCAGCGCCAGATGGAAAAGGAGCGCTACCAAAAGCGTCGTCACGAGGAGGAGCAGCGCATGGCTGAAGAGGAGGCGCGCAAATGGAATCAGGAACAGCACGCGCGCGAGCAGGAGCGCGCCCACTGGGGATGCGCCTTCTTCAGGCACTGCTGGAATGAGGGCCTAAAGCTGCCCACATTAAGGAACTGTCCTGAGTGCAGCGACAGATATGCCGAGTACGGGCGAGAAACCGCGCAATCGCCGATCCGTCCATGAAAGACTTGGAAGGATTCACCCAAATGGGGATCGGCGGCAAAAAATTGAGGTTATAGATCACCCCAGGAAGCGCCAAGCTGATCTCAGGTGGGCTGACCAGGAGGAGGACGAAGATGTCTACGTCGGCGAGAAGGGGCGGTGGTGCCCACCCGGTCTACGCAAGAGCCAGAAGAGGCGGGTCCAACGCTTGAGGAACCGCGAGATGAAACAAGCCGGGATCCGGACGAGGCGAAGTGGCGCCCCAAGGACCGGCGGAAGGATCGAAACGCTCGGCCCCTGCATGCATGGTATACTTCCTACCAAACGAGTTCATGGCTCCCGCTAACCAGGTGATGCAGGAGGAAGCTTCCTTTGACGACGAGCAGCCCGAGGAGATGATGGCGCAGCTGGTGCTAGCCAAGCAGGCCATCTTCGACAAGCCGGCCAAGAACCGCCATATGAGGCCGCTGTACTTGAGGGGGTACGTCAATGGCAAGCCATTGACCAAGATGTTCGTTGACGGTGGCGCGGCAGTCAACGTAATGCCGTACACCACCTTCAGGAAGCTTGGCATGACCCCGAGCGATCTGACACCAACAAGCATCATCCTGAACGACTTCGCCGGGAACCCCTCAGACACCAAAGGATGCGCTCACGTGGATTTGATGATCGGGTCCAAGACGCTGCTCACCACCTTCTTCGTCATCGAAGGGAAGGGAGCCTACGCCGCTCGCTTGGGCGGGACCGGATCCACGCCAAGCTCGCCGCGTCCCATCCACTATGCATCAACAGTGATCCAATGGGTGGACGATGAAATCGAGGTCGTCCGTGCGGATGACTCCGTAAGCGTGGCTAACATGGAACCAGCCTTCTGGGAGTACCAAGGCATCGATTGCTTCTCAGGGAAGGACTGGGGAGAAGGTCCTGTTGAACCTGTCAGCAGTGACCAACAGCCGATTCAAGCAGTCGGCTCTTATAGTAATTTTTAATGGAGAACCCCGTGGATGGCACTGATGGCAAGTTAGGACGAGGATTTATGTCGGCCGATAAGCTGGAAGAAGTTGACATCGGGAACGGTGATAAATCAAGGCCGACGTTCATCAGTGCAAATTTGCAACCAGACTTCAGGGGGAACTTAATTGAGCTTCTCAAAGAATATAAAGATTGCTTCGCCTGGGATTACTCGGAGATGCCTGGATTGGATCGTTCCATCGTCGAGCACCGGTTGCCAATCAAGCCTGGTTTCAAACCATATAAGCAACCGCCCCGGAAAATCTACAAGGATGAGGTATTGGCCGATGTGAAGAAGGAAATCGAAAGATTACTTGACGCAAACTTCGTTCGGCCCTGCAGATATGCGGAGTGGATTTCTAACATCGTCCCTGTGTATAAGAAAAATGGAAAGATGAGAGTTTGCATACACTTCAGGGACCTAAACAGAGCTACTCCCATGGATGGATACCCGATGCCTATTGCCGATTTGTTGATTGACGCCGCTGCTGGGCACAAGGTGATTAGCTTCATGGATGGCAACGCGGGATACAATCAGATCTTCATGGCAATAGAAGACATATCAAAGACGGCCTTTAGATGTCCTGGTCATATAGGCCTATTCGAATGGATCGTCATGACATTTGGGTTGAAAAATGCCGGTGCAACCTATCAGCGGGCCATGAATTACATTTTTCATGAGTTGATCGGCAAGACCATGGAAATCTACATTGACGACGTAGTGATCAAGTCCTTAAGTCATGACACCCATCTGGAAGATGTGAAGAAGACCTTGGAATGCACCCGGAAGCATGGCCTAAAGATGAATCCAAACAAGTGTGCATTCGGGGTGTCGACTGGAGAGTTCTTGGGGTTTTTGGTCCACGAAGGGGGAATCGAAGTTGGCAAAAAGAGCATGAAAGCCATTGATGAAGTCGTTCCTCCAACCAACCTCAAGGAGTTGCAATCACTGCTCGGCAAGATCAACTTCGTGAGAAGGTTCATCTCAAATTTATCACAGAAGGTGTTGCCGTTCTCTCCGTTGCTGAAGCTGAAGAAGGATCAGAAATTCACATGGGGCGACGAACAACAAAAGGCTTTCGAGGAAATCAAGCAATACATGAAGGAGCCGCCGGTGCTGGTTCCTCCTCAGCTGGACAAGCCTTTCAAGTTGTACGTGGCGGCCGATACCCAAACTATTGGATCGGCCCTTATTCAAGAATTCGAAGGAAAGGAGCGGGTAGTAGCTTATCTTAGCCGAAAACTACTTGATCCTGAAACCAGGTATTCGGCTATAGAAAGATTGTGTCTTTGCGTATACTACTCGTGTACAAAGTTTCGGCACTACTTGTTGAATGCCGAATGCACCGTATACTCGAAGTTTGATGTGATAAAACATATGTTATCTATGCCAATTTTGAATGGTCGGGTTGGCAAATGGATTTTAGCTCTATCAGAATTCGAGTTGAAGTTCGAATCGGCAAAAGCCATCAAAGGTCAGGTCATTGCCGATTTTATAACTGAACACCGTGACCCTTCAATTGATCTGCTTGAAATTACCCCATGGAGCTACAAAGACTTCTCCTTACGAGTTGGTTTACGGGCATCACGCGATCCTGCCCTGGGAAATGCAATCAGAGTCAAGGAGAATAGTGCTGCAAAACGATTTGAGCTCCAAGGATTACAGTGGCCTAATGATAGATGAGTTAGAAGATTTGCATATGATCCGTCTCAGGGCCCTGGAAAACATCGAGAAAAACAAGCTGCGGGTCGCCAAATACTATAACAAGAAAGTAAAGGTAAAGCAATTCGCAGAAGGCGATCTAGTTTGGAAAGCACTACTGCCGATTGGAACTAAATACAGTGAATTCGGCAAATGGTCCCCTAACTGGGAGGGGCCTTTTCGTGTGGTCAGATGCGTCCCTGGTAATGCATACATATTGAAAACTTTGCTGGGAGAAGAGTTTTCCGCTGCGATAAATGGGAGATATCTGAAAAAATATTATCCTAGCATTGAGATCGATCGATGATTACACGCATCTGGCACGAAATAGCCGGCGCTCAATAACGAGGCCGCCTTTAGAACAAAATCCATGAACAAAAGAAGATGGCCAGTGCCTGGATGCATTGCCCTTAGCTCAACACTACATTACAACTGTTTCTTGCAGGATTACACATAGCAGCCCTGAAGGTCAGGTTCCCTAAAGGGAGGGAAGCAGAAGGCGTGGAGTAAGAAGCGAAAGTATGGTTCAATCTTTTCTTTGCTTCTTCTACGTCTTGCTCCCTCTTCGTTGTTCCGGGACCACCGTGACGGCGACTTGGAACGCACGAGGATGACCATGATTGGCGGCCTCTACCAAGCTATCCCGGGCCGCCTTCGGGTTGTTGTACCGTCGAGAGACATGCGGGGCAAAAGAATCAAGGTTAGGGGCAAGAAATCCGGATGCAAACATGAAGGGGTCGAAGCGTTTACCCCCTACTAGTGCTTCCAGCGCCATGCGACGCTCGCGCTCGGCTTGGCAATGGACGGACATGTCCCTGAGGCCGCGCTCCAGGTGCCGGGCACGGCGGCGCAGCTGATGAATGGCCCTTTGCTCAGGCGTGGCATCCTCTGCTTCAGGGGAGGAATCGGAGGAGATGTACTCGGGGACATCTTCGGTCCCGATGACCTCTTCAGGAAGCAAATCAAGGCTGAAAAGACGAGAAGAAGACGTGAAGCGTAAGATCAAGCAGGAGAACGAGGAGCAGATCAAAGAAAAACTCACTTCCGAATCGTACGCTTCCTCGATGAACCGCTCCCCTGAGGTTGTTTACCCTTGTCCATGGCGTTGGGGTTTTTTCTTCTCCGCGCAAGGGAAGAGACGAGAAGCGACGGAGGAGTGTGCGAGTGGATTTGCAGAGCACCACACGGGCTATTTTATTGACCAAGGAGGCGCATTGGGAGTGATGATGCGGCGGGCACGCACTGTTGGAATACCAAGCGGCAGGGGTTTCCACCGAGTGCGAAGGGTTTTCTTTTGAACAGTGTTTACGGATTGCCGAATTGGGATCCTTTGTGGGTCTTGCGCCGAGGGGCAGTTGTTTGCGAGCGTTCGGCTAAAGACAGTTCCCAGATTGCATTCAAAGAAGACAAAATTCACAGATGCAAATGCGAAGGGAGATATCACGGAACAAATGCAGAATTCAAAAGTTCATCATATATTGCCGACATTTACACATCCCTAGTACAATCTAATCAAAGAGTCTGTTCAACACAGACTGGGGGTGGGTAATTTCGGCAATGGCGTCGCCGTGGCCGTCGAGGCGCTCCAGGATGAGCTCGATCTCGTCGATATCCTCCGGCGCGCCGCCCTGGAAGCCACGTGGCCTGGTGGAGTAGTCGACGTCCGTATGCGTCGCCATCGCAGCCAGGCCCAAGGTGGTGCCCAGGCGAACGCCATGAACGGCCACCTCGTCGACGCGACGCTCCACTGCGGCCAGGCGCTCCGCCGGCGTGTCGCCGTGGGCATTCACCTTCTCGGCCAATTGCTCTACCGGCGTCTTTAGCCGGGTCGAGCTCGCCGTCGCGGGCCGCAAAGGACAAGCAGAAGGGATTAGCATCAAAAGCCGAGCTGGACCAAGAATCAATCTCAGGGCCATACCGTCAATGGCCTCCAGCAGTTGTTTGCGCTGGTCCTCCCATTCTAACTCGGCCACGCCCGCTTTCTTGGAGACATCCTCCAGTTCGCGACGGGATGCCTCCAACTCCTCCTTGTAGCGGATGGCGTACGCTTCCCCCGTACGGGCAGGGGGAGTGGCCGCCGGACTCCGAAGAGTCATCTGGGAGGGGTTGATTGGTCGGCGCGCAGGGCGGATTCCACTGAATCAACCTGCAAAAAGGGGTTGATTGTCAAGGCAAAAGAAGATCAAGGGAAGGATCGACGAGGAGAAATTGATGATCATCACCGCCTGCGCGCATTAGCGCTGCTTCCTTCAGCCTCGTCGGAGGCGCGGCGGCGGTTGAGGCGGCGCACCATTGCGGTTTGGGGATGTGCACTGTTTGCAAGAAGACCAGAGATTGGCAAAGATTCGAGAGCTAGAAGGCCTGGTGGAGAGCTAGGGGCACCTATGGCAACATTTATAGGCACGGCGGGGGTAATCGTGGCTTCGAGTCGTGGCTGTGGATCGTGGCGCACGTCCCAATAAAATCGGAAGGTGGAAGGATTTCCTTGACCAACCCGCCGGTGGGTCGTTTGGAGTTCTAAGCTGAAACGCGTGCGGATCGATTGTTTCGGCTAAAGGAAATCAAGGTGTTTTTCGGGAGTTAGCATTTCACTACCGAATGGGTCGTTCGGCATTACATCTCAAAGTACGCAAAGGAAAGGCAACAAATCACAAAGGAAATATTACAAGAACGACCAGTCCAGGTATACATCAATAAGGACATTCAAGCACTGAGGAGTTTTGCGAGTGCGTGACGAACATTGGATATTATCAAGTGGGAATTATCCAGGATCTCCTGGTAGTCCTTTTGGGCACTAGCTAAGTCGGTGAGCTCTGCATCGCATTGCTTCACTGCGGTGACGACCGATTCTACCTCCGCTTGGGTCTTTGCTATCAATCCGGGAAGATCGGCTATTTTCTTCTGGTCAATCTCCATCTCCGCTGACAGGCTTCTCAATTCTGCCTCTAGAGCAGCCTTTCTGGCGACTTTCAAATCGTAAGAAGCTTGCGGAGTCAGCCAAGGCATCTTTATGGCTTTCCGCTTGGGATTGTACCCCGTTCATGGCATGTTCAGCATCAGTTTTCTCCTTTTCGATGGCCGGACGGGAGCGCAATTTCCTCCAAGTGCGCCTCAAGGGAACATAGAAGGGCTCTAAGTCGTAGACGGACGATAGAAAAGCTCTGATGTCATCGGGAAGTCTTCGACTAATGGGTTCAAACATCTCTTCAAAATGGCGAAGATCATTGAGCTGATCCTGAACGTCTTTTTCTAGCCAGGCTGCAATTTCTTTGAGTTTGGGCAACACTTCATCTGGCAGCGGCTGGTTTATTTCTCTCATCACCTCGGCAGTTGATGGGCCCTCTGACGGCAAGCTTGATGATGACGGGGTGTGACCCTGGAAACAACATTGCCGAGGTGAGAATGCTAGCATCAAGGTATCGAAATCAAGAGCGGAGTTGGGCACCTCATGAGTGGTTTCTTGAGCGGGAGCAATCGCAGACGGAAGAGGCGTCCCGAGTAGAGCCGAAACTTCCAAGTCAGGAGATGCTGGTGCAGCAATCAGCGACTCGTGAGTTTCTGGCTGGTGAAGAATTGGATCCTCCTCTGTTGGGTTGGTCATTGCTGCTTGGCTGATAGGCGATGGCATCCTGGGGGAATTTGGTGGCTCCAGCTGAGTTGGGAGATTCATCTCTGGAGAACGTACTGCTTCTGCAGAAGGTGATGAAGATGAGATCTCTACTGGGATGGGCAATTCAACCCTGGAAGGGCTCGCCTGTTGAACCACTGGAACATCTACAAGTGGTTCTCCCACAGTTTCTTCTGCAAATGTCCAATTGAAGGGATAAGTGCCAGTGCTCATCCTTGAGAAAGAACAGCAAAAGTCATACCAGTGGATGGAGCATCGGCAGGTGCTGGTTCTGAAGAATGTTGGGCTCTGGTCTGAAAATGCACAATGAATATGATGATCCATCAAGAACAGAGTGACTTGGTAATCAAGAAGGTAAAGGGTTTTACCTCAACAAGCACCTTTTTGACAGTTCTTCTCCTTTTGGCACTTGGAGGGGCAATCAGGTGCAGACCTTGCCTCCTGTCTGCGGCGAGGCTAGAAAGGCTGGGATATGTAGTAGCGTACCTGGCCATTAATTGATGCAGGGTTGTGGATTTAAACCCCAGTGCTGAAATCGGGCCTTCGGCATTATAAGTGATTACCCTGGTTCGAGGGACAGGTACTGTGTTCTGTGGACAAAAGATGAAGGTCAAAACCATGAATGGAGAAGGAGTGCTTGATCCAAGGGTTCATTATGTTACCTCTGAAATCGGCAAGAAATCAGGCACCAATTCTGCACAGAACACATGAACGGGTTCAATGAAGATTTGGTCATGGAATTCTTGCCACCATGAATTGAAGGTGGGGTGAGCTATGGTTGCAGGCACAAAAGGACATGTGTAGACAGTGGGACTGCACACATAGTTGAAAACTCTGCTGCACTGCATCAGTTCTTTGATTTCCTCCCTGGGCTTGAGGAATTCATGCAGAAACAATCTTGGGGGTATCTGACCGCATCCAAGTTGCCTGGCCATTACATTAGGCTGGTAGTACTCATAAGTACTGGTATTCTGCCTCCCTCCATTGAACTCGGCCGGTAATATGCATGGGCGGATTATGATGTTAAAGATTTCCAAGAATCTCCCATCTTGATGGCCAGGCTCAAAGGAGAACTCGACAGGGAAGGTCAGAGTATCATTGCCTAGATAAGGAAGCCAAAGAGGATTGGGGAAGCCTTTGAAGAATAACTCGAAGAGCTGGGTGATGTCCTGCTGAATGATAACAGTTGAAGCTGCTTCTCCATAGCTTTGGCATCCTCTGGTCACTTGAAGCTCTCCGTCAAGGGGATTGGACCAGGGGAAGAACCTGGAGTTCAAGTCGACGCCTACAATCTGATGCATGTGAAGCTGCAGCCAAATTTGAACAAACCACCAAGGGCCATTGACGCACGTTATCCTCTGGCTGGTGTACATTTGGGTAACGGTCTGATGAAGCATATGGTATACACTGCCCAAGAGGAATTTTCCCAGAGGAAGGCGATTGCCACTAGCCAGATGGATCGCCATAGCGATGTGATTCAAAGTGGGTTCATTGGCCTTGCCGCAGAAGACAAATCTGCATAACCACATGTTCAAAAAGGCTCTGTATTCAACTTCGCCAAGGGGATTGTCTCTCATGTGCTTCGAAATATAATTCTTGTAGCCATTCCCTGGCTTTACCCCTATTTGGCGTGAAGAATTCTTGAAGTTCCAAGGCTGGACAGACCCAGTGATATCAAGGCCGGTGATCATGTACACATCGGCCAAGGTTGGAGACATTGGGCCATGCCCAAAAAGGAAGGCGTTGACGCCATTTGACCAGAAGTGGCATGCGGCTATCAGAAGATCTTCATTCTTGGGTGTCTCAGCTACGGATAACTCCAGACATTGAGCAATGCGGAGAGCATCCAGATTGGTCAATCCACTCTTATCCGCAAGAATCCTCCGATATCAAGTCTTCCGGCCGCAATTGGGGGCAAAGGCCGGTTCTTAAACGCATCTTGCCACCGGGGGAGGTGGAGATAAAGCTACCTTGAAAGGGATTCTGCGAGATTCGGCGGCAATAAAATCTCGGGGGTCGGGATTCCCTTCGGGACCAAGATAATAAGGCTGCGAATTGGCCTCAATAGGAATCGGAAGAGCAAGAGAAGGTTCCTGGAAGAGAGCGGAAGAAGAAAATCTCAGGTAAAATTGAAAACCTAATGCCGAACAAAGGTTTGGAGGGGTGAATTTACCGAGCGGCTTGGTTCGAGTTGCCATTGGAGATTCGAGCTCGGAACTAAGGGGATCTAGGGTTGGATCTGAACGAAGAATCCGGCGGATTGCGAAGAACAGGTGTTGACAGGTTTGGCTCAAGGATTCGTGGCTAGAGTCAATTGTGGAACAAAATTACTTTTATCCCACAATTGAAGGGGCATGTGTTAACACCAAAATTTGGTAAGGAGTATGACATGTGGGTCCAAATCGAAAAAGAGTCCGTCTGGTGGAAGGAAAGATATTTTCAGGGATTTTCGGCAGAAGGATCCGCGGTCGGCTATCTGCTCCAGTTCGGCAAAAGAACAGTAGAGCTGATTTTGCGGGATTGGACGGTGACGTGGCTCGTTCGGAGGAAGCGAATGGATGGATAGGCGATCGAGTTTAGTTAGGCAATGAATCCATTCGCAGTTGTAATCGCGGGGTATAAATACGATCCCCGGATGTATGTAACGGACACGTTCATTCCTCAATACACATCGGCCTTACGCCAAACCCTAGAGTCCTTGTTGTGTCGTCGAGTTCTTCGAGAGGGCCAATCGATCCGTCGACCTCCGTGAGTACCGGCAACCTTGTATCATGTCTAGTATCATGCGGTGGATTTAGATCTGATGCAAGTAGTCTTGTTACCATGCTTCGTGTCACGCGGTAGATTCAAGCTTGGTTCAAGAGGGTTTCTTGTTAGATCATGAGCCATGCGGTAGGCTAAGGTTTAGCTCGAAGCTAGTTATCGGCACTATTGGATTTTGGCAAGATCCAATGGATTCATTAAGTTACCCCGTGTTATCATGAGTTTTACTTTATGTTTTAATTCATGCAACACACTCTTGCCCAATCTAGATGGGTTTGGATCGGCTTTTTTCCCTTTTAAGATCCGTATACGAGCAGATTTCGTGTTTTTGACGCATGGATCTTGTGCTCTCCGATAGCCGAAACCGAATCGATCTAGGTTGTTACGTGTTGCGGGTTCAAGCTTGCTTTGTGCGTATAAATCTTGAAAGAACCGGGTGTCATGCGGTAGACGCAGGTTTTTGGGTTGCTTTGGAGCTAGTCATCCGGTGGATTAGATTTCCAATTCAGTCTGATAGATTTATTCACGTGGTAATGTTTGTTCCTTCTTCATGGACCCTGGATCGGCTTTTCAGCCGTATTCGGTTATGTTTTTCACGAGTAGATCACGTGCCTCGTTCGTGCCTTAAGTGATGTATGCTTTTAGCTTTCCGTATTTAGATTGTATCATGCGGTGGATAGATCTATTTGCGGGAAGTGGTACTTTTTTCATGCAAGTTGTATCATGCGGTGGATAGATTTGTTTGTGATCGTACCCGACGGATCTTAAAGTACCTAGACATGCGGTAGACTAGTGCTTTGATCTATGCGTGCTCATTTAATACATGATCATGTTCGTGCTTTACTTCATTTAATGTTAATCTTCATGAAGATCGGTCATGGCTTTGCACATGCATTCATGTTTATTCAAAGATCGATCGTTGTCATGCTTATGTTACCCGTTCGGCAATGTTCTTTTTTCCTTCGCGGTTACCCGAATGGTTGTGGTTCTTTGACAGGTAGCTTTCGCATAGCTACATGTCGTCTTGCTTGGCTTCTTAGCCGTAAATATGGAACTGCCTGGTATCACCCGGTAAGTTCCAAGCTTTGGTATTTAACTGTTTTATCTTTTGTTAATTTTCAGGAAAAATTGACTGGCACGTCACTCTCTCTCTGCGCGTGCGAAGCTAGCTTTTCAGCTTGCTGTGTGATTGGCGTTGAGTGCACATTTTGCGTCAACAGTAGGGACATGACTCAACACAATGGTCCCTTTCTCCACATTGTCTCTCAAGAAATGGTATCTCACTTCTATGTGTTTGGTT
Source organism: Cenchrus americanus (assembly GCA_947561735.1). Taxonomy (NCBI): domain Eukaryota; kingdom Viridiplantae; phylum Streptophyta; class Magnoliopsida; order Poales; family Poaceae; genus Cenchrus; species Cenchrus americanus. The sequence goes on from OX387242.1 coordinate 139,958,850, forward strand.
CTGGAGTGAAGCATTGGGTTTTTCGCTACGCTTATGGCACTGGTGCTATCACAAAGAAGTGGGATCTGGGTGCACTCCTCACCAAAGTCTCTCAAAGTGTATGAAATCCACAACAGCTGGTTACAACAACTCGCGGCTGCAACATACTCCGCCTCGGTGGTAGACTAAGCTACACTAGACTGCTTGCGGGAAGCCCACGAAACCAATGAGGACTCAAGAAACTGACAAGAACCAGAATTAGACTTCCTCTCGACTCGGCAACCAGCAAAATCCGCATCAAAAAAACCATGAAGAGAAAGAGTCGAGGAGAAAGAATACCAAAGGCCAAGACCAATGGCAGACTGTAGGTACCTGAAGATCCTCTTAACGGCCTGTCGATGTGATGTCTTTGGCGAAGCCTGAAAACGAGCGCACAGACACACACTGAATTGTATGTCTGGCCTCGTCGCCGTCAAGTAGAGGAGGGAGCCGATCATGCTCCGGTACTCTCGCTGGTCCACCAGTTCTCCATCCTCGTCCGCATCCAAAGTAGCCGTACTCCCCATGGGTGTCGACATAGGCTTCACATCTTGCATCTGGAACTTCCTCAGCATGTCTTTCGTGTACTTGGTCTGATGTACAAATGTTTCGTCCTTCACTTGCTTGATTTGCAACCCGAGAAAGTAATGCAACTCGCCCATCATGCTCATTTCGAATTCCCTACTCATCTCATCTGCAAACTTGGCAACAAGGTTATGTGACGAGCCACCAAAGACAATATCATCCACGTACATCTGCACAACCAACAAGTCATTTCCATGCTTGAGGAGAAACAAGGTTCTATCCACGGTACCCATCACAAACCCTCTGCTCAACAGAAAACCTATCAATCTCCCATACCAAGCCCGGGGCGCCTGTTTCAACCCATACAGAGCCCTTTTCAACCTGTACACCATATGTGGATACTTCTCACTCTCGAACCCCGGTGGCTGCTTCACATACACCTCCTCCTCTATGACCCCATTTAGAAAAGCACTTTTCACATCCATTTGAAACAACTTGAACCCTTTAGCCACGGCAAAGGCTAGAAGGATTCAAATTGCCTCAAGACGGGCCACAGGAGCAAAGGTCTCCTCATAGTCGATCTCCTCCTTCTGACTATATCCCTAACAACAAGTCTGGACTTGTTCCTCACAACCATCCCATTCTCACCCTCTTTGTTCTTCCAAACCCATTTGGTTCCTATAGGATGGCAATTTGGAGGTGGTTCAACTAACTCCCACACCTGGTTCCTCTCGAAATTTTCCAACTCCTCATGCATAGAATTGACCCAGTTTGCATCAGATAAAGCGTGTCCAATGTCCTTGGGCTCAAAGGTGGCAACAAATGCAGCATGAGCGAAATGAGAGGAATTTCTATACCTTGACCGCGTGGTCCGTTCGTCGATGTCCCCAATGATCTTCGATAGGGGATGCACTTCTTGAATCCGCCGGGGAGCTTCACGCCTCGAGACTACCTCCCCCTCAACTTCAGCTTCTCTCTCCTGGTCCTCTTGTCGCACCGTCGTTGTCCATGAAGTAGATGGTCCACCCTCCGTAGTGGTCGTAGGGGAAGTAGTGGGTACACCTTCAGCTTCAGGCGCATGGTTCTCTCCATCATCATCTCCAGCTTCATCCTTCTCCTCTTCAAAGAGGTCCTCAGCCATCTCTTCATCACCTGCACATTCAAAGCCAAGAGAGGTACATGGCATTGTCTCGTTGAATGTTACCTCGCAAGTCTCCATGATTTTGTTAGTCTCAAGGTTAAGCACTCTATAGGCTCTAGAATGGTTAGCATATCCAAAGAAAATCCCATCACTAGACCTAGCCTCAAACTTGTCGAGTTTTCCCTTTTTAAGAATAAAGCACTTGCAGCCAAAAACTCGAAAATGACTCACCCTGGGTGCCCGGCCATGCATAAGCTCATAACAGGTCTTCCTCTTGAAAGCTCGCAATAAAATCCTGTTGGAGACATGACAAGCCGTATTGACCGCCTCAGCCCAATACCTCCTAGAAGTCCTGTGCTCATCGAGCATCGTCCTAGCCATCTCACAAAGAGTCCGATTTTTCCTTTCCACAACTCCATTTTGAGGGGGCACATAAGGGGTCGAATACTGATGTCAAGACCTAGACCACGACAAAAAGCATCAAAACGAGAGTTCTTGAACTATGAGCCATTATCACTGTGGATAGCTCGTATAGCATTCCCATGCCTCTCGTTTTTCAACCTCACGATCAGATCTCGAACAAAACCAAATGTCTCACTCTTGTCTTCCAAGAAAAACACCCAGGCATAGCGAGAGTAATCGTCCACCACAACAAGGACACACCACTTCCCACCCACCGAGCGAACTCAAGCTGGCACAACAAGGTCCATATGCAACAGCTCTGTCGGACGCTCGGTCATGACATCAGTCAGGGGTGGATGGGGAGTGGCTACCATCTTGCCATGCCTACACGGAGCACAAACCAAATCCTTCTCAAACTTCAACCTCGGCAATCCTCGGACAAGGTCAAGACCACTCAAGCGGGAAACCAAATCAAAGCTCAAGTGACCCAACCTCCTATGCCATTTCCACAGATCAGAAGAAGGACTGGCCATCAAACAGCGAGCAGGACCCAAAGAACGAGAGAAATCAGCCCTGAAAATCTGACCCTCGGGGATGATCATACAAACAAGATCACCTCGAGAATCTAGCAAACGAGACTCGCCTGACTTGAAACGCACCTCAAAACCCTCATCAAGCAACTGAAAAACCGAAAGCAAATTGAAACCCAATGACTTCACAAGAGCAACCCTCTTCAACGTTACCTTGTCACTCACATGCACTACACCCTCGGAAATCACCCTTCCTCGTCCATTGTCCCCAAATGTGATGTACATCTTTTCCTTCACTGGGGTGAGGCTGGAGAACCACTTATCTCCGGTCATGTGTCGGGAACATCCGGAGTCGATCAACCAAATGTTCTCCAAGCCTCCTGCCTGTAGTCAGAAACAAGAACGAGAATGAGCCAACGACTTGACACTAGGGTTAGCACAAAGAAAGTTGAACCAGTGTCGAGCCATCTGCTCAAAAGAGGGGTTTGCAAACATCATTCCCTTGCCACCAAACTTCCCATGTCCCATGGAAGGAGTACGAGCACCACGAGGGGGAAAATGTGGTCCGTAGTTCCTCTGGAACCCAAAGCTGCGATCATCTCCCCTAAACCCGTATGGAGGACGAGTAGGGGGACGTCCAGCAAAACCACCATGAGCCCGACCAAACCTCTCACCAGAACACACACCATCATCTCTCCTAACAAACCTCTCACCACCACCTCTTTGTGGGAACCTACCACCCTGAGCTCCAACTCTACCAACACTCCTCACACTTCCCACACCCCGTGGAAGTGGCACTCTAGGCTCAGGAATACCATGAGACTGGCGATACCTGTCCTGGTTTGCTTGCTCCCTAGCAAGCCTCTCATCCCTCTTCCTTTTGTTGCAAAACTCTGCTAGATGTCTCTCCTTGCCACAATACTCACACCTGAAGGGGATGGGTTTTGGTTTTGACTCTGGCTTCTCTTTAGGTTTCTCACCCTTCTCACTCACAAACTTCACCGGTTTCTGGAAGTCATTTGTTTCCTTGGATCTTAGACTGGTTAGAGTCAATAAAGACCCGAACTGGCTCTGATACCACTTGAAGGACCGATACGGCGAACCAGAGAGGGGGGAATGATTGGGAGCCGATAAAAATTCTTCTCGAAGGAGATAGAAACTCCAACAAGATGAACAAGGCTTCCAACACACGTCTCCGACTCACTACCCAAGTTGGCCAAGCCCACGTAGCCACTGGAGTGCCACTGGACCTAGGAACCAACACACAACCTTCCGACTCGAGAACGCAGCGGAACACCAAACCTCGAGTCTACGGACCCACACCGGTCGACCGGTGAGCACCACCGCTCGGACCGGTCCCCGCCGGTGAAACCGAGCAACTTTCACTAAGTGGCTCTACACCGGTCGACCGGTGAGACACACCGGTCGACCGATCACGACCGAAAGCCCCCCAAGGCACCAAACAAGCCAACCGACCACCAAACCGACCCAAACTCGAAATAGCAAGACCACGGGACAACAGCGAACACACCAAGACGTTCACCCGAGCAAAAACCCACCGAGGGTTGCACCGGTCGACCGGCCAAGAGCACCGGTCGGACCGGTGTAGCTCCGGGCGACTCGAGATGAACAAGCACCCGCGGGTCAACTCCCCCAAATCCAAATCTCGAACTCCCGAATCGCTCCACGGACTTGAACAAGACTTTTGGGATATTAGGAACACCTCATGAGGAGTCCATAGCTAAGTTTAATCCCACCAAAACTCGTCCAAAAAGGGGGAATCAAGGAAATCCCGCCAAGAGCACTTCCAACCCAAGAACTCAAGAAACCCCAAAATCAAGCACCTTTACTCACGGATTTGGGAGGGGAATCACAGCCCAAAGAATCACGAAGGGTTCCCACAAATTCCCCCCATCAAATCCCTAAGAGAAAGGTCCCGAAAACAACCCAAAGAAATCACCAAGAGAGGGCTCCGAAAATCACCACCAAAAACAACCGGGGAAAACACATCCAAACCTTGAGGAACCACGCCGAATCATCTATACATGAAACAAAGGTTCATACAAGGTCTAGCTTGCCGCCCGATCATCCAACCCTCTCACAAGATCTCACCATGAAGCTCTCAAGCTAGTCCTATGGAAATCCTAAGGAAAATAGGAAGGAAAAATAGGAAAACAAATGAGCTAGGGTTCCAAGAGTTGGCTGCCATCCTCTCACCTCTTGGGTTATATGGAGGCAACCGAAAGTCTAAAATGCCCTTTCCTAATAACTAGGGATACAAGCCCCTCAAGGGCGGATTTGGAAGTCTTCATGTCTTCACCATCGGACGGATGCCCGGCGACCGCACCCTGCGTAGCCTCGACGCAAGCCATGCGATCCCGACGCGTGTCCTCCGCTTCGAAGTCTTCGGACTGCGTCGTCGCACACCCGCCGACCGTGCTCCTCACCGGTCGGACCGGTCCGCACCTTGCGCAAAGACCGTCTTCGGTTCTTCGGTCTTGGCTTTGTGGATCAACCAAGGAACCCAGTGGTTTTCTGGTGAACCACCGGAAACCCCGCGAACTCGGTGTAGCCTCCGCCAATCTCCACTCGTGACTCGGCTCCCACGTAGTCCCGGCTCGACCTTGGTTTTGAGGCTCAACCAAGAAACCGTCCATGACTTCATCTTGCTGTTCATGCCACCATGCGGCCCGCACTTGACCCCGCTGGCCACCGGGTCCCTCGAACGAAGCCTACTTGTCTTCTCCACACCTGGAGGCCTCACCGGCGACGACCTTTCGCGCTTGTTCTTCACCTGCACCAACACCAGTCAAGCCGCAACCTGCATCTGCAATACTTAGCCAAGAATCAGTCCACACAACGTTTTCAATCACTCATCACACAAGGAAGTGACCATCCACCGGTCCTCGAACCACGCATGGTCCTCAATCTCCCCCTTGATGAGTGCATTGACAACACCCACACGAAAGTAACAAGAGAGCAAAGAAAAGAAAAGAAACGAACAAAAAGAAACTCCAACAAGCAATCGAAAGCCAAACAAAGGCAGAGAGCAAGATCACTTGAAGAAGACAAGTCTCGGACCCCTTAGGCAAGGGCAACAACTCGACACATCCGAGACAAAACAAAGCTCAAACAAAGAGCGCAAACCACCAAAGCAAAGCTCGAACAACCACAAAGAGCTCCCCCTGCACACATGCAAGCCCCCTGCACACATGCGAGCTCCCCCTGAACCAATGCACCCCCCTGGACGAATGCATGCAAGACACCACTTGAAACAGGGCAGCTGCAACAACTCAGCCCTGACCGGTCAGACCGGTCAACACCACTGGTTAGACCAGTGTGCAACATGTGAACAGAACCGGCACTCTGATCGGTCAGACCGGTGACCTCGACCGGTCAGACCGGTGCACAACAGAGCCCAGAAATGGCTCGAAACCACCTGAAAACCTTCTAAATGTGTCTAGCAAGCCATTTCAAGCTCAAACTTCTCCCGCTTGTTGGCAATGCATGAATCAAGCCAAAAATGCAAAACTTTCAACCTAGAGCTTCTCAAATAGACAAAATTCAACAAAGAATGCTACACATGTCCAAATGAGCAAGTTAGATACTCTACGGCTTCGTATCGATCTCAACTACATGATCACCAAGTTTCACAATCATTGGACGAAGCTAAGATGGATTTTGGCAATTTTGCGAAAAAAACTTGCCTCTCATGAGCAAAGTCCTAAACATGATCAAAGCATATCAAAATGGCAAAGCCACGCAAACTTCATGCTAGGACAGCCATTCTAACCATAAGACCATCACAAACACCCACAAGCACCTCATGTCATGTCAGAGCCACCGAGCCATGTGCCTACTTCTATGTATGAGACTTCTCATTGGTAGGCATCATGCAACGGTTTAGCACCCAAAGCAAATTAAATTCAACACACATGACATGGGAGCATATTTTCCAAGCATTTTTCATTTCATTTTCAGATTTGTAAATGGTACATGAAGTGTCTTTGCGACAAAAAGGAACTTATGCCCCTCCACAAGATAAAACAAGAGGGCTAAACATTCATGATGGCAAATGAGCCTTTCCCCATATGATCAATAAACTAGCTATCCAACCACAAATTAAGCATATCCAAGCCACTAAAACATGTCAAGATCATATAAAGGCATTTACACATGACAGAGCATACATGTGACATTTTTCAAAAACATAGCCATCAACCATGGATTATTCATCAAGATCATCAAGAGCTAAGCCAAACTAACCATAGCATACCAAACAAGCTCACAAAGACATAAATAGCATTCCATGGTGAACAATGTATATAGGAGAAGCTTTTCCTATCCAATGCATATGATACAAAATGCATGCAAACTAAGATACAAGGATGCCTATACATCATGTTACATATGCCATGCAAAATGCAAGAAATGCACAAAGGAAACTATACACATGCCACAAAGGAGCTCCCAAACACAAAACTCACAAACCACCGGCTCCTCGAGGGGAGGCAAAAAGGGCTCGACACCACCGGCAAAAGAGCAAAGGAGCACACAACTCACAAGCTCCCCCTCAACACATGCACTAAGGCCAAAGAGCATACAAAGCTCACCCTGCACACATGAGACAGAGAAGGAGCAAAACAAACAAAGTGGCTTGACCAAGGCCACACACTCGAAGGTCACAAATACACTTACCTTTATCATTTCTTTAGAAGTCACTCATCCTTGTCCACCATCCCCGAAAGTGATGCACCCACATGTCACCATCGGGATATGAAGCCGAAGAATCACCCCCCGATATCAACCAAATGTTCTCCGGGCCATCCACCTGCTACTCAAAACCAAGAGCGAGAGCGAGCAAACGACTCAACACTGGGGTTAGTTCCAAATGTGTAAAACCAGTGCCTAGACATTTGCTCGAATGTGGGGTTAGCACAAACCAACCCATCTTTCCTACCAAAGCTACCTCCACGAACACCACCACGGTAACCACCATGAGGTGACCAAACCTTTCTACCTGGAGGAGGACCAAAACCACGAAAGAAAACCCGCTTAAAACTACAGATCCTCCCATCCCCGTATTGAGCACGAGGATGAGAATGCCTTGCAAACTGACCTCCTGCAAACTCTCCAGCCCAACCACCAGAACCAAACCTCACACCTGTACGAGCACGAAATCCAAACTGCTGCCTGTCCAGGCCTGCACCGGTCTGACCGGTGCCCCACACCGGTCTGACCGGTGTGACCTGGGCAGCAACACCTCCAACAGCCTTCTGCTCTCCCCAAGCCCGAACTGTCCTCACACGCGCCTTGGCCCTGGGCAACTGCACACGAGGCTCAAGTACACGATCGGAAGGCTAGTACTTGCCCTTGTTAGCCCACTCCTTCGTCATTCTCTCCTCACGCTTCCTCTTGAAGCAAAACGCTCTCTTGTGACCTTCCTTTCTACAAAACTCACAATGGAAACGGATTGATCTGGGCTTAGGCTTGGGATGAGGCTCTTCACAAGGCTTCTCACTTGGTTTCTCACTAGGCTTTTCACTTGCCTTCTCACTCGGTTTTTCTCTTGGTTGGTTTGGCTTGGATGCAAACTTGTCTTTGGGTGTGGGTTGTGGTGGAACTGAAACATTCCCAAATTTTCTTTCTTTCTCACCACTGCCCTCACCAACCTTATCCAATCCCAAAGCCCAACCGTCAAAGCGCTTACAGCTAGCAATCATCATACCAAGCGGAGGTTCCTGACACGACAACCAACTCAGCGCTTCACGCAACTTATCATTCTCATCTTGCAAGCGACCAACACATTTTGCAAGATCCAAATTCTTCATAGCATGCAACTCACATGTAGAACAAGAAGTAGGAATAGGCATTTTCAAATCAGCCTCAAGCAAAACAATGCGAGAATGAAGCTCAACAATTTTCTCATGCAAACTAGGGCAAGAAGTGCAAGCACCAAGCAAGGTGGGTCTAGATTGTAGCTCAGCCAACTCAACCCTAAGCACCTCTAGTTCCTCACACTTGGAGGCATACTTCTCCCTAAGATCAGTCAAGTCAGCTAGGAAAGCAGAGCAATCAGCACAATCATTCTCATCAGAAACAACAGGGCTAGCCTTAAGAGAATCAATTTCAAGCTTGCTATCAAGAACCTGTGTTTCTTGCTCAGCCACTCTAGTCCTAGCATCCTCGAGCAAAGATCTAAGCTCCTTCCTAAGCTTCTTAGCCTCTCTAAGCATGTGATCACGATTATCAAGCAAGTCAACCAACTCCTCGTTCTCCTTGCGCATAGAAGAGAGCTCATCACATACCTCATCCTCGGAATCCAAGTCCGAGTCGTCCTTCTGGCTTCTCTTGCTGCTCGAACTGCGAGCCATGCCGCATAAGTCGTCCTTGAGGCTTAGGCCCGTCACACAAAGACTGTTGAGATACTTGCCGAGGTTCTTCTTCTTCCTGCTCTTCTTTTTGTCATCCTCTTCGTCTTCATCAGTCAAGCTTGAAGATGTGTCCTCGGAATCGGACTCAATGTCGCTCGATCTCTTCATCTTCTCTCGAGACCGAGTCTTCTTCCCATGTTCATGATCCTTCTTCTTGGACTTCTTCCTCTTTTCCACGAACTTGTGCTTGTCATGGTTGTTCACCTTCAGACACTCAGTGAAATAGTGTCCAGCCTTGCCGCATTTGAAGCATGTCCTCGTGTTCCTCCTCATGTTCACCCGGTTCTCGTGCAGCCTCTCGAACCGCCTCGTCAGGAGTGCCAGCTCGTCCTCTCCAAGCACGTCGAACTCCTCATCTGGCATAGACATCAAAGTGGACAAAGAGAACATCCTGGTGGATAGGTTAGTGTTAGCCTTTCCATTTGAACCACTGATGAGGGCGAGACTATGAGAGTCAGTCGGGCTCTCGATCTTGGCTGTCATGCCCCTATCCACCTCAGCCGACTTGAGCTTCGAGAACACCTCGTTCACCGTCAGAGTGTCACACTTCTCTGACTCCACAATGGCCTCAAACTTTCCGCCCCATATTGTACGATCCAAAGAGTGTAAGAGCTTGACCGCTCTATCATGATCATCGTATGGGAGCACGTCCACATTGGCCCTCATGTTGTTCACAACCACCGTGAACCTCTGAAACAAGGCATCGATGGACTCACCGGGGAGATGAGTGAAGTTCTCGTACTTTCTCCTGTAGGTCGCATATATCCATGCCTGAACCTGGGCATTCCCAACATGAGCCTCCTTCAACACCACCCAAATCCTACAAGCCAAGTGCTCGGTGTGCACCCGATCGAACTCAGGCTGACACAAAGCACGAAACAAGTAGTCGACCGCCTTATTGTTGGCGTCGAATCTGTCCCTCAATCCAGGAGCGAGGAAGTCCATCGGCTGGACATAGCCTGTGTCCACCGTGACATCCCAAAGGATCTGACCGTTTCCGCGGAGAAAAGCACCGATCCGCTTGCTCCACATCTGGTAGTTCTTGCCATCGAAGTTTGGAGGACCCGAACCCCATTCCTGGTACGCCATCCTTGGATCATAGACTGGTTAGAGTCAATAAAGACCCGAACTGGCTCTGATACCACTTGAAGGACCGATACGGCGAACCAGAGAGGGGGGAGTGAATGGGAGCCGATAAAAATTCTTCTCGAAGGAGATAGAAACTCCAACAAGATGAACAAGGCTTCCAACACACGTCTCCGACTCACTACCCAAGTTGGCCAAGCCCACGTAGCCACTGGAGTGCCACTGGACCTAGGAACCAACACACAACCTTCCGACTCGAGAACGCAGCGGAACACCAAACCTCGAGTCTACAGACCCACACCGGTCAGACCGGTGAGCACCACCGGTCAGACCGGTCCCTGCTGGTGAAACTGAGCAACTTTCACTAAGTGGCTCTACACCGGCCGACGGTGAGACACACCGGTCAGACCGATCAGAGCCTGAAAGCCCCCAAGGCACCAAACAAGCCAACCGACCACCAAACTGACCCAAACTCGAAACAGCAGCACCACGAAACAACAGCGAACACACCAAGAAGTTCACCCAAGCAAAAACCCATCGAGGGTTGCACCGGTCAGACCGGTCAAAGGCACCGGTCAGACCGGTGTAGCCTGGGCAGCTCGGGATGAACAGCACTCGCGGGTCAACTCCCCCAAATCCAAATCTCGATCTCCCGAATCGCTCCACGGACTTGAACAAGACTTTGGGGATATTAGGAACACCTCATGAGGAGTCCATAGCCAAGTTTAATCCCACCAAAACTCGTCCAAAAAGGAGAAATCAAGGAAATCCCGCCAAGAGCACTACCAACCCAAGAACTCAAGAAACCCCAAAATCGAGCACCTTTACTCACGGATTTGGGAGGGGAATCACAGCCCAAAGAACCACGAAGGGTTCCCACAAATTTCCCCCATCAAATCCCCAAGAGAAAGGTCCCGAAAACAACCCAAAGAAATCACCAAGAGAGGGCTCCGAAAATCACCACCAAAAACAACCGGGGAAAACACATCCAAACCTTGAGGAACCACGCCGAATCATCTATACATGAAACAAAGGTTCATACAAGGTCTAGCTTGCCGCTCGATCATCCAACCCTCTCACAAGATCTCACCATGAAGCTCTCAAGCTAGTCCTATGAAAATCCTAAGGAAAATAGGAAGGAAAAATAGGAAAACAAATGAGCTAGGGTTCCAAGAGTTGGCTGCCATCCTCTCACCTCTTGGGTTATATGGAGGCAACCGAAAGTCTAAAATGCCCTTTCCTAATAACTAGGGATACAAGCCCCTCAAGGGCGGATTTGGAAGTCTTCATGTCTTCACCATCGGACGGATGCCCGGCGACCGCACCCTGCGTAGCCTCGACGCAAGCCATGCGATCCCGACGCGTGTCCTCCGCTTCGAAGTCTCCGAACTGCGTCATCGCACACCAGTCAGACCGGTGCTCCTCACCGGTCAGACCGGTACCCACCGGTCAGACCGGTCTGGCACTGCTGCAGCACCGTCTTCGGTTCTTCGGTCTTGGCTTTGTGGATCAACCAAGGAACCCAGTGGTTTTCTGGTGAACCACCGGAAACCCCGCGAACTCCATGTAGCCTCCGCCAATCTCCACTCATGACTCGGCTCCCACGTAGTCCCGCCTCGACCTTGGTTTTGAGGCTCAACCAAGAAACCGTCCATGACTTCATCTTGCTGTTCATGCCACCATGCGGCTCGCACTTGACCCCGCTAGCCACCGGGTCCCTCGAACGAAGCCTACTTGTCTTCTCCACACCTGGAGGCCTCACCGGCGACGACCTTTCGTGCTTGTTCTTCACCTGCACCAACACCAGTCAAGCCGCAACCTGCACCTGCAATACTTAGCCAAGAATCAGTCCACACAACGTTGTCAATCACTCATCACACAAGGAAGTGACCATCCACCGGTCCTCAAACCACGCATGGTCCTCACTCCTCAATCATGATTTTCAATTGAGGTTCCTACCTAGACAACCAACCCAACACCTTCCTCAAATAATCATTCTCCTCATAGATGACATCCAAACGGGAAGTAAGTTCAAGATTGTGCAAAGTAACTTCATCACATCTAGTGCATGCATTGACAACAGGAGATTTCAAAGAAGCTTCCAAAGTGCTAATGGTAGAACGAGCATCAACAAGCTTAGCATGCATAGTAGGCCATGATTTACAAGCACCAAGCAAAGTGGGTCTAGCCTTAAGCTCATCATACTCAGTCCTAAGAGCATCTAGTTTAGCCAAAGTGGAAGCATTCTTCTAATTAAGAAACTTGATCTCATTCAACCATGCATTACACTCAGAACATTCAACATCATCCGAAATGGTAGGAGTAAGTTTCAAAGAGTCATTCTCAAGTTTCAATTCAAGCAATTTAGACTCTAACACTCCTACTTTCTCACAAGCATTCTCAAGTTGAGCCCTAAGATTTCTCCTCATTTTCTTAGCATCTCTCAACACACTATCACGGTTGTCAATCAAGCCATTCAACCTAGTGATCTCAGCAAGCAAAGAGTCAGGGTCATGGTTTACCTCATCCTCTGAGTCGGAGTCGGTGTCTTCCTTCTCGTCCTTCTTGCTGCTTGAGCTATGGGCCATGCCACAAAAGCCTCCAAGCGCCACACAGCTCAAACCACTGAGGTTCCGGCTTGCATTCTTCTTGCCCTTGCGCCTCCCGGCGTCTTCATCCTCACTACTTGAGCTAGAATGCATGTCGCTTGAGCTTGAGTCGACGTCGCTTGCACCGACCACCATGGCTCTTGCCTTTTCCTTCTTGTAGCTGCCCTTGCTCGATTGCCACTTGTCCTTGTCCTTGCTCATGGACTTCCCGTAGTGCTTGCCCTTGGAGGAGTACTTGTCTTCACGCCTCGGGTGCGCCTTGTACTCGCTCATCTTGTACTTGTTCTCTCCGCTTCCGGGCACTCGGCGATGAAGTGTCCACGCTTGCCACACTTGTAGCATGTCCCCGAGCTCCGCCTTGCATTCCTCCGGCTCTCATGTAGTCGATCAAACCGCCTTGAGAGCAAGGCCAGTTCCTCCTCGCCCAGCACATCAAACTCCTCATCTGGAACAGACATATGAGAAGACAAGGAAAACTATCGACAGGAAGGGTTAGTGTTGGCTTTGCCCTTTGATCCCCCACAAGAGCAAGACTATGATCAGTCGAGCCCTTATGCTTGGATTGCAACTTCCTGTCAACCTCAGCCGACTTGAGCTTAGAAAAGAGGTCATCCAACTCAATAGTCAAGTATTGCCCGGACTCCTTGATGGCCTCAACCTTAGCACCCCAAACATTTGGGTCCAAGATATGCTAGAGCTTCAAAGCTTGACCATGCTCGGTGTAAGGGAAATCCTCAACATTGGCCTTCATGTTGTTCATGATGGCAGTGAACCTTTGAAACATCGCATCACTGTCCTCACCGGGAAGTTGAGTAAAGTTCTCATATTGCATCCAGTAAGAAACAAAGAGGCGAGCCTTCACATGGTTATCACCACTGTGAGCAACCAACAACTTCTCCCAAATTTGCCAAGCAAGATTCAAATGACGAACACACTTAAACTCCGGATCACACAAGCTTCGGACCAAGTGATCAACGACTTTTGCATTTGCCTCATACTTTAGCACCGGCATCAGTCACCATAAGAGTGTGGATCTCAGCCGGAATAGCATAGGTCTTGTCAAGCACAATGAAATCCAACAACTTGCCACGAAGAAAGATCATCATACGAGCCGCCCACTTGTGGTAACCCTTGCCATCGAAGTGCGGCGGACCGCCCCGCTCAACGTACGCCATCTTAGGATTCAAGACTTGTCAAAGTCACCACGAATCCGGCACCAAGCTCTGATACCAATTGAAGGATCGGATGGCGACTAGAGAGGGGGGAGTGAATAGGAGCCGGTAAAAATTCTTCTCGAAGAACCCAACCTATACCCTAGACAAATCCCGGTCACACACCACCGATGGATCGAATCACACACCAACCGCCAAGACAACAAGGTTATGGACCAACCTCAAGTCTTAGGAACGATTCCTTGAAGCACACATGGAAGCACGAAAGAAGGAAGGAAGGAATCGAACCAAAGAGCAAACCAGCCAGGCTCTGGCGGACTGTCCGCACAAGCCGCCCGAACTGTCCGGTAGGGTATCGCGGACTGTCCGCACCCGAGCCACGGACTGTCCGGCCTAGAGCCACGGACCGTCCGTTAAATCCAACAGAACCTTCAGTAGCGAACCTCAAAAAACGGACCGTCCGCGGGGAGCACGCGGACTGTTCGCCAGGCACCCGCGGACTGTCCGCCCGGCACACGCGGACTGTCCGCCGAGGCACCCGCGGACTGTCCGCCCGGCACACGCGGACCATCCGAAACCTCATCCAACTAAAACTCAAAACCACAACGGATCGAAAGCAAAGACGAGCAAGAACACAAAGAACACACGACGAACACTGTGCGCGCGGACCGTCCGCCAGGGCCTTGCGGACCGTCCGCGAGGCACGAACAGAACTGAAAACTGCTCGACCCTGAAAGTCAACACTCCCAATCCATCACCGGATCTCCCAAACGGTAGAAGTTATTGAGACAAAAGTTCGGGGACATGAAAAGCGTCAACCAAGGATGTTATACCCAAAAAATTTCGCCTCCTAACTTCCTAAATCATCGGAAATCGCGGATCCTTTGAACACCACCAAAAGCTAGAGCTCCGAACGAAAATCCTTGAATCGAAGTGGTTTCCCAGCGTTTGAGAGCACAAGATCAATCCCAAAGATGCACAAGACATCCATCCATGTTTCCCTCAAAGAAATCCGGGGGGAAACCCACTCAAATTCGCGGAACCACACCAAGAACAAAGGCACCAAAAACAAGCACGAAAAAGACCACGAAATTCACAACGCCGAATCTACTATACAAACCAGGAAAGATTCACAAGGTCTAGCATGCTGCCCTAGCATCCATCCCTCTCAACAAATCTCTCATAAAGCTCTCATGCTAGCCTAGACAAGAAATGGAGGAGAAAATTTCTCGGGAAAATGAGAAAGTTGAGGGGAGAAACGAAACCCTAGGTCGCCGAGAGAGGGAGCCATCCACACGCACTCATGGCTTATATATCGGGTCCCGTCGGTGTGGTAAATGACTCAACTACCCCTAACTCAACTACTGGCAATACAACCCACGCAGGGGCATTTATCTAATGTTTGTGGGTCTTGCCATCAGACGGCCACGCCTTTTCCGCACCCCGCGTCCTCCCGACGCAAGCCATGTGATCCCGCCGCGTGTCCTCCGCTTCGAAGATTCCCGACACGCCCGGATCCCGTCTCCGTCACGTTGGGCCTTCGGACTTGGTTTTGAGGCCCAAACCAAGAAACCGTCCTCCGATGGTTTTGTGGGAAAACCACCAAACCCCGCGTGCTCGGCCCGGCCTCCCGCCAAGCCTCTTGACTCGACCGCCACCTTGGACCGGCTCGATCGTCCACGACTTCGTCTTGCTCGTCTCGCCACCATGTGGCCCGCACCTAGTCCCGCCGTCCACCGGGTCCCTCGAACTGAGCCTACTTGTCTCTCCATCTCCCGGAGGCCCCTCAAGGCTGAAGACCTTTTGCGCCCGTTCTTCACCTGCAACAACACCAACTAGGCCGCAGCCTACACCTGCGCACTGAGCTAAGAATCAGTCCAACACCCGTTGTCAATCACTCATCACTGAGGAGCGGTCATCCATCGACCACCGGGACGCTCCTGGTCCTCAGGGTAGTCCCAGGGGCCCACCGAGTAGTCGATCCTAGTACGCACCGAGGTAGTGGGCCCAGGGAGGTCCATACGACAAGCCCCCGAGTACTTTGTAGTCGAGCAGGATAGCTTCGAGTAGTCTTGACGGCCTCGACGAGTAGTCCTCAAGCATTCTCGAGTTCTACAAGTCAAAAGTCCTCAAGAATATTTGAAGCATCCCGAGGCTGGAAGGTACTCCAGCTGATCCTTGAGTAATCCTGAAGCCTTCTCGAGTAGTCCCCAAGCATCCTTGAGTTCTGCCCTTGAAGGTCTTCAACAATACTCGTGTTGCCTAGAAGCCGAAGTTTATATGGAAGTGCGATTGCAAAATCGCACTCCATATGGAGTAGCCCCCGATCCTTAGGTTGAATCGTAGACTCTGGCTGAGGGTTAATCTGAAGTTCTGGTAAGAATATCCCGCAAAATCCGGAGAAAAAACCGAAGGACACGTGGCACGGAGCCCCCGAGCCTTGAGTCGAGTACTTCCTCTCGAATTGAAGGGTCATCTTGAATGTAGAATGTGTCCTGAGTTGCTCTTGAATGTTGTCACTACCCAGGGAATTGAGTAGATGTAGCCGAGCCCGGGAGATAAGGCGCATCGACTACTGGAAGTTGAAAGGTCAGGCGCTGCCGCTGAGTCAGCTATTTTGAAACATATCGATCCGGCCGTTGCAGAGCCGCCGGTTGACTTATAAATAGAAGTCAAAACCCTTACGGTTTTTCACCCCCACACTTGCAGCCATTCGTAGCATATCTCGCTAAGAATCCGCCGCCAGTGCACACTGACACCTTGCTGGGAGTTGTAGATCCAAGCGCTTCGCCGCCATTAGCCACCGGCGCAGCACCCGAGCGAATGCGAGTGAAAACCCGCTGTACTTGGAGAATGAAGCCCTCACCATCCAAGAGCATGAAGACTGCCGGCGAGAAGAAGAGATCCCGGGAGGAGGCTGCTGGATCCGCAGGAGGGTCAACACCGCCAATGTCTCCCCCGCACTCGGATCCCAACAAGGAGTGGAAGAAATCGTAAGCAAAGATTGAGGACCTGTTAGCGCTGCTGAACCGCAGATTTCTCCGGGAGAAGGAGGTCGACATGTGGCTGTTGACGGATAAAAGACGTATCCCTCTACGATCCGCAAGCGTACGGACCCCACACCTTTTTCACCACGGGATTCCCAAGGTTCTTGTCAATCCGCGGAGCAAGGGGATTACAAGCGTTCGATCTACAACGACACACTAGCTACTAAAACCCTAACTACTATTATACTAGAAAACACTAAACTACACTAGAGAGAATGATAAACGATCAAGATAGAAGACACTCGCCCACGGGTCTATGATACTAGAGCATGCAATCGCTTAAAGACATGAAAACCAATCTAATCTATCGGGGATGTGACCACGGTTTCGCCCTTTCCCTCCTCTCGTACTGTCACTACGCGAAGGTATTCATGACTAGACCTTTGATGGACACGGCGTATTGAATGGATCCAAGGAAGCATTGGAGCTCGTACTCCCTCTACGGCACGGTAGCGAACCTTAAGCATTAAAGTATATTCAACACAAGATGATAGATAGATAATCCGACAAAGTGCGATTACATCTCAAGATCGATTACAACCCATGGACGAATGAGAAGATTACCCCATCAAGGTGCTGATCATGGCACCGTTGATCATGGTTTCCCTTCCGCCGGTGTCTTCCTTCTTCTCCACGAGAGGGTGCTTCCTTCGAGGTGGTTGATCTCCCGCCGGAGATCCTCCTCCTCTCTCTCTAGCTTGTGGATGGCCTTCTGGTGCGAATGACTCCTCTCCTCGGTGTTGGCGGTGCCTCGGGGGTTTTAGGGTTGAAGATCCTTCGAGGGCAAGGAAAACGGGACCGAACCGGTGCCGGAAGTGGGCTGGGCCGGCCGGCTCGGGCCGGCCGGCCTGTGCCCACTCGGCCCGGTTCGGTCGCCCTTTTGCTCCGTGGGTCCTCGTGCACTTATGTACTTTGCCCCCCTCTACTTGCATGATTTTGATGTTGTTATCCTCGCGTCCAAGATGGAGGCTCTCTTTGCATGAAGTTTGATCTTTTACGCTTCAATCCCCGGGGGTGTTCCTCGTAGCACTTCGGTCCTCGCCACCATTGGAAGTGATTTCAGCAAGCTCATGAACACGAACAAGACTCCATGAATGCTCCTTTGAACTTGTTGCGAATCCGTCCTTTATGTCCATGTTTTCCTACATAAACACAACACTTCCAAATGCATGCACAAAGAGGAACTTGTTATATCACTACAAGAAATGTATAGCTTTTTGACATCTTATTATGTCATAATATAGAGAATTTATGTCATAATTTTGAATTTATGACATTCAGTTGACAAAAATCAAAACGTCAAAAAGCCTCCGTCACAAATTTATGTTGTGACGTCTGTATATGTATTGTCACAAGTTTATGACATTGGATTTTGTGTCATATAATTGTATGACATTAGTTTGTTCGTCACAAAATTCTATACCTTGCCACATGGGCAGATGCCACGTAGGATCAAAAGCTGACGTGGTGCTGACTTGGCATAAGGAAAAAACGTCACAAAATAAAATTTGAGCTGCTAAAGCCCACAATAGTATTCAGTCCTTTCATGGGCCAGAAATACATTTTGTGCTACTGATGGCTGGCCCATTATTTAATTTTCGAATTTTTTGACCAGTTTTATTTGGGTCGTTACCACTGCTGCCCCCATTATTTTCAAATGTTTTTAGCCCACATAATTCAACACAATTTTTTGAGCCCACAAAATTCAGCTCACACAATTATACATAATTGCATCAGATTTAACATTTGGTTTCAATATCAAGCATTGCATAGACATCCACCAGGTCAATACATATCAAAAGTCAGGACGATAACCACGAGTATTGTGCAACCAGCGGTCCAGCACAATAAGCTCAACTGCCACAAGCGCAGCAGCAGGAACACAATAACCAAAAGTTTGGTTTGACCATAAGAAAGATCCCACAAGAACATCAGCCACAAGTATGGTAGCCATGCAGACAGATCTCACCAAAATATCATCTAGAGCCTATTTGATTATCAGAGCTTATGGCTTTATGGCTGAGCATCACCTGATGCAAACTTGTTACCAAACAAAGAGCGAAGGAAGCCTTGTATGTCACTTCCTTGTTGCTTCAGCTTCTCAGTTTCTTCTTCATTCTTCCTCGCTGCTTCTTTTTGTTCCTCTAGTTGCTTCTGCAAATCAGCCACCTGTGATCGCAATCCTGCTGATCCCATCTTCTCAGCTTCCAATTTACTCTCAAGGTCATGTACACGGTCATTCATAGCAGCAGATTTGGCATTTCTCTTCATCTCTGTGGATTGCAGGCCAACATTGCGAAGAAAAGTTGATTTGGACAACACATGAGCTACAGCTTCAACAGGAGTCTTCGGATCTTTGCCTTCTTCTGTTGGTTGAGCAACATAGGCCTCCATTTCAGCCTAGCAACAAAACCATTAAAGCAATCAGATTTCTATTCTAGTTACAAAGTGTGTCTGGAACAATATATCTAAATAAAAAAACTTTTGATGATACATATCTAACAAGTGTTATTTTGATGGCATGAATCTAAGTTGTATTTAACATTCATCCAAACTAAACAACAAGATGTAATAACATGGCCCCAGATGGCCCAGATTGATCTGCATGTTTCCATCACAAAAGCAATCACAAACCTATTTACTGGTATTTCAATCTAGCACTTGTTCAGTAGAAATACTAAGCGACATGGCAGGTTTGTATTCCCACATACTCCTAGTACTAATAGACTTTTATGTGCTTAAAACATATGATCATAAATGATGAACTTGACAATGGAGGACTATCATAGTAACAGGATAGGTAAAGGTACATACAATGGCATTCTTCGCGTTCTCGCTAAAACCTGACTTGCTGCTGCAGTGGGTGTCCTTGAAAACATCAATCGCAGTCGGTGGTGCGTCCTTAAATTTGGTTTGCTTCTGAAATTACATACAGATAGAAAAGTGATTAACTCGAAAGCATGTGAAGAATTAGATGAATAGTAGTATATAAAATCCCCTGTGATCCCCTAATGTTAGATATGAACAAAAGAAATATTGCGATAGTGGACAACACAACCACGGAAAGCGGTAAAAATCCCATTTAATCCCCTTATCGTTGTTAGTAGTTTACTACCGTAGGGTTCATTGCTACCGTGTTGTGATAACTAAAAATCGCCTCATTGTTGTAGCAGCAGCAATTTATCATACCGCGACATAACATTGAGCAACATAGCTCCGCGATCCCGTCATCCGGTGATACATCACTTGCTCACGACTATCTTTGTTTTTCAGACATTTTTCCTATAGAAAGAAATATTAGTGGAAAGACAATCCATATTCTGCAATGCAACAATTGTGATAGATGTTAAGGAAGCATACCTTGTGCTTTGGGGTAGACCACATGTCCACGAGTTTTTTCCATCGCATGTTAGTCGTAGTGTTCAGCGGTGAAGTTGTTCTAACTTTGTTTGCCGGTATGCCATTGAAGTATTTCTTCTTCGACTTCGTATCTCATCCGCCGCCGTCCTTTTTTGAGCAAATCGTAAAATGCACCTTTCATCGGACTGAAGCATCTACATCAATTGTAAATTGACTCGGACAAGAGCATGAACATATCATTACATAGCATTAAAATGTTATGGGAGTGTTCGACAGAGAGTGAGCAACGAGTAATACAAACAAGTGTATTTGGTAAGTAATCAATAAACTACAGATTCGGGCATGCTTCCTGATCAAGATTACAACCTGATTCTGTTACCATATTTATTAGGCAATATGTTGAACAAGGAACACCCATGGTAAAAGGTTATCTTAATTTCATGTTATAATAATTTTCAGATTACAGGTTATGAAAACAATTAACAAAGGACTACCCGATCGGGTATGTGTTTAGTAATCCATAAACATGCTTTTTGATCAAGATTACAACCAGATTCTATTACCAGATTTATTAGGCAACATGCCGAACAAGGAACACCCATGTGTTTAGCAACCAATTTACTTACACTGACTTTGTCATTGAAGTCTTTAACAACACCTATGGCATCTTCGTCCTTATATTGCTTCCAGTGAGTGAAGATTGGGACATGGTTCCGTAAAATAATACCAGCCTCTGATGCTAGTTTTGCAGCTTGCAAAGGAACCTCTGGCCGCAATTTTCCTTCAGCGATGTGCACAGGGATCTTGTTGGGTAACCCTCTTGAAATGTTATCCAAATCTCTGCCTACGTGTCTGCTTACATGGCTTTTTCTGATGCATTGACCTATCATGGAATTTGGAAGGCCATTAATGGAAATATGTAAAATTGTTCCCAAAAAATGGAAATATGTAAATTAATAATAATTGAAAGAGATTTTAAACACTTGCCTTCAGTAGACAGCTCATTCTGGTTGTTGGTAGCATTGGAAGCAATCAACACATCCTCTGTGAAACCATCTTGTGGGTTTGTTGTATCTTCACGATCTGAGAGCAAATCCCTTGTCCTCTGCCTAGTAACTCTTGAAGGTTGTTCTTGCTCCTCAAGTGCTAGCGCCATTACTCTCTTTGTTCTTGTTCCACTGGCAGAAGTCTTGGTTACTTCAGAATCCAAGTCCAAAGATGGCCTCCTACATGATACAACAAATTACAATATAATGAATAATTTAGCATAATAAACACAAATGATGTTTTGCTCGTGTACCGCATATGTAACATAGAAGTTGGTTTGTCATCAATGTACCTTATCAAATACTCCTTCAACATCTTCACCATCTCCGGGTTGATACAATGAGCCGTAGTCTTCGGGGGTAGCATCGGTGGCCTTTGCCCTTGATTTTTTCGAATATCCGATGCCTCCTGTATTCCAAGACTGCGGAACACCCTACTGTTCCGCATCATTGTTTCCATCCTCTCCCTCTCATATTCAGTTACTGGAGCCTCTGTGCACGAGAAATAGAAATCACACATCAGAGATATATTTGCCTTTGTACTTGTAGTGAAAATGTAAATGGAGAAACACTACTACAAAGCATGGATAGTGTAAGCATCAGAGATATATTTGCCTTTGTACTTGTCTAATTTATCTTAAATAAATTTTTGTTTGGGCAGAAAAACAATCGTAGGGGGGAAAGTAACAAGTTATGGAGGAGCGACAATTACAAAGGAAGAGGTAAGATTAGATTTGGATTCGCTCTTATTTTCGGTTTCCACCTTGCTAGTTGTAGTAAAATAAAGTCGGATATGCAAATAAAGTGAGGGAGGTCGCAGATCTTGTTTTGGAAATAAAATTGAAATCTCCGGAAGTCCCTGTACAGTTCGCCAAACTTTAGTACCAACCTGATCGGTGTAATTTCTGCAAACTACAATGACAAGGGGGAACCACAACCGAAGTACGTGTTTGGTTTCGAAATTTGAACTGTTGGAATGCAAACTAGGAGTTGGTTAAACATCATTTATAAATTTCGTTTTTTCCCTTTCGAAACTCATGTGCGGAATAATTAACATTATCAAGCACTCTAGTGTTGAACTTCTTTGGACTAACATGTTATGATATCATTCTCTAACCGCTTAAGATAATATGCTCTTTAATTCTTACTTTTCCGTCGCCTTTTATACCCAATTATTTTCTACGACCTTCTCTACTCGCTAGTACAATGGCAAAATGACACCGCAATAACTTTGCTTGAGTTGTTTGTTCGCATCCGAGCATAGATATATGTAAAGAGTATTTCGATGCTACTTTGTCTATAAACTTAATTTTTGTCGTTTACGTAAAAAAAATGACAAGTTAGAAAGAAGTAGAGGTTCGACGAGTAAAGACAAGGTGAGGTTACTTAAGGATTTCTCTAATTTATTTTGTGCCCATATATCTTTGTACTATGCAAGTGAGGGATACTATTGCTCATAAATGTATTCATTCAAGCATATAAAATAAGAACCCCATGTCCCGACAACATTTCGATATTATTTAATTCCATTTTCTAAGATTGACAGAAATGGAATCGTACATTAAATTAAAAATAGCTTTCTCTATGCAAAGTCGCTATCATTAATGCATGAATTCGTATATCTGGATTCACATAGGGATGGATCAAGAAGCAATGAATTTCAAGAATATTTTACATTTTATTTCTAGTAGTATAGACTTACTATCCATTGCTATGTACATCTATTCTCAAGAATCATATCACTGTGTACATCTTCTACCCTATTACAGAGAGAGCAACGGAGGAACCAAGTTCTGGGTCAACAACTACAGGCCAGGGGGGACACCAAAAAATACGCTACTGAGAAACTGCATCTGGATGCTTGAACCACATTTTTCATTTGTGAATCCCGTGCAAATCCCCAGATCTGAGGTCGAAGCCTCTATATCAAGAGGGGGCAATCAACAAGTTACCTTCTGGTAGACGCCTGGTTGAGGGCTTGGTCGCCGCTTTCCGACCAGGAGCCATCTTCGGCGGTGGAGGGCGGGGCCGGGCCGCCGGGGGTGGAGCACGGAGGACCGTCGGAGATGCGCACCTCTTCGTTGGTGGAGGGCGCCGTTTCGGCGGCTGGGTGAGGAATGAATTGGATTTAGGGTTCGGGGAGAGGTGAGCTGAATAAAGAGGCCGGTCACTATGGGGAATTTTACTGTATTGTCCTTGACCACTGTGTTCACCCTGTATTCAAAGGTCTGGGTATAAATGACATTTTCTAAAAAAAAGTTTGGTGTGGCGCTGAGGCATGGCGCCACTGCCAGCCGCCAAACTTCCCAAATTGTGGTTTGGCGCAGAGACATGGTGCCACCGCTATGCTTTGCTTTTCTTTCTACAGACTGATGATAAAATTAGTACTTGCTTTTGTATTAAAACTAATAAATCATAGTTCAAGGATAGTAAAAGCACGTGCCATTTTACTAGTGCTTTCTTATTATATCTTGATGTTTAGTTTCAAATTACAATTTTGATCTTACTAGTCCAATTTTGTATTTGAATAAAAAACACTAGGCCAGAACCGATTTGTGCTAGCGGGTGTAACACCCACTAACGACTTGGAGCCTGCAAAGATGGCGTTTTGTGCTCGAGGTCGTTTACAAAATTTCAATTTCAAATTTGAGAGATTCAAATTTGAATTTCAAATTTGAGAGATTCAAATTTGAATTTCAAATTAAAATTTGTAAATGACAAAGTTTCATAACCTCTCAGGATCTACAACTTTTATTTTGAATGTTTCTCCATTTGAGGTAGTTTGAAATATTCAAATTTTCAAGTGACCGAGATATTCGGAAGTACTTTTCGTAATTTTCAAGTAATTAGAATTAAAAATAGTTCAACTACAAAGTTTTATAATTTTTGAAGATGTACAACTTTTATTTTGGTCATTTGCTCATCCGGTATAAGTGGTAGTAACATTCTTCACTAATCTCATACACTACTCATGTAGTTTAATGAAACTTATAAGAGAGATAGATTTTGTGAACAAAATTACTACCACTTTGTCAAATGAAGAAACAACCCAAATGAAAGTTGTACATCTTCCAAAATTATGAAACTTTGTAGTTCAAAATTTTTTTGATTTGAATTAGTTTACTGCTTTGTAACACGCACTAACAATTGATGCAAGGCACAGTGATGACGGCGATGTCGCCCGCCAAAGACAAATGGCACCATCCGTGTTGGCGGGTGCCTTATGTCACCAGCTATCACTGTGCCATCTCTACTAGCGGTGGTAATTGCGCCCGCCAAAGACTGTGCCCCATCAAGTATGCTGGCTTGTGCCAATTGTGCCCGCCAGCAATCTTTTTTTCATGTGCCAGTCAAATATTCTAGTAAGGCTGCATTCTGACGTATGCATTGAGGCTTCAGAATTGGAATTGGCATTGGGGAGCAAAAGAGCACAATTAACCCTAGCCGAGTCACTCTCGTCGCTCTCCCGGGCGGTCGCCGCCGTCCCACTCCTCGCGCCCTTCCTCCCGCCACGCCGCCGCCTGAGCGGGCCGCCGGAAGTCCGCGTGACCCGTGGGAAAGGCGGCGACGTGGCCCCTCTCCTCCTCCCCCGACGGATCGAGGCGGCCGCGACCGCCCGGCTCCCGGCGGACGGCTCCCCGCCGTGGGCATCTCAATTATCTTTTTGTGTATTTAATAATTAATATCCCTATGCATCTCAATTTTTAAGGGAGGCAAAAGAAGCATTCCACGAGCCTTGATATTTTTTTAACTAAGAGAATTTGAAATTATTTTTTAGTGGTAAACCGTGATTCTTTTCCATTTAACCCCTAGATTTGGTCAATGCCATCAGATAGCATATATTACATATCCAAAAAGGCATAAAAATTACACAGATTTTTGCCATCAGATAGCATATATTACATATCCATTCGTGTATATTTTTGCTGCCTTTTTCCACAGATTTAATCGAGTCAGCTCCCTTAGTGCGGCCTCTGTTTTAAAGTAACTGCATGAGCCTTTTTTTCGAGTACTGGACACAATCACAGACTGTAGACTGGCTGATACATGAAGTCGGAGGATCTTGATTAGGAATTCTGGAAATTACAGATGCAAAGAATTGCGCCTGAAGTGGGAAAAACATTGAGTGCACAACTGATAACACTGAAGAACAGGTTTGGCAAAAATATCTATCAAAGCACTATGACTATCATGCACTTCGGGAATGAGGCAAAGCATTGCCGCCTTCAATCTTTTGTACATCTTTGCTTCTTGTGCTTGTATTTTTTGCTAAAGCATTTAGGCAAAAACTCAATAAGAAGCTGCCGTAAAAGAAATCAAATATCCAATTATGTTTGAATTAAAGTGAATGGTTCGTAGAGTGATGTCAAATGCACACTTGTCCATATGATAAATAAAAGGGGCAAAAACGATTCATTCAATACCATACTCTCCATACACTAACTAAGATCACAAAGCGGCTTGGGATTAAAAGGAAAAAAATATCTAGAGTTGATGGAAAGACAGACTAGTAAAAGCAAATACCTGCATTGCTAAGTTTGGACAGCTAAGCTTCAGCAAACTAAATATACTCATAATCGCTATCATCGTCATCTTGTGGAGGGTTGCCAATTGGCAGATCTTCATTATCACTCATATATTGCCATATAGTTTCGTCTTCACCGTCACCTGACTCATCTTGTTGCCATTCTTCTTCTATTTGTGCACGGAGGTCATCAACTACACTAGCATCAACTTGAACACCATCTTCACTTACTGGCTGCTCATTTTCAAGATATCCTTCAGTGAGTTCGACATGGACACCTTCACAAACATCGTCTTGGTAGGACAATACCGCGTCATTGGGTATATTCTCATTGTCATTTTCAGCCACATTCCACAAGTGTCTATGTGAAAACTTTTGAACAACTCGCCATTTCTCGCGATACTTGGTGTCTAACAAATAAAATACCTTTCTTGCTTGTGTTGCGAGAATAAAATGATCATCTTTGTACCACAAGCTGCCATGGTTTATGCTCTTGAAGAACCTATCTTCCTTCATTCGGGATTTCTTTTGATGAGTGCCAAACCAATCACATCGAAATAAAACCACTGTCATATCGTGACCCGAAACTGCATTGTATCTAAGCTCAACTATTTCCTTCAAGGAACCATAGAAGTCAATATCCTGGCCATCATGTGAACCCTCTGCCATAATTCCACTATTCTGTGTTCTTCTATTTTTCTCTCGGTGCGTGTGGAATCGAACACCATTAACAAGACATCTTGAATAAATTCGAACTCGCGGATCCGGCTCAAATGCAAGTGCAAATAGCTCATCATTTATGTCTTGTCCGTCCACATAACGAAGTTTTGTAATCTGGACAAAAAATTGGTTCTTAAACAGCAGATTGCACATTAAAAAAATGAATGCATATAAAAAGTTTGGTTCTTAAACCAGAAAGAAAATGATGAAATAAATTAGTAGATATAAAACTCACGTGCTTCTTAAACCAGGGAGAAAATTGCTTTTCAAGAGTTTTTTCAACATTAGGACAGCCTTCATTCTCCAACTCTTTCTTGTATATCCTGAAAATGATAGTTAATTCAAACATTAGAGCTAATAATATAGTTATAAGAAACAATGAAAATAGTAGCTTGATGGGACGACATACTCAATATATGGCTCAACCTCCGGACAATTGTTAAGTATGAACCAAACCATTTTTTCATAATCATGCTCAAGATATGTAAGTGTTGGTGCTCCAAGAAGATCAACTCCATGCTGGAAAACAGATAGGTCTTCATTCACAACAGGGAGACGCTCTCTGTTCCTTCCTTCCCGATTATGTCGTGTCTCAACATCATCATCAAAGTACCTCGAGCAAATAGTCAAGCACTCAGCGGCAACATATGCTTCTGCAATGGACCCTTCAGGCCTTGCCATGTTTCTCACAAACCGTTTCAATGTTAACAACCTTCTTTCTACTGGGTACATCCATCCATATTGTACTGGACCTCTAAGAATTGCCTCTTCAGGTAAATGGACAACCAAGTGCAGCATCACATTAAAGAAAGAAGGAGGAAATATTTTCTCAAGCTTGCACAGAATGACCGGGATGTCAGATTTCAGCCTTTCCAACACATCTAACTTTAAAGTTGTTGCACAAAGTTGCTGGAAAAAATTGCCTAATTCAACAAGTGCTTCATATATGTCCCGGGGCATGATTCCACGGATAGCGCGGGTATAATCCTTTGAAGAAGAATATGACAATCATGAGTTTTCGAGTCCTTGGAGGTTGCATCCATCTGCAGTAACACATGTTCCTAAGTTGGAAGCGTATCCATCTGGAAATTTTACACTCTTCAAAAAATCACAAAAAGCCTCCTTCTGTGTTTTAGTCATTACGTAGGGGGCATGAGGAACAGTATATGAGTTTCCTTCACGGATCATGTGTAAATTCTTCCTAATGCCCATATCTTCCAAATCAAGCCTAGAATTTATATTGTCCTTTGACTTCCCAGCCATGCCTAGAAATGTACCAAGGATATACTCACATATATTTTTCTCAATGTGCATCACATCAAGGTTATGCTGCAACTTCAAACTTGACCAATACGGCAAATCCCGCAAACATGACCTTCGCTTCCAACATTGGCCCTCTGGTTCACGCTTTCTTTTGTTGCTCTTAGGATGCTTTCCTGGTCTGACGTCCTTGACCCTCTCTAGTTGCTCCGTCAACTCATCCATGGTAAATTTCTCTGGCTTCTCACGCCTTTCAACATTACCATCAAACACCTTGCTCCTTCTCCATGAATGGTCCTTATCAAGGAAACGGCGATGACCAATGTAACATATCTTATTCCTTATCCTTTTGGAGCAAGGGTTTTTGTCACAATGCACACAAGCATAATAACCTCTTGTCACTCTACCTGACAATGTGCTCAAAGCAGGATAATCATGAATGCACCATATTACAAGAAAGCATGTAGATCAAACTTCTTGCCGTAATTGCATCAAGAGTAGAGACACCTTTCCAAAGTTCTAGCAACTCCTCAATAAGTGGCTCCAAGAAGACATCAATGTCCTTTCCTGGGGATTCTGAACCAGGGATAAGCAGGCCCATGATAAAGTTTGATTGTTCTACACATACCCATGGAGGAATGTTGTACGGGATAACAAACACTGGCCACATGCTATAAGAGGAGCTCATTTTACCAAATGGATTGAAACCATCGGTAGCAAGGCCAAGACGGATGTTCCTTGCATCTTTTGCAAACCACTCATACTTTCTGTCAAAGTTTTTCCATGCCTCACCATCAGCTGGATGGCTAAGCTCATTGTCCATTGGCTTTCTCTTCAGTTGGTGCCATTGCACCTCCTCTCGCCATTCGTTTGGAAGAAAAGATTCTCTTCAACCTAGGGATCAAAGGAAAATGTCGCAAAACTTTCTCGAGAATCTTCTTTCTTCCACCATTGTCTTTCCATCTTGATGCACCACAAATCGGACAAACATCTTTTTTTTCTAAGGTCTTCCGAAACGAACACAATTATTCGAGCACACATGAATTGAATTATATCCGAGCCCCAATGCACGGATAAGCCTCTTTGCTTCCTCATATGTTGCTGGAATAGAGCAATTTGGGAATGTTGATGACAACACCTTCAGTAGCGCTGTGAATGCAACATTAGAAATTTTGTAAAATGACTTGATATGAAGTAACTTCACCACAAAAGAAAACCTTGAGCATTCACCACCAGGGTATAGCTCTTGCTTCATCCCTTCCAATAGAATTGCAAACATTGACTTCTTTCTTGTACCTTCCTCCTCAGCTGAGTACAACTCCTCTACCATACCATGAATTCCATCATGAGGGTCATTTTCTTCATCCACATTCATGCCTAAATCCTCATTGATACTAGTATGTTCATCAACATGGTCATAAATTTCTTGTGGTACAACCTCCAACGTTTCTCCATGATGTACCCATCTAGTGTAAGTAGTAGCCAATTCCATGAATATACAAGTGATCCTCTACCAGTCCTTTAGGTTTGTGAACCCGATTCAAACACCGACGGCATGGACAGAGTATCTCTTCATCATCATTGGATCTCTCAAAAATAAATGTCATGAATTCTTTCACCCCATCCATGTGTTCCCTGCTGAACATCCTACTCTTGATCCAAGATCTATCCATCTACACCAAATCATGGGATACACTTGGTCAAACAAATTTATATATATATATGGTACTTCAGCAAACAATGTGAAAAATGTGACATATCAATATTTATATGCAATCAGTACACAACATCTGACAAAATTTACACATTTCAAACTATTATACTATTATCTGCAATTGGCGCAAAGCAGTAAGAAAATTTTCTGAACTAAGATGATGCAAGATTGTACCTTTTGTCGCAGGCTAGCACTTTGAGCAGAACAAATCAAGGGTTCTCCACTGCTTGTCGGAGATCATCTCCAGCCATGGTGCTGGTAACACCAGTTGGCCACAGGACAAGCCGCTCCACTGCTGCGGGCTGCTCTGCTCCACGCCGCTCGCTCGCCTAGCTGGCCCTGGATGCTGGCCACTCCTCTCGCCGCCTATGCCCACACACCTCGCGAGCCGCTGCCCGGCCGTGTGCCTTGTCCGCCGCCGCGCGTGACGCAATCCCCTCGGCGCCGCCGGCCGCATGCCTCGCCGGCCACCGAGCGTGAGCCGCTCCCCTCGCCGGCCGCCGGGGTGCCGGGCGCAGGCCGCTCCCCTCGCCGGCCGCGGGCGCCGGGCGCGAGCCGCTCCCCTCGCCGGCCGCCGGCGCCGGCACAGGCCGCTCCCCACGCCGGCGGCGGGCGCTGGCCGCTCCTCTCACTGCTGCTGGGCGCAGGCGGCTCCCCTCACCGCTGCTTGGTGCGTGTAGAACGCCGGCGACAAGAGCGGATGAGCTCTGGGATGGGGGCGGACGATTGATTCCTCGATTTGGGTAGGAGCGGACCAGTTTGACGCGGACGAATCTACAGTACGAGATATACTAAGTTATATATGAAAGAGTGCATTGGATATCACAAGTGTATGCGTAGCTCAGTGGTTCGCTCTCAACTGCGGCAATGACGCGGTCGCAGTTCGAACCCTCGTAACACATTTTTTACGGTTTTTAGGCTGCGGGTTTTTACGCTGCGGGAGGCGTCGCTGTTGGGCCTAATGCGTCAGGTTGTGGCCCATTTAGGGTCCATTTCGAATGCCAGGGAGACACGCAGCTTTTGGGTCTAAAGAAATAAGTTGGGCTGACTTAAGTAAAAGAAAGAAAAAGGAAAAAACAATTTCTGAGGAGGCATTAGGGATGCCAACGCTGCAAATAAAATTTTAAAATAATTCAATAAATATTTTTGTGACATCCAACTTTTTGTCATATATTTATGACATTAACAAATAGCCTTATGACATAGCAACTATCGTCATTGGGTGGTATTAGACTACATGTATGACATATGTTGTGACATACGATTTTCTATTGTCATTAAATTTAAATGGCTACTACACAATGTCATAAAATGAACAATATAATGACATAATGTGGTATTGTCATGCTAAATACGTCAAAAAGCCACACATTTCTTGTAGTGTATGATTAGTGTGCCTAGAGGCGGGTTAGTTCCATAATCAAATCCAAACCAAAGTGTAATGAACATGCTAGGTGCACCAAAATACACCGTCAACATCTCCCCCACACTTAGCTCTTGCTCGTCCTCGAGCAAGTACTCGTAAAAGAATTTCGTCCAAGGTGTGTAATCGTGTATCATTAATCCTCCTTCACAAGTTAGTCAATCTTTTCATCTTTAATACATAAACACAAAGTAATGATAATCAAACATAAACATGGGCGTTTTAGAATTTTTACCACGTCAAGATTCACCCCACAACTCAAACCCTTCACTTGAAGTCTTCAATTTCAGCCATGCTTACTCCTTTGCTTCCATCGGAGGGTTTTTATGGTTTTCAAAACAAAAATTCCTGCAACAAGTATTAGACAAAAACCTTTCTCCAAGCTCTCTCAAGTCACTCATATGAAGTGGCGATCCTAACCAAATTTTATAAAACTCTCACCTCCCATTAATCTCTCATATATCATGTAAAAGTGGAGCTATAGGTAGGGCTAGCGCAATCAACACAAGTATTGTCAAACTAAGAACTTCCTCTAATGGTTGTCTACCTTTCAAAGCCAATGATCATGAGAATTAACCATATGTAGGGATATCAAGGATGAGAAGATTTAGAATGGTGGACATGTGCAAGGGCAAAAGAAAATTGTGACTTCAAGGCACCAATGATGTCCTCGTTGTCGGATTGCACATGGTTAGAAATAGAGTAAAAGTTTCGTCTCACAATCAACGTGACATCCTTCCTTACACTTTATTTTTTTCTTTTCTTTCACTTGATCCATCCCTCTCATATCTTCATTGCTACCTCATCTTTTCCTCTTTTTCTTTTTTTCATTCACAGATGATTTTTTTTCTTTCTCTCTTTTCCATACACATACTTTTTCTCTTTATTTTTCTCTCTCTTGACAACTTTTCAAAGCTTTCAATTCTCTCTTTCCTCGCATGCATACAATCTGAAATTTTAAATAAATCATGCTAGAGACGAGACGAAACTTTGAAAATAGGTTGTGTTCAAGGAATACGATGTACAAAAGAGATGTATAGGGTTGGGTATGAAATTCGGCGATATACGTGACTTCCGTTGTGAAAGTCACGTTACCGAATATATGACGAGGCTAGCAACAAAAGATAAGCACAAGGACATGATCATTGCTCGAAATTAAAACTCACTAAGAGAGAAGGGTCCTAGCCTAACTCATCGTGCTAATCACACTTATGGTGGAGCGAAAAAAATAAACTTGGCTTTGGATTGGAATTTTTTCTTACTCTCAACTTGGAAAAAGAGGTTTTGCTAACCTTTATTACAAGGGTTTTAAAATAATTTTCAGAACTGAAATCCTCCAATTTTTAGCATCGAACATAGCACAACTAGCATGTGAAGCTCAAGATCGAAGTGCGGTATGGGTACTTTAAGTAGTAGCGATTCCACTAAGCACCACGGTAAACGATTTTCAAACCACATACTTGTGTTCATATATCAAGAATCGAAGATTAAACAAACAAGTAAATAAAGATAAACAATACATAAAACACAAAGATATATATAAAGACTCTTTTATTTGATTTTCTTGACTCAACACTAATTTAAGACACTTGCAAAAAATTTAAAACAGACTCAAAAACTAAAGACTCATTAAAACACTAAGACTCTCACACGAAGATTAAACCGAACCTAAACTTGAAGTTCAAAAGCTAAGGCTAGCGAGCTAGCTCTCCCCCACACTTAAAACATACGACGTCCTCGTCGTATCTTACAAAATCATAAGGGGAAAACTATATCTAGTGGTACTTCAAGCAAGTTTTGCACCACTTGCCTCTCATGTTTCCAACCATGCCGAAAGTTTGCGCACGTTACGGTTAAGGAACTTGTAGTCATCTTCAACTACGCGCTCCAAGTCCTCCATACGCTGCTTCATCGCTTCCATGGCTTGGAGACATTCGTTGGCCGACGTGTAGAGATCCGCGATGGATTGACGGCAAACTCGACAAAGACACCGGATGCAATCCGAAGGGGTCGTCGTCGCCATAATCTCCACCGTTGTCACCACCGTCGTCGCCACCTCCATTGTCGTTGCCTTCGCCACCGTCGTTGCCGTCGCCGTTGGGGCCTTCGGGAGTCCTTTCATTGGGCTGCTCATCCCAATCATCATCATCTCTACCGGCGGCCGCCCACGAGCTCGGGCTACGATCGTCAGAGAAGTCGCTATCCCCATAATCCTTAGGCTCTGGTGACACCTCCTTGTAATCTTTACGCTTGATGCCTTGGAGGCGTGCCGACCTTCGGACGGGTGTAGGGACCTTCTCTCCTTCGACGGGGTTGCGAGATGCAAGAGCTCCGGTCGGGACACGTCCTCCGCAACGGATACGTGCGGTCCTCTTGACGGGTAGCTTGAGCTCGCATCGCATCGCCTCCTCCATCGATGGCTTCTTGGCTTCTAGCTTCAACTCTAAGCTTTTTGGAGGCTCAATGGGCGCTACAAGGGTGCAACACATTGCTTGAAAGGTTTGATTCTCGAGCTCCCAATTCGGCCAAATAAATAGTCCCGAGAGAAAAGCTGCGGGAACCTTATTTTCCTTTTTTACACTTCCCTTAAAATTTTCCGACCAAACAAGGAAGTCAAAAAGGAGCAATTCGGGCGAAATTCGGCGTCATCGGGCGTCGGGCCCTCCTGGGCCGGCCCGCACGGGGGCCGGTCGGCCCACCCTACCTCGGGGGCCGGGCCGGTCCGGGTTTTTGCACACCGCCCTATTTTTTCTTCCTTAGCCCATGGGAAAAAGTTGGCCCGGTAAATCTTCGCGAAAAACTCCCGGAAAACTAAAAGAAAAATTATTTACAGAAGTTGATGCCTTGTTTTTCGTCCTAGGCGGGACGTTCGGGCTCTTCCTCTATGGTAAAGACGTCAACATGGTGAAGGGGCACGACATCGGGTTCGTAGTAAACCTTAAGCCGCTGTCCATTCACCACAAATTGATCGCCGTTTATATCCATAATGGTTATCGCTCCGTTGGAGAACACCGAATGCACAACATAAGGTCCGTCCCACTTGCTTTGCAATTTCCCCTTTCCGAAGGTTTTAAACCTCAAATTCTAGAGGAGGACCTTATCTCCTTCTTTAAATTCTTTTTTCTTCAATCTTTTATCATACCACCTTTTGATTCTCTCCTTGTATATGCTTGCGTTTTCATATGCTTTCAACCTCAACTCCTCTAGCTCGCTTATTTGAATTCTTCGTTTCACCACCGCGGCATCGAGATCAAGGTTCATCTCTTTAATCGCCCAATAGGCTTTATGTTCCAACTCAACCGGAAGGTGGCAAGCTTTTCCATAGACAAATTGATAAGGGGTCATACCTATCGGTGTTTTAAACGCCGTTCGATAAGCCCATAAAGCTCCATCTAATTTCTTTGACCAATCCTTGCCTCCCTTCTCTATGGTTTTGTTGAGTATGCTTTTTAATTGCCTATTTGACGTCTCCGCTTGTCCGTTGGTTTGTGGGTGATAGGCCGTGGAGACCCTATGCTCAATTCCCAACTTGGACAAGCACCTTTTGAAGTTCTTCCCGGTGAAATGAGTTCCTCCATCACTTATCAAGATTCTCGGTGTACCGAAACGGGGGAAAAATCACGTTCTTGATCATAGTGATGGACTCCTCCGTGGAAGCTTTACGACATGGTATAGCCTCTACCCACTTGGATACATAATCAACCATAACAAGTATATACTCGAATCCAAATGAGTTTTTAAAAGGCCCCATGAAGTCTATGCCCCATACATCGAATATGTCGATTTGCAAGTTGTATTTCAAAGGCATAGAATTTCTTTGAGAGATGTTTCCGGTTCTTTGACATTCGGGGCATGACGCAACATATCTTTTAGTATCTTCATGCATCTCCGGCCAATAGAATCCGCTCGACCATACTTTTGCTTCGGTTCGAAAATGGCTATAGTGTCCACCGTACTCCGCCGAGTGGCACTTCCTTAGAATCTCAAGCCTCTCTTCTCTTGGCACACATCTTCTCATCACTCCATCATTGCCAAGCTTGAAGAGGTATGGTGCATCCCAAAAATATTTCTTACTTTCGGAGATTATCTTCCTTTGAGAGTTTTTATCTAGATGATCGAGGGGCATCTTTCGAATTGCTCGAATGATGTCGATCATCCAAGTATCTTTATCAAGCACTCTATAGAGGTGGTCATCTCTCATCTTATCTTCTATGGGCTCTTTATCATCTTGTCCACGATTCATCCTAGACAAGTGATCGGCCACAACATTCTCCACCCCCTTTTTATCACGAATTTCAACATCAAACTCTTGGAGAAGAAGGATCCAACGA
Source organism: Cenchrus americanus (assembly GCA_947561735.1). NCBI lineage: Eukaryota > Viridiplantae > Streptophyta > Magnoliopsida > Poales > Poaceae > Cenchrus > Cenchrus americanus. The sequence continues at coordinate 139,994,193 of OX387242.1, forward strand.
ATCAAAAGTGGTTTAGCTTCCTTCTTAGCCAAGAGATACTTGATGGCTGCGTGATCGGTGTAAACAATGACTTTCGAGTTCACGATGTAAGATCTGAATTTTTCGAAAGCGAATACCACCGCTAGCAACTCTTTTTCCGTAGTGGCGTAATTTAATATTGCACCACTAAGAGTTTTGCTAGCGTAGTAAACGGCGTGAACTCGACCTTCCTTTCTATGTCCCAAGACCGCGCCTACAGTGTAGTCACTTGCGTCACACATGATCTCGAAAGGTTGGCTCCAATCCGGAGGTTGGATGATGGGAGCACTCACCAACGCATTTTTCAAGGTTCGGAATGCCGCTAGACACTTCTCATCAAAGTCGAAAGCCACATCCTTTTGAAGAAGGTGCGTTAAAGGCTTAGTGATCTTCGAGAAGTCCTTTATAAATCTTCTATAGAATCCGGCATGGCCTAGAAAGCTCCTTAAGGACTTAACATCCGTAGGAGGTGGGAGTTGCTCAACCGTCTCTACCTTAGCCTTGTCCACTTCAATTCCTCTCTCGGATATAACATGTCCGAGCACTATACCTTGCTTAACCATGAAGTGGCACTTTTCCCAATTTAAAACCAAATCTACCTATGCACACCTTGTAAGGACCTTTTCTAAGTTTGCTAAGAAATCCATGAACGTCTTCCCGTAAACGGAAAAATCATCCATAAACACTTCAACAATTTCTTCGATGAATTCCGAGAACACGGCCATCATGCAACGTTGAAAAGAGGCTGGAGCGTTGCATAGGCCGAAGGGCTTCCTCCTATATGCAAATGTTCCGTAAGGACACGTAAACGTTGTCTTATGTTGATCTTCCGGGTGAATGGGAATTTGCATGAACCCCGAGTATCCATCGAGAAAGCAAAAATAAGCGTGGTTTGCTAACCTCTCGAGCATCTCGTCTATGAACGGTAGGGGGAAGTGATCTTTCTTCGTCGCTTTGTTAAGCTTACGATAATCGATACACATCCGCCACCCGGTCACGGTTCTTTGCGGTATCAACTCGTTCTTCTCATTCTTCACCACGGTCAAACCTCCTTTCTTCGGTACACAATGTACCGGGCTCACCCATTCGCTATGCGGAACCGGGTAGATGATTCCGGCATCAAGTAACTTGATAACCTCTTTCTTCACTACCTCTCGCATGGCATGGGTTATTGTCCTTTGATGGTCCACTATAGGCTTACATTGGTCTTCCATTCGTATACGATGAGTGCAAAAGGCTGGGCTAATACCTTTGAGATCATTAATTGAATATCCAATCACCTTCCTATGTTTTTTTAATAAAATCAGCAACGCTTCATTTTCTTCGGGGCTCAACTCGTCGCTCACAATGATTGGATAAGTTTTGTCCGGGGCCCAAAAATTCATATTTTAATCCCTTGGGCAAAGGTTTAAGGTCTACCTCGGGCACTTGTGGCTCCTCGGGTTTGATTTCTCCGATGTCTTCGAATTTCTCTTCCTCCATACTACCATCATGCGGCTCTAGGCCTTTTGTCGCTTCCTCTAGTTCTTCATCTTGTTGATTACTAATTTGATTTTCCATCGCTCTTTGCAGCGGGTCTCTAAGGGTTTCAACAAAACAAAGACTATCTATCTCTTCTACTTCTTCATCTTCGGGAGGAAAAGGTGTAAGGTGTTTAGAAGCACGAAGAAAGTTTTATGTGTACTTTGTTCCATTAAGGTTCATTATTACTTTGCCTTCTCCGGCATCTAACACGGCATCTACCAACTTAAGAAAAGGCCTACCTAAGATTATATGATCAGAATTACTATGGTAAGCATCAATAACAAAGAAATCGGTTGGTATATAGTTTCTAGAGATTTTTACTTTCATGTTGCAAGCAATACCTAGAGGTTTGATAGTTCTACCATCTCCCATAATTAATTTCGTTTATGTTGGAGCTAAGTCTAGGTTGTGGTATTGAACTTTATCATAAATTTTAGAAGATAGAACACTTACTTGGGCTCCGATGTCGCATAAAGCTTTGCATTGAACTCCATTGATCTCGCAACTCAAGTGTGGCGTCATCTTCTCTTCTTCTTCGGATCCTATCGAGTAAATTTCAGCGAGGCGAGCGTATGGTGATGCTTCGGGCTTGATCCCCATGATTCTCTTCACCTCGGCAATATGTTCTGGATCCACCACGTCATCTCCAAAGAGCTTTTCAAAAATCTCACCGGTGGTTTCGAGGTCGTATGAATTTTCAGCTTTCTTCTCCGGTGGGAAATCCACTTCCAATGCTCTTGCCATTCCCTTTTGATTGAGGAACGGTCTTCTCTTGTCGAATACTTCTCCGTAATCAATAGGAACCCAATCCATTGGTTTGAACTCCCTTAGTGGCTTCGCGCTTGACATGCTTCTCTTGTTTGTCTCATTTGGCGCGGCGAAGTCGACGTTTGGTGTAGTTCTTGACTTGAGGTGTTCTTGTTCAAGCTTTTCCATGATTGGCTCCTCTTTTGTGACTTCCGGGGTTGCCTCTTTAGAAAAATCAGCAAGCTTCTTCTTCCTTGAATTGAATTCCGGCTCTTCCGCAAGTCTTGTTTCCCAATCTCTTCGCATGGCAGCCGCTTTACTAACTTTTTGTAGAAGTTGGGCGGCTTCCATGAGTGTTTTCTCCATGAGATCCCCACCTGCACACATTTCGACGTGTCGCATGCAACTAGGGGTTAGGGAAAAGAAAAATGTATGAAAGAGTACGTCACCGGTGAAGCCGAGTTTTGGTCCTTGTTCGATTAATTCATTAAACCTATCCCAGGCTTGGTCTATCCCTTCCTCTTCTCCTTGCATGAAAGTGATCACTTGCCTCCTTAGATGTTGAACCTTGCTAATTGGAAAGAACTTCTCGCAAAACTTCTTTGTCAACTTGTTCCAATTGCCTTCAACTTCAAAGGACGCAACCGAATACCATGTCTTTGCTTTGCCGGCAAGTGAGTAGGGAAAGAGATTCCATTTGAACCATTCATCGAGAACTCCTTCTTGACGCACCGTGTTGCATATTGTTGTGAAATCCCTTATATGTCTATAGGGGTTCTCCGTAACCATCCCTTCAAATGGGTTTTCCGCCACCATCTTGATGATCTTGGATTTAATTTCATACTTGGTCGCTTCGAGCTTCGAATCCGACTCTTGTACTTCTATGTCTTCACATCGAGGGCTAGCGTAATCCCTTAATGATTTCTCCGGTTCTTCCATGGGTTGATTAACGAACTCCATCTAGACAATAAGATAAAAAAAACAAAAACAAAAAAAGAAACAAGTGTTTTTCTAGATAATATATGTTAGATATAGCAAATAAAAGATAAACTAAATATAAAACTAAGTTAGATGCAAATCAAACGATGTAAACTAACTTGCTCCCCGGCAACAGCGCCAGAAAAAGGGGCTTGTTGACGGATAAAAGACGTATCCCTCTACGATCCGCAAGCGTACGGACTCCACACCTTTTTCACCACGGGATTCCCAAGGTTCTTGTCAATCCGCGGAGCAAGGGGATTACAAGCGTTCGATCAACAACGACACACTAGCTACTAAAACCCTAACTACTATTATACTAGAAAACACTAAACTACACTAGAGAGAATGATAAACGATCAAGATAGAAGACACTCGCCCACGGGTCTACGATACTAGAGCATGCAATCGCTTAAAGACATGAAAACCAATCTAATCTATCGGGGATGTGACCACGATTTCGCCCTTTCCCTTCTCTCGTACTGTTACTACGCGAAGGTATTCATGACTAGACCTTTGATGGACAAGGCGTATTGAATGGATCCAAGGAAGCATTGGAGCTCGTACTCCCTCTACGGCACGGTAGCGAACCTTAAGCATTAAAGTATATTCAACACAAGATGATAGATAGATAATCCGACAAAGTGCGATTACATCTCAAGATCGATTACAACCCATGGACGAATGAGAAGATTACCCCATCAAGGTGCCGATCATGGCACCGTTGATCATGGTTTCCCTTCCGTGCGGTGTCTTCCTTCTTCTCCACGAGAGGGTGCTTCCTTCGAGGTGGTTGATCTCCCGCCGGAGATCCTCCTCTCTCTCTAGCTTGTGGATGGCCTTCGGTGCGAATGACTCCTCTCCTCGGTGTTGGCGGCGCCTCGGGGGTTTTAGGGTTGAAGATCCTTCGAGGGCAAGGAAAACGGGACCGAACCGGTGCCGAGAAGTGGGGCCGGGCCGGCCGGCCCGGGCCGGCCGGCCGGGCCGGCCGCCGCCCGAGCCCAGTCGGCCGGTTCGGTCGCCCCTTTTGCTCCGTGGGTCCTCGTGCACTTATGTACTTTGCCCCCTCCACTTGCATGATTTTGATGCTCGTTATCCTCGCGTCCAAGATGGAGGCTCTCTTTGCATGAAGTTTGATCTTTTACGCTTCAATCCCCGGGGGTGTTCCTCGTAGCACTTCGGTCCTCGCCACCATTGGAAGTGATTTCAGCAAGCTCATGAACACGAACAAGACTCCATGAATGCTCCTTTGAACTTGTTGCGAATCCGTCATTTATGTCCATGTTTTCCTACATAAACACAACACTTCCAAATGCATGCACAAAGATGAACTTGTTATATGATTAGTGTGCCTAGTGGCGGGTTAGTTCCATAATCAAATCCAAACCAAAGTGTAATGAACATGCTAGGTGCACCAAAATACACCGTCAACAGTGGCACACCGCCGCGGGAGATCCATACCCGATGGAGAAAAATCCTGATAAGATCCCAATGTTCACGCGATTCGTGGAGCGCGGGTTGGCCCTTCTAGCAAGCAACTTCTTCAAGGGGCTTCTTGAGTATTACGGTATCGAATACCTCAATCTCAACCCCAATGGCATCTTCCATACTCCTGTCTTCGTCCATTTTTGCGAAGCGTTCTTGGGGATCAAGCCCCACTGGGTACTGTTCCGGAAGTTCTGCTGCGTGAAGCCCCAGCCGAGAGCCAACGACCCGCGAGTAGTCAGAGGGGCCGGCATCCAGATGCGCGAGGACGCCGCTGAGCAGTACTTGGCATACAAGTTGATCGACTCCAACCAGGACTTGAAGTCGAAGTGGTTGTACATCACCAACCACCACTTGGAGCTGCCAAAGCCCAGCGGGAAGCAGCCGAAGCACCGACCGTGGTGGAATACGGAGCCGACGATGCAGGAGGGTATCCAGCTAACCAAACTGCTGGTGAAGATCAAGGCTTTGAGGGAAACCGGACTGAGAGCCGAACATGTGTCCTTCAACTTTATGAAGAGGAGGGTGCAGCCACTGATGGCTCGCGATACCCTCGTCTACCAGTACATCTGCAAGGGCGACTCGTCGCGAATGCTCAGCGGTGAGATTGATGATGACGACATCATCGATAGGCTGGGCACGATCTTCAAGGACATGCCGGCGTACACGCCCTGTTCGGTCCCCAAGTACTCCGCTGCTCATCCGCCGAACAAGGTCAGTAGCCGCACTCAGTGTACGAGTACTGATCATGTGGTAGTAGTCGTGCTCACCCAATGTTCTTGTTGCAGGAGTACAGAGTAAAGTTTGTCTCTGAGCCGGCTTCGCCTCCCCGACTTGTGGAAATCCCAGAGGAGGGGAAGGGCAAAGCCAAGGAGCGCCGCGAAGTCAGCGAAGGTGACGACACTGTCATCGTCGAGGACACGTCACACGAAGAAGACGAGGAGACGCTTTCAGAGCGGTTCCAGCTGCTGTCGAGGTTCAGCCGCCCTGGACTGCCAAATGTCCCCCTCGTCCGTGATCCTCCGACTAGTTTGGAAGCAAGTCTGCCTGCGCCGCCGAGGAGGCCGCGCAACATGGCACACAAGTGCGTCGCCAAGAAGCTGAAAGTCACTAAGACTACATATCAAGAGGTAAACTCTTCGAGTAGGATAGTTGAGTACTTGTCTTTCAATGTTGTGTATGCTGACGACAAAATTCAGTTGCTTGAAGGAGATTCCGCCTTTCGACCTCGTAGACCAAGGGGACGAAGGCGACTGGGAGACGGTGGGGGAGCCGGCTAAAAGCAGCCGCAGCCCAGCCCTCGCCGTGACAGAAGTCGAGCCGTAGGCGCCAGTTGCTGAGGGCAGGACTAAGCCAGTCGCAACTCCTGCTACTAAAGAGCCAGCGGCTACTGAAGCAGAAGAAGAGGCGCCTGCTGAAGCCAGACTTGTCGACATCGCCAGCATACTTGGCGCCCCGACCGTGACTGTTGTTCTGTCGAGCTTGTAAGTGAACATCTTTCCTGAGTAGTACATGTTGGTTGGTAGTCGTACTTGGTTGACAGCCGCTTGTGTACTATGTACGAAATCCACAGACTTGTCCTGGGAGGGAGATGAACCCAGCGCGGCAGTGGCTGAAGAAGGTCCACGCCAACCGCTGAGGGGTCCGCTCCCGTCCCCCAAGCGGAGACCGTGGCGCTGGCCGTTGAGTCTTCATTGCCTGGGGCCAGCATGGTATAAGGTGAGTACATTGCGCAGACGCAGTCTTCCTCAAGGAGTAGTCGTAGCCCCCGGGAAACTAATCCCGTGTGTTTTCTATTGACAGGGGCCGAAGCCGAGGGAAGCACCATCCCCGAGGTTGTGCCTGTTTAAGGCTTGGTGCCGGAGACCCGAGAAGCCGCCGGAGCAGCAACCGAGCCGGCAGAGGTGGCCAGCGGTGGAGCCCCCGCGATGGCCGAAAAGAAGTGCGACAAAGTACTGCCAGAGTCCAGCCTGGAAGTAGTCGTCAAAGATTCAGGACGCAGAGCCAATCCGTACGACGCCGATGTCTGAGACAGCCACGACTAGTCGTGGTGGGATCGAGCTTCTGGCGGACGATCTTGTCGACCCGGCAGCGGTAGCGCGCAACTTTGAGGTGATGCGCCAGGCCGAGCAGTGGAAGAAGGTAAGCTCTCAGTACCCTTGGATGGTCAGTCTTCCATAAGTGCTGAGTACCCAAGTAACAGTTGTTGTCTGCTGCAGGATGTCGTGGAGAGATCCCGATAGAATCTGAGATGCTCCAAGGATACGGCGATACAGTGCTCCGGGCGGAGGCATTGGAGGAAGAACTCGCGAAAGCCAGGAAGCACTCCGCCATGCTCCAGACGAAGCTTGATGGTGCCTTCGCCTAGTACCATAATGAAGTCCAGGACATGCAGGCGAAGAGCGACGAACTGGTGCGCAAGAACAAGTCGCTTCGCAACAAGAACAAAGGTATGCTGCTGTCTTGTCGAGTACCTATTGGGAGTACCTTGCAGTAGTCTAACCCCACCTTGTTTGTTGATTGCAGAGCTTGAGACCCGGGTTGAGCAGCTAAAGGCCTGAGAAGTCGACATGAAGAATCTCTTCTACCGCGAGAAGGAGGCCGGAGAGGTACTTGAATATGATTATAAGCAGTTGGCTTACGAGTGCGATAAGCACATGGAGCTCCGAATTGCCTCGGGCCGTGACCTCGTCAACTGCTACAAATCCCTGCAGAAGCTGAACGAGGATTGCGAGAAGATGCGGGGACAACTCAAGGAACTTGATGAAGCCGCACTTCCCATTGCAAGGCTGCTGGTGCCTCATCCGGGCGGGCCGAAGATAGCTCCATTGGTTGACCGGCTGAGAGAAGCTCCTAGTCGTCTGGCGGCGTACGTCAAGCATTTGGCGAAGTCCATCCCCAATCAAGTCTTGGCGTACATGAAGTCGTACTTCCCCAAGGCTCCGGTGGACATAATCGTGGGTGGACTAGCCACCAACTGTACTGATGAGCAGTACGCGGAGCTCCTGGAGCAGATGGCGCCAATAGCTGAACAAGTCGTCGGAAAGTTGAACCTCCAATAGTCCTGTAGGATTAGCTTGTAGAAATAGTTGTATATAAACAAAGTTGTGGTGAACTTGTTCAAGTATGAATGAGAAAACTTCCATAAATGAGTACTCGTTGTCACGAGATATGTATGCAGAGTGCTCATCATGGAGTTGTCATGAGTAGTGGTATTCACCAGTAGGCCCATTGAGGGAGACATAGTAAGTTAGTTGATAGATAATCAAACTTTATTACTGAAAGAAATACACCTGGATGGCCAGGGCCATTTTACAAGTGTAGTCGTCAGGACCCGGAGGCCGCCTACGACTAAGTAGTGCTAGGGCGCGTGGCCGCTAACAGCAGTAGATCCGTTAGTAGCCGTGTAGGCTAGATCTAGAAGAACATGGTCTCTTAATAGATCGCTGCTGGAGTCCTTTGTCGCTCTGAGAAACCCGAGATCCGTTAGTAGCCATGAATGCTGGATCTTGGAGTAGAGTAGTCCGGAGACTGGTGCCTAGACCCGAAGGCCGCCTACGGCTAAGTAATGCTAGGGCGTATGGCCGCTTACAGCTGAAGATCCGTTAGTAGCCATATACGGTGGATCTAAAAGTACATGGTCTCTTGATAGACCGCTGCTAGAGTCCTCTGATGCTCTGAGCAGCCCGAGATCCATTAGTAACCGTTAATGCTGGATCTTGGAGTAGTGTAGTGCGGAGACTAGTGCCTGGACCCGGAGGCCGCTTACAGTGAAGGGGTCTTTAGGTAGTCGTGTAGACTTGAGCCCCTGGAGTAGTCGGGAGACTACGCGTAGAACCGACAGAGCTGGTCGACGTTCCACGAGTTGCTGATATCTTTGCTTTCAAGTGTCTGGAGGCAGTAGGAGCCTGGTCCGGTCACCTTTGCAACTGTGAAGGGACCTTCCCATGGCGAGCTGAGATTGTGTAGTCCTTCCGTCTGGATGCGGCGGACGACGAGATCGCCAACATTGAAGGAGCGTTCCTTGACGTTGTGATCGTGATAGCGTCAGATACCCATAATGTACCTTGCTGATTGGACGAGGGAAGCACAGCGAGCTTCTTCGAGTCCATCGATGTCAACTCACCTGCTATCTTCAGATATGCCTTCGTCGTATTACTCTACTGCCGGCGAATCCCACATGACGTCAGCAGGCACAATAGCTTCGGAGCCGTAGACCAGGAAATATGGAGATTGTCCTGTTGTCTTGGAGGGTTGAGTAGAAGCCCCCAGAGTGCGTTGGGTAGTTCCTTGATCCACTTGCCTCGTTTTGTGTTAGCGGCATCGTGCAGTCGCTTCTTGAGAGCGTCGATTACCATCCCGTTGGCACGCTCGACTTGTCCATTGGCCCATGGATGGGCGACTGAGACGTATTGGATGTCGATCCCGCTGTTCTCGCAGTACTCCAAGATACTGGTGGGTGTTGAAGTTGGAGCCTAGGTCTGTGATGATGCGATGGGGTAGTCCGTAACGATGCATGAGTTCATCCAAGAAGTCGAGTACTCTGTCGGCCTTGGGGCATGTGACTGGCTTGACTTCAATCCACTTGGTGAACTTGTCGATGGCCACCAAGATTCTATTGAATCCTCCTGGCGCAGTCGAGAGAGGCCCAATCATGTCGAGCCCCCAGCAGGCGAAGGGCCAGGTTGGTGGTATGGTGACTAGCTTGTAGGTCGGGACATGTTGTTGTTTGCAAAGTATTGGCACCCTTGGCACCTTCTGACGAGTTCTTCGGCATCGCCCAGAGCTGTGGGCCAGTAGAAAGCTCGTCGGAAAGCCTTGCTGACCAGCGTGCGTGAAGACATGTGGTTGCCGCAGACGCCTTTATGGATCTCCTCCAAGATGCCCTTGCCTTCTTCTCGGGGGACGCACTTCATGAGTACTCCAGAAGATGCGCCTCACCTGTAGAGCTTGTCTCTGACTAGGACGTAGGACTTGGTGTGGCGGGTGAGTTGCTCGACCAAGTTCTTGTCTGTGGGAACCTTCTGCTCGCGGATGTAGTCGATGAAGGGTTGTCGTTAGTCCACGTCTATCATCATGACCTCCTGGCCAGTTGTGGGAGGTGCTGGGTCAGTGGTCGTCGGCGCCGGCTCCGGGATGGATGGCGCGTGAAGCTCGTGGACGAAGACACCCGCCGATACTTGAGCTCGAGTAGAACCAAGCTTCGACAGGACGTCCTCTGCAACATTGTTGTCGCGGACGACGTAATGGAACTCGAGACCGTAGAACTTGCTCTCGAGCTTGCGAACTTTTAGGCAGTAGGCATCCATGTACTCCTTGTTGCGGTCCCAGGACTTGTTGACTTTGTTGATGACCACTACGGAGTCGCCGTAGACTAGTAGCCGCATGATGCCCAGTGAAGCCGCGAGGCGGAGCCCGTGTAGAAGAGCTTCGTACTCAGCTTCGTTGTTTGAGACCTTCCAGAAGATCTGAAGGATGTACTTGAGTTGTTCGCCCGTTGGGGAAATCAAAAGTAATCCTGCACCTGCGCCTTCAAGCTTGAGCGAGCCGTCGAAGTACATCACCCAATGCTCTTGGCGCTCAGTTGGAGTAGGTAGCTGATTTTCCCACCACTTTGCCATGAAGTCGACTAGTGCCTACGACTTGATGGTTGTTCGTGTCTTGAAGTCAATGTTGAGGGCGTCGAGTTCGACTGCCCACTTGGAGATCCTTCCAGTAGCATCTTAGTTCCGCAGGATGTCGCTGAGCGGGTAATCGGTGACAACGGAGATCGAGTACTCCTGGAAGTAATGTCGCAGCTTCCGCGGGGTAATGAGCACTGCATATAGTAGCTTATGTACTAGTTGATAGCATGCCTTTGAGTCCGACAGGACCTCGCTGACGAAGTACACTGGTCGCTGGACTGGGTAGGTGTGGTCGTCTTCCTGCCGCTCGACAACGATGGCAGTACTGACCACGTGAGTAGTCGCAGCGAGGTAGAGCAGTAGTTGCTCCTTTTTGCGAGGAGCCGTGAGGACTGGTGGCTTGGATAAGAAGTCCTTGAGCTGAGTAAGGGCTTGGTCTGCCTCTGGAGTCAACACAAACATCTCTTGATTCTTGAGTAGTTTGAAGAAGGGAAGCCCCCGTTCTCCAAGCTTCGAGATGAATCTGTTCAGGGCCGCCATGCACCCGGTTAGCTTCTGTACATCTTTGATGCACGTGGGAGCTTTCATGTTGGTGATGGTGGAGATCTTCTCGAGATTGGCTTCGATTCCGCGATGGCTGATGATGAAGCCAAGTAGTTTACCCGACGGTACGCCAAAGACGCACTTGTTCGGGTTGAGCTTCCAGTGATACTCTCGCAGGGATGCGAAAGTCTCTTCAAGATCGGTAATGAGCGTGTCGGAGTTTCTAGTCTTGACGACCACGTCATCCACATAGGCTTCGACATTCTTGTTGAGCTGTCTCTTGAAACAGGCCAGGATAGCTCGCTGGTAAGTAGCGCCGGCGTTCTTCAATCCGAAGGATATGGTCGTGTAGCAGTATGCGCCAAACGGGGTGATGAACACGGTCTTCTCCTGGTCTTCTTCCTTGATAGCGATCTGATGGTACCCAGAGTAGCAGTTGAGGAAGTAGAGCAGGTCGCAGCCCGCCGTGGAGTCAGTGACTTGGTCTATCCGCGGCAACCAGAAGGGGTCCTTGGGGCAGTGCTTGTTGAGGTCGGTGTAGTCGACGCACATCCTCTACTCGTTCGAGTTCTTCTTGCGGACGAGGACTGGGTTAGCGAGCCACTCATGATGGAAGATTTCTGTGATGAAGCCAGCCGCGAGTAGTTTGGCGAGTTACTTCTTGATGGCATCCCGTCAGTCATCGGCAAAACGGCGGAGATGTTGTCGCTTCAGAGTAGCTTTAGGATCGACGTTGAGTGAGTGTTCGATCAGATTTCTAGGCACCCCTGGCATGTCTGCTGGTTTCCACGCGAAGATGTCTCGGTTAGCCCGGAGGAAGCTGACGAGCGCGTCTTCCTATTTGGGGTCGAGGCCCACCCCGATGGTGGTGGTCTTGATGCTGTCGCCTGTCCCGATGTCAATCGTCTTGACTTGAACCTCCTCAGCTGCCTGAGGCTTGTTGGCGTTGTCGACTTCTTTGGGATGTCGAGTTCACTTGGGATAGCCGCATTCCCAGGGACGATGCCGTAGAAAGACGAAGTGCTCTTGATGAGCATGTGGGTGATGTCGAGCTTCATCTTCTACAAGGTCTTGGTGAAAAGGACGTTGAGCCCGCTTCCAGCGTCGATGAGGACCTTGTTGAGTCTACAGCCCGCGACTACCGGCTTCAGGACGAGTGAAAACCGCCTCGGTTCAGAGAAGCTTGTCCATTCATCCGCGCGGGAGAAGGTAATGGGTACCTCCGACCACCAAAGAGGGTCGGGACTGCTAGTTCAATGCTTAGGACTTCTCGTCGGGTGGCCTTATGAGCCCGTCGGTTGGGTAGTCCGCCGAAGAGGATGTTCACCGTCTTGTCGGGTTCTTGGAAGTCGCTGTTGCCTTCGTCGGCCTTTTTCTTGCCTTTCTTGTCGTGAGGTGCCGTGGTTCTGGAGTGTCCTTGAGTGCTCTCCGGAGTTGGTAGCACTGTTTGGTAGTGTGGTTGCCATCCAGATGCGACAGACACTTCTCTTTCAGCAAGTCTTTGAAGCCGCCAGAGGTCTTCTTCGAGTTGTCTTTCGCAGGGCGCTAGATATCCGAGACTGTGTTGTCAGGCTTGCGCTTGCGATTAGGACCCGAGTAGTTGTTGCTGCGACCGCCTTGGTTCCCGTCGTTGTTGTTGTTGCCGCCCGCGTTCTGCTTGCTCCTGCCACAGATGACGTCGTACTTGGCGTTAGCCTTGTCTTCTTCATCAGCTCAAGAGGTGATCATGTCCTTGAGGTGGGTGATGGAGCTCAGGCGGCGTCGACCGAATTCTTCAAAGGTGCGATGGTGGTAGAGACCGTCCTGGAAGAGGTCGATGACCTCCTTGTCGGTGACGTCGACTACAGTGGCGCGCTTGTCGAAGAAGCGCCGCATGTACTTGCGTAGGGTCTCGCCCTGTTCCTGCTTCACCATTGCCAGGTCCATGAGAGTACCCGAGCAACCCATAGCGCCCGCGAAGTTGCTAGTGAACTGGTCCTTGAGCTGGTCCCACTTGTCGATCGAGTACTTCTCGAGTGACTCGAGCCATGTAAACGGGAACTTGGTCCAGGCAGAAGGGAAAGTGGAGCCACTTTGTGTCATTATTGCCACCAGCGTTTTCGATGGAGAGGGCGTAGCATCTAAGCCACTGTACTGGATCTTGCTTCGCATCGTACTTGGTGATCCCCAGTGGTTTGAATTTCTCCGGGAAAAGTAGATTGCGAAGCCGTGCAGAGAAGGCGGGGAAGCCGTCGTTCTCACCTGCAGATTTGTTGTGTCGAATTTCCTCGATTCTGCGACGGGCATCGTAGCCGCCGCCCGAGACAACGGTAACGTGGCTGTTTGCGTGGCCTCGGCCGCCGCGATCGCCTCCGCCACCAGCTCTCCTTCCAGCTCCGTGTGAGGAGCTCCCGCCGCCGCTGCCTCCGCCGCCAGGATCGCGATGAGGGACGATATCGCGGTTACAGCCGGCACCGCCGGCGCTGTTGCCACCCTGAGAAGGTCCACCGGCCGTGCCCGAGTACGGTTGGGGTTAGCCCGTAGCTCTCCTTGAGTATGGTTGCGACCGTTGTCGGCTGGACTCCGACTTGTGGCTTCGTTGTCGGGTTGGCGATTCCTGACGGGAGGCACTTGAGTGACTCTGTTGTCAATTCTCATGAAGTAGGCGTCCTCCGTGAGCTTGGTGATGACTTCTCCCACTCGCATCCCCTGAGCCTGACGTGCTATCATGGTGATAGACATGAGGCATTGCTCTGGGGTAGTGTGCATCTGGTTTTCGACTTGGTTAAGAGCCTATGCGAGATTCCGGATGGGTAGGGACTCACGGAGACGTCGGCGCCGTTCATTCCGCCTTCTGTTGTGTTCACGTCGGGCGTTCTTATTGGCGTCGGTCTCATCTGCGGGTGCGTTGGCATACAACTAGTCTACTTTGATATCCTCGAGATATAGGTTAGGTTGTGTCCCTGAGGGTCCCGGGGTCTCGTTGGTAGTCATGAAGATTTGTCGAATAGGAGAGCCGAGGCTGGAGTCGCTAGTCGCCACCTCTGTTGGAGTGTTCTCCTCAGCTGGAGCTAGCGGTGTTCCCTCCTGGAAGGGAAGTGAGTCGAGGTAGGCGACACAGCATGAGTTCCCATCTGTCAGGTCTGCGGGCTTGCGGTCTGGCCAGTAGACGAATCTCCCAGCGGGTGTAGATGTTATAACCAGGCCAGAAGCTGGTCCTGACAGCGGTTGCTCGGACGTGTGGTTCTCGGACTCTGGCTCATCAGGGTTCGCCCCGAAGTCGAACTCGTAGGAGGAGTCTGAGTAGTAGCCGGAGACGGGGTTGGAGTTTGAGTTGTACTCGGAGACAATCTCTTTCCCGGCTCGGCGCACAGAAAGAGCCTCTGCGTGGGCCCTGCTGGCGTTGCAGAGACCGTATGGGAAGTGCTCATGGAGTGGGGAGTCCGCACACGATGGCTCGATAGCCGACTCGCATGCGATGGCTGTTGACGGTCGATTTTGGTACACCTAGCTATAAGTTTACCGTCAACATTTGCACGTATTTGATATTCTAACCAATGGTACCAACCCCCCGGAGGTATCAAGTTCACTCTCGCATGTCGATTTTGGAGTTTGTTGTTTACGTAGGAAACTAGCGCTTAAATGGAGACTTTCGGGATAAGTTCATTAAGCACTTCAAGAGACGATCATGAATCCCGACACAAGTCAAGACACATCATGAACATGATTGCAAAGGGTCCAGGGACCAAAGCATGAAGTCGTGAAACTCTAGGGACCTGGACAGAAGATGCTGAAGCTTGCGCGACAAAGAGCTCTGTCCAAACCGTGGAGAAGACGACATCAAGGGCCCACATGCATAAGGGAGGAAGTCAACAATTGACCGAGAAGCATCGGGGAGCGAGACGGGGCCGAACCGGGCCAAAATGGGCCTGGGCTGGTCAGCCCAGGCCGGCCGGCCCAGCCTGATCCGAGCCCGGTTCGCGTCCCTCTTTTGCCCTAGGTGCTTGTCTATTTATTGCCTCTGCCTCCGCCGGCCGCCAGATCCATCCATTCATCAGAGAGCCGCCGAGACGAAGGAGAAGCACTGGGAGGAAGCTGATGGCCGCCGCGAGTCCTCGAGTTGCCTAGGAGATGGCTTAGGCCATGCCCTAACCACCATGGTTGGCCCTGCGTGGTGAAGCCTTGGTGGAGTTCCGGAGCCGCGACTTGAATTCGTCAAGTCATTTGTACCTTCAACATTCGGTGATGTAACTATATCTTGTCATACTTTGATCTACTACGAGTTATACTTATTCATATGTGTAGCTACCATATGCTTTTAGTAGGACTAGATCGAATCATGGTGATTAGTCTTGTCTTGCGGACAGACCGTAGTAGTGCACGGACCAAGGTTGTTGCTCGGTGATGAATATCCTCGCATAGTGACAGTACGAGAGAGGAGAAAGTGGCGAGTGAACGTGCATCGGACCACTCCATATCGGGTTACTCCATATCGAGTGTAATCCTTATCATAGTATAGGTTTAGATTGGTTTATCACATTGGCCGGAACGGCAACAAGAAGGCGATAGGCTAGGTTTACCTTTGGTTTGCTTACCTTTATGGCTAGGTGAATGTGATCCATACATCCCTTCGTGTTTGTATGTTATCTTTATGCAATCAACACCTCACATAGGGTTTGACCGGTAGGTTAGATAGAGAACCTTGGTGGTTTGCTTCCGATCCTTGGATTGACAAATCTAGGGAGAAACCTCCTTGGTGAAAAAGGCACCAAGTCACCCGTAGGCTTGCGGTGAACTTGAGCACTGTTTTACACCGTCAACAAGCACCTTTTTCTGGCGCCGTTGCCGGGGATCGACAACTCGAACCCTAGGGTGATCTATCTTTCTTTTAAGTACCCCTAATTGTTATCATTGCATATACACTTGCTTTCTTGTTTGTGTCCTTGAAAGTAGGTGGAAAACTAGACACAAAGCGATCGAGAAAAGTTTGCAACATTTGAAGCAAACGAAGATGAACAAGGTATGCCTATGTGTCAATTAAGTTTTTAGACTAACGTCTTTTGGAGGATGTTTTTCCAAGCTATAGGTTTTGGAAACGACCATGTCAAGCACGACGGCCAAAGGATGTGTGGCATGGTGCCCTAAAAGACTTCAAGAGGAAGACCACACGTATATCTCCGGATCGATGGACGAAAGGATGACGATATCATCGCGATATTTGCATGAGCCTCAGCAGAAAACAATTAGATATATTTGGATTTTCAGAAGCTGCATGAAGTCTGCGCTCCAACGAATCAAGCGGCAAGGCAATCGGAGGTTCGTACAAGCGGATATGGCCGAATCACCGATGGTTGCACATGCTGAAATTCTGGACAGCAAGCAGTGCTGAAGTGAAACAGCCATAGCTCCCTCATTCGGACTCCGATTAAGGCGAATGAGTACCCATTGGAAAGGTAACTTTATAAATTCTTCAATAGAACTATATTTTGGTATATGTTCAGTTCTGGATGCAGGGATAAATCCACGAAGAAGAGGCAGCAACAAGGCGATGACGACAAGATAGAGGAGATGGACACAATGGTAACAAATAGAAGATGGGGCAACGGTTCCACAACACGTACATGATGAAATTCAGAAGCTAAGGACTAAAACAAACCCTCCGGAGCAGGAATGACTGAAGACACAAGAGGCACCACTCAACACATGATGATGTTGGAAGCGAACCACGACGGATTTCCTAAAGGCAACATCAAGCTGCATTGCTACTTTGGATTCTTGCACAAGTACCAATGGCTTCACGAGAATAAAAAGGTAAGTGAGAAAGTCGAGCTCTATGACTTTAAATGAAGCGCTTTGCGGGAGGCAACCCGATCTTTTTATATATCTATATAAACTATGACAAGTCTACATTGTGTTCTTTATTTGAAAACTTCAAGTAACATCGTACCATTGCTCTAATAAATGTCACAACCACATGTTGTATGCTTTAATATATATATACACACACACACACACACACATTGAGTGAGTACTTTGCTACTTGAATTTTGGGAAACTTGTAGACCCTTTTTTTGTGCTTATTAGTGTTTAGAGTCTTTTTATTTGTGTCTTTAGAGAGAAATATGAAGCATGATCCCTTTCGATTCTAAACTTGTGGCTAATTAATTTAGGCTAACTTTTGCTTTTGGTTTAGATCAGCACCATATCATGTCATATCATTTTGTTCATTCATAATCATGTTGCACTTCATTCCACTTTGTTCTCCATCTTTGCATTTGTTGCATGTTGCATCTCATATTTTATAACCCTTAAAAATCTCATCTTTACCTAAACCTTCCTATCAAACCACACCTAGAACCTAGGCCAACAAAGGGAGGGATTGACTTATGTCAATCCGACCAAGTTTATCTCTATCCCTTTCTTATTAAAATTTTGACTGGCCTCTTCCTAAACCCTTAGGGAAAGCCCCTCATACCTTTAGTAATCCTAAAACCATAGGTTTGTTTTTCATCCAAAAATCTAACCCTTGTTTCTTTTTCTTCTTTTTCAAAACCATCTTAGATAGAATTTCTTCACCCGACTTATCTTTTCAAAATTCTTGTCTTAAGCCAAAAATATAGGATACCGATAAGTCTTACCTTAAAACCTTGTTAGCATGTTTTAAAGTCTTTTGATAAAACTTTGGACAAGACTCTACCTCTCATGTCCTCATTGAGGAACAACATCGAAAGCCTTTTCAAGCATTGCTAGCCCTTTTTACTAACCCCTTTTTGCATTTTCATTTTGCATCAACCCCTTTGTTCTATTGTGCATAGGTTAGCTTGGCTTCTTCGCGAAACTTTTTGATGAATGCTTTATTTCCATAATGGTGCTTCGCGCGTGAGGCATTTTCTTTTGTAATCTTGTGCAAACATGGTGTTTAGATTTGATTACGGACAATCATCATTTGAGTGTTTTGAGCCTTGTTAATTTATATTGCATAGGTTGGTTTATAAGCTTTGCAATGCGCTTTAACTTTCTTGCAGCATAAAGAGTTATTAACCTTGAAATGAACAGGTGTTTTGACCTTGGTTAAATCTTTATGTTTATATAGAAATAAAGCAATCTAGTTGTAAACATGGTGTTTAAAACTTGGTGCAAACATTGTAATTGTTTATATCCCTTCCTTTCATTTGCATTTTCACCTACACGCACGTACACCCATTAGATTCTTCTTTTCTTCTTGCTTGGTAAGCTTTGCCACAAGTTAAGGTCTTAGGGATGCATTTGGTTTGCTGGCAATTGTTTCTACTCCAGACTATCATCTCGGTGGTAGAATGTGGATTAGATTTGTTTTGTAGGCATGGAGAAGTGTTCCCATGAGTTCTTGACCAATTGCAATCATGATCGTTAGTCATCTACAAGGCTTGAGAGGGGAGTTGCTGTTTCCATCAAGATTTGAGCACATGTTCAGAGATGTACAATGGAAGAAAATTTAATATTCAGAAGCTCCTTGAAACCTTCTTTCCAACGCATCAAGAATCATCAATTTTGAAGACCCGTACAATGAGATATGGCAAAACCATTGAGCGCTGCGCAGTCTGAATTCAGCCTTGGACAGATTGCATCGCCCGAGTAAAATTGGCACAACTCTCTTGTTCGGAACCTGTTTCATGCATATGATGGCTCGTTGGAAAGATAATTTCATAAAATTCAACATGGAGCAGTGTTTCAGTACATTTTATGTTCTGAAGGAAAAATTAAAAACTGTGGAAGATGAGGCAGCGGCAAAGGACGGCATTGAAGTCGGTGATGACGATATGACGAAGGATTGAAACCATGGCTTGATGATGATAAGAAAAAGTTGAGGGAAAAATGAGCAATAAAGGCAAGGAAGTGAAGACGATTCTCAAACACATGGCGAACTATAATCAATTCAATTTCTTCCACACTTAGCAACACGCTAAGCATGGGGGAGGATTTAAAGGATGAAAGGAAAAGGCCACGTGGTGTACAAGGATCACCTTCACCACAAGATGTTCATCATTCTTTTTGCATACTAAGCACAATTCTTAAGCATGGGGGAGGCATCGCTGCACTTCATTACAAGCATTGAAAAGGACGGTAACTCGCCCTTAACTTTATCTTTGTTCATCTCCTTTTAAATGCTTGCACATATATGCTTTCAACCATAGACAACCTTTGTATTTATCTCTCTATAAATAACATGACTACTAGGAGGACAACCTAGGTTAGTTAGTTTTTACTTTTTAATAAATAAATCACCATCTACCACGATGATATTATTTGTATATCTTGATTATGGAAAAACGATGAAAGTTGCCGCCTTGTTTTACTTGCATGATGTTTTATATGACATGACTATTTGCTCTCTATTAAATAGAACTTAAATTGATTAAATACCGGCTCTTTCATTTGTGGAGGTTAAATGATTAATCTTTAGACCCACATACTTTATGTTGCTCTTTGATTTAAGTTTACCGATGACCTATGCCTTGCACTTGTTTTATTTAAAATCATTATGCTATCTACATTTGTGAATCTCTTGCAAGGCTCTACCTACCAAAGCCTATACACATACAAGTACTTTAATGATATAACCTTTAGTTTGCAAACTTATATCTTGATGAGTTCGATTAGGATTGATTTCTGTGGTACGAGACTAAGAAGCTGGTCATTCCTTTGCGTACCTTTTTCATTCTAGCCATTCTTGTCCATGCATTGTGAGTTTCTACATTGGAAATTTCACAAACTTCGCTGGGCATCCACCCTAAACCCAAAACATCTTTTTGTGATTACCTCCTTGACCACAACCCAAATTGAGTATGGATGATCTTTCAACGAATTTTCTGAAGATTTTCTGGCAAGATTTCAAGACATATAACATATGGAGGGACTCATCAGTGATTATGCGAGTTTCGACATGGAGGATGCCCTTGAAGATTTCAAAAGATTTATAAAGGAATACAAGGATTTTGTACTTCTTTGGCAGCCATAGGCCCCCTCACTTCTATGCTTGAGGACGAGCAATCATTTAAGCATGGGGGAGGACTGCTATAGCAAGTACTATGTTGCTCAAAAGTTCAGAGGAGCATAAAAAATGATGAATAAAAAATTAAAAAACAAGAAGAAGAAATAAATGAAGAAGAAAAAAAATAAGAAAAGAAAAAAACAAAAAAAAGAAAAATAAAAATGCTCCTCGGTTCTTTTTAGCTTCATTTAAATCTTAGAGAGCTTTGAAGACATGTCCATACTCAAACTTTTCCCACCCTGTGCAATCCGATAACGAGAACTAGATCCGTGTCACGGGATCACCCATTTGCCACTTGCACATGTCCACCTTTCTAAATGTGTGTGTTCCATCTCTCTCCCTTTCCAACATTTATTTTTCATGGCCTTTTTGACTAGTCTCGGTAATTCCAATAGATATCTCTCTTAGTTTGACAATATTTCAAGTATAATGTTTTGCTAGGTTTGTTTTTACCTACCAAGCTCCACATAAGCTTTCCACTTCCATATATGAGTAGAATAGGTTGAGAATAATCTAGTGTAGGCTTGAGTGACTTGACGAGATGAGTGTTTCCATGACTTTTGCAAGAGAACCTCACTTATGTTAGATGTGAAACTTTTTGAAAACTCTTCATGACGCAACAAGGTTAAGGTTTGAAGTTTGCTTAAGTTCGAGAGCACTTGTTTTATTTTATTGTGGCATGTTCTTTAATGATAGTCTATCTTCCATAATGAAGGAGCCAGTCAAAACTTGAACCTTAAATGCTAAATACTTGAGAGAGCAATATGTCTTGTTGTGTATAACTAAGTGCAGGGAATACATTGAAGGGCAATGCTGATCTCCAAATTAAGCAAAGATCTTGGACTTGCTCGAGGACGAGCAAGGTTTAAGCATGGGGGTATGTTGACGGTCGATTTCGGTACACCTAGCTATAAGTTTACCGTCAACATTTGCACGTATTTGATATTCTAACCAATGGTACTAACCCCCCGGAGGTATCAAGTTCACTCTCACATGTCGATTTTGGAGTTTGTTGTTTACGTAGGAAACTAGCGCTTAAAGGGAGACTTTCGGGATAAGTTCATCAAGCACTTCAAGAGACGATCATGAAGCCCGACACAAGTCAAGACACATCATGAACATGACTCCAAAGGGTCCAGGGACCGAAGCATGAAGCCGTGAAACTACAGGGACCTGGACAGAAGATGCTGAAGCTTGCGCGACAAGGAGCTCTGTCCAAACCGTGGAAAAGACGACATCAAGGGCCCACAAGCATAAGGGAGCAAGTCAACAATTGACCGAGAAACATCGGGGAGTGAGACGGGGCCGAATCGGGCCAGAATGGGCCCAGCCTAATCCGAGCCCGGTTTGCGTCCCCCTTTTGCCCTAGGTGCTTGTTTATTTATTGCCTCTGCCTCCGCCGGCCGTGAGATCCATCCATTCATCAGAGAGCCGCCGATACGAAGGATAAGCACCAGGAGGAAGCCGATGGCCGCCGCGAGTCCTCGAGTTGCCTAGGACATGGCTTAGGACATGCCCTAGCCACCATGGTTGGCCCTGCGTGGTGAAGCCATGGTGGAGTTTCGGAGCCGCGACTTGAATTCGTCAAGTCATTTGTACCTTCAACATTCGGTGATGTAACTATATCTTGTCATACTTTGATCTACTACGAGTTATACTTATTCATATGTCTATCTACCATATGCTTTTAGTAGGACTAGATCGAATCATGGTGATTAGTCTTGTCTTGCGGACACACCGTAGTAGTGCACGGACCAAGGTTGTTGCTCGGTGATGAATATCCTCGCGTAGTGACAGTACGAGAGAGGAGAAAGCAGCGAGTGAACGTGCATCGGACCACTCCATATCAGGTTACTCCATATCGAGTGTAATCCTTATCATAGTATAGGTTTAGATTGGTTTATCACATTGGCTAGAATGGCAACAAGAAGATGATAGGCTAGGTTTACCTTTGGTTTGCTTACCTTTATGGATAGGTGGATGTGATCCATACATCCCTTCGTGTTTGTATGTTATCTTTATGCAATCAGCACTTCACATAGGGTTAGACCGGTAGGTTAGATAGAGAAGCTTGGTGGTTTGCTTCCGATCCTTGGATTGACAAATCTAGGGAGAACCCTCCTTGGTGAAAAAGGCACCAAGTCACTCGTAGGCTTGCGGTGAACTTGAGCATGGTTTTACACCGTCAACAGTGGCCCACGGAGACGTCGAGTTCGAGTTGGAGGTGGATCCAAGCTCGAAGTCGGCGTGTTGGTTGTAGAGCAAAATTCTGTCGAATTTTCCAGCGAGATCGCCCGTGACAACTTCGGGAAGCATCACGAGCCCGGTATTCGGGTTGGGCGACATGGTGAGGCGGCGCTAGAAGGATTCGGCGCCGTCAGCAGTGCGGACCCAGGAGCCGAAGACAAAGGTGTCGCCGCGGTTGAAGGCGACGGTTGGCTTGATGAAGATTGAAGCCGTCGAGTTCGCCATGAGATCTTCGGTGAGAACCCCTACCCGGCGCGCCAGTTGTCCGTGTTTTAGTCCGGCAACGTACCAAGGGGAGTACCCGAGGTAGATGAATGTGGCCTCGCCGAGATCGGTAACTCGAAGGAAGAGACACGTGGCACACAATTTAGACAGGTTCGGGCCGCGAGGTGCGTAATACCCTACGTGAGGACCATGTGTGG
The DNA here is from genome assembly GCA_947561735.1 of Cenchrus americanus. Lineage (NCBI taxonomy): Eukaryota > Viridiplantae > Streptophyta > Magnoliopsida > Poales > Poaceae > Cenchrus > Cenchrus americanus. Next base: position 140,016,791 of record OX387242.1, read on the forward strand.
TTCGAGGACTGGTGGATGGTCGCTTCCTTGTGTGATGAGTGATTGACAACATTGTGTGGACTGATTCTTGGCTAAGTATTGCAGGTGCAGGTTTCGGCTTGACTGGTGTTGGTGCAGGTGAAGAACAAGCGCGAAAGGTCGTCGCCGGTGAGGCCTCCAGGTGTGGAGAAGACAAGTAGGCTTCGTTCGAGGGACCCGGTGGCCAGCGGAGTCAAGTGCGGGCCGCATGGTGGCATGAACGAAGCAAGATGAAGTCGTGGACGGTTTCTTGGTTGAGCCTCAAAACCAAGGTCGAGCCGGGACTACGTGGGAGCCAAGTCATGAGTGGAGATTGGCGGAGGCTACACCGAGTTCGCGGGGTTTCCGGTGGTTCACCGTAAAAACCACCGGGTTCCTTGGTTGATCCACAAAGCCAAGACCGGAGAACCGAAGACGGAGGTGCGGCGGCACCGGGCCGGGCCGACCGGTGGGTCCGACCGGTCCGACCGGTGGGCACCGGTCGGTCGGCCGCGGACCCACCGGTCTGACCGGTCTGGTGCTGCTGCACCTCCGTGGGGACCGGTCTGACTGGTGAGGAGCACCGGTCTGACCGGTGTGTGACGATGCAGTCCGGAATCTTCGAAGCGGAGGACACGCGTCGGGATCGCATGGCTTGCGTCGAGGCTACGCAGGGTGCGGTCGCCGGCATCCGTCCGATGGTGAAGACATCAAGAATTCCAAATCCGCCCTTGAGGGGCTTGTATCCCTAGTTAGTAGAGAAGGGCATTTTAGACATTCGGTTGCCTCCATATAACCCAAGAGGTGAGAGGATGGCAGCCAACTCTCGGAACCCTAGCTCATTAGTTTTCCTATTTTCCACCTATTTTCTCTAGGTTTTCCTTAGGACTAGCAAGAGAGCTTCACGGAGAGATCTTGTAGAGAGGGATGGATGATCGGGCGGCTTGCTAGACCTTGTACGAACCTTTGTTTCATGTATAAATGATTCGGCGTGGTTCCTCAAGGTTTGGATGTGTTTTCCCCGGTTGTTCTTGGTGGTGATTTTCGGAGCCCTCTCTTCGTGATTTCTTTGGGTTGTTTTCGGGACCTTTCTCTTGGGGATTTGATGGGGGAAATTTGTGGGAACCCTTTGTGGTTCTTTGGGCTGTGATTCCCCTTCCAAATCCGTGAGTAAAGGTGCTCGATTTTGGGGTTTCTTGAGTTCTTGGGTTGGAGGTGCTTCCGGCGGGATTTCTTCGATTCCTCCTTTTTGGACGAGTTTTGGTGGGATTAAACTTGGCTATGAACTCCTCATGAGGTGTTCATGATATCCCCAAAGTCTTGTTCAAGTCCGTGGAGCGATTCGGGAGATCGAGATTTGGATTTGGGGGAGTTGACCCGCGGGTGCTGTTCATCCCGAGCGACCCAGGCTACACCGGCTTGACCGGTGCTCTTGACCGGTCTGACCGGTGCGAGCCCTTGTGGGATTTTGCTCGGGTGAACGTCTTGGTGTGTTCGTTGTTGTCCCGTGTTGCTGCTGTTTCAAGTTTGGGTCCGTTTGGTGGTCGGTTGGCCTGTTTGGTGCCTTGGGGCTTTCAGGCTGCCATCGGTCTGACCGGTGTGTCTCACCGGTCTGACCGGTGTAGAGCCACTTAGTGGAAGTTGCTCAGTTTCACCAGCAGGGACCGGTCTGACCGGTGGTGCTCACCGGTCTGACCGGTGTGGGTCTGTAGACTCGAGGTTTGGTTTTTCCGCTGCATTTCTCGGATCGGAAGGTGGTGTGTTGGTTCCTAGGTCCAGTGGCACTCCAGTGGCTACGTGGGCTTGACCAACCTTGGTAGTGAGTCGGAGACGTGTGTTGGAAGCCGTGTTCATCTTGTTGGAGTGTCGATCTGCTTCGAGAAGAATTTTTATCGGCTCCCATTCACTCCCCCCCCTCTCGGTTCGCCGTATCGGTCCTTCAAGTGGTATCGAGCCGGTTCGGGTCTTTGTTGACTCTAACCGTCTAAGATCCAAGGATGGCATACCGAGAACGGGGTTCGGGTCCTCCACACTTCGATGGCAAGAACTACCGGATGTGGAGCAAGCGGATGGGTGCGTTCCTCCGCGGAAAGGGTCGGCCTACTTTAGGATGTCACGGTGGACACAGGGCTATGTCCACCGATGGATTTCCTTGCTCCGGGGTCGAGGGACGATTCGACGCCAACAATAAGGCGGTCGACTACTTGTTTCGTGCTTTGTGTCGACCGAGTTCGATCGGGTGCACACCGAGCACTTGGCTTGTAGGATTTGGGCGGTGTTGAAGGAGGCTCATGTTGGGAACGCCCGGGTTCGAGCACGGTTGTATGCGACCTACCGGAGAGAGTACGAGAACTTCACTCATCTCCCGGTGAGTCCATCGATGCCTTGTTTCGAGAGGTTCACGGTGGTTGTGAACAACATGAGGGCCAATGTGGACGTGCTCCCGTACGATGATCATGACGAGAGCCGTCAAGCTCTTACACTCCTTGGATCGTACGATATGGGGCGGAAAGTTCGAGGCCATAGTCGAGTCGGAGCGGTATGATACTCGACGGTGAACGAGCCGTTCTCGAAGCTCAAGTCGGCTGAGGTGGATAGGGGCATGACTGCCAAGCTCGAGGGACCGACTGATTCCCATAGTCTTGCCCTCGTTGGTGGTTCCAAAGGAAAGACTAACTCTAACCCATCCACCAGGATGTTCTCGTTTTCCTCTTTGATGTCTATGCCAGATGAGGAGTTTGATGACCTTGGAGAGGACGAGCTGGCGCTGTTGACGAGGCGGTTCGAGAGGCTGCACGAGAACCGCGTGAACATGAGGAGGAACACGAGGACTTGCTTCCGGTGCGGCAAGCGGGACACTTCGTCGCCGACTGCCCGGAGAAGGCCGAGAACAAGGACAGCTACAAGCACAAGCTGAGGATGAACGATGGCAAGTACCGTTCGAGGCGCGACCACAAGAGCAAGCACAAGAACAAGTACAAGGACGAGCGACGATCGAGGAAGAAGGAGGGCCGAGGTAAGGCCCGAGTGATGGTTGGAGCGAGCGACGTCGACTCCAGTTCCGCGTACTCCACCTCGAGCTCGAGCAGCAGCGAAGACGAGGGAGATCGCCGCAAGAACAAGAAGTCGTCCAAGAACCTGAGCGGGCTGAGCTGCTTCGCGAGAGATGGCTTCTGCACCATGGCATTGAGCTCCGGCAGCAAGAAGAGCACACAGAGCGACTCGGACTCTGAGTCCGACGACGAGGTGCGTGATGAACTTCCCTTCTTGCGCCAGGAGAATGAGAGGCTTGGCTCTTTACTTGATAACCGTGATGACATGCTTAGAGAGGCCAAGAAAATGAGGAAAGAGCTTAGGGCTTCACTCGAGGATGCTAGGACTAGAGTGGCTGAGCTAGAGACACAGGTGCTTCATAGCAAGCTTGAGATTGATTCGCTTAAGGCTAGCCCTGTTGTTTCTAATGAGAATGATTGTGCTGATTGCTCCATATTCCTTGCTGATCTTGCTTTGTTTAAGGAGAAGCATGCCTCCAAGTGTGAGGAACTAGATGTGCTTAGGGTTGAAGTGGCTGAGCTTAAGTCTAGACCTGCTTTGCTAGGTGCTTGCACTTCTTGCCCTGTTTTGCATGCTAAGATTGATGAGATGCATGCTTACACTAGTTCGCTCGAGGCTAAATTGAAGGAACCCATGCCTACATCTTGCTCTACCTGTGAAATGCATGCATTGAAAAATTTGGAGCTTGTACATTATGTTGATCGTTTGCAGGATGAGAATGATGATTTGAGGAAGTTGATGGGTTGGTTGTCCGGTCACGAGCCTCAGTTGAGGATGATGATTGAGGCCTTTAAGAGGCAAGATGGTGAGGGGCTTGGGGCAAACAAGGTTGGTGAGGGAAGTGGAGAGAATATCCCGGAGCCACCAAAAACCCACCACAAAAATGATTTCCCACCAAAACCTAACCATCTAAGGAACCGACTAGACACAACCCCAGCTCCACCCGTGTTTCCTACACCCACAAATGATCTACAAAAGCCTATCAAGTTTGTGAGCACTTCGGGGAAAGTGTTCTTTGGGAAGGAGAGTGAGAAGGCTAGTGGTGAGAAACCGGTGGAGGGTTTGAGTGGAGAGAAACCAAGTGAGCGACCACATCCCAAGCCAAAGCCTAAGCTTGTGAGGTTCCATTGTGGCTATTGTGGGAGAGATGGCCATAAGGAGGAGTTTTGCTTCAAGAGGAAGCGAGAGGAGAAAATGGAGAAGGAGTGGGCTAACAAGGACAAGTACCACCCTTCCGATGGTGTACTTGAGCCTCGTATGCAGATGCCCAGGGGCAAGGCGATTGTGAGGACAGTTCGGGCTTGGGGAGAGAAGAAGGCCTGCAGGTGGTGCTGCGCCGAGTCCTGCCGGTCGGACCGGTGTGGGGCACCGTCGGACCGGTGCAGGCCTGGACAGATAGCTGTTCGGGTTTCGAGCTCGTACTGGTGCGAGGGTTATTTCTGGTGGTCGTGGTTCTGGTGGTTGGGCTGGAAAGGGTGCAGGTGGTCAGTTTGCTAGGCGTTCTCCTCCTCGTGCTCAATACGGGGATTGGAGGAGTCATGGCGTTGAGTTGGAGAGGAAGGACGTTCTGCGGGCTTTCTTGCGTGGTTTTGGTCCTCCTCTAGGCAGAGAGGGGTGGTTCCCTCAGGGTGGTTACCGTGGTGGTGTTCGTGGAGGCAGTTTTGGTAGGAGAGATACTTTGGTTGGTGCTAACCCCACTTTCGAGCAAATGGCTCGGCACTGGTTTTCCTCCTTTGGTACTAACCCCAGTGCTGAGTCGTTTGTTCGCTCACGTGCTTATTTTTGAATTTCAGGTGGGAGACTTGAAGAACATTTGGTTGATTGACTCCGGTTGCTCGAGGCATATGACCGGAGACAGGGGTGGTTCTCAAGTCTCGTCCGTGGTGACGAAGAGGTACATCACCTTTGGGGACAATGGGCGTGGGCGTGTGCTTTCGAAGGTGAGATAAAAGTGAGTGACAAGATCACTGCGAGGCGTGTTGCTTTGTTCAATCGCTGGGGTACAATTTGCTTTCTGTGTCCCAGTTGTTGGATGAGGGTTTTGAGGTGTTGTTTCGGCCTGGTGGTTCTCGGATTGTGGACTCTCGAGGGGACCTTGTCTGTATGGTCATTCCCGAGGGTCAGGTGTTTCGTGCTGATTTTTCTCAATCTTCGGGTGTGGAGCGTTGTTTCTTGGCTGGTTCTTCGAGTGAGTTGTGGAAGTGGCATAGGAAGTTGGGTCACTTGAGCTTTGACCTTTTGTCTCGCTTGAGTAAACTCAATTTGGTCCGAGGATTGCCACGTTTGAGGCTTGAGAAGGAGTTGGTTTGTGCGCCGTGTAGGCATGCCAAGATGGTAGCCTCTTCTCACCCGCCTCTCACCGATGTGATGACTGAGCGTCCATGCGAGTTGCTCCATATGGACCTTGTTGGCCTAGCTCGTGTGCGATCTGCGGGTGGGAAGTGGTATGTCCTTGTTGTGGTGGACGACTATTCTCGGTATGCGTGGGTGTTCTTTCTCGAGGATAAGGGGGAGACGTTTGGTTTTGTTCGAGATCTAGTCTTGAGGTTGAGGAACGAGAGGCACGGAGATGCCATACGAGCTATCCGCAGTGATAATGGCACGGAATTCAGGAACTCTCGTTTTGAAACCTTTTGCCATGACTTGGGTCTTGAGCACCAGTTTTCGAGTCCGTATACGCCTCCCCAGAATGGTGTTGTGGAAAGGAAGAATAGGACCTTGTGCGAGATGGCTCGGACGATGCTTGCTGAGCATAGGACTCCGAGGAGGTATTGGGCGGAGGCGGTGAATACCGCATGCTATGTGTCGAACAGGATATACCTCGAGTGCACAAGAAGAAGACATGCTATGAGTTGATGCATGGTCGCACACCCAAGGTGAGTCACTTCCATGTCTTTGGTTGCAAGTGTTTCATTCGAAGAAAGGCGAGGAAGTTGGATAAGTTTGAGGCTAGGTCCGTCGATGGCATTTTCTTTGGTTATGCATCTCATTCTAGAGCATATCGTGTGCTCAATCTTGAAACTAACCAAATCGTGGAGACTTGCGAGGTAACCTTCGACGAGACAGAGCCACGTAGTCGCCTTGTTTTTGAGTGTGCGGTGATGATGAGCTTGGCGAGGAGATCTTTCGGGAGGAGGAGCATGAACATGGTGATGATGAGGATGGTGGTGCGGTGCCCCCGCTGAATATGTACCCACTACTTCGACTACGATGATGGATGGACCCCTCTGCTACACCTACGACGACAAATCAAGAACGAGGAGAAGCTGATGTTGAGGGGGAGGTAGCTTCGAGGCGAGAACCTCCCCGGCGAGTTCAGGTGGATCACCCAGCTTCGAGGATCATCGGCGACATGAATGAACGCACTACACGGTCGAGGGTTCGAAACAATTCCCACTTTGCTCATGCTGCGTTTGTTGCTTCTTTCGAGCCCAAAGACATTGGACACGCACTATTTGATCACAATTGGGTTAACTCGATGCATGAGGAGTTGGAGAACTTTGAGAGGAATCAGGTGTCGGAGTTGGTTGACCCTCCCCCAGGGTGTAAGCCGATTGGTACAAAGTGGGTGTGGAAAAACAAAGAGGGAGAGAAGGGTGAGGTTGTGAGGAACAAGTCGAGACTTGTTGCTTAGGGGTTCAGTCAAAAGGAGGGGATCGACTACGAGGAGACCTTTGCTCCCGTAGCCCGTTTGGAGGTGATTAGGATCCTTCTAGCCTTTTCCGTGGCTAAAGGGTTCAAGTTGCACCAAATGGATGTGAAGAGCGCTTTCCTGAATGGTGTGCTGGAGGAAGAAGTGTATGTGAGGCGACCTCGGGGTTTGAGAGTGAGAAGTACCCCCACCGGTGTACAAGTTGAGGAAGGCGCCGTATGGGTTGAAGCGGGCGCCTAGAGCTTGGTATGGCGAGGTTGAGGGGGTTCTTGTTTGAGAGAGGTTTTGAGATGGGGAAGGTCGATCGGACCTTGTTTTTTGCCGAGGCGGGGAGAGATATCCCCGATTGTGCGGGTGTACGTGGATGATATTGTCTTTGGTGGCTCGTCTAACTCTCTTGTTGCAAGGTTTGCAGATGATATGAGCGGGGAGTTCAAGATGAGCATGATGGGTGAGTTGCGGTTCTTCCTCGGGCTACAAATCAAGCAATCAAAGGAAGGAACATTTGTGCACCGGAGCTAAATAAACCAAGGACATTGTGAGGAAGTTCAAGATGGAGGACTCCAAGGCTATGACGACGCCGATGAGTACGACTACGGCTCTTGATGCGGACGAGGAAGGTGAACACGTGGACCGGAAGGAGTACCGGAGCATGATCGGGTCACTCCTCTACTTGACGGCGACGAGGCCGGACATACGAGTTCTCGGTGTGTCCGTGCGCTCGTTTTCAAGCGTCTCCGAGGACTTCGCATCGGCAAGCGGTGAAGCGAATTTTCGGGTACTTGCGTCACACTCCCGACTTCGGCCTTTGGTACTCCGCGTCCTCTTCTTTGGCGCTTCATGGCTTTTCGGACGAGGATTTTGCGGGTGTCGGTTGGATAGGAAGTCCACTTCGGGACTTGCCGCTTTTTGGGTTCTTCTTTGGTGTCTTGGTCTTCCCGCAAGCAGTCGGGCGTAGCTCAATCCACGACCGAGGCCGAGTATGTTGCCGTCGCTAGTTGTTGCTCTCGGCTCCTTTGGATCACCTACACCATGAGTGACTTTGGTGAGGAGTATACCCATGTCCCACTTCAATGTGATAGCACCAGTGCCATAAGCGTTGCAAAGAACCCAGTGCTTCATTCCAAAACCAAGCACATAGAAGTGAGGTATCATTTTCTGAGAGACAACGTCGAGAAAGGAAAGATAGCCTTGATCCATGTACCCACACATGACCAACTAGCCGATATTTTCACCAAACCCCTAGATCAAGCAACTTTCACTCGTTTGAGGGGGGAACTTGGTGTGTGTTTGATTTCTTGAGTTGGGTGTGTGGGAGCTCTCTTTTGCCGGTGGTGTCGAGCCCGTTTTGCCTCCCCTCGAGGAGCCGATTTGTAGCATATGTATAGCTTTCCTTTGTGCATTTCTTGCATTTGGCATGTCATATGTAACATGATGTATAGGCATCCTTGTATCTTAGATTGCATGCATTTTGTATCATATGCATTGGTTAGGAAAAGCTTCTCTCATATACATTGTTCACCATGGAATGAGATATATGTCTTTGTGAGCTTGTTTGGTATGCTACGGTTAGTTTGGCTTAGCTCTTGATGATCTTGATGAATAATCCATGGTTGATAGCTATGCTTTTGAAAAATGTCACATGTATGCTCTCTCATGTGTAAATGCCTTTACATGCTCTTGACATGTTTGTGTGGCCTTGCTATGCTTAATTTGTGGTTGGATAGCTAGTTTATTGATCATATGGGGCCAAAGGCTCATTTGCCATCATGAATGTTTAGCCCTCTTGATTTATCTTGTGGAGGAGCATAAGTTCCTTTTTGTCGCAAAGACATTTCATGTACCATTTACAAATCTGAAAATGAAATGAAAAATGCTTGGAAAATATGCTCCCATGTCATACGTGCTGAATTTAATTTGCTTTGGGCGCTAAACCGTTGCATGATGCCTACCAATGAGAAGTCTCATAAATAGAAGTAGGCACATGGCTTGGTGGCTTCGACATGACATGAGGTGCTTGTGGGTGTTTGTGATGGTCTTATGATTAGAATGGCTGTCCTAGCATGAAGTTTGTGTGGCTTTGCCATTTTGATATGCTTTGATCATGTTTAGGACTTTGCTCATGAGAGGCATGTTTTTCGCAAAATTGCCAAAATCCATCTTAGCTTCGTCCAATGGTTGTGAAACTTGGTGATCTTGTAGTTGAGATCGATACGAAGCCGTAGAGTATCTAACTTGCTCATTTGGACGTGTGTAGCATCCTATGTTGAATTTTGTATATTTGAGAAGCTCTAGGTTGAAAGTTATGCATTTTTGGCTTGATTCATGCATTGCCAACAAGGGGGAGAAGTTTGAGCTTGAAATGGCTTGCTGGACGTGTTTAGAAGGTTTTCAGGTGGTTTCGAGCCATTTCTGGGAATTCCTGGGCTCTGTTGTACACCGATCTGACCGGTGGTGATGACCGGTCTGACCGGTGTGAGCTGAAGTTGCTGCAGCTGCCCTGTTTTCAGCTGGTTTGCATGCATTTGTCCAGGGGGAGGTGCATTGGTTCAGGAGGAGCTTGCATGTGTGCAAGGGGAGCTCTTTGTGGTGTTCGAGCTTTGTTTCGGTGGTTTACGCTCTTTGCTTGAGCTTTTCTTTGTCTCGGATGTGTCGAGCCGTTGCCCTTGCCTAAGGGGTCCGAGACTTGTCTTCTTCAAGTGATCTCGCTCTTTGCCTTTGTTTGGCTTTCGATCGCTTGTTGGAGTTTCTTTTTGTTCGTTTCCTTTCTTTTTTCTTTTCTCTCTTGTTACTTTCGTGTGGGTGTTGTCAATGCACTCATCAAGGGGGAGATTGAGGACCATGTGTGGTTCGAGGACCGGTGGATGGTCGCTTCCTTGTGTGATGAGTGATTGACAACGTTGTGTGGACTGATTCTTGGCTAAGTATTGCGAGGTGCGGGTTGCGGCTTGACCGGTGTTGGTGCGGGTGAAGAACAAGCGTGAAAGGTCGTCGCGGTGAGGCCTACGAGTGTGGAGAAGACAAGTAGGCTTCGTTCGAGGGACTCGGTGGCCAGCGGGGTCAAGTGCGGGCCGCATGGTGGCATGAGCAACAAGATGAAGTCGTGGACGGTTTCTTGGTAGAGCCTCAAAACCAAGGTCGAGTCGGGACTACGTGGGAGCCAAGTCATGAGTGGAGATTGGCGGAGGCTACACCGAGTTCGCGGGGTTTCCGGTGGTTTACCGAAAACCACCGGGTTCCTTGGTTGATCCACAAAGCCAAGACCGGAGAACCGAAGACGGAGGTGCAAGGGACGGCACGGTCCGACCGGTGGGTCCGACCGGTGTGCGACGACGCGGTCCGGAATCTTCGAAGCGGAGGACACGCGTCGGGATCGCATGGCTTGCGTCGAGGCTACGCGAGGTGCGGTCGCCGGCATCCGTCCGATGGTGAAGACATCAAGAATTCCAAATCCGCCCTTGAGGGGCTTGTATCCCTAGTTAGTAGAGAAGGGCATTTTAGACATTCGGTTGCCTCCATATAACCCAAGAGGTGAGAGGATGGCAGCCAACTCTTGAAACCCTAGCTCATTAGTTTTCCTATTTTCCACCTATTTTCTCTAGGTTTTCCTTAGGACTAGCAAGAGAGCTTCACGGAGAGATCTTGTAGAGAGGGATGGATGATCGGGCGGCTTGCTAGACCTTGTACGAACCTTTGTTTCATGTATAGATGATTCGTCGTGGTTCCTCAAGGTTTGGATGTGTTTCCCCGGTTGTTCTTGGTGGTGATTTTCGGAGCCCTCTCTTCATGATTTCTTTGGGTTGTTTTCGGGACCTTTCTCTTGGGGATTTGATGGGGGAAATTTGTGGGAACCCTTTGTGGTTCTTTGGGCTGTGATTCCCCTTCCAAATCCGTGAGTAAAGGTGCTCGATTTTGGGGTTTCTTGAGTTCTTGGGTTGGAGGTGCTTCCGACGGGATTTCTTCGATTCCTCCTTTTTGGACGAGTTTTGGTGGGATTAAACTTGGCTATGAACTCCTCATGAGGTGTTCATGATATCCCCAAAGTCTTGTTCAAGTCCGTGGAGCGATTCGGGAGATCGAGATTTGGATTTGGGGGAGTTGACCCGCGGGTGCTTGTTCATCCCGAGTCGCCTGAGCTACACCGGTCTGACCGGTGCTCTTGACCGGTCTGACCGGTGCGAGCCCTTGTGGGATTTTGCTCAGGTGAACGTCTTGGTGTGTTCGTTCTTGTCCCGTGTTGCTGCCGTTTCAAGTTTGGGTCCGTTTGGTGGTCGGTTGGCCTGTTTGGTGCCTTGGGGGCTTTCAAGCTGCCATCGGTCTGACCGGTGTGTCTCACCGGTCTGACCGGTGTAGAGCCACTTAGTGGAAGTTGCTCAGTTTCACCAGCAGGGACCGGTCTGACCGGTGGTGCTCACCGGTCTGACCGGTGTGGGTCTGAAGACTTGAGATTTGGTTTTTCTGCTGCATTTCTCGGGTCGGAAGGTGGTGTGTTGGTTCCTAGGTCCAGTGGCACTCCAGTGGCTACGTGGGCTTGACCAACCTTGGTAGTGAGTCGGAGACGTGTGTTGGAAGCCGTGTTCATCTTGTTGGAGTGTCGATCTCCTTCGAGAAGAATTTTTATCGGCTCCCATTCACTCCCCCCCTCTCTGGTTCGCCGTATCGGTCCTTCACTACGTCCTGTACGCTGCGTAGCTCTGCATTGATAGGGTGTGATTACGAGATGATGCGTATGAGAGAGAAGGGTCCCTGCCTCACCTTATATAGTCCGGGAGGCAGGGTTACAAGTTGGTTCGGGGAGAGAGTACTAGTCGTGTACGTCTATGTGACAACCCGCCCAGGAAAATACCGTACTATCACCTAAACCAATCCACTTTGGTCATTAAGCGATAATAAAGTACCATCTTGTCGTTAGTTGCCAGGTTAACGCCCGGTAAATCACTCGAATAGCAACAAGGATCGACATATATGCATTAAAACTCACTCGAAGGCGAGTCCAGAGATACAACATCGTTAACATCCAAATTCATACCCCGAAGGGTCTAGTTATTACAACCCGAAGTTTTTGTCACCATGATGTAGTTCAGAGTTTTGAAACAGCGGAATTAAACTAACGGAAAGCGGCAACACCACGGGAGGCCATCCATGATGCCTTCAGTCGTCGTCCTCCACCCACTCTAGCTCCCAGCCGGGCGGGATCTCTCCGGGCCACACATCACCGAAAGCATTACCTGGATCTACATTTTATAGCAAGGTTGAGTATACTAATACTCAGCAAGACTTACCCGTCGGTGATAACTACTTCACCAACTCTAGACACGAAAGGCTTTTGGCCACTTAGTTTCTTTTTGCTGAAAAGTAACAAAGAGTATGTCCTCACTTTCAAGATTTTAGCACAAGTTCTAGTGGGTTTAATCTTTACTACATTAGCCATCTAGTACAAACAAAGTTGTGTAATGCAATTAATCAAGCATAATATTCATCAACTTCCATCATTAGGGATCTCATGGCTAGTCGAGTAAGCAGTCTCAGATAACGGTGAGAGGCCGACAATCGATTGATTCAAACCTTACAAGGTAATCCTAAACACACGGTAGGCTGCCCCCGCAAGGACAACTTCCCAAACGGTTCCCAAAAATCCTTGGGTTGGGATAAAAGGCCACAGTCTATGGTGCAGGCTATCCGGAATACCCCGCGAAGTACCCGGACTCACCATACACCACCGGTAGCTAGCCGTGAGACAAACCCCAAGAGTAGTGACAGTTAAATCCCTAGCCGTCTCATTAAGGTACTAGGCTTACCGGTCCCATTCCCGACAAGTGCTTAGTATGTTCCAACACTTAACCCACAATAGTCATTGGACCGGAGCCCAATCCCATGCTCTTACCACATGAGCAATCCAATTAAGGACATCTTGTGATTCCTATCTAGGAACCTATTCTCGCGAGTGAGGTCATCACCCGACTTGTAACGGTCCTATAGCTTAGCAGCTATCGACCTATCATACTAGTAAGGACAAAGGTACCTAGGGATCATGCATCTAAAGTTCCATTCAACTCCTGAACTTAAATGCACAAGCATCCATAGATAATTGAATAACAAAATTTGAAAACTAGGTTAGATGCACCGGGGCTTGCCTTCGTCAGCTAGGCTAGCATGAGCACCCTCGGTGTCGTCGAGCACTTCCACGTACTGCAGCGAAGCTTCTGCTCCTCCTTCCTCGGATTCTGGGACGAGTGAGTAGTCACCGTCAGGAAGATCTACACGGAATGCAATGCAAGGTTCAGGTGATGTGACAGTTTGTTTATGTTATCCAACTCTTGTTGGTCATATTCACCTTAACAAATAATTAAATACTAATTTCTTTTTTGGAAGGTCATCAATTTCATGGGGTGCATGCTTTTATTGCACACTTGAGTTAATGTTTCCTTTATACTTGTTATTTCATGTGAGGTTTTATTCCCTTTACCTTTTGCTAGCAAGGGTGTGCACAAGATATTTATTCATAACTTAATCCCTTTATCAGCAAGGGTGTGTTCTTAGCTTTTAATTAAGTTAGGTAACACTTTCTTAAAAAGGTAAATGAATTAAAAACGCATTTTCCTTATTTATTTATTCTTTAATCTCTAAAAGGGCTTTAAAGCTTGTTATTAAGCAATAAATTACCAAAATCTTAAGGAAGTGTTTCTTAAGCATAACAACACCTATACTGAACCACTGGAGCCACATGTAAGGCTTGGAAGCTAGAAAACAAACTACTTTGGAAAATAACAAAGACTAGCTAGTGAAACAAATTAAATGCATACAAACATAAATAAGCATCAAACTGCTTCAATCTTTCTCATGCATTCCCTCTGGTCCTAAACAAACTTAAAGAACCAGCAAGTGCACCTAGGATCTCTGCTGAACTTGCTTTATTAATTTACAAAGGAAAACATGCACAATTTAAGAATAATTATTTCTGGAAAACCAAAAATCATGATTAATTCACCAGAGGTGTGTTTTGACAAAACAAGACAGCATGCACAAGTTGGGCACAAAAACATAAACATTTTTAGCTACAAGAATCATCTAGGCTGATTCTGCATAATTGGAAAACAATTTATATAAAACGATTTACTTCATAACTTTGTGCAATTGTTGGCACAGAAGCTAGCCATGTCATGATACACAACATATCCAAAATTTGGATGCAGAGGATTTATAGTTTTTGAGTTATGGCAGATCTAGGTTTTTCACATTCCTATTTTTCATGTTAAAAATATCCAGAATCAGACCATGTGAGAATAACAAAAGTTGTAGTATTCATCACAACGAATCCAACAAAATTGGTTTTGAATTTTTCTGAATTATCTACGGTTTTCTAGAGATTTTCTAATGCACTGGACTAGCAAGAAAGGAAACCTAGATAACTTTCGTTGCAAACAAGTCCCTAGTTCACACATATGGCCCTGGATTTAACTATTGTGCCCTTGCGGTGGCGGGGGAGTTCGCCGGCGGCGAGGTAGGGCCGGGCCAGGGCAACAAGCGGCACGGGGGCGCAATTGGGCTCACCCCTAGCCGATTGGTGGCGGTGGCGGGGTTGGGGAGAGCTCCGGCGAGCGGCGGCGACGGGACCGCGGCAGCGCGGCCGCGGTCGCACGGACTCCGGTGAGGCCCGCGGCAGTGAAGCACAATGCGCGGCTCGGTAGGCTCGAGGGATGTCTAGGGAAGGTCTATGGAGGCTTGGACGGCGGTGAGCGCGAGCGGAGCAAGGAGGCGGCCTTATATACACGCCAGCTCGGGTGACGACGGGTGATGACAGGAAGGTATCTGTCGTGCTACGGCGCCTCGACCGGCACACATACGGCCGGCGCCGCGGACGGACCGGGCGTCCGCCGCGCGCACGCGCGCGTGTACGGCGGCGCGCGGCGTCGCGACTCGAGGTGTCTTGGGCGCGAGGCGCGCGTCGGGGTGTGTGGACCTCGGGCGGCGCACGGCCTCGGGCGAGAGAAGTCGTCGGGAAGGCGCGCGGGCACGGCCGTCGAGGGTCGGCCGGCGGCGCACGGCGCGCGACGGCGCGCCGCGCGCTGGTGCCCGGCCTGACACCATTTTGCTAGGCTTGCCTTTGAAATTGATTTTCTCCAAAAATTTGAATACAACTCGACCAAACTTTGAATATGAAAGTTACAGATCTAGCTACCCTCTATCAATTCCAAAAAGGCTATATGGGGTTTTTCTCCACAGATTTTGAAATAAACAGTTGCCAACTTTGAATGTCAGCCTGTTTGCCTGAACAATAGATGTTGCCTTTAGAACAAGTTTTTCAAGCTTTTCCACTCAAATTTTTTTTCTCGGAAAACGCAGGAGAGCTGCGTTTTCCACTCAAAATTTGAAATGCCAATCTACATGAAAGTTGTTTCCCCCCAACAAGATGGACAGCTTTCATAAAGGTAGATTTTTAAGTGTTTAGGTGAATTTTGGAGAACATGGCAAAAGTTCCGACAGACAGCTATGGACACTAGGGTTGAAAGGGGGTTTGGCCAAGTCTTTGACCATGGGATGGCCCCACAAGTTTGTCTACTAGACAAAAGGGTTCCATAGAGTAGGTTAGTGAGTTTTTCGAGGTGAGGCCCAGGTTGACCGTGATTTGACCACTGTTAGCTGGGTTGACCGGCTTTAGGGTTAATTAAATACCTGGGGCGTCACAGCCTACCCCCCTTAAACGGAATTTCGTCCCGAGATTCGATTTGAGCACAATGGAACGGGAAGAAGAACTCACGGTTTCGAAATTGCAGGAAGCCCAGATACTTGGTGTTGAGGTAGTCTTCCGTCTCCCAAGTTGCTTCATCTTCCGTGTGATGACACCATTGAATTTTGTACATTCGTACTGTTTGCCTTCGGGTCTTTTGCTCTTTTTGATCTAGTACTCTCAACGGGTGCTCGATGAGAGAGAAATCTGGCTCAATCCAAGCATTAGCTTTTGTGATGACTTCGTTCTCCAGCACAGGCATTGCCTTCTTCAACTGAGTTACATGAAACACATTGTGGACTGCGGAAAACCGTTTTGGCAACTGGATACGATAAGCCACTGGCCCACATACTTCTATGACTTCATAAGGTCCAATGTAGCGCGGAGCTAACTTTCCTTTGACACTGAACCTTTGCACACCTTTGGTGGGGGACACCTTCAAATACACGTAATCTCCCACTTCAAAGTGTCGGGGCGCGGTTCCCTTGTCGTGGTAACTCTTTTGTCTCATCTGAGCCATCTTCAAATTCTCCCTTATCACTTGCACTCTTTGTTCGGCATCCTTAACTAAGTTCGGACCAAAGAGTGTTATTTCTCCGGCTTCTGACCAATTCAACGGGGTGCGACATCTTCGTCCGTAAAGAGCATCGCGGTGCCATCTTCAAACTGGCATGATAACTATTGTTATAGGAGAATTATACCAAGGACAAACACTTGTCCCAACTCTTGTCAAAGTGTAAGATGCTTGCTCGCAGCATATCTTCCAAAATCTGATTTATTCTTTCCGTCTGACCATCGGTCTGCGGATGATAGCTGGAACTGCGAATTAGCTTGGTTCCTAAGCACTCATGCAATTGCTCCCAGAAGCGAGCTACAAACTGAGTTCCTCTGTCAGAGATTATGGTCTTCGGAATTCCATGCAAGCGAACTATGTGGTCCATGTACAACTCTTCATATTGTTGTACTGAATAAGTGGTATGTACGGCAATGAACTGAGCGGTCTTGGTGAGTCTGTCTACGATTACCCAAATAGAATCTTTCTTTCTAGCTGTTAGGGGTAAACCCACAACGAAATCCATACTAATGTCATCCCACTTCCACATGGGTATCGACAGGGGTTGGAGTACACCTACCGATTTCAAATGGCTTGCTTTCATCCGGTGGCAAGTATCGCACTCGTCTACATACTTGGCTATATCCGCCTTCATATTGGACCACCAGAAATTCTGTTTCAGATCTTGATACATCTTGGTACTGCCGGGATGAATAGAAAATTTGGACTGGTGAGCCTCGTCTGGGATGATCTTCTTAATTTCCGAATCAATGGGACCACAAGACGTTTCCCAAACCATACCACATCCTGGTGATCTTTCTGGAAACAAGTTTTCTTGGGATCTCCCTCTGCTAGTTTCGGTTTGATGGTTTGTATGTCTTCATAATTGCATTGAGCAGTGACAATTCTATCATAAAGATTGGACTCTGTCGTTAAGGCATAAAGACTTCCTTGCGGTACCACTTCTAAGTTGAGCCTTCTCATTTCCTCACATAAGGGGTCACTAACTGGCTCTAACTCTAGATGGTTGCAGTGAGCTTTGCGGCTAAGAGCATCCGCAACAACATTTTCTTTGCCGGGGTGGTAGTGCACTTCTAGGTCATAATCCTTAATCAACTCAAGCCATCTTCTTTGCCTCATCTTCAACTCTGACTGAGTAAAGATATATTTGAGACTCTTGTGATCAGTGAAGATGTTACAACGATTACCCATTAGGTAAGGCCTCCATATCTTGAGAGCATGGACAACAGCAGCTAACTCAAGATCGTGGGTAGGATAATTGATCTCATGAGGTCGAAGTGCCCGTGAAGCATAGGCATTGACTCGGACTTCTTGCATAAGGACACAGTCGAGACCCGTGCCTGATGTGTCACAGAAGACTTCAACAGGGTTGGAATTATCCAGTTGCACTAGCATGGGGGCTGAGGTCAAGTGTTGCCTCAAGGTGTGGAAGGCTTTCTCACATGCTTCGCTCCACACGAACTTCACTCCTTTCTTGAGTAGTTCGGTCATAGGTTTTGCGATTCTAGAGAAGTCAGGAATGAATCGACGGTAGTATCCCGCCAATCCTAGGAAACTGCGGATCTGGTGTACGGACTTGGGTGGTTTCCAATCCATCACTTCTTGAACTTTTCTAGGATCTACGGAGATACCATCTTGGGATATGGTGTGCCCCAATAATTTCACACTATTCAACCAGAATTCGCATTTGGAGAACTTAGCATAAAGCTTATGATCTCGCAAACGCTGAAGGACAACTCAGAGGTGTTTGACATGTTCTTTCTCGTTTTTGGAATAGATGTGGATATCATCGATAAAGACCATGACGAATTTGTCGAGCTCCGTCATAAACACGGAGTTCATGAGGTACATGAAGTAGGCTGGGGCATTCGTGAGACCAAAGGACATCACCATAACGAGTGGAGAAAGCGGTTTTAGGAATGTCACAAGGTCGAATCTTGATTTGATGATAACCAAAACGAAGGTCGATCTTGGAGAAAACTTTGGCTCCAGCCAATTGATCAAAGAGAACATCGATTCGGGGAAGAGGATATTTGTTCTTGATGGTGACTACATTGACTGGTCGGTAATCCATGCACAGTCTCAAGCTACCAT
The DNA here is from genome assembly GCA_947561735.1 of Cenchrus americanus. Lineage (NCBI taxonomy): Eukaryota > Viridiplantae > Streptophyta > Magnoliopsida > Poales > Poaceae > Cenchrus > Cenchrus americanus. The sequence goes on from OX387242.1 coordinate 140,034,890, forward strand.
CTTTCTCTTTGACGAATAGAGCGGGGCAACCCCAAGGAGATGAGCTCGGGCGAATATAACCCTTACCCAACAGTTCCTGGAGTTGAGTTTTCAGTTCGGCTAATTCTTTGGGTGGCATGGGATAAGGTCTTTTGGAAATGGGTGCGGTACCCGGTTGGAGTTCGATTACAAACTCGACATCTCTGTCTGGTGGCATACCCGGCAACTTATCAGGAAAGACATCCGGATACTCACACACTACTGGAATTTCATCAAGAGGGGAGATAATGGTCACATAGGCACAAGAATCGGTACCGTCCTTGAATGGTAGGTACAAGGTAGTGTCCCCGACCGTAGGTGAATTGATCTCTACGACCCTATCTGATATAACTAGAACCACCTTATGCTAGGTCATCCAATCCATGCCCAAAATAACATCCATACTAACCAAGTTTATGACGATAAGGTTTGTTGGAAAGATTTTACTACCTAATCCCAAGCATACTCCAAGGATTATGATATTAGAGGTGATTTGCCCTCCCGGAGTAATTATCTTATAAGAGGAAGTGGTATGAGAACCCTTCAAACCCAATTTGACTAATAGTTTTTCACTGATGAAACTATGGGTAGCTCGTGAATCAAATAAAATCTTAACACGAGTGTCATTGATAGAGAATGTACCCGTGAGCACTGAAGCTCCCTCTGGAATATCACTCATGGCGGTGAAGTTCAGCTTGCCTTGGCGTACTGCACCATAGGCCTCTTATCCAGAGTGGCAGGCTTGTTTCCTGCTCCTTGATTCTGTGGGTTGGGCTTGATCTGCCTGGGCTTGGGACATTTACTGATGTAATGCCCCGGTTGACCACCGTTGAAGCAACGACGATCACCAATGTTGCGAGGAGGTGCATTAAGCTTTGGAGCATGCTGCTGAGCATTGCGGAACTGGAAGTTCCCTGCGGGTTTGCTCTGGGATGGCTTCATTGTCCAGCGTCCAGTTGAAGATTGCTGGGATGGGTTTGGAACGTTCTTCTTCACAAAGCGAAACTTTTTACTAGTTCCGCTGCCCGGAGCAAAACCAGATGCCCTCTTTTTGTCCCCGTGGACCTTTTTCATGGCATCCTCTTGGGAGATAGCCCTTTTCACTAGCTCATGGAAGTTTGCGAGCTTGAGCAGGTTCAGTCGCTCGTATAACTTGCCATCTAGCCCATCGCGGAATCTTTCCATCTTCTTCGCATCTGTGTCTACGTGATGATGCCCACCATACTGGCACAAGCTATTAAACTTCTGGGCATAACGGTACACCGTGTCGGACCCCTGCCTGAGGGCCAACAGCTCCCTCATCTTTCTATCCATTAACCCCTTGGGGATGTGATGGCCCTTGAAGGCTTGCTTGAACTCATCCCAAGTTACAGCATGCCCTCGCTGCATTGACTTGAAATGGTCCCACCACATCAAAGCTTCTCCCCGCAGTTGCAGAGCTGCAAAGTTAGCTTTGTTCTCCTCGAAGCGAGGCAGCACAAAGGCGGAGAACTTCGCCTCTATGGCCTTGATCCAAGCTTCGGCTTCCACGGGGTCTTCCGCCTTGGAGAACGTCGGCGGCTTCATCGCGACGAACTGAGCATACGTGGTAACCTGATTAGGTCCCTTGTGGTTGGCCCCGTGTGGTGGCCCTCGGTTCATCTGCTAGGCGATCTGCTGCTGCGTCTGCAGGATTTGGCGTAGCACCTCGGTTTGTGTGGCCATGAAGGCCTCCGACGGCGTCATGGGCGGTGGTGGCGGCAAGTCACCGCTACCGTTCGCTCCAAACCCGTTGGGAGAGCTGCGCGTGGTTCCCACCATCTGAAATGCGAGACTTGTTAGTCACATAACCAAAAGCTTACTCGGAAATGATGACAAGTATGATCATACATAACCACAGCTCATTAGCATTCATATGATGATGACAGCAACAGTCGAAAGGTATCACATATCCAACAAAGGATTCATAGAATCGTTCCTCGACATAGTTAGGAAACGCGATCACTCGAGTAACTCGAGCCAACATTCACTCTCGGGGCAATTTCTGCCATTTCGGGTGCCAAAGAGGGTGGACAAGCACCTAATTGCTTGGCAGATGATGGACGCCCCTAAAAATACTTTGTTTTCCCAACGCTTATGTGAAGTGCAAGTTTTGGCGAGCGTGGTCATTGCAATGATTCACTCAAAATTTGGCAATCATATGCAACACAAATTCCAACATCTGGGGTGAACAAGCGAATTTCCATTAAAACACCACATGCTTAAACCTTCTATATTACAACACGATGGAACAAGGGTCCAAGGACATTACAAGACTCAATTTTGCAAACACCACAATACGACAGGGTTACAAGCATTTACTCTGCACGAAGACGTGCTCAAAAGCTAACTACTCCAAACATCTCGAAGATAACACCATAGGATCACAATCCTTCTTGTTATCGCTGCCAGCAACCTAGTTGCCCACCGAAGCACCACTGCCCGTAGGCGAAGCTGGGGGAGTCGGTAACGGTGGTCCTGCACGGCTCGTCTTATCCAGACCAGACAGACCCTGCTGCTCCTCCGGTGTGCTGCGTCGGGAGGCAGTGGCTATAAGGCCACTATAGCCTGCAAAGCTGCCACCTGTACCTCGGCCTCCTCCACCCGCGCTGCATATCAGCAATGTTCTGAAGTAGCGTCAACCTCTCAATCTCATACGCATCGGCATTCTCCTCCAGGGTGTGATTCTCTGCCTCCAGATCTACAATCCTCTGTAGGCGGTCGCCTCTCTCTAACTCTAACTGGAATCTCCTGGCACGCAGCCTGTCATTCTCCTGCTGCATCTGAGTAAGTGTAAAGTTCAGCTACTGATGGGCTGCTGATAGCTGCTGCCAATCCCGCCTAGATGCCTCCAAACGCTGCCCGATAATCGCTGTGGTATTGTAGCGCATCCTCTGAAGTGTGAAAACCACGTTAAGACAACGAGCCAACATCTGAGTGACATCCAGCGGCTCCGCTAGCGACAACAGCTCCCGTAGGTGGTCCATACGATCCAACCATGCCGGGTCGTGAGGACTCACAGCAGGAAACAGCCCGAACGGAGAGAGAGCTACCACAGTGGGGTTGTGGTCACAGAAGTCCGTCAGCACTCTGAGGGCTGCTGACTCAACAGCCTCGTGGGTAATGAATACCCAGTAGATAAAACTCAAGTCGAACCAGTCGGCGTGGTCCGGGTGTGGCAGTACAGTGATGATCACTCTGCAATGGGGAACGCCATAACGCTCGAACTCGGACACCTCATAAGTCGGTGGGGTGAGGTAGCCTGCAGCGCTGAGTGCTTCCCACGCAAGGCGTGGAAAACCCTCCCAGTGCAACTCGTTGGTACGGATCGTACTGTTAGTGTCGAACTCGTGAAACACGGGGAAAGCCATCTGTACAAAAATGTAACACATGTCAGGTCTCAAGGAGAACGGCATGTCAAATGGTGAAGTTCTGGCAGTTGTGAATAAAATTCATAACCAAAATCCAGAACCCTAAAAAGTTTTCCCCCGGTTTTCCGATTACTACAAAGGTTCTTTTTACCCATTTTTGGTTTTCAAGGGTTGAACTCGATCAAGGAAACAAGGTGAAAGCATACAAAGTCTAGATGTGCCTAGAAAGGTGTAAACCAAACCGAAAGAAGCTATGATCGGAACTTGCAACTACAAGCTAGACTGGGCAAGGAGCAACTATTTTTAACAACTGGTTTAATTAACTCTAGCACATGGTACGAAACAAGATGACCAAGCTTTTTCAAAATTTTGGCAGCACGACAGCTAAGCATGAGAGGTACTCTAGTTTTTAAAAAAGCACACACTAGCAAAATCTTCCTTAGAGAGCACATAGAAGTTTTGTTTTGAGTCCATTTTTGTTGTTTCGATTTTTATCATGCATGAAAAACGTTCTATCCAACCTCAAATAGCAATCAAGCCAAAATCGAAGTTAGTGCCGGTGGCAAGGCTTTTATTCGTCTCTCCCTATAAAATCTAGTCGAGAGCTATACGGTACTCGCTTAACGACTAACAAAGCGTTGTTATGTGCCTGCAAAAAACGAACCTTTCGTGCCAACACGTCACGAAAGCGTCCACATACATTACCGTTCACTATAGGAACGGCATCCATGCGTTAAGCCGTTGAGGGGCTGGAGCGGGTCCAGGACCTCGGAACACCCTGCCTCATCTGTGCCTAGTCGCATGCTTTTCCTCATGATCGACATGCGGAATGCACACGTATGAAACACGTGGTGACAACACAACTCATAAACAGAAGCGAAGATGGGATCTGTGGAATGGATCACTCCATCAACCCTCGCAATTCCCGTGATGCGGTACAACACACGTATAAAACACGTGGCTCATCTAGTTTGGTTGTGCAAGAAAGTAAGTCGGACATAAGGTAATGTCGGAAGTTAGCAAAATAAACCATAAGTTAATTAAGCCACGAAAGAACTCAAAAATTCCCTCTAGGGCCTCTGGGTTAGTTTATCCTTAGCGGACCAACGTATTTTGGAAAATCAGACAATCTTGGCAAATTTTATTCAAAAACAGTGATTAAGGTTATTAATTAATCTCTGGTGCACATAATTGCTTTGATACCAACTGTGACAACCCGCCCAGGAAAATACTGTACTATCACCTAAACCAATCCACTTTGGTCATTAAGCGATAATAAAGTACCACCTTGTCGTTAGTTGCCGGGTTAACGCCTGGTAAATCACTCGAATAGCACAGGATCACATATGCATAAAACCCCGAAGCGACACACATCATAACAAAAAATCTACCCCGAAGGGTAATATTACCCCGAAGTGTCACCAGACAGTTCGGTGAACCTAAACCCGACCTCCGGCCACACACACCGAAAGCATACCAGATCAACATTTTAAAGGCATATACAATACTCGCCAAGACTTGATAACACTCACCACTCTACATGACCGAGTCTTTGGAAAAGAACAAAGAGTATGTTCTACTTCAAGATTTTAGCACAGTCAGTGGGTTTAATCTTTGCTACACGTGTGCTCAATTAATCCTATAATATTCATCAACTTCCATCATTAGGGATCTCATGGCTAGTGGAGTAAGTAGTCGTTAACGGTGCGAATGATGATAAACGCAAGTAAACAAACACGGTGTAACACCAAAATAAAGTAAGTCTGACATAAAGTAATGTGCTGGAAGTTAGCAAAATAAACCATAGGTTAATTAAGCCACCTGAAAGAACCCAAAAATTCCCTCTAGGGCCTCTCGGTCTAGTTTATCCTTAGCGGACCAACGTGTTTTGGGAAAATCAGACACTCTTGGCAAATTTTATTCAAAAACTAGTGATTAAGGTAATTAATTAATCTCTGGTGCATATAATTGCTCTGATGGCAACTGTGACAACCCGCCCAGGAAAATACTGTACTATCGCCTAAACCAATCCACTTCGGTCATTAAGCGATAATAAAGTATCGTCCTGTCGTTAGTCGCCGGGTTAACGCTCAGTAAATCACTTGAATAGCAACAAGGATCGACATATATGCATTAAACTCACTCGAAGGTGAGTCCAGAGATACAACATCATTAATATCCAAATTTGTACCCCGAAGGGTTTAATTATTACAAACCAAAGTTTTTGCCATAAAGAAATAGTTCAGAGTTTTGAAACAACAGAATTAAACTAGCGGGAACCGAGAACACCATGGGAGGCCAGCCATGATGCCTTCAATCGTCATCCTCCACCCACTCCAGCTCCCAGCCGAGCGGGATCTCTCTGGGCCACACATCACCGAAAGCATTACCTGGATCAACAGATTATAGCAAGGCTGAGTATACTAATACTCAGCAAGACTTACCCGTCGGTGATATCTACTTCACCAACTCTAGACATGAAAGGCTTTCTGGCCACTGGGTTGCTTTTGCTAAAAAGTAACAAAGATTATGTCCTTACTTTCAAGATTTTAGCACAAGTTCTAGTGGGTTTAATCTCTACTAAATTAGCCATATAGTACAGACAAGGTTGTACAATACAATTAATCAAACATAGTATTCATCAACTTCCATCATTAGGGATATCATGGCTAGTGGAGTAAGTAGTCTCAGATAACGGTGAGAGGCCAACAATCGATTGATTCAAACCTTGCAAGGTAGGCCTAAACACACGGTGGGATGCCCCTCGCGAGGACAACCACCAAACGGTTCCCAAAAATCCTCGGGTCGGGATAAAAGGCCACAGTCTTTGGTGCAGGCTATCCGAAATACCCCACGAAGTACCCGGACTCACCATACACCACCTGTAGCTAGCCGTGAGACAAACCCCAAGAGTAGTGACAGTTAAATCCCTAGCCGTCTCATTAAGGTACTAGGCTTACCGGTCCCATTCCCGACAAGTGCTTAGTACGTTCAAACACTTAACCCACAATATCCATTGGACTGGAGCCCAAATCCCATGCTCTTACCACATGAGCAATCCAATTAAGGATATCTTGTGATTCCTATCTAGGAACCTATTCTCGCGAGTGAGGTCATCACCCGACTTGTAACGGTCATGTAGCTTACCAGCTATCGACCTATCATCCTAGTAAGGACAAGGGTACCTAGGGATCATGCATCTAAGGTTCTATACAACTCCTGAACTTAAATGCACAAGCATCCATAGATAATTGAATAATCAAAAATTTGAAAACTAGGTCAAATGCACCGGGGCTTGCCTTCGTCAGCTAGGTTAGCCTGAGCACCCTCGGTGTCGGCGAGCACTTCCACGTACTGCAGCGAAGCTTTTGCTCCCCCTTCCTCGGATTCCGGGACGAGTGAGTAGTCACCGTCGGGAAGATCTACACGGAATGCAATGCAAGGTTGGTGATGCGACAGTTTGTTACCTTACCCAACTCTTGTTGGTCATATTCACCTTAACAAATATTTAAATATTAAATTCCTTTTAGGAAGGTTATCAATTACAAGTGGTTTATTCTTTTATTGCACATTTGAATTAATGTTTCTTTTGTACTTGTTATTTCATGTGAAGGTTTACTCCTTTTTCCTCTCAATAGCAAGGTGTGTACAAGGATATTTATGTAACTTAGTTCCTTTATCAGCAAGGGTTTAACCTTTAATTAAATTAGGTAACACTTCCCAAAAGGGGAAAAGACTTTAAAGCATTCTCTTTAGTTAATTAATCTTTAACCTTTAAAAGGCCTTTAACGCTTTTGATTAAGCAATAATTCACTAAAATTTTAAAGAAGTGTTTGTTAAGTATAACAACACCCATACTGAACCACTGGACCCACATGCAAGGCTTGGAAGCTAGAGAATACAATACTTTGGAAAATAACAAAGACTAGCTAGTGATTCAAATTAAATGCATACAAAAATAAATAAGCATCAAAATGATCCAATCTTTCTCATGCATGCTCTCTGGTCCCAAACAAGTCTAAAGAACCAGCAAGCATACCTAGAATCTCTACTGAACTTGTTTCACTAATTTACAAAGGAAAACATGCACAAATTAAGAATAAATATTTATGATAAACCAAAAATTTTGATTAATTCACCAGAGGTGTGTTTGACATAAAAAGATAATATGCAGAAGTTGGGCACAAAAACTAAATTATTTTTATCTACAAAAATCATTTGGACAGATTCTACAGAAAAGGAAAACATTTTTTATAAACCGATTTACAACATAACTTTGTGCAAATTTTGGTACAGGAGCTAGGCATGACATAATACACAACATATCCAAAATTTGGATGCAGAGGATCTATAGTTTTTGAGTTATGGCAGATCTAGGTTTTTCACATTCCTATTTTTATGTTAAAAATATACAGAATCAGACCAAGTGAGAATAACAAAAGTTGTAGTATTCTACACCACAAATCCAAAAAATTTTGTTTTGCAATTTTCCGAATTTTCTACGATTTTCTAGAGATTTTCTAATGCGCTGGACTAATTGGTAAAGAAACTTAGATAACTTTCGTTGCAATCGAGTCCCTAGTTTACACATAGGCCCCTGGACTTCACAACCATGCCCTTGCGGCGGCGGAGAAGATCGCCGGCGGCGAGGTGGGGCCAGGCCAGGGCAACAAGCGGCACGGGAGGGCAATTGAGCTCACCCCTAGCCGATTAGTGGCGGTGGCATGGTCGGGGAGAGCTCCGGCGAGCGGCGGCGACGAGACCGCGGCGGCGCGCCCGCGGTCACGCGGACTCGGCGAGGCCCGCAGCGGTGAAGCACAATGCGCGGCCCGGGAAGCTCGAGGGATGTCTAGGGAAGGTCTAGGAAGGTTTGGTCGGTGGCGGAGCGAGCGGAGTAGGGAGCACACCGGCGGCGCCGGCAATGGCGCGGCGTGGAGAGGACTGCGGCTCGGGATGGCGTGGGGGAGGAGAGAACATGGCGGCCTTATATACGCGCGAGCTCGGGTGATGGCGGGGTGACGACGGGAGGCATCTGCCGTGCTACGGCACCTCGGCCGGCGCACGTACGGCCGGCGCCGCGGACGGACCGGGGGGTCCGCCGCGCGCACGGCGCCCGGCGCGCGGTTTGAGGCGTCCGGGCAGGCGAGCATCGGGATGTGTGGGCCTCGGGCGGTGCACGACCTCGGGCGAGAGGAGTCGTCGGGGAAGACGCGCGGGGCACGGCCATCGAGGGTCGGCCGCCGCGCGGTCGGCGACGTGCGGCGCGCGGGCGCGCGACGTCGCGGCACGCTGGTGCTTGGCCTAAAACTGTGTTGCTAAGCCTGTCTTTGAATTTGAAATACTCCAAAAATTTGAATACAACTCGACCCAACTTTGAATATGAAAGTTACAGATCTAGCTACCCTCTACCATTTTCAAAAAGGATCTATGGGGTTTTTCTCCACAGATTTTACAATAAACAGTTGCCAACTTTGAATGTCAGCATGTTCTCTTGAACAGTAGATGTTGCCTTTGGAACAAGTTTTTCAAGCTTTTCCACTCAAAATTTGAAATGCCAATCTACATGAAAGTTGTGTCCCTCAACAAGATGGACAACTTTCCTAAAGGTAGAATTTTAAGTGTTTAGGTGAATTTTGGAGAACGCGGCAAAAGTTCCGACAGACAGCTATGGACACTAGGGGTGAAGGGGGTTTGACCAAGTCTTTGACCATGGGTTGGCCCCACAAGTGTGTCTGCTAGCCAAAAGTGTTCCATAGAGTAGGTTAGTGAGTTTTTCGAGGTGAGGGCCCAGGTTGACCGTGATTTGACCACTGCCAGCTGGGTTGACCGGCTGTTAGGGTTAATTAAAAACCCGGGGCGTCACGGCAACAAGCTTCTTTTTTGTAGCCCGGGCTGTCCTTTTAAGCATCTGCAATTTCCGTGACTGAGGAGAGGAAACTTAACATGAAAAACCTAATGCCTATGCAACAAATTAGAAGTAGTAATGTGTAGTAAAAAAGTCAATGTTGCTTTACCAGAAGATAACCTCATAATCTGAGACGTCGTCGTCGGAACTAGAATCTGAGAGATTACAACCCATGACACGTCTGCGTACCTCTGCGCACCAGCAGTTGCAGCACATCGCGTTCGGGTTTCCGAGGCCACTGATTGGAGATTTGCATGGGGAGAGATATCTTGCTCAGTTAGGGCATAAGTAATGCTGGCATCAGCTTACGCACTGACTGCATGGGGGAGGGGGTAGCCCCTGAAAGATTGTACTCTGTTGTTTGCGGGCATCTGCCATATCGATCTGTGGGCATGATAGATGGGAGGTGCGTGTGGTTTGGGGATGCAAGAGAGAGATGGGAGTGCATAGGGGAAGGGGCGCAACCGACGTGGCTTCCCACCTTATATCGTGGTAGGGAGAAGGCAGGCTGAACAAAATAGGAACAAAATAGGAAGGATCCTAAAATTACAATATGGTCGTCGCCGATTCCCTGTAAGTTGCTTCTGATCCTATAATATTTGCGGGAGAAACGGCAGTGGTGGGGCTAGGTGCTTGCTCACGCGCCCTGTAATCGCGGCTGAAAACTTCAATTCGTGGCAGTGAAGGATAACGATAATCACAGAACGGTTTCACTCCCAAGATATATAGGGCCCTACTGGAACGGTACTGCGGTTTTGGCTCCCGCGAGCGCTCGGTGGAGGAGGAGAATATAATAATACGATGCTGACATGTGGCCTCCACAACTCCTATTCAATTTTAAAAATAGATTATGTTTAAATATAATATATCTATATAACAAACACACTTACATATTCCAATGGTAGGACCCATTGACTCTACACCCCACTTCCCAGGTTCGAGACCCACGAGAGGATATTTTTTGAACATTTTTTGTTTTAAATTATTTGTGTTTTATATTTCTCTATGTCCTATAATGTTTTTTTTTGCACAGACACCTCATTTTGGATCCATGAACATCGTATCCAAGTTTTTTTGAACATGTTCTTGGTTGTGAAGGATTCCGAGATAGTTGTACAACATCTCTCACATAGTCACATTGGTCACAGTGGGACATGTATGCAGTCGTGAGGATGTGTAGCACCACTTTGTCAGAATCAATTGAAACTTTTGTGATCATGTCAAAGTTAAACTACGCAACCATCGCACCCACGAACGACTCTCACTTAATTCACATGAATCGATGTGAGAGATGTTGGTTGTGAAGGATTTCGAGATAGTTGTACGGCATCTCTCACATAGTCACATTGGTCGTAGTGAGACATGTATGCAGTCATGAGGATGTGTATCACCACTTTGTCATAATTATTTGAAACTTTTGTTTTGTGTATATACATGAAAATGGTTTGTCCATGAAAGTTTAAGATTTTTCAACTAAGATTAGGGAATTTTAAATTTATTCTTTGTAAATCAACTAAAATTTAAAAAATAAAAAGGAAAAGTTGTTATGCAAAATTGCACATATGCACACATCATCTTAGTTTGTCTCCATGTGCTAACCACATGAACGATGTGTGTGACCAACATTTTCAAAATCATCTAACATTTTTACGTCATGATCATAAACCAAAATAAGTTAAGAAAGAAAGTTTTACATTTTTGTACTTAGGTTTGGGTGTTTTAAAATTTATGGTAGGAGATTCGAGGAGCTAGAATATCTGGTTTTGGAGTCGAGGGAGGTAGGTAGGACTTGTTTCAAATCAAAAGGTTAGGGGAATGTGATGGGCCGTCGAGTTGGGCCACAGGGCAGTTGTGCGCGACGTAGGATGGGAAGGAAAAGTATGTGATGGTTACAGGCCCAAATTTTACCATCCCGTCTCATGATTTCATCTAATAACCGCCTCCTTGTCTACTCTGCTTCCGCCGCCGCGTCCGCCATCACCTCGAGTCATCCGCTTGCGCTGGGAAGATGGCAAAGGAGGGGAAGAAGAACAAGGCTCAGCCCGGCCGTGCGAGGAACCAGAGGCGCGACCCGTCGTCCGGTAGGTTCACCAGGGCCTCCGCCGCCTCTGGCACTGGTGCCAGTGTTGAAGGGGTTCCGCCGGGGGAGGCCGCCGCCGGTGTTGAGAACATGGTACCTGATGTCCCACCGGGCTTCGAGATGGTCAATCCCAAGGGGGCCGCCAGCACCGTCGACATCGGACATGATGTCCCACCGGGCTTCGAGACGGTCACTCCCAAGGGCGCCGCCGGTTCCTCATCCTCGTCGGCCGTCCACAAGGTTCAATCTTTGGCTTTTTCAGTTCATATTGGTGAATTACTGTAACAATAAAATTCAGCATTTCATGTGCCTAAAAAGGAGCGACGATATGTACTAATTCATGTTCAAATGTTAGGATTGCGGCTGTTGTAACTACGCCGACAATGAGCTAAAAATACTGAATAAAGAGTTTATGGACAAGGTGGAGCAACTGGAGGAAAGGAAGACCAAGAATAGTATCAAGATCCGGATGCTGGAGGAGATGGGTAAGGGCTATGACAAGGCCATTCTTAATCTGAAGAAGGCAGTGAAGGATCTGAAGAAGAATGAGAGCAAGGACTGACAAGGATGCCTTTTGTTATGCTTGGTTGCTTTTGCTTGTAATTATATATGATAAGTGCAATGTGGCTTGTTGAAACTCGGTAATACTTTAGGTAGTAGTGCCCTAAGTGGCCCCATGACAAGTAAAGATGATCATGTTGTTTTGTTGAGAGCGATCTGAGTCCTTTTATCTCAGTCCGAGTGCTTTTATGGAGTACTATCTGGTTTTCAAGCGCAGCCGAGTGGTTTCGTCTTTGTCTAGCGGTCGCTAGGAGGTCGAGAGATCCCGGACTCAAATTCAGTGACATTGCTTGTGTTTGATGAAAAATAAACTTATTTAACATTCCTTGGTTCGGGATCTCATCATCGTTAATTTTTGATGGATACATGGAAATAAAAGGGTACATAAATACTTAAGTCTAAATTAACAAAGACAACAAGTTCATGGAAACCACATAAATTAAAAGGTACATCAATACTGTAAATCTTAACATAAGGTACATCCACGCACAACACATGTTTCATACCGATCATCAAGCCATGGCCATTCGTGGGCCGGGGTATAGACTTGATTGGCCAAATTAATCCACCGTCTAGCAAGGGGCATAAGTTCGTGCTTTTGGCTACAGATTACTTCACCAAAATGGGTCGAGGCAATCCCACCGAAGAAGGTGACGCGAAAACATGATCGAATTCGTCAAGGAACACATCATCTATCGATTTGGGATCCCTCAGACGATTACCACTGACCAAGGGGCACAATTCGTGTCATTGGAATTCAGAGATTTTGCCGAAAGCATGGGAATCAAATTGTTTAATTCCTCTCCATATTATGCCCAAGCTAATGGTCAAGCAGAGGCTTCTAACAAGATCATGATCAAGCTGATACAAGAAGATCGATCAAGCCAAGGAGGTGGCATTCGGTACCGGCAGCGCCGTGGGCTTACCGAATGGCCCCCCATGGAGCTACAAAGACCCTCCTCATGAATTGGTTTGCGGCACCATGCAATCCTACCGTGGGAAGTACAAACAGAGTCAAGGAGAGTTGTGCCGCAAAACGAGTTGAGCTCCAAGGATTACAAAGTGGGTCTAATGATGGATGAGTTAGAAGATTTGCATATGATCCGTCTTAGGGCCCCGGAAAACATCGAGAAACAAGTCACGGTCACCAAGTACTATAACAAGAAGGTAAAAGTAAGGCAGACTTGCGTAAGGCGACTCCGGTGTGGAAAGCACTATTGCCGATTGGAACTAAATACAAAGGAATTCGGCAAATGGTCCCCTAACCGGGAGGGGCCTTTTTCGTGTGGTCAGATGCGTTCCTGGTAATGCATACATATTGAAAACTTTGCTAGGAGAGGAATTTTCCGCCGCAATAAATGGAAGATATCTGAAGAAGTATTATCCTAGCATTGAAATCGATCGATGATTACACACATCTGACACAAAAATAGCCGGCGCTCAAGGATGAGGCCGCCTTTAGAACAAAATCCATGAACAAGAGAAAATGGCCGTGCCTAGATGCATTGCCCTTAGCTCAATACTACATTACGACCGCTTCTTGCAGATCACATCTAACAACCCCCGATGGTCGAGTCCCCAAGGAGGTGGAAGCGTAAGGCGGGGCATAGGCGAAAGTATGATACAATCTTTTCTTTACTTTTCTACGTCGCCCTCTTCGCCTGTTCCAGACCACCGTGATCGCAACTTGGAACGCACGAGGATGACCATGATTGGCGGCCTCTACCAAGCTATCCTGTGCCGCCTTCAGGTTGTCGTACTCCGTCGTAGACATCCGCGCAAGAATCCGGCTAGAGGCAAGAACTAAGAGGCAAGCATGAAGGAGTCAGAACACTTCTACCCCCCCACCGCTTCCGCAGCTGCGCACGCCCGCGCTCGGCTCGGGCAATGGGCGGACATATCCCCGAGGCCATGCTCCGTGTGCCGAGATGCGCGCGTTCCGATGATTGGTCCTCTCGTTCGGGCGTGGCATCCTCTCGCTTCGAAAGAGGAATCGCAGGAGATGTACTCAGCACATCTCCGTCCCGATGATTTCTTCGGGGAGCAAATCAAGGCTGAAAGGGACGAGAGGAAAACATGAAGCGCAAGATCAAGCGGGAAAACAGAGAGCAGATCAAGAAAGAACTCACTTCCGAATCGTACGCTTCCTTGATGAACCGCTCCCCTGAGGTTGTTTACCCTTGTCCATGGCGTTGGGGTTTTTTTCCTCTAGCAGCAGGGGAAGAGACGAGAAATGATGGAGGAGTGCGCGAGTGGGATTTGCAGAGCACCCCGTGTGCTATTTTATTGACCGTGAGAGGTGCACTGGGAGTGATGATCGGCCAAGTACACCGTTGGAATACCAAGCGGCAGTGGTTTTTTACCGAGTGCGAAGGGTTTTCTCTTGAACAGTGTTTGCGGATTGCCGAATTGGGATCCTCTGTGGATTTTGCGCCAAAGGGCATTTGTTCTCACGCGTTCGGCTAAAGACAGCCTTGGATGCATTCAAAGAAAAAGTCGCGTATGCAAAATGCAAAGGGAAGTCATCACAGAATGCGTAACTAAAAGTTCTTCATCTAATTGCCGATATTTACACATCCCTAGTACAATCTAGTCGAAGAGCCTATTCAACACAGATTGGGGATGGGTAATTTCGGCAATGGCGCGCCGTAGCCGCCAAGGCGCTCTCCAGATGAGCTCGATCTCGTCGTATGTCCCTCCGCGCGCCGCCCGAAAGCCACGCGGCCCGGTGGAATAGTCGACGTCCGTATGCGTCGCCATCGCAGCCGTGCCCAAGGTGGTGCCCAAGCGAACGCCAGACGGCAACCTCCCGCCACGCGGCGCTCCACCGCGGCCGCGCTCCGGCCGGCGTGTCGCCGTGGGCATTCACCTTCGGCCACCGTCGCCCGCCGCCTTTAGCCGGTTGAGCCCGCATCGGCGGCCGCAAAGACAAACAGAAGGATTAGCATCAAAGGCCGAGCGTCGATCAAGAATCAATCTCGTGGCCATACCGTCGATGGCCTCCAAGCACCGTTTGCGCCGGTCCTCCCATTCTAACTCGGCCACGCCCCGCTTCTTGGAGACGTCCCGCTCGCGACGGACGCCTCTAGCTCCTCCTTGAAGCGATAGCGTCTCGCTTCCCCGTACTCTGCACGGGGGAGGGGGCTATCGGACTCCGAGGAGTCATCCGGGGAGGGGCTGATTAGCCGGGCGCACGGGGCGGACGACCGAATCGCCCCGAAAAGGAGAGATGATCGTCAAGGCAAGAGAAGATCAAGAACAGAATCACAGAAGAGAGGCTGACGACCGGCCACCGCCGCGCGCATCGGCGCCGCTCCCCGCCCGCGAGGCACGGCGGCGTTGAGGCTAGCACTCATCGTGGTTTGGGATGTGCACGTTTGTTGTGAAGGCTAAAGTTTGGCAAAGATTCGAGAGCTAGAAGGCCCCGGTGGAGAGCTAGGGGCACCTATGGCAACATTTATGTGCCCGGCAAGATGAATCACGGGCTTCGAGTCGGGCCGTGGATCGTGGCGCATATCCCAAGAAAATCTAAGGTGGAAAGGTTTCCTTTGACCAGCCCCCGCCGGGCGGTCGTTTGGAGTTCTAGGCCGAACCGCGTGTGGATCAATTGGTTCGGCTAAAAGAAATCAAAGTGTCGTTCGGGAGTTGGCGTTTCACTACCGAATGGGTCGTTCAGCATTACATCTCAAAGTACGCAAGAAAAAGGAAACAAATCACAAAGGAGATATTACAAGAACGACCAGTTCAGGTATGCATCAATAAGGATATTCAGGCATTCAGGAGTTTTGCGAGTACACGACGAACATTGGATATTATCAAATGGGAATTGTCCAAAGATCTCCCGGGCAAGATTCTTTGAGCAAATCTGACATACCGTTGAGTTCCGCATTGCATTGCTCCATTTTGGTGATAGCCGATTTTTACTTCCGCTTGGGTCTTTGCTATCAATCCAGAAGTTCGGCTATTTTCGTTTGTCAATCTCCATCTCCGCCGATGTGCTTCTTAGTTCGGCTTCTAGGAGCAGCCTTCCTAGTGTACTTTCGCATCATAAGAAACTTGCAGGATAGCCAATGCATCTTTATGGTTCTCTGCTTGGGATTGTGCCCCGTTCATGGCTTGTCTCGTCGGTTTTCCTCTTTTCAATGGCCGGACGGGAACGCAATTTCCTCCAAGCGCGCTTCAAGGGTACATAAAGGGGCTCTAAGTCATAAACGGATGATAGAGAGGCTCTGATGTCTTCAGGGAGTTCTTGACTAATGGATTCAAACATCTCTTCGAAGTGATGGAGATCATTGAACTCGGTCCCGAGCATCCTTTTCTAGCCAAAGAATTTCTCTCCGAGCTTGACAAGACTTCATCCGCGGGGCCACTCGGGCTACTCCTTCTATCACCCTGTACTCGAATTGCCTTCCGATGGCAGTTTGGTAATGGTGGAACCCGATCCCGATGAAAAACATTGCCGAATTAGGGGGATGTCAACATCGAGGTACCAAAATTAAGTGCGGATGGTTACCTCATGGCCGGTTCCTTGAGTAGGGCAATCACCGGTGAAGAAGACGCCCAGGCAGAAAAAGCCGAAACTTCCGAGCTAGGAGGCGCCGATGCGGCCACCGGCAACTCGTGGGTTTCCGGGCCGAAGAGGACTCCGGTCCGTCGTCTCCGTTGGGTTGGTTATCTCTACTTGAACAATAGGTGATGGCACCCTAGGAGAACTTGTTGGCTCCGCTGAGTTGGGAGATCTATCTCAGGAGAGTTTATTTGCTTGCGAAGGTGATGAAGATGAGATCTCCACCGGGGATGGGTAATTCAACCCCGGATGGGCTCGCTTGTTGAACCACCGGAACATCTACAAGCCGTTCTTCCACGGCTTCTTCGCAAATGTCCAAATTGAAGGGATAAGTGCCGTTGCTCATCCTGAGAAAGAACAAGAAAGGTCATACCAAGGATGGAGCATCTACAGTACCGTTCGAAGGGGCCGCTCGGGCTCGTCCGAAAATGCACAATGATATGATCCATCAAGAACAAGAGGACTCAAAGAATCAAGAAGGTAAAGGGGTTTACCTCAACGAGCACTTTCTTGAGCCGCTCTCCTCCTTTAGCACTTGGAGGGGCAATCGGGGATGCGTACCTTGCCTCCGTCGACGCAAGGCTAGAAAGGCCGGGATCTCGTGGTAGCATACTCCGGCCATTAGTTGATGCGAGGCTGTGGATTTAAACCCAAGAGCCGAAATGGGGCCTTCGGCATTATAAGCAATTGCCCCGACTCGAGGGGCAGTAATCGTATTCTCAGGAACAAGAGGATGAAGGTCGAACTATGAATAAAGAGGAAGCGTCCGGTCCAAAGGCTCATTGTATCACCTCTCAAGTCGGCAGGAAGTCGTGTACCAAATACCGTACGTAATACATGAACAAAGGCATCAAGATATGGTCGTGAAATTCTTGCCACCAGGAGTTGAAGGTGGGTGAGCTATGGTTGTGGGCACAAAAGGACATGTGTAGACCGTGGGACCGCACACATAGTTGAAAACTCGCCCCGCACGCCTCTTGATTTCTCCGGGTTTGAGTGAATTCATGCGGAACAATCTTGGGGGCATCCGGCCGCATCCAAGTTGTCCGCCATTACATTGTGGGCCGGTAATATTCATAAGTGGGCCGACATCTCCGTCTCCTCCATTGAACTCGGCCGGCAATATGCAGGGGCGGATTATGATATTATCCTGATGGCCGGGCTCAAAGGAAAATTCAACAGGAAAGGTCAAGGTGTCGTTGCCTAGGTAAGGAAGCCAAAGAGGATTGGGGAAACCTCTGAAGAATGTGCTCGGAAGAGTCGGCCGATGTCCCGTTGAATGAGAACGCTTGAAGCCGCTTCTCCGTAGTTTTGGCATCCTCCGGTGGCTTGAGGCTCCTTCCCCAGGATGATTGGACAAAGGGAAGAACCTAGAGTTCAAATCGACGCCGACAATTTGATGCATGTGGAGCCGCAACCACATTTGGATGATAACAAGGACCGTTGACACATGATATTCTTTGGCCGCATACATCCGAGTAACAAGCCTCCGTGAAGCATGTGGTATACACGCTCGAGGCAGCGTAACTTTCCAAGAGGGAGGCGGTTGCCACTAGCCGTATGAATCGCCATTGCGATATGGTTCAAGGTGGGTTCGTTGGCCTTGCCAACTTAAGACGACCCCGCATAGCCACAGTGCTCGTAAAGGCTCGTATTCGACATCGCCAAGGGGATTATCCTTCATGTGTTTCACGATGTATTGCTTGTATCCATTCCCTGGCTTCACCCCCGTCTGGCGTGAAGAATTTTTGAAATTCCAAGGCTGAAATCGTACCCCGCAATGTCAAGGCCGGTGATCATATATACATCGGCCAAGGTAGGAGACATTGGGCCATGCCCAAAAAGGAAGGCGTTGACTCCATTTGACCGTGGCGGGCATGCGGCTATTAGAAGGTCTTCATTCTTTGGGGTCCCCAAATGACGGATAACTCCGTGCATTGAGCGATGCGGAGAGTATCCAGGTTGGTCAATCCACTTTTATTCGCAAGGACCCTCCGTACCAAGTTTTCCAACCTCGCAATTGGAGGTAAAGGCCGCTCTGAATGCATCTTGCCACCGAGGGGAGGCGAGACAAAGCCGCTTTGAAGGGGATTCTCCGAGATTCAAAGAAGAATAAGATCTCGAGGGTCGTATCTCCCACAGACCAAGGTAATAAGACTGCGAATTGGCCTCGATAGGAATCAAAAGAGCAAGAGAAGGCTCCCTGGAAGAAAGTTTTAGAAGAAAATCTCAAGTAAAATTGAAAACTAATGCCGAACAAGGTTTTTTACAAGGGGATGAATTTACCCGAGAATCTTTGTTCGAGGCCGCCATTGGAGGTTCGGTGCCTCGGAACAAGGGGATCTAGGATTGGATCTCGATGAAGATTCCGCGGATTGCGAAGAACAGGTGTTGACAGATTTGACTCAAGGATTCGAGAGTGGAGTCAATTGTGGAACAAAATTACTTTTATCCCACAATTGAAGGGGCATGTGTTAACACCAAAATTTGGTAAGGAGTCTCGAATTGTGGGTCCCGGTTGAAAAAGAGTCCGTCCGGTGGGAAGGAAGGATATTTTCGGAGATTTTCGGCAAAGAGATTCGCGGTCGGCTATCCGCTCCGATTCGGCAAAGGAACAAGAAAGCCGATTTTGCGGGATTGGACGGTGACGTGGCTCGAATCGGGGAGAGACGAATGGATGGACGGACGATCGAGTTTAGTTAGGCAATGAATCCATTCGCAATTGTAATCGACAGGTATAAATACGATCCCCGGATGTATGTAACAAACACAATCATTCCTCAATACACACCGGCCTTACGCCAAACCCTAGAGTCCTTGTCGTGTCGTCGAGTTCTTCGAGAGGGCCAATCGATCCGTCGACCTCCGTGAGTACCGGCAACCTTGTATCATGTCTAGTATCATGCGGTGGATTTAGATCTGATGCAAGTAGTCTTGTTACCATGCTTCGTGTCATGCGGTAGATTCAAGCTTGGTTCAAGAGGGTTTCTTGTTGGATCATGAGCCATGCGGTGGGCTAAGATCTAGCTTGAAGCTAGTTATCGGCTCTATTGGATTTTGGCAAGATCCAATAGATTCATTAAGTTATCCCGTGTTATTATGAGTTTTTACTTCATGTTTTAATTCATGTAACACATTTCTGCCCAATCTAGATGGGTTTGGATCGGCTATATCCCTTTTATGATACTTGTTCGAGTAGGTTTCATGTTTCAACACGTGGATCTTATGCTTTCCGATAGCCGAAACCGAATCGATCTAGGTTGTTACGTGTTGCGGGTTCAAGTTTACTGCGTTCGTATAAATCTTGAAGGAGCCGGGTATCATGCGGTAGATGCAGGTTTTTGGGTTTCTTTGGAGCTAGTCATCCGGTGGATTAGATTTCCAAATCAGCCTGATAGATTTATTCACACGGTAATATTTGTTCCTTCTTCATGGACCCTGGATCGGCTGTTCAGCCGTATTCGGTTATATCTTCACGAGTAGATCACGTGCGTTGTTTATGTTTTAAATGACGTATGCTTTTGGCTTTCTATATTTAGATTGTATCATGCGGTGGATAGATCTATTTGTGGAAAGTGGTGCGGTTTTTCTTGCGAGTTGTATCATGTGGTGGATAGATTTGTTTGATATCGTACCCGACGGATCTTAAAGTAACTAGACATGCGGTAGACTAGTGCTTTGGATCTATGCATGCTTATTTAATACATGATCATGTCCGTGCTTTACTTTATTTGTCTAATGTTAATTTTCATGAAGGTCGGTCACGACTTTGCACATGCATCTATGTTTATCCAAAGACCGATTGTTGTCATGCTTACGTCATTCATTCGGCAATGTTCTTTTTCCCTTTGCGGTTACCCGAATGGTCGTGGTTCTTTGACAGATAGCTTTACATAGCTATGTGTCATCTTGCATGGCTCTTTAGCCGTAAATATGGAACTGTCTGGTACCACCCGGCAAGTTCCAAGCTTTGGTATTTAACTCGCTTTATCTTTTGTTAATTTTCGAGAAAAATTGGATCGGCACGTCATTTGCTCTCGCGCGTGCGAAGCCGACTTTCCGCTTGCCGTGTGATTGGCGCCGAGTGCACTTTTTGCGTCAACACACTTTTTGGCACGCCCGGTGGGACCACAAAGGTCGAATTGGTTCAAGATGCCTGAAATCACAGACCTCCTGGATGTCAGCATCGAAGAGCTTTCTCCAGAGCAGCATCAGCAGCTCCTAGACGCCGTGAACCAGTTTCAGCAAAAGTGTCTCATGTCGTTTAAGAAGAATCGAAGTGGTGTACCGTATCTGAAGAATGGTCTGCCCAGAGTGCTGCTGCCGGGAGAGAGCGACGCCACAACCCAACAAGAAAAGGAGGAATGCGCGCGGTTCTTCCAAGAGTCGGTAGACAACATGCTCACCAAGCACAACCAGGCTTTCCTCGGGTCGCTCCAGCAGATGATGGTGGCCCTCTTTGGCCCGGGCGCGGGGCAAGCGTTCGGGAAGGCGCACGCCGGAAAGAGCACCGTGGAGCTGGGTGAATCAAGCTCTCAGCCGCCGCTACGGAGCCAGGTGCAGCAGCCTCCTCCTCAAAGCTCCGGAAGCCAAGCATTCCAACCTCCTCCGCAGGGCGCTGGGGGGCAGCCAGTTCAGCCTCCGTTGCAAGCTTCAGGAAGTCAACCAATCCTGCCGCCACCACAGAGCAGCACGGGTCAGCCTGTGCAACAGCCGAATCCGTACCAGCCTACGTACGGAGACCTAGCGTTCGGCTCATCTGGGGCCCCACTTGACCCCAGTCGAAGAATAGCTCCGTCGACCAACTGGCTCCAGAAGAATTTGTACGGCGGTGGTTATCATGAAGTGGGAAATTACGGGGCGTTCGACGCCTTCCCGCACCCAGGGTACGCGCCAGCTGCAGGCGCACAAGAAGATGACGCCCTAGCGCGCAAGATGGCCGAGTTGATGCAGAATCAGTTCGGCCTCAAGCCAAAGATGCAGGGCCCCACCTATAGGCCTCCGTTCCCAGAGTGGTACTATAACGTGCTCCTGCCGCCAAGGGTGAAGCCGCCGACGGAATTCACAAAGTTCTCTGGGCAGGACGAGACAAGCACGGTCGAGCACATCGCCCGTTACCTCATGCAGCTTGGGGAATGCTCGGCCGAGGAGGCGTTCAGGGTTCGCTACTTCCCCGCCTCGCTGACAGGTCCAGCTTTTCAGTGGTTCTCGTCCCTGCCGCCTGAATCAGTGGCCAGATGGAAGGATTTGGAGCGTAAATTCCACGCTCATTACTTCAGCGGCAGTTCTGAGAAAAAGTTGATTGATCTCGCCACCCTGAAGCAGAGGCACAGCGAAACACCGTTGGAGTTTCTTAGAAGATTCAGGGAAGTCAAAGGCATGTGCTTCTCGCTGAACTTGCCAGACGATCAGCTGGCCGATATGGCCGTCGCCGGGATGTTACCGGCCGTGCGTGAGAAGTTATTTGGGATGGAGTTTGAGAACCTGGGCCAGCTTTCACAGAAGTTATCTCTGATGAGCAATCAGGCATATGGCCTCAGGAAAGACCCCAAGTTTGGCAAGCAGCACGACGTCGCTGACATCTACAACCAATTCCTGGACAAAGCCGATCTGTTCGAGGATTCTGACGATGAGTTGGAGGTAGCTGCAGCGGAAATCATGTGGGGTAAAGAGCCTTTGACAATGAATCAGCGTTGGGTCAGGCAGACCAAAGGGACTTACGACTTCGACATCACGAAGGCTGATAAGTTGTTCGAGCTCTTGGTGAAGGAAGGCCGAATTAAGCTGCCTGAGGGGCATTCTATGCTTCGGCCTGATGGAGTTAAAGCGAAGCGTTACTGCGGCTTCCATGACAGGGACTCGCACTCCATCAACGATTGGCGGGGTCTTCGGGATGAGGATCCGAAGGCTATCCAGGAGGGACACCTCAAGTTCGATAACAAGATGAAGCTGGATGGCCACCCCTTTCCTCAGAACATGCTCGGCTTTTCTGTCAATGCGATAACAGCCGAAGAAAAGGGCAAGGTCAAGGTCCCGACCTCGGCCCAGGGTCCAAGCAAGGTGGATCGGTGGACCCGAGCGCCGGGTGACCCTAGAGCAAGTGCGGGGGCGACGCCCCCGCGTTCTCAAGAGCCACATCGAGATTGGGGAATCGTCCGGGCCTAAACCCAAGGTGACGTCACGCATTCTCCTCAACAAATGGCAGCGCCGGATGGAGAAGGAGCGCTACCGAAGCGTCGTCACGAGGAGGAGCAAGACAGGTCGAAGAGCAAGCGCACGAAGAGACCGAGCACGGTTCACGCGCGAGCGGGAGCGCGCGCCACCGGGGATGCGCCTTCTTCGAGCACCGCCGGAATGAGGGCCTAAAGCCGCCCACATTGAAGAACCGTCCCGAATGCGGCGACGGATATGTTGAGTACGGGCGAGAAAGCGCTAATCGCCGATCCGTCCACGAAAGACTTGGAAGGATTCACCCGAATGGGGATCGGCGTCAAAAAATTGAAGTCATAGATCACCCCAGGAAGCGCCAAGCCGATCTCAGGTGGGCTGATCAGGAAGAGGACGAGGATGTCTACGTCTGGCAGAAGGGGCAGTGGTGCCCGCCCGGTCTATGCAAGAGCCAGAAAAGGCGGGTCCAACGCTTGAGGAACCGCGAGATGAAACAAGCCGGGATCCAGACGAGGCAAAAGTGGCGCCCCAAGGACCAGCCAGAAGGATCGAAGCGTTCGGCTCCTACATGCATGGTATACTTCCTGCCGAACGAGTTCATGGCTCCTGCTAACCGGGTTATGCGGAGAGGAAGCTTCCTTTGATGACGAGCGGCCCGAGGAGATGATGGCACAACCGGTGCTTGCCAAGCGGTGCCGTCTTCGACGAGCCGGCCAAGAATCGCCATATGAGGCCACCGTACTTGAGGGGGGTACGTCAATGGCAAGCCATTGACCAAGATGTTCGTCGACGGCGGGGCGGCGGTCAACGTGATGCCGTACACCACCTTCGGGGAAGCTTGGCATGGGCCCGAGCGATTTGACACCTACAAGCATCATCCACGAACGACTTCGCGGGAACCCCTCGGACACCAAAGGATGCGCTCACGTGGACTTGATGATCGGGTCCAAGACGCTCGCTCACCACCTTCTTTGTCATCGAAGGCAAGGGAGCCTACGGCCCGCTCGCTTGGGCGGGACCGGATTCACGCCAATGCTTGCGTCCCATCCACCATGCATCAACAAGCTTATCCGGTGGGTGGATGATGAGATCGAGGTCGTCCGGGCGGATGACTCCGTGAGCGTGGCCAACATGGAACCGGCCTTCGGGGAGTACCAAGGCATCGATTGCTTCTCGGGGAAGGAGCGGGGAGAAGGTCCCGTTGAACTGTCGGCGGTGACCAACAGCCGATTCAAGCAGTCGGCTCTTACAGTAATTTTTAATGGAGAACCCCGTGGATGGCACTGATGGCAAGTTAGGGCGAGGATTCCTGTCGGCCGATAAGCTAGAAGAAGTTGACATTGGAAGCGGTGATAAGCCAAGGCCGACGTTCATCAGTGCAGATTTGCAACCAGATTTCAGGAGGAACCTAATTGAGCTTCTCAGAGAATATAAGGATTGCTTCGCCTGGGATTACTCGGAGATGCCTGGATTGGATCGTTCCATCGTCGAGCACCGGTTGCCAATCAAGTCTGGTTTCAAACCATATAAGCAACCGCCCCGAAAAATCTACAAGGATGAGGTATTGGCCGATGTGAAGAAGGAAATCGAGAGATTACTTGACGCAAACGTCGTTCGGCCGTGCAGATACGCGGAGTGGATTTCTAACATCGTCCCTGTGTATAAGAAGAATGGGAAAATGAGAGTTTGCATAGACTTCAGGGACCTGAACAGAGCTACTCCCATGGACGGATACCCGATGCCTATTGCCGATTTGTTAATTGACGCCGCTGCTGCACACAAGGTGATTAGCTTCATGGATGGCAACGCGGGATACAATCAGATCTTCATGGCAATAGAAGACATCTCGAAGACGGCCTTTAGATGTCCTGGACATATAGGCCTATTCGAATGGATAGTCATGACATTTGGGTTGAAAAATGCCGGTGCAACCTATCAACGGGCCATGAATTACATTTTTCATGAGTTGATCGGCAAAACTGTGGAAATCTACATCGATGACGTGGTGATCAAGTCCTTAAGTCATGACACCCATCTAGAAGATGTGAAGAAGACCTTGGAATGCACCCGGAAGCATGGTCTAAAGATGAATCCAAACAAGTGTGCATTTGGGGTATCAGCTGGAGAGTTCTTGGGGTTTTTGGTCCACGAAGGGGGAATCGAAGTTGGCAAAAAGAGCATGAAAGCCATTGATGAAGTCGTTCCTCCAACCAACCTCAAGGAATTGCAATCACTGCTCGGCAAGATCAACTTCGTGAGAAGATTCATCTCAAATTTATCACAGAAGGTGTTGCCATTCTCTCCACTGCTGAAGCTAAAGAAAGATCAGAAATTCACATGGGGTGACGAACAACAAAAGGCTTTTGATGAGATCAAGCAAGACATGAAGGAGCCGCCGTGCCGGTTCCTCCCGCCTAAACAAGCCTTTCAAGTTGTACGTGGCGGCCGATACCCAAACTATTGGATCGGCCCTTATTCAAGAATTCGAAGGAAAGGAGCGGGTAGTAGCTTATCTTAGCCGAAAACTACTTGATCCTGAAACCAGGTATTCGGCTATAGAGAGACTGTGTCTTTGCGTATACTACTCGTGTACAAAGTTTCGGCACTACTTGTTGAATGCCGAATGCACTGTATACTCGAAGTTTGATGTGATAAAACATATGTTATCTATGCCGATTTTGAATGGTCGGATTGGCAAATGGATTTTAGCCTTATCAGAATTCGAGTTGAAGTTCGAATCGGCAAAGGCCATCAAAGGTCAGGTAATTGCCGATTTTATAACTGAACATCGTGACCCTTCAATTGATCTGCTTGAAATTACCCCTTGGGCTTTATTTTTTGATGGGTCATCATGTGGCAAAGGTGGGGGAGTAGGGATCCTACTGATTTCGCCCAGAGGTGAGATGTTTGAATTCGTCATTCCTATACAACCCACCGTCACAAATAACCAGCCGAGTACGAGGCACTACTTCGGGGGCTTCAATATTTGAGAGAAGCTGGGGCCGTCTCAGTTGAGATCTATGGAGATTCAGAATTGGTAATCAAACAATTGAACGGCCAATACGAGTGCAGGAGCGAAGCGCTGAGGAGTTACTACGAGGAGTGCAGGGAGATCTTGAAGAGCTTCCCATTAGTAATCCTACAGCACATTCCTAGGGAGCATAACGAAGAAGCAAACAGGCTAGCTCAGAGCGCCTCTGGTTACAAGGAGAGTCAAGAAGCGTTTGCTGCAGAGGTGTGTGCACTGAGGGCGGATCTTGCGGAAGATGATTGGAGGAAAGAAATCGTTGACTACTTGAGAGATCCATCCCGAAAAGTCTCTAGGAAGCTCAGGTACAAGGCAATTAAGTTCGTTCTTCTGGATGATAATTTATTCTATAAATCATTAGATGGGGTATTGCTACGATGCCTGGGTCCAGAAGAAGCCAAGAACATGATGAGCGAGGTACACGATGGGATATGCGGAGCACACCAATCGGCCTATCGGATGAAATGGGTTATTAGACAAGCTGGATGCTTTTGGCCGACGATACTAGAGGATTGCTTTGAGTATTACAAGGGATGCCAAGATTGCCAGAGGTTTGGGAATATTCAAAGAGTCCCTGCATCAGCATTGAATCCCATCATCAAGCCATGGCCATTCAGGGGCTGGGGTATAGACTTGATTGGCCAAATTAATCCACCGTCTAGCAAGGGGCATAAGTTCGTGCTTTTGGCTACAGATTACTTCACCAAATGGGTCGAGGCAATCCCACTGAAGAAGGTGACGTCAGAAAACATGATCGAATTCGTCAAGGAACACATCGTCTATCGATTTGGGATCCCTCAGACGATTACCACTGACCAAGGGGCACAATTCGTGTCATTGGAATTCAGAGATTTTGCCGAAAGCATGGGAATCAAATTGTTTAATTCCTCTCCATATTATGCCCAAGCTAATGGTCAAGCGAGAGGCTTCTAACAAGATCATGATCAAGCCGATACGAGAAGAAGATCGATCAGAAGCCAAGGAGGTGGCATTCGGTACTCAGTGAAGCGCTGTGGGCTTACCGAATGGCCCCCCATGGAGCTACAAAGACCTCTCCTTACGAATTGGTTTGCGGGCACCATGCAATCCTACCGTGGGAAGTACAGTCAGAGTCAAGGAGAGTTGTGCTGCAAAACGAGTTGAGCTCCAAGGATTACAAAGTGGCCTAATGATGGATGAGTTAGAAGATTTGCATATGATCCGTCTTAGGGCCCCGGAAAACATCGAGAAAAACAAGTCAGGGGTCACCAAGTACTATAACAAGAAGGTAAAAGTAAGGCAATTTGCGAAGGCGACCGGTGTGGAAAGCACTATTGCCGATTGGAACTAAATACGGTGAATTCGGCAAATGGTCCCCTAACCGGGAGGGGCCTTTTCGTGTGGTCGATGCGTTCCTCGGTAATGCATACATATTGAAAACTTTGCTAGGAGAGGAATTTTCCGCCGCAATAAATGGAAGATATCTGAAGAAGTATTATCCTAGCATTGAAATCGATCGATGATTACACACATCTGACACAAAAATAGCCGGCGCTCAAGGATGAGGCCGCCTTTAGAACAAAATCCATGAACAAGAGAAAATGGCCAGTGCCTAGATGCATTGCCCTTAGCTCAATACTACATTACGACTGCTTCTTGCAGGATCACATCTAACAACCCTGATGGTCGAGTCCCCAAGGAGGTGGGAAGCAGAAGGCGTGGCAGAAGAAGCGAAAGTATGATACAATCTTTTCTTTACTTCTTCGGCCGTCGCCCCCTCTTCGCTTGTTCCGGGACCACCGTGACGGCAACTTGGAACGCACGAGGATGACCATGATTGGCGGCCTCTACCAAGCTATCCCGGGCCGCCTTCGGGTTGCCGTACCGTCGAGACATCCGAGGCGAAGAATCAGGGTTAGAGGCAAGAAATCCAGAGGCAAGCATGAAGGAGTCAGGAACATTTACCCCCCACCAGCGCTTCCAGAGCCATGCGACGCTCGCGCTCGGCTTGGCAATGGGCGGACATATCCCTGAGGCCATGCTCCAGGTGCCGGATGCGGCGGCGCAGCTGATGATTGGTCCTCTGTTCGGGCGTGGCATCCTCTGCTTCGAAAGAGGAATCAGAGGAGATGTACTCAGGCACATCTTCTGTCCCGATGACTTCTTCGGGGAGCAAATCAAGGCTGAAAGGGACGAGAGGAAAACATGAAGCGCAAGATCAAGCGGGAAAACAGAGAGCAGATCAAGAAAGAACTCACTTCCGAATCGTACGCTTCCTTGATGAACCGCTCCCCTGAGGTTGTTTACCCTTGTCCATGGCGTTGGGGTTTTTTTCCTCTAGCAGCAGGGGAAGAGACGAGAAATGATGGAGGAGTGCGCGAGTGGATTTGCAGAGCACCCCGCAGGCTATTTTATTGACCGGAGAGGTGCATTGGGAGTGATGATCGGCCAAGTACACACTGTTGGAATACCAAGCGGCAGGGTTTTTTACCGAGTGCGAAGGGTTTTCTCTTGAACAGTGTTTGCGGATTGCCGAATTAGGATCCTCTATGGATTTTGCGCCAAAGGGCATTTGTTCTCACGCGTTCGGCTAAAGACAGTTCCCGGATGCATTCAAAGAAAAAGTCGCAGATGCAAAATGCAAAGGGAAGTCATCACAGAACAGGTGCAGAATTCAAAAGTTCTTCATCTAATTGCCGATATTTACACATCCCTAGTACAATCTAGTCGAAGAGCCTATTCAACACAGATTGGGGATGGGTAATTTCGGCAATGGCGTCGCCGTAGCCGTCAAGGCGCTCCGGAGATGAGCTCGATCTCGTCGATGTCCCTCCGGCGCGCCGCCCCGAAAGCCACGCGGCCGGTGGAATAGTCGACGTCCGTATGCGTCGCCATCGCAGCCGGGGCCCAAGGTGGTGCCCAAGCGAACGCCATGGACGGCAACCTCGTCGACGCGGCGCTCCACCGCGGCCGGGCGCTCCGCCGGCGTGTCGCCGTGGGCATTCACCTTCTCGGCCAATTGCTCTACCGGCGCCTTTGGCCGGTTGAGCTCGCATCGCGGCCGCAAAAGACAAACGAAAGGATTAGCATCAAAGGCCGAGCCGGATCAAGAATCAATCTCGGTGGCCATACCGTCGATGGCCTCCGGCGGTACCGTTTGCGCCGGTCCTCCCATTCTAACTCGGCCACGCCCGCTTTCTTGGAGACGTCCTCCGGTTCGCGACGGGACGCCTCTAGCTCCTCCTTGAAGCGGATAGCGTCTCGCTTCCCCCGTACGGTGCACGGGGAGTGGCCATCGGACTCCGAGGAGTCATGCGGGGAGGGGCCGATTAGCCGGCGCACGGGGGCGGATTCCACCGAATCGGCTCGAAAAAGGAGAGATGATCGTCAAGGCAAGAGAAGATCAAGAACAGAATCACAGAAGAGAGGTTGACGATCGTCACCGCCTGCGCGCATTGGCGCCGCTCCCCTCGGCCTCGTCGGAGGCACGGCGGCGGTTGAGGCGGCGCACCATTGTGGTTTGGGATGTGCACTTGTTTGCGAGAAGGCTAAAGTTTGGCAAAGATTCGAGAGCTAGAAGGCCCGGTGGAGAGCTAGGGGCACCTATGGCAACATTTATAGGCCTGGCAGGATGAATCGTGGCTTCGAGTCGTGGCTGTGGATCGTGGCGCATATCCCAAGAAAATCGGAAGGTGGAAAGGTTTCCTTGACCAGCCCGCCGGCGGGTCGTTTGGAGTTCTAGGCTGAACCGCGTGTGGATCAATTGGTTCGGCTAAAAGAAATCAAAGTGTCGTTCGGGAGTTGGCGTTTCACTACCGAATGGGTCGTTCAGCATTACATCTCAAAGTACGCAAGAAAAAGGAAACAAATCACAAAGGAGATATTACAAGAACGACCAGTTCAGGTATGCATCAATAAGGATATTCAGGCATTCAGGAGTTTTGCGAGTACACGACGAACATTGGATATTATCAAATGGGAATTGTCCAGCATCTCCTGGCAGTCCTTTTGAGCACCGGATAAATCAGTGAGTTCCGCATTGCATTGCTCCATTTTGGTGATAGCCGATTTTACTTCCGCTTGGGTCTTTGCTATCAATCCAGGAAGTTCGGCTATTTTCTGTTTGTCAATCTCCATCTCCGCTGACAGGCTTCTTAGTTCGGCTTCTAGAGCAGCCTTCCTAGCAGCTTTCAGATCATAAGAAACTTGCAGGATAGCCAATGCATCTTTATGGTTCTCTGCTTGGGATTGTGCCCCGTTCATGGCTTGTTCAGCGTCGGTTTTCCTCTTTTCAATGGCCGGACGGGAACGCAATTTCCTCCAAGCGCGCTTCAAGGGTACATAAAGGGGCTCTAAGTCATAAACGGATGATAGAGAGGCTCTGATGTCTTCAGGGAGTTCTTGACTAATGGATTCAAACATCTCTTCGAAGTGATGGAGATCATTGAACTGGTCCTGAGCATCCTTTTCTAGCCAGCAAAGCAATTTCTCTGAGCTTGGACAAGACTTCATCCGGCGCAAAGAACTCGGGCTACTCCTTCTATCACCTCGGCGAACTGAATTGCTCTCTGATGGCAGGCTTGGTAATGGTGGAACCTGATCCTGATGAAAAAACATTGCCGAATTAGGGATGCTGAACATCGAGGTACCAAAATTAAGTGCGGATGGTTACCTCATGGCTGGTTCCTTGAGTAGGGGCAATCACCGGTGAAGAAGACGCCCCAAGCGCAGCCGAAACTTCCGAGCTAGGAGGCGCCGATGCGGCCACTGGCAACTCGTGGGTTTCGGCCGAAGAGGAGTCGGGTCCGTCGTCTCTCGTTGGGTTGGTTATCTCTACTTGAACAATAGGTGATGGCACCCTAGGAGAACTTGTTGGCTCCGGTTGAGTTGGGAGATTCATCTCGGGAGAGTTTATTGCTTCGCAGAAGGTGATGAAGATGAGATCTCCACCGGGATGGGTAATTCAACCCCGGATGGGCTCGCTTGTTGAACCACCGGAACATCTACAAGCCGTTCTTCCACGGCTTCTTCGCAAATGTCCAAATTGAAGGGATAAGTGCCAGTGCTCATCCTTGAGAAAGAACAGTAAAGGTCATACCAGTGGATGGAGCATCGGCGAGTGCGGCTCTGAAGGCTGCTGGGCTCTGGTCTGAAAATGCACAATGATATGATCCATCAAGAACAGAGTGACCCAGTAATCAAGAAGGTAAAGGGGTTTACCTCAACGAGCACTTTCTTGACAGTTCTCCTCCTTTTAGCACTTGGAGGGGCAATCAGATGCAGACCTTGCCTCCTGTCGACAGCAAGGCTAGAAAGGCTGGGATCTGTGGTAGCATACCTGGCCATTAGTTGATGCAGGGTTGTGGATTTAAACCCCAGTGCTGAAATGGGGCCTTCGGCATTATAAGCAATTGCCCTGACTCGAGGGGCAGTAATCGTATTTCGTGAACGGGAGGATGAAGGTCGAACTATGAATAAAGAGGAAGCGTACGGTCCAAAGGCTCATTGTATCACCTCCGAAGTCGGCGGGAAGTCGGGTACCGGCTCCGCACGGAATACATGAACAGGGCTTGCGAAGATATGGTCGTGAAATTCTTGCCACCGAGGAGTTGAAGGTGGGGTGAGCTATGGTTGTGGGCACAAAAGGACATGTGTAGACCGTGGGACCGCACACATAGTTGAAAACTCTGCCGCCCGCATCAGCTCTTTGATTTCCTCCCTGGGTTTGAGGAATTCATGCAGGAACAATCTTGGGGGCATCTGGCCGCATCCAAGTTGTCTGGCCATTACATTAGGCTGGTAATATTCATAAGTGCTGACATTCTGTCTCCCTCCATTGAACTCGGCCGGCAATATGCAGGGGCGGATTATGATATTATCCTGATGGCCGGGCTCAAAGGAAAATTCAACAGGAAAGGTCAAGGTGTCGTTGCCTAGGTAAGGAAGCCAAAGAGGATTGGGGAAACCTCTGAAGAACAGCTCGAAGAGCTGGCTGATGTCCTGTTGAATGAGAACAGTTGAAGCCGCTTCTCCGTAGTTTTGGCATCCTCTGGTGGCTTGAGGCTCTCCTTCGGGATGATTGGACAAAGGGAAGAACCTAGAGTTCAAATCGACGCCGACAATCTGATGCATGTGGAGCTGCAACCACATTTGGATGAACCACCAAGGACCGTTGACACATGATATTCTTTGGCCAGTATACATCTGAGTAACAGTCTGGTGAAGCATGTGGTATACACTGCCGAGGCAGAACTTTCCAAGAGGGAGGCGGTTGCCACTAGCCAGATGAATCGCCATTGCGATATGGTTCAAGGTGGGTTCGTTGGCCTTGCCACAGAAGACGAATCTGCATAGCCACATGTTCAGAAAGGCTCTGTATTCGACATCGCCAAGGGGATTATCCTTCATGTGTTTCACGATGTATTGCTTGTATCCATTCCCTGGCTTCACCCCCGTCTGGCGTGAAGAATTTTTGAAATTCCAAGGCTGAACAGACCCTGCAATGTCAAGGCCGGTGATCATATATACATCGGCCAAGGTAGGAGACATTGGGCCATGCCCAAAAAGGAAGGCGTTGACTCCATTTGACCAGAAGTGGCATGCGGCTATTAGAAGGTCTTCATTCTTTGGGGTCTCAGCCACGGATAACTCCAGGCATTGAGCGATGCGGAGAGTATCCAGGTTGGTCAATCCACTTTTATCTGCAAGGATCCTCCGGTACCAAGTTTTCCAACCTGCAATTGGAGGTAAAGGCCAGTTCTTGAATGCATCTTGCCACTGAGGAGGCGGAGACAAAGCTGCTTTGAAGGGGATTCTCTGAGATTCAGCAGCAATAAGATCTCGAGGGTCAGGATTCCCCACAGGACCAAGGTAATAAGACTGCGAATTGGCCTCGATAGGAATCAAAAGAGCAGTAGAAGGCTCCTGGAAGAAAGCGGAGAAGAAAATCTCAAGTAAAATTGAAAACCTAATGCCGAACAAGGTTTGCGGGGGATGAATTTACCTGAGAATCTTTGTTCTGAGCTGCCATTGGAGGTTCGAGCTCGGAACAAGGGGATCTAGGATTGGATCTGGATGAAGATTCCGGCGGATTGCGAAGAACAGGTGTTGACAGATTTGACTCAAGGATTCGTGGCTGGAGTCAATTGTGGAACAAAATTACTTTTATCCCACAATTGAAGGGGCATGTGTTAACACCAAAATTTGGTAAGGAGTCTGACCTGTGGGTCCGGGTTGAAAAAGAGTCCGTCTGGTGGAAGAAGGATATTTTCAGAGATTTTCGGCAAAGAGATCTGCGGTCGGCTATCTGCTCCGATTCGGCAAAGGAACAGTAAAGCTGATTTTGCGGGATTGGACGGTGACGTGGCTCGAATCAGGAGAGACGAATGGATGGACAGACGATCGAGTTTAGTTAGGCAATGAATCCATTCGCAATTGTAATCGACAGGGTATAAATACGATCCCTGGATGTATGTAACAAACACAATCATTCCTCAATACACACCGGCCTTACGCCAAACCCTAGAGTCCTTGTCGTGTCGTCGAGTTCTTCGAGAGGGCCAATCGATCCGTCGACCTCCGTGAGTACCGGCAACCTTGCATCATGTCTAGTATCATGCGGTGGATTTAGATCTGATGCAAGTAGTCTTGTTACCATGCTTCGTGTCATGCGGTAGATTCAAGCTTGGTTCAAGAGGGTTTCTTGTTGGATCATGAGCCATGCGGTGGGCTAAGATCTAGCTTGAAGCTAGTTATCGGCTCTATTGGATTTTGGCAAGATCCAATAGATTCATTAAGTTATCCCGTGTTATTATGAGTTTTTACTTCATGTTTTAATTCATGTAACACATTTACGCCCAATCTAGATGGGTTTGGATCGGCTATATCCCTTTTATGATACTTGTTCGAGTAGGTTTCATGTTTCAACACGTGGATCTTATGCTTTCCGATAGCCGAAACCGAATCGATCTAGGTTGTTACGTGTTGCGGGTTCAAGTTTACTGCGTTCGTATAAATCTTGAAGGAGCCGGGTATCATGCGGTAGATGCAAGTTTTTGGGTTGCTTTGGAGCTAGTCATCCGGTGGATTAGATTTCCAAATCAGCCTGATAGATTTACTCACACGGTAATATTTGTTCCTTCTTCATGGACCCTGGATCGGCTGTTCAGCCGTATTCGGTTATATCTTCACGAGTAGATCACGTGCGTTGTTTATGTTTTAAATGACGTATGCTTTTGGCTTTCTATATTTAGATTGTATCATGCGGTGGATAGATCTATTTGTGGAAAGTGGTGCGGTTTTTCTTGCGAGTTGTATCATGCGGTGGATAGATTTGTTTGATATCGTACCCGACGGATCTTAAAGTAACTAGACATGAGGTAGACTAGTGCTTTGGATCTATGCATTCTTATTTAATACATGATCATGTCCGTGCTTTACTTTATTTGTCTAATGTTAATTTTCATGAAGGTCGGTCACGACTTTGCACATGCATCTATGTTTATCCAAAGACCGAGTGTTGTCATGCTTACGTCATTCATTCGGCAATGTTCTTTTTCCCTTTGCGGTTACCCGAATGGTCGTGGTTCTTTGACAGATAGCTTTACATAGCTATGTGTCATCTTGCATGGCTCTTTAGCCGTAAATATGGAACTGTCTGGTACCACCCGGCAAGTTCCAAGCATTGGTATTTAACTGCTTTATCTTTTGTTAATTTTCAGGAAAAATTGACTGGCACGTCATTTGCTCTCTGCGCGTGCGAAGCCAGCTTTCCGGCTTGCTGTGTGATTGGCGCTGAGTGCACTTTTTGCGTCAACAGTAGGCTGCCCCTGCAAGGACAACTTCCCAAACGGTTCCCAAAAATCCTCGGGTCGGGATAAAAGGCCACAGTCTTTGGTGCAGGCTATCCGGAATACCCCTCGAAGTACCCGGACTCACCATACACCACCGGTAGCCAGCCGTGAGACAAACCCCAAGAGTAGTGACAGTTAAATCCCTAGCCGTCTCATTAAGGTACTAGGCTTACCGGTCCCAATCCCGACAAGTGCTTAGTATGTTCAAACACTTAACCCACAATAGCCATTGGACCGAAGCCCAATCCCATGCTCTTACCACATGAGCAATCTAATTAAGGACATCTTGTGATTCCTATCTAGGAACCTATTCTCGCGAGTGAGGTCATCACCCGACTTGTAACGGTCCTATATCTTAGCAGCTATCGACCTATCATACTAGTAAGGACAAAGGTACCTAAGGATCATGCACCTAAAGTTCCATTCAACTCCTGAACTTAAATGCACAAGCATCCATAGATAATTGAATAACAAAATTTGAAAACTAGGTTAGATGCACCGGGGCTTGCCTTCGTCATCTATGCTAGCCTGAGCACCCTCGGTGTCGTCGAGCACTTCCACGTACTGCAGCGAAGCTTCTGCTCCTCCTTCCTCGGATTCCGGGACGAGTGAGTAGTCACCGTCAGGAAGATCTACACGGAATGCAGTGCAAGGTTCAGGTGATGTGACAGTTTGTTTATGTTATCCAACTCTTGTTGGTCATATTCACCTTAACAAATAATTAAATACTAATTTCTTTTTAGGAAGGTCGTCAATTACATGGGGTTCATTCTTTTATTGCACACTTGAGTTAATGTTTCCTTTATAGTTGTTATTTCATGTGAGGTTTTATTCCCTTTACCTTCTGCTAGCAAGGGTGTGCAAAAGATATTTATTCATAATTTAATACCTTTATCAGCAAGGGTGTGTTCTTCGCTTTTAATTAAGTTAGGTAACACTTTCTTAAAATGGGAAATGAATTAAAAACACATTTTCCTTATTTATATATTCTTTAATCTTTAAAAGGGTTTTAAAGCTTGTTATTAAACAATAAATTACCAAAATCTTAAGGAAGTGTTTCTTAAGCATGACAACACCTATACTGAACCACTGGACCCACATGTAAGGCTTGGAATCTAGAAAACAAAATACTTTGGAAAATAACAAAGACTAGCTAGTGAAACAAATTAAATGCATACAAATATAAATAAGCATCGAACTGCTTCAATATTTCTCATGCATGCCCTCTGGTCCTAAACAAACTTAATGAACCAGCAAGTGCACCTAGAATCTCTGCTGAACTTGCTTTATTAAATTACATATGAAAACATGCACAATTTAAGAATAATTATTTCTGGAAAACCAAAAATCATGATTAATTCACCAGACGTGTATTTTGACATAACAAGACAGCATGCACAAGTTGAGCACAAAAACATAAATATTTTTAGCTACAAAAGTCATCTAGGCAGATTCTGCATAATTGGAAAATAATTTATATAAAACGATTTACTTCATAACTTTGTGCAATTTTTGGCACAGGAGCTAGCCATAACATGATACACAACATATCCAAGATTTGGATGCGGAGGATTTATAGTTTTTGAGTTATGGCAGATCTAGGTTTTCACATTCCTATTTTTCATGTCAAAAATATCCGGAATCCGACAATGTGAGAATAACAAAAGTTGTAGTATTCATCACAACGAATCCAACAAAATTGGTTTTGAAATTTTCTGAATTTTCTACGATTTTTCTAGACATTTTCTAATGCGCTGGACTAACTGGTAAGGAAACATAGATAACTTTCGTTGCAAACAAGTCCCTAGTTCACACATATGCCCCTGGATTTCACAACTATGCCCTTGCGGCGGTGGGGGAGTTCGCCGGCGGTGAGGTAGGGCCGGGCCAGGGCAACAAGCGGCATGGGGGCGCAATTGGGCTCACCCCTAGCCGATTGGTGGCGGTGGCGGGGTCGGGGAGAGCTCTGGCGAGCGGCGGCGACGGGACCGCGGTGGCGCTCCCGCGGTCGCACAGACTCCGGCGAGGCCCGCGGCGGTGAAGCACAATGCGCGGCTCGGTAGGCTCGAGGGATGTCTAGGGAAAGCCTAGGGAGGCTTGGACGGAGGTGAGCGCGAGCGGAGCAGGGAGTTAACCGGTGGCGGCGGCAATGGCGCGGCGCGGCGGGGACAGCGGCTCGGGATGGTGTGCGGGAGGAGAGAACAGGGCGGCCTTATATACATGCGAGCTCGGGTGACGACGGGAAGGTATCTGCCGTGCTACGGCGCCTCAACCGGCGCACGTACGGCCGGCACCGCGGACGGACCGGGGGTCGGCCGCGCGCACGCGCGCGCGTACGGCGCGCGCGGCGTCGCGGCTCGAGGTGTCTTGGGCGGAGGCGCGCGTCGGGGTGTGTGGGCCTCGGGCGGCGCACGGCCTCGGGCGAGAGAAGTCGTCGGGGAAGGCGCGCGGGCACGGCCGTCGAGGGTCGGGGCGGCACCGGCCGGGCCGACGCGCGGTGCGCGGGCGCGCGACGTTGCGGCGCGCTGGCGCCCGGCCTCACACCGTTTTGCTGGGCCTGCCTTTGAAATTGATTTTCTCCAAAAATTTGAATACAACTCGACCAAACTTTAAATATGAAAGTTACAAATCTAGCTTTCCTCTATCAATTCCAAAAGGGCTATATGGGGTTTTTCTCCACAGATTTTGAAATAAACAGTTGCCAACTTTGAATGTCAGCCTGTTTACCTGAACAGTAGATGCTGCCTTTAGAACAAGTTTTGAAGCTTTTCCACTCAAAATTTGAAATGCCAATATACATGAAAGTTATGTCCCTCGACAAGATGGACAACCTTCATAAAGGTAGATTTTTAAGTGTTTAGGTGAAGTTTGGAGAACGCGGCAAAAGTTCCGACAGACAGCTATGGGCACTAGGGTTGAAAGGGGGTTTGACCAAGTCTTTGACCATAGGTTGGCCCCACAAGTGGGTCTACTAGCCAAAAGGGTTCCATAGAGTAGGTTAGTGAATTTTTCGAGGTTAGGGCCCAGGTTGACCTTGATTTGACCATAGTCAGCTGGGTTGACCGGCTGTTAGGGTTAATTAAAAACCTGGGGTGTCACAGTCTAGGAGTTCTCTACACAGTACAGGACATGTATAGCTTCCTATCCGAGTACTTCTCCACCGTAGTCCTCGCGACTCACGCCATCAGGTGCCGTGTGACACAAGCCGGGTAGTCCAAGGGGCCCACCGAGTAGTTGGTCCTGGTACCCACCGAGGTAGTGGGCCTACGGAGGTCCATACAACAAAAGATTCGACGGAAAACTCAAAAGCGTTGAATTGGATGAGTTGAAATCAAGTTCATACGTCGGATGATCCGATGCCCCATAATTAACATGGGTCGTATGAGTTCTGCAGCCAACAAATTCAAAATGGACCGTCGGATGAACCGACGGTACAAGCATCAGTTCATCCGATGCCTTAGGGTTTGGCCACAGTTCAGGTCAAGGTTCAGCACTTAAGCATCGGACGATCCGACGCCTTGACCATCGGTTCATCTGACGGTTGCATTTAAATTCAACAGAGATGCACCAAGACTTCTGCTTCAGCACCGGATGAACCAACGCTTGGATAGAAGATACCATCAGTTCATCCGACGCCTTGATTCAAATCATACAGTACCGCCCCAAGTGTGGTGCCTTCAGCACCAGATGATCTGACGGGGCGTCCGTGTATAGCGTTGGTGTATTGTCTGGGTTTCAAGGTTCAACGGCTATATTGGCTTCTATTAGTGACCGGATGATCCGACGCTCAGCAGGGGGCACCATCAGTTCATCCGACGGTATAACTTTTTCAGGGGACTTTTTCCAACGGCTAGCCTTCTTTCTAGGCCTATAAATAATCCCCCCTGCCTCTCTAGAGCTGCCTTTGCCACTCTGAAGATCCATTGCAGCCTAGGAGAGAAGGAGAGTGTGTTCTTGCCTATTAGGATTCTCTTCCTCTTCATTGAGGTGTTCTTTCTTAATGAGCAAGAGTTTCAAGGTGCATACATGGCTAGCTAAGTGCTCAGGTCAAGTGAAGGTGTGCGGACTTGTTACTCTTGGAGTTTGACGGCTCCTTGACAGTCTATGTGACTTGGGGGTTCTTGGTGAGCTCTTGGAGATTATGGGAGCCTCAAGACAAGCTTGGTGTACACGGTTCGAGACCCACCGTTCCGGAGATGGAGAACGGGTACTCTTAGTGAGCACTAGTGTCTTTGTGACTCAAGGGGGAGAATACTCTAAGTGAGTGCTCCAACGTGGACTAGGGGGAAGCGTCAACTTCTCGATACCACGGGAAAAAATCAGGTCGCCTCTTGTCCCTCTTATTTACATCTATCACCTACTTTCAACACTTTATTTCCGCTCTCAAGTTTCTTTGTCTTTGTTCTAGCTTGTTTCGCTTGTGTGCTTCATATCTTGCCTAGGTTGTGATATTGCCTCCTAGTGTGATATTTGCTAAAGAAACTTGTGATAGTGTGCTCTAGTAGTAGGGAAGAACCTTTTTAGTATGGGCAACATTAGTTGATAGGTTAAGATTTTCGTTTTTTAATAGATCTTGCAAAACAAGTCACATATTCAACTCCCCGTTCTATGTGACTAGATCCTACAGTGGCCAATT
Source organism: Cenchrus americanus (assembly GCA_947561735.1). Classification (NCBI taxonomy): domain Eukaryota; kingdom Viridiplantae; phylum Streptophyta; class Magnoliopsida; order Poales; family Poaceae; genus Cenchrus; species Cenchrus americanus. The sequence continues at coordinate 140,074,073 of OX387242.1, forward strand.
GAGGGTATATCACCAATCGACAAAACCATTTACTAATTTTAGCTCCAAACCTTAGTTTTTTCAAACCCTTTTGCTTCCTCTTTCGTCTTCATGGCGGTTGAGGGCATTCTAAGTGGCTTCTCAATCCCAGAGCAACCATAACTGTGCTGTCCCAAACCGGGTCGCAGCGATCTTAGATTTTCGGCGGCGTTTCTAGGCGACCTGGCCTATCTTGCTTGCAGAGCCGGTCTAACAGGCATGGATAGATGCTTCCATGAGAAAAGTTTCGTTATTGACGTGATTTGGCGTATTTATTCTGTGTTCGACAAGGGAAAAAAACTTGAATAGCTTCAAGCAGTGATCAGACAAACACTTGACTGCCAAACGTTAATATTCTGATGCCATATTTATATGAAGAGAGTATCATTGCGCAGTAGCTACCAACACGGACGAAAGCAGCATCCGCATGCTTTCGGGCTCGGTATCTTGAAGCTACAACACTTCGGTGCCCTGCAGCCTTTCGGCGCCTTTATCCTCCACCATCCACACCGTCGCTGGTGGTTGTGGCTGTCACCGTGGTTCTTCTTCTCCGTGTGCACGAGCCTCTTGAGCTCGGCCTTCGTCTTCTTCAGTCGGGCCTCATACTCTTTGTTCCATGAGGCGAACTGTCGCTTGAGCGTTTTGAGCTCCTTAACCGACATGGCGCTGCTAAGGGAGGATGGCTTAGCCTCCGCCACCGCGCGTGCCTTGTACTCGAACGCCTCGCTTTGCATCTTGAACTCCCTTTCCAGTTGACTCACCTGTGATGAACTTTCATCAAAGGGCATGATAGTGGGCTCGCAGCCTCGCTGCTGCCGCCTTGCTGATGACTGCGACGGCGGCAGGTTTCCACTGGACGGTTCTTGGCGATGCTGCGATGTTGTCGTCGATCCATCTCTCCAGCGCCCAGCGGTTTGTGCCATCTGCAACACAGAAATGCGTGACATTGTCGTTAAGTTGATACTTTTACAGGTTGCACACGAACATTAGCGTTGAATCAATAATCGATGCCACGATATGAGTTGGGGACTAGTAGTCGTAGTTACCTGTAATGAAATGATTTGCTTCTGCAGCTCCTCCTCCACGGATTTCATCCTGGCCTCGCATTCAGAAAGCCGGATTTCGTAATGATTAACCTGTTGTCGCAGCGTGGCGATAAGTCCCTCCTTCTGCCTCATTTCCTCCTCTTTCGTTTTCACCTCCTCCTCTGCCTTCACAGCCCTTCTCTCAAACTCCAGATTTACCAAACATTTCTCCTCATCTTCTTCCTGACATCCACAATAGAATTGATCAATTCCCTGTCCCTGGAAATCATCTTCAATGCGAAATAATCCATCAGAATGTAGAATGGTGTGCAGACGGCACATATGGTGGTGATAGTAGTGACGGCAGCGGTGGGCGATGAATCCACGGAGCTGCCGCACCGGGCTTCTGCAACGATGGGAGCCTGCCTCTCCCAATGGGGCGTGTGGGCAATGCCGGAGGCTCCTCCTCTTTGGGCTTCTGTTCTTCTGACTTCCCTATCCCTCGTTGCATGAGCGCGTCCAGCATAACCTCCATGGAGCTCAGCGCCGATGTTAGAGACGACGCCATTGTGCACGATAATACCGACCACTGCTAGGCCGGCCGTTCGTTTAAAGTTGTGCTCTGTTCTTGCAACACAAATGGATTTGTCTCACCCAAATATTCTATTCTTCTTTTACGTGAAGAACAAATTTACACCAACTCGTGTTGTTTGATGACCTGGATGAGTACATCGATGAATGCGATCAGCCTCCTTCAGGAAAATGATGGAAACAAAATGCCAATGAACAAACCTTGAAAACTGATGGATCAGAAACAAGATCCTCTTTGATTCAAGATTCGAGAAGACGAGAACCAAAGCAAATGAATTCGGTTATGGACACAGGCACACAGCGACTATCATCGTCCCTAGTCCCGCAACAATCTGAGGTTGAATTGGGGAAGAACAGATGTCGCATCACCGAATTAGGGGAAGATCCGCAAGAAAACCAGGCCGCTGCAGCGTATCCAACGGACCCGCCAGCGCGGCCTTCCCGGGGTTTTCCTGTTGCGTTTGTTTCTTAGCTGTAACATTTTAGCTGGCTTGCCTGTATTGGCATTGTGGTCTGGTATGTGCAGGTCCCAACTGCCCTTTCAATCGAAGTTTGGCTGGCTGGCCGTAATGTAAGGAATACCGCCATCAATTTGGACGTTAAATCAACTAAATATAGTTAGGGACCGTAAATTCCCAGCCTGTGTTTGCCCTGCTGCGTGTTACTGCCAAACTGCTTGGCTTTTTTATATAAAAGAAATGGAAATAATTCATACCTCTGCGACTGCATGTAGTAGACTCATTACAAAAGAAAAATGGAATGAACACACGATAAGGTAAAGTTAAAAGGAAAATTTTATTATTGCTTCCCATCCATGTTGTGAAAGTATGCAAAAACATTGTCCGAGTGATGCTGAAGCTGATCAGCCCATGCTATGATGCTTCCTGGCCAACGATTTCCACCAATACTATTTATGGCATATGGTACCCATCTCCTCGGCCTCCTGCTTTCCATTTATAATGAACCATTATCCCCTACCAATGTTCTCTCACAATACTCGACAATGGGTATGGATGCAGATCCGGAGAAAAGCGATGTGACCATCCAGGAAGGGGCCACACCATCTATGAAGGTGGAGGTGGATCCAACACTTTCTGAAAAGGTGGCTGAGCTCACAACCGAAGGTGACCTGCAGAAGCCAGGTGGTGGTAGCACCCCAACTGTTGTTGCAGAGTCGTCATCCCCACAAGGCCTTTCACTGAATTATGAGGTAAGAGAAATCACAATGTTGTGCCTTCGATGCACATGCGAAATACAAAGGAACTTTTGTTTTTTTCTCTACGCCATATATGGTTACGATCTTGATTAGATTCTGGCCCAATTGGATGTTTTTTGGAAGTATTGGTGGTTTCTATTTCTACCACTAGGCCAGTCTCAATAGCAGTGTCATGCGCACACTTACCGAATCCGCCACATCAGCTTTTCAGCATGATGACCCTGTCACTCTCAATGCACAGGGTCATGGACGCAGTTTCATAAATAGAATGTAGCATTTAAATCTAGCATGTGTTGTGGTCAAATGCAGTGCCATGGCTCTCAGTGGAGCGTCGTGAGCATTGGTACCTGTGTCGACCTATGGTCATCACCATGACCATGAGATCTTATTTTCCTTCATTTATTTGGTGACATGTCATCAAAATAGCCTATGTGTCAGTCCATTAAATGTCGATGACTTTGTCACTAAGAGTGACCTTAGCTAAAACAACATTTATTTTAACTATTATTTTGCAAATATTCGGTAGTCGTTGGAATTTCTTTTGTAAAAAAGGATGGTTAGAACCATGTTAAAATGATTCGCAAAATAAGAAAAGAATCGTGTCCATATGGTTGCTACGTGAAAAACATCAAGGAAACCACATCATATCACATACGACTATATACATATCATATCATCATATACAACTATATAGATGGAACCATTAAAATACATTAACTATATTTCTGTCAACATGCAACTCATCCACCTCACATGTCACATAATAATCCACTATATCATCAATTTATGTCTTCCACCGATTTTCTGGACTATAGCATCCATAGATCTTTGCGAATATCATGCTCCAAAATTCCAACAATATAAATACGTGAATGATCAATCGTAAAAGAATATTTTCTCTGAACAAAATGAACATATTTTTATATATAATGTCGTTGTAAAAGAATATTGCGTAGAAATCATGTTAGTTTATACTTTCAAATTTTCATCACAACTCTGTTTGAAACTTCCCGCACCAACGAGGGGAGTGTCACCTAGTTGGTAACATGAATCGTGCCAAATGCCATGAATGCCATAGTTAGCATTATTGGTAAGATATTGGTAACTGACGTACATGACGCCTAACAAACTTTGAATATAGTCTATTACATGTTCCGTATGTCAAAAAACATATCAATTTAGATTGGCAAAATAGTCATTTTAGAGCATCTCCGAGAGATTTAATCTTTCCTCCAACACTAGCTTTTGGGAGAAAAATGAACAAATAAGCTCGAACAGCCCCCCTAAAACTCCCCCAATATTTGTGCATTGCGAATCCTGTTAGTTTCGCCGCACATATATTGACGTCTGGGTTGCGCCCCCAATACGCTTGCATGCACACATTCCCACGCGAGGGGTCCTTTTTCCCGCTGAATTTTTCCGCCACGTGTGTTTGGGGAAGATCGCAAGTTGTGAGGGACAATGGAGGTGGCGGCGAGGGGCGATGACTGCAGCAGTGAGGGCTGGCAGTGGTGCAAGGGCGGTTCATGTAACCACGAACCACTTGCTGCAATGGGAGCAGGCTCAGTCGCGGGGAGGAGTGCCACCCCTCGAAGATCCTCGCCGGAGAGGACTCGACAACAGGCCCAACAACGGCGCAGTGGACGAAGGGTACAATAGGGGATGGGACGTCACCCGCCAGTTCCTACCACGGCTGCCCACCTCCCCGCGCTGCGAGACCTCGTCCCGGTGCTAGCTGTGTTGCGTTTGCTAACCATCCAACCCGGACCATCGTACCTCGCAGGATCTTGCACAGGCATCCTCTTCTTTCTCATTGTCGTGCCCACCTGGGGGCGCCACCTCAAAGCCAGCATCTTTCTTTCCAATGGTATTAGAGCTCCTCCTAAATGTACTAACATCCAAGAGTCGGCTATGAGCTCCACCTGCAGAATTGTAATGCCATTGCACCCAGAACAAAGCTGATGCATATCGACCAAAGGTTCCAGCTTGCGACAACACCGGCGCTCTACCAGTCTAGCACCGATTCCCAGGTGGAGATGGAGTCCTGAAGGCTGGAGCTCGCGGGTTTGACGGCCAATGGAGGCACTTTGGCTGATGCTTCTGTTTTTGGCGCCCCTGCTCACTGCGGCGGCGGTGGCGGCTGGGCGGTCGGCGCGCCACCGAGGCCATGATCTCCACGCTGGCTACGGATGGATGAGGTTGAAGATGAGGGCAAAGATGACATTTCTCCTCCCTTCTTGACTTGAATACACCTGCAAATGGGCTTGAGACAGCGTCGGGGATACATAATGGCATATCTCAAACAACAACAGAATTGTAATGGCACTAGCGTAGCAAGTCGAATAGTAGTGGTGTCCTGCAAAATCGTGATAATTATAACAGAATAGAACTAATTAGCCCATGTATGAACTAGCTAATTTCACAGGTGGAAGGAGGCAGTGTTCGGTCAGTGTTCAGATAGGTATACAGACGGGTATATGGGGCACTATGGTGACAAAGAACATACAAAAAAAATGAAAGAAACAATCTTTTTCACCGTTTTTATGGGTCTACACCCTATTCTCTTCCTCAGATACATGATGGTTAGGTCGAGCATGAGGGGTACGGTGGCTCCGGTTTCAGAGAGAAAGATTTTCAATTGTTTTTATATTTATAGTGCATTTAAGCTAGATGTGGTGCATTAAAATTCTGTTCAAATCACTGAATCTATACTTGTAAACTTGCAAATTTTATCCATGCCATTCTTATATCCCTATTTCTCTTCTATGCTTTCTCTAGCTGATGACACCGACATTATTCTAATGTATATTGATAACAGGAAGCAAGAGCCCTCCTTGGAAGACTAGAATTTCAGAAAGGAAATGTGGACGTTGCCTTACGCGTGTTTGATGGAATAGACCTTCAAGCTGCCATTCAACAGTTCCAACCATCTCTTTCTGATAAGACACCATCGAAGAAAGGGAGGACAAAATCAGAACTACCCAGTTCCGTGCCACAAAATAATCCTGCTAGCCTTGTTTTGGAAGCCATTTACTTGAAATCATTCTCCCTTCAAAAGCTAGGCAAATCGATAGGTACAATTCTATATGTACCCTTTGTTATTCTTATTTTGGATTATTTGATTAATAATGTCAATATTTTCTGAACAAGTAGAAGCAGCCAACCAATGCCAAAGCGTACTTGACTCTGTTGAAAGCATGTTTCAGAATGGTACTCCGGATATCGAACCAAAATTACAGGAAACAGTTAATAAGTCCGTGGAACTTCTTCCAGAAGCTTGGAAATATGCAGGCTCGTATCCTGAAGCATTAGCTTCTTACCGCCGAGCCCTTTTTAGTCCATGGAGTCTTGATGACGAATGTCGCGGTAGGGTTCAAAAGAGATTTGTTTCTTTTCTGTTGTATGCAAATATAGGATGGACCCCTCCTAGCACGGCTCAGCAAATTGAAGGTACTTTTCTTCCAAAGAATAATGTGGAAGAGGCTGTTTTACTTGTGATGATAATGTTGGGGAACTGGTACCAAGGCAAGACCCATTGGGATCCATCTATGATGGAACATCTTGGTTATGCCTTGTCGCTTTGTCGTGAACCATTGGTTCTTGCAAAGCAACTCGAAGAGGTTTTACCTGGGATATATCCTCGTACTGAGAGGTGGTGCACACTAGCACTTTGCTACCATGCAGTTGGGCAGAAAGATACGGCCCTAAATTTTTTGAGGAAGTCTTTAAATAAGCTTGAAAATCCAAATGATATTCTTACCTTGTCATTAGCTGCTAAGATATGTAGTAAGGAGTGTCATCTTTCTTCAGAGGGTATCGAATATGCAAGAAGAGTAATCGCACTTGCTGAATCACATCACTTGAAGAGTGTGGGCCTCCATTTCCTTGGGAGTTGTCTTGGTAAGAAGTCCAATGTTGTTTCATCAGATTACCAAAGATCTCTATTGCAGACAGAAACATTGAAGTCACTCACAGAATCAATCACTCTTAATCGCAACAACGCAGACCTAATATTTGACATGGGAGTTGAATATGCTGAGCAAAGGAACATGAACTCTGCATTGAGATGTGCAAAGGAGTTTATTGAAGCTACAGGTGGATCTATTTCGAAAGGTTGGAGGTTGCTAGCATTGGTTCTTTCTGCACAACAAAGGTTTTTTGAAGCAGAAGTTGCAATTGATGCTGCCTTGGATGAGACAACAAAGTGGGATCAAGGATCTTTGCTAAGGATAAAGGCTAAGTTGAAGGTTGCTCAGTCATCACCAATGGAAGCAGTTGAAGCATACCGTACTCTTCTTTCTCTAGTACAAGCCCAACAAAATTTCTTAGGTTCCAAAAAGGATACTTCCGAGGTTTGTTTCATTTGTCGCCAAACTATGAAATTTACTCATAAAAGATCTTTATTATATGTGTAAAATAATGATGCATTTTGATATTAAAAGTTATATTTTTCTCCCCCCCAAGTTGGACCCGTCTAATTTTAATCCGAACTCATATTTTCTCCCCTCAAGTTGGATTCGTCTAATTTTAATCCCAACTCACTAACAATCATAATTTCTCACCTTGACTATCATACCATTTAGTTGTGACTCCAACTTAGTCAAGGTGCTATTCTGGCTACATGTAAGTGTTTTTAGATCTGACTGTACCACGCCACACACGTAACTACATGGTATGGCCCACTAGTCGTGCATTAAAAATCTCCCTCTTTATCCACCTCTTTGTCCTTCTAACCCATAGCTACCATAGTAACCAAAATGAGCACGAATCAAGCTCACACAAATAGGATAAACAATATATGTATTGGAGAAGCTTGTAGCGCACTACAGCTCCCTCTATAAATCACTTTGCCTACAGACGAGCTCTACAGTCGATTCATAAACACAAATTATGGTCGCTAAAAGGTGGCCAACAGGTAACATAATCTAACCCAACACAAGGTTGTAGACTTGTATTAAAGACTAGCTACTATAATTCGGCTATGGTGGAGGATAGGGGCGGGCATAATTTCCCGATATCCCTAAATGGAACTAACTTACCTTAGAACTGAATAAACTTAACTAAAACAAAGAAAATTGGTCACTAACTAAATCATTGGTTCCTATTAACCGAAATAATATTGGTTAGTTTGTTTGGGTCCCAATCAACAATATTAACCGAAAGAACCAAGTAATACAAGAGCACAACTATACCTTGTCAATATCAAACTAGTAGGCCACCCGAGTGGGTTGGATTGCTAGTGATGGGGGCTGAGGTACGGTCACTACCAGGAGACCCGGGTTCGATTCCTTGTTGGAGTGAATTTACGTGACTGGTTTAAAAAATCCCCTTGCCTCTGAAGTCGAGGTTCGGGGGTTTTCTAATTCAAGATTCGGTTCCCTTCCCTTAATAAAAATTATGGGTCAGTCTTAACCCCACCGACTTAGTGGCTGTTGCATTTCCAGTGATGGGGGCTTGAAGGCATGCTTGGGGCCTCTTGATGCCTGCAGTGCTGGAGCACTGACGAGATTGCCTACCAATGCAAGATCACAATCAATTGTCTGGTTAAAGTGTTCAATCAAGCCCATGTGAATTTGTTCGATTATGAGCAATGGTGAACAATTATGATCAATGCTTGGGTTTCTTTCCCTTTATTTTAAGCCAAGGGTGATGAACATATACGGACCTTAGTCGTGCAATAGTTTCGAGCATAGATGAGGTAGTGGTGACCCTCTTTATGTGCACTTGTTGCACACACAGATGAAACATCAGTTGAGTACATAGGGGGTGGAAGGTGCTCGATAGTTGCTATGGGGAGGGGACGAGAATAGGGTCAGTGAGAATGATTGTAACATGTTGGATCGAGTAAGATCAGGTGACACATGGACAAGGCCAACTTTAGTAGTTGTGGTTTGAGTGAGAATGACCATGCCCAATATAGTACTATTGGGTTGAAGGGGACCGAGATCCAAACAAACAATAGCGAAGTTGTTGATGTGTAAATGTGTCGAGCGAAATACAAATATGCTCCATGTTGCTTCAATACGGAGGCCAGTTAGACTAGTATATTAGGCTGATTAGACTGGTCTCACTGGCTTGTGGTGAACCCAGTCAAGGAATGCACACGTTGGGTTGCCATAGGTTCGGCAAGCCAAACAAGGCACCACCTCATGCCATGGTGATAGGAGAAAAATAGTGCATGGGTTTGGACAAGTAAGGTAAATAGGTGGAAATGTAAAAATGAAATATAGATTGGTTTTTGATTGATTGGATGCCATCGAATGGTGGGGAGGTCTTTCCCACTACATGTCAAAACCTTTAGAATTTCCGAATCAAAATACAATACCTAACTTGGACTACACAAAATAAATTGGTCTAACAATTATAACAATCTAATCAGACCAGTTTCCCTGAGTGTAGATCTTGTAGAAGTCATAACTCCCTCATCCAAACTCCAGATTAAATGTATAGTACATGCATTTGATCTACTTTATGAGAGACACGGAATGACGAATTTCAATTTTCATTTTGAGGATCACTGGTTTGGACACTAGTTAACAAACCATTCGCCTATATCTACCAATTTGAACTCGAACATATGTGCTCATATGCCATCTTGGCAAAGCTTGCATGCCAAAAACATTCTGAATGATAAAATTTGTATAAACATGATCCATGACACGGTTTAGAATCCCTTTTTGGAAACTAATGTTATTGAAATAAGACTTTAGCCATTAAACTTCTTATAAATATGTATGAAACATCTCCTTTGGGCTTTGAAACATCTAAAGACACTCAATATAAAGCACAAATTTTTATTTATGGATGCGGCTGCCAATCCAACAAGTTATCACTCCTTAGCAAAGCATAAGCAAAATATTAAAAATCATAAGATGATATAACAAAGGATTATACCAAAAGTATGAATTATAATTACTAATATAGAATACACAATCCATGGCAAAAGAATTGAGTGAATACATGATGAAGACTAATGAGATGACAATTGATGCTTTGTTGCTATTAATGACGAAGAACAAGAAATGCTCCTTTGATTTCTTTCTAAGCAACTCATTTGCTTTGCTCGACTATTTTTTCATATTTTTGTAACAATTCAGAAAATCCTGCTTCTTCTGTGTCACCTTATTCCTTGGTGTGACACTTTGACATATACTAGAATATCAAGCAAAATATATCAAATCAATTTGGGCATTAGTTAGACTGTTCCTTTAGAACCAACAACTTTAAGGTCACCTTCCCCTAGTTGAACTTAGTTGTTGTTCAGCAATTTAGTTTGAAACATGTTCAACATTTGGGGCAATCTGATCAACAAAATTAGCTAATGTTTTGTAGTGGTGAACATTTGTATGTCTAGTCTCCAATCAGAATTTTTATTTAATCTCCAGCCTTTTGACAAGATAGACTTGCTTCACCCCCTTGCACTTATTTGTCTGCATAGACCAAACCTCTGATCCAAATAGTCATTATGCATAATTTGTGGCTCGTTAGTTACTGGTTCCCTACTGGTAATATAATCTAGACACAGATATCTTGGAAGAGAGGGCAAATAGCACCATTACAGATAAGAATAAGGCATACTCAAATACAACTCCCATGGTACAGATGTAGGTGATGAATGTGAAGGAAAAGACATTGATGTAGGAAAATTATTCCATTGCTAACTCTAGAAATGTAACTTCTATGAGGAATTGATTTTGAATGCTTGGAGTGTTTAAGCGGACTAGAATCATTGACATCTTATGTCTTTGGGACTTGGTGGGAAGCTTCAAAATGGGCTCTTCCTGTTTTAAGGTGGCTATAGACTATAGATGTTGGATTATATGGTTTTCCAAACAGCAAACTCAATTTCTTTATTAGGGTTTGACCATCTTTTTTATTTAGTTTCCAAAACCCTAGAAAAGTAGTTAGAATCTGATCGGACCAATTTTAGCAGAACTGACACCATTATATTTGTTTGGTTACCCCCAATCATCATGTATGTATTGGATATAGTTTCCATGCTCTTTCTATAGGCCTTTGGATAATAAACATAGGCCTTTGGATAATAAACATAGGCTTTGCAGACATGGATCATGGCCAACAACATCATTAATTAGCAGATTTTCCAAGGATCAATATTGGCTTTCTAGTAGTAAACTTTACCATGAGTTGAATCTTAACTGTCCTCTTCATCAATGAAATTCATGATATAAAAATTTTATAGAGTCAGATAGAACATCATATAAACTATCTAAGGAATTCATTTCTTTGAATGTGTCAATGTTGAATGGTGTTTACCACTCCCATATCTAAACGACACCATGCTCTATCTTTTGTAGATAGGATAAAATCAACCTTTCACCCACTAAGCTGTGTTATTGCATGTACTCCTAAACTTACTCAATGCTAAAATTTGATAGACTGGCCTTGATATCTAGATCCACAAATATGTTCCTCGTTCCACTGTTGTGAAGGCTGATCATACTAGTCTTGCCGAAGAACTTGGTAGCCCAAAAGGGCCCCCACTTGGGCTAGTTGTGGCACCTCCTTATGTCATGAATATACAAGAAGAACAAAATATGGGGTTGGAAAAGAAAGGAAAATGGGTAATATGGTAAAAATAAAATATAAATTGGTTTTTGATCAATTGGGTGCCCTCAATTTATCATAGCCCTTTAATTTATATTTATTGGGATTAGAGGTCTTCCCCTACTAGGAGTTAACTCACATACAAATCTGTTATCAAAATAAAATTCTTAACTCAGATTTCATAGCCCAAACTGGTTATCCTAGCAAATTGGTCCAACTATTTTTTTGTGTATAGATCTTCTTGAAGTCATAAATCCCTCATCTAAACTTTGTAATGGATGTGTATATATGCTTTTTTCCTATTCCATGCGAGATACAAAATAGTGAAGTTCAATTTTCTTTTGGAGCACTTTGACCAAATTGGTCTGACTAGTCTACATACAAGTTTGAAGATAAGTTTGAAGATGGCGATAAGGGACAAAGAGAAGGTAAGGGTTCCCTCCTAGAACCATGCATGTTACCTGACACGCACATGATTAACCTATGTAAATGCAATTTGAACCTAATTAAACTGATTAGAAAGTTTAGTGGTTCTGATGTTCATTTTGGAAGGTCAAAGTCATAGATGACATTCATTGTCAAGTTTAGGTATTACTAATGCATTCTACTCTATGTAACGCTAATGCTCACAATCTATAACTACAACTCCTTCCAAGCCTAAACCCATCACCATTGTACCTGCCACAGACCCTATCCGTGTATTGTTGGTATTTCCTAACGTTGCTAGTTTGTTCATGTGTCCATAGCAACTGTTCATCAAATGTTTGATGAAATTAACTAATATTGTTACCAGGTTCACTATTCCTAGTAACAACACATAGAAATGTGCATTGGTAAATCATAACAATTATGAATAAATCTGCAAGTGTATGGATATACCATTGTAGCATTTCCCTTAAAAAGTATAATAAAGGTATCAAAGGTGTGTAACATAACACGATTCTACTATTGCAATGTATATACACACATTTATAGAGACTCAAAGCTAATAGATGGGGTAAAATAAATGATAGATAAGTAGTGTGACATACAAATGATTCATATGAAGATAATTAAGGCATAAGGAGAAAGACGTTTGTGGAATAGCTCTGGCTTCTAATGTACTAGCTATATATTGCATGATTATACATAGAATGTATAGACTTTCTGTCTAGCACCCAAGCACAAAGTGGGGGGGGATAGGATCTACATCACTTCCACATGACAATTGTTACTATTAGTTTATGAACTCCTACAACATACCCGAAAGTGGATGAGTACAAAGGAGCAACAACTTACACTACTGTGACATGCCCTTTATCAATCCGTGGGGCATGGTCATAATTAACGATGTTACACAATCCAACCACGCTTGTATTATTAACAACACACTAGCCAGCTTGGGCTATTGTGACCCAGGCTAGAGCTACAATAACAATCACCATTGAACCGGTGTCGTAGCATGTAACATCTATCCTATATAAGACCTATATATACAATTTAGTCTAAATAGAGCCTAGGTAGAGATACATACATCACTGCATATGTGTATATACCACAAGATCAAAAGGTTGTGTTCGTCAATATATAACACAAGCCTTTAAATCAAGAATAGGACAAGAACACATGATCATATCACACATATATGAACCAAGCACAACATTATACGAGAAAGATGTATAAAATAAGTATATCAAAGTCATCCTAATAAATGCAGATACAAGACTAATACCTAGTCTCCAAGGAGACCTGAAACTTGAAGTAGATCTAATTTAGCCTACTCTAGTAGCATATAAACTAAAAGGAAGACAAGTGCATCAAGAGATGTGTGTGTTCTAAATGAGCCTCCTCCCCTTCTATTTAGAGACCTAAGGACAGCAACTTCCTAACACTTTTGCACATCGTGCACCACTCCATCACCATAAAGGACCAATTAGAGAGCAACACAGGAGGGAGGGGATGAGTGGCCACAAGGTAAGTTTGATTGGCCCTTGTGGGCCCCTCTCTCCCCCAACCTCTTATAGCAGACTGATTTATGCCTATTAAGGTGGTTGTGTGTGTACACGGTGAATTAAGACAATTTGTGTAACTTTGGGCCCTTCAATCCATGTGTTACACACATGGCGGCATTTAATTCATGGAGTTTGCATCACATGGATCCATAGGGTGGTTTCACCTCTATTTTTTGATAATTCAGCAACAATAAATAATGTTGAAGGAGAAGTGGAACTACATTATTCAAATAAAATATATGTAAGAAATGTCATTCCTCTTTTATCCATGAGTATATTGAGGGTTATATTTGGTACTTAATAGCCATCAAGACATATCCCTCCAGCATGAGGTCACGGGTTCACGTATTGATAGCTGCTCGAAAACATGCACTAGTCCTTCTCGTCGTCATGGCTCTTGCAAAGGCACTGATGATTGGTGACAACAAACATACTCTACATCGAATTTGTCTTGCCTGCTGCTACAACCATTTATATCGTAAAGCATGGCCTTGAATTCACACTATTAGCATTGGTGCCTACCCTCTTTTGCACAATCAGGCTCTATCGTGTTGGTATGTGCTAGATTAGGGTTGTGCGCTCGATCGTGTTGGTGGATGGCATAGAGTGAGGGAGGTTGTAAGACACATGGGCGATGGTACTTTGCTAGACTACATGGTAACTTGGTAAGAGTGGGGTGTCACGAATTGTATTATGGGCATTAACCTTATGGCAGAAAAAAGTTTTGCTAACTTGACAATGTAATTATGAGGAGAGAGGAGCTAGCGAGGGGTGGGGGTGTAAATCCCCATGAAATTCGCCAAGCACTTACCAAATCCCACGAACCCAATGTAATTTGCACTTAGCATGTTATAGTTTCATTAAATGTCCTATTTTATCATAACTCCACACAAAAATTAAATTTTTAAGAATGTCTATGAAAATATGCAACGAAATTATGTACTGATAGTGAAAATTTTGTTTCATTGAAATGATGACATACAATCTTTGATAATAGTGCAATGAAACTATGAACAAACATTGCCCTAATTTAACTAGAAAACTACATAATTCAAAATTTTCCAATCCTAGACTAGAATAAAAAATGAGTATTGTTATTGTAGGTTCAAAATTAAGATGATTACTTAGTATTGATCACTAGTGGAACACTGATCTGTATTGGCTCATATGAGCCAGACATTAATAAGAAGACATGAATAAGTTAACTATGCTGGAATAATGGCTGTCTATGCCAACTTCCTTATTCATGTCGGTGCAATTTAATATATTATCCATGCAAGGCTAGGTAAATTTCCTACCCATGCAGTTTGAATTTTAGTTAGTATTCCAAAAAATTCAAACTTTTGTACACATACTAGGATGGAGAAAAACTTTATATGTAATTTGTATGTTTTGGTGACATCTTGAATTTTGTAAGTGTCATTTGATTATTTTAAGGCTATTTAGTTGCCCAATTGATATCTGGCATTTGTAGGTAGCAAGGGTCAAAAGGAGTGTAGGTCTTAATGAAAGGGCAGTAATGATTAGTCGTGAAAAGGGGGAGGTCATGGGTTTGAAGCCTAGAGAATGACAGTGTAGTAATGATTGGTCATGAAAATAGGGAGGTCATGGGTTCGAAGGCTGGATACTGCAAGAATGTGTAGTTGATATTAAAAATACATCACAAGAGACCTTATAGGCTAAAATTTGTTCCGTTTTTCATAGTTTTGCATTTGGTAGACCTCTCTGACAAAAAAAGCTTAGCCAAACAATTTTTCAAAGAGAAGTGATCATCTGCTGATTATATGAAGTGATACTCTAAATTGGACCAAGAGACTGGGAGCTAAAAAAGGAGGCAATAACAGAATAAACTTATCCATCTTATTAGGGAACAAGCTAGGATAAAGGCATTACGCCAACTCTTAGCTAACGTGAATCATTTAAAACATCTTATTTTTATGAGTTATTATAGACCATCAAAGAGAATCACTTTCAACAGAATAATCACTCCTATAGAGAATCAGAATAAACTATCCTTCATCACATAATAGCACTGATTCACATATTGTGTTATTTGAGCTAGTGCTATTTTGGACCGATTGGCATAATTTGTTATCCTCACCGATTCGACATTAGGTTCATGGTCCCGGTACGATCATAGACATGGATGAGATTTTTATGTTGGCACAAAAAAGATGATCTACATTAGCGGATGAAAAATGGAAAAATGCTAGAGTTGCATGGACTTTTGCCTTTTGGATTTGGGAAAGTTGATTTAGTCTCACTAGGTTATAGATGACCAAGTACTACATTGTTTTCTAGTGCTCAGTCCATGCTTTCTAATACATGAATCTCTAAAAATTGTGCATAGTTTCTACATTGACCTATTACCTCTTTTCAGGTAATAGATGGTAGTGTTAACGAGTTTGAAATATGGCAAGGTCTTGCCAATCTGTATTCAAGCCTCTCATATTGGAGAGATGCTGAGATATGTTTGCAGAAGGCAAGAACCCTAAAGTCATACTCTGCTACAACACTCTATATTGAAGGTGAGTCGAAATGCATCATCATCCTTATCCATATATTGGCTTTTGAGTAATCCTCCTAAACTATGACATCCTTACACCAAGCTAGTAACTAATGGTAAAAGGTTAAAAAAGAAAAAAATATACCACTTTGTAAAATCCTCCATGTCATGTGAACTAAAATATCCAATTCATGTTTTCTCTTCTAGGTTACATGCATCAAGCGCACAACCAAACGAAGGATGCATTGGCTGCCTATGTGAATGCATTCTCAATAGAGCTTGAACATGTTCCATCAAAGGTGGCCATAGGTGCACTACTTGCAAAACAAGGACCTAGGTTTCTACCTGCGGCAAGGTGCTTCCTCTCAGATGCCCTAAGAGTTGAGCCCACAAACAGGATGGCTTGGCTTTACTTGGGAAAAGTTCATTTGTCTGATGGAAGGATTACTGATGCTGCAGACTGCTTCCAAGCAGCAGTGATGCTTGAGGAATCGGACCCCGTTGAAAGCTTCTGTTCACTTTCATGACAAGGTCATTGTCATAGCATGAGGCTCCACCACATTGATTTATTCATCAACTATCTATTTAGGCAAGATCAATTGTTTGAGGAAGATGTCAATTGCATTCGTCAACTTATTCCAAGAAGTGTTGACTATCAGTTAATTTCGCAAATTTGCATAATCACAACTCTCTATTTTTCCTTGTATAAATATAATGTTTTATTTCTATGGTTCCAATAGTTTTGGTAGTAAGTGCAACTTGAGAACACACATTGTTCGCACACTATGCAATACGAAGAGAAATTTCAAACTCTACCATCATCAAAATTGATTTTCATCCAAATGACATTCCGTATTTAGGTTGCCCAAAAGTTCCAATATGAAACAATGTCACGCACTATATCTATGCCATCGAAAAGAGGCTTGTCCACCTAGAAAGTAGACACTTGTCTAATAAGTTCATGGGTTGGTTATGGTCCAAGGTTGTTGGTGTTTTATACACTGGTATTTTGAAGTAATGCATTGTTCGGCAAGGGATCTCCTGACATAGAGTCTAGTGGTAAACATAAGGCACAAATTTATGTAGGTTCGTGCTATTGAGTAGCATAATTGAAAGGACCTTGATGTCGCCTAGAGGGGGGTGAATAGGCATGATGACCAACTTAAACTTTTCGTCCTAGAAAACTTGACCTGCCAGGCGTCACCGATCAGACCGGTAAGGGTGACCGGTCAGACCAGTCGCTGGCTCTACACAACAGGTGGCACCGGTTAGACTGTTGCCTTCACTAGTCAGACCGATGCGCCACAGAGAACCTGCAAAAATAGCTTCAAGCTTCTTTGACTTCTAGCACGAATCAAACTTGTGAGTGGCCTTGGTAGATGATCACAAGTAAGGTAATGAGCCCTACACACACAAGTAGCACACCCAAGTAGATGAAAGTGGAAGCAAATCACATATGGTAGAAAACAACTTAGAGAGGCAAACCACAAAGAGATGCAAGGATTTGTTTCCCGAGGTTCACCTCCCACTTAAGGAAAGGCTATGTCTCAATTGAGGAGCTTGTAAGGGAACTTTCCCACAACAAGCCAAGTCTCTTTCAACCACTTTCATCCTTTTCCACTGAGGCGATCTTTTCTACGAATAGGCAAGATCACAACCCTCAAAACCTTGCCGCTGATCACCACAACCTTGGGAGCTAACCGACGACGCCTAACCATCTAGGACGTGAACCACTAAGAGTAACAAATGCTTCAATGCTTGTAGATGCAAAATCAAAAAGCTCAATCAATAGGAATGCTCTTGTTAGCTCACAAAGACTCTCTAGAGCTCACTCTCTCAACCCAACACAAAGGATATGGCTTGAATCCACAAACCTCACAAAGAGAGGTTGGGGAGAGCGACTAAGGCTTAGGGCTTGCAATAAATGGCTTAGAAGCTCAGAAAGTCACCAAGAACAACAACCCTCCAATATAGAAGGCTTCGGGGTACTTATACCCCTCAAACGAGAAAACTAGTCGTTAGCTGTCGGGCTGACCGGTGCCTCACACTAGTCAGACCGATGTTTGAAAACTAGTCGTTGGGCTAGCAGCACTGGTCAAGCTGGTGCCCCTGACCGGTCTGACCGGTCAGGCCTGAGACACCCCCAAAACCCTTTCTTTCACTTTAATACTTCACCAAAGAGATGAAGCGGCTTAGGTTAGGTTAGAAGAGATTGTTAGCAGACTCTTAGGCTCTGAAGGCTATTTTCTCACAAGGTTTATCTAAGATCACTTTGACTTGGTCAACTCTCTAGTGTTGCATCCCTCTTTATTGTATGTCATACCTATACTCAAGAATAAAAAAACACTATGGCAACCTCTTGAGCTTGAATGTCTTCAATCTTGCCATACTTCAACAATTTCCACTACAGGGCTTTCAACATAGCCTATGTCTTGAGCACATCCATAGTTGAGGACCATGTGTGGTTCGAGGACAGGTGGATGGTCACTTCCTGGTGTGATGAGTGATTGACAACGTTGTGTGGACTAATTTTTGGCTAAGTATTGCACGTGCAGGTTGCGGCTTGACTGGTGTTGGTGCAGGTGAAGAACAAGCGCCAAAGGACGTTGCCAGTGAGGCCTCCTGGTGTGGAGAAGACAAGTTGGTTTCGTTTGAGGGACCCGGTGGCCAGTGGAGTCAAGTGCGAGCCGCATGGTGGCAAGAATGGGAAGATGAAGTCATGGACAATTTCTTGGTTGAGCCTCAAAATCAAGGTCGAGCTTGGACTACGTGGGAGCCGAGTCATGAGTGGTGATTGGCGGAGGCTACACCGAGTTCGCGGGGTTTCCAGTGGTCCACCAGAAAACCACTAGGTTCCTTGGTTGATCCACAAAGCCAAGACCGAAGAACCGAAGACGGAGGTGCAGCAGCATCGGATCGGTCTGACCAGTGTGCGACAATGCAGTCCGGAGACTTCGAAGCGGAGGACACGTGTCGGGATCGCAAGACTTGCATCGAGGCTAAGCAAGTTTGTGGTCGCTGGGCATACGTCCGATGGAGCGATGACAAAGATTTCCGAATTCTCCCTCGAGGGGCATGTATCCCTAATTAGCTAGTAAGGGTATTTTAGACTTTCAGTTGCCTCCATATAACCTAAGTGGTGAGAGGATGGCAGCCATCTCTAGGAACTCTAGCTCATTTTGTTTCGCTATTTTCCTCTTTCTTTTCCCTTGGAATTTCTAGGACTAGAAATCCCTTGATCCATGAAAAAATTCCCATGATGTTGTTTGATTTTGTCACAGATCACACTGCATCCATGACGAACAGTCAGATTTCGTCATAGATTCGCAGCGCTGGATATGAAGCCTGATAAGAAGTCCAAACACTATGATGTTATGCAGATTTCGTCACAGATCACACTGCATCCATGACAACAGTTAGATTTTGTCATAGATTAGCAGTGTTGGATATGAAGCCCGATATGAAGTCCAAACACTATGACGTTGCATCAATTTCGTCATAATCCAACCCACATTGCATTTCAATATTTCCTTATGATCAATAAAATAAAAAATCATATAATATGTGAAAAAAGTAAAGATAATCACAGTCAATAATTTAAAAATCTAAATTTAATTTTTTTTTCTAAAGCATATAATATTATATAGTTAGTATATAGATATACCTATATAAATGCAAACAAAACTGAATTTCGGTTTTATGACTTTTTATAACTTACTATAATTTTCTACACATTGACTTGAATTAAATAAAAAAAGAAAAAGACAAAACCGTTTTTTAAACCAGGCAAAACCAAGCTTGTGATGTATTATGGATGGTTTCAAATGTTGAAAGATATGGTTTGTGTAGTTACTAAGTTTAGGCATGAAAACCAGACTTAGGCAAAAATTGAATAGGAGCCATAGTAACATGGGCTTGCTAACCTGAGTCAAAGTCTACTGGTGGCCCTCTAACTCGTTAACGAATTCGAGATAACCACCCCGAGATCCCAAAACTAGCCCGTGCAGCCAAACTGGCTGGCCCAACTGCACAGCACAACTGGCCGGCCCAGCTCCGCGAGAATGGAGGGCCACTAGCAGACTTTTCCCCATCATTTTTTCTTTTTAATCTATACTTAAAATTTGAAACTAGTGTTTCTCGGTCATAGTAACTCCAAATTCATTGATTCTTTTTTCTGATTTTTTGTAAAATCGCAATCTTTCACGTAATATCGTTCATTTTCATATTAATTGCTATTACATTTATCTTTTTATACAACTTCTTATCTCTACCGAAAGAGAATAAATAAAAGATATTTTTCAATAATAAATGGTAACATAACTTCATATTTACTAATGTTATGATAAACACAAGGTTATGGTAAAGTTTGAAGTGCATATGAATTCGAAAATTTCGAAAGGTTTGATACACTTCAATGTTCAAGTAATGTTTCATGAAACTATAGGAGACATGTATCCATTTCTAAACAACGTAGGTTCCGCTGTTACTAAAATCATTCGAAAGTTTGATCACAAGTTTATGGACCCAAATTATGTTACCACGTCAATTCGTAGAACCATTAGAGCATTTTATGATATTATTTGAATTATGATAGTGTAAATTCGAGATGTAACTTTGAATTACCCCTAATAAACTGCTGTCGAAATCATTTTTCATTTGTTAAGTAGTAGATCTTGGTAGAGAATGATTTTAGAAATTTTTAGAAAAAAGAATCGTCCAATTTGGAGTTAGTACGAGGCAGAAAAAATAGTTACAAGTTTTAGTCAAAGATTAAAAAGAGAAAACACACTTGTTCATCTCAGTTCATGGCAAGTGCAATTTCTATTTTTAATCTTCGGATAAAACTTGTAAATTGTTTTTCTTCCTCAGACGAACTCCAAATCGGTTGATTCTATTTCTATTTTTTTCTCAAATCGAGATGTTTTACTCAGTGCCATTTGTTTGTATCTTAATTACTATTTCTTGATTGCTTTTCATACAACATATCTTTTCCAACTAAAAAGAGAATATAAAAACATATGTTTTCATAATAATTGCTAATATAAATTAATATTCTTTGATGTTATGGTCAACACAATGTTGCATCCAAATTTGAGGTACCCATGGGTAAGAAAGTATTTGTGGTGTGTACAAACTTTGAAGTCTAAGTTGAGTTGTATGAAACAATGCGATGATCTAGCTATTTTATGAACAATGTATACTAAAATTTTCACAAAATCTTATGAAACTTTTTTGTCAAGCTTGTACATTGATAAAATGATCCTATGCCAGTTTACATAATTTTTGATAAGTTCTATTTATTATTATCCTTATTTTATAACAAGGTGACTAGTAGAAGTTCGAAATTTCCCTACAAGCCAATTGAATTTTTCGTCAATCTCCTAGATGTGGGCTAGAATGGACAATAGGCGCCTAAATATATTTTTTTGTATTTTTCGAATCTTATTAGAGGTACATATAGGTCAATCTCGAATTACTTTCGGTAAACATGCAGAAATTCATTTAAATGATAGAAAATAGAAAATATACCTAAAAATTCTTGAAAATCTTAGGTGAGAACTTATATGTTGTCTATTACATGTGAAAAAAATTGAGAGCATATAAGATTACAATTTTGCAACTTCCTTCACAAAGGTGTACTCATTTGTGATTTAAAAAATAGAAAAATCAACTTTTTGCACAGAAAGTGGCAATGAAAACCCACAATAGTTGTAGATCTAGATAAGTTGCACACCTATTATATTGACAACGTTTTCATTTCAAATCATTTTTATATCTTAGAACTTAGTACATTTATATCATCAAAAGAAAAATAAATGTAAAATTTGCAAAAGAGGCTCAACGAGCCATAAAAACGAAAAAGGCCCATTCAGCACAAATGGCCTAACGTTTTTTATCCGTCCATCGCCGGTCCAATGGCTCAGATCGCATTCACATAGTATATATGCAATTGCATCAGGCCAAACCCTAGCATCTGCTCCTGCTCTCGCACAAGTATCAACCGCCCGCCCT
Source organism: Cenchrus americanus (assembly GCA_947561735.1). Lineage (NCBI taxonomy): Eukaryota > Viridiplantae > Streptophyta > Magnoliopsida > Poales > Poaceae > Cenchrus > Cenchrus americanus. The sequence continues at coordinate 140,096,000 of OX387242.1, forward strand.
CCCCACGTCCGACCACACGCCCGCGCCGCCTTCTTCCTCTCCTTCTTGCCAGCCCCGAGCGAGCGAGTCGGCACGTTCTCATCCTCGCCCCCACCCCCTCTCCGGCGCGTGGCCATCAAGGCCACTGCAGCCTCGGCCGGGACGGCGGCGGCGGTGGGGCGGGGATGAGGGAGGGTGCCGTGGAGGCCCGACCGAGGCGTGCGCAGACGACCAGTGACCCGCAGGCATGGGCGTGAACACCTTCGTGTGCCGCAACTCCGGCGGCGAGTGGACGGCCAAGCAGCACTCTGGCGAGATCGAGGCCTCCGCCGCCACCCCCTACGAGCTTCACTTCTAGCTCGCCGCCTCCGCCTCCGCCCATTCCGCGTCCGGCGTCCAGTCCCCCTCCATGGTTTCCCCCAGCTCTGCAGTCTTCCAGATCTGGTCATATGATGCCGCTCTCCCAAATCCCCGGATCCAGCTAGATGAGCTTTTTTTGATTACACTCCACTGGCCACCGACAGATCTATTAGAACATGTTGAGACACATCTATGACTGAAGTTTGTCTTCGATTTGTGTTTTGTTGAGCTAGTAATTTTGGATCAAAGTTTGGGTGTTGATGTGCTGTCGGTACAGGAGCCAAGCTTCGTGGCTAGCGCGAGGAGCAGGCGGAATCCAGGTGTTCCCTATCATCGTGTATCTCTTGCTGAAATGATTCTACTTCCACTGAAATGATTCGTAGCTTGGATTCTATATTTCTCAAGCTGTTGATGGCACATACATATTTTGTATTGCTGTGTGAGGCACCACCATCTGGTTCAGCTACGATCTGTGAGGCACCACCATCTGGTTCAGCTGTATGTTGTACTCCTGGTTCAGTCCATGGGTAAGGCTAAGACCTTTTCCTGTTGTTACTCCTGGTTCAGTCCATGCAACCTTGCAATGCCTAGATGCTAGATAACCTTGATTCTATGATTAGAAGCATGTTGGTGTCATCATGACATTGGGGGCACTTTCGACAGGACTGAGTATGTGATACATAGTTAGTTGCTGAAACCTTTTCCAATTCTAAATACTATACAACAAGATGTGCTATTACTAGTGTAGATACTTTATTGGAACAATTTAGGAAAATTCTACCCCCTTTAGGGACACACTTTGATTCATGCAAATATGCAATGAATGTTGGTTTGAATAATATTTTTGAACTTAGGAATCCTGTAGGAACCAGTGCTTAAGATATTGATGTATGGAGAATTATGAAAGGTGGCTCTACGAGTCACTTAGAATGGATGCTTTTTGTCCAAGGTTTAGTTCAGTTGGTAATTGTGTATCTTTAAGCAAGCATCTTGTTCTTCCTGATTATTGAACTTTCCCATTAGCTGAACCATATGTTTGTGAGATATCCTTGTTGCTTAGATTAATAGAGAACATCCACTTTTTATTTTAATTATGAATCATATCAATGTGTACTTGATAACATTACTCCTTGTTTGTACATATCAATAGATTAATAATATATTGCAATAGTTGTTGTTTGTCCAATTGGAAAAGTTGATCTTATAAATACAAGTCCTTGTTGTACGTCATGGCAGTCATGGCAATCGTGCTTAAAGTTGGTATATATGGATGCTGAGATCATTTTAGTGAACTGCACTTTCTTTTGCCTTATCAGTTACTACTTATCAGCTCTTAGATGTAAAAGTGTTCCTCCAGAGAGATTGAATGTTGTGTAAAGCTGAGGCCACATGATGGATTGCTATTCTGAACCTTTTTTGGAACCTCTGATGTTCAATGAAAAATATGTTTGTATATGATGTGGTACTAGTGTGCAAAATGCTGCCCTTGATACATTAGTATTATACTGCAAGCGGCTTGTTCTCTTATAAAATCAGTTAATTTTGATGTGCTATAATTGTGGAGCTGTTGGCTATAAATTATTGTGGCTTGGGCTGAAATGACTATGGGGCCTGGAGATTGGCAGAAAATGAAGGCCACGTGGCTGCCACATCAGTAGCACATCGCAGCCACGCCAGCGCCGCGTGGTAGCCATGTGGCGACGTGGCTACCACGTCAGCGACACGTTTTTAAAACACCATCACCACGTCATCTGCCACATAATCGCCACGTCATCTTCCAAATCATCTCTACAAGTGATGTGGCAAGGTAATCCATGACAGTCACTTTCGTCACAGATTTTGGGCTTTGGGCCGGGTTCACTAGGCTTTACACCAATCTATGATGGTCTAATAACGTCAGGGATTACGTCAATCTATGACGAAAACGTTAATACGTCACGAGAGGTGATTTGTGACGCTCAATCCATGACGAAATGAAAATTTGTCAAAGATATCATTTTATGAAGAAAATTGGATGATCCGTGATGAAAATCGACCGTCATAGATCACAAGGTTTTTTGTAGTGGGTGAGATCTTGTGAGAGGGTAGGATGATCGGGCGAAAGCTGGACCTTGTATGAACCTTCATGGTATGTATAGATGATTCGGCGTGGTTCCTCAAGGCTTGTTTGAGTTCTTCTGGTTTTCCTTTATGGTGAATTTCGGAGACTTTTCCTGGTGTTTTTCTCGGACCGATTTCGAGGCTTTTCTCTCTAAGATTTGTTGGGGGATATATGCATGAACCCTTCATGGTTCTTTTCCCATTGACCCCCTCCCAAATTCGTGAGAAAAGGGGCTCGTTTTTGGGGTTTTCGTTGTTTAAGGGTTTGTGGTGTTCTTGGTGGAAATCCTTCGATTCCTCTTGATTAAACAAGTTTTGGTGGACCATAACTTGGCTATGGAGTACCCATGAGGTGTTTATACTATCCCCAAAGTTTTGTTCGAATCCGTGGAGCGAATTGGGAGATCAGGAGTTGGATTTGGAAGAGTTGACATGCGGGTTCTGTTCATCCCGAGCTGCCCAGGCACCACCGGTCTGACCGGTGTGAGCCCTCTATGGGATTTGTCTCGGGTGATTTGATGGACTCGTGTGTCTTTGGGTCGTGTTGGTGCTGGTCAGTTCTTGTCTAGATTGGAGGTGTTTTGCTTGGTTGTGTGAATGGTTCTTCTTCCTTGCTGGTTGTGTTTTGAGGGTGTTTTTGTTCCAGGGCCTAGAGAAGTCATTGAGACTCTATGTAACATTTGTAGTGCTGCTGTTGTAGCCACTGGCCTGACTGGCTCTGTCCACCGGTCTGACCGGTGTCACCAGTCTGACCGGCGTAGGGCATCGGTCTGACCGGTGTCACCAGTCTGACCGGCGCAGGCCATCAGTCTGACTGGTGTAGCTTAGGCAGCAAACCGTGCAAGTTCCCGCTGTGTGTGTTCGTTAGTTTTGGCTCGAAAGGTTGTTTGTTTGTTCCTAGGATCAGTATCACTCCAGTGCCTACGTGGTCTTGACCAACTTGGGTAGTTGAGTCGGAGACGTGTGTTGGAAGTCATGTTCATCTTGTTGGAGCATCTATCTCCTTCGAGAATAATTTTTATCGGCTCCCATTCACTCCCGCCCCTCTCTGGTTCGTCGTTTCGGTCCTTCAATACTTGAGCTAGTGACTTAGGATCTTTCCATCTCGCATAAGAATGCACACTTGGATCTACCAGTCACTCCATATTGTCAATCGCAACATATAGATGAGTCGTATTGCTTCCCTCGGTTAACGCTTGGATACTATGCTTCGAGACCCCACACATACTAGAAGTTCACCTTAGCAAAACACTAATGGCAGCCTAGCTAGGACCCTAAAGATTGCTTAGTCCCTCACCCTAGTAATCTCGGTTGATCTCTTCATCACTAACCCAATCCACGTTGAGTTCACTTTGCTTCATCCATAATTAATCTTCATTTGAAATCCTGCTTCAAATGCTTGTTCTTGATTGACAATGAATATGCAAGCTTCCAATTAAGGACCATTAATTCTATACTCATCCTTGTGTCCCTTTCATTTACCACAAGAAGCCCTGCATTTAAATGAGAGAGAATTACCATCTTTTTTTTCTATGATCCTCGTCCTTTAATCAAGCTACCATATTTACCGAAGACCATGAATTGACCTTCTCAAGTTATCTCCAATATTTATCTTCGTTTGTTGCTTGATATTTGCCACTATGCCTTAGGATCACTCTTTTGTTTGTTTTCTTCATTAATGATCCAAATAATATTCATTATTTAACACATGTTAAGATTATCTCATGAATATATAAAATAAAACCTGCTCACAGTCTTAGACAAAAGACTTAGTCCTTTAATCGCTTTGTTATCAATTCACCAAAATCCACTTAGGGGCATACATGCAGTTTCAATAATATTGTACTTCATGTTTGGGATGTCGATGGATGAGTTTTTGGTTCTGCTGATCTAGGGACCCATGCCATCATTTATATATAGTCTCTATTGCAAGATTGCTAGTTAATTGCTATGTAGGAGCTCTAATAGGACAAAATAGTAGTCCTAATAAGATTACATGACAATTGTTGTAGAAGTACATCTTCATCATGCCTTGTGGTGCTTGTGTTACTTATTGGTTGCAATGTAGGAGTTCAAGTACGACAATGTAGGACTCATACTAGTATTACAAGGAAATTATAGTAGAAATTTGTTTTCTTCCATCCTTGTGCTCCTAGGCATTGAGCATAAGGTGATAGAGGAAGAGTGCTCGATCTTTCGCTGAGTGGAGATAAATTTGATTTGGTGGGAGTAGACCCTCATGATCCGACTACAACGAGCAAGCCCAAAGCTCCAATGCAATCGCTGAACCAACTCCCTAGGGGTGGAAACATATTGAACAAGCATGGAAATGATTTCAGATATCTCGGATAACCATTTTTCTGTTTCCTTATCATTTCCATCCCTACAACTCCCTATGGTTACCGACCTTGTTGGAGCAAGAACAGCCTAATCACGAAGATCAATTCCTGTTTGCAATCAATGAATAAACAAGAATTTGAGGCGAGCAATCTTAATATCACTCAAAGGTGAAGTTTCGAATCACAGAGGACAACACGTATTTGTGTGTGGTCTAGTGTAGCTAAAGCTAGATGTAAAATAAAACTCATGTTTCTAAGGTGGCGGCCACTGAGTATATGAAGAGGGGCGTCCTAGGGTTGCGGGCAACCTAGGGTGGGGCACTCACTACGTGGGCCTAAGGCCCAACAAACTGGCGACACAACACCTTGGCAGGTTCTGGACGTCAACTTGTTTTGACGATTCCCATTGACTCAGAACGAATTTGGGCATGAGCCTTGTGCCATTAGAAGCTTTATGAAATTGTACTTCCAACCATATAAAGAACGTCCAAATCTGACTTCATATGCGACCTGGGCACACTGCTCTTGGGCCTCCACCTTGGGGACTCGAACCAGATTAGCCTCGTGCCTCCTCTTTGACTTGGACACCCTTGTTGGACTTCTCCTACTCCATCACATGCACCAATCATGGTCCTATGCATGGGTGTCAAGTCCTCATCATTCTCCACCTGTTGAAGAAAAGTCGTCCTCGGTGTCGATTGTACTTGAAACAGAGCCTGCACAACACAAAGGAGAACGGGGTTGCGGAAATAAAGCAAACCAAAACAATTGGGTGGAGGAATGTGACCATGTTTCCAATTATTTATCATATCATGTCACATAAAATTGCTAGCATCTCTGGAGACTTTGTCATTACGATCATGCAAAAGATTAGTACCAACAAAAGACACAACAAGAATAGCTAGGTGATTGCACAAAAATTTAGCACCAAAAACCATAGGGAGTGACCAGCAATGCTTCCCTTCTTGTGAAAAAATAACTACTAGAGGAACATGTGAATATGTTTGTATGAAGGTTACACTCTAATCGATCACAATCTTGCACAACAACAGGAGAATTCAGAATTGAACAAATGTAAACCCGATGTACCATATATTGTCCCTTATTGTTATATTTGCCAATAACATGATATGAATGCCTAAACAACCGTGGAAAATGAGCATATGCAAAAAGTTCTCTTCTAAACAATATAGATTACACAAATCATCAAATTCAGAGTAACCCAAGGTATGTAAAGAAGGCAACAAATGTAGCTCATCATTTTTACTAGCAACATGCATAATATGTTTATTTTCAGCACTAGCATGTAAACTTGAAGCAGTAGCACACAATTCATTTTTATCACAAGAAACATCAAGCAAATCACCACGTGACAAGGATAAATCAAGAGATGGTTCCACTATTAATTGCTCAACTAAATCATGATTTGTGGAAAAATTCAGCACATTAACACAATTCTCACCTTCCGTGAGTGTAGCACCATGGACATTACCTATGTTCTCAGTAGGATTATTAGGTGTATTCTGAGCGAAGGTTCCGAATTTGCACATGAGGATGTGTCTGCAGGTTCGGCTATCCTGTCGAGCGGTGTAGTGGTGAGCGTAGATGGCACTAAGCTCTCGAGCGTTGTAGTGGTGGGCGGGATGGCGCTGGGAGAGCAGGCGCTGAGTTGGATGTCGAGCTTCGTCCTGCAAAAGAGTTAGAATATGTCTTCGAGCGGAGTTCCTGCACTTCACGTTCAGCTCTACAAGCATACTCAAATAAAGTAGCCATATCTACATATTCCGTACAATCAAGTATATCTTGAATTTCGCGGTTCAAACCACCACGAAAACGTGCCATAGCAACATCGTTTTCCTCAATTAAACCACAATGAAGCATGCCTTTTTTTAATTCCTGGTAATAGACTTTTATAGTTTGGGAACCTTGCTAAAAACACTATAGTTGAATAAGCAAATCTCGAGCATAATTAGAAGGCGCAAATCTGTGTCGCATAGCAGCTTTTAATTGATCCCAAAGTGGTTGGAAATGTATTGGGATGTCTTTCATTATAGTCAAGCCACCACATTAATGCAAGATCTGTAAAATGACGAATAATAATCTGAACTTGAGAACTTGCATAAATATCATGGTATGACAATTGTTGTTCAACTTGTAATTCCCAATCAAGATATGCAGCAGGATCATATTTACCATTATAAAGTGGAATTTGAAATTTAATCTTAGCAAAAGAATCATTACCAAAATGGCGTGGCATATGGTGGCCACGACCATGGCTGTCCGTCTGCAATCCTCTAATCGTAGTGTGCAATGCATCGAGTCGTGCCACGACGACATCGGGTGTAGTCTTAGTAGACGTCTATGCGAGCTTGATTCAATCGAAACGCTCGTTCGGTGAAGTGGTCATCGAATCGAGCCATGTATGAAGCATTTGAATGTTCGCACAACTCCATCAACTCGTGTCTGCATGCCCTACAACTGGTCATCTCTCTTGTCGTCGCCTGCCATGGTTAGCGCAAACACAAAAACAAAATCGACGACAAAACAGGGGTGTATTTGCTCACAATGGCGCTCGAACTAGTGTTGTTATCAAATTCTTATCCATTCTTACAAAGCACATAGGGGTGAACTGCAACCAACTGGTGGAACCTGCGAAAAAATTGAGGAGCGATTGCCCGGCGGCACAAAACCTACTCGTCGGTGAACTTTGTGGTGTTCTAGAAAGGGTGCACTCAATTAAAGGATTAGCATAATCAAACAATAATTGCAAACTGAATAATAGTGGTAAACACCATCATATGTTCCTGATTACAACTGCAAAAGCAAAGGGGGAACAAGGGATCAAACCCTAAGAAGGGGGGTTCGGTGGGGAGGGGGTGGTACTAGAGAAACCACAAGGAAAACGAAAGAACGAGGCACGGTGCAAAAGGGGAAAACTCGCGTGCCAGGGGCAACACGGCGCTAGGGGAGAAGGTGGAATGACATGCGTGGACGCCTCACGACCCAGGCGAGGGGGCACGTGTGTGAGGCTCGGTAGGAAAATTTCCACCGAACTGAAACATTCCTTCTCCCTTTGGACTGTTTCTTTTTTTATTGCTGCTTTTTTTGCTTTCGTTTTTTTATTCTTTTCCTTTTTATTTGGCAAACAAGGTAGGGAGGAACGAGGAGGGGGGCATGCTCGAGTTGAACTGAGGTGTGAGGAGGCGTGTGCGAGGGGAAGTCACACGGCGCAAGGCGAGAGTCACGACACGAGGGGCGACCGTGCGTTGGTTTTTTTCCTTTTGCGAATCACGGGAGGAAGCCGAACTGGCACACAATTAGGGAGTCACGTGAGGGGGCCTTTTAGTGCGATTGAGTTCACGAGTGATAAGGTGGGGGTTAGTGCGGGGGGGGGGGGGGGGGTGCGTCCCACGCGAGGGGGCACGTAGCCAAAAAGTCAAGCCGGGAGGGGAAGGTTGCGCGAGGTGGGCGTGTTCGTGTTGCGGGCTGGGTGGTCACGCTTTGAGCGGTTTTGCGTGGGGGTGTTTTTTATCCTACAAACGTCTTAGTGCGTCGCATTAACTAAAAGACGCTTAGCCAAATCGCGAGCCATCAAAGTGTTTACAAACTCTGGGAGGGGGACAACCCAAACATGGAACTGACCTAGGTCCCAACTCAAACCCATATGGGCAAGTTCATGGGCACACACATTACAAGCTTTTGAAATATTAGAAACATTTGAACTAATAAAGTCCTCCTCTATCTAGTTACGAATCTACTAGAACAACCCTCCACCAAAGGATAGGTCATGAACTGTCGTCGTTACCGCGTCCTTGAGGACAGACGAGTCAGTCTCTATGATCACCTTCGAAATACCAAAATGAGCTGCAGCTTCTAGTCCTTTTTTGAATGCAAAGGTTTCGGCCATCAGTGCATCATGTGTGGGGCCAATGTTGCTACCACCTGCAACTACACCTACGTCCTCATGGTCACGAATGACAAAACCCCAAGCACCATTCAACGACTTAGGCCGGAAGGCACCATCAATATTAATCTTCAGGACCTCCCCTGGTGGTGGAGACCATTGTTTGTCTGGAAGAAGCTTTAGATTGTTGGCCTCTCCATCACCAAATAAAATCTCTTGAAAGGTATGTAGCACTGAAGACACTATCTCCCGGCATGGCGGGATGAGCTCACCCGCATCACCTTGTTTCTCACACTCCACCACAGCCACAGAAGCACGATCACCATAGTATCAACGTAATTTCTGAGCTTCAGCACACTCGTGACGAACTCCTGGGAAGACACAACCTCCAGCAAGCCTCTACGACATGATTCAAGGCCTAGATCCCTCCAGCACTTGCGCACTTCTTTGCACTTGAAGAAGTAGTGCACCCCATCTTCATCATAGTGATCACCGAGTGGGCAATTAGTGTCCAGCTTGATTCCCTTCCTCTTGATATTCATTTTAAGAGCCAGGCTATTATGAGCAATCAGCCAGACGAATTGCTTGATATTTACAGGGCCATTCAGCCACCAGATCTCCTTCCAACAATTCTTACAACTATTGGTCTAAACACTAGAGGGTTCACTTGACTGACGGGTACGCTGCAATTCAGCTACATCCTCAAGTACATGGTAGGTCGATTCCGCCGAAAAAACCCCTTCTTGTCAAAGTGCCAAGCCACCGTGTCATCCCGGTCAACGTGCCCCAGAATAACCAAAATATGTGGAACATCTTCATCCCACAAAAGCTCTTTTACCAGATCAACATCCTAGGATCCCGTGTACAGGTCTATTAATTTAGAGACTTTTGTTATAACTGTCTGAGCTCTAGGTGTTCTTGGGCGCCTGCTATGGCCGTCGGTACTCAAGGGTCTTCCCAGATTCTAACACTTGAACCATCCCCGATTCTCCAAATGATGCCTTATTCCAAAGCTCTCAAACCACGCAAGAGGCTCCACAATTTATAAGAGAAACCATGGCCCTCCTTTGCTGCTAACAGATCACCATTTGGACAATACTTGGCTCTCAGTAGTCAAGCACATATGGAATCTGGTTGTTGCAACAACCTCCAAGCTTGGCGAGCAAGCATAGCTAGGTTAAATAGGTGCAGGTCCCTGTAACCAAGTCCACCCTTGTCTTACCTTCTTGACAAAGTTTGCCAAGAAATCCAGTGCAATTTCTTCTCATTTTCCTATTGGGCCCACCAAAATGACACATCATAGAGCTAATATCATCGCACAAGAAGTTTGTCACGTTGAAACATGACATAGCCGGTGCTACTACTTTGATCAAAGTCTATTTACTACTCTAGATAATAACTTTTGTTTCCAACCTTGTATACGCTTCCACACCTTATCCTTCAAATATTCAAACATCTTCGACCGTGAACGGCCTACATATACCGGCAAACCTAGGTATTTGTCACTATGTTCTTGTTGAGACAAATTTAGTGCTGACATAAATTGAGCTCTCTTATCCTTATCAAAGTTTTTACTAAACATAATCGAGGACTTATCTTTGTTTATAATCTGCCCCGAGCAGTTCTCATATAGTTGTAGGATATGCTCAGCTGATTTGCATTCCCTTCATTAAATTTTAGAAGTAGCAAAGAGTCATCTACAAACAAAAGGTGAGTAATACTCAGCGCATTCAAACATATACTAAGCCCTTCCAACAATCATCTATGCTCAGCATCATTCAACAAGGAGGAAAAACCTTCAACACATAATAAAAAGAGGCAAGGGGATAGGGGATCCCCTTGTTGTAGTCCTCTCGAGGGATTAATCTCATCTGTAAGACAACCATTGACTTTGATACGATAATACACACTGCTGACACACTGCATGATCAAATTTACCCAACGTGGATCAAACCCCAGCTTTTGCATCATGCTCTGTAAGAAATGCCATTCAATTTTGTCATAGGCTTTACTCATATCAAGATTGAGGATAGCATAGCAATCATTTACACTTCTCTTATATTCTAGGAAATGTGCCTACCCGGGATAAAACCACTCTTGCTAGATGGTGAGATCTAGAGAGCCCACGGGGGTGTTAATCCCTGTGATTTAGTTGTTCGGCAGGGTGAAATCTAAGGCTAAGAACTCGAAGGTCGCGCACGAGCACGCGGAACACAAAGAACAGAACGAGTTTATACTAGTTCGGGCCTCCAAAGAGTAAAGCCCTACGTCTAGTTGTTGGTGTAGATTGCTTGAGGACTGCGTATGAGTACAAGGGTCACCTCGCCCGCCTTATATTGGCGAGCGGATGAGGTCGGTTCCCAGACTCCTGGTCGGTTACATCCAGGAGACCTAAGTCTCGGCGATTACACCGCTTGTGATATCCTGACGATCTTCTTAGCCGGAATCCACTGATGTCTTGTCTTGTACGCCAATTCTTGAGGTCGTTCTGGATTAGGTTGTCTGGGGAATCTTCTGGAAGGTCTTCAGGAGGCCGTGTGGGCCGCCAATTAGGTTGGTTGGGCCCACTGACAGGTCGACGGGTCTTCTGATAGGCCGGACTCACTTGTCGGGGACGACCGTGACCTCATCGGTGGGGACCTAGGGGTACCCATGTCTCACAAGCCCCCGAGCAAGGTGTATGCGCAGCGACCTTAGAAAGGTCATGACAAAGTCGTAGAGCTATCGACAGGTCGAATAGCATGCACGTCGGTCTAAAAGAAAAAAGGAACAAGTCAGCTTAGCAGCTGACCTGTTTGTAGTCTTGCAGACCGAAGAGAGGTCGAGTGACGAACTATGGGAAGCAGGCTTCCAATAGATCGAAATGACAATGAAAAATTTAGAGGGCATCAAGGATACACTCATATAGTAGTATCTGAGCATCGTGGTAGGCAGGATGGCCGGTATGATGATCCAAAAGAAAAAACAGTAGAAAAAATAGGTCGAGTGACGACGTGATGAGAAATTGGTTTCCCAATATGTCAGTACAACTAAGAAAATAAGAGGGCGTCGAAGACGCACTCGTTGAGTAGTCCCCGAGCATTGAAGCAGGCAACATGGCTGGTTTGATGCTCAAAAAAGAGAAGAAAAACTGAGTCATGTCCTTGATCGAACGAAGTGTAGAGACACCCAGATCTCCAAGCATGGCTGCAAGGAGTCTAGCAGGGCTAACCTCGAGGAGGCCTCGTAGGCATTCCGTCCTCAAAAAGGCCTCAAGTCGATGATGTCCTGTATCCGAGGGTATCCAACAGGATCTTGAAAGGTGTGTCGTATGAAGTGGTCATCCGTGGTGGTTGAAATTGTCGACGATGAAGTTGTAGGTGTGATGTCGATCTTGAACGATTGGAGTGTAGAGACATCCAGATATCCTGCATAGCTGCAAAGAGTCTGGCAGAGCCACCCAAGGCATGCCGACCTTAGGAAGGTCTCAAAATAGAAGTGCTCAAGCACCCGGAAGCACTTGGCAGGGCCACCAGGTGCGCACCCCACAGGGAGGCCTTCATTCCCGACGTAAAATCCTGGGTGTCCTGAACTAGCTGGCAGGCCTACAAGAGCACACCAACCTCGGAAGGTCATGCATCCGGGCACCCAACTAGGTAGGCAGAGCCATAGACATATCGTGGTATTACAAGACCTAGGTTTTAAGGCACACCAACTTCGAGGAGGTTGTTTTGGTGTCCATATGACCAACATAGCTGCCAGCCATCCAGCGGAGCCATTGTACCAAGGTATTGGCAACCTCAGCAATAGGCACACCGACCATGGGGGCCCGACGAAAATTGTAGATCTCCATGATGCTTCTAATCTCCATGGTACTTTTAGATCTCCAGGCGCCCAAACGGATTTGGCAGAGCAACGAGGCACACCTACCCCTGAAGGTCTTCAATCGAACATATGACCATTTTGCTTAGGAAATAGAAATATAGGCTGATTGGAATAGGTCAGCTTACGTGCAGAGCCATAGCGGGTGCACCAGGACGCAGAGCCTAGCGGGTGCAAATAAAAGGCACCAGGTCGTAGAGGGAGGTCATGGATTCGTCGTCGTATGGGGCTAAGTTAGGCGCTGGGCCCTCTGACACATGGTCAGGTTTTTTCGTGTAGCGTAGACTGCAGGGTCATGGGTCAACAGTAGTTGGAGGTTCTTTTGCCACCCAGGAAACGTCAAACTACCCACGAATTGAGGGGGTTACTGTAGCCATGTGACTCTGTTGCAGGCTCAGGCATCATTGATGCACTAGCGACAAGGACGTCGCGAGACAGGAAATAAAGTCATTGTCTTTAATCACGCACATCTTTGCAGGCCCTCTAGACTACGGGGTGACAGTGTCATTACTCCGCCAGCTGCCCGAAGCCCAGCTTTGGCTATAAATAGCACCATGAGACTAAAGGAGGCAAGCACCGAGCATTGTTGAGCTATGAAGCCGCAGAGTAGTAATCCCACCATACCATGGGCATGTGTTCGTCCGCCAGATTGTAGATTGTTGTGGTTGTAGAAGTTTGGAGGTCTTGGAGTTGGTCAAGGACCTGACGAATCGGGGGGTGCTGGGGCTTCAGTCGCTAGGTCATTTTGTCGGCGGCTGATTCAGCCGATCAAGGAGGGTTCACCCCGCATATGAGTATTGGAGCCAGTCGAACCCCACGTGTGAGTTCAACCACAAGATCTCCAAAGAGGAGATGGCAGCCAGAGTGTCCCAGATTTATTCAGGGAAAGTGAAGATCAAGAGGTGCCCAAAGGCACACTCGCTGAAGAGGTCGGCTGGCCCGGTGAGTCTAGGGACCTATTTTACTTTGTTTCACTTTGTTTTGCTGACTTACGTCGTTTAACCTTTTTGATCATTGGTTGCTTGCAGGAACGTGAGCGCCAGTTTTGGTGCCTGGCACCTCTTCGTGAACGCATACAGCACCGGCGGAAGCTAAGGTCGGACAAGTATCAACCTCCGCGGCTCGGCTGCTAGAGTTCTATGAGTCGGACTCGTCAGTGGAGGCTGACGAAGACACCGACAATAAGGTCAGTGGAAGCGTAGGGATGGGCCTGGATGCGAGTAGTGTTGCGAGGCCCAGGCGCAAGACCAGGGTGGCAGCAGCGAAGCAGTCAGCCACGACGGCTGCTGCTAAGGCCACCACGGTGAAGGCTGTGGAGAAGAAGAAAAGCAAGAGGAAGGCCAGTTCTTCGCTAGCGGTTGAGACGCCGATGATTCCGACGCCTCAGTCTAAGGAGGTCGAGTCGGAAGAAGAAGAAGAAGAAGAAGAAGAAGAAGAAGAAGAAGAAGAAGAAGAAGAAGAAGAAGAAGAAGAAGAAGAAGAAGAAGAAGAAGAAGAAGAAGAAGAAGAAGAAGAAGAAGAAGAAGAAGAAGAAGAAGAAGAAGAAGAAGAAGAAGAAGAAGAAGAAGAAGAAGAAGAAGAAGAAGAAGAAGAAGAAGAAGAAGAAGAAGAAGAAGAAGAAGAAGAAGAAGAAGAAGAAGAAGAAGAAGCTACTGAGGAGCTGCCGGTCGTGCAAGATCGGCCGGTGAGGAGGTCGTTAGTCCCGCAGCCAAGAGGCAGCGGGAATTGGTGGAGAAGATGACGGAGGATGCCCTCCGCCATAGTTTGGAGGCACAACGAGCTGCCGCTGCTACACATGCAAAGATGCCTGTGTTGAATAGGCCACAGTTTTTTGGGCCAAAACCTTATGTCCCGACCATTGCGAGGTAAAGTCTTCACTGCTCGATATATTTAACTCGTTGTTGCCGTGTTGTTTATGCTTTGCTTGAATGTTTGCATGTCGGTTGTGAGCCTCAGCGCGACCTAGGCGCTCAGGCCTCACCCTCCCGCACGAGGTCGCTTGACCCCAGGGGCGCGGTGTAGTCGCTTGTCGACGATGCAAGAACGGTGACCCCACCATCGGCTATCGATGAAAGGGTGGTGAGTCCACTGCCGGCTACAGATTCGAGGATGGCGACTCTGCCATGCGGTGATGAGGCGGGAGCAGGAGGTGCTCTAGGGGACGTTGGAACGTCGGCTTCTCCGTGGGTCATCGATATGGATCCATCAGCGCAAGTCCTGGTAGGGTGGACGAAGGCCTGGTCAAGGACCAGGCTCAGATCGACCAAACGCCGAGTGGTCCGGGGACGTCTGGCATATAGGTACCTAATTCTTCCTTGACGAGCCCGAGGTTGCCGCGACGAGAGATTGATTGGAATGACACTCCTTGGCAGGAGGACATTTTTGATGACAACGAAGATATGCGGGCTGTGCGGAATGCCATTGTGACCCTTAATATTGCGTTAATGGTAAGTTTTTATGATGTTCTTTATCACGATGTATTTTTGAGCCATTATTGATCCGCTATTGTACTAGCGCAGTTGCTAGCTGAGCGTGCTAATGGTCGGGTCGACCTGTTGAATGATGCAGTGGCGACACGTCTGCGAGTTGCTGAGCTGGAGTAGTAGCTCAGAGAGGTCCGCGAGGTGGCAGCCATGGAGAAGAAGAAGCTCGAAGATGAGCTCACCGAGGATATGCGCAGGATCCATCAGGCCAATGCACAATTCAATGCTTTAACCATTAGTTAAGTTGTAATTTTGTGTTGGTAATATTTTTGCAGTAGCGTAGAGGTCTTCAGTACTGAGTATCAGTTTTGCAGATGTCCGCAATCGTGAGGAGGAACTCAATAACAACCTGACGAACACCAAGGAGAAGGTCTGGTCCTTGGAGGTGTCGCTTCGAGAGGTTGAGGCTGGGGGCTATGAACTCAAGCGGGTGATGAAAGAAGCTACTGAGAAACATGCTCGTCGAGACCGTGAGGTCGAATTCGAGGTTGCTTTGAAGTCTTTGTAGAATGACCAAGTGATCATTGCAGGATATGAGGTGGAGCTGAGGGACTTGAAGGGTACTGCCAGTTATGCCATGGATTGCATTGCAGTGCCGGTTGAAGGGGAGGAGGCGAAATCTGTTGTAGATCGTCTCATTGACACCCCTGACAGGCTCCTTACGTTGCTGAAGGTGACGAGCTTGGCAGCTGTTACAGATGTGCTGGTGAGGTTGAAGTCACACTACCCCGACGTTGGCATGGCCAAGGTCAAAGGAGGTCCTGATGCTGAAAAAGACCTCGCAGCCCTGGAGCTGGAAGTTCAAGATGCTGCATTGGAATTGGCAGACTCCTTGCACTACGAGTGTGATGACGGCGAGTAGTATTCTTGGACTAGGAGTTGTACCTCCTCCTTTTTTCAGTCTTGTAGACAGTGCATCATGACAAATATTTTGTTATGCCGAAATGGCGTATTTGCCTTCTGCCTGCGCGAGCTTGCTAGTCTTGTAGATGACGGTGTGTTGTTTCTTGCCTCGCTGCCCTTACCAAGTCTATGTCTACAAGTATACAAGTGCCAATCAGGACATGCCGCTTCACCAGCGGTGACACAACCAGATACATAGCCTAGACCCGGAAAGTCTGTAATAGTCCACAACACTGCTGCCTTTAATTGGAACCACTCGCGCTTTGATGTGTCATAAGTTCTAATCCCCTCGTCAAACATATCTACCATATCATCCATAAGTGGCTCAATAAAAACATTCATATCACTACCATGAGCATGTTTTTCAGGAATTAGGAAAGAAAGTATAAAATTTGATTGCTTCATGCACATTGATTGTGGATAATTGTAGGGAATACATATACTAGGCCAAATGCTATAGCTAATATTTTGGGTTCTATAAGGATTAAAACCATCACTGGCAAATGCAAGATGTATATTTCGATTATCCTTATCAAACTCAGGATGATTAAGATCAAAGTCTTTCCATAAAGGAGAATCTACAGGATGCGTAAGAACATCATCTCTTGTTCACTCCTCATCATGCCATCTTGTTAGAGCTGCAGTTTTAGAGCATAGAAACAATCCTTGGAGGCTTTTCTTTATTGGAAAGTATCTAAGAACCTTTTTAGGAACCTTGTACACATGTTTCCCATCTAGACTCTTCCTAGCTGATTTCCAACGTGAAACCTTGCACTTTAGACATGATTCAAAATTTTCATAATCCTTCCGATATAGAATGCAATCATTTTCACAGGCATGAATACTAATGTACCCAAGTCCTATGGACATAATCAATTTCTTAGTTTCATAGTAGTTTCTGGGTAGTGTTGAACCCTCAGGTAAGACATCATTAAATAGATCTAGCATAAGGTCAAAACTTCTCTCGATCCATCCTCCAAGGAGCTTGATGTGAACAAGCCTAATCAAGAAACGCAGTTTAGTGTACTTCTTACAGTTAAGAAATAATTCTTGACTATTGGCTTCTACCAACTTCTGGAGGTCAACCAGTTCGTTAGGAAACACATCAGAACTATTGTCTTCAAAATCCCCTCTATCATCTAAACCACAAGCTAGGTCTCTAAGAAATGCAGACATGTCATCTTCCTCACTAGACTCTTCCACAGGATCAGCACCATCTCTATTGTTGGTATCAACAAAAGAGGAACTGGCTTCCCCATGTAAATTCCAAGCTGTGTACCCTTGCAGAAAACCATTACATATTAAGTGTTCCCGTATTTCACTTGAGTCCCTCCAAAATGAGTTAACACACTTTGTGCAAGGGCATAGTATTTTGTCCCCTACTGCTGAATTCCTAAATGCAAAAGTTAGGAAATTGTTGACCCCTTGTGAGTATTCCTTTGCGTGCCTAGCATCAATATTGATCCATGATTTATCCATGATTCTTTGTGGGGAGTGGCTTTCAGATTATACTTGCTCAAACTAAAAAATTTTTAACATAGACCAAGTAAAAATTAAATAAACAATTACAGCAAGCATTTGCATTGCCCACATCAAGCAACACAAGTTAAAAGGCAGTAGCAACACATATACAAAGATAAATGTGGAAGCCAAGTGTGATAGTACAAGAAGGCAGTGACACATGAATTATTTCTGGACATAGAACCAATAAGTGTTAAGTGCATACCTATGGTACTTCAATCTGTAGGCCGCAAACAATGTGAGGTCAACGTCGGTGGAGCAGGTTCTTGGGGACCGTGGAGGAGCACCACGGGCAGCCTTGTCTTGTGTTGTTGAAGAAGACCTTGTGTCAGCCTCGTGTTGTTGGTGCAGCTGTGTTCACAAGCCCCTGTCGAGTTTGAAGCACCAAGGGAACAGCTTAAGCATGCATGAACCAAATAGTACAATGAGCTAGTAATAATGGTGTGAAACATATTGATATGAACCTAGACCACAGATGGATAAATTAGACAATTTCTAGCATGCATACATATAATTAGAACTAACACTAATAAATAGCTAGGAACATAACTGCTGAACAGAATCATCAATTGCCGCCAAAATAAATTAAATGAGCTTATTTTTAGCTTTTAGCACTAGCCAGCAGAACATGTATAGCACTATCACTTGGCATTACACGAGTCATCTTATGGTTAGCCAAATTTCATTACAAAAAGGCCTAAACTCTTCCTAGCATACTGCTTGGCCTCTAAAAGATTTAATCTGGACAGTGTGTTATTGTTTTTTCATTTACCATTGCTAATTAAGGCAGACAAATTGATACAATCTCCGAGACAAAAGACAAGGGTTATAAAACCCAAACCCAATTCTTGTGCTATTCAAGAAATTTTCATACTCTGATCTGAGCTCCTAACAGGACAATTAAGTCAAACATAACATAAATGAGTCTGTACCAACTAAATGGGTCGGCTTGCTCCACAATGTAAGTATCATACTGCTTAGCTTAAAAAATAAATCTTGTCAAGCAAAAAACTATGCTTGCAGACCTACCTCCCTTCAGCCAGAGCAAGAGGGTCTTCTTCTCCACATCGTGCGTGGCCTTGAAGAAACATCAGAAGAGGGTGCGGCTGTTGAACTCGTTAGCCGTCATGTAGCCGGCGAACTACTGGAACCCGACCTCTAGGCGGCGACGGAGGGATGGGCGGCGACGTCGGGTTACGAGAGGGCTGGGGTAGTGTCGGGTTGGGAGGAATGGACGACAGCGTCGAGATGGGATGGATTGGCGGCGGCGGCGTGGGAAATCCCTAGGACGGTGTAGGGATGCGACGGATTGGCAGCGGCATCGGGGTGGGAGGGATTGGTGGTGGTGTCAGGGTGGGAGGGATTGGCGGCGGTGTTGGGGTTACCTCGGTGCGTCGCGGTGTGGGAAAGAGGGGCAACGTTGCCATGGTGGCAGCAGTGCTGGGCGGCAGTGGTGGGTGGCATCAGCGTGGTGGCAGCAGCGGTGGCGGCATAGGCGTGGCGGCGGTGGGCAGCAAGGGCACAGTGGGAGGCGAGTTCGTTTAGTTCGAGGGGGGGGGGCAGGTGAGAGGATAAGGGTAGGGTTTCCATTTTCACGGGCCAGGCCAACATTTCGCGGGCCAAACAAAATTTACGCGGGCCAACCAAAATTTAGGCGCGCTGAGTGGGGCCCATATATGTTTGCGTCAGACTATACGATGCTATAGTTTATTTTAGCGTCAGACAGAGAGGCGCTATATCTGGATCTTTTTAGCGTCAGCCAGCACATCGCTAAACACGGATTTAGCATCGGATCATCTCTGAGTAATATTTAGCGTTAGGTTATCCATCGATAGAGAAAAAATTTAGCGTTAGATTTGTGATGGTAATTCGGTGTTGTGGCTTAGTGTACTCACCGAGAGGCTAGCTTACCGACGTCCACAGCTCAGCGTGGAGGCTTACGTGCGGTCGGCGCGCGAGGAGGAGTCTAGGACACAGGTCGGCCGGCCCAGGCCACTTCGAGGTCGGCCGACACAGCCCACTTCGAGGCTCAGTCGGCCCCCCTTTGACCTAGCTGCCATTCAGGCTATTTATAGCCCCGAGGCCAGGTGCCACGCATCAACTCATTCACTATCCACCACCGAGGAGCAGAGAAGAGAGGGACACCATCTCAGAGAGGAGAGGGTCGAGCTAGTTGAATAGGATCTCCCTAGCCGGCGTGGGAACCTTGCAAGGAAAACCACGTCGGAGTTCCCGGAGCTAGAAGCAAGTTCAAGGTAGGATCCCGGTGGCGATCTTGATTCATGTACCATGTATTATGTTGAATTATCAAGTTGCAATCTGATTTCTAGCGATCGAGTGTTTCTCCTATGATTTTGATTTCAATAGGCTTTTTGTATCTTAAGATCTATTCTCGACATAGATCATTGAGGGTGTTCTTGTAGCCGTGGTGGCTAGAGGTGCTTGCCTAACCTTTCGAGAGATTTCAACTTGTCCTTGGACTAACCCTAGACTAACCTGCACGAATAGGGGTGCGTTGTGATAGAACGGTGGCTCCAAAAGGCGGGTGTTTTGGGAGTCGGGCGGGAAACCGTGATTTAAAGATGCTTTTTATGAGATTGAACTTATTTATTTCTTCTTTGCACGGAACTTCTACGGAGGCTTGATCCAATCTTTCTAGATTGGTTTATCTATTCCTCTCTACCTTTTGCTACCTTTGATTTTCATAGATTATATTTGTTTTCCTGATGTTCCTTAGATTAGATGCATAAGATTCCCCTTTGAAGATCAATGTTATGGGCTTTATTAGATTGATTCTTGCATCACACATTTGTTCCAGAAATTCGATACCATAGGTTCACATTTGAGGGAAGAAGGGTCCCTTGACTATGATGGAGGACTCGACCGCTTGCAAGTCACATTAATTTTTGATACGAATATACATCATCCCTCGCTCTGTTGACAGCAGCGACTATTTGAAACCCTTCGCTGGGCCAGCCTTCAAACCGCGTGTCGGCCCTAGGCCCTTGGGGGCTAGTGACGGTTCGCGTCGTAGTCATTATTTCTCCCGCGGGGAGATTTCAACCAGTTGGGATGGTCGTGCCTCCGATCGACGCAGGTCATCTGATCGTGGGGAGTTCATTGGTCGCGCTTTTCCCACTGGCGACCCTTTAAATCCCCTCCCCCTAGGAGGTTTTTGCCTCATTCTACTCACTAGCTCCTGCAGTAGCATTTGTGGTGGAAGTGGACAAACTTAGTCAGGGGATTTTGAAAAAATGTTAATTCGGCTCCTTCATCTGCGATGGATAGGGGGAAGCGCGCCGCATTGGGTGATTTGCCGCAGCCGCCGTCACTATGCCACCGGAGGTAACTACCGTCGCTTGGGTGGCAGCGGTCATCCTGCTCTGGCCTCTCGTTTTTTTCATTGTCTTCACCTCCGTTTTTCGTGTCCGGGGCATCTGAGGTGCAGCAGCCTCGAGTGTCGAGTCCCGGTCCGGTGGTGCAGCCCCCGTAGTTGGGGCGTCCCGGGAGGAGGTCCTCTTCCTGACGACGCATGTGGTAGAGACGGGGAGCCACCTGGAGGAGGCTCTGCGCGATCGCCGCAGTATCGAGGAGGCGTTGAAGGCTGCCCGTGCAACACTTAATGCCATCGAGGCAGAGGTCGAGGCGGCTCATCTTGCCGCTGACGGTGCGGAGGCCAGCCGAGTTGGTATGTGTCTTGTAATGATTTTTGTTCCCCGTTTGACTTCTTGAGGGGTGGGGTTTCCCTATTTTCCGTCTCTATTGTAGAAATGAAAGAGGATGCTCGAGCTCCGGGGTAGATGGGAGTTCTGCGACGTCGAGATTTCGATGCGGAGATGCATCTTGACGTTCTGAAAACCGCGGCGCAGGTAGCCATCGACGTTGTGGACTAGCTTCGAGCACTACCCGACCGTGTCAGGGGGCGGTATGTGCCAGGGTGCATCGAGAGGCGTCGGAAGCTTTAGCCACGGCCAACGCGCAGTCGGACGAACCATGCCTCTCATTCATTCCGCCGGGATGGCACGAGGTGTACAATGTTGTTGGAGTTCACCATGACTTGTTGGAGTTCACCAGAGCTGCCAACGCCTTCACCAATGGGGGCGATGTCGACGAGATCCTTTGTGGCGACAGTATTGGTGGAGCTGGCGGTGTGTAGGCTTTGTAGGTCAAGTCCGCTGATGTGTACCGTGGCCACGTCCACCATGTTGGACCCCCTTTTTAGTGATCTTGAAGTGTTTTCCCTCCTGTCTCTCTTCCATTTCCTTTCCTTGTTGTGTTAAGGTACGAGCATTTTCCTGGGCTCTGGGACAGAAAATAAAGAAAAAACACCATTTTCCCGAGTGGGGGGGGCCTGAGATACAAGGGATTTGTTGGGTAACAAAGAAATGCTTTGTGGCTGGAGAGGAAAAACTAGGCTATCTTCCCTACTGGGAACACGAAAGCTTTCTTTTTCTTTAAGGGTAGAAACAATGTAGCTATTCAATGTTCCAGGTGTTGGTGATGGGTCGGCCGTCTTCATCCTTAAGCTTGTAGGTACCGGGACGAAGAACTTAGTCGATGATGAAGGCGCCTTCCCATGGCGCTGATAGCTTGTGGCAATCTTTGTTGCTCTGGACCCGACATAGCACCAGAACCCCGACTTGGAATGCCCTTTCCCGAATGGTGCAACAATGGTAAAGCCGCATCGCCTGTTGATACCAAGCGGAGTGTAGAAGTGCGACGTCCTGCACCTCTTCGAGCTGGTCGATAGCGTATTCGACAGAGACTTAGTTTCCGTAGTCGATGTCTGTTGGGAGGACCACATCCGACCCATGGACCATGAAGAATGGTGTGTATCCGGTGCCGCGCGTGGGGGTAGTTCGTAGGCTCCAGAGCATCGAGGGCAGCTTGGCAACCCACATTGCCTTGAACTTCTCGAGCCTCTTGAAGATGTGCGGCTTCAGTCCCTACAGGATCATCTCATTCTCCCTCTCGACCTACCCGTTAGTCCTCGAGTGACTGACTGTGGCCCAGTCCATCCGAATGTTGTTGTCATCGGAAAAGCATCGGAACTTTTTGCTGGTGAAGATTGATCCGTTGTCGGTGATCATGGCGTTGGGATCCCGAAATGGTAGATGATGGTTGTAAAGAACTCGATGGCCTCCTCTGATCTTACACTACATATAGGTCACGCCTCGATCCACTTGGACAACTTGTTGATTGCCACGAGCAGGTGCGTGAAGCCCCCAGGTGCTTTTCTTAGTGGGCCTACCATATCGAGCCCCCACACAGGGAAGGGCCAGGTGAGGGAAATGGATTGGAGTGCCTGCGCCGGGAGGTGCGTTTGTCGAGCGTGGAACTGGCAACCTTAACATCTTCATACAATGATCTTGGCATCAGCGACTGCTGTGGGCCAGTAGAAACCTTGCCGGAAAGCGCTGCCAACAATTGCTTTGGAGGCGTATGATGGCCGCAGTCCCCTGCATGGATATCTTGTAGCAGTTGGCGTCCTTGGTCTGCGAGGATGCAATGCATGAGTATTCCAGCCGCGCCTTGATGGTAAAGGTCCTCGTTGATGAGCCTGAAGGATTTGGCTCGTCGTGCGATGCGTTGGGCCTCGGCGCTGTCAGTCGGGCGCTTCCCTTCCACCATCCACTCTAGGATCGGGATCCTCCAGTCAGGCTCCTCAAGGTTGGGCTCTAAAGCCTCTCCCAGTGCCATGACCTCCTGAAGGTCTGGCGGTGAGGGTGGTCGTCCTCCCTGTCGTGGATAGAGGGCTCCCACTGGTCGCTTGTGAACATGCCATTAGGAACTGGCGTTCGGTTTGAGGCCGCATTTGCCAAAGTGTCAGCCACCTCATTGTACTTCTACAGCACATGCTTGAGCTTGAGTCCATGGAACTTGTCCTCGAGTTCTCTAATGGCCTTGCAGTAAGCCTCCATCTTGGGGTTGACGCAGTTGGCTTCCTTCATCACCTGGTTGACAACAAGCTCGGAATCCCCTCAAACTTCAAGGCGTCGAACCCGTATCTCGAGAGTGATCTTGAGCCCGTTGAGGAGGGCCTCACACTCCGCCACATTGTTGGATACTGGGAAGTGGAACCGAATCATGTATTCCATACGCACCCCTAGAGGCGAGATGAAATTGAGTCCGGCTCCTCCTCCTTCCTTTGTGAGGGATCCGTCGAATTACATGGCCCATGTCTCATGTTCGACTGGGGCCACTGGCATTTGGATCTCCATCCACTCGGCAATGAAGTCAGCTAAGACATGGGATTTGATGGTAGTGCGAGGAGCGTAAGCAATGCTCTGCCCCATCCACCTCTGGGCTTTGGATTACCTCTTTGAGTGGGTATTTCAAAACCACTGTGATTGAATGCGTGTAGAAATACTGCTTGAGCTTCCTTTTGGAGATCAACATGGCATAAATGAGGTTCGGGATCCATGGGTAGCGGGTCTTGGAATCGAAGATTACGTCGCTGACAAAGTAAACCGGTCGTTGCACTTTTAACACTTTGTCCGGCTCATCACGCTTGACAACTAGAACTGCGCTAACGACCTGAGTCGTGGCAGCGATGTGTAGCAACATCGGCTCCCCAAGCGCAAGCGCCATGAAGATAGGTAGTTTCACGAGCAGCTTCTTGAGGGACTCTAATGCCTCTTGTGCCTCCGAGGTCTATGTGAAGTGCTCCGACATCTGTAGAAGCTGATAGGGAGGTAGGCTTTGTTTGCCTAATCGGGTGATGAATCGACTAAGGGCCGACAGGCACTCAGTCACTCATTGGACTCCCTTGATGTTTTGAACAGGCCCCTTGTTGGTGATGGCCGTGATCTTTTCTAGATTGGCTCTATGCCGCATTACGATACGACGAAGCCGAGGAGCATCCTTCGCGGGACCTCGAAGACACACTTCTCAGGGTCAAGTCGGACCTGGAATTTTCTCAACTTCTCAAAGACGGTCGTAAGCTCGGGGACTGTTGATAGGTAAAACTCGTATGAAGTTTCGATCCGCAAGCGTACGGATCTCCTATCCCCTTCCTCACCTACAGGAGATCCCAAGGTTCTTGTCAACCCAAGGAGCAAGGGGATTACTAGCGTTTAACCTCACACTAATCTAGTTGATTGAGTACTTATGATAGAAAGATTAATCTACAAAGTAAAGACAAACTAACCCTAGATCACGTTAAAGAGAGATGAAAGGTGCACAAGTATGAAGAACGTATGCCCATGGAGTCAAGGAACTTGAAGATGCAATCACCCAAAACATGGTAAAGCTCCGATCCAATCTATCTATGTGTGTGATCAAGAATATGATCCAAACAAGATATATAGGTGACTACACTTCAAGTTCCGTTACAACACTTTGGAAAAACGAAAGACTTTACCCCATCATGGCACTAGGCATGACACCGTTGAGATGGTGGATGCCTCCGACGGAGAAGGATCTTTGTTGTCCTTCAACTCCGGCGGCGCCGTGGCGAGCTCTCGGCATCCTCCTTCCTCATGGCGACCTCCCTTGGGCTTCTCAATGATCTCTCCTGAGTGTTCTCCCCCAAGGGTCTTTTTAGTAGTCGATTCTCTCTTCCTCGGCGGCTCCGAGGGACTAGACGGCGTTTTTGGCTAATGGCAGCTTGCCCCAGCGCTTAGGGTTCCACGAACTTAACACCGAAAAAAGGGCGGCGTGAACTGACACAAAAATGGACTCGGCCGGTCCGAACGGGCCGACCGGCCTGGGCCTTTTCTGGGCCGGTTCGGGCTCGTTCTTCTTCCCACTGCTCATCTTGACATTTTGCACTTGGCCCCCTTCATTTGTGTCATTTTGAGGTCATCATCACCGCGATCAAGTTGTAGGATCTTTGTGCATGAACTTCCGATCTTTTCATCTCGATCCTCGGGAGTTCTCCAATCAAGCACATTGGTCCTTGCCACCTTTGGGGGCAAGTTCGCACATGGTCGGAGCTCCTTGATTGTCTTGCAAAATGTTCTCCGAACTAGTTGCATCTTCGCTTATTTAACACGTGAATTCCTGCAAAAACAATATACTCCAAAATGCACATCCAATGGTGAATTTGTTCCTTAGCAAGCCTAGTGGCGGGTTAGTTCCAAAATGAAGTTCAAACCATAACATAACAATTGTTCTTGGTTGACGGAAATCGACCGCCAACATCCCCCCATGCTTAGATCCTGCTCATCCTCGAGCAAGTTGCTCACAAGTTGTTCATCCAAAGTGTTGAAACATGCTTCACTAATTCCTCCCTTACAAGTTCGTCAATCATTCATCTTTAATATAAGAGACATGAAACAAAGATCATAATGTAAACATGGGAGTTTAGAAATTTACCAACTCAAGACTTACCCCACAACTCATACCTTTCGCTAGAGATCCTCATCTCCAGCCACACTTTCATTCTTTCTTACATCGGAGGGTTTTCACAAGCTCTTAGAAATAAAAATTCCTACATAAAGTATTAGACAAAGTCCTCCTCCAAGTTGTCACATGTCACTCATTTAAAATGGCTATCCTAGATAATTTCATAAACTCTCACCTCCCATAAGTCTCATTTATAATGTAAGGTGGAGCTTTAAGTATGGCTAGTGAATTTAGCACAAGTATTATCAAGCTAAGAAAATCCTCTAATGGTCGTTCACCTTCAAAACCAATGATCATGAGATTTAAACATATGTAAGGGTATCGAGGATGAGAAGATTTAGAATGGTGGACATGTGCAAAGGGAAAAAGAATAATGACTTCAAGGCACTAATGATGTCCTCGATGTCGGATTGCACATGGTATGGAATATCGAAGATTTGTTCTCAACATCATCGCATCCTTCTTTGCACTTCTCTTGATATTCACTTGATTTATCATCCCTCATTATATCCTTCTTGCATTGCCTTGGATTTTTCTCTCTTTTCTTTTTCTTTCTTTCTTCTCTTTTTTTTGTGTGTGCACACACATATAGATAAATATTTTATTCTTTCCTCACATCTTTATCTTCTTTTCCGAAGCCTTTCGCCCATCCTTTTGACATGAATACCAATCTGAATTTTAAATAAAACCTTATCTAAAAGTTAAACAAATCTTCGGACATGGGTTGTGTTCATGGAATAAGATGATAAAAGATGTTTATGGTTTCATGTATGGAATTCAGTGATGTATGGGGCATTCATTGTGAAATTCCCATTACCGAATATATGACAAGGCTAGCAATAAAAGATATAACATCAAGGACATGGTCATTGCTTGAAATTAGACCTCCCAAAGTGTAAGGTCCTAACCCAATTCATCATGCTAAACAACACTTATTGTGGAGTATATATATAGTTTAGGCCATGTGAGGATACACTTGCCTCTCAACTTGGAGAAAGAAATTGCTAACCTTCATTGCAAGGCGTTTTTCATATTTTTCAGAAATAAATACCTCCAATATTAGTATTACTCAAAGTGTTGCCAAAGTAAGGTCCTAGATCAAAGTTGAGTATGGATACTTTCAAAGGTAAACTTCCACTAAGGACCACGGTAAACAATTATTCACAATGCTCATGCTCAAATAATAAGGAAAAAATAAAAAGATAACAAGTAAAAGAAACAAAAGACTTGCATGACACAAAATATATAAGACTCTTTTTAATTCTTTTTCTTGACTCAACGCTAACTTAAGACACATCATGAGCTAAAAAAATTTAAAAACACGATTCAAACTTGACTCGACTTTAAGACTTGACCTTCCACCACTGGAGCAAAAATTTTAGAAAAAGCTAGCTCCCCCCATTCTTAGATCTTACGACGTTCTCATCGTAATTTTTCAAGAGGTACAAGAGGAAAGCTAGCTACTACACCTAATGAAACTTGCCACAAGAAGAGCATCACACCTTATTCGGGAAAACTCAGTCTTTCCTAATTTTGAAGTTGCTAAAAAGGTTGGCAAAGATAGGAAATAAATCGAGCCGTGTCCCAATGAAAAATAGACACGAACTGATATGACGGGATGCAGGGCCGGTCGGCATGGGCCGGCCGGCCTACCCCTGGTTTTGGGCCCCCGTGGCCCATCTTCTGCGGGCCTCTGTGTTTCGTGCATACTAGCCTATGTGGTGAAAAGGCCCAGATAAAAATCACGGAAAGCACTCTATAAATATAAGAAAAGTAAACGAATTATATAAAAGTTACATAGTTTTACGTCTTAGGCTTCATGCTCGGGCTCGTCCTCCATGGTGTATATGTCAATGTAGTCGATGGGCACGACATCGGGCTCAAGAGAAACCTTCAATCGCTGTCCATTAACCACATATTGTTCTCCTTTTATATCCATAATCGTTACCACTCTGCTTGGCGAGACTGAATGGACAACATACGGTCCATCCCATTTGCTTTTTAATTTGCCTTTTCTGAATATCTTGAACTTTGAGTTAAAGAGGAGGACCTTGTCGCCTTCTTTGAATCCCTTCGGTTGAAGTCTTTTATCATACCATTGTTTCATTCTTTCCTTGTAGATGGTTGCACTCTCATAAGCTTTGAGGCTCATCTCTTCTAATTCACTTATTTGAATTCTTCGCTTGATTCTCGCGGCATCCACATCAAGATTCATCTCCTTTATCGCCCAATACGCTTTTGTGCTCTAATTCCAAAGGCAAATGACAAGATTTACCATAGACAAATTGATATGGTGTTATACCTATTGGTGTTTTGTGTGCCATCTGATAAGCCCATAATCCCTCGTCCAACTTTTTCGACCAATCTTTACCTCCCTTCTCAACGGTCTTATTAAGAATATTCTTGAGTTGCCTATTTGGAGTTTCCGCTTGACCATTGGTTTGTGGGTGGTAAGCCATGGCCACTCTATGCTCGATTCCCAACTTGGACAAGCACTTTCTAAAACTATTTCCCGTGAAGTGTGTTCCTCCATCACTTATAAAAATTCGTGGGACTCCATAGCGTGGAAATATAACATTCTTGATCATTGATATAGATTCCTCTGTTGAAGCTCTTCGACAAGGCATGGCCTCTACCCACTTGGATACATAATCAACTAATATATGCTCATATCCATTTGAATTTGTGAAAGGCCCCATGAAGTCAATTCCCCATACGTCGCGTAGATCAATTTGCAAGTTAATTTAAAGGCATAGCACTCCTTTGTGATATATTCCTTGTTCTTTGACATTCCGGACAAGAAGCAACGTACCATTTCACATCTTGATGCATCTTCGGCCAATAGAACCCACTAGCCCATACATTCGCTTGAGTCCTAAAATGTCCATAGTGTCCTCCATACTCGCCTAAGTGACACTTCCTTAATATTTTGAGTCTTTTTTCCCTTGGTACGCACCTTCGCAAGACTCCATCCGCTCCAAGCCTAAAGAGGTAAGGTGCATCCCAATAATATTTTTGGCTCTCGGCCATCACCCTTCTTCGAGCATTCTTATCCAAGTGATCAAGTGGCATCTTTCATATGGCTCTAATAATGTTGATCATCCAAGTGTCGTTGTCAAGGACGCGATATAGATGATCGTCTCTCATCTTGTCTTCGATGGGCTCTTTATCATCCTCACGATTCATTCATGATAGATGGTCGGCCACAACATTTTTCAACCCCTCTTTATACTGAATCTCCACATCGAACTCTTGGAAGAGAAGGATCCACCTAATCAACCTTTGCTTGGCATCCTTTTCAGACAAGAGATACTTGATTGCCACATGATCGGGGCAGACGATTACTTTAGAATTCACAATATAGGATCTGATTTTCTCAAAGACAAATACTACCGCAACCAATTCCTTCTCTGTTGTTGCATTATTTAGTTGACCTCCATTAAGGGTTTTGCTAGCATAATATATAGCATGTACCTTGCCTTCTTTTCGTTGTCCCAACATGGCTCCAACAGCATAGTCGCTAGCATCGCACGTGATCTCAAATGGTTGACTCCAATCGGGCGGTTGAATGATAGGTGCGGTTATGAGAGCTCTCTTTACTGTCCGGGATGCCACCAAGCACTTCTCATTAAATCGAATGACACATCTGTTTTGGAGAAGATTAGTCAACGGCTTTGTAATCTTTGAGAAATCCTTGATGAATCTCCTATAGAATCCCGCATGGCCTAAGAAACTCAAAGATTTGATATCTGTCGGTGGTGGAAGCTTCTCAACCTCTTTAACCTTCGCCTTGTCCACCTCGATCCCTCTCTCGGATATCACGTGTCCCAACACTATTCCTTATTTCACCATGAAGTGACATTTCTCCCAATTTAGCACCAAGTCAACCTCCCCACACCTTGTAAGAACTTTATCCAAATTTGCTAAACAATCCGCAAACATTTTACCATAGATGTAGAAGTCATCCATAAATACTTCAACAATTTTCTCGATGAACTTCGAGAATACCGCCATCATGCATCGTTGAAAAGAGGCTGGAGCATTACACAAACCAAAGGGCATACTTCTATATGCAAATGTTCCATAAGCGCAAGTGAATGTTGTCTTGTGTTGATCATCCGGGTGAATGGGAATTTTCTATCCCAAGTAGCCATCAAGAAAGCAAAAATAGGCATGGTTTGCTAACCTCTCAAGCATCTCGTCGATGAACGGTAGGGGGAAGTGATCTTTCTTTGTTGCTTTGTTCAACTTACGATAATCAATACACATCCTCCATCCGGTCACGGGTCTTTGCAGTCTTAGTTCATTCCTCTCATTCTTCACCAAAGTCAAACCTCCTTTCTCTGGCACACAATGTACGGGGCCCACCCATTCGCTATGCGACACCGGGTAGATGATTCCGGTGACTAACAACTTGATAACCTCCTTCTTCACCACCTCTCGCATCGCATGGGTAAACCTCCTTTGATGGTCCACTAAGGGCTTGCATTTATCCTCCATAGGTATGCGGTGAGTGCAAAACGCTGGGCTAAGTCCTTTGAGGTCATTTATCGAATATCCGATCACTTTCTTGTGCTTTTTCAATAAATTCAGCAACATGTCATTCTCCTCGGGACACAATTCGATACTCACGATCACAGGATAAGTATTGTCCGTCCCCAAAAATTCATATCTTAATCCTTTGGGCAATGGCTTAAGGTCTACCTCTGGTACTTGTGGTTCTTCATGTTTAATTTCCCCGATGTCTTCAAATGTATCTTCCTCTAAGCCTCCATCTTGTGGTTCTAGTCCTTTGGTTGCTTCTATTAATTCTTCATCTAGCTCATTATTAGTTTTATTCTGCATTCCTCTTTGCAATGGATCCCTAAAGGTTTCAACAAAATGAAGGCTCTCTACCTCTTGGTCATCAAGAGGTAGGGGTGAGGCAATTCTAGAAGCGGGAAGAAAGTTATATGTGTGATTTTCCCCATCAATAGTAATAGTTACTTTTCAACTTCTTGGCGATGCGCTTGCGTGCCATGTTGCGCGGCCTCCTCGGCGGTACAGGCAGACTAGCCTCTAGACTAGTCGGAGGATCGTGGATGAGAGGAACATTGGGCAGTCCAGGGCGGCTGAACCTCGACCGCAACTGGAACCACTCCTGAAGCGTCTCCTCGTCCTCTTCATCTGACGTGTCCTCAACGATGACAGTGTCGTCACCTTCGCCGACTTCGCAGCGCTCCTAGGCTTTGCCCATCCCCTCCTTCGGGATATTTACAAGTCGGGGAGGCGAAGCCGGCTCAGAGACAAACTTTACTATGTCATCCTGCAACAAGCACATTGGGTGAGCACGATTACTACCACATAATCAGTACTCGTATACTGAGTGCGGCTACTGACCTCGTTCGGCGGATGAGAGGTAGAGTACTCGGGGACCAGACAGGGCGTGTACGCCGTCATGTCCTTGAAGATTCTGCCCAGCCTATCGATGATGTCGTCATCATCAATTTCACCGACACGCATCCGCGATGAGTCGCCCTCGCCGGTGTATTGGTAGGCGAGGGTGTCGCGAGCCATCAGTGGTTGCACCCTCCTCTTCATAAAGCGGAAGGCCACATGTTCGGCCCTCAGCCCGGCTTCCCTCAAAGCCTTGATCTTCAGTAGCAGCTCGGGTAGCTGGATACCCTCCTGCATCGTCGGCTCCATATTCCACCAGGGCTAGTGCTTCGGTTGCTTCCCACTGAGCTTCGGCAGCTTCGGGTGGTGGTTGGTGATGTAGAACCACTTCGGCTTCCAGTCCTGGTTGCAGTCGATCAACTTGTACGCCAAGTACTACTCAGCAACGTCCTCGCGCATCTGGATGCCAGCTCCTCCGACTACTGGCGGGTCGTTGGCGCTCGGCTGGGGCTTCACGCGGAAGAACTTCCGGAATAGTACCCAGTGGGGCTTGATTCCCAAGAATGCTTCGCAGAAATGGACGAAGATAGAAACATGGAAGATGCCATTGGGGTTGAGGTTGAGGTACTCGATACCGTAATACTCAAGAAGACCCTTGAAGAAGTTGCTTGCTGGGAGGGCCAACCCGCGCTCCACGAATCGCGTGAACATTGGGATCTCATCGGGGTTTTTCTCCATCGGTTATGGATCTCCCGCGGCGGCGCACCACATGCCGACCTCCTTCTCCCGAAGAAATCTGCTATTCAGCAGCGCCAACAGGTCCTCAGTCTTCGCTTTGGATTTCTTCCACTCCTTGTTGGGATTTGGGCGCGGGAGAGACACTGGCGGTGTCGACCCTCCAGCGGATCCAGCAGCCTCCTCCCGGGATCTCTTCTTCCCGCCGACGGTCTTCATGCTCTTGGATAGTGAGGGTTTCATTCTCCAAGTACAGCGGGTTTTCGCTCACATTCGCTCGGGGGCTGCGGCGGTGGCTACTGGGGGCGGTGCGCTTGGATCTATGATTCCCACCGAGGTGGCAGTGTGCACTGGCGGCGGATTCTTAGCGAGATCTGCTATGAATGGCTGCAAGTGTGGGGAGTGAAAAACCCTAAGGGTTTTGGCTTCTATTTATAAGTTAACCAGCGGCTCCGCAATGGCCGGATGGATATGTTTCAAAACAGCTGACTCAGCAGTAGCGCCTGACCTTTCAACTTCCAATAGTCGATGCGCCTTATCTCGGGGGCTCGGCTACATCGAATCAATCCCCTGGGTAGCGACAAGATTCAAGAGCAACTCAGGACATATTCTACATTCAAGATGACCCTTCAATTCGAGAGGAAGTACTCGACTCAAGGCTCGGGGGCTCTGTGCCACGCGTCCTTCGGTTTTTTCTCCGAATTTTGCGGGATAATCTTGCCAGAACTTCAGATTGACCCTCAGCCAGTGTCTACGACTCAACCTAAGGCTCGGGGGCTACTCCATATGGAGTGTGATTTTGTAATCGCACTTCCATATAAACTTCGGCTTCAAGACAACACGAGTATTGTTGAAGACCTTCAAGGGCAGAACTCGAGGACGCTTGGGGACTACTCGAGAAGGCTTCAGGATTACTCAAGGATCAGCTGGAGTACCTTCCAACCTCGGGATGCTTCAAATACTCTTGAGGACTTTCGGCTTGTAGTACTCGGGGACGCTTGTGGACTACTCGACAAGGCCATCAAGATTACTTGAAGCTATCCTGCTCGACTACAAAGAACTCGGGGGCTTGTAATATGGACCTCCCTGGGCCCACTACCTCGGTGGGTACCTGGACCGACTACTCGGTGGGCCCCAGGGACTACCCGGCTTGTGCCACACGGCACCTGATGGCGTGAGGCGCAAGGACTACGGTGGAGAAGTGCTCGGATAGGAAGCTATACATACCTTGTACTGTGTAGAGGACTCCTAGACGTACACGACTAGTACTCTCTCCCTAAACCGACCTGTAACCCTACCTCCCGGACTATATAAGGAGAGGCAGGGGCCCTTCTCTCTCATTACGCATCATCTTGTAATCACACCCAATCAATCCAGAGCTACGCAACATACAGGACGTAGGGTATTACGCACCTCGCGGCCCGAACCTGTCTACATTGTGTGCCACGTGTCTCTTCGTTCGAGTTACCGATCTCGGCGAGGCCACAGTCATCTACCTCGGGTACTCCCCTTGGTAGGTTGCCGGTCTAAAACACCGACAGTCTACCAAGAATTACATGATGTTGATGGTAAAAACTTGTTTAACATTTCGATTGGACTCGGAAGCGTACAAGTCACCTATGCCCTTCTTCACCTACGGGAGATCCCAAGGTTCTTGTCAATCCGCGGAGCAAGGGGATTGCTAGCGCTCAACCAAGTACTAATCTAGTTGAATGGAAAACCTTTGAAAGAGTATTAATCTAAAGGTAAAGACAATCTAACCTAAGTTAATCTAAGTATATCAAACAAATCTAGGTTTAAACTAGATGGTAAAGGGTGGACACAAGAGAGAGATTAAGAAAGATAAGTGTTCCCTCCCTAGGATCTAGGATAACATGGAATGCATCTACTACACGAGAGTGGTAAACCAATATACCGGGGGTTGTGACCACGGTTTCGCCCTTTCCCTCCCCTCGTACTGTCACTATGCGAAGGTAATCGTGACTAGACGTATGATGGACACGGTATGTTGATGGAATCTGTGGGAGTAGAGGATATCATAGGCCCGAAAAACACGGTAGCTAACCTTAATCATCAAAGAATCATCAACATGAAAGCAATAGATTGAAACCACGAATCAAGTAGTGATCACATAGCATGCATCCATCTAACCCTAAGGATGAACGGAGACATTACCCCATCATCTTACATGGATTGAAGCACATAGGGGTGATGAAGACTCCGGAGAACGTTGTCGATGAAGATGGCGGTAATGAAGCTTGGGAACACCCCTAGGCCAGCGTCTTGCAGTCCTCCTCTTGCTTCCTTCTCTCAGCTGGCGTTGATCCTTGCGACGAGCTCATCTAACTCTCTCCCTCATCTTGCGGCGGCGGTTTTCTGGTGAATGGCATCGGTAGAATGATTTGTTCAATGTGGTGGCCGACGGCGGCGGAGGCAATAAATAGACAAACACTTAGGGTAAAGAGCGTCGCGAACCGGGCCAACAGGCCCCTAGGCCGATCCGATTGGGCCGACCGGCCCAGGCCCTTTCTGGGTCGGTTCGGGCCCGTGTTCCTCCCCGGTTACTTCTTGCATGATTCCTTATTTGTGCGCACTTGCATGTGGGCCTTTGACGTCGTTTCCTTCACGGTTAAGGCTTGAATCCTTGTTATGCAAGCTTTGCTGTTTTCTGGTTGAGTCCCTAAAGACTTGCATGTTGACGCTTCGGTCCTCGGGTCATTTGGAGTCATGTTCATCGCGTATCTTGACTTGTGACAGGCTTCATGATCTTCTCTTGAAGTGCTTGATGAACTTATCCCGAAAGTCTCCTCTTTAACGTTAATTTCCTGCGTAAACAACAAACTCCAAAATCGACATGCAAGTGTTAACTTGTTACATCATTATTATGCCTAGTGGCGGGTTAGTTGCAAATCATAATCGAAACCAATGTATAACAAGTACTCTAGGTTGACGGAAAATCACCGTCAACACATGATCATTGTTATCATAGTAGACATTAACAATAAAGAAATCGGTCGGTATATGTTTTTCGGAAATTAAAACATCAAGATTTCGAGCAATTCAATAGGTTTGAAAATTCTACCATCTCCCATGATTAACTTAGTAGTGGTTTGAACTAGGTCAATGGTATGATCTTGAATTTCATCAAAAATTTTAGAAGACAAGACACTTATTTGTGCTCTAATGTCGCATAACGCCTTGCAATCAATGTTGTTGACCTTGCAATCTATATGCGGCGATGCCATCTCTTCTTCAACGGATCCTATGGCATAAATCTTAGCGAGGCGAGCGAATGGTGATGCCTCGGGCTTGATTCCCATAATTCTTTTTGCTTCGGCTACATGGTCCGGATCCACTTCTTTTTCGCTAAAGAGTTTTTGAAAGACCTCCCTGGTTGTCTCTAGGTTGTATGGTTGTTCCACATGTTTCTCCAGCGAAAAGTCCATCTCCATGGCTTTCGCCATCCCGTTTTGATTAGGGAATGGTCTTCCCTTTTCAAAAATTTCTCCAAAATCATTTGGGACCCAATCCGTTTGCTCGAACTCCCTTAGTGGCTTCGCGCTTGACATAGTCCTTTCACTTGCTTTAATTTTCTCGGCATGATCACTCTCCGGGGTGATTCTAGCTTCCGCGTGTTTAATTTCTTCAACCTTTTTCGGGATTGGTTCCTCTTTCTTCTCTTCTGGGACCGTATTTCTGAAAATTCTAGCAAGTGGTCTCACACTTGTATCACATTCCGGCTTCCTCAAAAGTCGTGTTTCCCAATCTTTTAGCATGGCCGCCACTTTGTTTACTTTTTGTAGAAGTTGGGCAGCTTCCGTGAGTGTTTTCTCCATGAGATCCCCTCTTGCACACATTTGAACGTATCACATGCAACTAGGGGTTAGGGAAAAAAAATGTATGCAAAAGTACATCACCCGAAAATCCGAGTCTTGGTCCTTGTTCAACTAGCTCATTGAATCTATTCCACGCTTGATCAATCCGCTCTTCTTCTCCTTGCTTAAAGTTAATCACTTGCAACCTTATATGTTGAATCTTGCTTATAGGGAAAAACTTGGCACAAAATTTCATTATCAATTGATCCCAATTTCCCTCGACTTCGAAGGACACGAATGAATACCACTTTATTGCTTCATCGGCAAGTGAGTAGGGGAAGAGATTCCATTTAAACCAATCATCGGGGACTCCCTCTTGACATACCGTATTGCATAATGTTGTGAAGCGCTGGATACGTCTATATGGGTTGTCTGTCTCCACTCTTCAAAATGGATTTGTTGTTGCCATCTCAATTATTCGAGGCTTGATTTCGTACCTTGTTGCTTGGTGAACCAAGTCCGACTCCTCTTGTACCTTGATGTCATCACATCGAAGGCTAGCATAGTCCCTTAGTGATTTTTCCGGCTCCTCCAAGGGATTTTAAATGAATGCCATCTAGACAATCCAAAGAAAACAAAAACAAAAAAGAGTGTTTTTCTAGAACAAAGGAGTTAGATGTTAGTAATCAACAAAATCAATGAAATATTAAACGATGTAAACTAGCTAGCTCCCAGCAACAGCTCCAGAAAAAGGGGCTTGTTGATAGGTAAAACTCGTATAAAGTTTCGATCTGCAAGCATACAGATCTCCTATGCCCTTCTTCACCTACATGAGATCCCAAGGTTCTTGTCAACCCAAGGAGCAAGGGGATTACTAGCATTTATCCTAACACTAATCTAGTTGATTGAATATTTCTGATAGAAAGATTAATCTCCAAAGTAAAGACAAACTAACCCTAGATTACATTAAAGAGAGATGAAAGGTGCACAAGTATGAAGAACGTATGCCCATGGAGTCTAGGCACTTGAAGATGCAATCACCCAAAACATGGTGAAGCCCCGATCCAATCTATATATGTGTGTGATCAAGGATTAGATTTTTCCCTTCCCTTGTACATGTCACTACGCGAAGGTAATCGATACTAATCCTAATGAACATGGTATGTTGACACGATCTACGGGAGCAACCCCGAAAGCATGGTAGCTAGCCTTAAACATTAAGAATCATCAACAAAAGGTATGATAGACATATGATCCAAACAAGATACATAGGTGAATACACTTCAAGTTCTGTTACAACTCCATGGACAAACGAAAGACTTTACCCCATCATGGCGCTAGGCACGACAACATTGAGATGGTGGATGCCTCCGATGAAGATAGATCTTTGTTGTCCTTCAACTCCGGCGGTGCCGTGGCGAGCTCTCGGCGTCCTCCTTCCTCGTGGCGACCTCCCTTGGGCTTCACAATGATCTCTCCCGAGTGTTCCCCCCTAAAGGTCTCTCTCGTAGTCGATTCTCTCTTCCTCGGCGGCTTTGAGGGACTAGATGGCGTTTCTGGTTAATGGCGGCTTGCCCCTGCGCTTAGGGTTCCACGAACTTGACACCGAAGAAAGGGAGCGTGAACTGACACAAAAGTGTGTTGGGTCGGTCCGAACGGGCCGACTGGCCTGGGCCTTTCCTTGGGTGGTTTGGGCCCGTTCTTCTCCCCGCGGCTCATCTTGACATTTTGCACTTGGCCCCCTTCATTTGTGTCATTTTGAGGTCATCATCGCCGCGACCAAGTTGAGGGATCTGTATGCATGAACTTCCAATCTTTTCATCTTGGTCCTCGGGAGTTCTCCATTCAAGCACATTGGTCTTTCCCACCTTTGGGGGCAAGTTCGCACATGGTCGGAGCTCCTTGATTGTCTTGCAAAATGTTTTCCGAACTAGTTACAACTTCCCTTATTTAACACATGAATTCCTGCAAAAACACTATACTCCAAAATGCACATCCAACGGTGAACTTGTTATATCATTAGCATGCCTAGTGGAGGGTTAGTTCCAAAATGAAGTTCAAACCATAACATAACAAGTGTTCTTGGTTGATGGAAATCGACCGCCAATAGGGACCAGGTCTCCCGTTTGCCTTGACTTCACCATGATGTCGTCGTCATATGCTTCAACCAACTCACCAACGAGTTCGTTAAAGACGCGCTGCATACACCTCTGAAAGGTGGCACCTACGTTCTTCAATTCGAGGGCATGGAGAATTAGCAGAAGCAGCCGAAAGGGGTGATGAATGTCGTGGCGAGATGATCGTTTGAGTCCATCACAATATGATGGTACTCGGAGTAGGTGTTGAAGAAGCAGAGGGTTTTGCACCCTGCGGTCGAAGCCACAACCTGATCTATGCGTGGCATAGGGAACGGATCCTTTGGGCATGCTTTGTTGACACCGGTGTAGTTGATACACATCCTCAATTTGCTACTCTTCTTTTTCACCAACATGGGGTTGGCCAGCCACTTGGGGTGGTATACCTCCCTGATGAAGCCCACCGCAAGGAGTTTCTTGATTTCCTCCCGTATGGTTTCGCACTTGTCACCATCGAAACATGTTGACGGATAAAAGACGTATCACTCTACGATCCGCAAGCGTACGGACCCCACACCTTTTCACCACGGGATTCCCAAGGTTCTTGTCAATCCGCGGAGCAAGGGGATTACAAGCGTTCAATCTACTTCTAAGCAGTATCTACTAAAACCCTAACTACTATTATACTAGAAAACAACTAAACTACACTAGAGAGAACGATAACTGATCAAAGTAGGAGACACTCGCCCATGGGTCTACGATCATGCAATCAATTAAAGACGTTAAACCAATCTAATCTATCGGGGGTTGTGACCACGGTTTCGCCCTTTCCCTCCTCTCGTACTGTAACTACGCGAAGGTATTCATGACTAGACCTATGATGGACACGGCGTACTGAATGGATCCAAGGAAGAATTGGAGCTCTACTCCCTTTACGGCATGGTAGCTAACCTTAAGCATTAAAGTATATTCAACACAAGATGATGGATAGATAATCTGACAAAGTATGATTACATCTTAAGATCGATTACAACCCATGGACGAATAAGGAGATTACCCCATCAAGGCGTTGGACATAGCACCGTTGATCATGGTTTCCCTTCCGACAGTGTCTTCCTTCTTCTCCACGAGGGTGCTTCCTTCGAGGTGGACGATCTCCCTCCGGAGATCTCCTTCCTCTCTCTAGCTTGTGGATGGCCTCCTGGTGCGAATGGCTCTCCCCCCTGTCGAATGGCGGCACCTCCAGGGTTTTAGGGTTGAAAATCCTTCGGGTGCAAGGAAATGGGGGCCGAACCTCGGCCCGGCTCGGTCGCCCCTTCGTTCCCGTGGGTCCTCAGGTGATTATGCACTTTGCCCCCTCCACTTGCATGATTTTGACGATGTCATCCTCGCGTCCAAGATGGAGGTTCTCTTCGCATGAAGTTCGGTCTTTTACGCTTCAATCCCCGGGGGTATTCCTCGTAGCACTTCGGTCCTTGCCACCATTGGAAGTGATGTCATCAAGCTCATGAACACGAACAAGACTCCATAAATGCTCCTTTGAACTTGTTGTGAATCCGTCCTTTATGTCCATATTTTCTTACATAAACACAACACTTCCAAATGCATGCACATAGATGAACTTATTATATGATTAGTGTGCCTAGTAGCGGGTTAGTTCCATAATCAAATCCAAATCAAAGTGTAATGAACATGCTTGGTGCACCAAAATACACCGTCAACATCTCCCCCACGCTTAGCTCTTGCTCGTCCTCGAGCAAGCATTCGTAAAAGAACTTCGTCCAAGGTGTTGTAATCGTGTACCGCTAATCCTTCTTCACAAGTTAGTCAATCCTTTCATCTTTAACACATAAGCATAAATTAATGATCATCAAACATAAACATGGGCGTTTAGAATCTTTACCACATCAAGATTTACCCCACAACTCAAACTCTTCACTCGAAGTCTTCAATTTTAGCCATGCTTACTTCTTTGCTTCCATCGGAGGGTTTTTATGATTTTTCAAACAAAATTCCTGCAACAAGTATTAGACAAAAACCTTTCTCCAAGCTCTCTCAAGTCACTCATATGAGGTGGCTATCTTAAACCAATTTTATAAAACTCTCACCTCCCATAAGTCTCTCATACAACATGTAAAGTGGAGCTATAGGTAGGGCTAGCGCAATCAACACAAGTATTGTCAAACTAAGAACTTCCTCTAATGGTTGTTTACCTTTCAAAGCCAATGATCATGAGAATTAACCATATGTAGGGATATCAAGGATGAGAAGATTTAGAATGGTGGACATGTGCAAGGGAAAAAGAAAATTATGACTACAAGGCACCGATGATGTCCTCGTTGTCGAACTGCACATGGTTGGAAAAAGAATGAAAGTTTCGTCTTTCAACAACGTGACATCCTTCCTTACACTTTATTTTTCTTTTCTTTCACTTGATACATCCCTCTCATATTTTTATTGCTACATCCTCTTTTCTGTTTTTTCTTTTTCTTCTTTCTTCTTTCTTTCATTCACATATTTTTTCTTTCTTTCTTTCTTTTTTCTTTTCCATACTCATACTTTTCTCTTTATTTTTCCCTCTCTTGACAACTTTTCAAAGCTCTCAACTCCTCTCTTTCTTGCATGCATACAATCTGAAATTTTAAATAAATCATGCTAGAGACGAGACGAAACATTGAGAATAGGTTGTGTTCAAGGAATGCGATGTACAAAAGAGATGTATAGGGTTGGGTATGGAATTCGGCGATGTACGGGACTTCCAATGTGAAAGTCTCGTTACCGAATGTATGACGAGGCTAGCAACAAAAGATAAGCACAAGAACATGATCATTGCTCGAAATTAAAACTCACAAGAGAGAAGGATCCTAGCCTAACTCATCGTGCTAATCACACTTATGGTGGAGCAAAAAATAAATTGGCCTTGTATAGGATTTTTTTTCTTACTCTCAACTTGGAAAAAGAGGTTTTCCTAACCTTTATTACAAGGGTTTTAAGATAATTTTCAGAACTGAAATCCTCCAACTTTAGCATTGAACATAGCACAACAAACATGTGAAGCTCAAGATCTAAGTGTGGTATGGGTACTTTAAGTAGTAGCAATTCCTCTAAGCACCATGGTAAACGTTTTTCAAACCACACACTTATGTTCATATATCAAGAATCAAAGATAAACAAACAAGTGAATAAAGATAAGCATCACACAAGACACAAAAAATATATAAAGACTCTTTTTATTTGATTTTCTTTGTCGCAACACTAATTTAAGACACTTTCAAACTTGCAAAAATTTAAAACACACTCGAAAACTAAGACTCATTAAACTGTAAGACTCTCGCTTGAAGACTAAACCGAACCTAAACTTTGAAACTCAAAAGCTAAGGCTAGCTAGCTAGCTCTCACCCATGCTAAAAACATACGACGTCCTCGTCGTATCTTACAAAAATCCTAAGGGGAAAACTAGACCTAGTGGTACTTTAAGCAAGTATTGCACCCCTTGCCTCTCATGTTTCCAACCATGCCGAAAAGTTTGCACACGTTGCGGTTAAGGAACTTGTAGTCGTTTTCAACCACGCGCTCCAAATTTTCCAAACGCTGCTTCATCACTTCCATGGCTTGGAGACATTCGTCGACCGACGCGTAGAGATCCGCGATGGATTGACGGCAAGCTCGACAACACATTGGATGAATTCCGAAGGGGTCGTCATTGCCATTGTCTCCACCGTCATCGCCACCGTCGTCGCTGCCGTCGTCGCCACCACCATTGTCGTCGCCGCCGCCGTTGCCGCTGTCGTTAGGGCCTTCGGCAGTCTTCTCCTTGGGCACCTCATCCCAAATGTAGAGGTCGTTATCATCTCTTCCGGCGGCTGCCCACAAGCTCGGGCTACGATCGTCGGAGTAGTCTCTAGCCCCATAATCCTTCGGCTCGGGCGACACCTCCTTGTAGTCTTTGTGCTTCATGCCTTGGATGCGTGCCGACCTTCGAACGGGCGTAGGGACCTTCTCTCCTTCGACGGGGTTGCGAGATGCGATAGCTCTGGTCGGGACACGCCCTCCGCAACGGATGCGGGAGGTCCTTCTGATCTAGACGGGTAGCTTGAGCTCGCATCGCTTCGCCTCCTCCATCCATGGCTCCTTGGCTTCTAGCTTCAACTCTAAGCTTCTTGGGGACAGAATTGCT
Source organism: Cenchrus americanus (assembly GCA_947561735.1). NCBI lineage: Eukaryota > Viridiplantae > Streptophyta > Magnoliopsida > Poales > Poaceae > Cenchrus > Cenchrus americanus. The sequence continues at coordinate 140,137,977 of OX387242.1, forward strand.
GCTGCAAGGGTGCAAAATATTGCTTGGAGGGGTTGATTCCCGAGCTCCCAATTCGGCCAAATAAATAGTCCGAAGAGAAAAACCCTAGGAACCTCATTTTCCTTTCTTAAACTTCCCTTAAAATTTTCTGACCGAAGAAGGAAGTCGAAAAGGAGCAATTCGGGCAAAAATCGGGGACGTCCGCCGCCGGGACCCTACTGGGCCGGTCGTCCTGTGCTGGCCGGCCCACCCTGTCTCGGGGGCCGGGCCGGTCCGGTTTTTTGCGTACCGCCCTGATTTCACCTCTTTAGCCCATGGGAAATAGTTGGCCCAGTAAATCTTCGCGAGAAACTCCAGAAAATTAAAAGAAGAATTATTTACTGAAATTCATGCCTTGTTTTTCGTCCTAGGCGGGACGTTCGGGCTCTTCTTCCATGTTGAAGACATCAACATGGTGAAGGGGCACAACGTCGGGTTCGTAGTAAACCTTAAGCTGTTGACCATTCACCATAAATTGATCGCCTCTTATATCCATAATGGTTACTGCTCTGTTGGAGAGCACTGAATGCACAACATAAGGTCCGTCCCACTTGCTTTGCAATTTCCCCTTTTCGAAGGTTTTAAACCTCGAATTGTAGAGGAGGACCTTATCTCCTTCTTTAAATTCTTTCTTTTTCAATCTTTTATCATACCACCTTTTGATTCTCTCTTTGTATATGCTTGCATTTTCATATGCTTTCAACCTCATCTCCTCTAGCTCGCTTATTTGGATCCTTCGTTTCACCAGCGTAGCATCGAGATCGAGGTTCATCTCTTTAATCGCCCAATAGGGTTTATTTTCAAACTCAACCGGAAGGTGGCAAGCTTTTCCATAGACGAATTGATAAGGGGTCATACCTATCGGTGTCTTAAACATCGTTCGATAAGCCCATAAAGCCCAGTCTAATTTCTTTGACCAATCTTTGCCTCCCTTCTCTATGGTTTTGTTGAGGATGCTTTTTAGTTTCCTATTTGACGTTTCCGCTTGTCCGTTGGTTTGCGGGTGATAGGCCGTAGAGACCCTATGCTGAAAGATCAGATGGCGACTAGAGAGGGGGGGAGTGAATAGGAGCCGGTAAAAATTCTTCTCGAAGAACCCGGCCTATACCCTAGTCAAATCCCGGTCACACACAAGCGATGGATCGAATCACACACCAATCGCCAAGACCACGAGGTTATGGATCAACCTCTAGCCTTAGGAACGATTCCTTGAAGCACACGCGGAAGCACGAAAGAAGGAAGGGAGGAATCGAACCAAGAAGCAAAGCGCGCAGCCTCTGGCGGACCGTCCGGCCAGACGGGCGGACCGTCCACGATGGGCCGCGCGGACCGTCCGGCCGGGTACCGCGGACCGTCCGCACCCGAGCCGCGGACTGTCCGGCCTGAGCCACGGACCGTCCGTTAAAGCCAACAGAACCACCAGTGGCACACCGCGATCCATGGACTGTCCGCGGGGAGCACGCAGACTGTCCGCCAGGCACCCGCGGACCGTTCGCCCGCTGCTGCGGACCATCCGAAACTCCGTCCAACCAAAACACAAAAACGCGATGGATCGAAACGAAAGACGAGCAAGAACATGAAGAACACGGGACGAACCCTAGCTGCGCGGACCGTCCGCCAGGACCTCGCGGACCGTCCGCCAGGTGCGGACAGAGCAGAAAACGCCCGACCCCGAAAGTCAACTTCCCCAAATCATCATCGGATTTCCCAAACGGTTGAAACTGTGGAGACAAGGGTTTGGGGACTTGAAAAGCGTCACACAAGGATGCTATAGCCCAAAAATCTTGCCTCCTAACTCCCTAAAACACCGGGAATCGCGAATCCTTGGAGCACCACCAAAAGCTAGAGCACCGAACAAAAAACTACGAATCCAAGTGGTTTCCCGGCGTTTGAGGGCACAAGATCAATCACAAAGATGCACGAGACATCTATCCATGTTTACCTCAAAGAAATCTGGGGAGAAACCCACTCAAATCCGCAGAATCACACCGAGAACAAAGGCACGAAAATAAGCACAAAAGACCACGAGAAACACAACTCCGAATCTTCTATACAAACCAGGAAAGATTCACAAGGTCTAGCATGCCGCCCTAGCATCCATCCCTCTCAACAAATCTCTCATGAAGCTCTCATGCTAGCCTAGAGAAAATGGAAGGAAAAATAGCTACGAAAATGAGAAAACAGAGGGAGGAAATGAAACCCTAAGTCCCGGAGAGGGAGAGCCATCCACACGCACTCATGGCTTATATATCAGGTCCCGCCGGAGTGGTAAATGACTCGAGTACCCCTAGCTTAACTACTGGCGATACAACCCACGCAGGGGTACTTAGGTAATGTTTGTGGGTCATGCCATCGGACGGCCACGCATTTGCCGCACCCCGCGTCCTCCCGACGCAAGCCATGCGATCCCGCCGCGTGTCCTCCGCCTCGAAGCTTCCCGACACGCCCGGATCCCGTCTCCGTCGTGTTGGGCCCTCGGACTTGGTTTTGAGGCCCAAACCAAGAAACCGTCCGCCGATGGTTTTGTGGGCAAACCACCAAACCCCGCGTGCCCGGTCCGGCCTCCCGCCAAACCACTTGACTCGACCGCCACCGTGCACCGCCGGGTCCGTCCATGACTTCGTCTTGCTCGTGTCGCCACCATGTGGCCCGCACCCAGTCCCGCTGTCCACCGGGTCCCTCGAACCGAGCCTACTTGTCTCTCCATCTCCCGGAGGCCCCTCAAGGCTGAAGACCTTTCGCGCCCGTTCTTCACCTCGCAACAACACGAACTAGGGCCGCGGCCTACACCGCGCACTAAGCCAAGAGTCAGTCCAACACCCGTTGTCAATCACTCATCACTGAGGAGCGGTCATCCATCGACCACCGGGACGCTCCTGGTCCTCAATCTCCCCCTTGATGAGTGCATTGACAACACACAACGCGAAATGAAATTCAGAGAGAGAAAGAAAGGAAGAAGAAAGAAAAACGAAGAAGCTCAACTCATGACCAAAACCGAAGAAAGGCAAAGAAAGGTCACAAGCAAAGCACAAACTCCACACCGAAAACAGCAAGAAAGCTCCCCCTGAACAAATGCTAGCTCCCCCTGAACATGTGGATGCAAACATCCAAACTTTAGCTCACCTCTTCTGAATTTTCATTAAGCTCACCTCTTCTCCCCCTTGTTGACAATGTATGTATCAAGGTGAAAATGCAGAAATGCAAAACAAAGCATATAAACATCTACATGAGCTTCTCAAATAGGCCCAATCTAGTGTCAAAGGCTAAAAATGAGACAAAGATCACACATATGAATCATAGCATAGTCAAAGCATCGCCACAAGTAATATATGAAAATACAAGCATGTGACAAGGCAAAATTTTCAGATTTAAGCATTTTTACCAAAAGAATGCTCGCTTCACATGTAAAAGCCTATCCATGTCACACTTGAGCCACGAACATGCATACCATTCAAAGATCATACAACGATAGCAAATTCTCAGCAAAAGATCATGGCAAACACCCATAAAGCAAAGCATGTCATGTCAAAGCTCATGAGCCATGTGTCCACTTCGGGGAGACTTCTCCACTGGTGAACATCATGCAACATGTTTTGCACCCATATGTGAAAGATAAGACATTTTAAGCATAGACATGATGGATGGAGCATTTTTCAAGCATACACACTTCTTTTCAAGATTAATTCATTTCATGGTACATGAAGTGCCTTTGCGGCAAAAAGAAGCTTATGCTCCCCCATGAATGCAACATAGGCTAAACATTCACCATGATATCCGGCCTTTGGCCCAAATGCAAGAACAAGGCATCCGAGCACAATCTAAGCATGAAAAGCACATTTAGACCAAACTGTGACATGGATACACAACTACACACGAGTGGAGCATATTTCATCAAAAATTAGTCAAGATTAGCATTTATTTCAAAAGAGGGCTATCTCACCACACATATATCTCAAATATTTCAAGAGCATAGCCTCACATCACCATTTCTCCACACATATGACCAATATCTTACAAATAGCCAAAGAGACTCAAATATGGCATATGAAAGAAGCTCATCATCCTAAAATGCAATATGATATATGACAAGATGGCTATCCTACCATGGTTTATACATCAAGCAAAGCATGTATATACATCAAAGTAAAACATGGTATGATACAAATGGTACAAGATAAAATCCCCCAAGAATCAACTAGAAAGGGCAACAAACCCCCAGTTCCCCCCGCAAGCGCACAAAAGTAGCTTGGTCGAGAGGCTTTGTAAAGATGTCGGCTAGCTGATCTTGGGTAGGGACATGGCTCAACACAATGGTTCCTTTCTCCACATTGTCCCTCAAGAAATGATACCTCACTTCTATGTGTTTGGTTCTGGAGTGAAGCACTGGGTTTTTAGCTACGCTTATGGCACTGGTGCTATCACAAAGAAGTGGGATCGGGGTGCACTCCTCACCAAAGTCTCTCAAAGTGTATGAAATCCACAACAGCTGGGAACAACAACTCGCGGCAGCAACATACTCCGCCTCGGTGGTAGACTGAGCTACACTAGACTGCTTGCGGGAAGACCATGAGACCAACGAAGACCCAAGAAACTGGCAAGTACCAGAAGTAGACTACCTCTCAACTCGACATCCAGCAAAATCCGCATCGGAAAAACCATGAAGAGAAAGAGTCGAGGAGGACGAATACCAAAGGCCAAGACCAGGGGCAGACTGTAGATACCTGAAAATCCTCTTGACGGCCTGTCGATGTGATGTCCTTGGCGAAGCCTGAAAACGAGCGCACAGACACACGCTGAACTGTATGTCTGGCCTCGTTGCCGTCAAGTAGAGGAGGGAGCCGATCATGCTCCTGTACTCCAGCTGGTCCACTGGTTCTCCGTCCTCGTCCGCATCCAAAGTGGCCATACTCCCCATGGGAGTCGACATCGGCTGCACATCTTGCATCTGGAACTTCTTCAGCATGTCTTTCGTGTACTTGGTCTGGTGCACGAATGTTCCATCTTTCACTTGCTTGATCTGCAGCCCGAGAAAATACTGCAACTCGCCCATCATGCTCATCTCGAACTCCCTGCTCATATCATCTGCAAACTTGGCAACAAGGTTATGTGACGAGCCACCAAAGACAATATCATCCACGTATATCTGAACAATCAACAAGTCATTTCCATGATTGAGGAGAAACAAGGTTCTATCCACGGTACCCATCACAAACCCTCTGCTCAACAGAAAACCTCTCAATCTCCCATACCAAGCACGGGGCGCCTGTTTCAACCCATACAGAGCCCTTTTCAACCTGTACACCCTGTGTGGGTATAGCTCGCTCTCAAACCCAGGTGGCTGCTTCACATACACCTCCTCCTCTATGACCCCATTCAGAAAAGCACTCTTCACGTCCATCTGAAACAACTTGAACCCTTTAGCCACGGCAAAGGCTAGAAGGATCCGAATTGCCTCAAGACGGGCCACAGGAGCAAAGGTCTCCTCATAGTCAATCCCCTCCTTCTGACTAAACCCCTGAGCAACAAGTCTGGACTTGTTCCTCACAACCATCCCATTCTCTCCCTCTTTGTTCTTCCAAACCCACTTGGTTCCTTTGGGATGGCAATTTGGAGGTGGTTCAACTAACTCCCATACCTGGTTCCTCTCAAAGTTTTCCAACTCCTCATGCATAGAATTGACCCAGTTTGCATCAGATATAGCATGTCCAATGTCCTTGGGCTCAAAAGTAGCAACAAAAGCAGCATGAGCAAAATGAGAGGAATTGCTGGACCTTGACTGTGTAGTGCGTTCATCGATGTTCCCAATGATCTTCGACAGGGGATGCACTTCTTTAATCCGTCGGGGAGCCTCACGCCTCGAAAGTACCTCCCCCTCAACTTCAGCTTCTCTCGCCTGGTCCTCTTGTTGCACCGTCGTTGTCCATGAAGTAGACGGTCCATGCTCTATAGTGGTCGTAGGGGAAGTAGTGGGTACACATTCAGCTTCTGGCGCATGGTTCTCCCCATCATCATCTCCAGCTTCATCCTTCTCCTCTTCAAAGAGGTCCTCGGCCACCTCTTCATCACCTGCACATTCAAAGCCAAGAGAGGTACATGGCATTGTCTCGTCGAAGGTCACCTCGCAAGTCTCCATGATTTTGTTAGTCTCAAGGTTAAGCACCCTATAGGCTCTAGAGTGGTTAACATATCCAAAGAAAATACCATCACTAGACCTAGCCTCAAACTTGTCGAGTTTTCCCTTCTTCAGAATAAAGCACTTGCAGCCAAAGACTCGGAAATGACTCACCTTGGGTGCCCGACCATGCATCAGCTCATAACAGGTCTTCTTCTTGAAAGCTCGCAATAAAATCCTGTTGGAAACATGACAAGCCGTATTGACCGCCTCAGCCCAATACCTCCTGGGAGTCCTGTGCTCATCAAGCATCGTCCTAGCCATCTCACAAAGAGTCCGATTTTTCCTTTCCACAACTCCATTTTGAGGGGGCACATAAGGGGTCGAATACTGATGTTCAAGACCTAGATCACGACAAATGGCATCAAAACGAGAGTTCTTGAACTCTGAGCCATTATCACTGCGGATAGCTCGAATAGCATTCCCATGCCTCTCGTTTTTCAACCTCACGATCAGATCTCGAACAAAACCAAATGTCTCACTCTTATCTTCCAAGAAAAACACCCAGGCATAGCGAGAGTAATCGTCCACCACAACAAGGACATACCACTTCCCACCCACCGAGCGAACTTGAGCTGGCCCAACAAGATCCATATGCAACAGCTCTGTCGGACGCTCGGTCATGACATCGGTCAGGGGTGGATGGGGAGTGGCTACCATCTTGCCATGCCTACAAGGAGCACAAACCAAATCCTTCTCAAGCTTCAACCTCGGCAATCCTCGGACAAGGTCAAAACCAAATCAAAGCTCAAGTGTCCCAACCGCCTATGCCATTTCCACAAATCAGAAGAAGGACCAGCCATCAAACAGCGAGCAGGACCCAAAGAACGAGAGAAATCAGCCCTGAAAATCTGACCCTCGGGGATGATCATACAGACAAGATCACCTCGAGAATCAAGCAAACGAGACTCGCCAGACTTGAAACGCAACTCAAAACCCTCATCAAGCAACTGAGAAACCGAAAGCAAATTGAAACCCAAAGACTTCACAAGAGCCACTCTCTTCAACGTTACCTTGTCACTTACATGCACAACACCCTCCGAAAGCAACCTTCCTCATCCATTGTCCCCAAACGTGATGTACATCTTTTCCTTCACTGGGGTGAGGCTGGAGAACCACTTCTTATCTCCGGTCATGTGTCGAGAACATCTGGAGTCGATCAACCACATGTTCTCCAGGCCTCCTGCATGTACTCAGAAACAAGAACGAGAGTGAGCTAACGACTCGACACTGGGGTTAGCACAAAGAAAGTTAAACCAGTGTCGAGCCATCTGCTCAAAGGAGGGGTTAGCAAACATCATTCCCTTGCCACCAAGCTTCCCATGTCCCATGGGAGGAGCACGAGCACCATGAGGGGGAAAACGTGGTCCGTAGTCCTCTGGAACCCAAAGCTGCGATCATCTCCCCTAAACCCGTATTGAGGACGAGTAGGAGGACGTCCAGCAAAACCACCACGAGCCCGACCAAACCTCTCACCAGCACGCACACCATCCTCTCTCCTGACAAACCTCTCACCACCACCTCTCCGTGGGAACACCGCCAACACTCCTCACACTTCCCACACCCCGTGGAAGTGGCACTCTAGGCTCAGGAATACCATGAGACCGGCGATACCTGTCCTGGTTCGCTTGCTCCCTAGCAAGTCTCTCATCCCTCTTCCTCTTGTAGCAAAACTCTGCAAGATGCCTCTCCTTGCCACAATACTCACACCTGAAGGGGATGGGTTTTGGTTTTGGCTCTGGCTTCTCTCTAGGCTTCTCACCCTTCTCACCCACAAACTTTACCGGTTTCTGGAAGTCATTTGTCTTAGGTGGGAATTTGGGTTGATCTTGGGTTGTGTCAAGCTTGTTGCAAAGGTGGTTGGGCTTTGGTGTGAAAGAGTTCTTGGGTGCTTTTGGAAGTGGGACTTGAATCTCTCCGATCACCTCAAACTCGGGGTTAGACTCAACACACTTCTCGTACACACTCTCCCCACTGTTCTCTCCCACTTTCTCACCCAACTTCTCAAAACCCAAACCACGACCATCAGCTCTCTTGAACTCCTCAATCATGATTTTCAATTGAGGTTCCTGCCCAGACAACCAACCCAACACCTTCCTCAAATAGTCATTCTCAAGTTGGGCCCTAAGATCTTTCCTCATCTTTTTGGCATCTCTTAGCACACTATCACGATTGTCAATCAAGCCATTCAACCTAGCGATCTCAGCAAGCAAAGAGTCAGGGTCACGGTTTACCTCATCCTCCGAGTCAGAGTCGATGTCTTCCTTCTCGCTCTTCTTGCTGCTTGAGCTATGGGCCATGCCACAAAAGCCCTCGAGCGCCACACAGCTCAACCCGCTGAGGTTCCGGCTTGCACTCTTCTTGCCCTTGCGCCTCTCGGCATCTTCATCTTTGCTGCTTGAGCTTGACTGCTCGTCGCTTGAGCTAGAGTTGACGTCGCTCGCACCGGCCACCATCGCTCTTGCCTTGTTCTTCTTGTAGCCGCTCTTGCTCGGTCGCCGCTTGTCCTTGTCCTTGCTCTTGGACTTTTTGAAGTGCTTGCCCTTGGAGGAGTACTTGTCTTCACGCCTCGGGTGCGCCTTGTACTCATTCACCTTGTACTTGTTCTCCTCTGCATCCGGGCACTCGGCGATGAAGTGGCCACGCTTGCCACACTTGTAGCACGCCCCTGAGCTCCGCCTTGCATTCCTCCGACTCTCGTGTAGTCGATCAAATCTCCTTGAGAGCAAGGCCAGCTCCTCCTCGCCCAGCACATCAAACTCCTCATCTGGAATAGACATAAGAGAAGACAAGGAAAACTGTCGACAAAAAGGGTTAGATTTGCCCTTTGATCCGCCCACAAGAGCAAGACTATGGTCAGTCGAGCCCTCATGCTTGGATTGCAACTTCCTGTCAACCTCAGCCGACATGAGCTTAGAAAAGAGGTCATCCAACTCAATAGTCAAATAATGCCCAGACTCCTTGATGGCCTCAACCTTAGCACCCCAGACATTTGGGTCCAAGACATGCAAGAGCTTCAAAGCCTGATCATGCTCGGTGTAAGGAAAATCCTCAACATTAGCTTTCATGTTGTTCACGATGGCGGTGAACCTCTGAAACATCGCATCAATGTCCTCACCGGGAAGTGGAGTGAAATTCTCATATTGCATCCGGTAAGAGACAAAGAGGCGAGCCTTCACATGATTATCACCACCGTGAGCAACCAACAACTTCTCCCAAATTTGCCAAGCAAGATTCAAATGGCGAACACGCTCAAACTCTGGATCACACAAGCTTCGGACCAAGTGATCAACGGCTTTTGCATTAGCCTCATACTTGGCCTTAGCACCGGCATCGGTCACCATAAGCTTATGGATGTTGACCAGAATAGCATAGGTCTTGTCAAGCACAATGAAATCCAACAGCTTCCCACGAAGAAAGATCATCATACGAGCCGCCCACTTGTGGTAACCCTTGCCATCGAAGTGCGGCGGACCGCCCCGCTCAACGTACGCCATCTTAGGATTCGGGAATTGTCAAAGTCGCAAAGAATCCGGCACCAAGCTCTGATACTAGTTGAAGGATCAGATGGCGACTAGAGAGGGGGGGAGTGAATAGGAGCCGGTAAAAATTCTTCTCGAAGAACCCGGCCTATACCCTAGTCAAATCCCGGTCACACACAAGCGATGGATCGAATCACACACCAATCGCCAAGACCACGAGGTTATGGATCAACCTCTAGCCTTAGGAACGATTCCTTGAAGCACACGCGGAAGCACGAAAGAAGGAAGGGAGGAATCGAACCAAGAAGCAAAGCGCGCGACCTACGGCGGACCGTCCGGCCGGACGGGGCGGACCGTCCGCGATTGGCGCGCGGACCGTCCGGCCGGTACCGTGGACCGTCCGCACCCGAGCCGCGGACTGTCCGGCCTGAGCCGCGGACCGTCCGTTAAAGCCAACAGAACCACCAGTGGCACACCGCGAACCACGGACCGTCCGCGGGGAGCACGCGGACTGTCCGCCAGGCACCCGCGGACCGTCCGCCCGCTGCTGCGGACCGTCCGAAACTCCGTCCAACCAAAACACAAAAACGCGACGGATCGAAACGAAGGACGAGCAAGAACACGAAGAACACGGGACGAACCCTAGCCGCGCGGACCGTCCGCCAGGACCTCGCGGACCGTCCGCCAGGTGCGGACAGAGCAGAAAACGCCCGACCCCGAAAGTCAACTTCCCCAAATCATCATCGGATTTCCCAAACGGTTGAAGCTGTGGAGACAAGGGTTTGGGGACTTGAAAAGCGTCACACAAGGATGCTATAGCCCAAAAATCTTGCCTCCTAACTCCCTAAAACACCGGGAATCGCGAATCCTTGGAGCACCACCAAAAGCTAGAGCACCGAACGAAAAACTACGAATCCAAGTGGTTTCCCGGCGTTTGAGGGCACAAGATCAATCACAAATATGCACGAGACATCTATCCATGTTTCCCTCAAAGAAATCTGGGGAGAAACCCACTCAAATCCGCAGAATCACACCGAGAACAAAGGCACGAAAATAAGCACAAAAGACCACGAGAAACACAACTCCGAATCTTCTATACAAACTAGGAAAGATTTACAAGGTCTAGCTTGCCGCCCTAGCATCCATCCCTCTCAACAAATCTCTCATGAAGCTCTCATGCTAGCCTAGAGAAAATGGAAGGAAAAATAGCTACGAAAATGAGAAAACAGAGGGAGGAAATGAAACCCTAAGTCCCGGAGAGGGAGAGCCATCCACACGCACTCATGGCTTATATATCAGGTCCCGCCGGAGTGGTAAATGACTCGACTACTCCTAGCTTAACTACTGGCGATACAACCCACGCAGGGGTACTTAGGTAATGTTTGTGGGTCATGCCATCGGACGGCCATGCCTTTGCCGCACCCCGCGTCCTCCCGACGCAAGCCATGCGATCCCGCCGCGTGTCCTCCGCCTCGAAGCTTCCCGACACGCCCGGATCCCGTCTCCGTCGTGTTGGGCCCTCGGACTTGGTTTTGAGGCCCAAACCAAGAAACCGTCCGCCGATGGTTTTGTGGGAAAACCACCAAACTCCACGTGCCCGGTCCGGCCTCCCGCCAAACCACTTGACTCGACCGCCACCGTGCACCGGCTCGTCTGTCCATGACTTCATCTTGCTCGTGTCGCCACCATGTGGCCCGCACCCAGTCCCGCTGTCCACCGGGTCCCTCGAACCGAGCCTACTTGTCTCTCCATCTCCCGGAGGCCTCTCAAGGCTGAAGACCTTTCGCGCCCGTTCTTCACCTGCAACAACACGAACTAGGCCGCAGCCTACACCTGCGCACTAAGCCAAGAGTCAGTCCAACACCCGTTGTCAATCACTCATCACTGAGGAGCGGTCATCCATCGACCACCGCGACGCTCCTGGTCCTCATATGCTCAATTCCCAACTTGGACAAGCACTTTTTGAAATTCTTCCAGATGAAGTGAGTTCCTCCATCACTTATCAAGATTCTTGGTGTACCGAATCGAGGAAAAATCATGTTCTTGATCATAGTAATGGACTCCTCCGTGGAAGCTTTACGACATGGCATAGCCTCTACCCACTTCGATACATAATCAACCATGACTAGAATATGTTCAAATCCGCATGAGTTTTTGAAAGGCCCCATGAAGTCTATACCCCATACATCGAATAGATCGATTTGTAGGTTGTATTTCAAAGGCATAGAATTTCTTTGAGAGATGTTTCCGGTTCTTTGGCATTCGGGGCATGATGCAACATATCTTTTAGTATCTTCATGCATCTCCGTCCAAAAGAATCCGCTCGACCATACTTTTGCTTGGGTTCGAAAATGGCTATAGTGTCTACCGTACTCCGCCGAGTGGCACTTTCTCAAAATCTCTGCCCTTTCTTCTCTTGGCACACATCTTCTCATTACTCCATCATTGCCAAGTTTGAAGAGGTATGGTGCATCCCAAAAGTATTTCCTACTTTCGGAGATTATCTTCTTTTGAGAGTTTTTATCTAGATGATCGAGAGGCATCTTTCGAATTGCTCGAATGATATCGATCATCAAAGTATCTTTATCAAGCACTCGATAGAGGTGGTCATCTCTCGTCTTATCTTCGATGGGCTCTTTATCATCTTGTCCACGATTCATCCTAGACAAATGATCGGCCACAACATTTTCCAGCCCCTTTTTATCACGAATTTCAACATCAAATTCTTGGAGAAGAAGGATCTAACGAATCAAATGTGGTTTAGCTTCCTTCTTAGCCAAGAGATACTTGATGGCTGCATGATCGGTGTAAACAATGACCTTCGAGTTCACGATGTAAGATCTGAATTTTTCGAAAGCGAATACCACCGCTAGCAACTCCTTTTCCGTAGTGGCATAATTTAATTGCGCCCCACTAAGAGTTTTGCTAGCATAGTAAACGGCATGAACTCGGCCTTCCTCTCTTTGACCCAAAACCACGCCTACGGCGTAGTCACTTGCGTCACACATGATCTCGAAAGGTTGGCTCCAATCCAGAGGTTGAATGATGGGAGCACTCACGAATGCACTTTTCAAGGTCCGGAATGCCGCTAGGCACTTCTCATCAAAGTCAAAAGCCACATCCTTTTGAAGGAGATGCGTTAAAGGCTTAGTGATCTTTGAGAAGTCCTTAATAAATCTTTTATAGAATCTGGCATGGCCTAGAAAGCTCCTTAAGGACTTAACATCCGTCAGAGGTGGGAGTTGCTCAACCGTCTCTACCTTAGCCTTGTCCACTTCAATTCCTCTCTCGGATATAACATGTCCGAGCACTATGCCTTGCTTAACCATGAAGTGGCACTTTTCCCAATTTAACACCAAGTCTACCTCCGCGCACCTCGTGAGGACCTTTTCCAAGTTTGCCAAGCAATCCATGAACGTCTTCCCATAAACAGAAAAATCATCCATGAACACCTCGACAATTTCTTCGATGAATTCCAAAAATACGGCCATCATGCAATGTTGAAAAGAGGCCAAGCGTTGCATAGGCCGAAGGGCATCCTTCTATATGCAAACGTTTCGTAAGGGAATGTAAACGTTGTTTTGTGTTGATCGTCCGAGTGAATGGGAATTTGCTTAAACCCCGAGTACCCATTGAGAAAGCAAAAATAAGCGTGGTTTGCTAATCTCTTGGGCACCTCGTCGATGAACGGTAGGGGGAAGTGATCTTTCTTCGTTGCTTTGTTAAGCTTATGATAATCAATACACACCCACCACCCGGTCACGGTTCTTTGCGGTATCAATTTGTTCTTCTCATTCTTCACCACGGTCGAACCTCCTTTCATTGGTACACAATGTACCGGGCTCACCCACTCGCTATGCGGAACCGAGAAGATGATTCCGACATCAAGTAACTTGATGACCTCTTTCTTTACTACCTCTCGCATGGCATGGGTTAGCCTCCTTTGGTGGTCCACTACGGGCTTACATTGGTCTTCCATTGGTATACGATGAGTGCAAAAGGCTAGGCTAATACCTTTGAGATCATTAATCGAATATCCAATAACCTTCCTATGTTTTTGCAATAAAATCAGCAACTTCTCATTTTCTTCGGGACTCAACTCGTCGCTCACAATGACTAGATAGGTCTTGTCTGAGCCCAAAAATTCATACTTTAATCCTTTGGGAAAAGGTTTAAGGTCTACCTCGTGCGCTTGTGGCTCCTCGGGTTTAATCTCTCCTATGTCTTCAAATTTTCCTTCCTCCACGTTTCCATCATGTGGTTCCAAGCTTTTTGTTGCTTCTTCTAGTTCTTCATCTCGTTGACTACTGATTTGATTTTCCATCGCTCTTTGCAGCGGGTCTCTAAGGGTTTCAACAAAACAAAGACTATCTATCTCTTCTACTTCTTCATCTTCGGGAGGAAAGGGTGTAAGGTGTTTAGAAGCACGAAGAAAGTTATATGTGTACTTTGTTCCATTAAGGTTCATTGTTACTTTTCCTTCTCCGGCATCTAACATGGCATCAACCAACTTAAGAAAGGGCCTACCTAGGATTACGTGATCATGATTACTATGGTAAGCATCAATAACAAAGAAATCGGTTGGTATACAATTTCTAGAGATTTTTCTTTCATGTTGCAAGCAATACCTAAGGGTTTAATAGTTCTACCATCTTCCATAATTAATTTCGTTGATGTTGGAGCTAAGTCTAAGTTGTGGTCTTAAACTTTATCGTAAATTTTAGAAGATAGGACACTTACTTGTGCTCCGATGTTGCATAAAGCTTTACATTGAACTCCGTTGATCTCACAACTCAAGTGTGGTGTCATCTTCTCTTCTTCTTCGGATCCTATCGCGTAGACTTCGGCGAGGCGAGCGTATGGTGATGCGTCGGGCTTGATCCCCATGATTCTTTTCACCTCGGCTATGTGTTCCGGATCCACTATGTCATCTCCAAAGAGTTTTTGGAAGATCTCACCGGTGGTTTCAAGGTCATATGAATTTTCCACTTTCTTCTCCGGTGGGAAATCCACTTCCAATGCTCTCGCCATTCCCTTTTGATTAGGAAATGGTCTTCTCTTGTCGAATACTTCTCCGTAATCGATAGGAACCCAATCCATTGGTTCGAACTCCCTTAGTGGCTTCGCGCTTGACATGCTTCTCTTGTTTATCTCATTCGGTACGGCAAAGTCGATGCTCGAGGTAGTTCTTGGCTTGCTGTGTTCTTGTTCAAGCTTTTCCGCGATTGGTTCCTCTTTTGTGACTTCTGGGGTTGCCTCTTTAGAAAATTCAGCACACTTCTTCTTCCTCGAATTATATTCCGGCTCTTCTGAAAGTCTTGTTTCCCAATCTCTTCGCATGGCAGCCGCTTTACTAACTTTTTGTAGAAGTTGAGCGGCTTCCCTGAGTGCTTTCTCCATGAGATCCCCGCCTACACACATTTCGACGTCTTGCATGCAACTAGGGGTTAGGGAGAAGAAAAATGTATGCAAGAGTACATCACCGGAGAAGCTGGGTCTTGGTCCTTGTTCGATCAACCCATTAAACCTATCCCAGGCTTGGTCTATCCCTTCCTCTTCTCCTTGCATGAAATCGATCACTTGCCTCCTTAGATGTTGAACCTTGCTAATTGGAAAGAACTTCTCGCAAAACTTTTTTGTCAACTTGTTCCAATTGCCTTCAACTTCAAAGGCCACAAACGAGTACCATGTCTTTGCATTGCCGGCAAGTGAGTAGGGAAAGAGATTCCATTTGAACCATTCATCGGGAACTTCTTCTTGACGCACCGTGTTGCATATCGTCATGAAATGCCTTATGTGTCTATATGGGTTCTCCGTAACCATCCCTTCAAACGGGTTTGCCGCCACCATCTCGATGAGCTTCGATTTAATCTCATACTTGGTCGCTTCGAGCTTCGAATCCGACTCTTGTACTTTTATGTCTTCACATCGAGGGCTAGCATAATCCCTTAATGATTTCTCCGGTTCTTCCACGGGTTGATTAACGAACGCTATCTAGACAATAAGATAAAAACAAAAACAAAAATGAACCAAGTGGTTTTCTAGATAATATATGTTAGATAAAACAAATAAAAGATAAACTAAAATATAAAACTAAGTTAAATGCAAATCAAACGATGTAAACTAGCTTGCTCCCCGGCAACGGCGCCAGAAAAAGGGGCTTGTTGACGGATAAAAGATGTATCCCTCTACGATCCGCAAGCATACGGACCCCACACCTTTTTCACCATGGGATTCCCAAGGTTCTTGTCAATCCGCGGAGCAAGGGGATTACAAGCGTTCAATCTACTTCTAAGCACTATCTACTAAAACCCTAACTACTATTATACTAGAAAACAACTAAAATACACTAGAGAGAACGATAAGTGATCAAAGTAGGAGACACTCGCCCATGGGTCTATGATCATGCAATCAATTAAAGACAATAAACCAATCTAATCTATCGGGGGTTGTGACCACGGTTTCGCCCTTTCCCTCCTCTCGTACTGTCACTACGCGAAGGTATTCATGACTAGACCTATGATGGACACGGCGTATTGAATGGATCAAAGGAAGCATTGGAGCTCTACTCCCTTTACGACATAGTAGCTAACCTTAAGAATTAAAGTATATTCAACACATGATGATAGATAGATAATCCGACAACGTATGATTACATCTTAAGATCGATTACAACCCATGAACGAATAAGGAGATTACCCCATCAAGGTGCTGGACATAGCACCGTTGATCATAGTTTCCCTTCCGACGGTGTGTTCCTTCTTCTCCACGAGAGGGTGCTTCCTTCGAGGTGGACGATCTCCCTCCGGAGATCTCCTTCCTCTCTCTATAGCTTGTGGATGGCCTCCTGGTGCGAATGGCTCTCCTCCCTGTCGAATGGCGGCGCCTCCGGGGTTTTAGGGTTGAAAATCCTTCGGGTGCAAGGAAAGGGGGGCCGAACCGGCCACCAGGGTGGGCTAGGCCGGCCGGCCAGGGCCGACCGGCCCAGGCCCATCTTGGCCCGGCTCGGTCGCCCCTTCGTTCCCGTGGGTCCTCAGGTGATTATGCACTTTGCCCCCTCCACTAGCATGATTTTGACGATGTCATCCTCGCGTCCAAGATGGAGGTTCTCTTCACATGAAGTTTGGTCTTTTACGCTTCAATCCCCGGGGGTGTTCCTCGTAGCACTTCGGTCCTTTCCACCATTGGAAATGATTTCATCAAGCTCATGAACACGAACAAGACTCCGTAAATGCTCCATTGAACTTGTTGCGAATCCGTCCTTTATGTCCATGTTTTCCTACATAAACACAACACTTCCAAATGCATGCACATAGATGAACTTGTTATATGATTAGTGTGCCTAGTGGCGGGTTAGTTCCATAATCAAATCCAAACCAAAGTGTAATGAACATGCTTGGTGCACCAAAATACACCGTCAACAAAATATCACAATTTCTGCTTAACCAGCTTGGCGCTTGGTTTGATATTGAGATTGTGTTCAGCGACTTCTCTTGGGATGCCTGGCATGTCGGACGGCTTATGTGCTAAAACATCTAGATTCGCCTTTAAGAAACGCACGAGCACTTCCTCTTGCTCCAGCTCGAGTGTTGAGCCGATGTGGACGGTGCGTCCATTGTTCGACTGGAGTACCTCCTTGGCGTCCTTTGCAGGCTCAAATGAGCATGTCACTGGTTTAGCGGTTCTGGCATGTCGAGCACTTCCGAGATTGGTTCTGCGGCGAGCTCGTTGGAGCGGATGAGAGAATCCGCGTAGTGGAAACACTCAGTGTCACATATGTATGCGTGTTGAAGCTTAGTTCTGACGGTGATCACTCCCTTGGGCCCGGGCATCTTCATCTCGAGGTAGGTGTAGTTGGGGACCGCCATGAACTTCGCATTTGCCGACCTCACGAGGATCGCATAGTACGTTCCCAGGAAGTCGACCACCTCGAAGGTGAGAATTTCCTTGCAGAAGTTTATCTTGTTGCCGAAGGTGACCAGTAGGTCAATCTATCCAAGTGGGACTGCCCAAATACTGGGTACAACTCGGTAAAACGGGGTCGATGATGGACGGAGCTGAGATCGCTGGATCCCCATGCTGTCGAGGGTGGACATGTAGACGATGTTGAGGTCGTTGCTGTGACGCCCCAAGTTTTTAATTAATCCTAATTGTCGGTCAAACTCATTGACTGGGGTCAAATCATGGTCAACCTGGGTCATCACCTTGAAAACCTCACCAACACTCCCGCATTAGGATCTTAAGCAAGTCCAACACACTCCCCTTGGTCAAAACCCTAGCTAAGTGGGACAAACTCCTTGATGTCCATGTGTCATTCTGGAACTTTGGCCACGTTCTCCAATTTTTGCCTAAACACATAAAAATCTACCAATATAAAAGTTCTGCAAAATCTCTAGGGACACAATTCATCTTCAGGGTGGCATTGCTATTTTTTAGTGGAAAAGGTGCAAAATTTCCAAGCAAACTCAGGATCACTGTTCACTGAGACATGAAAATCCTCCAAATTGGCATTCAAATTTCTCCTTTGATTTGAATCCTTTTCAAAATCGGTTTCAACCATCTTGTAGAGGTTTAACTCATTTATAAATGTCCTATCTACGGTTTGAGGGGATTGCATCGAAAATTTTGTGCATTGCATGACCAAATAGGGGCATATGCAAGAGTATCGCGGCCGGGAACGCAACGTCGTGCGCGCACGCGCATTCACGCGTCACCGCCGCGTCCCCGCCGTGCGCCGCCATACTACGGCCAGGCATCGAAGTCTGTGCATGACACCAGCATGCGTCGGCCTAGCGCTGAAGGACTGTTGACGGTTAATAGTTGCAAGAAGACAACTCTCCCATCGTAGTCAAGGGACCCTTCTTCCCTCGAGTGGTGAACCGAAGGTATCAAATCTGTGGAACAAATGTGTGACGCAAAAGATGATCTAGTAAAGCCAAGTAACTTCAATCTTCGGTAAAGTGAAACCCTAATGCATCTAGATAGAGAGCACAAAACGAACCTAATCTACTAAAGACCGGAGGTAACAAAGATAGATAGGATAGATAAACCGATCTAGAGAGATCGGCTTAAGCCTTTTGTTGAAGTTCCAAGCTAGAGAAGAAGTAGCAAATCGAATCTTCTTAGAAGCCTCTTTAAATCGTGGTTTCCCATCCGACTCCGAAAACGCCCGCCTTTCGGAATCCCCGTTCTGTCACAACGTATTCCTATTCATGCGGGTAGTCTAGGGCGAGTCCAAGGACAAGTCGAGTTCTTTTGGAAGATCCGGCGTGTACCTCTAGCCACCGCGGCTACAAGAACACCCTATGAGATGAAGGATCAGATGGCGACTATAGAGGGGGGGGGAGTGAATAGGAGCCGGTAAAAATTCTTTTCAAAGAACCCGACCTATACCCTAGTCAAATCCTGGTCTCACACAAGCGATGGATCGAATCACACACCAATCGCCAAGACAACGAGGTTATGGATCAACCTCTAGTCCTAGGAACGATTCCTTGAAGCACACATGGAAGCAGAAGAAAGGAAGGGAGGAATCGAACCAAGAAGCAAAGCACACACGCTCTGGCAGACCGTCCGGCCAGGAGGGGCGGACCATCCGCACTGGCCTCGCGGACCGTCCGGCCTGATGCCGCGGACCGTCCGCGCCAACCCTGCGGACTGTCCGGCCCTACGCCGCGGACCGTCCGATAAAACACACAGAACCAACAGAGACGCACCCGAATAACGGACCGTCCGCGGGGAGCACGCGGACTGTCCGCCAGGCACCCGCGGACCGTCCGCCCTCTGCTGCGGACTGTCCGAAACCTTTCCCAACGAAAACTCAAAGCCACGACGGATCGTAACGAAAGACGAGCAAGAACACGAAGAACTCCCGACGAACAGGACCCGCGCGGACCGTCCGCCGACCCCAGGCGGACCGTCCGCCCCTTGCGGACAGAGCAGAAAAACGGCCGACCTCGAAGGTCAACTCCCCCAAATCATCATCGGATTTCCCAAATGGTTGAAGTTGTGGAGACAAGGGTTTGGGGACTTGAAAAGCATCACACAAGGATGCTATAGCCCAAAACTCTTGCCTCCTAACTCCCTGAATCACCGGGAATCGCGAATCCTTTGAGCACCACCAAAACTAGAGCACCGAACGAAAATCCTCGAATCGAAGTGGTTTCCTGGCATTTGAGGGCACAAGATCAATCACAAAGATGCACGAGACATCCATCTATGTTTCCCTCAAAGAAATCCGGGGAGAAACCCACTCAAATCCGTGGAAACACACCGAGAACAAAGGCACGAAAACAAGCACAAAAAGACCACGAAAAACACAACTCCGAATCTTCTATACAAACCAGGAAAGATTCACAAGGTCTAGCATGCCGCCCTAGCATCAATCCCTCTCAACAAATCTCTCATGCTAGCCTAGAGAAAATGGAAGAAAAATAGCTACGAAAATGAGAAATGGGAGGGAGGAAATGAAACCCTAAGTCGCCGAGAGAGCGAGCCACTCACACACCCTCATGGCCTATATATCGGGTCCCGCCGGAGTGGTAAATGACTCGACTACCCCTAAGTTAACTACTGGCGATGCAACCCACACAGGGGCATTTAGGTAATGTTTGTGGGTCTTGCCATCGGACGGCCACGCCTTTGCCGCACTCCGCGTCCTCCCGACGCAAGCCATGCGATCCCGCCGCGTGTCGTCCGCCTCGAAGCTTCCCGACACACCCGGATCCCGTCTCCGTCGTGTTGGGCCCTCGGACTTGGTTTTGAGGCCCAAACCAAGAAACCGTCCTCCGATGGTTTTGTTGGCAAACCACCAAACCCCGCGTGCTCGGTCCGGCCTCCCGCCAAACCACTTGACTCGACCGCCACCGTGCACCGGCTCGCTTGTCCATGACTTCGTCTTGCTCGTGTCGCCACCATGTGGCCCGCACCCAGTCCCGCTGTCCACCGGGTCCCTCGAACCGAGCCTACTTGTCTCTCCATCTCCTGGAGGCTCCTCAAGGCTGAAGACCTTTCGCGCCCGTTCTTCACCTGCAACAACACGAACTAGGCCGCAGCCTACACCTGCGCACTAAGCCAAGAGTCAGTCCAACGCCCGTTGTCAATCACTCATCACTGAGGAGCGGTCAACCATTGACCACTAGGACGCTCCTGGTCCTCAATCTCCCCCTTAATGAGTGCATTGACAACACACAACGCGAAATGAAATTCAGAGAAAGAAAGAAAGGAAGAAGAAAGAAAAACAAAGAAGCTCAACTCATGACCAAAACCAAAGAAAGGCAAAGAAAGGTCACAAGCCAAGCAAAGCAGAAACTCCACACCGAAAACAGCAGGAAAGCTCCCCCTGAACAAATGCAAGCTCCCCTGAACATGTGGATGCAAACTTCCAAATTTTAGCTCACCTCTTCTGAATTTTCATTAAGCTCACCTCCCCCCCCCCCTTGTTGACAATGTATGAATCAAGGTGAAAAATGCAGAAATGCAAAACAAAGCATATAAACATCTACATGAGCTTCTCAAATAGGCCAAATCTAGTGTCAAAGGCTAAAAATGAGACAAAGATCACACATATGAACCATAGCATGGTCAAAGCAATGCCACAAGTAATATATGAAAATACAAGCATGTGACAAAGCAAAATTTTCAGATTTAAGCAGTTTTACCAAAAGAAGGCTCGCTTCACATGTAAAAGCCTATCCATGTCACACTTGAGCCACAAACATGCATACCATTCAAAGATCATACAAGGATATCAAATTCTCAGCAAAAGATCATGGAAAACACCCATAAAGCGAAGCATGTCATGTCAAAGATCATGAGCCATGTGTCCACTTCGGGGAGACTTTTCCACTGGTGAACATCATGCAACATGTTTTGCACCCATATGTGAAAGATAAGACATTTTAAGCATAGACATGATGGATGGAGCATTTTTCAAGCATTACACACTTCTTTTCAAGATTAATTCATTTCATGGTACATGAAGTGCCTTTGCGGCAAAAAGAAGCTTATGCTCCTCCATGAATGCAACATAGGCTAAACATTCACAATGATATTCGGCGTTTGGCCCAAATGCAAGAAAAGACATCCAACCACAATCTAAGCATAGAAAGCACATTTAGACCAAAACGTGACATGGATACACAACTACACATGAGTGGAGCACATTTCACAAAAAATTAGTCAAGATTAGCATTCATTTCAAAAGGGGCTATCTCACCACACATATATCTCAAATATTTCAAGAGCATAGCCTCACATCACCATGTCTCCACACATATGACCAATATCTCACAAATAGCCAAAGAAACTCACGTAAGGCATATGAAAGAAGCTCATCATCCTAAAATGCAATATGATACAAATGCAACATGATATATGACAAGATGACTATCCTACCATGGTTTGTACATCAAGCAAAACATGTATATACATCAAAGTAAAACATGGTATGATACATATGGTACAAGAAAAACCCCCAAGAATCAACTAGAAAGGGCAACAAACCCCAAGTTCCCCCCGCAAGCGCACAAATGTAGCTTGGTCGAGAGGCTTTGTAAAGATGTCGGCTAGCGGATCTTGCGTAGGGACATGACTCAACACAATGGTTCCTTTTTCCACATTGTCCCTCAAGAAATGATACCTTACTTCTATGTGTTTGATTCTGGAGTGAAGCACTGGGTTTTTGGCTACGCTTATGGCACTGGTGCTATCACAAAGAAGTGGGATCTGGGTGCACTCCTCACCAAAGTCTCTCAAAGTGTATGAAATCCACAACAGCTGGGAACAACAACTCGCGGCAGCAACATACTCCGCCTCGATGGTAGACTGAGCTACACTAGACTGCTTGTGGGAAGACCATGAAACTAACGAAGAACCAAGAAACTGGCAAGTACCAGAAGTAGACTTCCTCTCGACTCGACAACCAGCAAAATCCGCATCGGAAAAACCATGAAGAGAAAGAGTCGAGGAGGACGAATACCAAAGGCCAAGACCAGGGGCAGACTGTAGGTACCTGAAAATCCTCTTGACGACCTGTCGAAGTGATGTCCTCGACGAAGCCTAAAAACGAGCGCACAGACAGACGCTGAACTGTATGTCTGGCCTCGTCGTCGTCAAGTAGAGGAGGGAGCCGATCATGCTCCTGTACTCCCGCTGGTCCACTGGTTCTCCGTCCTCGTCCACATCCAAAGTGGCCGTACTCCCCATGGGAGTCGACATCGGCTTCACATCTTGCATCTGGAACTTCCTCAGCATGTCTTTCGTGTACTTGGTCTGGTGCACAAAAGTTCAGTCCTTCACTTGCTTGACCTGCAACCCGAGAAAGTACTGCAACTCGCCCATCATGCTCATCTCGAACTCCCTGCTCATCTCATATGCAAACTTGGCAACAAAGTTATGTGACGAGCCACCAAAGACAATATCATCCACGTATATCTGAACAATCAATAAGTCATTTCCATGCTTGAGGAGAAACAAGGTCCTATCCACGGTACCCATCACAAACCCTCTGCTCAACAGAAAACCTCTCAATCTCCCATACCAAGCACGGGGCGCCCGTTTCAACCCATACGAGCCCTTTTCAACCCGTACACCCTGTGTGGGTACAGCTCGCTCTCAAACCCAGGTGGCTGCTTCACATACACCTCCTCCTCTATGACCCCATTCAGAAAAGCACTCTTCACGTCCATCTGAAACAACTTGAACCCTTTAGCCACGGCAAAGGCTAGAAGGATCCGAATTGCCTCAAGACGGGCCATAGGAGCAAAGGTCTCCTCATAGTCGATCCCCTCTTTCTGACTAAACCCCTGAGCAACAAGTCTGGACTTGTTCCTCACAACCATCTCATTCTCTCCCTCTTTGTTCTTCCAAACCCACTTGGTTCCTATGGGATGGCAATTTGGAGGTGGCTCAACTAACTCCCACACCTGGTTTCTCTCAAAGTTTTCCAACTCCTCATGCATAGAATTGACCCAGTTTGCATCAGATAAAGCATGTCCAATGTCCTTGGGCGCAAAGGTGGCAACAAAAGCAGCATGAGCAAAATGAGAGGAATTTCTAGACCTTGACCGTGTAGTGCGTTCGTCGATGTCCCCAATGATCTTCGATAGGGGATGCACTTCTTGAATCCGACGGGGAGCCTCACGCCTCGAGGCTACCTCCCCCTCAACTTCAGCTTCTCTCGCCTGGTCCTCTTGTCGCACCGTCGTTGTCCATGAAGTAGACGGTCCACGCTCCGTAGTGGTCGTAGGGGAAGTAGTCGGTACACACTCAGCTTCAGGCGCATGGTTCTCCCCATCATCATCTCCAGCTTCATCCTTCTCCTCTTCAAAGAGGTCCTCGGCCATCTCCCCTTCACCTGCACATTCAAAGCCAAGAGAGGTACATGGCATTGTCTCGTCGAAGGTTACCTCGCAAGTCTCCATGATTTTGTTAGTCTCAAGGTTAAGCACCCTATAGGCTCTAGAGTGGTTAGCATATCCAAAGAAAATACCATCACTAGACCTAGCCTCAAACTTGTCGAGTTTCACCTTCTTAAGAATAAAGCACTTGTAGCCAAAGACTCGGAAATGACTCACCTTGGGTGCCCAACCATGCATAAGCTCATAACAGGTCTTCTTCTTGAAAGCTCGCAATAAAATCCTGTTGGAAACATGACAAGCCGTATTGACCGCCTCAACCCAATACCTCCTAGGAGTCCTGTGCTCATCTAGCATCGTCCTAGCCATCTCACAAAGAGTCCGATTTTTCCTTTCCACAACTCCATTCTGAGGGGGCAAATAAGGGGTCGAATACTGATGTTCAAGACCTAGATCACGACAAAAGGCATCAAAACGAGAGTTCTTGAACTCTGAGCCACTATCACTGCGGATAGCTCGAATAGCATTCCCATGCCTCTCGTTTTTCAACATCACGATCAGATCTCGAGCAAAACCAAATGTCTCACTCTTGTCTTCCAAGAAAAACACCCAGGCATAGTGAGAGTAGTCGTCCACCACAACAAGGACATACCACTTCCCACCCACCGAGCGAACTCGAGCTGGCCCAACAAGGTCCATGTGCAATAGCTCTGTCGGACGCTCGGTCATGACATCGGTCAGGGGTGGATGGGGAGTGGCTACCATTTTGCCATGCCTACACGGAGCACAAACCAAATCCTTCTCAAGCTTCAACCTCGGCAATCCTCGGACAAGGTCAAGACCACTCAAGCGGGAAACCAAATCAAAGCTCAAGTGTCCCAACCGCCTATGCCATTTCCACAAATTAGAAGAAGGACCAGCCATCAAACAGCGAGCATGACCAAAAGAATGAGAGAAATCAGCCCTGAAAATCTGACCCTCGGGGATGATCATACAGACAAGATCACCACGAGAATCCAGCAAACGAGACTCACCAGACTTGAAACGCACCTCAAAACCCTCATCAAGCAACTGAGAAATCACTCTTCCTCGTCCATTGTCCCCAAATGTGATGTACATCTTTTCCTTCACTGGGGTGAGGCTGGAGAACCACTTCTTATCTCCGGTCATGTGTTGAGAACATCCGGAGTCGATCAACCAAATGTTCTCCAAGCCTCCTGCCGGTAGTCAGAAACAAGAGCGAGAGTGAGCTAACGACTCGACACTGGGGTTAGCACAAAGAAAGTTAAACCAGTGTCGAGCCATCTGCTCAAAAGAGGGGTTAGCAAACATCATTCCCTTGCCACCAAACTTCCCATGTCCCATGGGAGGAGTACGAGCACCACGAGGGGGAAAACGTGGTCCGTAGTTCCTCTAGAACCCAAAGCTGCGATCATCTCCCCTAAACCCGTATTGAGGACGAGTAGGGGGACGTCCAGCAAAACCACCACGAGCCCGACCAAACCTCTCACCAGCACGCACACCATCATCTCTCCTCTCAAACCTCACACCACCACCTCTCTGTGGGAACCTGCCAACACTTCTCACACTTCCCACACCCCGTGGAAGTGCCACTCTAGGCTCAGGAATACCATGAGACTGGCGATACCTGTCCTGGTTTGCTTGCTCCTTAGCAAGCCTATCATCCCTCTTCCTCTTGTAGCAAAACTCTGCAAGATGCCTCTCCTTGCCACAATACTCACACCTGAAGGGGATGGGTTTTGGTTTTGGCTCTGGCTCTAGCTTCTCTCTAGGCTTCTCACCCTTCTGACTCACAAACCTCACCGGTTTCTGGAAGTCATTTGTCTTAGGTGGGAATTTGGGTGGATCTTGGGTTGTGTCAAGCTTGTTGCAAAGGTGGTTGGGCTTTGGTGTGAAAGAGTTCTTGGGTGCTTTTGGAAGTGGGACTTGGATGTCTCCGATCACCTCAAACTCGGGGTTAGACTCAACACACTTCTCATACACACTCTCCCCACTGTTTTCTCCCACTTTCTCACCCAACTTCTCAAAACCCAAACCACGACCACCCGCTCTCTTGAACTCCTCAATCATGATTTTCAATTGAGGTTCCTGCCCAGACAACCAACCCAACACCTTCCTCAAATAGTCATTCTCCTCATAGATGACATCCAAACGGGAAGTAAGTTCAAGATTGCGCAAAGTAACTTCATCACAGCTAGAGCATGCATTTGCAACGGGGAGATTTCAAAGATGCTTCCAAAGAACTATTGGTAGAACGAGCATCAACAAGCTTAGCATGCATAGTAGGACATGATTTACAAGCACCAAGCAAAGTAGGTCTAGCCTTAAGCTCATCATACTCAGTCCTAAGAGCATCTAGTTTAGCCAAAGTAGAAGCATTCTTCTCATTAAGCAACTTGATCTCATTCAACCATGCATCACACTCAAGACATTCAACATCATCAGGAGTAGTAGGAGCAAGTTTCAAAGAGACATTCTCAAATTTCAATTCAAGGAATTTGGACTCTAACTCTCCTACTTTCTCACTAGCATTCTCAAGTTGAGCCCTAAGATCTTTCCTCATCTTCTTAGCATCTCTCAACACACTATCACGGTTGTCAATCAAGCCATTCAACCTAGTGATCTCAGCAAGCAAAGAGTCGGGGTCACGATTTACCTCATCCTCCAAGTCGGAGTCGCTGTCCTCCTTGTGGCTCTTCTTGCTGCTTGAGCTATGGGCCATGCCACAAAAGCCTTCAAACGCCACATAGCTTAACCCACTGAGGTTCCGGCTTGCACTCTTCTTGTCCTTCCGCCTCCCGGTGTCTTCATCTTCACTGCTTGAGCTTGACTGCGCGTCGCTTGAGCTTGAGTCGACGTCGCTCGCACCGGCCACCATGGCTCTTGCCTTGTTCTTCTTGTAGCCTCTCTTGCTCGGTCGCCGTTTGTCCTTGTCCTTTCTCTTGGACTTGCTGAAGTGCTTGCCCTTGGAGGAGTACTTGTCTTCACGCCTCGGGTGCGCCTTGTACTCGTTCATCTTGTACTTGTTCTCCTCCGCTTCCGGGCACTCGGCGATGAAGTGGCCACGCTTGCCACACTTGTAGCACGTCCCTGAGCTCCGCCTTGCATTCCTCCGACTCTTGTGTAGTCGATCAAACCTCCTTGAGAGCAAGGCCAGCTCCTCCTCGCCCAACACATCAAACTCCTCATCTAGAATAGACATAAGAGAAGACAAGGAAAACAGTCGACAGGAAGGGTTAGATTTGCTCTTTGGTCCCCCCATAAGAGCAAGACTATGGTCAGTCAAGCCCTCATTCTTGGATTGCAACTTCCTGTCAACCTCAGCCGACTTGAGCTTAGAAAAGAGGTCATCCAACTCAATAGTCAAATATTGCCCAGACTCCTTGATGGCCTCAACCTTAGCACCCCAAACATTTGGGTCCAAGACATGCAAGAGCTTCAAAGCCTGATCATGCTCGGTGCAAGGAAAATCCTCAACATTAGCCTTCATGTTGTTCACGATGGCGGTGAACCTCTGAAACATCGCATCAATGTCCTCACCGGGAAGTGGAGTGAAGTTCTCATATTGCATCCGGTAAGAGACAAAAAGGCGAGCCTTCACATGGTTATCACCACCGTGAGCAACCAACAACTTTTCCCAAATTTGCGAAGCAAGATTCAAATGGCGAACACGCTCAAACTCAGGATTACACAAGCTCCGGACCAAGTGATCAACGGCTTTTGCATTAGCCTCATACTTGGCCTTAGCACCGGCATCGGTCACCATAAGAGTATGGATGTTGACCGGAATAGCATAGGTCTTGTCAAGCACAATGAAATCCAACAACTTGCCACGAAGAAAGATCATCATACGAGCCGCCCACTTGTGGTAACCCTTGCCATCGAAGTGCGGCGGACCGCCCCGCTCAACGTATGCCATCTTAGGATTCGAGACTTGTCAAAGTCGTAAAGAATCCGGCACCAAGCTCTGATACCAATTGAAGGATCAGATGGCGACTAGAGAGGGGGGAGTGAATAGGAGCCGGTACAAATTCTTTTCAAAGAACCCTGCATATACCCTAGTCAAATCCTGGTCTCACACAAGTGATGGATCGAATCACACACCAATCGCCAAGACAACAAGGTTATGGATCAACCTCTAGTCCTAGGAACGATTCCTTGAATTACACACGGAAGCACAAGAAAGGAAGGGAGGAATCGAACCAAGAAGCAAAGCACACAGGCTCTGGCGGACCGTCCGGCCAGGAGGGGCGGACCATCCGCACTGGCCTCGCGGACCGTCCGGCCGATGCCGCGGACCGTCCGCGCCAACCCTGCGGACTGTCCGGCCCTACGCCGCGGACCGTCCGATAAAACACACAGAACCAACAGAGACGCACCCGAATAACGGACCGTCCGCGGGGAGCACGCGGACTGTCCGCCAGGCACCCGCGGACCGCCCGCCCTCTGCTGCGGACTATCCGAAACCTTTCCCAACGAAAACTCAAAGCCACGACGGATCGAAACGAAAGACGAGCAAGAACACGAAGAACTCCCGACGAACAGGACCCGCGCGGACCGTCCGCCGACCCCAGGCGGACCGTCTGCCCCTTGCGGACAGAGCGGAAAAACGCCCGACCTCGAAGGTCAACTCCCCCAAATCATCATCGGATTTTCCAAACGGTTGAAGCTATGGAGACAAGGGTTTGGGGACTTGAAAAGTGTCACACAAGGATGCTATAGCCCAAAAATCATGCCTCCTAACTCCCTAAATCACCGGGAATCGCGGATCCTTTGAGCACCACCAAAACTAGAGCACCGAATGAAAATCCTCGAATCGAAGTGGTTTCCCGACGTTTCAGGGCACAAGATCAATCACAAAGATGCACGAGACATCCATCCCTGTTTCCCTCAAAGAAATCTGGGAGAAACCCACTCAAATCCGTGGAAACGCACCGAGAACAAAGGCACGAAAACAAGCACAAAAAGACCACGAAAAACACAACTCCGAATCTTCTATACAAACCAGGAAAGATTCACAAGGTCTAGCATGCCGCCCTAGCATCCATCCCTCTCAACAAATCTCTCATGAAGCTCTCATGCTAGCCTGGAGAAAATGGAAGAAAAATAGCTACGAAAATGAGAAATGGGAGGGAGGAAATGAAACCCTAAATCGCTGAGAGAGCGAGCCACTCACACACCCTCATGGCTTATATATCGGGTCCCGCCGGAGTGGTAAATGACTCGACTACCCGTAACTTAACTACTGGCGATACAACCCACGCAGGGGCATTTAGTTAATGTTTGTGGGTCTTGCCATCGGACGGCCACGCCTTTGCCGCACCCCGCGTCCTCCCGACGCAAGCCATGCGATCCCGCCGCGCGTCCTCCGCCTTGAAGCTTCCCGACACGCCCGGATCCCGTCTCCGTCGTGTTGGGCCCTCGGACTTGATTTTGAGGCCCAAACCAAGAAACCGTCCTCCGATGGTTTTGTGGGCAAACCACCAAACCCCGCGTGCTCGGTCCGGCCTCCCGCCAAACCACTTGACTCGACCGCCACTGTGCACCGGCTCGCATGTCCATGACTTCGTCTTGCTCGTGTCGCCACCATGTGGCCCGCACCCAGTCCCGCTGTCCACCGGGTCCCTCGAACCGAGCCTACTTGTCTCTCCATCTCCCGGAGGCCCCTCAAGGCTGAAGACCTTTCGCGCCCGTTCTTCACCTGCAACAACACGAACTAGGCCGCAGCCTACACCTGCGCACTAAGCCAAGAGTCAGTCCAACACCCGTTGTCAATCACTCATCACTAAGGAGCGGTCAACCATCGACCACAGGGACGCTCCTGGTCCTTGTGACGCCCCAGGTTTTTAATTACCGACATTAACACTAATGACCGGATCAGCCAGGTCAAACCCAGTCAAACCCCGGTCAAACCTAGGTCAACCTGGGTCATCACCCGAAAACCTCGCCAATGAACCCCAATGAACCCCTTGACCAAGCCTACGCACACCCGTAGTCAACCCTTGGTCAAAGACACGGTCAAAACCCGCTTCACCGTTGACGTCAGCGAATGTCGCCCGGAACTTTTGCCGCGTTCCCCAAAATTCACCTAAACACTTCAAAATCTACCTTTATGAAAGTTGTCCATCTTGTTGAGGGACACAACTTTCATGTAGATTGGCATTTCAAATTCGAAGAGGAAAATTGTGAAAAACCCCTTGCAAGACAGATTTCCCTGATTTCCAGAACGTGTCGACATTCAAAGTTGGCACGACGTTCCTGCAAAATCCGTTGAGAAAAACACTATATGGCCTTTTTGAAAGTTGTAGAGGGTAGCTAGATCTACAACTTTCCTATTTATTGCTTTGTGCACTTTTATTCAATTTTTTGGAGAAATCGTATTTCAAACAGAGCCGGTCTGCACATTTTGGGCGCTCTCGCGCGCACGACACGCCGCGCGCGCGCCGGCGTTCCGCCTCCGCGCCCGCCCGCACCGCCGCGCCGGCGCCCGTGCCTCGGCGTCCGCCCCATCGGCGCACGTTCCCAAGGCCCTCGCATGTTCCCCGAGCCGCCCCGTGCCCCGAGGTGCCTCGAACGGCGGGAACGCCGTGGAACCGCGCGCCGCCGTACCCCCCCGCCCGCCGTGGTACGGCCCTACCCGCCGCCGTACCCGCCGCCGCCCGACCGCCCGCCCGCGCCGTCCGTGCCTCGCAGCCCCCGCCCGCGCAAAGCCTATAAGGCCGCCGTTTTCCCCCCGCGCGCGCCCGGGGACGAGCCGCCGCCGCACGCCGTCGTCTCCGGGGACGCGCGCCGGCGAGCTCCTTTCTCCCCGCCCTCCGCCACCAAGCCCAAGACGCGGGCGTATTTTCCACCACCTAGGACATCCACCGGGCCTAGCCGAGCCGCAAGCCGGGCGCGCCGCGCCGGAGCAGCTGCTCCCGTGGCGGCCGCCGCCGGCGCCCGCGGCCCGCTCCCCGCCGGCCGTTTCCCACCCTCCGACGCCGGCCCAAACCAACCCTAGAACACCCCTAGACCCTCCTCCACCCCTTCCCCGGGCGAGAACGCCGCCGGCCTCGCCGGAATTGCGAAACCCGCGCCGGCCGGCCGCCATAGGGGCCGCATTGCAAGTCTTCGTTTCTTTCCACGGTCCTATTCGCAAAAGGTGAACTCCAATAGTATTGCAATTTCCCTGTTTCTTGTAAATTGCGTAGAAAATCACAGAAAATTCAGCAAAATGTGAAACAAATTTTATTGGATCCATGGTGATTTATACTACAACCTTTGTTATTCTAGCCTGAGCTGATTCCTTTTTGTTTTTGCATGAAAAATACAAATGTGAAAACCCTAGATCTGGAATAACTCAAAAACTATAGAACCTCTGTAGCTAATTTTTAAATATGTTGTGTGTTAGGTCATGGGTAGCTCCTATGCCAAAAATTGCGCAAAGTTATCATGTAAATCTTTTTATAAAAATGTTTTTCTATCTCTGGCAGAACTGAATAAAGGATTTTTCATGTTAAATATATTTATGTTTTTAACCCCAACTTGTGCACACTGTCTTATAATACCAAAGTACACATCTTGTGAATTAACCATGATTTTTGGATCAACAGAAATAATTATTCTTGATTTATGCATGTTTTCCTTTGTAAATTAATAAACCAAGTTCAGTAGAGATTCCATGTGAACATGTTGGTTTTCTAAGCTTGTTTAGGACCAGAGAGCATGCACAAGAAATTTTAGGTCATTTGGATGCTTAATTATTTTTATATGCATTTAAATTGAATCACTAGATAACCTTTGATATTTTCCATAATAATTAATTTCCTATCATCCAACACTTACATGTGGGTCCAAGGGCCCAGTATAGATGCTAGTAGGCCTAAGAAACACACATGTAATTTTTGGTAATTTAGTTGCTTAATAAAAGGCTTAAAAACCCTTTTTCCATTAAAGGGAAATTAAATAAAGAAAAGCCCTTATTTAATTCTTTTCCTTTTTGGAAAATATTATCTAATTCAATTAAAAGATAATTAATTCCCGATGCTGATAAGAAATTAATTCAAGGATAAAAGTATTAATTATATCTTGCTTGTGAAAGGAAATGATTAAAAGCTTTCACATGAAATGACAAGTATAAAGAAACCTTTATTAAATTGTGCAATAAAGAGAAATCACCCAACCACCCATGTAACTTGAGTGTGGTTGCAAATCATGTGAAAAAGGTTAAATGTACCCACCCACTACTGTTGATGGAATTAAATTAAATTATTTACATATATATGTACACAGTCACCATCAAAAAGAATAATTAATAAAGAGTTGCATATTGCTCCTTTATGGAAGAGTATGCTGAATGTGTTCTTATCTAGGTGAATGTGCCCGACAAGTACACCCTTGATTGTCAAAATGATTAGTAAATAATGAAAGTATAAACCGTCGAATAAATCTTGCATTTGCATCTTCGTGTAGATCTTTCCGCCAGTAGACGTACGCTCGTACCGAAGGAGGAGACGAAGGTGCTAACGAAGAGCCGCCGTGCGTGAACGTAGCTCAAGGCTCCGGACCCAAGTCCGAAGGGCCCAAGGCCAACCTTGCCGGCGAAGGCAAGCCCCAGATCATTAACCCCGCCTTTAAAAATTATGCAATTATGTTTGTTATGATTGTGCATTTACGTTTCAGGAATTGATTTGAAACCCTAGATGCAAGATCCCTAGGTACCTATGCTCTATCACTAGTATGCTAGGTCGATAGCTGCCATGCTATAAGACCGATAGAAGTCGAGTGATGTTCGTCACTCGCGAGAATAGGTTCCTAGATAGGAATCATAAGATATCCTTTAATGGAACGCTCATGTGGTAAGAGCATGGGATTTGGGCTCCGGTCCAGTGGGCATGTGGGCTAAGCTTTTGAACGTACTAAGCACATGCCGGTTATGGGGCCGGTAAGCCTAGTACCTTAATGAGGCGGCACGGGATCTTACTATTACTACTCTTGAGAAATCTCCTTACCGGCTAGCTACGGAAAGGGTGGTGTATGGTGACTCCGGGTATCTCGCGGGGTATGCCGGATAGCCTGCACCAGGGACTGTAAGATTCGATCCCAACCCGAAGATTTATGGGGACGGCCTGGGGAGTTGTCCTCGCGGGGACAACCGACCGTGTGTTTGGGTCTACCTTGCAAGGTTTAAATCAATCGACTGTCAGCCTCTCACCGTTATCCGAGACTGCTTATTCTACTGGCCATGATATCCCATAATGATGGAACCCGAGAAATATGGTTGTATGAAATTAATTGCTTGTCCAATTCTTGTTTGGATTAGATGGCACAATTAGAAATGGTAATCAACTAGAACCTGTGCTAAAAGATTGAAAGTAAGGATCCACTCTTAGTGGCTTTCCAGCAAAGAAACTCCACCGGCCAAAAGCCTTTCATGTCTAGAGTTTGGTGATGTAGTTATCACCCGACGGTTAAGTCTTGCTGAGTATTAGTATACTCAGCCTTGCTTTAAAATTGTTGATTGCAGGTGTTGTTGATCGGATGGGTGACGACAAGTGATGACATCACGGATGGCCTCCGTGATGTCTACCGTTGCGCTAGTTTATTTTATTCCGCCTGTATTTTCGAACTCTGAATCTTTATCTTATGCCATGAACAATGGTTTGTAATTAAATGTTTAATCCATGTTGTACTCTGGACTCCCTTCGCGTGAGTTTTAATGCATGTATCGATCCTCTGTTCGATGTTCAAGTGATTTACCGGGCGTTAACCCGCAACCAACGACAGGATGATACTTTACTATTGCTTAACGACCAAAGTGGATCGGTCTTAGGCGATAGTACGTATTTTCCCGGGCGGGTTGTCACAGCTGGTATCAGAGCGACTGCATGCACCAGAGTTTAATTAACAACTCTAATCACATGATTTTCGAATAAAATTTGCCAAGATTGTTTGTTTTGCAAAATACGTTGGTCCGTTAAGGATAAACTAGACCGAGAGGCCCTAGAGGAAATTTTTGGTTTCTTTCAGGTGGCTTATTAATCTATGGTCTATTTTGCTAACTTCCAGCACATTACTTTATGTCAGACTTACTTTCTCGCACAACCAAACTAGGAGCCACGTGTTTTATACGTGTGCTGTTCCGCATCACGGGAATTGCGAGGGTTGATGGAGTGATCCATTCCACGGATCCCATCTTCGCGTCTGGCTATGAGTTGTGTCTTGCCACGTGTTTCATACGTGAGCATTCCGTATGTCGTTCATGCGAGGCAAGGATATACTCCATTCAAACGGAGCATGTCCGAGGTTGGACACTGTCCATGCAGCGGCTTAACGCATGGATGCCGTTTCTATAGTGAACGGTAATTTATGTGGACGCTTTCATGAGTGCTGGCATGAAAGGTTCGTTGTGTTCTGTGATCTTCTGCAGGTACACTAACCTCGTTCGTATGTCGCTAAGTAAGCATCGACTAGATCTCGACTAGATATTATAGTGAGATACGCGTATGTGCCATGCCACCGGCGCTAACTCCGAATTCTGGCTTGGTTGCCATTGCAAGGACGAATAGGACGTCTTGCATCATGTTAAAAATCGGGAAAGAACCTAAACTGAACTCACGTCTGTTTCCGTGCTCTCTGAAGTAAAATAGTGATAACATGTTTTGCTCTGTTTACTCTTTAGGTGTAGATGTGTTGTCATGCTTAAAATTTAATAAAAGTGTTGTTTAAAATTGCTGTTCTGGTCCAAGAACCTTTCGTCTAGATGATCTTAACCTAGGTTGCTTCAATCCAATCCAGTTTCCACTCATCAAAGTTCGTGATCATACCTTGGTCCACCGCAAGTTATGCTTGGAGGTCAACCTCGTTTGCCATTCCCCCTAGAACCTGTGAACCTTGCTGGGTTCAGCACCTTTCTAGTTCCCTAACTCAACCTTGAGTACCCAACTTAAGTTTCATAACCTTGCTAAGTTGCTACGCCAATTTGGGAAGTGTTGGACTCTGGTTTGAGTAGGATGTTCGGTTTTCGATTGCCAGACCATGTATCGTTGGTATGCCTGCTCGTTCGAGCTCAGCATACGATGGTATTTAAGTATGCATGGTTACCCATACCTTAACCCTACCTGTATTCGTGGATCAAGTTACCTTCGTACACTCGCACCCGCCTGATTCTCACTTTTGTCATTATGTCCAGATGGACAACGCTGGCTCTACGTCAGCTGATGTGGAATCATGGACTCTCGTGGACTACCTCGAGGAGGGTGGTTTTCCTGCACTTTTGTGGGACACCCTAAGGAGCTTTAGGTACACCACTTATCCAGAGTACTCGACACGTGAGATCATGACCACAGGTCAACTCCTTCGTTGTGAAGTGAAGGTGAAGATTTCAACGTGCCCGACCAATCCTGCTTGGGATGAGTGGGAGTGTACGGCACACGGAAGAAACTTGTCCGACATAGTGCAGAAGGCTGCTCTTGAAGCACTCACCACTTTCTGTGGGAAGCACCTGACCGAGATAGCCAACTCTGCAGCTAAAGTCATTCCGGTACCCGAGCGACATATTGCACCGGGTGGTGAACGAGAAACTATCCTTCCAGTCCAGAGCAACTCTCACTATAGTCCTGAACTCGTCGCCTCAGTCCGCTTTTCAGAAGCCATGTACGACACCTATTTGCGAATGGTGGGAGAAAGTGTATTTTATAGACACCAAATCTACAGATACAAAGTTAAGGAAGTAGAGTGTTCAGCTCAAGTGTTGAAGGAAGCCCGAGCAATGATCGCTACTCTCAGGAAGGAAAGACGCAAGGACAAGGCAAAGATACAAGAGTTAACCGAGATCATCCATGAGCAGAATTTCTTGTTGCAGCATAACGATCAGTATATGCTTGAACTAGAAAATCAATTGGAAGCTCTAGCCGTTCCACCCCCAGAACCTATCATTCCGGGACCAGCACAAGAAGAAGATGTTGAAGATATCCAGTGTGAATCTGGAATTGAGTCTGGACCTGAGTCACCGTAGAATTTCAGAGTGGAAGACCCCACCTTTGGAAGATGGTCCGTCAGGAATAAAATCCAGTGTTGTGAGGAATCCTAGTGTACCCTGACCACTTTGGTCTGCTATCGCTGTCAGTTGAACTAGAAACCTTGTCATCGCAGCTAGTCTGCTTTGTAATCCTAAATGTTGTTGATAATTCTGAAAATTCTCACTCGATGTACTGCCTTGATTAAACATCCCTTTCAGCAATGATGTTCGTAAGGCATTATTTGTGCTCCGTTGTGATCAATCAAGATCCGTACTTCATGAATTCTTGTGCCAGCCAAAAATCCAATCGATTCCTCAACCCGAACTTGTTCTTTTCGGTCTTGCTCAAACCCTGTGATTTAAATTAAACATTTGGCTTTTGAGCATGCGCTGCATAGCATATGTATTTGGGAAGCATGGGTATACTAACGTGCATCCGCATGAAACTCCGTACCCTTACCCTACCTCTCTTGTTTGGTGATGTCGTTACCTCATAGTCAAGGGTGCCGCGACGGAACCTAGGGTACCGTGTGTGCTGCAGCCACACGACTGCCACTAGGAGCGCGCTGGGTATCTTGGGTATGAGATAGCAACTCCTCACACAGATCCCCCTCTCTACTTTGATTTCCCTTGCGATCACTAACGCATATGGGTAACCGAGTCATTCTAACATGCATCATAAGCACCATACTGCAAAAGCATACGCATTGCATCAACTTGAAAGGTATTGCACGTTCAAAACAACGGGTTGTCAAAACCCAAAAATTTGCAAAATAAGTAAAGGTGTGAGCAAGATTATTCCTTGAAGTTCCCACTTGAAGTCACCTTTCGTACGGAAGCTTGTGGAACTCTGTCATTAGCTTTCCTTTCCTTGTAAATGGCCTATTGGGAATCCTTGACCAATTGGTCCCTTGCCGTGAATCTCGACGATCTTGCAGCACCGATTCCTTTTTCCGCTCGCCAAGTGGAAAACAGCAGAAGTAGAAACTTTTCTCGAGCAGTCAAGGTTCTCGAATAGTCAACATGGAAAAGTTATCCATCGTGCATTCGTTCTTGGTCCGTGCTCTTAACTTTCAAGTTCTCAAAAATCAAGCAAGGAAGCACGCCCAGGATCGATCGAAACTGTTTTCTACGCTCCTCAGTGTTGCTATCACAAGCGTGAAACGTAGTACACCAAACTTTTCTCGTTTCGCTCCACATCACGGTCGATTATTTAGACTGTTGAGCCCCATCGTCATCAGTGTCACGGTCGCACGACGCCATGACATCGCTTTACCGTCGATTTCCGCAACAGTATTCACGACGTCATGATCGCGTGAGCTGACCTGGTCGAGCTCCGTGTTGAATACACCAGATAACCGACTGGGTCAACTGACCGTTACAGCCCCGCATCGGCTATAAAATGGAACCTTTTACCCGGAACCGCCGATACGAAAGCTCCATTTCCATGAGAGCTCAGCAGTATCACTGTTCTTGTTCTTCTTCTAGCTAGCTTGGCTACTTGCCACTAGAGTAACTCTCCCAGCTACTTCAATCTTTCCAAGCGAACTGTTCTCCATCTTCATTTCCGACGTCAAAAAGAAGTTCGGATTAGACAGAAAGCAGAAATCAATCCAAGCTGCCGCCCATGACTCCGTCATCGGAAGAGCTCGAATCGTTTTGCTGGACGTTGTTAGGGATGTACCTCTGTATCATATGAGGATTATGTCTACTATTAGTCGTGCATGTGCACATTCATCGTCCGCTTTCTCATGAACGGCGATGAGGTAGTAAGAGGACACACCTTGTACGTTTTGTTCCGTCTGCATTCCCGATCATGGGATGTGTATAGGCAAAGTCTTACCGAATTGATATTGTGACTGTTGGAATGTCCGGTTTGCATTGCTTACCGTGAATGAGTCTCGTACAATATGTCCGAATTATACGCTTGGGTGAGATTCCGATCATGCGCTAATTAGGGACTCAATTTTCAGATGTTCCGACCAGCGTGGAATAACCCCAATGATCTTGAAGCATCAGGTAGTGGCGATCGTACGCAACCGCCGCCCACGATGTTGACCGAAGCTTTCGTAGCAGCACATACCGAAGTGTTGTGCCAACTCCTGCAGACCCAACAGCAAATGACTCAACAACTACAACAAATGCCACCGATGCAATCGAAGCTTCAACCTTCCAAGCCCTGTTCTCCCGAAGTACCCACCCAGAGGGACATAAACGCCATTGTCGGCATAACTCAACTATTAGAAGGGCAGAATTCAGTACTGAATCAGCTAGTGCACGATATCATTAAAGGACGTTATGGGAAACCATATCAGAATAGTTTGGCAGACAGTCTCTCTCAGTCCTTATCTGCCTCTATGGTCGAACAAGCCCGTTTGTTCAATTTGTTGGAGGAGTATGTTAGTCAAGATCAACCCCAAGCCACCGACTCCATATTACCACCTTCTCGACTACCAATGGATCTTAGAGCAGAAGAGGATGCAATCCGAGGCAACAAGCGAGTATTTTCTGAGATAGACGTAAGTGAGTGGGAAATTACCTGTACGGATACTTGTCCGCATGAGGGCAAACAAAGCTGTAACCCTAGTAGTGCCGCTCAACTCCCTGCTAATGAAACACTTTCGCGAACCGCGAAGAGGGCAAAGAAAAAGGAGAGAAAGAGGCTCCGCCTTATCCAGGAAGCCCAGCAACCGATCTCCACACCCAAAGATCTTCCTCCCCGTTTGTGCTACAATTGTAGACAGCCCGGGGATTTTGCCAATAAGTGCCTGAAACCCAGACAGCAGAAGCCCCAGCAGCAGAAGCAGAACCCCGGATCTGCCATCAACAACAACAAGCCAAACCCTCAAGTGGAGCAAAGCCAACTGAATTTCGTAGGTAACACTTCTATCCCAGAACCATCCTTCACCTCCCCTTGTAATTTCGAATCTCGGGACGAGATTCTTCTTAAGGGGGATAGACTGTGACGCCCCAGGTTTTTAATTACCGTCATTAACACTAATGACCGGATCAGCCAGGTCAAACCCAGTCAAACCCCGGTCAAACCTAGGTCAACCTGGGTCATCACCCGAAAACCTCGCCAATGAACCCCAATGAACCCCTTGACCAAGCCTACGCACACCCGTAGTCAACCCTTGGTCAAAGACACGGTCAAAACCCGCTTGACCGTTGACGTCAGCGAATGTCGCCCGGAACTTTTGCCGCGTTCCCCAAAATTCACCTAAACACTTCAAAATCTACCTTTATGAAAGGTGTCCATCTTGTTGAGGGACACAACTTTCATGTAGATTGGCATTTCAAATTCGAAGAGGAAAATTGTGAAAAACCCCTTGCAAGACAGATTTCCCTGATTTTCAGAACGTGTCGACATTCAAAGTTGGCACGACGTTCCTGCAAAATCCGTTGAGAAAAACACTATATGGCCTTTTTGAAAGTTGTAGAGGGTAGCCAGATCTACAACTTTCCTATTCATTGCTTTGTGCACTTTTATTCAATTTTTTGGAGAAATCGTATTTCAAACAGAGCCGGTCTGCACATTTTGGGCGCTCTCGCGCGCACGACACGCCGCGCACGCGCCGGCGTTCCGCCGCCGCGCGCCGGCGCCTCCGCGCCGGCGCCCGTGCCTCGGCGTCCGCCCCACCGGCGCACGTTCCCAAGGCCCTCGCATGTTCCCCGTGCCGCCCCGTGCCTCGAGGTGCCTCGAACGCCGGGAACGCCGTGGAACCGCGCGCCGCCGTACCCCCCCGCCCGCCGTGGTACGGCCCCCGCCCGCCGCCGTACCCGCCGCCGCCCGACCCGCCCGCGCCGTCCGTGCCTGCAGCCCCGCCCGCGCAACGCCTATAAGGCCGCCGGTTTCCCCCCGCGCGCCGGGACGAGCCGCCGCCGCACGCCGTCGTCTCCAGGGACGCGCGCCGGCGAGCTCCTTTCTCCCTGCCCTCCGCCACCAAGCCCAGCACGCAGGCGTATTTTCCACCCCCTAGGACATCCACCGGGCCTAGCCGAGCCGCAAGCCGGGCGCCTGCTGCGCCGGAGCAGGCCGCTCCCGCGGCGGCCGCCGCCGGCGGCCGCGGCCCGCTCCCGCCGGCCGTTTCCCACCCTCCGACGCCGGCCCAAACCAACCCTAGAACACCCCTAGACCCTCCTCCACCCCTTCCCCGGCGAGAACGCCGCCGGCCTCGCCGGAATTGCGAAACCCGCGCCGGCCGGCCGCCATAGGGGCCGCATTGCAAGTCTTCGTTTCTTTCCACGGTCCTATTCGCAAAAGGTGAACTCCAATAGTATTGCAATTTCCCTGTTTCTTGTAAATTGCGTAGAAAATCACAGAAAATTCAGCAAAATGTGAAACAAATTTTATTGGATCCATGGTGATTTATACTACAACCTTTGTTATTCTAGCCTGAGCTGATTCCTTTTTATTTTTGCATGAAAAATACAAATGTGAAAACCCTAGATCTGGAATAACTCAAAAACTATAGAACCTCTGTAGCTAATTTTTAAATATGTTGTGTGTTAGGTCATGGGTAGCTCCTGTGCCAAAAATTGCGCAAAGTTATCATGTAAATCTTTTTATAAAAATGTTTTTCTATCTCTGGCAGAACTGAATAAAGGATTTTTCATGTTAAATATATTTATGTTTTTAACCCCAACTTGTGCACACTGTCTTATAATACCAAAGTACACATCTTGTGAATTAACCATGATTTTTGGATCAACAGAAATAATTATTCTTGATTTATGCATGTTTTCCTTTGTAAATTAATAAACCAAGTTCAGTAGAGATTCCATGTGAACATGTTGGTTTTCTAAGCTTGTTTAGGACCAGAGAGCATGCACAAGAAATTTTAGGTCATTTGGATGCTTAATTAGTTTTATATGCATTTAAATTGAATCACTAGATAACCTTTGATATTTTCCATAATAATTAATTTCCTAGCATCCAACACTTACATGTGGGTCCAAGGGCCCAGTATAGATGCTAGTAGGCCTAAGAAACACACATGTAATTTTTGGTAATTTAATTGCTTAATAAAAGGCTTAAAAACCCTTTTTCCATTAAAGGGAAATTAAATAAAGAAAAGCCCTTATTTAATTCTTTTCCTTTTTGGAAAATATTATCTAATTCAATTAAAAGATAATTAATTCCCGATGCTGATAAGAAATTAATTCAAGGATAAAAGTATTAATTATATCTTGCTTGTGAAAGGAAATGATTAAAAGCTTTCACATGAAATGACAAGTATAAAGAAACCTTTATTAAATTGTGCAATAAAGAGAAATCACCCAACCACCCATGTAACTTGAGTGTGGTTGCAAATCATGTGAAAAAGGTTAAATGTACCCACCCACTACTGTTGATGGAATTAAATTAAATTATTTACATATATATGTACACAATACCATCAAAAAGAATAATTAATAAAGAGTTGCATATTGCTCCTTTATGGAAGAGTATGCTGAATGTGTTCTTATCTAGGTGAATGTGCCCGACAAGTACACCCTTGATTGTCAAAATGATTGGTAAATAATGAAAGTATAAACCGTCGAATAAATCTTGCATTTGCATCTTCGTGTAGATCTTTCCGCCAGTAGACGTACGCTCGTACCGGAAGGAGGAGACGAAGGTGCTAACGAAGAGCTGCCGTGCGTGAACGTAGCTCAAGGCCTGGACCCAAGTCCAGAAGGGCCCAAGGCCAACCTTGCCAGCGAAGGCAAGCCCCGGATCATTAACCCCGCCTTTAAAAATTATGCAATTATGTTTGTTATGATTGTGCATTTACGTTTCAGGAATTGATTTGAAACCCTAGATGCAAGATCCCTAGGTACCTATGCTCTATCACTAGTATGCTAGGTCGATAGCTGCCATGCTATAGGACCGATAGAAGTCGAGTGATGTTCGTCACTCGCGAGAATAGGTTCCTAGATAGGAATCATAAGATATCCTTAAATGGAACGCTCATGTGGTAAGGGCATGGGATTTGGGCTCCAGTCCAGTGGGCATGTGGGCTAAGCTTTTGAACGTACTAAGCACATGCCGGTTATGGGGCCGGTAAGCCTAGTACCTTAATGAGGCGGCACGGGATCTTACTATTACTACTCTTGAGAAATCTCCTTACCGGCTAGCTACCGGAAAGGGTGGTGTATGGTGACTCCGGGTATCTCGCGGGGTATGCCGGATAGCCTGCACCAGGGACTGTAAGATTCGATCCCAACCCGAAGATTTATGGGGACGGCCTGGGGA
Source organism: Cenchrus americanus (assembly GCA_947561735.1). NCBI lineage: Eukaryota > Viridiplantae > Streptophyta > Magnoliopsida > Poales > Poaceae > Cenchrus > Cenchrus americanus. The sequence continues at coordinate 140,180,263 of OX387242.1, forward strand.
GTTGTCCTCGCGGGGACAGCCGACCGTGTGTTTGGGTCTACCTTGCAAGGTTTAAATCAATCGACCGTCGGCCTCTCACCGTTATCCGAGACTCGCTTATTCTATCGGCCATGATATCCCATAATGATGGAACCCGAGAAATATGGTTGTATGAAATTAATTGCTTGTCCAATTCTTGTTTGGATTAGATGGCACAATTAGAAATGGTAATCAACTAGAACCTGTGCTAAAAGATTGAAAGTAAGGATCCACTCTTAGTGGCTTTCCAGCAAAGAAACTCCACCAGCCAAAAGCCTTTCATGTCTAGAGTTTGGTGATGTAGTTATCACCCGACGGTTAAGTCTTGCTGAGTATTAGTATACTCAACCTTGCTTTAAAATTGTTGATTGCAGGTGTTGTTGATCGGATGGGTGACGACAAGTGATGACATCACGGATGGCCTCCTGTGATGTCTACCGTTGCGCTAGTTTATTTTATTCCAGTTGTATTTTCGAACTCGAATCTTTATCTTATGCCATGAACAATGGTTTGTAATTAAATGTTTAATCCATGTTGTACTCTGGACTCGCCTTCGCGTGAGTTTTAATGCATGTATCGATCCTCTGTTCGATGTTCAAGTGATTTACCGGGCGTTAACCCGGCAACCAACGACAGGATGATACTTTACTATTGCTTAACGACCAAAGTGGATCGGTCTTAGGCGATAGTACGGTATTTTCCCGGGCGGGTTGTCACAGTCCTCACCTATGTGATCTATCTCGAGAATCGATCTAGAATAAGCAAAGCTGATCGAGAAATGAAGACATCGAAGAAACGTTTGATCGCTAGAAATCGATTCAACTTGATAATTCAACTAGTACAATGATACATAAACAAGATCACCACCGGGATCCTACCTTGATCTTGCTTCTAGCTCCGGGAACTCTGACGTGGTCTTCCTTACAAGGTTCCCACATCGGCTAGGGAGACCCTAGTCAACTAGCTCGACCCTCTCCTCTCCGGGATGGTGTCCCTCTCTTCTCAGCTCCTCGGCGGCCGATGACGAATTGATCGATACTTGGCTCTTGACCCCGGGGCTATAAATAGCCCGAATGGCAGCTAGGTCAAAGGAGGGGGCAAATGGGCCCTGGACTGGGTTGGGCCGGCCGGCCTGGGCCGACCGGCCTGGGCCCATTCAGGCCCAGTTCCCGGACTCCTTCGCGTGGCGTCGGTTCCCGAGTCTTCTAGATCTTTCCCCCTTCTTCATGTAGGCCCTTGTCGTCAGTTTCTCTCCGAGTTGGACGTAGCTCCTTGTCCCGCAAGATTCGACACTTTTCTGGTTAGGTCCTCGGAGTTTGTCATCTTCTCGGGTTAGGTCCTTGGGTTCTTGGAGTAAAGTTTGCTTCATTGCATGACTTGTACGGGGCTTCAAGGTCTTGTCGCAAGGTGCTTGATGAACTTATCCCGGAAGTCTTGCTTTCAACGCTAAATCCCTGCATAAACACTAAACTCCAAAACCGACATGCACAAGTGAACTTGTTATACCACGGGGGTTAGTACCAATGGATAAGGTTAAAACTTATGCCAACACCGAAGGTAAACTCATGGCTAGGTTGACGGATTTTCACCGTCAACATCTCCCCCATGCTTAAACCTTGCTCGTCCTCGAGTAAGCCTTCGATGGATATCATCGTTGCCTATCAATGTTTAAACCCTGCACTTGATCATACATGAGAAAACATAATGCTCTCGAAATTTTAATTCGTTTAAGTTCCATAATGTACTAGCTTTCATCTCTACGGAGGGTAGATTCTTAATTAACCTTATCCCACAAGTATTAACATGCTCCCAAAATTTACTATATCTCAGAAATTTTGAAAATAAAGAACTAGATGAAAAAGAGCTAAACCAAGTTCACAAATTTAAATCACCTTGCATATTGCTCATGAACTCTCATCTCATCTTGTCTCTCAAGCCTATATGTTCTACTCCTTTCCCTCTCATAACATATATGTGTGGTAAGCTTTATATGGAGCTTTTTGGGAAAGTTTAGTCCTACCAAGATATTATAAATGAGATGTTATCAAAACAAGACAAGCTTCTCATGGTCTTACCGAGACTCGTCAAAAAGGTCATGGGAAAATAATGTTATATCAAGGAGGGGAAAGAGAAAAATACACACACTTGAAATAGGTGGACATGTGCAAATGGCAAAGAGTGATCCCGAGGCACAAAGGAAGTCCTCGTTATCGGATTTCACATGGTTGGAAAATGAGTATGGATCCTTTTAATCTTGAAGCCTTGAAATTCCCAATGCCCTTGAAAGAACCGGGGAGTTCACTTTATTTTTATTTTTACACATGCTCATATTTTTTTCTTTTTCTCACATATATATATATAAATATATTCCTTTCTTTCTTTCTTTCTTTTGATTTTTTTATTTGCTCCCCTTTGAACTCTAAAATTGTATCGTCCCTACCTCCTCCCCCATGCTTAGACGTTGCTCGTCCTCGGGCAAAGAGGTGATAAATAAGGTAGGTACCGGAAATATTTTTCCTTGGAGAGATACTTGAATTCTTCAATGTTGGCACTGTCTTGCGATCTTCCTAGAATTGATGATCCATTCTCAATGATAGGCTGTGGTCAAGGAGGTAATTACGAAAGATGATATTTGGTTTTAAGGGTGGATATCCGGCGAAGTTTGTGAGATCTCCGATGCTGGGATACACAATGCAGGGATAAAAGGCTAGCAAAAAGATAGATACGCAAAAACGGAATGACCAGCTTCTTAGTCTCGGGCCAGAGAAATCATGGCCTGCAATAACTTACTCAAAAATAAATCTTGTACACTAAGGTTTATGAACTCAAATATATATAAGGCTCTAGATAGGTTGAGCAACACAAAAGCGATATTCATGACAAGGTTAGCGATATTTTTGGGCATAAAAACCATCTTTAATCTATCTATAGCTTGAGAGCACATAAAACACTATGGGTCTTTATTTTAGTCATAACCTCCTCTAAAGATTAAGCTAGCATTTAGATAAATTCAGATTAAGCTAGCATAGTAGGGTTGGACATCCCATCCAATGAATTGATCTGGCTGCACTAGGTGAAGGCGCCCAAGATCATAGGCAATATTTGCATTGCCCTCACCAAGTTGAGCCGCGTTGGATTGGATGGCTACGATGTTTTGCATGTTTCTCGCAACATACCCTCCAATTATGGCCATGCTTTGTTGTGGTTGGGGATATTGTGCGTAGGGCTTCGCGAAGGTTACGTTGGGCACCACATAATTTGGTGGGGGTGTCGTATGGACCTCACTGGGCCCACTTCCTCGGTGGGTACCAAGACCGACTACTCGGTGGGCCCCTGGGGCTACCCGACTTGCGTTGCACGGCACCTGCGAGCGTGAAGCACAAGGACTACGGAGGAGAAGTACTCGGTTTGGAAGTTGTACATGTCCCGCACTGTATAGAGGACTCCTAGATGTACTCGACTAGTACTCTCTCCCTGAACCGACTTGTAACCCTGCCTCCCGGACTATATAATGTGAGGCAGGGACCCTCTTCTCTCATACGCATCAGATTGCATCATCTTGTAATCGCACCCAATCAATCCAGAGTCACGCAGCATACAGGACATAGGGTATTACGCACCTCGCGGCCCGAACCTGTCCAAATTGTGTGCCACGTGTCTCTTCCTTCGAGTTACCGATCTCGGCGAGGCCACATTCATCTACTTCGGGTACTCCCCTTAGTAGGTTGCCGGTCTAAAACACCGACAGCTAGCGCACCAGGTAGGGGATCTCGCCGAAGATCACATGGCGAACTCGACGGCTTCCATCTACATCAAGCCAACCGTCGCCTTCAAGCGCGGCGATATCTTCCTCTTCGGCTCCTGGGTCTGCACTGCTGACGGCACCGGATCCTTCCAATGCCGCCTCACCATGCCACCCAACCCGGAGACTGGCCTCGTGATACTTCCTGAAGTAGTCACGTGCGAACTCACCGTCAAATTCGGCGAAATTTCGCTCTTCAACCAACACGCCGACTTCGAGCTTGGATCCGCCTCCAACTCGAACTCGACGTCCCCGTGGGCTATCGTATGCGAGCCGGCTACTCAGCCATCGCATGTGGACTCCCCACCCAGTGAGCGCTTCACACGTGGTCCCCGCAACGTCAGCAGGGCCCACACGGAGGCTCCCACTTCCCGCCGGGCTAGCAAGGAGATCGCACCCGAGTACGACTCGGACTCCGACACCGCCCCCGGCTACGCCTCGGACTCCAACCCCCTCTTCGGCTTTTACTCGGACTCTGCATACGAGTTCGACTTCGGCTCGAACCCTGAGGAGCCCGAGTCCGAGGACAACACTACAGAGCAACCTCTGTCAGGGCCGGCTTCTGGCCTTGTTTTAACATCTACACCCACCGGGAGATTCATCTACTAGCCAGACCGCAACCCCGCAGACCTGACAGACGGGAACTCATGCTACATTGCCTACCTCGACTCACTTCCCTTCCAGGAGGGAACACCACTCGCTCGAGCTGAGGAGTACACCCCAACAGAGGTGGCGAGCTCTGATTCTAGTCTTGGCAACCCCGATCGCCAAGTCTTCATGGCCGCCGGTGACACGCTAGGACCCTCAAGGATATCTGACGACCGATATCTCGAAGACATCTCTGCAGACGAGTTGTCTGCCAACGCACCCGCGGATGAGACCGATGCCAACAGGGACGCTCGACATGAGCGCAACAGAAAGCGGAACGAACAGCGTCGGCGTCTCCGAGACAACCTACCCATACGGAACCTCACAGAGGCTCTCGACCAAGTTGAGAGTTGGGTGCACACTACGCCGGAGCAATGCCTCATGTCTACCCCAACGATAGCATGCCAAGCTCAGGGGATGCGTGTAGGAGAAGTCATCGCCAAGCTCGCAGAGGACGCCTACTTCATGCGAGTTGACAAAGGGTCACCCAGGCACCCCCCGTCAGGAACCGCGACAACGAAGCCCCAAGCCGTAGTGCGGACCTCGAACGTAACCGTACTCGAGCGGAGTTACCAGCTAACCCCAATCACACTCGGGCAACGGCCGGCGGACCCTCTCAAGGTGGCAACAGCGCCGGCGCCGCAGGCGGTGATCGTGAGATCATCCCTCAGCGCGATTCTGGCGGCGGAGGCAGCAGCGGCGGAAGCTCCAACCATGGAGCTAACAGGAGGGCCGGTGGCAGAGGCTATCGCGGCGGCCGAGGCCACACGAATAGCCACGTCTCCGGAGCCTCACATGGCAGCTTCGACGCCCACCACAAAATTGAGGAACTGCGACGGAAGATGTCCGCCACCGTAGGTGACAACGACGGCTTCCCCGCCTTCTCTCATTGGCTTCACAACTTACTGCTCCTGGACAAATTCAAACCTCTGGGAATCACTAAGTACGACGCGAAGCAAGACCCCATTCAGTGGCTCAGGTGCTACGCCCTCTACATCGAGTGCCTCTACTTCCCCTTCTGTCTGGACCAAGCCCCGCTCAGATGGCTCGAGTCATTCGAGAAGTACTCGATCGACAAGTGGGACCAGCTCAAGGAGCAGTTCACCAGTAATTTCGCGGGCGTTATGGGCCGCTCGGGCACTCGCATGGACCTGGCTATGGTGAACCAGGAACAAGGCGAGACCCTTCGCAAGTACATGCGGCGCTTCTTCAACAAACGCGATACCGTAGTCGACGTCAGCGACAAGGAGGTCATCGACCTCTTCCAAGACGGTCTCTACCACTGTCGCACCTTCAAAGACTTCGGTCGACGCCGCCCTAGCTCCGTCACCCATCTCAAGGACATGATCACCTCCTGGGCTGATGAAAAAGGCAAGGCCAACACCAAGTACGACGCCATGCGTGGCAAGAGCAAACAGAACATGGGCGGCGGCAGCAGCAACAACGGGAACCATGGCGGTCGCAGCAACAACTACTCGGGTCCCAATCGCAAGCGCAAGCTAGACAACACTATCGCGGCTATCTAGCGCCCTGCGAAGGAGAACTCAGAGAAGACCTCCGGTGGCTTCAAAGACTTGCTGAAGGAGAAGTGCCCGTGGCATCTAGACGGCAACCATACCACCGAGCAGTGCTACCAACTCAGGCGAGCACTCAAGGATACTCCAGAGCCACGACACCCTCATGACAAGAAAGGCAAGAAGAAGAACGACGAAGGCAATGGCGACTTCCAGGAACCTAACATGACGGTGAACGTCCTCTTCGACGGACTACCCAGCAGATGGGTCCAAAAGGCTACCTGTCGAGAAGCCATGAGCATTGATCCAGCGGTCGCGACCCCTCTCAGATGGTCGGACGTACCGTTTACCTTCTCCCACGCGGATCAATGGACAAGATTCTCTAAACCAGGATGGTTCCCACTTGTCCTGAAGCCGGTGGTCGCGGGCTCCAATATTAACATGGTCCTCAGCTATGGTGGAAGTGGGCTCAACGTCCTTTTCACCAAGACCTTGAAAAAGATGAAGCTCGACATCACCGACATGCTCACCAAGAGCACCTCGCCCTTCTACGGCATCGTCCCTGGGAACGCAGCTATCCCACTGGGCTCAGTGGTTCTGCTAGTTACCTTCGGGAAATGGGATCGGTAAGCCTAGTACCTTAGTGACGCGGTGAGGGATCTTACTATTACTCATCTTGGGATGCGTCTCACGGCTAGCTACCAGTGGTGCATGGTGAATCTGGTGCCTCGCGGGTATGTCAGATTGACTGTACCAAAGACTGTACGATTCGATCCTGATCTGAAGATTTTTGGGAACCGATTGGTGGTTGTCCTCGCGAGGGCATCCCACCGTGTGTTTAGGTCAACCTTGCAAGTTTTAAATCAACTGGTTGTCGACCTCTCACTGTTATCTGAGACTACTTACTCCACTAGCCATGAGATCCCTAATGATGGAAGCTGATGAATATTATGCTTGATTAATTGTATTGCACAACTTATGCTTGCAATGGATTGCCAACATAGAAAAGAAAAACCAACTAGAACTTGTGCTAAAATCTTGAAGGTAAGGACATATTCTTTGTTGCTTTTCAGCAAAAGAAACCCCAGTGGCCAAAAAGCCTATCATGTCTAGAGTTGGTGAAGTAGTTATCATCGACGGGTAAGTCTTGTTGAGTATTAGTATACGCAGCCTTGCTAATCTGTGGTTCTAGGTAATGCCTTTGTTGATGTGTGGCCTGGAGAGATCTCGCCAGGCTGGGTGCTAGAGTGGGTGGAAGATGAAGAATGAAGGCATCATGGCTGGCCTCTAGTGGTGTTTCCTCGCTCCGTTTAGTTTATTTATGCTGTTTTAAAAATTCTGAACTGCGTTGTCATGTCAAAGACTTCGGTTTGTAATATTTAAGCCCTTTGGGGTAAATTTCTGATGTTAATCATGTGTTGTCTCTAGACTCGCCTTCGCATGAGTTTTAATGCATATATGTTGATCCTTGTTGCTATGTAAGTGATTTATCGGGCGTTAACCCGGCAACTAACAATAGGATGATACTTTCTTATTGCTTAATGACCAAAGTTGTTGGTTTAGGTGATAGTATGGTATTTTTTTGGGCGGATTGTAATAGCTGCCCCTGTCCATGAGCACCTTGTGCACCCGCTTGGTGCCGGAGATTGTTGCCACCACGAGGGGGTAAGCCCCTGGTTGTGAAATGTGGTCGGGGTGGTTCGCCCAGTCGTACATGACGGCTGTCTCGGACCATCAGAGGTATGAGGGCACAACCGACTTGGTGTGGTAGATCTCCTGTAGGATGCGCTTTTGCTTGTGCCTTGGAGGGCGGGCGGGCGTCCCACCGAAGATCGTCATGACGACGCCATCTTCCATGGGTAATTCGTCGTGCTCTACATTCTTGGCGGCACCGGTGTTGGCCACATCCTGCGGGTAGTTCTAACCGCTGAGATATCTCTTCGTGAGGTTGCAATCCTTCATGGCGTGCTTGGCCGGACCCTCGTCATAGGGACAAGGCGCCTCAAGCATCTTCTCGGAGTGATCCCTCGGGGGACCAGCGTTTTTCTTGGGTGGCCGCTTGTCAGTCACCATCACTAGGTTGTTGCTGCGGAGCTTGCACTCTTTCTCCTTCTTCTCCGGCCGGGTGGGCGGAGCCTCACCCTGTTCCTCCTCGGGCTTCCTCTTGCTAAAAGTGACAACTTCCTCCATGTTGGTGTGATTGGTAGCCAGGTCAAGGAGCTTCCGGATGGTCTTTAGCTTGGCTCACTCTATTTGCTGGACAAGGGTCTCGCACATGGTACCATCCTAGAAGGCTGTGATGACCTTGTTGTCGGCCGTGCCGGATATCTCGGCACAGTGCTTGGAGAAGCGGTGTATGTAGTCACGGAGACTCTCACCCTTCTTTTGCTGGCAATGGCGAAGTTCGCAGGTGTTGCCAGGCCAGGCGTAGGTGCCCTGGAAGTGCCCTATGAAGGTGTCTCTGAGCTAAGCCTAGTTGTTGATCTTCACCTAGGGGAGGCGCTTGAGCCAGGTAAGTGCCAAGTCGGCAAGGTACAACAAGATGCTCTTGATGATGAACATATTGCTTGTCGCCCCACTGTTGTGGCAGGCGAGGCAGTAGTCCTCAAGCCAAAAGCTCGGGTTGGTCTCTCCATTATACTTTGTGATGGTGGTCGGAGCACGATATCGAGCTAGTGGGCTGCAGCAAGAACGTTGATGCTGAAAGCCCGTAGACCTCGGGGGTCAGGCATCAGGCTCCGTTTCGGTCCTCGCTGCTATCGTAGCACCCCCTGCGCCTCTGGTTGTATTCCCTTCGTGGTCGGCATTCGCCGTTTGACCTGCCTCTGGTTATTGTCCGTCCACGTGCCTAGGATGCGCCTAGGGTTCCGTGGTTGGAGTTGATCATGCGGTCGATGGGTGAGTGCAAGCTCTCTGCACGGCCCAGCTGCCCTGGTGGGCATGGGGATCCACGGTGAACCGAGCGCTCCAGGGTTGGAGCCTGTGCCCCACGCCATCAAGACGGCGAACTTTCCGCCTACTACTCGGTGGCCGTGTCGAGGAGCATCTGGAGGTGCTGACGGAGCTTCTTGTGTTCCGAGGTCATTGGCTCAGGGCCGGCCAGAAGAAGTATGGCCGCTGCAGTGAGGTTCTGGGAGGCCCGTTTGGTAACACGAGTCCCGTGAACGTCATCAATGATGCAGCGGCGTACTTCTTGTGCATGTTTGCGCGCAGGTTTTACCGTGGCTTCCGCACCCAGCATGTGGTGGAGCATTGCTTGATCTTCCTCGAGAACCTTCTGAGCCTCGTCGAGCTCGTTGAGGCAAGCACCCTGTCGTTCGAGGTCACCCCAGCCTACGGGGGTTCCTCGCTAGAGGAGGTGTCGGGTGAAGTGAGCTCACCTTCTGCGGAGCACTTGTCAGATTTGGTGGAACTGACCACATCGACCTGATACTAGAGGATGAAGCGCTCGTGCCTCAGGTCGTGGGGCGTCGGTGCTTTCTTCCAGAGAGGTGCTCTCTCGGCCTCATTGCAGCTCACCTGGGATGCTTCCGAGGGGACTGGGTGTGCATCTCCCATGGCGACGGGAGCAGTTTCCCCGCCGCAGGGGAGCCACGTCTACCCCTCATGGTACATGTAGCTGTAGTAGAGCTTAAACTTGTCCCATGATAGTGTCTTCTCTTCCTGCAAACCGAACACAAGCATGGAGGTGGGGTACGCCGCGAAGCGGAAGAGCTCTTGGGATAGGTTATGCCCTAGAAAGACCACCATGTTGCGGCGACCAGGTCCCAAACCCAATCAGTGGAAGACTTTGCCGCCTGCGACTCCACAGGTGGTTGGCCCTAGGGAGGTGCGGGTGTGTCGGGCTGGGACAGCGAGAACACAGCCCCAACGGGCGACTCGACCGGACCATTAAAGATGAAGTCCAGGGAACCAAAGTGCAGCATGGTGGTGCGCACCGTCTGCTCGTCGGAATGGTCCATCCAGACCCTTGTTGGAGTCGTGACGCACTATGTGTGCCTACCTGGCGCGCCAACTATAGAGGTTTGATACCGCCGGCAAGTAAATGTTGGTATGTTTGTGCGTCTGATCCAGATGGTTGGGCTTAGAGACACCAGGATTATACTGGTTCAAGCACCAGGGGGATTCCCTACATCCAGTTCAAAAGGATATCCTTTATGCCCAAAGGGGCTTGTTGTAGGGGGTACAAGCTTAGGTCAAGAGAGGGGGAGTGTCCCAAGTCTCTAGATGTGGTGGTGAGCTATGAGTGCTCGATGAGTGATGTGGTGTGTTGTTAGTTCTATTGGTCATGCTGCTTACAGTGCCAGTCTCCCCTTTTGTAGTTCCAAGAGGGCTGGTGTACAAGGGTTAAGATGGAAAATGGTGTCCTGCTACAGTGCAACAACTGTGCTTGAACAGTTTTGGAACAGTGTCACACCATGGGCCTTCGTCTCCTATTGGCGCTGTACGCTGTGCTAGCCACAGTAGCCTTTGCAGGGCAGCATAGCTACAGCTCCCATTCCAAGGTGGATTCTCCCAACTCATGACCGCACCAGTCTTGTTGGGTCGGGTCTTCTCGTGCAAGCCTCAACCTTCCCTCTGATACTTGTTGGGTTGGGTCTCGTTGTTCGATGTCTTGCAGGCGAAGGATAAGTGTGTCCTTTGCCACTGTTCATTATCCAGGTGATGTGACGCTGGGGAATTCCGCTTCCCACGCTAGGGAAATCTCATCATGGCCTGGCCGCCTGACAGGGCAGATCCGCCCGCCCTGCTGCTCCTGCACGTCCCGGGCGGCACGGGGCCGCTTGCGCCACGTTGCAGCTCTCCCCCTGAGGGGGCCTGCCAATGGATTGCAGCAGAAGGAACCTTAAGTCGTGTGAGGCGAAGCCGCCCCTGGAGGTAGCCGGGACGACAACATAAGTCGAAGGTGGCCCTACCGATGGTGTCAGGCCGCTGTCCTTGAGAAGGGGAAGCTAGGCCTAGCTTGTTGGCTGTCTTAGGCCTTCACAGACGCATCCCGTCATTAGCCTTTGTGATTTTTGGGATTTAGGGGCTAAGATAATTACCCCTAGTTTGTCCACTCTTCAGACGGGCTTGAGTCATAGGTCCTTACTGAGCACTAGGCATGGTTGTATCAATGGTAGGGATGTCACCCCCCCCCCCCCCCCCCCCCCCCGCGCGCGCGCCCTTCTTGCATTTTCGTCGTCGTCGATTCAAGCTCGTCCTCCTCTCACAAATAAGGCTTTAAATCTGCAACGTTAAATGTAGGACTAACACCAACATCCGTAGGAAGTTCAAGTTTGTATGCACTATCCTTAACCCTTTCTAACACTTTAAAAGGGCCATCGTTCTAGGCAGCAATTTGGACTTTCTTAAATCTGGAAACCTATCCTTCTTTCCTTTGTCAGCAGCAAATTTGTACTTCGCATTCATACATTCTATGTTTGCTTTAGTTTTCATGCAATTTTAATATCAGTTCTGCACATTGTGTAGCATCAAGGTTCAGTCGTTCTGAGGTTGGAAGTGGCAGCTAATCAATAGGAGCATGTGGCACAAAACCATAAACAATTTCAAAAGGGCACTTCTTAGTGGTAGAGTGTTGCGAGCGATTATAAGGAAATTCAATATGAGGTAAACATTCTTCCCACATGTTGATATTCATTTTTAAAACAGTCCTAAGCATGGTTGACAAGGTTCTATTCACAATTTCCGTTTGCTCATTAGTTTGAGGGTGACAAGTAGTTGAAAACAAAAGTTTTATCCCCAACTTCGCCCACAATGTTCTGCGAAAATGAGAAATTTTTAATCATGATTAGAAACTATGGTATTTGGGTGTGACACCATTCAAACGAACAATCTCACGAAAGAACGAATCAGCAACATGTGTGGCATCATCACTCATGTGGCAGGGTATGAACTGAGCCATTTGAGAAAATCTATCCACAACAACAAGCACACTATCACTTCCCTTCTTTGTTCTAGGCAATCGTAAAACCAAGTCTATTGAAATATCTTCCCATGGTGCATTTGGAACAGGAGGAGGCATGAATAAACCGTGAGGATTAAGGCGTGACTTAGCTTTCTAGCATGTTGTGCAGCGAGCAAAGAACTTCTCCACATCTCTACTCATCCTATGCCAAAAGAAATGACCAGCAACGATGTCCTCTGTCTTCTTCACTCCAAAATGCCCTATCAGCCCTCCTCCATGTGCTTCTTGCAACAATAACAAACACACAGAGCTAGCTGGAATGCATAGCTTACTAGATGTAAAAATAAATCCATCAGCTAGGACAAATTTGTTCCAAGTTTTTCCCTTCATGCAATTCAGCAACACATCTTTGAAATCATTATCATGGGCACATTGCGCTTTAGTTGTTTCCAAACCAAAGATTTTAAAATCAAGTTGGGACAGCATGGTATAATGCCTAGACAATGCATCAACAATGACATTTCCTTTACCCTTCTTGTGTTTAATGACACAAGAGAAAGACTCAATAAATTAAACCCATTGAGCATCCCTACGATTCAGTTTAGCTTGACTTCGAATGTGTTTCAAAGACTCTTGATCAGATTGTATAAAAAACTCTTTTGGCCATAAATAATTCTGTCAAGTTTCTAAAGTCTGAAATAAAGCAAGCAATTCTTTATCATAAGTAGAATAATTCAGACTAGGTCCACTTAGTTTTCCATCTTGTAGCAGCACACCACCCAAACCAATTCCGCTAGCATCACATTCAATTTCAAATGTTTTATTGAAATCGGGAAGTTGTAGCAAAGGGGCATGAGTAAGCCTTGAGTGCGTTGAAAATGTCACGTTGAGCTGCAGCCCAAGTGAAGGTTGCTCCCTTCTTGGTGAGCTCATGCAACCGGGTTGCAATGGTGCCAAGGTCTTTCACAAATCGTCGGTAGAAACCAGCAAGTCCTAGAAAACTTCACACTCGTGTAACAGTGGAGGGCAAAGGCAAGGTATGTATGACCTTCACCTTGGTGTGATCAACTTCGATTCTCTGCGGTGTCACAACATATCTAATAAAAGAGACTCGATCTGGAACGTATTATTTTTTAATTTATTTTTTCATTTATTTTGGAAAATATATACAATCATTTCAAAATTTAGCAAAACTAACCTACTGCCGTCGTGGCCCATGGCGGTAGGGGCAAACCGCCATGGGCCATGGCAGTTGCAGGTGCTAAAGTGCCCAACCGACGTGGCCCATGGCGGTTAGGGTCAGTCTATTTTCAAAAAATCATAACGTTTTTGTATGAACTTGGATGGAGATAAACTTTACAAGAAACTTGCAGCCTTCGACGAGATCTACAATTTTGTAGTTCAAACCTGTTTCAATGAAGTCATTTCGTGTCTCAATTTTGTAGTTCAAACTTGTTTCTAGATCTCGGTTTTCGATATCCGATCTGGATAGTATATCAATTTTTTGAGCCGCAAAATGACTTCAAATGAAACAAGTTTGAACTACAAAATTGTAGATCTCGTGGAAAGCTACAAGTTTCGTATAAAATTTATCTCCATCTGAGTTCATAAAAAAGTTATGATTTTTGTAAAATAGACTGACTCTAACTGCCATGGGCCACGGCGGTTGCAAGTTCTACAGTACCTAACCGCCGTGGCCGACAGTAGTTGGGCACTGTTGCACCTGCAACCGTCGTAGCCCGTGGTGGTTTGACCCCTACCGCCATGGGCCACGACGGTGATAGGTTAGTTTTGCTAAATTTTGAAATGATCCTATATTTTTAAAAAATGAATAAAAAATAAATTAAAAAATTCCATGGATCTGTGAAAAAAGTGCGCTTCTCAAAATTTCCAAACAATCGTGCATCCCTGAAGGACCGGATTGGTGATCAGAGAGGGGGGGGGGTGCGTGGGAGCCGATAAAAGTTCTTCCCAAAAGAACTCGGCCTATATCCCAATCACAACTCCGAGGTCACACACAAACAAGCGGAAGCACACCAAACCTCTATTGAGACCTTGGGAACAAGGCTTGAAAGGCTAGGAAGCAAAGCGGAAGCAAGCACAAAAGAACTTAGGCTACAACAAAGAAGGCTGAGACCTACGAGGTCAACTGACACAAGTGACCAGGTCACCCTGAGCCTACCAGAGCCGCACCGGGTCACCCGGGCACAAGTGACCGGGTCAACCTACCCCCTTCGGGTCAGCCAGCACAATTGACCGGATCACCCTGGACAGCCTAGAAAACTGCCCGCGAATTCGCCCCAAACATTTGATCAATGGATCTCCCAAACCACTTGGAGCCTTGAGATGGAAATTTGAGGAGATGAGGAACACCCCAAGGAGAGGTTATTCCCCAAAAATTATGGCCTCAAACTCCCTACAACTCCCGGAATTGCAAATCCTTTCCAAGAGCACTATGACCTAGGGTTCATCCAAAAGTCAATAGATAAAAGGCCAAATCCAGCGTTTGAGGGGTCAAGATCATCCACAAGGAGGCACAAGGTACTCACCCATGATCCCCTCAAAGAAATCCGGAGAGAAACGCCCTCAAATCGACGAATCAAACGACAAACGAAAATCCTATGAAAAGGCTCTGAAAATCACCAAAAAGGGAATATTGGAGAGAGACAATCATGGCTCGAGGAACCACGCCGAATCATCTATAAATACCAAAGTGGTTCGTACAAGGTCTAGCTTGCTGCCCAATCATCCTTCCCTCTCACAATATCTTACCATGAAGCTTTCAATCTAGTCCTATGGAAAATCCTAAAGAAAATAGGAGGGGAAAAGGAGAAAGCAATTGAGCTAGGGTTCCATGTGGTGGTTGCCATCCTTTCTCCTCTAAGTTTATATGGAGGCAACCGAAAGACAAAACTACCCCTATTACATAATACTAGGACACACGCCCCCGAAGGGCACTTTGGGAATTCTTGTCGTAGCACCATCGGACGGATGACGAGCGACCACACCTCACTTCACCTCAACGCAAGCCTTGCGATCCCGAGGCATGTCCTCCGCTTCGAAGTCTCTCGATGCACCAGGATCCCGTCTCCGTCCGCCAAGCCTTTTGTCTTGGCTTTGTAGCTCAACCAAGGAACCCGATGATTTTGTGGTGAACTGCTGCAAACCCCACGGACTCGGTGCAGTCTCCACGGCAATCCCACTCATGACTTGGCCGCCACGTCATCCCGGCTTGGTGTTGGTTTTGTGGAGTAAACGAACCAAACCCCGCATGCAGACTTCGGTTGTGAACCGCTACCCTGCACCAGCTCCACCTTGGTTTTGAGGCTCAACCAAGAAACTGTACACGACTTCGTCTCGCTTTTCTTGCCACCATATGACCCGCACTTGATCTCATTCGGCCATCGGGTCCATCGAGTCAAGCCTGCTGGTCTCTCCACTCCTCGGAGGCCACACAGGCTAAGACCTTTCATGCACGCTCTTCACCTGCACCAACTCAAATCAAGCCGCAACATGCACTTGTAATACTCGGCCAAGAGTCAATCCACACACATTTTCAATCACTCATTACACCAAGGAGTGACCATCCACTGGTCGTCGGACGCTCCAGTCCTTAATCTCCCCCTTGCTGAGTGCATTGACAACACACATAGTCACCAATTTATAAGAGAAAGAAAAATAAAAGAAATGAACACAGATCTCAAACAAGTCATCAAAAGCCAAACAAAAGCCAAAACAAGATCATTTGAAAGAGCAAGTCTCGGTCCCCTAAGGCATGGGCAGCGGCTCAACACAATCGAGACAAAACACTAAAAATGTCGACTCCTCAAGGTGAGGTAAAATCGCTCAACACCATCGACAAAAGAACAAAGCACAAAGCAACTTTCAAGCAACAGAAAGAGCTCCCAAAGCATGAATGCATGCTCCCCATGAACAAATGTGTGCAAACTCAAGTTCCCCCCCTAAACTGAGTATCCAACTTTTTCTCCCCCTTGAAGCAAAGACTCTCCCCCTTGTTACAAAATGCATCTCTCTCCATATTATGAATTGGAAACACAATTCTCCACCTTGTTGGTAATGCATGAATCAATGCTACGAACGTAAGCATGTGCTTCTCAAATAGACAAAGAGCACTACAACATGCTAAAAATGAGACATAGACAAGCAAGATAGCCATATATCTAGTACAAACATTGCCAACAAGATAGAAAGGGACATATAAGCATGTGACAAAGGCATGATCAAAATAAATCATTTTTCCACAAAAAATTCACTCTCATGAGCATAGCACCTCAACATGACCAAACTGAGCACACACAACATATAGCTCACAAACTTCATGCAAGGTCATAAGTTCTCATCACAAGATCATTACGAAGACCTGCAAGCTATCTCATGTCATGTCAAAGCCACCGAGCCATGTGTCCACTTCTAGATATGAGACTTTTCAATGGTTAATACCATGCAACGGTTTAGCATCCAAGCTAAGGATTTTAAAGCATACATGACATGATACCAAATGAAGGCAAAAACATCAAGCATAGACATTTCAACATACAAATTTCGTGATTTAAAATTAAGCATGGTACATGAAGTGCCTTTGCGGCAAAAAGAAGCTTAGGCTTCTCCACAAGGTAGCATGTAGGCTAAACATTCATGATGACAGATGGGTCTTTGACCCCAAATGAAAAGAACATGGTTCCCAAGCACAAATTAAGCAACATATAGTCATATGCACACAATTTGAACATGAAAGACATTCAACTCACAAGAGAGGATCATATATACCATTTTTACAAAAGAAAGCCATCCACAAGCATATACATCCCAAAGATACCAAGAGCACAACTTTACATTACATGAGCATCACTAGCAAGTCATAAGCTCATATCCAGTATATCATGGTGATCAATGTATATAGGAGAAGCACCTCTCTAAAGCATATGATACAATTGCAGTCTATGATACAAAGATGCAAACATGATATGAAAATGCAACATGCATATGTACATGAGATGCCCAACCCGAACTCAAAAAGGAAAAAAGAGCACAAAATTCACAAGCTCTCCCTAAACACATGCACTAGAGCCAAAGAGCATACAAAGGTCACCCTAAGTACATGATGTAGAGCAAATAGCACAAAGCTTACAAGCTCCCCCTAAATACGTGCACTAGGATAAAAGAGCCTAGAAAGCTCATCCTAAGTACACGGGAAAAGAGACCAAGGGGCTTAACAAGAATCAAAACCAAGAGCGAGAGTGAGCAACCGACTCAACACTGGGGTTAGCACAAAAAGAGTCAAACTAGTGCTGAGCCATTTGCTCAAAAGTGGGGTTAGCAGAATACATCCTATCAGAGCTATGACCACCATGGGAAATCACCTCATGTCCCGCTGGAGGAGTACGAGCACCACGAAGGGGAAAACGTGGTCCGTAGCCCCTCTGAGACTCAAAGCTGCGACCTCTGCCAAACTCGTATTGATCGCGAGGTGGAGAACGTCCAGCAAACATACCACCGCCAGACTCAACATACCCATCACATGCACCACTACCAAAGGAACCAAATCGATCATCACCACAACCCCGAAAGCAGAAACTTTGAGCACCTCGGGTAGGAAAGCCCCTATCCCTCAAAAATGGGACTGTATGCACAACACCCTCACTCCGAGGCACAGCACGAGGCTCAGGAACACGACGAGAATGGGGGTATCTGTCCTTGTTTGCCATCTCCCTGGAAAGCCTCTCCTCCCTTCTGCTCCTGAAACAAAACTCTCTCTTATGACCATCCCTCCCACAATGCTCACAATGGAAGCAGACTGGTTTTGCTTTGGGTGTTGGTTGTGGTTTCTTCTCATGCTTGTTGCCTGGCTGACAGATGGTGAGATTTAGACAGCCCACAAGGTTGCTAATGCCTATGGTTTAGTTGTTCGGAGGGGTGGAATCTAAGGCTAAGAACTCGAAGGTCGCACACGAGTACGCGGAACACAGAGAACACAGCGAGTTTATACTGGTTCGGGCCTCCAGAGAGTAAAGTCCTACGTCTAGTTGTTGGTGTAGATTGCTTGAGGATTGCGTATGAGTACAAGGGTCGCCTCGCCCACCTTATATTGGCGAGCGGATGGGGTCGGTTCCCAGACTCCTGGTCAGTTACGTCCAGGAGACCTAAGTCTAGGTGATTACATCACTTGCGATATCCTGTCGATCTGCTTAGACGGAATCCATCGATGTCTTGTCTTGTACGCCAAGTCTTGAGGTCGTTCTGGATTAGGTCGTCTGGGGAATCTTCTAGAAGGTCTTCAAGAGGTCGTGTGGGCCGCCAACTTGGTCGATTGGGCCTACTGAAAGGTCGATAGGTCTTCTGGTAGGCCGTACCCACTTGTCGGGGACGACCGTGAGCCTGATCGGTGGGGACCCAGGGGTACCCATGTCTCACAGGCCCCCGAGCGAGGTGTAGGCGCAGTGACCTTATAAAGGTCATGACGAAGTCGTAGAGCTATCGACAGGTAGAATAGCAAGCACGTCAGTCCAAAAGAAAAAAGAACAACTCAACTTAGCAGCCGACCTGTTTGTTGTCTTTCCGAACGATGGAAGGTTGAGTGACTACCTATAGGAAGCAGACATCCAATAGATCAAAACGACAATGAAAAAATTTAGAGGGCATCAAAGATGCACTCATAGAGTAGTATCCGAGCATCGTGTCAGGCAGGATGGCCGGTATGATGATCGATAAATGATAAGAGAAGAAAAAGTAGATCGAGTAACGACGTGATGAGAAACAAGTTTCCCAACAGGTCCATGCGACGAGGAAAACAAGAGGGCATCGAAGACACACTCGTAGAGTAGTCCCAGAGCATTGATGCAGGCAGCATGGCTGGTTTGATGCTAAAAAAGGGAAGAAAAACCAAGGCATTGTTTTGGTCGAACGAAGTGTAGAGGCACCCAGATCTCCTTACATAGCTACAAGGAGTCTGGCAGGGCCGACCTTGTGGAGGCCTTATAAGCGTGCTGACCTCGAAGAGGCCTCAAGTTGATGGTGTCTAGTATTTTAGGATACCCAGCAGGATCTTGAAAGGCGCGTCGCACAAAGAAGTATTTTGCAGTGGTCGAAATGATTAACAATTAAGCTTGGCAAAGTGATACTAATCTTAAACGTATGGAGTGTAGAGACACCTAGATATCCTGCATAGCTGCAAAGAGTCTTGTAGAGCCACTCGAGGCATGCCGACCTTAGGAAGGTCTCATGTTTATAGAGCCCAAGCAGCCGGAAGCACTTGGCAGGGCCATCAGGCGCACACCCCATAGGGATGTCTTCATTCCCGACGAAAAATCATGGGTGTCCTGAACAGGCTGGCAGGGTTATAAGAGCACACCGACCTCGGAAGGTCACACATCCGGGGCGCCCAACTAAGTTGGTAGAGCTGCAGACATAACAAGGTATCGCAAGACCTAGGTATTAAGGCACGCCGACCTCAAGGAGGTCGTTTTGGTGTCTGGACGACCAACGTAGCTACCAGCCATCCAGTGAAGCCTTTATACTAAGGTATAGATGACCTTAGCAATATGCACACCGACCACGGGGGCCCGACGAAATCGTAGAGGTGAAGCTTCTGATCTCCATGGTACTTTTAGATCTCCAGGCAGCAAGGCACTCCTATCTCGGAAGGTCTTCAATCGAACCTACAACCATTCTTTTTAGGAAATAGAAATATAGGTTGATTGGAATAGATCCGTTTTCATGCAGAGCCATAGCTGGTGCACCAGGAAGCAGAGCCTAGCGGGTGCAAATAAAGGTCGTCAGATCATAGAGGAAGGTCGTGGAGTCGTCGTCGTATGGAGCTAAATTAGGCGCTGGGCCCTCTGACACATGGTCAGGTTTTGTCATCTTGTTCCGTAGACTACAGGGTCACGGGTCAATAGTGGTCGGATATTCTCTTGGTACCCAGAAAATGACAAACTGCCCACGAATCGAGGGGGTATTGTAGCCATGTGACTCTGTGGCGGGCTCAGGCATCATTAATGCACTAGCAACATAAATGCTAGTAAAGTCATTGTCTTTAATCGTGCACATGTTTGCAGGCCCCGAGACCACGTGGTGACAGTGCCATCACTTCTCCAGCTGCCCAAGGTGTGGCCTTTGGCTATAAATGGCACCGTGAGGCTGAAGCAGGCAAGCATCGAGCATTGTTGAGCTATGAAGCTGCAGAGTAGTAATCCCACCACACCATGGGCATGTGTTCGTCAACCATACTGTAGAGTGTTGCGTTTGTAGAGGCTTGGAGCTAGGAGAACTCTCGCGACATGTAGCAAACACTCCCACTCTTTGTATCCTGCCTGTACGTGGTACCAGGTAGAGTGTTGAGGTGATGCTGTACCAGTTGGCAGTGCAGCAAGATGTTGCTGGTGAGCATCAGGTGCTCGTCGGGGGTCGGAATCCCACGCTGACGAGCAAGCTCGTACCTGCATTCCAATAGTCTGGGCCGAGCATGCCTTAGGTTGCGCACCATCCGACAGCTATCTCCCGCAAGGCTGCCATCAAGGTCTTGGTGCTAGGAGAAATCTCGCGGTGTGCTCTGCTTCTGTAAAGTAGGTCGCAAGGATTTCTCTGGGTAAACTAGGCCTTGTAGTATGTTTATTTTTTGTATCGGGTTCTGGATCTAATGAGGTCGTAGACGACTTCTGTACCTTCGGACGGTCCATGTAATGTTCGCTCTCCTTTGTCATGTACTTGGTCGTTTTGACAAATTGATTTGTCAAAGACCTAAATTAATGTCACGTGGGGGCTTGTCGACCTTGTGGTGATCGAAGTACAATCAACAGGACGACCTGATGATAGTGGTGTGACTGATGACCTAAACTCAGAGCTTAGGTCGTGCATCTCTCGTCTGGTGAATAAACCGGCGTGATCTTCTCGCGAAATTGACGGGATATAGTCGTTGCAGTACGCGTCGTATGACGGAAGGAGCCGCAACGAGCGGATCAGGTGGACCCCCTCTAAATGAAGCAACTCTGGTCGAGGTTGACCCCATTCGCCCTCTTCTTCCTCCCGTTGCTGTCACTATCGCTGTCGTTGCTCCCGTAGCCTTGCAATCGCTTTCCTCCGGTGCGCCTCCATCCCATCACCAGCTCCGACCATCCTTGCGCAGCACCGCCATCTCGCGTCGTGCGCCATCGCGCATGCGCACCAAGACTCTCTGCTCAATTAGATCCAAATCCAACCCTAGCAGCAAAATGGTGGTGGCGGTTGCTCCCATCCCGGAGGAGGAGGTGGAGTGGAAAGCTGTGGTTGGGGAGGAGTTCCCGACTGAGGACGTGAAGGAGCAGGTCGTCTTCGCGTCGTACTTCGAGCGCAGCTTCAACCTCCCCCTGGGAGATTTCTTCCGTGGTCTACTCCACTACAACAAGCTGGAGGTGGTACAACTTGTCCACAACTCCATCATTGTAGTCTCGATGTTCATCCATTTTTGTGAGGCGTATTTGGGGATATCACCTCACTTCCTGTTATGGAGGCACCTATTTTGTGTTAAAAGCACTAGCAAGAGATCAGGGCCAGTGGGGGCTGTGATGTTCTGCTTGAGGTAGGGCCTCAGTTCAAGGTGGATAGATAGAGACCTCCCCGACAACAACTCTGGGTGGAGGTCAGAGTGCTTTTATATTGTTGATTAGCTGCTGGGGCTTCCACGTCATTCTGGCCAGAAGCCAGTGAAGATCTTCGAATGGGACTTAGGGCTGTCATCCCATGAGCCCGAGGACCTCAAGGAGATCCTGGGTCTGGTTAGAGACATGAAGAAATGGGGGGTGACAGGAGCTTCAGTCGTCAGGTCATTTTGCCGGCGACTGATTCAGCCGATTAAGGACCGGGTTCACCTCACGTACGAGTACTAGGGGCAATCAGACTCCACGCATGAAGTCAACCGCAAGGTCTCCAAGGCACACTTGTTGAAGAGGCCGGCTGACCCAGTAAGATCCTAGGACCTACTTTAGGTCATTTACTCTGTTTGTCGTTGTTACGTCGCGTAACTCACTTGGTCATTGATTGCTTGCAGGAATGTGAGCGTCAGTTTTGGTGCCCAGCACCTCTTCATGAAGGCGAGCAGCACCGGCGGAAGCTGAAGTCAGAAGAGTATCAGCCTCCAGCAGCTCGACTGCTGGACTTTTATGAATCTGACTCGTCGGTGGAGGCCGATGAAGATACCAACACTGAGGTCAGTGGTGACACCAGGACGGGCCTAGATGCTAGTGGTGCCACGAAGTCCCAGCATAAGACCAAGTCGGTCGTGGCGAAACAATCAGCCACGACAGCTGCTGTTGCGGTCTCTGCGGTTAAGGCCGCGGAGAAGAAGAAGAAGAAGAAGAAGAAGAAGAAGAAGAAGAAGAAGAAGAAGAAGAAGAAGAAGAAGAAGAAGAAGAAGAAGAAGAAGAAGAAGAAGAAGAAGAAGAAGAAGAAGAAGAAGAAGAAGAAGAAGAAGAAGAAGAAGAAGAAGAAGAAGAAGAAGAAGAAGAAGAAGAAGAAGAAGAAGACGACGAGGAGGAGGAGGAGGAAAAGGAAGGCCAGTCCGACACCTGATTCAAGGGAGGTCGAGTCGGAAGAACAAGAAGAAGGAGATGAAGCCACTGAGGAGTCGCCGATCATGGAGGATCGGTCGGCGAGGAGGTCGGAGAGCCCCGTTGCCAAGAGGCTACTGTGACAACCCGCCCAGGAAAATACCGTACTATCGCCTAAACCAATCCACTTTGGTCATTAAGTAATAAAAAAGTATCATCCTATCGTTAGTCGCCGGGTTAACGCCCGTTAAATCACTTGAATAGCAACAAGGATCAAAATATATGCATTAAAACTCACTCGAAGGCGAGTCCAAAGATACAATATCATTAATAACCAAATTCGTACCCCGAAGGTTTTAATTATTACAAACTGAAGTTTTTGCCATAACGAAATAGTTCAGAGTTTTGAAACAGCGGAATTAAACAAACGGGAAGCAGAAACACCACGGGAGGCCATCCATGGTGCTCTCAGCAGTCGTCCTCCACCCACTCCAGCTCCCAGCCAGGCGGGATCTCTCCGGGCCACACATCACCGAAAGCATTACCTGGATCAACACATTAGCAAGGCTGAGTATACTAATACCCAGCAAGACTTACCCGTCGGTGATAACTACTTAACCAGATCTAGACATGAAAGGCTTTTGGCCACTGAGTTTCTTTTCCTGAAAAGTAACAAAGAGTATGTCCTTACTTTCAAGATTTTAGCACACGTTCTAGTGGGTTTAATCTTTACTACGTTAGCCAACTAATATAGACAAAGTTGTACAATACAATTAATCAAGCATAGTATTCATCAACTTCCATCATTAGGGATCTCATGGCTAGTGGAGTAAGTAGTCTCAGATAACGGTGAGAGGCCGACAATTGATTGATTCAAACCTTGCAAGGTAGACCTGAACACACGGTAGGTTGCCCCCGCAAGGACAACTTTCCAAGCAGTTCCCAAAAATCCTCGTGTCGGGATGAAAGGCCATAGTCTTTGGTGCAGGCTATCCGAAATACCCCGCGAGATACCCAGACTCATAATACACCACCGGTAGCTAGCCGTGAGACAAACCCCAAGAGTAGTGACAGTTCCATCCGTAGCCATCTCATTAAGGTACTAGGCTTACCGGTCCCATTCCGGTCAAGTGCTTAGTACGTTCAAACACTTAACCCAAAATAGCCATTGGACCGGAGCCCAAATCCCATGCTCTTACCACATGAGCAATCCAATTAAGGATAAATTGTGATTCCTATCTAGGAACCTATTCTCGCGAGTGAGGTCATCACTCAACTTGTAACAGTCCTATAGCTTAGCAGCTATCAACCTATCATACTAGTAAGGACAAGGTACCTAGGGATCATGCATATAAGGTTCCATTCAACTCCTAAACTTAAATGCACAATCATCCATAGATAATTGAATAAAGAATTTGAAAACTAGGTTGGATGCACCGGAGCTTGCCTTCGTCAACTAGGTTAGCCTGGGCACCTTGGGTGTCGTCGAGCACTTCCACGAACTGCAGCAAAGCTTCTGCTCCTCCTTCCTCGGCTTCCGGGACAAGTGAGTAGTCACCGCCCGGAAGATCTACACGAAATGCAATGCAAGGTTCAGGTGATGTGACAGTTTGTTATCTTATCCAACTCTTGTTGGTCATATTCACCTTAACAAGTATCTGGATAGTACATCTCTTTTAGGAAGGTTATTAGTTGTATATGAGTCATTGTTTTATTGCACATTTAAATAAATGTTTCCTTGTACTTGTCATTTTATGTGAAGGTTTAATCCTTTTTCCCTTCACTAGCAAGGGTATGAACAATATTTTTATTCATGAATCATGTCCTTATCAGCAAGGGTGTTTTATTAATCTTAATTTAGTTAGGTAGTACTTTCCAAAAAGCGAAAATGAATTAAAAAGGGATTTTCCTTGTTAAAATGCTCTTTAATATTTAAAAGGGCTTTTAAGCTTTTCATTAAGCAATAAATTACCAAACATTTAAAGAAATGTTCCTTAAGCATATCAGCACCTAAACTGGCCCACTGGACCCACATGTAATGTTTGGAAGCTAGGAAATTAAATACTATAGAAAAAAACAAAGACTATCTAGTGATTCAAATTAAATGCATACAAAAATAAATAAACTCTAAAATGATCCAAACTTTCTCATGCATGCTCTCTGGTCCTAAACAAGCCTAAAGAACCAGCATGTATACCTAAAAACTCTACTGATCTTGCTTCATGAATTTACAAAGGAAAACATACACAAATTAAGAATAAACCTTTCTGTTACACCAAAAATCATGATTAATTCACAAGAGGTGTGTTTTGACATGACAAAATAGTATACACATGTTGGGCACAAAAACATAAATATTTTTATCTACAAAAATCATCTAGGTAGTTTCTGCAGAAATGGACAAAAATTTATATAGCAAGATTTACTTCATAACTTTGTGCAATTTTTGGTACAAGAAACTAGTCATGGCAATACATACAACATATCCAAAATTTAGATATAGAGGAGTTGTAGATTTTAAGTTATGACAGATCTAGGTATTTCACAATCCTATTTTTCATGTTAAACTATTTAGAATCAAGCCATGTGAGAATAACAAAAGTTGTGGGATTTATCTCCATGAATCCAGCAAAATTGGTTTGGCATTTTTCTGAATTTTCTACAATTTTCTAGGAATTTTCTACTGCACTGGACCAACTAGCAAGAAAACCTAGATACGTTTCATTACAACCAGGTCCTAAAATTTACGCAGAACACCCTGATAAGACCTTGAACCGTGCAATTGGGTCCCTGGCCGGGGAGGGCCGCGCGGCTCCGGCCAATCCCGACGAGCCGGCGGTGCTCCGGCCGGGCAAGCGACCGGGCTCGACCGGGGGCTCACCTAGGGTCGATGGGGGTCGGAGTTAGGGCGGAAGAGACGGCCGGCGAGGGGATCGACGGCGGCCGGCGGCGGTTGCCGCGGCGGCTCGGGGAAACGGCGAGGAAGACACGGGCTTGGACAACACGCAAACTTGGGAGGTGCTCTAGGGCCTAGCGAAGCTAGGGGAGTGGCTGGCCGGTGGCAAGCGCGAGCGGGTGCGGACCTCAAGGCGGCGGCGGGGGGGGGGGGGGGGGAGCTCGGTGGCGCGCGGAGGGAAGGAGGAAGGCGCTTAAATAGGCCGGCTTAGGGTTCGTGGGTGACGGCGGCGTGACGGCGAAGATGCCGCCGTGGTCCTCTCCATTGATGGTCGCGCGTACGGCGGAGACGCCGCCGTCGGACGGACGGTCGGTGGCGCGCTCGCGCGCGTACGGCGGGGACGCGACGGCGCACGGCATCTAGGGGAAGCTCCCGGGCCCGGGAGCGCGCGCTCACCGGGGAAGGGGCGTCTCGGGCGGAGGGCCTCGGGCGGCGCGCGGGGGCGCGGACGCCGAGGTGTGGCCGGCGCCGTCCCGGCAACGCGCGGCGCGCGCGGCCGCGCGACGTCGCGGCGTGCTGGTGCCCGGCCCTAAGCCGTGTTGCTGGCACTAGTTTCAAAATTGAATTTCTCCAAAATTTTGTATAAAAGTTGACCAAGCGTTGAACATGAAAGTTGTAGATCTAGTCACCCTCTACAACTTCTAAAAAGACTATATGGGGTTTTTCTTCACAGATTTTGAATACACAAATGCCAACTCTGAATGTCAGCCTGTCCTTTTGAACAGTGAACCCTGCCTTTGCAACTAATTTTTTCAAGCTTTTCCACTCCAAATTTGAAATGCCAATCTACATGAAAGTTGTGTCCCTCAACAAGATGGACAGCTTTCATAAAGGTAGAATTTTAAGTGTTTAGGTGAATTTTGGAGAACGCGGCAAAAGTTCCGGCAAACATCTATGGACACTAGGGGGAACAAAGGGGTTTGACCAAGTCTTTGACCATGGGTTGGCCCCATAAGTGTGTTTACTATTCAAAGGGGGTCACTAGAGTAGGTTAGTGAGTTTTTCGAGGTGAGGGCCCAGGTTGACCGTGATTTGACCACTGTTAGCTGCTGACCGGCTGTTAGGGTTAATTAAAAACCTGGGGCGTCACAGCCTACCCCCCTTAAATAGAATCTCGTCCCGAGTTTCGACTACATAACGAAAAGATGGGGAGAAGAACTCACGGTTTCGCAATTGCAGGAAGCCCAGATACTCCAAGCCATATAAGGTTTATTGTGATGCCCCGGGCACAGGTCTGGGCTGTGTCCTTATGCAAGAAAACCGAGTTATTGCTTATGCTTCCAGAGCACACCGCCCACATGAGAAGAATTATCCAACTCACGATCTTGAGCTAGCAGCGGTCGTTCATGCCTTGAAAATCTGGAGGCATTACTTAATGGGAACCCGTTGCAACATCTACACCGATCATAAAAGTCTGAAGTATATCCTTACCCAATCTGATTTGAATATGCGTCAAAGGAGGTGGTTAGAGCTCATTAAGGATTACGATCTTGAGGTGCACTACCACCCAGGCAAAGTGAATGTAGTTGCGGATGCTCTCAGCCGCAAGATTCATAGCTATTGCTTGTCCGCCGAATCATATAGGGAAACCTTGTGTAGAGAACTAAGTAAATTACACTTAGAAATTGTTCCTCAAGCCATGTTGAATACCATCTCGGTAGAGTCTGTCTTGTGGGATAAATTATTAATGGCTCAAGCCAATGATGAGGGAATCAAAACCATCAAACAGAGGTTGTCTCAAAATGATCCAAAATACACGTGCTTCCGACAAGATCCAAATGGTACAATTTGGTTTGGGCAACATCTCGTTGTTCCAGAAGAACCTACCCTCAGGAAGGAAATTTTGGATGAGGCTCAACTTTCTAAATTCTCGATTCATCCTGGGAGTAGTAAAATGTACCAAGATTTGAAAGGGCATTTCTGGTGGTCCAACATGAAGGTCGACATAGCAAAGTATATTTCTGAGTGTGACACATGTTCCAGAGTCAAGGCAAGCCATTTAACAACAGCGGGTACTCTCCAACTTATTCCCATACCTTCGTGGAAATGGGATGGCATCAGCATGGATTTCATTGTGGGATTGCCACTCATGTCTAGGAATCACGATTCTATCTAGGTCGTGGTGGATAGGTTAACCAAGACTGCACACTTCATCGCTGTTAACAGTACTTACTCAGCCAAAGACTATGCAGAGATATATGTTCACCGCATAGTGCGATTGCACGGAATCCCTAAGACCATCATTTCTGATCGAGGTGCTCAGTTTAGCTCATTTTTGGGAACAATTACACGAAAACTTGGGAACAAAGTTAATCCACAGTTCCGCCTATCATCCTCAGACGGATGGACAAACGGAAAGAGTCAACCAAATTGTCGAAGACATGCTTCGGGCATGTATCATTAACTTTGACACGAGTTGGGACAAATGCTTAGCCTTGGCAGAATTTTCTTACAATAATAGCTATCAGGCTAGCTTGAAGATGGCGCCTTTTGAGGCTCTTTATGGGCGAAAATGCCGCACCCCTTTGAACTGGTCTCAAGTGGGAGAGCGGAAGTTCTTTGGTCCAAATTCACTTAAAGAAGCCGAAGAGAGGGTTGAAGTGATAAAAGAAAACTTAAAAGCCGCACAGGTGAGACAAAAGAGTTACCAGGACAAGGGAAAAGTTGTAAGGGAATACCAAGTTAGTGAAAAGGTGTATTTGAGAGTCTCACCAACAAAAGGGGTACAAAGATTTGGAGTAAAAGGGAAATTATCTCCAAGATACATTGGCCCTTATGAAATTACAGAAATATGTGGACCAGTTGCTTATCGCATTCGCCTACCTGAGCGGTTTGCTGCTGTCCACAACGTATTCCACGTGTCTCAATTAAGGAAGTGTGCCCATGAACCTGAAACGAAGGTTATCAATGAAGCCAATGCATGGATACAACTAGATCTTTCCCTGGTTGAACATCCTATACGGATTCTTGACACAAAGGAGAGAAAGACAAGGAGAAAATCAATGACCATGTACAAGGTATTATGGAGTCATCATACAGAAGAAGAAGCTAAATGGGAAACTGAACACTACCTTAACACTCATTATCCGGGATTCTTACATGTCCAGAATCGTAAGTTTCTTTCCCTGACCTTTGCCTTTAAGATCCGATCTCGGGACAAGATCCTTGTTAAGGGGGGTAGGCTGTAACATCCCTGATGTTTATTTGTGCTTATGACCTTACCTAGCTTTGTTAATCAAGGTTAATTAACCCCTAAGAATGTTTGACATTTTTGGTCACACTTTTGCACAAAAGACCTTGGTCAAAATCCCAAACCACGGTCAGACCCTAAGTGCTCCTTAAAGGCTGGATTGGTTTTCTTGGGCGTTCTCAAAATTTCACTATAGAACTTCAAAATTGGCCAATACCAAAGTTGCTCAGTTTTCCCAGGAACACATTCATTCAATTACTGGCATTTCAAATTTTGATGTTTGGGCCCTCAAAAACTCAGTCAAAGCTCTGCTGAACAGCTTGACCGAGCCATAAAAACCTGCAACTTCAAACAAGTTTATCTCCAAAACTGTTGAGAATTTGATAGGTCGGCCTTTGTAAAAGTGGAGGCTGGTTGTCTGCTCTACAACTTTTATTTTGGCAGATTTTGAAGTTTAGTTCAACTTTTCATTGTTTGAACTAGTCGAACAGGGCTACTTTGAAATGTTCCTGCGCGACCGCGTGCTCTTGCCGCAACGTCGCGCCGTCGGCGCGCCTCGGCGTTCCCCGCCCGGTCGGCGTACTTTCGGCCGTACGCCGACGTCGTGGGCATGGGGATGCGTTGGCGCCCTCCCCACTCACCCGCCATGTGGCCCCGCGCCCCGGGGCGGGCCGGCGACCGCGCCACGGCAGCCACGCCGTGCCGGCACCCATGCGCCGCGCGTGCGCGCTCGCCCGCACCGCATGCGCGGCGGCGGCCAACCGGAGGGCCCATGCGAGGCGCCCCAACACCTTGCGTGCGCCACGCACCTCCTCCTCCCTCGTATTGGCTCGAGCGCAACTTAGAGCCGCCCCTCCGCGCCCGCCGTCGCCGCCGGTCGGAGCTCGCCGGTGCGCCCCACTGTCCATTGCCCCTGCTCAAGTTCAAGTGTCACAGTAGTCTCCACCCGCACCCCTTGGACCCTCCCGTGCACGTGCATTGGCCGGCCGACTCGCCTGCTCGCCGGCATTGCGGCCGCCGCGGCCGACTGCCGCCTCCCTCGCCGCCGACCGTCGTCGGATCCGCTTCCAGCCCAACCAACCCCACCAAGTGACCGAGGGTGAGTTCAAACCCCTGAAGGACCGATACGGCGAACCAGAGAGGGGGGGGGGGGAGTGAATGGGAGCCGATAAAAATTCTTCTCGAAGGAGATCGAAACTCCAACAAGATGAACACGGCTTCCAACACACGTCTCCAACTCACTACCAAGGTTGGTCAAGCCCACGTAGCCACTGGAGTGCCACTGGACCTAGGAACTAACACACCACCTTCCGACCCGAGAAACGCAGCAGAAAAACCAAACCTCGAGTCTACAGACCCACACCGGTCGGACGGGTGAGCACCACCGGCCGACCGGTCCCCGCCGGTGGAACCGAGCAACTTTCACTAAGTGGCTCTACACCGGTCGCACCGGTGAGACACACCGTCGGACCGATGACGACACCGAAAGTCCCCAAGGCACCAAACGGGCCAACCGACCACCAACCGACCCAAACTCGAAACAAAGAAGCAACACGGGACAACAACGAACACACCAAGACGTTCACCCGAGCAAAACCCACAAGGGCTCGCACCGGTCAGACCGGTCAGGAGCACCGATCAGACCGGTGTAGCCTGGGCAGCTCGGGATGAACAGCACCCGCGGGTCAACTTCCCCAAATCCAAATCTCGATCTTCCGAATCACTCAACGGACTTGAACAAGACTTTGGGGATATCAGGAACACCTCATGAGAAGTCCACAGCCAAGTTTAATCCCACCAAATCTCATCCAAAAAGGAGGAATCGAAGAAATCCCGCCGAAAGCACTTCCAACCCAAGAACTCAAGAAACCCCAAAATCG
The DNA here is from genome assembly GCA_947561735.1 of Cenchrus americanus. Classification (NCBI taxonomy): domain Eukaryota; kingdom Viridiplantae; phylum Streptophyta; class Magnoliopsida; order Poales; family Poaceae; genus Cenchrus; species Cenchrus americanus. The sequence goes on from OX387242.1 coordinate 140,210,720, forward strand.
AGCACTTTTACTCACGGATTTCGGAGAGGAATCACAGCCCAAAGAACCACGAAGGGTTCCCACAAATTCCCCCCATCAAATCCCCAAGAGAAAAGTCCCGAAAACAACTCAAAGAAATCATCGAGAGAGGGCTCCGAAAATCACCACCAAGAACAACCGGGGAAAACACATCCAAACCTTGAGGAACCACGCCGAATTATCTATACATGAAACAAAGGTTCATACAAGGTCTAGCAAGCCGCCCGATCATCCATCCCTCTCTACAAGATCTCTCCGTGAAGCTCTCTTGCTAGTCCTAGAGAAAACCTAAGGAAAATAGGTGGAAAATAGGAAAACTAATGAGCTAGGGTTCCAAGAGTTGGCTGCCATCCTCTCACCTCTTGGGTTATATGGAGGCAACCGAATGTCTAAAATGCCCTTCTCTACTAACTAGGGATACAAGCCCCTCAAGGGCGGATTTGGAATTCTTGATGTCTTCACCATCGGACGGATGCCCGGCGACCGCACCCTGCGTAGCCTCGACGCAAGCCATGCGATCCCGACGCGTGTCCTCCGCTTCGAAGATTCCGGACTGTGTCGTCGCACACCGGTCAGACCGGTGCTCCTCACCGGTGGTGCTGCTGCACCTCTGTCTTCGGTTCTCCGGTCTTGGCTTTGTGGATCAACCAAGGAACCTAGTGGTTTTCTGGTGAACCACCGGAAACCCCGCGAACTCGGTGTAGCCTCCGCCAATCTCACTCATGACTTGGCTCCCACGTAGTCCCGGCTCGACCTTGGTTTTGAGGCTCAACCAAGAAACCGTCCATGACTTCATCTTGCTGTTCATGCCACCATGCGGCCCGCACTTGACCCCGCGGCCACCGGGTCCCTCGAACGAAGCCTACTTGTCTTCTCCACACCTGGAGGCCTCACCGGCGACGACCTTTCGCGCTTGTTCTTCACCTGCACCAACACCAGTCAAGCCGCAACCTGCACCTGCAATACTTAGCCAAGAATCAGTCCAGACAACGTTGTCAATCACTCATCACACAAGGAAGCGACCATCCACCGGTCCTCGAACCACACATGGTCCTCAACCCCACCCTAGCCGCTCACTCGCCGGAGTCCGGCCGTCCCTCGCCGCCGGCCAGCCTTGCTCCATCGTCGGGGACCCGATTGTAATCTCAGTTTTTGATCGGGGGGCCTTGCTGCAAAATGACATCTTCAGATCTCGGGTTAAAAGTCCGAGTCTTGTAAAATCGATATAAAATCACAGGAAAATCGTAAAAATACAAACTCAACTGTTCTGCAATCCTTGTGAAGAAACCTAACTTTTATAGAAAGGGAGTTTTCAAATTTCTGTGTATATTTTAAATGATTGTGAATTGATCAGTTTGAGTAAATTTGAAATAACATGAAATATATAAACACTATGGATGTGGATCTTGGATATGTTGTCAAGATTATCATTCCTGGCATTGTGTATAAAATTGGCACCTAGATCATCTGTATATCTTCTGTTATGAATTTATATTGATTTCAGCCTGATCTCCATTTATGAATTGTTTAAATTCATCTGTTGATCAAATGCCTTCCAATTTTCTGTTATAGCTCTGCAATGCTTATTAGTATTTGTCATAAATCAGAGATGAATTGTTGACATGTGTAGATTACTCTGCTAATTTATGGTGGTTAGTTTGAGTTAAATTCAAATCCATATTTCTACTACAACAATGGATGTAATTTTTGGTGTGGGAGCTAAATGTGCCCTTATCATGTTGTGTGCCAAGATATAGCCTCTGATTCTATATATATATTTCGTTTTGTGATTTATTCATGCTCCAAGTAGCTTAAACTTGTCGCATTTGTCATATTTATTCTGTAGCCTTGTGTTATCTCGTTTTTGGTCAGAATTTATGTGTTGCTGTTATTTGCATGCTGGTAAAATTTCCTAGTCAATTTGTTTATATATTTGCCTGAATTAATTTCCTAAGAAATCAAGCTTTGAACGAGTAAAATAAAGGGAAAACAGACGTATCTCCATTTCCAGCTTAAATTCACGCCTGGGATTTATAAACCATCCCTGGACAGCCCCAAATCACTTTAGTGAAGTTTACTTAACTAATGATCTTAGATGCGTACACAATCACCATCAAACAAGAATAAAGTTTCCCACCCATCCACTTGTCCTTGTTGAAGAAAAGTTTAATTAAAAACTTGTTAAGGTGAATATGACCAACAAAAACACCTATGTTTATCTCCGAATTCAGAACTGAATTTAATTTCTTAAGTTTGTATACTTGAACCATAATGCATCTGCATATCGTATAGAACTTCCCGACGGAAACTACGAGCTGGTGCCTGAGTCTGAAGGAGAACCAGCTGAGGGAGAAGTGAACGTGGTGGAAGTGCAGCAAGACCCGAACCAAAGTTCGGAGGATCTCGCTTCTGACTTTGCCAGTGAAGGCAAGCCCCGGAGCATAACCCACTTTTGTTAACTCCTGCAACATTTCCTTTTATGTGATTCTTGTGCATTTACGTTCAGAAGTTGGATTGAAACCTTAGATGCATGATCCTAGGTTCCTATGTTCAAATACTAGCATGTTAGGTCACTTGTTGCCATGCTTAGGACCACGGTAGAAGTCGAGTGATGACCGTCACTCGCGAGCTATAGGTCTCTTATGTTGGAATCATAAGATTTGTTGAACTTATCGGCTCATGTGGTAAGAGCATGGGACCGACTCCAGTCAATAGATGTCAGTGGTTAAGCTTTTGAAGGTACTAAGCATTTGTCGGGAATGGGACCGGTAAGCCTAGTACTTTCCTGATCTGGCAAGGTAACTCTCTCCCACTAAACCCGGGAGTGATCCCCAGATACTAGGCAGTGGTACATGTGTGTATCCGGGCGGTCAGATACCGTGACCGGGTAACCTTGTACCAGGGACTGTGCACTTGATCCTGAACTGAGGACGGTTGGGAACCGCCTCATTGGTGTATACCCCACCCCTTTGGTTCTATTTGGCATTCCTGGGGTATGCATTCTCCCGTATGTTTAGGTCCACCTTGCAAGGTTATTAATCGATTGATCGTCAGCCTCTCACCGTTATCTGAGACTGCTTAACCATCCACTCTATGTCCCTTAATGATGGAATTGAGAAAGAATTTGTATACTTGTTTAATTTGTTTAATTTGTATTGCACAACCCTTCCTTGAATTAGTTGGCTAATTTAGTAATGGTTATGAATAGAATTTGAAGCTAATATTTGAAAGCAAGGACATACTCTTTGTTAATTTTCAGCAAAACAACCCACCGGCCATAAAGCCTTGCATGTCTAGATTGTTAGTGATTTTTCCAATAACCTGACGGTTAAGCCTTGCTGAGTATTAGCATGCTCAGCCTTGCTTTTGTTGATGCTTTTCAGGTGATGATATGTGTGATGATGGCTTTCCGTGGCCTAGTTCTCTCCCACCCAGTTGGGAGTACGAGTGGGAGGATTACAGTGCTTAGTGGCATCACAGATGGCCTCTTGTGATGTTGCTTGTGTCGTTTAGTATTTTATTTCTGCTGTGTTTCGAACTCTGAACTATTTACCTTTATGTTAAGACTCGGTTTGTAATAATGAACCTTTGAAGGATGTTATGTAATAACTTGTGACTTGTTTATCTCTGGACTCGCCTTCGGGTGAGTTTGATGTACAATTGTCGATCCTGTGATGTAAGTGATTTACCAGGTTTGACCCGGCAGAGACGACAAGTTACTTCTATATTATTGCTTAATGGCGAAGAGGAGTGGTTTAGGCAATAATATGGAATTAATTTGAGCGGTTCTGTCACAACAAGGAGGTTCATACATGGTCTAGCTTGCCGCCTGATCATCCAACCCTCTCACAAGATCTCACCATGAAGCTCTCAAGCTAGTCCTAGAAAAATCCTAAGGAAAATAGGAAGGGAAAATAGGAAAACCAAATGAGCTAGGGTTCCAAGAGTTGGCTGCCATCCTCTCACCTCTTGGGTTATATGGAGGCAACCGAACGTCTAAAATACCTTTACTAGCTATATAGGGATACATGCCCCTCGGGGGTGAATTCGGAAATCTTTGTCATCGCTCCATCGGACGGATGCCCAACGACCGCAAACTTGCTTAGCCTCAACGCAAGCCTTGCGATCCCGACGTGTGTCCTCTGCTTCGAAGTCTCTGGACTGCGTTGTCGCACACCGGTCAGACCGGTGCTCCTCATCGGTCAGACCGGTACCCACCGGTCAGAGCGGTCTGGAGCTGCTGCACCTCCGTCTTCGGTTCATCGGTCTTGGCTTTGTGGATCAACCAAGGAACCAAGTGGTTTTCTGGTGAACCACCGGAAATCCCGCGAACTCGGTGTAGCCTCCGCCAAGATCATCCAACCCTCTCACAAGATCTCACCATGAAGCTCTCAAGCTAGTCCTAAGAAAATCCTAAGAAAAATAGGAAGGGAAATTAGGAAAGGAAAATGAACTAGGGTTCCAAGAGATGACTGCCATCCTCTCACCTCATGGGTAATATGGAGGCAACCAAAAGTCTAAACTACCCTTACTTAACAACTAGGGATACAAGCCCCTCAAGGGCGGTTTTGGAAGTCTTCAAGTTTTCTCCATCGGATGGATGCCCGGCGACCGCAACCTGCTTAGCCTTGATGCAAGCCTTGCGATCGCGACGCGTGTCCTCCGCTTCGAAGATTCCGGACTACGTCATCGCACACCAGTCAGACCGGTGCTCCTCACTAGTCGGACCCACCAGTCAGACCGGTCTGGCACTGCTGCAGCACCGTCTTCGGTTCTTCGGTCTTGGCTTTGTGGATCAACCAAGGAACCCAATGGTTTTTTGGTGAACCACTGGAAACCCCACGAACTCGGTGTAGCCTCTGCCAATCCCCACTCATGACTCGGCTCCCACGTAGTCCCGGCTTGATGTTGGATTTGAGGCTCGATCAGGAAACCATCCATGACTACATCTTGCTGTTCATGCTACCATGCGGCCCGCACTTGACCGCGCTGGCCACCGGGTCCCTCGAACGAAGCCTACTTGTCTTTTCCACACCTGGAGGCCTCACCGGCGACGACCTTTCGCGTTTGTTCTTCACCTGCACCAACACCAATCAAGCCGCAACCTGCACCTGCAATACTTAGCCAAGAATCAGTCCACACAACGTTGTCAATCACTCATCACACAAGGAACCGGTCCTCGAACCACACATGGTCCTCAATCTCCCCCTTGATGAGTGCATTAACAACACCCACATAAAGTAACAAGAGAGAAAATAAAAGGAAAAGAATGAACAAAAAGAAACTTCAACAAGCGATCGAAAGCCAAAAAGGCAAAGAGCAAGATCACTTGAAGAAGACAAGTCTCGGACCCCTTAGGGAAGGGCAATGGCTCGACACATCCGAGACAAAAACAAGCTCAAGCAAAGAGCGCAAACCACCAAAGCAAAGCTTGAAAAACCACAAAGAGCTCCCCCTGCACACATGCAAGCTCCCCCCGAACGAATGCAACTCCACCTGGACGAATGCATGCAAACCACTTGAAGAAAACAGAGCAGCTGCATCAGCTCAGCTCTCACCGGACAGACCGGTCACAACCACCGGTCAGACCGGTGCCCAACATATGAAAAGGGTCAGCACTCTGACCGGTCAGACCGGGGCACATGACCAGTCAGACCGGTGCACACTAGAGCCCAGAAATGGCTCGAAACCACCTGAAAACCTTCTAAAAGCATCCAGCAAGCCATTTCAAGCTCAAACTTCTCCCCCTTGTTGACAATGCATGAATCAAGCCAAAAATGCAAAACTTTCAACCTAGAGCTTCTCAAATAGACAAAATTCAACAAAGAATGCTACACGTGTCCAAATGATCAAGTTAGATACTCTATAGCTTCGTATCGTTCTCAACTACATGATTATCAAGTTTCACAACCTTTGGACGAAGCTATTATAGATTTGGGTAATTTTGCGAAAAAATCGCCTCTCATGAGCAAAGTCCTAAACATGATCAAAGCATATCAAATTGGCAAAGCTACACAAACTTCATGCTAGGACAGCAATTCTAATCATAAGACCATCACAAGCACCCACAAGCACCTCATGTCATGTCAAAGCCACCGAGCCATGTGCCTACTTCTATGTATGAGACTTCTCATTGGTAGGCATCATGCAACGGTTTAGCACCCAAAGCAAATTAAATTCAGCACATATGACATCGGAGCACATTTTCCAAGCATTTTACATTTCATTTTCAGATTCATCATTGGTACATGAAATGTCTTTGCGACAAAAAAGAACTTATGCCCCTCCACAAGATGAAGCAAGAGGGCTAAACATTCATGATGGAAAATGAGCCTTTGGCCCCATATGATCAATAAACTAGCTATCCAACCGCAAATTAAGCAAAACCAAGCCACTAAAACATGTCAAGATCATATAGAGGCATTTACACATGAGAGAGCATACATGTGACATTTTTCAAAAACATAGCTGTCAAGCATGGATTATTAAACAAGATCATCAAGAGCTAAGCCAAACTAACCATAGCATACCAAACAAGCGCACAAAGACATACATAGCATTCCATGGTGAATAATGTATATAAGAGAAGCTTTTCCTATCCAATGCATATGATACAAAATGCATGCAATCTAAGATACAAGGATGCCTATACATCATGTTACATATGCCATGCCAAATACAAGAAATGCACAAAGGAAACTATACATATGCTACAAAGGAGCTCCCACACACCCAACTCAAGAAATCAAACACACACCAAGCTCCCCCCGCAAACGAGTGAACGTTGCTTGATCTAGGGGTTTGGTGAAAATATTGGCTAGTTGGTCATGTGTGGGTACATGGATCAAAGCTATCTTTCCTTTCTCTACGTTGTCTCTCAGGAAATGATACCTCACTTCTATGTGCTTGGTTTTGGAATGGAGCACTGGGTTCTTTGCAACGCTTATGGCACTGGTGCTATCACATTGAAGTGGGACATGGGTATACTCCTCACCAAAGTCACTCATGGTGTATGAAATCCAAAGGAGCTGACAACAACAACTAGCAGCGGCAAAGTACTCGGCCTCGGTAGTGGATTGAGCAACACTCGACTGTTTGCGGGAAGACCAAGACACCAAAGAAGATCTCAAAAACTGGCGAGTCCCAAAAAGTGGACTTCCTATCAAACCGACACCCGGCAAAACCCGAAAAACCATGAAGCGCCAAAGAAGAGAACGCATAGTACCAAAGGCCGAAGTCGGGAGTGTGACGCAAGTACCAAAAAATTCGCTTCACCTCTTGTCGATGCGAAGTCCTCGGAGACGCTTAAAAACGAGCGCACAGGCATACCAAGAACTGGATGTCCGGCCTCGTCGCCGTCAAGTAGAGGAGTGACCCGATCATGCTCTGGTACTCCTTCTGGTCCACGTGTTCACCTTCTTCGTTCGCATCAAGAACTGTAGTCGTACTCATCGGCGTCGTCATAGCCTTGGAATCCTCCATCTTGAACTTTCGCACAATGTCCTTGGTGTACTTAGCTTGGTGCACAAATGTTCCTTCCTTTGATTGCTTGATTTGTAGCCTGAGGAAGAACTGCAACTCACTCATCATGCTCATCTCAATTTCCCTACTCATATCCTCTGCAAACCTTGCAACAAGAGAGTTAGACGAGCCACCAAAGACAATATCGTCCACATACACCTGCACAATCAAGATATCTCTGCCTTGCCTAAGTAGAAACAAGGTCTGATCGACCTTCCCCATCTCAAAACCTCTCTCGAACAAGAACCCCCTCAACCTACCATACCAAGCTCTAGGCGCCTGCTTCAACCCATAAAGCGCCTTCCTCAACGTGTACACCCGGTGGGGGTACTTCTCACTCTCAAACCCAGGTGGTTGCCTCACATACACTTCTTCCTCCAACACACCATTCAAGAAGGCAATCTTCACATCCATTTGGTGCAACTTGAACACTTTGGCCACGAAAAAGGCTAGAAGGATCCTAATTGCCTCCAAACGAGCTACATGAGCAAAGGTCTCCTAGTAGTCGATCCCCTCCTTCTAACTGAACCCTGAGCAACAAGCCTTGACTTATTTCTCACCACTTCACCTTTCTCTCCCTCTTTGTTCTTCCACACCCATTTTGTCCCAATCGGCTTACACCCTGAGGGAGGGTCAACCAATTCCCACTCCTGATTTCTCTCAAAGTTCTCCAACTCCTCATGCATCAAATTAACCCAATTATGATCAGATAGTGTGTGTCAAATGTCTTTGGGCTAAAAGGTGGCAACAAATGCAGCATGAGCGAAATTAGAATTGTTCCGAAGCCTCAATCATGTAGTACGTTCATTCATGTCGCCGATGATACTTGAAGCTGGGTGATCCACTTGTACTCGCCGGGGAGGTTCTCGCCATGATGCTACCTCCCCCTCAACTGTAGCTTCTAGTCGATCTTGGTTTGTCGTCGTAGGTGTGGGACAGGGGCCATCCATCACTGTAGTTTAAGAAGTAGGTACATGCAACCAAAAACTTTACACTATCCAAAAACTTCACACTATCCAACCAAAATTCACATTTGGAGAATTTGGCATAGAGTTTGTGACCTCTCAATCGCTGCAAAACAATACGAAGATGCTTCGCATGCTCGGCTTCGCTCTTGGAATAAATGAGAATATCATCGATGAAGACCACTACGAACTTGTCCAGTTCGTTCATGAAAACTTAGTTCATGAGGTACATGAAATAGGCAGGTGCATTAGTGAGACCAAAAGACATCACTAGGAATTCATAGAGACCGTATCTGGTGGAAAAGGCTGTCTTTGGTACGTCACTCGCTCGAGTTTTGATTTGATGATAGCCCGATCGAAGATCAATCTTGGAAAAGACCTTGGCACCAGCCAATTGATCAAAGAGAACATCAATGCGGGGCAACGGGTATTTATTCTTAATTGTCACTGCATTCAGTGGACGATAGTCAACACACGTATGCAAACTACCATCTTTCTTTTTCACAAACAGAGCAGGACTTCCATAAGGAGAAGAACTTGGGCGGATGTGTCCCTTATCAAGCAATTCTTGCAACTGAACCTTCAACTCTGCCAGTTCTTTGGGTGGCATTCGGTAGGGTCTTTTAGATATTGGTGCGGTACCTTGTTGAAGTTCTATGACAAACTCGACGTCCCTGTCTGGTGGCATACCAGGCAAGTTGTCTGGAAAGACATCGGGATACTCGCACACCACTGGAATATCTTCTAGTTGGGTGGCTACGGCAGCATGGGAGCACGGATGGGTGTTTTCCACTTGGGGTAGGTACAAGATAGTATGACCACTGGTAGGGGAATGGATTTCTATCATTCTAGTGGCAATGTCCAAAACAACTTGATGTTGGGCCAACCAATTCATTCCTAGAATCACATCTAGACCTCCTAATCCCAAATGAATTAGGTTGGTTAAGAAAGTTTTACTGCCGAGCTGCAACGGAACGGCTTTGGTTATAGTGTTGGAGAGGATTCTTCATCCTGCCGTGGCTACGACGAAAGAGTCCTTGGTATGACAAGAATGTAAGCCTAACTTGCTCACTAGGCTTTCACTGATGAAACTATGAGTTGCTCTAGAATCAAACAATATTCTATTGGGGTGATCACGGATAGAGAAAGTACCCGTCAGCACTGCTGCGCCCTCTTGAATGACCGATACGGCGAACCAGAGAGGGAGGGAGTGAATGGGAGCCGATAAAAATTCTTCTTGAAGGAGATGGAAACCCCTACAAGATGAACACGGCTTCCAACACACGTCTCCGACTCACTAGCCAAGTTGGCCAAGCCCACGTAGCCACTGGAATGCCACTAGACCTAGGAACCAACACACACACCCTTCCGACCCGAGAACGCAGGGGAACACCAAACCTCGAGTCTACAGACCCACACCGGTCAGACAGGTGAGCACCATCGGTCAGACCGGTCCCTGCTGGTCAAACTGAGCAACTTTCACTAAGTGGCTCTACACTGGTCAGACCGGTGAGACACACCGGTCAGACCGATCACAGCCTGAAAGCCCCCAAGGCACCAAACTGGCCAACCGACCACCAAACTGACCCAAACTCGAAACAGCAGCAACACGGGACAACAGCGAACACACCAAGACGTTCACCCGAGCAAAATCCCACCGAGGGTTGTACCGGTCAGACCGGTCAAGAGCTCCGGTCAGACCGGTGTAGCCTGGGCAACTCGGGATGAACAGCACCCGCGGGTCAACTCCCCCAAATCTAAACCTCGATCTCCCGAATCGCTCCACGGACTTGAACAAGACCTTGGGGATATTAGGAACACCTCATGAGGAGTCCATAGCCAAGTTTAATCCCACCAAAACTTGTCCAAAAAGGAGGAATCAAGGAAATCTCGCCAAGAGCACTTCCAACCCAAGAACTCAACAAACCCCAAAGTCGAGCACCTTTACTCACGGATTTGGGAGGGGAATCACAACCCAAAGAACCACGAAGGGTTCCCACAAATTTCCCCCATCAAATCCCCAAGAGAAAGGTCCCGAAAACAACCCAAAGAAATCACCAAGAGAGGGCTCCGAAAATCACCACCAAGAACAACCGGGGAAAACACATCCAAACCTTGAGGAACCACGCCGAATCATCTATACATGAAACAAAGGTTCATACAAGGTCTAGCAAGCCGCCCGATCATCCATCCCTCTCAACAAGATCTCTCCATGAAGCTCTCTTGCTAGTCCTATGGAAAACCGAAGGAAAATAGGAAGGAAAATGGGAAAACAAATGAGCTAGGGTTCCAAGAGATGGCTGCCATCCTCTCACCTCTTGGGTTATATGGAGGCAACCGAAAGTCTAAAATACCCTTCTCTAACAACTAGGGATACAAGCCCCTCAAGGGAGGTTTTGGAAGACTTGGAGCTTTCTCCATCGGACGGATGCCCGGCGACCGCAACTTGCTTAGCCTCGACGCAAGCCTTGCGATCCCGACGCGTGTCCTCCGCTTCGAAGATTCCGGACTGCGTTGTCGCACACCGGTCAGACCGGTCCCCACCGGTGAGACCGGTCCGACCCACCGGTCAAACCGGTCTAGCGCTGGTGCAGCTCTGTCTTCGGTTCTTCGGTCTTGGCTTTGTGGATCAACCAAGGAACCCAGTGGTTTTCTGGTGAACCACCGGAAACCCCGCGAACTCGGTGTAGCCTCCGCCAATCTCCACTCATGACTCGGCTCCCATGTAGTCCCGGATCGACCTTGGTTTTGAGGCTCAACCAAGAAACCGTCCATGACTTCATCTTGCTGTTCATGCCACCATGCGGCCCGCACTTGACCCCGCTAGCCACAGGGTCCCTCGAACGAAGCCTACTTGTCTTCTCCACACCTGGAGGCCTCACCGGCGACGACCTTTCGCGCTTGTTCTTCACCTGCACCAACACCAGTCTAGCCGCAACCTGCACCTGCAATACATAGCCAAGAATCAGTCCACAGAACGTTGTCAATCACTCATCACACAAGGAAGCGACCATCCACCGGTCCTCGAACCACACATGGTCCTCAATCTCCCCCTCGATGAGTGCATTGACAACACCCACACGAAAGTAACAAGAGAGAAAAGAAAGAGAAAAGAAACGAACAAAAAGAAACTCCAACAAGCGATCGAAAGCCGAACAAAGGCAAAGAACAAGATCACTTGAAGAAGACAAGTCTCGGACCCCTTAGGCAAGGGCAACGGCTCGACACATCCGATACAAAGCAAAGCTCAAGCAAAGAGCGCAAACCACCGAAACAAAGCTCGAATAACCACAAAGAGCTCCCCCTGCACACATGCAAGCTCCCCCTGAACCAAAGCACCTCCCCCTGGACAAATGCATGCAAACCAGCTGAAAACAGGGCAGCTGTAGCAACTTCAGCCCACACCGGTCAGACCGGTCATCACCACCGGTCAGACCGGTGCCTAACATGTGTACAGAACCAGCACTCACACCGGTCAGACCGGTGCTCCTCATCGGTCAGACCGGTGTACAACAGAGCCCAGAAATGGCTCGAAGCCACCTGAAAACCTTCTAAATGCGTCCAGCAAGCCATTTCAAGCTCAAACTTCTCCCCCTTGTTGGCAATGCATGAATCAAGCCAAAAATGCAAAATTTTCAACCTAGAGCTTATCAAATATACAAAATTCAACATAGGATGCTACACATGTCCAAATGAGCAAGTTAGATACCTTATAGCGTCGTATCGATATCAACTACAAGATCACCAAGTTTCACAACCATTGGACGAAGCTAAGATGGATTTGGGCAACTTTGTGAAAAACTTGCCTCTCATGAGCAAAGTCCTAAACATGATCAAAGCATATCAAAATGGCAAAGCCACACAAACTTCATGCTAGGACAGCCATTCTAATCATAGGACTATCACAAACACCCACAAGCACCTCATGTCATGTCAAAGCCACCGAGCCATGTGCCTACTTCTATGTATGGGACTTCTCATTGATAGGCATCATGCAACGGTTTAGCACCCAAAGCAAATTAAATTCAGCACATATGACATGGGAGCATATTTCCAAGCATTTTTCATTTCATTTTCAGATTTAAAATTGGTACATGAAATGTCTTTGCGACAAAAAGGAACTTATGCTCCTCCACAAGATAAATCAAGAGGGCTAAACATTCATGATGGCAAATGAGCCTTTGGCCCCATATGATCAATAAACTAGCTATCCAACCACAAATTAAGCATAGCCAAGCCACTAAAACATGTCAAGATCATATAAAGACATTTACACATGAGAGAGCATACATGTGACATTTTCAAAAACATAGCTATCAACCATGGATTATTCATCAAGATCATCAAGAGCTAAGCCAAACTAACCATAGCATACCAAACAAGCTCACAAAGACATATATCTCATTCCATGGTGAACAATGTATATGAGAGAAGCTTTTCCTAACCAATGCATATGATACAAAATGCATGCAATCTAAGATACAAGGATGCCTCTACATCATGTTACATATGCCATGCCAAATGCAAGAAATGAACAAAGGGAAGCTATACATATGCTACAAAGAGAGCTCCCACACACCCAACTCAAGAAATCAAACACACACCAAGTTCCCCCCGCAAACGAGTGAAAGTTGCTTGATCTAGGGGTTTGGTGAAAATATCGGCTAGTTGGTCATGTGTGGGTACATGGATCAAAGCTATCTTCCCTTTCTCTACGTTGTCTCTCAGAAAATGATACCTCACTTCTCTGTGCTCGGTTTTGAAATGGAGCACTGGGTTTTTTGCAACGCTTATGGCACTGGTGCTATCACATTGAAGTGGGACATGGGTATACTCCTCACCAAAGTCACTCATTGTGTATGAAATCCAAAGGAGCTGAGAGCAACAACTAGCAGCGGCAACATACTCGGCCTCGGTAGTGGATTGAGAAACACTCGATTGTTTGCGGGAAGACCAAGACACCAAAGAGGAACCCAAAAACTGGCAAGTCCCAGAAGTGGACTTCCTATCCAACCGACACCCGACAAAATCCGCGTCTGAAAAACCATGAAGCGCCAAAGAAGAGGACGCGGGGTACCAAAGGCCGAAGTCGGGAGTGTGACGCAAGTACCTGAAAATTCTCTTCACCGCTTGCCGATGCGAAGTCCTTGGAGACGCTTGAAAACGAGCGCACAGACACACCGAGAACTGTATGTCCGGCCTCGTCGCCGTCAATTAGAGGAGTGACCCGATCATGCTCCGGTACTCCTTCTGGTCCACGTGTTCACCTTCCTCGTCCGCATCAAGAGCCGTAGTCGTACTCATCGGCGTCGTCATAGCCTTAGAGTCCTCCATCTTGAACTTCCGCACAATGTCCTTGGTGTACTTAGCCTGGTGCACAAATGTTCCTTCCTTTGATTGCTTGATTTGTAGCCCGAGGAAGAACTGCAACTCGCCCATCATGCTAATCTCAAATTCCCTGCTCATATCATTTGCAAACCTTGCAACAAGAGAGTTAGACGAGCCACCAAAGACAATATCATCCATGTACACCTGCACAATTAGGATATCTCTCGCCCCCGCCCTCAAAGCAAAAACAAGGTCTGATCGACCTTCCCCATCTCAAAACCTCTCTCAAACAAGAACCCCCTCAACCTACCATACCAAGCTCTAGGCGCCGCTTCAACCCATACGGCGCCTTCCTCAACTTGTACACCCGGTGGGGGTACTTCTCACTCTCAAACCCCGAGGCTCGCCTCACATACACTTCTTCCTCCAACACACCATTCAGGAAAGCACTCTTCACATCCATTTGGTGCAACTTGAACCCTTTAGCCACGGAAAAGGCTAGAAGGATCCTAATCGCCTCCAAACGGGCTACGGGAGCAAAGGTCTCCTCGTAGTCGATCCCCTCCTTCTGACTGAACCCCTGAGCAACAAGCCTCGACTTGTTTCTCACAACCTCACCTTTCTCTGCCTCCTTGTTCTTCCACACCCACTTTGTACCAATTGGCTTACACCCTGGAGGAGGGTCAACCAACTCCCACACCTGATTCCTCTCAAAGTTCTCCAACTCCTCATGCATCAAATTAACCCAGTTGTGATCAGATAGTGCGTATCCAATGTCTTTGGGCTCAAAAGTAGCAACAAACGCAGAATGAGCAAAATGGGAATTGTTTCGAACCCTCGACCGTGTAGTGCGTTCATTCATGTCGCCGATGATCCTTGAAGTTGGCTGATCCACTTGTACTGACCGAGGAGGTTCTCGCCTCGATGCTACCTCCCCCTCAACATCAGATTCTCCTCGTTCTTGATTTGTCGTCGTAGGTGTAGTAGAGGGTCCGTCCATCACCGTAGTCGAAGTAGTGGGTACATGTTCAGCCGGGGGCACCACACCGCCATCTTCATCATCTCCATGTTCAAGCTCCTCCTGAAAGATCTCCTCTCCAAGCTCATCATCACCTGCACACTCAAAGACAAGCTGACTACGTGGCTCTGTCTCGTCGAAGGTTACCTCGCAAGTCTCCACAATTTGGTTAGTTTCAAGATTGAGCACACGATATTCTCTAGAATGAGATGCATAACCAAAGAAAATACCATCGACAGACCTAGCCTCAAACTTATCCAACTTCCTGCCTTTCTTCAGAATGAAACACTTGCAACCAAAGACATGGAAGTGACTCACCTTGGGTGTGCGACCATGCATCAACTCATAGCATGTCTTCTTCTTGTGCACTCTGAGGTATATCCTGTTCGACACATAGCACGCGGTATTCACTGCCTCAGCCTAATACCTCCTCGGAGTCCTATGCTCATCAAGCATCGTCCGAGCCATCTCGCACAAGGTCTTGTTCTTCCTTTCCACAACACCATTCTGGGGAGGCGTATACGGACTCGAAAACTGGTGCTCAAGACCCAAGTCATGGCAAAAGGTTTCAAAACGAGAGTTTTTGAATTCCGAGCCATTATCACTACGGATAGCTCGTATGGCATCTCCGTGCCTCTCGTTCCTCAACCTCAAGACTAGATCTCGAAAAAAACCAAATGTCTCCCCCTTATCCTCAAGAAAGAACACCCACGCATACCGAGAATAGTCGTCCACCACAACAAGGACATACCACTTCCCACCCGCAGATCGCACACGAGCTGGGCCAACAAGGTCCATATGGAGCAGCTCGCATGGACGCTCAGTCATCACATGGGTGAGAGGCGGGTGAGAAGAGGCTACCATCTTGGCATGCCTACAAGACGCACAAACCAACTCTTTCTCAAGCCTCAACCGTGGCAATCCTCGGACCAAATTGAGTTTACTCAAGCGAGACAAAAGGTCAAAGCTCAAGTGACCCAACTTCCTATGCCACTTCCACAACTCACTCGAAGAACTAGCCAAGAAACAACGCTCTAGACCCGAAGACTGAGAAAAATCAGCACGAAACACCTGACCCTCGGGAACGACCATACAGACAAGGTCCCCTCGAGAGGCCAAAATCCGAGAACCACCTGGCTGAAACAACACCTCAAAGCCCTCATCCAACAACTGGGACACAGAAAGCAAATTGTACCCCAGCGATTGAACAAGAGCAACACGACTCAGAGTAATCTTGTCACTCACTTTGATCTCACCTTCTGAAAGCACACGCCCACGCCCATTGTCCCCAAAGGTGATGTACCTCTTCGTCACCACCGGGACGAGACTTGAGAACCACCCCCTGTCTACGGTCATATGCCTCGAGCAACCGGAGTTGATCAACCAAATGTTCTTCAAGTATCCCACCTGAAATTCAAAAACGAGCACGTGAGCGAACAAACGACTCAGCACTGGGGTTAGTACCAAAAGAGTAAAACCAGTGCCGAGCCATTTGCTCGAAAGTGGGGATTGCACCAACCAAAGCATCTCTCCTACCAAAACTACCTCCACGGTCACCACCACGGTAATTACCCTGAGGGAACCACCCCTCTCTGCCTGAAGGAGGACCAAAACCACGAAAGAGAACCCGTGGACCGTCCCTCCTCTCCTTCTCAATGCTACGACTCCTCCCATCCCCGTAGTGAACTCGAGGGGGAGAACGCCTAGCAACCTGACCACCTGCAAACTCTCCAGCCCAACCACCAGAACCACGACCTCCAGAAACAACCCTCGCACCTGTACGAGCTCGACACCCAAACCGCTGCCTGTCCAGGCCTGCACCGGTCTGACCGGTGCCCCACACCGGTCACACCGGTCTGACTGGTGTGACCTGGGCAGCAGCACCTCCAACAGCCTTCCGCTCTCCCCAAGCCCGAATTGTTCTCACATTCGCCTTGGCCCTGGGCATCTGCACACGAGGCTTAAGTACACCATCGGAAGTGTGGTACTTGTTCTTGTTAGCCAACTCCTTTGCCATTCTCTCCTCTCGCTTCCTCTTGAAGCAAAACTCATCCTTATGGCCATCTCTCCCACAATAGCCACAATGAAACCTCACAAGCTTAGGCTTAGGCTTGGGATGTGGCTGCTCTCTTGGTTTCTCTCCACTCAAATCCTCCACCGGTTTCCCGTCACTAGTCTTCTCACTTTCTTTCCCAAAGAACACTTTACCCGAAGTGCTCACAAACTTGATAGGCTTTTGTAGATCATTTGTGGGTGTAGGAAACACGGGTGGAGTTGGGGTTGTGTCTAGTCGGTTCCTAAGATGGTTAGGTTTTGGGGGGAAATCATTTTTGTGGTAGGTTTTGGTGGCTCTGGGATATTCTCTCCACTTCCCTCACCAACCTTGTTTGCCCCAAGTCCCTCACCATCCTACCTCTTAAACGCCTCGATCATCATCCTCAATTGAGGTTCATGACCAGACAACCAACCCATCAACTTCCTCAAGTCATCATTCTCATCCTGCAAACGATCAACATAATGTGCAAGTTCCAAATTTTTCAAAGCATGCATTTCACAGGTAGAGCATGATGTAGGCATGGGTTCCTTCAATTTAGCCTCATGCGAACTAGTGTAAGCATGCATCTCATCAATCTTAGCATGCAAAACAGGGCAAGAAGTGCAAGCACCTAGCAAAGAAGGTCTAGAAGCTCAGCCACTGCAACCCTAAGCACATCTAGTTCCTCACAATTGGAGGCATGCTTCTCCTTGAACAAAGCAAGATCAGCAAGAAAGATGGAGCAATCAGCACAATCAACCACATCCAAAACAACAGGGCTAGCCTTAAGGGAATCAATCTCAAGCTTGCTATCAAGCACCTGTGTCTCTAGCTCAGCCACTCTAGTCCTAGCATCCTCGAGTGAAGACCTAAGCTCTTTTCTCATTTTCTTGGCCTCTCTAAGCATGTCATCACGGTTATCAAGCAAAGAGCCAAGCCTCTCATTCTCCTGGCGCAAGAAGGGAAGTTCATCACGCACCTCGTCGTCGGAATCAGAGTCCGAGTCGCTCTGTGTGCTCTTCTTGCTGCCGGAGCTCAGCGCCATGGTGCAGAAGCCGTCTCTCGCGAAGCAGCTCAGCCCGCTCAGGTTCTTGGATGACTTCTTGTTCTTACGACGATCACCTTCATCTTCACTGCTGCTCGAGCTCGAGGTGGAGTACGCGGAACTGGAGTCGACGTCGCTCGCTCCAACCATCGCTCGGGCCTTGCCTCGGCTCTCCTTCTTCCTCGATCGTCGCTCGTCCTTATACTTGTTCTTGTGCTTGCTCTGGTGGTCACGCCTCGAACGGTACTTGCCGTCCATCCTCGGCTTGTGCTTGTAGCCGTCCTTGTTCTCGGCCTTCTCCGGGCAGTCGGCGATGAAGTGTCCCGACTTGCCGCACTAGAAGCATGTTCTCGTATTCCTCCTCATGTTCAGGCGGTTCTCGTGCAGCCTCTCGAACCGCCTCGTCAGGAGCGCCAGCTCGTGCTCTCCAAGCTCGTCGAACTCCTCATCTGGCATAGACATCAAAGAGGAGAAAGAGAACATCCTGGTGGATGGGTTAGAGTTAGCCTTTCCTTTGGAACCACCAACGAGGGCGAGACTATGGGAGTCAGTCGGACCCTCGAGCTTGGCAGTCATGCCCCTATCCACCTCAGCCGACTTGAGCTTCGAGAACAGCTCGTTCACCGTCAGAGTGTCATACTTCTCCGACTCCACAATGGCCTCGAACTTTCCGCCCCAAATCGTACGATCCAAAGAGTGTAAGAGCTTGACCGCTCTATCATGATCATCGTATGGGAGCACGTCCACATTGGCCCTCATGTTGTTCACAACCACCGTGAACCTCTGAAACAAGGCATCGATGGACTCACCGGGGAGATGAGTAAAGTTCTCGTACTCTCTCCGGTAGGTCGCATACATCCGTGCTTGAACCTGGGCATTCCCAACATGAGCCTCCTTCAACACCGCCCAAATCCTACAAGCCAAGTGCTCGGTGTGCACCCGATCGAACTCAGGCTGACACAAAGCACGAAACAAGTAGTCGACCGGCTTATTGTTGGCGTCGAATATGTCGCTCGATCCTGGAGCGAGGAAGTCCATCGGCTGGACATAGCCTGTGTCCACCGTGACATCCCAAAGGATCTGACCCTTTCCGCAGAGGAACGCACCCATCCGCTTGCTCCACATCTGGTAGTTCTTGCCATCGAAGTGTGGAGGACCCGAACCACATTCCTGGTACGCCATCCTTGGATCTTAGACTGGTTAGAGTCAATAAAGACCCGAACCGGCTCTGATACCACTTGAAGGACCGATACGGCGAACCAGAGACGGGGGGAGTGAATGGGAGCCGATAAAAATTCTTCTCGAAGGAGATGGAAAACCCTACAAGATGAACACGGCTTCCAACGCACGTCTCTCACTCACTACCCAAGTTGGCCAAGCCCACGTAGCCACTGGAGTGCCACTGGACCTAGGAACCAACACACACACCCTTCCGACCCGAGAACGCAGCGGAACACCAAACCTCGAGTCTACAGACCCACACCGGTCAGACCGGTGAGCACCACCGGTCAGACCGGTCCCTGCTGGTGAAACTGAGCAACTTTCACTAAGTGGCTCTACACCGGTCAGACCGGTGAGACACACCGGTCAGACCGATCACAGCCTGAAAGCCCCCAAGGCACCAAACAGGCCAACCGACCACCAAACTGACCCAAACTCGAAACAGCAGCAACACGGGACAACAGCGAACACACCAAGACGTTCACCCGAGCAAAATCCCACCGAGGGTTGCACCGGTCTGACAGGTCTAGCCTGGGCAACTCGGGATGAACAGCACCCGCGGGTCAACTCCCCCAAATCCAAACCTCGATCTCCCGAATCGCTCCACGGACTTGAACAAGACTTTGGGGATATTAAGAACACCTCATGAGGAGTCCATAGCCAAGTTTTATCCAGCCAAAACTCGTCCAAAAAGGAGGAATCAAGGAAATCCCGCCAAGAGCACTTCCAACCCAAGAACTCAAGAAACCCCAAAATCGAGCACCTTTACTCACAGATTTGGGAGGGGAATCACAGCCCAAAGAACCATGAAGGGTTCCCACAAATTTCCCCCATCAAATCCCCAAGAGAAAGGTTCCGAAAACAACCCAAAGAAATCACCAAGAGAGGGCTCCGAAAATCACCACCAAGAACAACCGGGGAAAACACATCCAAACCTTGAGGAACCACGCCGAATCATCTATACATGAAACAAAGGTTCATACAAGGTCTAGCAAGCCGCCCGATCATCCATCCCTCTCAACAAGATCTCTCCATGAAGCTCTCTTTCTAATCCTATGGAAAACCAAAGGAAAATAGGAAGGAAAATGGAAAAACAAATGAGCTAGGGTTCCAAGAGTTGGCTGCCATCCTCTCACCTCTTGTGTTATGTGGAGGCAACCGAAAGTCTAAAATACCCTTCTCTAACAACTAGGGATACAAGCCCCTCAAGGGCGGTTTTGGAAGACTTGAAGCTTTCTCCATCGGACGGATGCCCGGCGACCGCAACTTGCTTAGCCTCGACGCAAGCCTTGCGATCCCGACGCGTGTCCTCTGCTTCGAAGATTCCGGACTGCGTCGTCGCACACCGGTCAGACCGGTGCTCCTCACCGGCCGACCGGTCCCCACCGGCCGACCGGGTCGGACCCACCGGTCGAGGCCGGTGCCGCGCCGCTGCGCCTCCGTCTTCGGTTCTTCGGTCTTGGCTTTGTGGATCAACCAAGGAACCCAGTGGTTTTCTGGTGAACCACCGGAAACCCCGCGAACTCGGTGTAGCCTCCGCCAATCTCCACTCATGACTCGGCTCCCACGTAGTCCCGACTCGACCTTGGTTTTAAGGCTTAACCAAGAAACCGTCCATGACTTCATCTTGCTGTTCATGCCACCATGCGGCCCGCACTTGACCCCGCTGGCCACCGGGTCCCTCGAATGAAGCCTACTTGTCTTCTCCACACCCGAAGGCCTCACCGACGACGACCTTTCGCGCTTGTTCTTCACCTGCACCAACACCAGTCAAGCCGCAACCTGCACCTGCAATACTTAGCCAAGAATCAGTCCACAAAACGTTGTCAATCACTCATCACACAAGGAAGCGACCATCCACCGGTCCTCGAACCACACATGGTCCTCACCTCTGGAACGTCAGCCAGGGTGGTGAAGTTGAGTTTACCCTGCTTGACTTACACCACGGGCCTCTTGACCTGATTCCCCTGACGGAAACCTGAGCTTTCACCCTGCTTGTTCTGCCTGGGCTTGGGGCACTTATTGGCATAGTGTCTAGGTTGCCCACAATTATAGCAGCGGCGATCCTTGATAGCACTGTTGTTGTTGTTAGCCGGGGGTGCATTAGGCTTGGATGGTTGTTGCTGAGCCTTACGGAACTGAAAGTTCCCAGATGGCTTGTTCTGAGACGGGGTCACCCTCGAGTGTCCAGTTGAAGATGACTGGGGAGGACCCTGAGTACCTTTCTTGATGAAACGGAATTTCTTGCCCGACCCACCGGTGGTGGTGAATACGGCCTGCTTCTTTCTATCCCTCTGGGCTTTGGACATGGCATCCTCTTGAGAAATGGCCTTGTTCACAAGGTCCTGATAGCTGTTAGGCTCATAAAGGTTAAGCCTTTCATAGAGATCCTCGTGTAGCCCATCACGGAAACGCTCTATCTTCTTGGCATCATTGTCCACATGATGCCCGCCATACTGACACAAGGCATTGAATTTCTTTGCATACTCATACACCGTGTCAGCCCCTTGCTTTAAAGCAAGCAACTCCTTCATCTTCCTATCCATGAGACCCTTAGGAATGTGATGTTCCTTGAAGGCTCGCTTGAATTCGGCCCATGTGATTTGGTGTCGGCGGAGAATCATGGTCTTGAAGTTCTCCCACCATATCAAGGCTGCACCACGAAGCTGGAGAGCAGCAAAGTTGGCCTTTCGCTCCTCGGAGCAGGGCAAGGTGAACACGGAGAACTTGGCTTCAATAGCCTTGATCCACGCATCGGCAGCCAGTGGCTCCTTGGCCTCTTCAAAAGTCGGGGGCTTCATGGCATAGAAATGCTCATATTTCGTGACTCGAGGCTGGACGTCGATGTTTTCCCCACGAGGGTTATTCTGCAGCTGTTGAGCAAGCTGTTGCTGCTTCTGCAGGAGCTGCCTCATCACCTCGGTTTGGGTGACCATAAACTGCTCCTGGATGGTCATGTTGGGAGGAGGAGGCGGAGCGTCACTCCCGCTTGCACCAAAGCCATTAGGGGAAGCACGAGTTTGTCCCACCATCTGAAATCCATGAGATTTTCATCAGTCCCATATTCACAAGCCTGTTCACATTATCCACAAGAAGAATATGCAGAATGAAACTCATAGCATCAATTTGGTGGAAAAACCGGACAGCACAACAGAGTTACTAGAAAATTCATAACTCTCTGCCCGCAATAGCAAAAATCCCCATTTTTGGTAAGAAAGTGCAAAATTTCCTAGCTTCAACATTGGTATTCAACCCGAAGTCTAAATCCAACGTTAACATGCCCGAAAAATTCCAATACTGGGGTCCTTCCGAGCTGTTTTTGCTGTAGGCCGAACTGCACTATTTTCGCCCTAGTTCTCGGTACGGTTATGCGATGGTGGTGAGTTCCGGTGAGCATGATCTCCACAACACATCACACAAGATTGGCATTCAACACAAAACTAGATTTTGATCACAACAACCCTGCATTATTCATTAAACATGACTACACCGAGATGTCCATCTACGCATTACATGATGCGGAGTTTTGGAACCACTTACACACCTATGTACAGCAAAAGGTCATTCAATATACTCTCTGAGCAGCCTCTACCCTTACACAAAAGCTAGCTGAGGAGGCTCAACCAAGAGTACATGATCCTCTAAAGACAACTGCTAAACTACTAGTAACCTGCAGCGGAACCAGTACTAGTGTCCGGAGAGTCAGGTGGTGGACCACCAGCACTGCCCTCGCTCAAACTTGAATCTCCCTGTATCTCGTCTGGAGCGGCAGGTGCGGCCAGTGGGGCGATCAGCGGCTGCTGACCCTGCTGGGCCAACGCCTGCCACACCTCTACCTCAATCTCCATCTCTGCTACCTGATTCTGCATCTCCATCACGTTCTGCACCAAGGCAAAATGCTGAGCCTCTGTGTGAGCGAGCTGCACCTGAGTCATCTCAAGAGCGTGCTCTCGGGCAAACAACTGCTCCGTGAGCTCAGCACGCTCCTGGTGCCACTGAATACGCTCGTCCTGAAGTGTAACGATCTCCTGCTGGAGGTGAGCAACGGTCTGGCGCTCGTACTGAAGGTCAAGAGTAAGGATATCCCTCATCGCTGTGGAGTCCATCAACACCATGGAGAGCATACCCTGCGTGGAGAGACGGAACACCTGCATGTTGTACACCGCCTCCAAGAACCTCAGAAGCTGACGCACAACAACCGCTGGAGGGTCTGCCGTGAGTAACACGTCGGTGAGCGAGAGACGCTCACGCCAAGCCGGGTTGAGTGGGTCCATGGCCGGGAACAACCCCAGCGCAGTAAGCATCACCTCGTCCGGATGCTGCTCACAAAAATTGTGAAGAATCCGCATGGCCGTGGACTCAACCGACTCCACACTGCGGTGAGCAAAGAACACCATGCTCAAGTCCGCCCACTCCGGGTGCTCGGGGTGAGGAAGCACCGTAGCGGTCGTGCGGGCGTAGGGAACACCCTGGTCCCAAAAAGAGACCACCTCGTACAGCGGCGGCGTAACATAGCCCACCTCACTGAGAGTCTCCCACAACATACGGGGAAAACCCTCCCAGTGCAGGGCATCAGTACGGATCGTACCGTCCGCGTCAATCTCGTAGATCGGTGGCTGCGCCATCTATACAAAAATTTAGGAACTACACGTCAGATATCAATCGACATCAACGAGCAATAGGGAAAAATCTGGTAGGTATGAACACAAATTCATAACAGAAAAACCAGGACCACAACAATTCCCAATTTCTCGCAGCAACTTATTGATATGACTTTGCACATTTTTTGTATTCAAAAGTGGATCTAGATTAGATTGGAATATACTCGAAAAATCTCATTTGCAGAGGGGTACTGCTCTGAAAAACAGCAGATCAGGGACTCACTAAACTGAGCATAACTCTCTAGAGAAAATTCCTAAAATCCTGAAAAATTCACAATGGATGCTCAACTTGATGACGACAACTTTCCTAAAGGATGCCTGTTCAGATTCCTTACAGATTTGGCTACAAAAATTGAGAAACGACAGAGACAGAATCTGCCCAAATTTTCCTAAATTCAAAAGGGAGGAAAACTTATCTAAGATCAAGCAATTCACCCCAGAAGAACTGATTCAAGCAATTGGGAACCAATTTTAGGTTTATCAAGATTTTAATTATGCATGCACACGCCTAGAACGACCTCACCCAATTGGATCAAAAAGACGTAGTTAGTGCCGGTGGCAAGCTTATAATCGGCTCTCCTTATAATAACTAGTCGGAGCTATTTGATTCGCACTTAACGACTTACGAGCGTGGTTAGTGTACCTGTAGAAAACGAACCTTTCGTGCCAGCACATCACGAAAGCGTCCACGTACATTACTGATATGAACCCGCTAGGGTTTGTTCCCGATCTTTCCATGAGAGGCGTGGATAACTCGATTGAAGAGGAGATGACGTTCTCGGCCCGACTACAACCCTTCAAGGCTGCGCCTTAGCAACCGATACACCACTTCCTATGGCTGCCGCGATCTTGTGGAGCGCGTCACCCGGCCACTAGGGCACCTGTCCTGCAAGCAATCGAAGAACTAGCAAGAACAAGTATTGAACAAGTACGGAATTTACTAGATGGGAATGAAAGATTGCAAACTCCAACTCAATCACAATAATGGCGGGGTTCTGAAGACAGGAAGACGAGCGACTGGACCAGCGCGCGCTTCAAGCAAGTAGCAATGGCTAAACTTGATCTAAACAAAACTCAATCTGTTTGTGACGGCTATGGGGGTATATGAGAGGGTAGGGGCACGACCAAGACCTGGTGGAGGTCGTGCTCCAACCCTAGGACGCGCCCCTATGGGCTCCAACATGATACATGGGCCAACAGGCCAAAACCGGGCGACGCAACACCTTGACAGATTCTGGACGTCCACTTCTTTCGACGATTCCCGTCGACTCATATATTATTTTGGCGTGAGACCGGTTCCATTGGAAGCTCTATCAAATTATCTTTCCAACCATATAAAGAACGTCCCAAATGGACTCCGTATGAGGTCGTGGAATCCGTTGCAACTTTGCCTAGTCGTGCAGTCCGAATCCAGTGTCCAAAACGTGTTAGCCTTGATCTCTTTCCATCTTTGGGCCAAAAGTGACGTGGTGACCTGGTGGAGGACGTGTGGAACACTTGGACTTGGTCCCCAATCAACTTCTTTGGTCCTGCATGCCTTCCATGTGTGTTGAGCACCCTTTTTGGTCCACATAAGTATTTCTGAAAATGACAACCAACAAACATCATAGTGCAGCAATAATTCATCAAATGTATTGGATACAATGATGATAAGGAATCGGTTCACCTTATAATAAAAGCATGCTATTGTGGTCATATCCGAGACGGTGATGTCCTCATCATTCTCCCCTTCTTGGCTGCAAGTCGTCCTCGACTTGTTCCTCTGGCATCTAAAAGTGCTTGCCTCGATGTTGGGACACAAAGCGACTTGTATGCTGCAAAGCGAGAACCAGCAATGCTCCCCTTCTTTGGGGTGACCATGTTGCTTAAGAGAAAATCTAGAAGGACTTTGCGAGACATTGTTAGCATTAGTGCAGCCCCCTATTTTACCATGGTCATGTAACCCAAATGGAGATTTCAAATCTGAGCAAATATAAATTCTATGCACCAAATATTGTATTTCGCTATCATATTTACCAATTGCATGAAGTAAACAATGATTAAAACTTGGCAAATCAGATTTGTCATATAATTTATTCACCAAACTTTTCAGGTCACAAAGAAAATCAAATTCGATATAACCTAAACAATTTGAAGAAGATATAATTTCAAACTCCTCTTTCTCACTAGTAATGCAATGAACACGCCTTGTGTCAGCATGTGTATAATCAAGAATAGAATCATCATCTCCATGTACTAGGTGTGTTGTAGATACGAGTGAAGCGTGATCATACTCACATGGACTGATTTCAGCATTGAGTTTGTTGCTTTGCTGACTCACCTTTGACATTGCGGGTGCTTTGCACAATCATTCTTTTCACACTTTTGCGGCGCATGTTGTTGCTCACATTGCTGAATGCACTCAAATATATTCTTCTTTTCCTCCTGCAAAATGTTATGAACAACAAGGGGAAAAAGAGAGTGCTCTAACTCTAGTAAAGGTGCTGCAATCTGAGAAGAAGTATCACTCTTATTCACAACTTGTGGCATAGGAATAAACGAAGCATCAACATACAACTTCTCTTTATCACAAGGAACAACATGCAATTCATCTTCTGACAAACTAAAATCAGCAATAGGTTCAACAGTTTCATGCTCTTGTATAAGATTTATAGCGGTCAAATTTTCAACATTATGGGCCTCATCATTCTTGCAAGTATTCACAGACAATAAAATTTCCTTTTCAGCACTCACAACAAGCCAAAATAATGAAACAAAATTATTGTATGATTTGCCAACTAACATGGTTTGAATTTCAGAATTGAGCCCTTTCTTAAACCTACTCATAACTTTTTCCATGCATTCATCTAATCCACCAAACATGACACAAATCTTAAAGGTATGATAGTATTCCTTGACAGTCCTACTACCTTGCTTCAAGTTGTCTAATTTTGCAAGGAACCAATCAGCATAATATTCAGAAACATATTCATTACGAAAACGTATTTTAAAATCTTTCCAAGTTTGTGGAACTTTGTTGTGCCTACAAATATGTTTCCATGCAGTCAAAGCATAATTTGTTAAAGCACTAGAAGCAACAAAAATCATTTGATGTTCAGACAAGTCATACTTATCAAATTTTGCGTCTACCTTAAGCTCCCATTCAATGTAAGCATGAGGATCAAACATACCAGCATATAATGGTAATTGTTGAATGATATCTTGAAGATGAGAGTCTAGCTTCAACTGCTCAAAAATCTTTATATCACCGGCCATTATTAGTAGAAAACAAGAAACACAAAAATAATATGTATCTCCTATTAACTACTAGGATGTGTCGGTGTAATTCTCTCAAACTCAACTTGTTCAAAACAAGCTCTTACAAGTTCTTACCATGCAAAACAGAATGGGACGGCAACCAACAAGACAAGCAACCTCGAAGATAGTGTATCGGTGCCGCAACAACAAGACTCCGTCAAGTCGTAGTCGAATATGTGGAGCTATAGGTTGGCTGAAACAAGGAATGGACTAGCACCACGTTAGTTATAAAAGCAAGCTGAATAATCGTTCAACAGCGGTACTGTGCTGGTCCTAGGCTAAACCATGCTAGAGATGTGAGCCTAGGCACAAAGGTAGTCACTGAAAAAGAACAACTAGCACAGCACAAGTAAAACAACCGTTTCAACTTACTTCTCTTTCTCTTCTTTTTTTCGTTCTTCTCTTTCTACTCTCTTTTTTTTCTTCTCTGATTTTTTGTTTCTTCCTCTCTTCATCTTTCAACTTTTTTTTTCACACAACTAAACTCTATTGCTCAATATCAAGCCAAATCTGCACAAAAGGAAAAGTACACAGATTGCAGATCGCAGATCTCGTGGACAATTGCAGATTGCTCAAACGGAATTTCGAGGCAAGGTTGGATCCGTTGGAAAAAAGACAATGTAAGCTTTCCAGATTGTATTTAAACACCTCAATCGGAGATCATATGAAACCGTGGTGGCAAAAGTGAAACAGAGGTGTATATGGTGACGCGAATTTCGTGACTTAAACGTGATAGAACTCAAAACTCTAAAGGAATAGACACTAAGACTAGCAACTTGACACGACCGATGCAACCAAAAACTCAACAAGCCCTAACTATGCAATGCTAGTAAAGGCTCAAAGGGTTTATGGGACAACGGGTAATCTAATCTACTATTTTTTTCAGGGCTTTTCTGGACTATAGGAAATTAAAAACAGCAAAGGATTGGAAACTCTCACCGAAGAACCTCGCTCTGATTACCAACTGATATGAACCCGCTGGGGTTTGTTCCCGATGTTTCGATGAGAGGCATGGATAACTCGATTGAAGAGGAGATGATGTTCTCAGCCCGACTACAACCCTTCAAGGCTGCGCCTTAGCAACCGATACACCACTTCCTATGGCTGCCGCGATCTTGTGGAGCGCGTCACCCGGCCACTAGGGCACCTGTCCTGCAAGCAATCGAAGAACTAGCAAGAACATGTATTGAACAAGTACTGAATTTACTAGATGGGAATGAAAGATTGCAAACTCCAACTCAATCACAATAATGGCGGGGTTCTGAAGACAGGAGGACGGGCGACTGGACCAGCGCGCGCTTCAAGCAAGTAGCAATGGCTAAACTTGATCTAAACAAAACCCAATCTGTTTGTGATGGCTATGGGGGTATATGAGAGGGTAGGGGCACGACCAAGACCTGGTGGGGGTCGTGCTCCAACCCTAGGACGCGCCCCTATGGGCTCCAACATGATACATGGGCCAACAGGCCAAAACCGGGCGACGCAACACCTTGACAGATTCTGGACGTCCACTTCTTTCGACGATTCCCGTCGACTCAGATATTATTTTGGCAAGAGACCGGTGCCATTGGAAGCTTTATCAAATTATCTTTCCAAACATATAAAGAACGTCCCAAACGGACTCCGTATGAGGTCGTGTCATCCGTTGCAACTTTGCCTAGTCGTGCAGTCCGAATCCAGCGTCGAAAACGTGTTGGCCTTGATCTCTTTCCATTGTTGGGCCAAAATTGACGTGGTGACCTGGTGGAGGACGTGTGGAACACTTGGACTTGGTCCCCAATCAACTTCTTCGGTCCTCCATGCCTTCCATGTGTGTTGAGCACCCTTTTTGATCCACATAAGTATTTCTGAAAATGACAACCAACAAACATCATAGTGCAGCAATAATTCATCAAATGTATTGGATACAATGATGGTAAGGAAACGGTTCACCTTATAATAAAAGTATGCTAGTGTGGTCATATCCGAGACGGTGATGTCCTCATCAATTACCGTTCACTTATAGAAACGGTATCCATGCGTCAAGCCGCTGCATGGACAGCGTTCAACCTCGGAAACCCTCCGTTTGAATGGAGTGTGTCCTTGCCTCGCATGATCGACATGCGAAATGCACACGTATGAAACACGTGGCGACATCGCAACTCATATCTAGATGCGAAGATGGGATCCATGGAAGGGATCACTCCATCAACCCTCGCAATTCCCGTGATGCGGAACAGCGCACGTATGAAACACGTGGCTCATCTAGTTTGGTTGTGCCATAAAGCAAGTCTGACATAAAGTAAAGTGCTGGAAGTTAGCAAAATAAACCATAGATTCTTATGCCACCTTAAAGAACCCAAAATTCCCTCTAGGGCCTCTAGCTCTTGATCATTCCTTAACGATCCAACGGGTTTTCGAAATCCAAACAATCTTGGCAAGTTTTATTGTAAAACATGTGATTAGTATTAAGCTAATCACTCCGGTGCATTCAATCACTCTGATACCAGCTGTGACAACCCCACCCGAGATAATTTCGTACTATCGCCTAAACCGCTCCTTTTGGTCATTAAGCGATAATAAAGAAGCATCCCGTGGAGTGTTGCCGGGTTTACACCGATAAATCACTTGGAAACACAGAGAGGATCGAACGAATGCATTAAACTCCCACGAAGAAGAGTCCAGAGTGCCTTACAACTTATCCATCACATCCCCGTAGGGGTCATTATTACAAACATAGTTCTTGACATGAAAGTAAATGGTTCAGAGTTTAATGAAAACAGCGGAAGATAACTAAACGGTATGATCACATCATAGGAGGCCTGTCCATGATGCAATCACTCTTCGTCATCCACCCATTCCAGCTCCCAGCCGGGTGGAAGTTCTCCGGGACACACATCAGATGCATTACCTGGAACAACATTTATAAAGCAAGGCTGACTATACTAATACTCAGCAAGACTTACCCGTCTAAAAGAAAGACTTTACCTCTAATCATGCACGGCTTTTGGCTAGTGAGTTTGTTTGCCAAAAAGCTGCTAAGTTGTGAATCCTTACTTTCACATTTTAGCTCAAGTTCTAGTAGAAGTAATCATTACTAGGTAAGCAACTATGGCAACAAAAGTTGTACAAACAATTAATCGATGTAATAATCTTCACAAAGTTCCATCATAAGGGATATCATGGCTAGTCGGGTAAGTAGTCTCAGATGACGGTGAGAGGCCGACAATCGATTGATTCATAACCTTGCACGGTGGACCTAAACACACGGGAGGTGCCCTCACTAAGAGTTCACCAACCGGGCGGTTCCCGTCATTCTTCGGTTTGGGGATAATAGCTCACAGTCTTAAGTACAAGGTTTATCTGGGCTACACCACTAAGGTCACCTAGCCTCACGCATGCACTCGGGTGGCGAGCCCGGGGCCGCAACCCTAAGAGTAGTGATAGTAAAACCCCGTACCGCCTCATTTAGGTACTAGGCTTACCGTACCCATTTCCGACAAGTGTTTAGTACGTTCAAACACTTAGCCCACGAAGCCATTGGACCGGAGCCCAAATCCCATGCTCTTACCACATGAGCAATCCAATTAACGTATGGTGATTCCATAAAGAAGATCCTATTCTCGCGAGTGACGAACATCACTCGACTTGTACCGGATCCTTAAGCATAGCAACTAGCGACCTAACATGCTAGTAAAAGATCATAGGTACTTATGGATCATGCAACTAGAGTTTCATTTCAACTCCTGAACGTAAATGCACATACAATAACAAGAAGTAAATTCAGAAGTTTTAAAGAAACACATGGGTTAATGAATAAACCGGGGCTTGCCTTCGTCAGCACAAGCAGACACACAAACTCTCGGGTCTTGCTCTACGGTCACATAGTGCACGTCTCCTCCAGCTCCCTCGTCCTCGTCAGCCAGCACAAGCGTATAGCTACCGTCGGGGACTTCTACATGGGGAATGCCATGCAGGTGTTAGGAGTGTAATTAATTGAAATTCATTCACAAACAGTAGCAACAGCCACTAGGAGTATATGGTTGGCCATATTCACCTTAACAAAAGTATTTACACATTCCTCCTTTTAAAAGAATTAAACCAATGCCTATTTAGCCTACCCTTTTAAGGTGATTGTGTGCACATCTATTAAAGAATTAATTAATTTAACAACAAACAGCAAGGCCATTATATCCCTAGCACCAAGTTACTTTTTCCAACACTTATTCTTAAGGCATGCACTAGAGGTAGTGATTATCCTTATTTTTCCTTTTCTAGATTATTCTAGTTTTGAACTTCTCATGCATAACAGAACATACAAGCTGATCCAGCAACCCCCCCCCACTGATCCTACTGACCAGGAGGCATACATGGACAGCAAGCAAAGGGTTTTTGCACCATTGAATTTAATACACCAAAATAGGAGCATTCCTAGCTAGCATAAATGGAATAATGCATATGAAAATAAATAGCATAGAAATGAACCCCATCTTTCTCCTACATATACTCTTGTCCAAAACAAGCTTAAAAGACTAACAAACAAACATATAGACTTTATGAAACATGCTACACATATTTATGATTAAGAACAAGCATAAATGAGGAAATAATATTACTAACAGAGATAAATTCATGGTAAATTCACCAAAGGTTCTTTTTATCATAACAAGACAATAGCTAGAAGTTTGGCTCAGAAATAATTATATTTGGAGCTACAAAAATCATATAAGCAGATTTGCCAATGTCACAAAATAATTTATTCAGGAAGATTCCTTCAGTAACTTTGTGCAAATTTCGGAACAGAGGCTAGGCACACTAGTGATCACAACATATACAAAATCCAGCTCAAAAGCTTGGGTGGATTTTGCAGAAACACCAATCTAAGAATTTCACATTCCTATTTTTCAAGCAAAAACTAAATCTCAAAAGTACATACATATTTGGACAAAGTTGTAGTTCTTGTCACACTGAGCTCAGCAAAACTGGGTTTGCTATTTTTGGATGTTTAATCGTTTTACAAGGTGTTGGACTCAAACACAAAACTGAGAACAATCTTTTTACGCCAGGGACCTTAGAACTTTTGAAATCTTCACAACTATACCCTTGGGTCTTCCCCCCTCGAGCCCGACGGGTGGAACCGGCTCGCCGGTGGCGAGGTAGGGCTCGAGCACGCAAACAAGCAAGGGGAATCTTCGATTAGGCTTACCAGCTACCGATTGGCGGCGGTGGATCGGCCGGTGGGGACTCCGGCGAGCGGCGGCGGAGGAGCAGCAGCGTCGCGCCTGCGGGAAGTTCGACGACGGTGAGGGAAAGGGCCTGGCTCAACCACGTGCTGCCCAGGAAGCTTCAATGTGACCCAGGGAAGGTACCAGGCAGGTCACGAGGCTTGGAGAAGTGGCGGAGGAGCGAGCTCGACGGCGGCGGTCCGGCGGTGTCCGCGGAGGCTCGGACTCCGGCGAAAGGGTGGCTTAGCGTGATCAACACGTGGCTCGGGGAGGTGTTGTCGTTCACAGGGAAGGGCTGAGGCTCACTAGTGCGCGAGGAAAACGAGCGGAGCACGATGCTCACCGAGCGGCGGAATGGCGGATGACGGCGGCTCGGGCAGGCAGGCATGCGCGCGAGGGACGGCGAGGACTCGCTTATAAGCGTGCGGGAAGGTCGGTTGGGGTAGGTAGGAACGTGCCGGGCCACCAGACCGTGTAGGGGATGCGAGGGCATGGCCGGCGATGTGCGCCCCTCAGGCGGCCAATGGCATGCCGCGGACGGTGCGCCGGCCGGCGGATTCGCGCCACCCGGCCCTCCCCACTTGCCACGGATGGCACGCACGTGTGCTCGCCGGCGGCCGCGCGGTGACCGGTGGTCACACCGACACCTCGGCGTGCGCACCCGAAGCGGGTACGGCGCATACGGCGGTGGCCGACGTGGCCGCGCGCGACGTCGCGCTCTGGACGCGTTCCGGCGCTCTCAGTGCAAATGTATTTCCTGATTCGATTTTCAAATTTGTTTTTCTCCAGTTTTCTAAACTAAACTGCACCTTAGTATCTGAAGCAAAGTTAGAGATTAGGGATTCCTCTACAACTTTCACAAAGGCTTGCAGGGGTTTTGTCCAAGGAATGAAGCAGGAACGCCATGCCAACATGGCTGAAAACTCGGTGCCAGTGAACAGGAGCATAACACCATCCAAGGCCTGTTTCACCAAAAATTCTTCCAAATTTCAAATGCCACTCAACAGCAAAGTTGTGTCCCTCAACATTCTGTACATTTTTCTCTCTGGGTGGTTTTGAAGTGTTTAGGGAAATTTTGGAGAACGCGCCAAAGTTCTAGAATGGCATCAGGGTTTATGGGAACAACAAAGGGTTTTGAGCTAGAGTTTTGACCAAGGGTTGACCTATGGTCCTCAAGGTGAATTATAGATGTGACTAAGTGGGTTATAAGCACAATTTGTCACTGAGCAAAAACATGGGGTGTTACACCGCGGGCACCACACCGCCATCTCCATCGTCTCCATGTTCAAGCTCCTCCTCCTGAAAGATCTCCTCGCCAAGTTCATCGTCACCTGCACACTCAAAGACAAGCTGACTACGTGGTTGTGTCTCGTCGAAGGTTACCTCACAAGTCTCCACGATTTGGTTAGTTTCAATGTTGAGCACATGATATGCTCTAGAGTGAGATGCATAACCAAAGAAAATACCATCGACCGACCTAGCCTCAAACTTGTCTAACTTCTTCCCTTTCTTTAGAAGAAAGCACTTGCAACCAAAGACATGAAAGTGACTCACCTTGGGTGTGTGACCATGCATCAATTCATAGCATGTTTTCTTCTTATGCACTCGAAGGTAGATCCCGTCTGAAACATAGCACGCTGTATTCTCCGCCTCAGCTCAGAACCTTCTCGGAGTCCTATGCTCATCAAGAATCGTCCGAGCCATCTCACACAAGGTTATGTTTTTCCTTTCCACAACACCATTCTGGGAAGGCGTATACGAACTCGAAAATTGGTGTTCAAGACCCAAGTCATGGAAAAAGGTTTCAAAACGAGAGTTTCTGAATTCTGAACCATTGTCACTGCGGATTGCTCGTATGGCATCTCCGTGCCTCTCGTTCCTCAACCTCAAGACAAGATCTGGAAAAAACCAAATGTCTCCCCTTTCTCATCAAGAAAGAACACCCACGCATATCGAGAGTAATCGTCCACAACAACAAGGATGTACCACTTCCCACCCGCAGATCGCACATGAGCTGGGCCAACAAGGTCCATATGGAGCAGCTCACATGGACGCTCAGTCATCACATTGGTGAAAGGAGGGTGAGAAGAGGTTACCATCTTGGCATGCCTACACGGCGCACAAACCAACTATCTTTCAAGCCTCAACCGTGGCAATCCTCAGACCAAATTGAGTTTACTTAAGCGAGACAAAAGGTCAAAGCTCAAGTGACCCAACATTCTATGCCACTTCCACAACTCACTCGAAGAACCAGCCGAGAAACAATGCTCAACACCAGAAGACCGAGAAAAATCAGCTCGAAACACGTGACCCTCGAGAACGACCATACCGACAAGGTCCCCTCGAGAATCCAAAATCTGAGAACCACCAGGCCGAAACAACACCTCAAAAGCCTCATCCAAAAGCTGGGACACAGAAAGCAAATTATATCCAAGCGATTGAAAAAGAGATACACGCCTGAGAGTGATCTTGTCATCACCTTAATCTCACCTTGTGACAGCACATGCCCACACCCATTGTCCCCAAAGGTGATGTACCTCTTTGCCACCACCGAGACGAGACTTGTGAACCACCCCTTGTTTCTGGTCATATTCCTCGAGCAACCGGAGTCAATCAACCAAATGTTCTTCAAGTCTCCCACCTGAAATTCAAAAACGAGCACGTGAGTGAACAAACGACGCAGCACTGGGTTAGCACCAAAAGAGTAAAACCAGTGCCGAGCCATTTGCTCAAAAGTGGGGTTAGCACAATCCGAAACATCTTTCCTACCAAAGCTACCTCCACGAACACCACCATGGTAACCACTATGAGGGAAACAACCCTCTCTAACTGGAGGAGGACCAAAACCACGAAAGGAAAACCATGGACCCTCCCTCCTCTCCAACTCAAAGCTACGACTCCTCCCATTCCTGTATTGAGCACGAGGGGGAGAACGCCTAGCAAACTGACCTCCTGCAAACTCTCCAGACCAACCACCAGAACCACTACCTCCAGAACCAAACCTAGCATCTATACGAGCACGAAACCCAAGATGATGTCTGTCCAGACCTGCACCGGTTTGACCGGTGTGGCGCACCGGTCTGACCGGTGTAGCCTGGCCAGCAGCACCTCCTGTAGCCTTTCACTCTCCCCAAGCCGGGACTGTCCTCACACTCGCCTTGGCCCTGGGCATCTGCACACAAGGCTCAAGTACATGATTTTGAGGGTGGTACTTGTCCTTGTTAGCCCACTCCTTCACGATTCTCTCCACTCGCTTCCTCTTGAAGCAAAACTCATCCTTATGGCCATCTCTCCCACAATAGCCACAATGAAACCTCACAAGCTTAGGCTTAGGCTTGGGATGTGGCTGCTCTCTTGGTTTCTCTCCACTCAAATCCTCCACCGGTTTCCCGTCACTAGTCTTCTCACTTTCTTTCCCAAAGAACACTTTACCCGAAGTGCTCACAAACTTGATAGGCTTTTGTAGATCACATTCGCCTTGGCCCTGGGCATCTGCACACGAGGCTCAAGTACACCATCGGAAGTGTGGTACTTGTTCTTGTTAGCCAACTCCTTTGCCATTCTCTCCTCTCGCTTCCTCTTGAAGCAAAACTCATCCTTATGGCCATCTCTCCCACAATAGCCACAATGAAACCTCACGAGCATAGGTTTAGGCTTGGGTTGGGGCTGCTCACTTGGTTTCTCTCCACTCGCATTCTCAACCAATTTCTCTTCACTAGGCTTCTCATTTGGTTTCTCCTCACTAGCCTTCTCACTCTCTTTCCCAAAGAACACTTTCCCCAAAGTGCTCATGGACTTGATAGGCTTTTAGAAATCATTTGTTTGTGGAGGAAACACGGATGGAGCTGGGGTTGTGTCTAGTCGGTTCCTAACATGGTTCGGTTTAGGAGGGAAAGCATTTTTGCGGTGGATTTTTGGTGGCTCTGGGATATTCTCTCCACTTGCCTCACCAACCTTGTTTGCCCCAAGTCCCTCACCATCCTGCCTCTTATATGTCTCGATCAATATCCTCAACTGAGGCTCATGACTAGACAACCAACCCATCAACTTTCTCAACTCATCATTCTCATCCTACAAACGATCAACATAATGTGCAAGTTCCAAATTCTTCAAAGCATGTGATTCACAAGTAAAGCAAGATTTAGGAATTGGTTTTTTCAACTTAGCATCAAGAGAAACAGTGTTAGCATGCATCTCATCAATTTTTCATGCAAAATTGGGCAAGAAGTGCAAAGCAGGTCTAGACTTAAGCTCAGCCACTTCAACCCTAGGCATATCCAGTTCCTCACACTTGGAAGCATGCTTTTCCTTAAACATAGCAAGATCAGCAAGGAAAATAGGACAATCAGCACTTTCAACTTCATCAAAAACAACAAGTGAAGCTTTAAGAGAGTCAATTTCAAGCTTAGCATCCAAGTTTTGTGTTTCTAACTTAGCCACTCCAGTCCTAGCATCCTCAAGCGAAGCCCTAAGCTCTTTCCTCATTTTCTTAGCCTCTCTAAGCATGTCATCACGATTATCAAGCAACAAGCCAATCCGTTCGATCTCCTGACGTAAGAAGAAAAGTTCATCATGCACCTCGTTGTCGGAGTCAGAGTCCGAGTCGCTCTGTGTGCTCTTCTTGCTGCTGGAGCTCAAAGCTATGGTGCAGAAGCCATCTCTAGCAAAGCAGCTCAGCTCGCTCAGGTTCCTGGACAACTTCCTATCCTTGCGACGATCACCTTCATCTTCACTGCTGCTCGAGCTCGAGGTGGAGTACACGGAACTAGAGTCGACATCGCTCGCTCCAACCATCGATCGGACCTTGCCTCGGCTCTCCTTCTTCCTCGATCGTCGCTCGTCCTTGCGCTTGCCCTTGTGCTTGCTCTTGTGGTCGCGCCTCGACTGGTACTTGCCATCCGTCTTCGACTTGTGCTTGTAGTTGTCCCTGTTCTCGACCTTCTCCGGGCAATCGGTGATGAAGTGTCTCGGCTTGCCGCAGTTGTTGACAGTGTATAATTGTATTAAACTTCAAGTAGACTTGCAAGCTGACAAGTCTCCCGTCGTAGTCAAGGGACCCTTCTTCCCTCGAGTGGTGAACCCAAGGTATCGAATCTGTGGAACAATGCGTGATGCAAGAGTTGACCTAGTAAATCCAAGAAACATCAATATTGAAGAGGTGAAACCTATGCATCTAATCTTAAAGAACATCAAAACGAATCTAATCTACTAAAGACCGGAGGTAGTGAGAGATAGAGGGGGATAGATAAACTGATCTAGAGAGATCGGATCAAGCCTTTTGTTGAAGTTCCAAGAAAAAGAAGAAGTAGCAAGTTCAATCTCATTAGAAACCTCTTTAAATCATGTTTTCCCGTCTGACTCTGAAAACGCCCACCTTTTGGAGCCACCGTTCTGTCACAACGCACTCCTATTCGTGCGGGTTAGTCTAGGGCGAGTCCGAGGACAAGTTGAGATCTTTCGGAAGGTCAGGCATGCACCACTAGCCACCACGGCTACAAGAACATCCTATGTGATCTAACTCGAGAATAGATCTAAGATAAGAAAAGCCGATCGAAAATGAAGACTTGAGAGAAACACTTGATCGCTAGAAATTAGATTCAACTTGATAGATCAACTAGTACATGATACATGAACTAAGATCACCACCAGGATCCTACCTCGATCTTGCTTCTAGCTCTGGAAACACCGACATGGTCTTCCTTGCAAGGTTCCCACGTCGGCTTGGGAGACCCTAGTCAACTAGCCCGACCATCTCCTCTCTGAGATGGTGTCCCTCCCTTCTCTGCTCCTCGGCGGCCGATGACGAATGGATTGATGCGTGACTCTCGGCCTCGGGGCTATAAATAGCTCGAATGGCGCCTAGGTCAAAGGGGGCGACTGGGCCCCAGAATGGGCCGGGCCGGCCGGCCTGGGCCCATTTCGGCCCAGTCAGCCGTCTCCTTCGCGTGGTGTAGGTTCCCGAGTCTTCTAGATCCTTCCCCCTTCTGCATTTGGGCCCTTGTCGCCAGTTTCTCTCCGAGTTGGACGTAGCTCCTTGTCCCGCAAGATTGAGCACTTTTCTGATCAGGTCCTCGGAGTTTGTCATCTTCTCGGGTTTGGTCCCAGGGCTTCTTGGAGTCATGTTTGCTTCATTGCATGACTTGTATAGGGTCAAGGTCTTGTCACAAGGTGCTTGATGAACTTTCCCGGAAGTCTTGATTTCAACGCTAAGACCCTGCATAAACACTAAACTCCAAAACCGACATGCACAAACGAACTTGTTATACCAAGGCGGTTAGTACCAATGGATAAAGTATAAAAGTTATGCCAACACCGAAGGCAAACTCATGGCTAGGTTGATGGAATTTCACCGTCAATAGCACTGGAACCATTTCCTCGTGTTCCTCCTCATGTTCACCCGGTTCTCGTGCAACCTCTCGAACCGCCACGTCAGCAGCGCCAGCTCGTCCTCTCCAAGCACGCCGAACTCCTCATCTGGCACAAACATTAAAGAGATCAAGGAGAGCATCCTGGTGGATGGGTTAGCGTTAGCCTTTCCTTTCGAACCACCGATGAGGGCGAGACTATGACAGTCAGTCGGGCCCTCAATATTGGCTGTCATGCCCCGTTCTACCTCAGCCGACTTGAGCTTCAAGAACAGCTCGTTCACGGTCAGAGTGTCACACTTTTCCGACTCCACAATGGCCTCGAACTTTCCTCCCCAAACCGTACGATCCAACGAGTGTAAGATCTTGACGGCTCTATCATGATCATCGTACGAGAGCACATCCACATTGGCCCTCATGTTGTTCACCACAACCGTGAACCTCTGAAACAAGGCATCGATGGACTCACCGGGGAGATAAGTGAAGTTCTCGTACTTTCTCCGGTAAGTCGCATACATCCGAGCCTGAACCTGGGCATTCCCAACATGAGCTTCCTTCAACACTGACCAGATTCTACCAGCCAAGTGCTCGGTGTGCACCCAATCGAATTTAGGCTGACACAAAGCACGAAACAAGTAGTCGACCGCTTTGTTGTTGGCGTCGAACATGTTGCTCGATCCTGGAGCGAGGAAGTTCATCGGCTGGACATAGCTTGTGTCCACCGTGACATCCCAAAGGATCTGACCCTCTCCGCGGAGGAACGCCGCCATCCGCTTACTCCACATCTGGTAGTTCTTGCCATTGAAGTGTGGAGGACCTGAACCCTGTTCCTGGTACGCCATCCTTGGATCTTAGACTGGTTAGAGTCAATTAAGACCCATAACCGGATTTGATACCACTTGAAGGACCGGAACAGCGAACCAAAGAGGGGGGGAATGAATGGGGGCCGATAAAAATTCTTCTAGAAGGAGATAGAGACTCCAACAAGATGAACACGGTTCCAACACACGTCTTTGACTCAACTACTCAAATTGGTCAAGACCACGTAGCCACTGAAGTGCTACTGATCCTAGGAACCAACAAACAACCTGCCGAGCCATAACTCACCAACACGCGCAGCGGAAACTTGCACGGCTTGCTGCCTGTGCCACACCGGTCAGACCGATGGCCTGCGCCGGTCAGACTGGTGACACCGGTCAGACCAGTGGACAGAGCCGGTCAGGCCGGTGGCTATAGCAGCCGCACAACAAATGTTCTAGAGAGCGTCATTGACTTCTCTAGGCCCTGGAACAAAAACACCCCCAAAACACAACCTGCACAAAAAGAAAACCCTACACAAAACCAAGCAAAACAACTCCAAACAGACCAAGAACTGACCAGCAACACCATGACCCAAAGACACACGAGTCAAGCAGCTCACCCGAGGCAAATCCCACAAATGGGACACACCAGTCGGACCGGTGACTAGCATCGATCAAACCGGTCGAGCCTGGGCAGCTCGGGGTGAACAACACCCGAGGGTCAACTCCTCCAAAACCAACTCCCGATCTCCCGATTCGCTCCATGGTTTCAAGAAAGACTTTGGGGATAGTAGGAACACCTCATGGGCACTCCATACCCAAGTTATGGTCCACCAAAACTTGTTGAAACAAGAGGAATCGAAGGATTTCCGCCAATAAAACACCAAACCCTAGGACAACAAAACCCTAAAATCAAGCCCCTTTTCTCACTAATTTGGGAGGGGAATCAAAGAGAAAAGAACCACGTAGGGTTCATGCATACATCCCCCCAACAAATCCTCAAGAAAACGGCCTCGAAAACTCTCCAAGAAAAACGCCAAGAAAGGGCTCTGAAAATCACCAAAACGAACGAACGGGAACAACACATCCAAGCCTTGATGAACCATGATGAATCATCTATACATCACAAGGAGATTCATACAAGGTCTAGCTTGCCTCCCGATCATCCAACCCTCTCACAAGATCTCAACACGAAGCTCTCATGCTAGTCCTAGAGAAATCCTAAGGAAAATAGGAAGGGAAAATAGAAAAACTAAATGAGCTAGGCTTCCAAGAGTTGGCTGCCATCCGCTCACCTCTTGGGTTATATGGAGGCAACCGAAAGTCTAAAATACCCTTACTAGCTAATTAGGGATACACGCCCACCAAGGGCACTTTGGGAATTTGTCTTTGTAGCACCATCAGACGGATGCCCAGCGACCGCACTTCGTGTAGCCTTGACGCAAGCCTTGCGATCCTGACACGTGTCCTCCGCCTCGAAGCTTCCGGCGCCCTGCGACCCCAAATCGGTCAAACCGGTTCTCCAAACCGGTCAGGTCGGTTTTGGCCCGACAGCCACGCCCGGTCTTCGGCCTCGGCTTTGTGGCTCGACCGAGTAACCCGGTGATTTTCTGGTGAACCACCGCAAACCCCGCGCACTTGATGTAGCCTCCTCCAATCACCACTCATGACTTGGCGCCCACGAAGTCCCGACTCGACCTTGGTTTTGTGTCTCAACAAAGAATCTGTCCACCGACTTCATCTTGTTGTTCTTGCCACCATGCGGGCCGCACTTGACCCTGCTGGCCACCGGGTCCCTCGAACGAATCCTACTTGTCTTCTCCGCACCTGGAGGCCTCACCGGCAACAACCTTTCGCGCTTGTTCTTCACCTGCACCAACACGAGTCGAGCCGCAACCTGCACCTGCAATACTTAGCCAAGAATCAGTCCACACAACGTTGTCAATCACTCATCACACTAGGAAGCGACCATCCACCGGTCCTCGAACCACACATGGTCCTCACCATGGTCGTATGCATGGGTGTCATGTCCTCATCAGGGGCTGTGGACAAAACACCATCTTCCTAATAGGAAAACAGAGGAGTGAGCAGACAGGGGCAGCCTGGCCGGCAGCAGCAGCGCTCGTTGGCGCCTCCGGGCATGGTGGCGGTCCTGGAGATGAACAAAACAAAGAGGAGGTCGATGGGGATCTATTCCCCTACTCACGTGGAGCTGTGTGGCACACGAGAGTGGATCGATGGGCGGTGGCAGACTACAGCGGTAGCAGCTCTGGTGGCAGTGTTGTGAGGCTCGGGAAGGAGAAGGAGGTGGTTGGGGAGGTGCGATCATCATGGAGGGTGACACAAGAGCTTTTATATGTGGCGGCAAGGGGCGAGGGTGGTGGCCGACGGGTGGCACAGGTGAGCTCGCAGTAATGGTGGGTGAGGATGGCATGACAAGGTGTTGGGCTGTCTGTGCAGTCGCGTGACGAAAAGGACGGTGGTGTGGACGTGGCGTGCCGAGATGGCCTAGCACGTGGAGGCGTGGGGAGAGGTGGGGTCAGGGCAAGGGAGGCACGACAATGCTGGCCGGTGGCGCGGGCGTGGCTCGTGCGGGGAAGCGGCAGTCGTGTTGAGGCGATGACGTAGTTCATGATGCGTGCGACGAGGCGGCGTGGCTTCCACGACATGGTGGAGGTGGGGACGGAGTGAGGAGCTGCAAGGTGTGGTGCTGGAGGTAATGCGTGGTTGCGTCGTGGGGTAGGCACGACAATGCTGGCCGATGGCGCGGGCGTGGCTCGTGCGGGGCAGCGGCAGTCGTGTTGAGGTGATGACGTAGTTCACGATGCGTGCGACGAGGCGGCGTGGCTTCCACGATATGGTGGAGGTGGGGACGGAGTGAGGAGCTGCAAGGTGTGGTGCTGGAGACAATGCGTGGTTGCGTCGTGGGGTGTCGTGGGGTCGGCGGCAGCTCGCCGTGGTCGTCAGTTTTGTGGGCAGCGACGCATGTACTGCTGCCTTCGGTTTGTGTTGCTGTGTGTCGTTTGTTGTTGATGTG
Organism: Cenchrus americanus; assembly: GCA_947561735.1. NCBI lineage: Eukaryota > Viridiplantae > Streptophyta > Magnoliopsida > Poales > Poaceae > Cenchrus > Cenchrus americanus. Next base: position 140,253,235 of record OX387242.1, read on the forward strand.
CATGGCGTGGAAAAGGACTTGTGTTGCAAGATTGCATGTGTTGTGTAGGTGGTGCTGCTACTGTGCGAGGTAGGAGACACGAGAAGGAGTAGTGCATTTGCATGAATACGGCCACGAAGCTTGGGTTGCAAGCTGTTGAGTTTAGCTTTGGAATTTATTAGCATGTGGCTTACGAGAAAAGATAAAGATAGACGGAGGTAGCTGATTGGTTGTATGGTTCATAGATAATAAAGAGATTAGGCTTTGGGATGGATTATGAATGTAACTAGACTTGAGCTCAAATGATAGAAAAGATTTTGAAATCATTTTTAGCGAGTGATATAACAAGTGATTTAATTGGAGAAATTTTTCAGGTGTTACAAACCTACCCCAAATAAAATGAATCTCGTCCTCGATATTCAGATGGTTCCTAAGGAGATTGGGTAATTCCTTCTTCAATGCATCCTCTCGTTCCCAAGTAGCTTCTTTTTCACCATGTCTTCTCCAATGGACTCTGCAAATTCATGCGTCTAAATTTCTTGTCCTTTTGGTGATGGTGTCTAAGATTTTGATGGGTACTTCTTGATACTATAGGTCATTCTGCAAATCTATTGTTTCCACTGGAACATGTTGGGCTCGGGTTCCTTCAAACATTTTCTTAGCTAAGAGACATGAAACACCAGGTGTATGTCCGATATTTCCTCTGGTAGCTTTATACGGTATGCTGCCGCTCCAACTTTATCTAGTACTTCGTACGGTCCGATGTATCGAGGGGCTAATTTACCTTGATCTTGAAACCCTCGAGTACCTCAAATGGGTGAGACCATGAGATAAAAGAAATCTCCTTTGGTAAAGCTATCTTCCTATCTCCTTTTGTTGGCATAGCTCTCTTGCCTTGATTGGGTTGCCTTCAACTTCTCTCTGATCTCAGCCACTTTATCTTCGGCCTCTTTTATAAGGTTAGGTCCAACTAAGGTACATTCTCCCACTTCTGACCACATCAAAGGGGTTCTACACTTTCTCCGATAAAGGGCTTCAAACGTGACATGCCTAAGCTAGCTTGGTGACTGTTGTTGTATGAGAACTATGCATAGGGTAAATTTTGTTCCCAATCCTTGCCGTAGGTAAGGACACATGCTCTTAACATATCTTCCATAATCTAAATTACTATTTCTGTTTGGCCATCAGTCTATGGGTGATATGCCGAACTAAAATCCAACTTAGTGCCCATGGCTTTATGCAAGCCTTTCTAAAATCTAGAGGTAAAATGGGTTCCTCTATCTGAAATGATTATGCTAGGCACACCATGTAGTTTCACTATGTTGTCCACCACTACTAGAAAACCCCCCTTTTAGCTACGTTATAGTAGCAACACACCATGAAAGTGTTTCTATGTTAGTGCATAAAGATGCTTTTTGACATGATTTTGATAACATATCAAAGTTTCACGATATTAAACACGCTTACATTGTTAGTAGTCTTATAGAGATACTTTTTGAACACGCTACTGAAATCATCTAAAAAGACATGAAGTTAAACACGATTTAATGCGTCATTGTTGTCAGGACACGCTACAATACGTGTCAATCAATGTCTATGGCCACGTAACGATACTTTTTGACATGATTCTAAAAAATGTTTCAAAATGATGCATGGTTAGACATGATTTGAATCGTGAGTAGTATGTAGGAACGTCATAAAGTGTATCAAATAAGTGTCGTAATGGTTCTTCATAGCATAACTAAAAAGTAAAACATACTTATGTAAGTCAAATTTTTGTGTAGGTGAGATGGTAAGGAAGGTATGTTTGAGGTGAGAGACCTTGAGTTCGATTCCTACGCATCGCACATTTTACACAAACATAATCATGGATAGGTGTCCTCCAATATGAAATATATATTATTTACTTTTTCATAAATAAGTAGACATTTTACAAACGTATCTAGGAGTTTGTCTCTATATTTTTCAACACATAATGAATCGTTACTATACTACGTAACTACACCACTACGCATGATATAAATGCGTCTCTAAAATTGTATCAATGCAAGTAGACATTCTTAATGAATTTGTCTCTACGAAGCCCGACACGGTCCTTGCGAAGATGCTTCTAACATGCTTTTTGAAAATGTATCTACAAAGCCATAGAGACGAAATAAAGTGTGTCTAACTCTAAATATAGTGTAGCTAAAGGGAGGGTTTTCTAGTAGTGCACATAGAGCTGAGCCAATTTTTCTCCACCGTAATTGGTGCATACGGGTAAGTAGTGAGCAACCTGGGTAAGTCGATCCACTATCACCCCAATGGAATCATTTCCTTTCTGGGTCTTGGGTAAACCTAACACAAAATCCATACCAATCTCATACCATTTCCAAATGGGATAGGTCATGGTTGCAATCATCCTATTGGTTTCTGGTGCTTAGCCTTGATTCTTTGACAAGTATCACAATGGGCAACAGACTGTGCAATGTCTCTTTCCATTCCATTCCACCAGTATTTCTGCTTCAAATCCATATACATCTTGGTGGCTCTTAGATGGATGGAGTATGCTAAGTTGTGGGCTTCGTCCATAATGGTATGTTGAAAGTCTCCTTCTTTGAGCACAAAAATCCTATCTTTGTACAAGGTTCCTTTATCATCTATTCTAAAATCCGGAGCCTTCTCTTCTCTAGTTTGTTTACGAATTTTCATGAAATCCGGGTCTAAGCTTTGGGCTTCTCTGATTTTACTCTCCATTGTTGGTTGGACACTTAGCTTGCGATGAGAATTCTAAGGAATGACGTGCACATTCAACCGTGCCATTTCTTCTTGGAGTTGGGCATTATTGGGTTTATAAGATTTTCTGCACAAGGCATCTGCTACTACATTAGCCTTGTCGGGGTGGTAATGGATTTCCACATTATAATCCTTAACCAATTCCAACCACCTTCTTTGCCTTGAGTTCAAATCCGGTTGGGTGAAGATCTACTTCAAGCTCTTGTGGTCAGTGTAGATTTCACACTTATTAACAATTAGATAATGTCTCCGAACGTTGAGGGCATGCACTACGGCTGCAATTTCCAAATCATGGGTTGGATAATTCTGTTCATGAGGCTTGAGTTGGCGGGAAGCGTATGCACTACTTTGCCATCTTGCATGAGGACACATCCTAATCCTTGTCGCAAAGCATCACAATATATGACAATGTCCCGTTTAATATCTTGTAGGGTTAATACTGGGGCAGTTGTCAGTCTTCTCTTCACTTCTTGGAAGCTCTTTTCACATGAATCGGTCCAAGTAAATTTCCTATCCTTCCTGAGTAGTTCTTTCATGTGCCGGTCTACCTTGGAAAATCGTTCAATAAATCTCTGATAGTACCCAGCTAAACCAAGAAAACTTCTAATTTCAGTAACATTTGTTGGCTGCTGCCAGTTGGAAACTGCTGCAACTTTCTCGGGATCAACTGCTAGTCCTTCTGTGGTCAAAATGTGACCAAGGAAAGCCACTTTCTCAAGCCAAAATTCATATTTACTGAATTTAGCATAGAGTTTATGCGCTCTCAACTTTTCGAGTACCACTCGTAGATGTTGCTCATGTTCTTGGGCACTTTTTGGGTAAATAAGGATGTCGTCAATAAAGACTACGACAAACTTATCCAACTCATCCATAAACACGTTTTTCATGAGATTCATGAAGTAAGTTGGGGCATTAGTGAGTCCAAAAGACATCACACTGAACTCAAATTGGCCATAGAGTGTGACAAAATCTATCTTCGAGATGTCACTCTCCTTAATCTTCAGTTGATGACATCCTGATCTTAGGTTAATCTTGGAGAAGTACTTGGCTCCTTTCAGCTAATCAAAGAGGTCATTTATTATTGGAAGAGGGTATTTATTCTAGATGGTAACCTCATTTAATGTGCGATAATCTACGCACATCCTCATCCTTCCATCCTACTTCTTGACAAAGAGAACCGGGGCTCCCCATGGGGATGAACTAGGTTTGATAAATTTAATCTTTGCAATTCTCCTAATTTCTTCTTCAACTCTGCCAAATCTAGCTATAGGGGCGGTTCTAGGGGTAACGCCAGTTGCAAACTCTATATCTTTGTTTGGTGACATTCCAGGGAGTTCTTTTGGGAAGACCTCAAGATATTCACACACTACTTGAACTTCTATAGTTCTAGATTCCATGCTAAAAACCATTTGCTCTGCTCCACTTCCCTTAGTGTGGCAAGTCACTTGCATACCATATGGGTTGGTTAGGTGTACTATCTTATTTGTAAATCATGTAACCATTATGTAGGCTGAACCAATCCATTCCACGGATCACATCTATCCTTTTTTATTTAAGAACTACTAAGTCTGCTGAGAACTCTACTGATGAGGACATGACACCCATGCATATGTCTATGAATGGTGTGTGGGCAGAGAAGGAGTCTAACAATGTTTTCCAAATCAAGGAGATCCGATGGCTAATTCAGTTCGAGTCACCAAGGTGGAGGCCCAAAGAAACTCAAGTTCGAGGCCACCTCGGAGTCCAGGAGCAGCCTGCAGTACAATCGACGCCCAGGTCGCATAGGGAGTCCGATTGTGACGTTCTTTATATGGGTGGAAAGACAATTTCAAGGAGCTTCCAATGGCACTAGTCCCACCTCAAAATTCTTTATTATTATTCAAGTATCTACGAAACAATTGGACGTCCAGAATCTGCCAAGGTTCCGCGTCACCAATTTGTTGGGCCTTAAGCCCAAGTTGTGGGTACAACATCCTTGGTCGCCCCCAACCCTAGAATGCCCCTCCTCTCATGTACTCTGTAGCTGCCGGAAACTTGTGTTTTGTTTAGTTGATGTTTTCAAAATTGGAACTTTCGTGATGCATTGTAACTGTCACACCAAGTCCTTTTGCTGTGATCCAAGGCCCCTGTTTTTCATGTCCTCGACTGTGTCAACTAGTTCTTTCGAATGGAGTGCTCGAACTCCATTGATATTCGCTTAATTTACATCTGCAATATTTGATTGCATGTTTACCATTTTCTTACTTGTGTCCTCGATTTACTTGCAGGGAAAGCCTTTATGGAGAGGTCAATCAAGTTGTGCTTGGTTGATAATCAACGAAGCAGTGGTGTAACGGTTGCGGGGTCCAATCGTGCTGATTCGAAGCCAAGATCGCCAATGTCGAGTCTCCACAAATCGACATATCCATCTACCTCTCAGAAGATCAGGCCTTGACCTATCATTTCGTATCAGAGCTAGGCCCATGCTAAGAAGGGGAGAATGATGGGCCACGAGGCCCAATTGTAGTCGGGCAGCGAACGTGTGAGCCTCATTATGGCACCTTTCTTAGCTTGGGAGGAGGAAGCCAACTTAAAGGGGAGAGCCACCCTTCCCCTAATGGACTAGTCTTTTGGGGCGATTGGGTCTTTCCCTAAGGGGTGCACTGAAGGACGGTGCTAAGGTTTGCATCGCAATTCGGGTGCCGAGGCCAAACTACGTAATCAGTGCATCAAGGTTACCATAAATCCAATTCCACCTGGGCCGGACTTATCATCTACCCCACTTCAATTGATCCTTACTCATGAACCACCTAGATGACATTGAATATCAGCCCTAAGTGTTCAGGTTATTATGGGCAACTTTAGTAGTACTGTAGGTATAATATGTTGCTCAAAGAAACTTGATGATATGAAAGAGTGTGATGCTCGAGAATCAAAAAGTACTGTTCCTAATACTGAGCTGACTAAAAACTCACCGAGTACCACGCCCTGAGCGTTCTGAGCCTCCTGCACGTCAATGTGGTTGACACGAGCTCGTCCATATGATTGCTAGGGTGGCCTCATGCTTCTTAAATGACAGTTACATGAATTTGTTGTTATAGATGTTAAATTTAGTCCATTACAAATGTTAAACCTATTGGTAACAGGCTCGTAAAGTCCGTTACCGATCAATGTCCTATCGGTAAAGGGTTGTTTTAGTCTGTTACGACTATCATTTTGGTAACGGGTTAGAAAGTCTGTTACCGATAACTTTCGTATTGGAGACGCATGTTTGTTAGGAAGCGTCTCCCTTGATAGCGACCACATTGGATACACTCATTTATTAGGACTCGTCTCCTTTGATTGCCACAGAGGCTCGCCTTTTTTCTCACATCGGAGACGCGTGTTGTTGTAGCTCGTCTCTGTCTTCTCCTTCCGACACCACTCGCTCTCTCTTCTCATAAGGCCACTCCCATTCTCACAACGACACTCGCTCTCTCTCCATAGATGGTCACTCGCTCGATCTCTCTCCTCAGAAGTCCCCCCGGCCTGCCCTGTTCGCCGCCGCCAGGTGCGCGCGCTCTGAGGATCGCGCTCTCTCTCCTCAGAAAGTCGGTGTTGCAGCAGGCCAGCTGGTCGTGTGCGCGACGACAAAAGAGGGCAGTGGACGTCGACTGCGGCGCCATCCAAAGAAGTCTGATACGTGTCCCTCCCCCTAGGGCTTGGTGTTGTCCTCTACGCTGTCGCAGTGGCCGCGACACCGCCTCCGATCCTCCTCCTCTACCGTGCTCGCCTCGTAGAAAGTCCTCGTCAGGGTGGAAATTAATTGCCCCTTTTATTTATTGAAATTCTTCAGCTGTCCTAATCCTCTTATGTTATCAGTTTTTTGTGTGATGAATGTGACAACCCACCCAGGAAAATACTGTACTATCGCCAAAACCAATCCTCTTTGGTGAAATCACTTACATAGCAACAAGGATCGACATATATGCATTAAAAACTCAAGCGAAGGCGAGTCGAAAGTACAACACATGATTACCATCCAAATCTACCCCGACGGGTTTAATTATTGCAAATCAGAGTCATGGACATATAACAAAGTTCAGCGTTTTAAAAACAGCAGAATTAAACTAAAGGTGCGAGGAGCATCACAGGAGGCCTGCCATGATGCCTTCATTCATCGTCTTCCACCAACTCCAGCTCCCAGCCAGGCGGGATCTCTCCAGGCCACACATCACCAAAAGCATTACCTGGAAACACCGAATTACAGCAAGACTTACCCGTCAGTGATAGCTACATCACCAACTCTAGACATGAAAGGCTTTTTGGCCATTGGGGTTCTTTTGCTGAAAATCAACAAAGAGTATGTCCTTACTTTCGGGATTTTAGCATAGATTCTATTGTATTACTCTTTTCTAAATTAGCAAGCTATTACAAGCATAAGTTGTGCAATACAGTTTATCAAGCATAAATATTGACCAAGTCCCATCATTAGGTATATCATGGCCAGTTGGATAAGTAGTCTCAGATAACGGTGAGAGGCCGACAACCAGTTGATTTAAAACCTTGCAACATAGACCAAAACACACGGAGGGTGCCCCACATGGACAAGCACCAGGCGGTTCCCAAAACTCTTCGACTTAGGGTCGAATCTTACGGTCTTTGGTACAGGCTATCTGGCATACTCCCAAGGCACCCGGAATCACATGCACCACTAGTAGCTAGTCGTGAGACACATCCCAAGATGAGTAATAGTAAGATCCCTCACCGCGCCATTAAGGTACTAGGCTTACCGGTCCCATTCCCGACAAGTGCTTAGTACTTTCAAACACTTAACCCACGAAAGCCACTGGACCGGAGCCCACATCCCATGCTCTTACCACATGAGCAATCCATTTATAACGATTTTATGATTCCAACATAAGAACCTATTCTCGAGAGTGACAAACATCACTCAACTTGTAACGGTCCTCTATCATAGTAGCTACCGATCTAGCATACTAGTGAGGACACAGGTACCTAGGGATCATGCATCTAGGGTTCCATTTCAACAGTTGAACGTAAATGCACAAACATCCATAGATAGTTACGTAAATTTCCAAAAACAAATAGGTCAATGCACCAGGGCTTGCCTTCGTCAGCACAGTTAGCTTGGGGGTCCTCGGTGTCCTCGCTCACTTCCACGTATTGCAGCTCCTCGTCAGCTCCTCCATCCTCGGCTTCTGGCATGAGCACGTAGTTACCGTCAGGAAGTTCTACACGAAATGCAATGCATGGTTCATGTAGAGTGAGAGATAAATTATTACACCCAACTCTTGTTGGCCATATTCACCTTGACAAACATTTAATTAATAATTCTTTTCATTAAGGTTACTATATGTGAAGGTTTATTAAATCTTTTTAATAGTGATTGTGTACATATTTAAGCAAATGACAGCCATGGTGTAACTATAGACCCTAATTAAACTAACAAACATGTCAATAATGTTATTAAGGAGGTAAGGGTGTTTTTCCCAATAAAACTTAATAGGAGGCCTAAATGAATTCCAAACTTTTAATTATGATATAAACTATAAAAACCGATAAAAAGGTACATTGCTGGTCCTAATGACCTCAACATACCACTGGTCTAAGATTTAAATTTAAAAGAGCCATAAATCATATATATCAAAAATGACAAAACCTAGCTATCAAAATTACAAGAAATGCATAAATAAATAAAGCACTTCTGCAGCCCAACTCATTCCTACAACATCTCTGACCTAAAAGAAGCCTAAGAAGCCAGCATGCACATCAATATCACATTTGAAATTTGAACTATGCATTTAAATGTACTTTAAGAATAAAATAAGATTAATTATTTTTGGCTGAGATAAATCATGGTAAAATCAGAAAAGTTGCATCTAGGCATAACATGAGCATAGCCACAAGGCAGAAATAGAATACATTCAAAATAAATCATGTAAAAAGATATGTTCAGTGACTTTGTGCAAATTTTTGATTAGAGCCTACAGATGATATAACTAGCAACATATCCAAAATTCAGCTCCATGACTTTTCTAGATTTTGATCTACAACAAAAATGTGTCAAACTGATTTTGAATTTTCATTCAAAACCTATAAGTCAAAAGTATAGTCATGCTTTGTAAGAGTTGTAGATCTAGTCTCACTGAAACCAACAAAACTGGTTTCACATTTGTATGATTTTTCTACGAATTTCTAGGATTTTTCTAAGGTGCTGGACTAAGTTGCTAGAAAACCTAGTTAAAGATAATCACAAATAGCTCCCTTGTTCAGAAATATACACTTGGGCTTCACAACCGTGCCCTTGCCGGTGGCGGTGAGCTCGCCAGTGGTGTACGGCGGTTGGAGCAGGGCAACAAATGGCGTGGAGGTTCGATTGAGCTTACCCCGAGCCGATTGGTGGTGGTGGCTTGGCCGGAGACGGCTCCGGCGAGCGGTGGCGGCGAGCCCGCGGTGGTGCGGCCGTCTCGGCTCGAATTCCGGAGAACACTGTGGTCAACACGTGGTCGTGGAAGCTCGAGTGAGGTCTAAAGAGGAGCGTGGAGTGGTTGGCAGGGGGCGGGAGCTAGAGGAGGGGCGAGTTCCTCGCAGCAGCGGTAATGGCGGACTGGAGGAGCGCATGTGCGCGCGGGGATGGAAGGGGGTGGTGTGCGGCTCGGCCTCGATGCAAGGGAGGCGAATTAAGGGGGTGGCACACGACGTGCGAGGTGCACAGGCATCACTGGCGGCAATGGCGGGCAGGGACCCAGCCAGGGCGTCAGCGGACGGCCACGCATGGGGAAGAGAGCACCCATAGGTGGATTTTGCTCGGGCGGCACGCGGGGCATGATGATGGCGCCTCAGGCGCGTGGAGGATTGGCTGGGGGGTCCGGACGCCGATGGTGCCGCGGTACATCGGTTGATGCATGGTGTGACGCGACGGCATGTGGGCACGAGCCAGAGCGCCCGATGAAGCCCTTTCATTTTAAACAACCCATGTTCCAACACGATTTTCTCCGAAATTTGAATTGCAACTTCGAAAAGTATATGAAGGATCGGATGGAGACTAGAGAGGGGGGAGTGAGTAGGAGCCGGTAAAAATTCTTCTCAAAGAACCCGGCCTATACCCTAGACAATTCCCGGTCACACACAAGCAATGGATCGAATCACACACCAACCGTCAAGACAACAAGGTTATAGAAAAACCTCAAGTCTTAGGAACGATTCTTTGAAGCACATGCGGAAGCACAAAAGAAGGAAGGAGGAATCGAACCAGGGAACCAAACTGTCAGCCTCGGGCGGACTGTCGGGCCAGGCGAGGCGGACTGTCCGCAAAGGCCGCGCGGACAGTCCGGCTAGGTGCCGCGGACAGTTTGCAAAGGACACGCGGACCGTCCGGCCAGGAGCCACGGACCATCCGTTAAAGACAACAGAACCACCAGAACTGACCTGAGAAAAACGGACCGTCCGCGAAGACCGGGCGGACCATCCGCGCGGGTTCCGGACCGTCCGCTACTGATGCTCGGACCGTCCGTGAACCGGCTGCAACGAAAACCTAAAACAAAACCGAATCGAAAGCAAAGGCGCGAAAGAACACGACGAACACGCGAAGAACACATAGCCCGCGGACCGTCCGCCACCGCCTCGCGGACCATCCGTGCCGCACGGACAGAGCAGAAAACTGCTCGACCCCGAGGGTCAACTCTCCCAATCCATCACCGGATCTCCCGAACGGTAGAAGCTGTTGAGACAAGAGTTTGGGGACATGAAAGGCGTCAACCAAGGATGCTATACCCCAAAAATTTTGCCTCCTAACTTCCTAAATCATCGGGAATCGCTGATCCTTTGAACACCACCAAAAACTTGAGCTCCGAACGATAATCCTTGAATCGAAGTGGTTTCCCGGCATTTGAGGGCACAAGATCAATCCCAAAGATGCACAAGACATCCATGCATGTTTCCCTCAAAGAAATCCGGGGAGAAACCTACTCAAATCCGCGGAATCACACCAAGAACAAAGGCACCAAAAACAAGCACAAAAAAGACCACGAAAAATCACAACGCCGAATCTTCTATACAAACCAGGAAAGATTCACAAGGTCTAGCATGCCGCCCTAGCATCCATCCCTCTCAACAAATCTCTCATGGAGCTCTCATGCTAGCCTAGAGAAAATGGAGAAGAAAATAGTCCAGGAAAAAGAGAAATGGGAGAGGGGAAATGAAACCCTAAGTCACTGAGAGAGAGAGCCATCCACACACACTCATGGCTTATATATCGGGTCCCGCCAGTGTGGGAAATGACTCGACTACCCTAACTCAACTACTGGCGATACAACCCACGCAAGGGCATTTATGTAATGTTTGTGGGTCTTGCCATCGGACGGCCACGCCTTCGCCGCACCCCGCGTCCTCCTGACGCAAGCCATGCGATCCTGCCACGTGTCCTCCGTTTCGAAGCTTCCCGACACGCCCGGATCCCGTCTCCGTCGTGTTGGGCCTTCGGATTTGGTTTTGAGGACCAAACCAAGAAATTGTCCTCCGATGGTTTTCTGGGCAAACCACCAAACCCCTCGTGCTCGGCCCGGCCTCCCGCCAAGCCTCTTGACTCGACCGCCACCGCGCACCGGCTCGATCGTCCATGACTTCGTCTTGCTCGTCTCACCACCATGTGGCCCGCACCTAGTCCCGCCGTCCACCGGGTCCCTCGAACCGAGCCTACTTGTCTCTCCATTTCCCGGAGGCCCCTCAAGGCTGAAGACCTTTCGCGCCCGTTCTTCACCTGCAACAACACGAACTAGGCCGTAGCCTACACCTGCACACTGAGCCAAGAGTCAGTCCAACACCTGTTGTCAATCACTCATCACTGAGGAGCGGTCATCCATCGAACACCGGGACGCTCCTGGTCCTTAGTGTAGATACCAAAGTTATAGGGAAGATAACCACCTACAATTCTTGCAAAGGGTGGTAGGGGTTTTATGGAAAAGTTTGACTAGGAACGTCATGTCAAGCTGGAGGTTTTCTCGACATGGTCAAAAGACAATTCTCAGCATTGACCGAGTTTTTGGAGGCTTTCCTCTCAAAATTCGAAATGGTAACCTGAAGATGAAATGTGTCCCTTCGAATTCTGCACAACTTTTACATTGGAAAAATTTTGAGTGTTTAGGCAAAATTTTGAGAACGTGACCAAAGTTCTAAGGGAAGGTAATGACACTAAGGGGGTTTTACCACTTTACCTAGGGTTTTGACCAAGGTAGCTAATGTTGACCTGCTTAAGGTGATTATTGGTGAGTGTTGGCTAGGTTTCGAGGTGATGACCCAGATTGACCATGATTTGACCACAGTCAACAAGTTTGACCAACACTTAGGGTTAATTAAAAACCTGGGACGTCACAGCCTACCCCGCCTGAAACGGAATCTCGTCTCGAGATTCAACTCTAAAGAAGAAGGTAGGTAGATATAAACTTGTGGTTTTGAGATTGTAGAAAACTCAAGTACTTGGTGTTGAGATAACTTTCCGTCTCCCAAGTTGCTTCTTCTTCCGTATGATGACTCCATTGTATCTTGTACATCTTTATGGTATGCCTTCGGCTCTTCCTCTCCTTTTGGTCTAACACCCTCATAGGATGCTCGATGAGTGAGAAATATGGCTCAATCCAAGTGTTTGCTTCTGTAATCACCTCAGTCTCAGGCACAGGCACGCCTTTCCTCAATTTGGTCACATGAAACACATTGTGACTGCGGAGAACCACTCCGGAAGTCGGATACGTGCTTGCTGTCTCGTTTCATTTTCGTGTTTGGGGATTCTGTCCGTTTTTCGGATACCCCCAACATTGGAAAACTGGGAGAGCCCACGAAAACTTCATGAGTCTTGGGAAGGGCCTTACATTGCAAAGGAAACAAACATGCCAGGGACTTTTCGCTTAATGGAGCAAACTGGCGAAGAGTTGCCACATTCATGGAATGCTGATAGCCTGAAAAGGTATTACCCTTGAAAGTTCCAGTTGTAGCCAGAATGCCATCGTGAAAAAAAGAAAAAGTTCGTGGAAAGGCTTCGTGATAGCCAGAATTCCATCGTGAAAAAAGAAAAAGTTCGTGAAAAGGCTTCGTGATAGCCAGAATTTCATCGTGAAAAAAAAAATTCGTGAAAAGGCTTCGTGATAGCCAGAATTCCATCGTGAAAAAAGAAAAAGTTCGTGAAAAGGCTTCGTGATAGCCAGAATTCCATCGTGAAAAAAGAAAAAGTTCGTGAAAAGGCTTCGTGATAGCCAGAATTCGATCGTGAAAAAGAAAAAGTTCATGAAAAGGCTTCGTGATAGCCAGAATTCCATCATGAAAAAAGAAAAAGTTCGGGAAAAGGCTTCGTGATAGCCAGAATTCCATCGTGAAACATGAGAATATCGTGAAAAAAGGCTTCTTAATAGCCAGACAAGGTTGTGAAAAAAGGCCCGAGACAACAATAAGTTGTGGCCTAAAATCCCATCCACGAAGGGATTCCCACCGAAAAGGCCTGAGACAACAATAAGTTGTGGCCTAAAATCTCATCCACGAAGGGATTCCCACCGAAAAGGCCCGAGACAACAAGTTGTGGCCTAAAACTCCATCCACGAAGGGGTTCCCACCGAAAAGGCCCGAGACAACAACAAGTTGTGGCCTAAAAGCCCACCCACGAAGGGGTTCCCACTGAAAAGGCTCAAGAAAATGATGAGTTGCAGCCTCAGTTTTCATTGTGATGAGCAATGAGGATTGCGGTTAAGTGAATGCATGTGACTTTGTTCCAAAATTCTTTTTCCTTAATGAGAACTACCGAGAAAAGTTTTCACGAAAAAACCGCCATGCAAAAGGGCAAGGGGCTCGAGTAAAAATTCGTAGAAAATCATGGTTGAAGCAACTGAGGGTTGCAATATCAACCAGGGCAAGTATGCCAAGAGGATCAAGTCCACAAAATTCGAGAACAAATTTTGTCGACTTGTCTAACAACATTTAAAGTTTTTGCGGAGATTTCTCAATGTACGTTCGATCAAAGTATTCGAGTTACAGTAGAGCGTCAGTAATTTGTCTACAAATTTTCATGCACAATGGCAAGGTGGGGGAGGGTGACGTTTTTTCAAAAGAAAACGTCTTTATTGTCTCATTTGCATAAAAATTTCAAAACAATTTAGCATCAATTACATTGATAAGTACAAAAATCTAGAACGAAAGTTCGACAACATGTCCAGGTTCGCAACTGCCATCTTCTGCAATATCGCTAGCATAAGAAAAACTGAGTTCGCCGGCAGCTGGGCTAAGGGGCTCCGTCTTCGGAATCGTCTTGGAACTTGAATTCGCAGATGTAGAACCTTCCCTCTTACCAAGAAGGAAACAGCAAGCAAGATCGAAGCATCCCATAGAAAACTTAAGTGAAGTTTCGAGCCAAAAATCGGAAAAGTCCTGTTTGGGATGCGCTCTTTTGAACAAACACCACGCTTCGCCACTAACAATCATTTTATCGCGATGAATCCTTAGTGGCATCACATCCTACGTAGGCCCAACTTGCAGGACCTGCGCAGGTTAATGTTTACAAAACAACTGTTCAGACAAACTAAAGTGAATGTACAAATATACAGAAGCAGCCTCGAGGGCGCGAATAGTTCAGAGAAACATCTAATCCGCGATATCAACCTTCGGAGAGTTTTCCTCGTGCCCAGGAGCTTGGTCATCATCACTCCCACTGTCACTACTGTCGCTCGAGCCCTGTTCTTCCGAATCGCTACATTCTTCGTCGCTAGTAGAGGGTTCAGGAGACGCAATGCCCTTTCCGTGATTTTCCTCCTCAGTTAGCTAAGAGAGATAGAGAAACAGGTGTAAGGAAAATCAAGAAACAAAAGTGTCACGAACTAGCAGTGGCGGCGAAATCGTACAAAAATGTACCTAAGCAAGTTTGGCACGTGCAATGATCTTGACGGCTTCTTTCCCGCTGGCTAGCCAAAATTCCTCACGAATTTGGACTTGATAACTTGAACATCTTCGTTGGGCCGAACTATCGAGGTACTCATAGCGCCGGGAAACTGTGAGATTTTTTCGCGAAACCTCGCGAGATCTGCGCAGTCGAAGTCGTGCAAAAGTTTCAGAATGCTTTCCACCAAGAAGGCTCCTGCAAAATCGCTAGCACCGGAGATAACGTCGGGGAGCGCCTTAAACTCAGCTTCAATCCACTCCGTGAATCCAGAAACTCTGAGGTCAGCAGGAAGAGGTGCAGGGGGAACGCCAAATTCATTTAGAGATTTCTCGTATTCTACAAACAAGAGCTTCAACTTGTCCAAAAGATCAGAAATGTTCTTTTCTGAAGACTCCTTCTGTTCAGCCAGAGCCTTTTCAAGATCATGAACTCTACGGTCCTTCGCACTCAGAGACTTAGCCAAATCAGAGTTGTTCGCACGAAGATCTTCGATAGTCTTCAGGGACCTATCATGATCCTTGTGAAGATTTTCAATCATTCGCAGATCATCGTCATGAGTTTTCCGAATTCTTTCAAGCTCTTTTCGAGAATTCTCAGCATCTTCCCCAGCAGCCTTCCTCTCGTCTTGGCAACGTTTCAGGGTTTCCGCAAGTTCGGCCACCTTTTTCTCGAGATCGAGGTTCGCAGATTGAGCAAGAGAGAAATTACACTTAATCTCTTTAGATTCTTGGGAAAGCTGTGCATTGACTTTCTCTTGCTCAACAAGCCGCTTAGCGACTATTCTCCCAATCAATGAAGACTTAACCGCATAAGTGTCTTGAGTTCTCAAAACCTTGGACGGGGGATATGAGCAAAGAAGATCCTTGAACTCTAAAAATCGTTATAGACAAAGTCACAAACAAGAAATCGTAAAACAGTGAGAGTCAAGAGTTATTGAAAAGAGGGACGAACCTTGTCTGCTGTAGTTTTTCATGATGACCTTCTTCCCCGAACTCGAAGAAGATTTACCTGTAGAAGCAGAAGCGTTCTTCAGGGAAGAGTCAGCCACCTTCCTAGAGCCGCAGGCAATTCCTTCAAGCGAATCATCCGAACCTTCCTCCCCTGTTTCATCAATAAGTGTTGGTGATTCCCAAAGCGTTAAAATCCGGGGGGTGCCATCTCTAATTTTAGTCACTTCACGGCCAACGCTTAGCAATTCACTGTGGTGTGACGTACCGAAGCTTTTGTTGAACGCGGCAATGGAGGGATAAGGATCTTGACCTTCGGGAAAAGATTCACGAACTTCAACCAAGGGAATGTTGGCGACAGGATCTTCATCTTTACGAATTGTAAGAACAAGTTCCCTGACGAATTCGGCGGATGCCTCTCCCATCAGATCAGCAGGCTGGGAAATGACAGCTTCAGGGGCAGCAGCAGAAGGTTCAGCGGCAGTGTTGGGAATAACCTCCTTCCGAACTTCGGGCGCGACATCTTAAAAGGAGTCAATATCCATGAACTCATTCTCAGAACCTGATGGGCAATGTTCATGAAAGTTAAATCTCAACAAGGGCCAAAAGAAGGGACCTTTCGGCTCAGGTTCCACGAAGACGTCATCAAACGCAGAGGGAACTCGCTGAACACCTGAAGAGACAACTTTCTTGACGGCCTTCTTGGATTTTTTGCGAATCATTTGAGCGAGGTCGGAGGCTGCTTGGAGTTCAGCATCCAAAAGTTGTTCGGAGGTCTTGCGCTTGCGCTTCGTCGACTCTAGGGATCTTGTCTTAGAAGGTTGGACGCCAGAGGAGGTGCTCTCTTCAATAACTGACGGGCCCCGTTTCGAAGATCTTCTTCTCGGAGCGCTGATGGGAGCCGCTGAACAACTGGCGACAGCAACCGCAGGAACCTTCAATTTGCGACCAGGGTGTCGAGAATTAAAGGACTTATCACCGCAAACCTCAGTAAACACATGATTAATTCTTCTCTTGTGCTTCACCAGTGCCTTGTATGCCTTGTACTCGTTCATGGTGTACTCGCCTATCATCAAAGTAACTCTTTTCTCAATCTCAACCATGAAATCATCGGCACTTTGGCCTTCCCTAAGTTTAATACCAAACTTCGGGAAAGGTACTTCTTGAGTTGCCCAGTTCACATTGAAATACACAATTTCGTTGGGGGCCCAGTGTCGGTGTTTTAGACCGGCAACCTACTACGGGGAGTACCCGAAGTAGATGATTGTGACTCGCCGAGATCGGTAACTCGAAGGAAGAGACACGTGGCACACAATTTAGACAGGTTCGGGCCGCGAGGTGCGTAATACCCTACGTCCTGTATGCTGCGTAGCTCTAGATTGATAGGGCACGATTACAAGATGGTGCAATGGTGCGCCGTGAGTAGTATGAGAGGAGATTGGATGAGGTGATCGGTCCCTGCCTCGCCTTATATAGTCCGGGAGGCAGGGTTACAAGTCGGAGTAGGGAGGGAGTACTAGTCGAGTACATCTAGGAGTCCTCTATACAGTGCGGAACATGTACAACTCCCTAACCGAGTACTACTCCTGTGTAGTCATTGTGCTCCACGCCTTCAGGTGCCGTGTAGCGCAAGCCGGGTAGTCCCAGGGGCCCACCGAGTAGTCGGTTCTGGTACCCACCGAGGTAGTGGGCCCAGGGGGGTCCATACGACAAGCCCCCGAGTACTTTGTAGTCGAGAAGGATAGCTTCAAGTAGTCTTGACGGCCTTAACGAGTAGTCCTCAAGCGTCCCTGAGTGCTACAAGTCAAAAGTCCTCAAGAGTAGTCGAAGCATCCCGAGGCCGGGAATGTACTCCGGCCGATGGTTGAGCAATCTTGAAGTCTTCTCGAGTAGTCCCAAGCGTCCTCGAAGACTGCCTTCGAAGGCCTTCAAAAACTGCCTGTCTTGTCTTGAAGCCGGAGCTGATGTGGAGGTGCGATTGCAAAATCGCACTCCATATGGAGTAGCCCTCGAGCCTTAGGTTGAGCCGCGGGCTCTGGCTGAGGGTCCATTTGAAGTCTTGGCAAGAAAATCCCGAAAACTCCGGAGAGAAAAACCGAAGGACACGTGGCACGGAGCCCCCGAGCCTTGAGTCGAGTACTTCCTCTCGAATTGAAGGGTCTTCTTGAAGAATGTGTCCTGAGATGCTCTTGAGACTAGCCGCTTCCCAGGTAGTCGAGTAGAAGTAGCCGAGCCCCCGAGGTGAGGCGCGTCGACTAGTAGAATACGAAGAGTCACGCGCAACCGCTGAGTCAGCCTCGCGTGAACTTGTCCAGCCGCCCGTTGCGGAGCCGGCTTGGCTTATAAATAGAAGCCAAAACCCTTAAGGTTTTTCACCCCATTCGAGTTGCAGCCATTCCGTTTGCATCTGAAGCGAATCCACTCCCAGCGCTTGCTGCCGCCGTAGTAGATCCAAGCGCGCCGCCACCCGAAACTTTTAGGGTAGCCCCCGAGCGGATGCGAGTGAAGACGCCTTGCACTTGGAGGATGAAGCCGTCACCGTCCAAGACGTCCAAGGCCGTCGGGAAGAAGATGGGCCGCGAAGAGGCCGCTGCGGCTGCCGCCGGAGCAGCGCCGCCCATGTCTCCACCGCGGGCTGATCCAAGCCGCGAGTGGAAGAAGTCCAAAGTGAAGACGGAGGATCTGCTGACCCTCCTGAACAGTGGGTTCATCAGGGAGAAGGAAATCGACATGTGGAGATCCGCCGCTGGAGATCCATATCCGATGGAGAAGGCCGAAGACGAGATCCCAATGTTCGCACGGTTCGTGGAACGCGGTCTTGCGCTCCCAGCCAGCGACTTCTTCAAGGGGCTACTCGGGTTCTACGGGATCGAGTACCTAAATCTGAACCCCAACGGCATCTTCCACACGGCGGTCTTCGTCCACTTCTGCGAAGCCTTCCTCGGGATCAAGCCGCATTGGGTGCTTTTCCGGAAGTTCTTCCGCGTCAAGCCGCAACCAAGTGCCACCAACCCCAGGGTAGTCGGAGGACGCCGCGGAGCAGTATTTGGCTTACAAACTTGTTGACTCCAACACAGATTGGAAGACCAGGTGGTTCTACATCACGAACCACCACCCTGGCCTGCCGAAGCCGAGCGGACGGCAGCCCAGGCACCGTGATTGGTGGAACACGGAGCCCACCATGCAAGAAAGAATCCAGCTCCCTGAGCTGCTAGCATGCATCAAGGTGCTCAGGGAGGCGGGACTGAGGGCCGAGCACGTGGCCTTCGGTTTCATGAAGCGAAGGATCCAGCCGTTGATGGCTCGGGAGACCCTGGGCTTCGAGTACACCGGCGACGACGACGCGTCGCGGATGCCGGGAGGCGAGCTGGACGACAACGACATAATCGAGAGGTTGTCGCGGATCTTCAAGGACATGCCGCCGTACACGGCGTGCCCTGTCGAGGAGTACTCCGCCGTACTCCCCTGGTCGAGTAGTAATTGCTTGAAGTAGAGTTGCTGACGTCTTGTGTCTTGCGCAGGATGATGTGAAGAAGTACATCTCCGAGCCGCAGCCACCCCCGAGCGGGATCGAGATCCCAATGGAGGGGAAGGCGAAGGAGCACCGAGAAGTCGGTGAAGGCCACGACAACGTCGTCGTGGAGGATACCTCCGACGACGACGATGAAGACGAGGAGACGCTGCAGGACCACTTCCAGCTGCGGTCGAGGTTTAGCCGCCCGGGCTTGCCTCATGTTCCGCTGGTACAAGACCCCCCGTCTAGCCTGGAGGCTAGCCTGGCTGCGCCGCCACAGAAGCCGCGCAACCCCGCCAGGAAGCGGGTGACGAAGAAACTGAAGGTCTCAGAGACCACGCCTCAGGAGGTAAGTTGTCTTGAGCGAGTAGTCGAGTACCCGTTGTTCGAGTACGTTTGCCGACGAGTAGTCTTCCTTGTATGCGGGAGGTGCCGCCGGCGGAGAGCCCGTCGAAGAGGGCGACGAGGGCGTGTGGGACACGGTGGGGGAGCCACCGGAAGTCGTAGTCCGGCCCCCCCACCGTTGAAGAAATCCCGGCGCAAGGCGGAGCGCCGGCCCCCGCCTCCACAAGGGAGCACAGGACCCGTGGCCGCCGCCGTTGAAGAGGTGGTGGCCTCAGGAGCGCAGGAGACCGCTGCACCGGCCGCCGCTGCTGTGGAGGAGGCGGTAGCCGCAGGGGCGCAGGAGGAGGCGCCCGCCGAGGGTGGACTGGTCGATATCGCCAGCATCCTCGGTGCTCCGGCCGTGACCATTGTCCGGTCGAACTTGTAAGTACCATATCCTTGCGAGTAGTACTTGTTACAGTAGTCGATGTTGACTGACGACCATCTTTGAATGTTTCTGCAGGAAGTCCACGGATTTGTCTTGGGAAGGGGATGAACCCTCGTCAGCGGTGGCGGAGGAAGTCGCGCTGCCCGTCGAGGAGACCGCTCCCGCTGCCCAAGCCGCGACTGAGCCACCGGCTACCGAAGCGCCGCTGCCGGAGGCCAGTGTAGTCGAAGTGAGTACCCTTCTTGAAGCTGCAGAGCTCCAGGAGGAGTAGTCGTAGGCACTGATGCACTTGTCGTCTTTTTGACAGGCGCTGAAGGTGGTGACATCCCTGCAGGGGTGCCAATGCCGAGGTTGACACCAGAGGCCCCGGAGGCTGCAGAAGGAGCCCCCAAGCCCATGGCGGAGGTCGTCGAGAAGACCGCCGGAGGAGAGGCGGTCACCACGTCGCCAGAGATTGCTCTTGAGGTGGCTATCCGCTCCCCCGAGATCCAGGACGCAGAGCCCATCCGCTCTGCGCCGATGACGGAGGCTACCGCGAGTAGTCGCGGCGGGATAGAGCTGCTTGCGGACGATCTCGTCGAGCCGGCGACGGTAGCCAAGAATCTGGAGGCGATCCGTCAAGCCGAGCAGTGGATGAAAGTAAGTAGCCGTAGCCTTTTGAGTAGTCAATCCTTTTGCCGTTGAGTACTCTTCGTGACTTGAGTTGTCTTGTGCAGGACGTTGCGGAGCGGTCCCGCGACAAGTCGAACCCGCTGCAGCGCTATGGCGACACCGTGCTCCGAGCCGAGGCGCTAGAGGAGCAACTTATGAAGTCGCGGAAGCACGCGGCTGCCATGCAGTCAAAGCTCGACGCCGCCTTCACCAAGTACCACAACGACGTCCAGGAGTTGCAGGCGAAGGGCGACGACTTGGTGCGGAAGAACAAGGGCCTCCGCAACAAGAATAAAGGTATACCCTTCAACTTGTCTGGTACTTGTTGGAGGTCGAGAAGCATCTGACCCGCTGTTGCGTTGCTGTGTTGCAGAGCTTGAGGGCCAGGTGGAGCAGCTGAAGGCCTCGGAGACGAGCATGAAGAACCTCTTCTACCGAGAGCAAGAAGCCCGCCAGGTACTCGAGCTCGACTATAAGGAACTCGCCTTCGAGTGCGAGAAGCATATGGAGCTGCGGATTGCTTCTGACAGAGATCTCGTCAACTGCTACAAATCTTTGCAGAAGTTGAACGAAGACTGCGAGGCATTGCGGGCCCAGTTGAAGGAGTTGGAAGAAGCCACACTGCTGATCGCAAGACTCCTGGTGCCGCACCCGGGCGGCCCCAAGATCGCTCCTCTGGTGGATCGCCTCAAGGAAGCGCCAAGCCGGCTGGCCGCCTACGTGAAGCATATGGCCAGGTCGATCCCAAGACAAGTCTTGGCCTTCATGAAGTCGTACTTCCCGAAGGCCCCAGTGGAGGTAGTCGTCGGCGGGGTAGCCGCCAACTGCTCTGATGAGCGGTATGCGAGAAACCGGGCGAGGATGGCTCCCCATCGCGGAGCGAGTAGGCCGAGAAGGCCCGAACCTCCAGTAGCCCTGTAATAAGTAGCTAGTAGCCATAGTTGTACAGGAAAACAAATGTAATGAATTGTTCAAGTATCAATGAAAGATAATTGTCCAGCAGTGGGTACTCGTAGTCGCGATCTCAGAGTGCGGAGCCCCCATCGTGGAGTGGATGCGAGTAGTAGTACTCGACTTTAGTAGTCCCGTTGTAGGGAGTAGGCAGTAAAGAAATTGATGAACGATCAATCTTTATTACTGAGGGAGTACACCTGGATGGCCAGGGCCGTAGTTACAAAGTAGTCGCTTGGACCCGGAGGCCGCTTACAGCTGAGTGGCGCTGGAGCGGGTAGCCGCTTACAGCAGTTGATCCGTAGGTAGCCGTGTAGGCTGGATCGTAGATCCGTAAGTAGCTGTGCAGGCTGGATCTTGGAGTGTGGTCTCTTGGTAGACCGCTGCTTGAGTCCTTGACGCTCGTCGCAGCCCAGGGTCCGTAGGTAGCCGCACGGGCTGGATCCTGCAGAGGAGAAGTCCGGAGACTGGAGCCAGGACCCGAGGGGTCGCTTACGGCCAGGGGGTGTTGATGTGGTTGTGTAGACTTGAACCCCAGAGTAGTCGTGTAGACTAGGCGTAGAATCGGCAGAGCTGGTCGACGTTCCACGAGTTGTTGATGTCTTCGCCTTCAAGTGTTTGGAGGCGATAGGAGCCCGGCCCGGTCACCTTTGCCACTATGAAGGGACCTTCCCAGAGGGAGCTGAGCTTGTGAAGTCCTTCCGTGTTCTGGATACGGCGGAGGACAAGATCTCCAACATTGAAGGAGCGTTCCTTGACGTTGCGATCATGGTAGCGTCGGATACCCTCCAGGTACCTTGCTGATTGGACGAGGGTAGCGCAGCGAGCTTCTTCGAGGCTGTCGATGTCAACTCGTCTCGTCGTCTTCCGAGACGCCTTCGTCGTAGTGCTCCACTGCTGGCGAGTTCCATATGACATCGGCAGGGAGGATGGCTTCGGAGCCGTAGACCAGGAAGTAGGGGGATTGCCCCGTTGGCTTGGATGGTTGAGTCCGTAGCCCCCAGAGTGCGTTGGGTAGTTCCTTGATCCACTTGCCCCCTTTGGAGTTCGCGGCTTCGTGTAGCCGCTTCTTGAAGGCGTCGAGCACCATCCCGTTGGCGCGCTCGACTTGTCCGTTGGCCCGTGGATGGGCGACTGAGACGTATCGGACGTCGATCCCGCTGTTCTCGCAGTACTCCCAGAACTGGTGGTTGTTGAAGTTGGACCCCAGATCTGTGATGATGCGGGGGGGTAGCCCATAGCGGTGTACGAGTTCATCCGGGGAAGTCGAGTACTCGTCGCCCTTGGGGCATGTGACCGGCTTGACCTCGATCCACTTGGTGAACTTGTCCATAGCCACCAGTACCCTGTTGAATCCTCCTGGCGCAGTTGGCAGTGGCCCAATCATGTCGAGCCCCCAGCAAGCAAAGGGCCAGGTTGGCAGTATGGTGACTAGCTTGTAGGCTGGGACGTGTTGCTGCTTGGCGAAGTACTGGCATCCTTGGCACTTTCTGACGAGTTCTTCGGCGTCGCCCAGGGCTGTGGGCCAGTAGAAAGCTCACCGGAAAGCCTTGCTGACCAGCGTGCGTGAGGACGTGTGGTTGCCGCAGACGCCCTTGTGGATCTCCTCCAAGATGTCCTTGCCTTCTTCACGAGGGACGCACTTCATGAGTAGTCCAGAAGATGCGCCCCGCTTGTAAAGCTTGTCACCGACGAGGACGTAGGACTTGGCGCAGCGGACGAGTTGCTCGGCCGCGTTCTTGTCGGAGGGGACCTTCTGCTCGCTGAGGTAGTCGATGAAGGGTTGCCTCCAGTCCACGTCGATCATCATGACCTCCGCCCGGTGGTGGATGGGGCGGGGACGGTGGTCGGTGGCGCTGGCTCCGGGATGGATGGCGCGTGAAGCTCGTGGACGAAGACGCCCGCTGGCACTTGAGCGCGGGTGGATCCAAGCTTCGAGAGGACGTCCGCTGCAACGTTGTTGTCGCGGACGATGTGATGGAACTCGAGACCATAGAATTTATTCTCGAGCTTGCGGACTTCTAGGCAGTAGGCGTCCTTGTTGCGGTCCCAGGACTTGTTGACTTGGTTGATGACCACTGCGGAGTCGCCGTAGACTAGTAGCCGCTTGATTCCCAGTGAAGCCGCGAGGCGGAGCCCGTGTAGGAGGGCTTCGTACTCGGCTTCGTTGTTTGAGACCTTCCAGAAGATCTGCAGGAGTACTTGAGTTGTTCGCCCGTTGGAGAGATCGGGGAGTACCCCGCACCGCGCCCTCGAGGTTGAGTGAGCCGTCGAAGTACATCACCCAATGCTCGGTCGCACGGTGGGAGTAGGCGAGTGGTTCTCCGCCACTCGCCATGAAGTCGACTAGTGCCTGCGACTTGATGGCTGTGCGTGGCTTGAAGTCGATGGTGAGGGCGCCGAGCTCGACAGCCCACTTGGAGATTTTTCCGGTAGCATCTTGGTTCCGCAGGATGTCACCGAGCGGGTAGTCGGTGATGACGGAGACTGAGTACTCCTGGAAGTAGTGTCGTAGCTTCCGCGAGGTGATGAGTAGAGCGTACAGGAGCTTCTGCATGGGCTGATAGCGAGCCTTGGACTCTAATAGAACCTCGGCCCGACGAAGTAGGCGGGCGCCGGGCCCAGGGTAGGCGTGGCCGTCTTCCTGCCGCTCGACAACGATGGCAGTACTGACCACGTGAGTAGTCGCAGCTAGGTAGAGCAGTAGCTGCTCACCCTTGTGAGGAGCCGTGAGGATCGGTGGCTTTGAAAGGAAGTCCTTGAGCCGGGCAAGGGCTTGATCCGCCTCTGGAGTCCACGCGAACTTCTCGTGATGCTTGAGTAGTTTGAAGAAGGGAAGGCCCCGTTCTCCTAGCCTCGAGATGAATCTGTTCAGCGCCGCCATGCACCCCGTCAGCTTCTGGACGTCTTTGATGCTCGTGGGAGCTTTCATGTTGGTGATGGCGGAGATCTTCTCGGAGTTGGGTTCAATGCCGCGCTGGCTGATGATGAAGCCGTGTAGTTTGCCCGAAGGGACGCCGAAGACGCACTTGTTCGGGTTGAGCTTCCAGCGGTACTCGCGTAGTGATGCGAATGTCTCTTCAAGGTTGTCGATGAGGGTACTGGAGTCCCTGGTTTTGACAACCACGTCATCCACGTAGGCCTCGACGTTCTTGTTGAGTTGCCGCTTGAAGCAGGCCTAGATGGCCCGTTGGTAGGTAGCGCCGGCGTTCTTCAACCCGAATGACATGGTCGTGTAGCGATGACGCGCCAAACGGGGGTGATGAACGCGGTCTTCTCCTGGTCTTTCTCCTTGATTGCGATGCGGTGGTACCGGAGTAGCGATCAAGGAAGCAGAAGCGAGTCGCGGCTCGCCGTGGAGTCGATGACTTGATCAATCCGCGGCAACCCGAAAGGGTCCTTGGGGCAGTGCTTGTTGAGGTCGGTGTAGTCGACGCACATCCTCCACTCGTTCGAGTTCTTCTTGCGGACGAGGACAGGGTTTGCAAGCCACTCAGGATGGAAAACTTCTCTGATGAAGCCAGCTGCGAGTAGCTTGGCGAGTTCCTTCTTGATGGCGTCCCGTCTATCGTCGGCAAAACATCAGAGGTGTTGTCGCTTGGGGGTGGCCTTTGGATCGACGTTGAGGCAGTGCTCAATCAGCTCCCTGGGCACTCCTGGCATGTCCGCTGGCTTCCACGCGAAAATGTCGCGGTTAGCCCGAATAAAGCTGATGAGCGCGTCTTCCTATTTGGGGTCGAGGCCAGCCCCGATGGTGGTGGTCTTGCTGGGGTCGCCCGTTCCAAGGTCGACCGTCTTGACGAGTACCTCCTCGGTGGGCGAGGCTTGTTGGTGCTTGTCGGACTTCTGCGGGATGTCGAGTTCACTCGTAGCAAGCTTCTTCGACGGCTGCGTAGACCTCCATCATCGCGTTGGGTACTTGGTTTGTAGGCGATCTCCACGGCCTCGTGTCGCAGTCGTGGGAGATCTTCAAGTCCCCCTGGAGGGAGAGTACACCGACTGGACTTGGCATTTTGAGTACCAAGTAGGTGTAGTGGGGCACCGCCATGAACTTGGCGATGGCTGGTCTGCCGAGGATGGCGTGGTAAGAGGTCTCGAAGTCCGCGACCTCGAACTTGATGTACTCGATACGGTAGTTGTCCCGAGACGCCCCGAAGGTAGCGGCGGGACCACGCGAGCCCGGTGGAATAGCCGCGTTGCCGGGGACGATGCCGTAGAAGGGCGTGCTGCTCTTGGTGAGCATGGGGGTGATGTCGAGCTTCATTTTCTTAAAGGTCTTGGTGAAGAGGACGTTGAGCCCGCTTCCACCGTCGATGAGCACCTTGTTGAGCTTGGAGCCTGCCACCGTTGGCTTCAGGACGAGGGGGAACCGTCTGGTTCGGAGAAGCTGGTCCATTGGTCCGCACGGGGAGAAGGTGATGGGTACCTCCGACCACCGAGAGGGGTCGGGACCGGCGGCTCAATGGACATTACTTCACGACGGGTAGCCTTCGCTCCCGTGGCCTGGGCGATCCGCCGAAGAGGACGTTGACGGTCTTCTCGGGTTCTTGGAAGTCGTTGTTGTCGTCGTCCTTCTTCTTGCCCTTTTGGTCATGAGGGTGCAGTGGCTCCGGCGTATCCTTGAGTGCATGCCTGAGTTGGTAGCACTGCTCGGTAGTGTGGTTGCCGTTTGGATGCCACGGGCACTTCTCCTTCAGCAGGTCTTTAAAGCCGCCAGAATTCTTCTTCGAGTTCCCTTTCGCAGGGCGCTGGATAGCCGCGACGGTGTTGTCTGGCTTGCGCTTGCGGTTGGGACCCGAGTAGTTGGTGTTGTTATTGTTGTTGTTGTTGCGGCCGCCTTGGTTTGCATTGCTGCCTCTGCGGCCGCCCTGGTTCTGCTTGGACTTACCACGGATGGCGTCGTACTTGGTGTTGGCCTTGTCCTCCTCGTCCGCCCAGGACGTGATCATGTCCTTGATGTGGGGGATGGACCTGGGACGGCGACGACCGAAGTCCTCGAAGGTGCGGCAGTGGTAGAGGCCGTCCTGGAAGAGGTCGATGACCTCCTTGTCGGTGACGTCGACGACGGTAGCGCGCTTGTCGAAAAAGCGGCGCATGTACTTGCGGAGGGTCTCGCCTTGTTCCTGCTTGATCATGGCCAGGTCCATGCGAGTACCCGATCGGCCCATGGCGCCCGCGAAGTTTCTTGTGAATTGCTCCTTCAGCTGGTCCCACTTGTCGATCGAGTGCTTGTCCAGCGACTCGAGCCATGTGAGTGGTGCTTGGTCCAGGCAGAAGGGGAAGTAGAGGCACTTGGTATCGCTGTTGCCGCCAGCGTTCTCGATGGAGAGGGCGTAGCATCGGAGCCACTGGATGGGATCCTGCTTCGCGTCGTACTTGTTGATCCCTAAAGGCTTGAACTTGTCGGGGAGGAGCAAGTTGCGAAGTCGGGGTGAGAAGGCGGGGAAGCCGTCGCCTTCAGCGACAGTGGTCGACTTCTTCCGCCGCAGCTCCTCAATCTTCTGGAGAGCATCGTACCCGCCGTGTGAGGCGCCGGAGGCGTGGCTGTTCACGTGGCCTCGGCCGCCGCGACCGCCGCCGCCTCCGGCCCTCTGTTGGCCCCATGGTTGGAGGCTGCCGCCGTCGGCCTGCCGCCGCCGTCGGGATCGTTGCCGCCGCCACCGGCCGGAGCGCGGTGGGGAACAACTTCTCGGTTGCCATGGTCTTGCTGTGAAGGTCCGCCGACGTTGGAGCGGCGACGGTTTGGCTCGGCTGGGAGGTCAGCTCGAGTACGGTTGGGACCAGCGTTGGCGCTGCGACTAGAAGCTTCGTTGTCGCGGGGTTTAGCTGGAGGAGGTTGGTTGACTCTGTTGTCGACCCGCATGAAGTAGGCTTCTTCAGCGAGCTTGGCGATGACCTTTCCAGCGCGTATGCCCTGAGCCTGACGTGCGATCGTTGTGATCGACATGATGCATTGCTCAGGGGTGGTGTGTACTCTGCTCTCGACCACCTCGAGAGCTTCCGCAAGGTTGCGGATGGGGAGGTTGTCTCTGAGCCGCCGGCGCCGTTCGTTGCGCTTCCTGTTACGCTCACGCCGAGCGTCCCACGGTGGCGGCGGTCTCGTACGCGGGTGCGTCGGCGAGCCGGCTCGTACGCGGAGATGTCCTCCAGGTACTTGTCCTCAGCCGTGCCTGAAGGTCCTGGGGTGTCGCCAGCAGCCATGAAGACTTGGCGATCGGGGGTGCCAAGGCTGGACTCAGAGGGTGCCACCTCAGTTGGTGTGTTTGAGTCAACCCGGGCTAGTGGTGTTCCCTCCTGGAACGGTAGCGAGTCGATGTAGGCGACGTAGCGTGAGTCTCCCTTCACCAGGTCAGCGGGCTTACGGTCTGGCCAGTAGACATATCTCCCGGCCGGCGTTGATTTTATAACCAGCCCAGAGGCTAGCCCTGACAAAGGAAGCTCAGTGGAGTCGTCTTCGGACTCGGGCTCCTCAGGGTCCGACCCGAAGTCGAACTCGTAGTCCGGGTTCGAGTAGAACTCGGAGAGAGGACTGGAGTCTGAAACGTGATCGGGAGCGGCGTCGGAGTCCGAGTTGTACTCGGGTTCGGGCTCCTTGCCGGCCCGGCGCGGAGTGGGAGCCTCCGTGCGGGCCCGGCTGAGGATGCGGGGGCCACGCGCGGAGGGCTCGCGAGGTGAGGGAACCACCTGCGATGGCTGAGCAGCCGGCTCACATGCGATGGCCCATGGCGACGTCGAGTTCGAGTTGGAGACGGACTCGAGCTCGAAGTCAGCGTGGTGGTTGAAGAGCGAAATTTCGCCGAACTTGCCGGCGAGTTCACCTGTGACGACTTCAGGGAGCGTCACGAAGCCTGTCTTTGGGTTGGGCTGCATGGTCAGGTGGCGCTGGAAGGAGCCCGCGCCATCAGCAGTGCAGACCCAAGCGCTGAACACGAAGGTGTCGCCGCGGTTGAAGGCGACGGTTGGGTTGAAGTGGACGGGAGCCGTCGAGTTCGCCATGTGATCTCGGGCGAGCGCCCCTACCTGGCGCGCCAGCTGTCGGTGTTTTAGACCGGCAACCTACTACGGGGAGTACCCGAAGTAGAGACACGTGGCACACAATTTAGACAGGTTCGGGCCGCGAGGTGCGTAATACCCTACGTCCTGTTTGCTGCGTAGCTCTGGATTGATAGGGCACGATTACAAGATGGTGCAATGGTGCGCCGTGAGTAGTATGAGAGGAGATTGGATGAGGTGATCGGTCCTTGCCTCGCCTTATATAGTTCGGGAGGCAGGGTTACAAGTCGGAGTAGGGAGAGAGTACTAGTCGAGTACATCTAGGAGTCCTTTATACAGTGCGGAGCATGTACAGCTCCCTAACCGAGTACTACTCCTGTGTAGTCCTTGTGCTCCACGCCTTCAGGTGCGGTGTAGCGCAAGCCGGGTAGTCCCAGGGGCCCACCGAGTAGTCGGTTCTGGTACCCACCGAGGTAGTGGGCCCAGGGGGGTCCATACGACACCCAGCCACAAGAAATCGGCCAAATCTGCGCAGCAACAAACTCCTCGATAATATCACGGCCCCCAAGTATAGTGCTCGCAAGGTGAAAAGCACTTTCACAGTTTCTAATCCCCACTGCCAGATGATTGAATTCGGCAGCATTCACAGCAGTCAAGAGTGCGATAGGGCAGGACAAAGGGTAAGCTGGTCCTTCATAGCAAGGAACTTCAGACATGTTGACCCTCACATAAAACCAATACGAATTCCAGTCATCAGTAAGGTTGGTCTTGCAGCAGGGAGCGATCTGAATTCGCGTAATCCTCTTTTGAGTTTTTTGGCGTCGAGTGTTGAAGGTGCAGCATGCATGTAGAGCTTCGTAGAATTGCCCGTCGTCGGTCTTGATAACATCAGGAATGATAACCAATTCGAAGAATCTAGCGAAAGCGTCAACGCTAAGATTACGGCCGAAGGTCTTCATGATCCAAATAAACTTCGACACCTCAAGAAAAGATGTCGGTGAAAGCTGATGAATCTTCAATGAAAAAGCATCTAGGATCGCAGGCAAGATCGGATCACAAGGAAACCTAAGGCCGCAGATGAAGAAGTCCCGAAACACGACAACCTCCCCATCTTCGGGAGCAGGGACTTGCTCGTCTAGTGGGGCTCGCCCAGTGCCCGAAGGGAAGAACCCAGCCGCTTCATATTCTCGAATCATGTTGGTCGTGACCTTTGATTCTCTGAAAACAAGAGAAGGAGGCAGAGGTCCTCCAGTCCTTGCCTTGACCAAATCTCCGATGCCGGCGTCTACATCTTTGACATCTTCGTCATCTGTTCTGACTTCGCCATCCTCGTGACTCCTGGAGCCTCTGGCGGCGGGAGAGCCTCCATCTTCGCGAGGTGGAGCATTCTCAGGACCCTCGAGAATCGGTTCGGCTGGGAGACCGGCTGCGACAAGTTCTTCAGTCGTCATGGGTCTCGCGGTGCTCTTGACTCGAGCCACCTATTCGACAGTTTTACAGGGAAGAAGAAATAAGGACATCATTCGCGAATGAGGTTTGCAAAATAAGAAACCTAATGCAATAAAAAGTACGAAAAAGACCTAAAGAGCGAAAGGAATAATACCTTACAGAAGTTCGAAGAAAGCTGGAAGGTCGCGAACTCCGGAGCACAAGACAAGCTTTGCGAAGAGGAAGAGTTACGACTCGCGACAAAAGCAAGAGAACGGTGAAAAAAATTTAACAGCGGAGGCCTCCTATTTATAGGGGCGAGGGGGGTAGTTCCGCGAAACATGCCTCGATTAGACCGTTATAGGGTTTCCGGGTGACGCGTGTCCCCTCCGACGTTCCAAGCGTGACGTTTTTTACTAAATTTCCGAAATGTTCGTGGAATCGGATCGTCGGAGTCAACCCGCTTCCCCGAGGGGCTATTGTTGGGGAATTCAGGAAAACCCGCCACGCTCAAAACGTCGAATTTAACAAAGTTCTTGAGATATGTTTTTCAGGGGCAAGGCTCATGCGGTTTTCGGGAATCTTGGGCCTGCGAAGCCTCAGAGTCACGAACAGGCGATTTTCAGGGATCTTGGGCCCGCGAAGCCTCGGAGTCACGAACATTCGATTCTCAGGAATCTTGAACCTGTGAATCATTGGGGTCATGAACATGCGGAAGTCTAGAATCTCGAACCTGCAGAGT
This sequence comes from Cenchrus americanus, assembly GCA_947561735.1. Lineage (NCBI taxonomy): Eukaryota > Viridiplantae > Streptophyta > Magnoliopsida > Poales > Poaceae > Cenchrus > Cenchrus americanus. Next base: position 140,283,883 of record OX387242.1, read on the forward strand.
CACGAACTTCGGAAGTCTTGAACGGGAAATTCACGAATCAGTGAGAAGCAAAGTCAAAGTTGTCATCCCAACAAGTCCGGGTTTAGAGTGTGAACTAGTTGCAGGCTTGTAAATGTGTGAGATGGAAAAGACATTCTTGTATGTGTTCACATTAGGAATATTCTTCGAGCTCGATGGTGTTTTTGGAATGTAAAAGTCCCTTCGTCTCCCTATAAAAGGAGGCGTGAGGGCACGTGTAAATTCATTCATTGCTGTTGGAAACTTGTGCCACTAGTGGGAGATTCTCAGTCTCTTACTGCTTTGTCACTGCTCTTGAACGTGCTTGCTGTCTCGTTTCTTTCTCGTGTTCGGGGATCCTGTCCGTTTTTTCGGATACCCCCCAACACTTGATAGTGCCAAAACCTGGAATTACAAAATCAGCAGTGCACTGTATATAAACCTGGATAGTGTCAAAACCTTTATAAAATCAGCAGTGCACCATTTAAAAAAATGGCAACAAACCTGGAATTCTTCGGTACCAAAATACAACACCAGATAGTGCCACTCAACAATGTCTAATTCTTCTAGCCTATGTCTCAGTCCCTCTTCATAGGTGGTGTACGCCTTGTAGGTAGCACTCAATGTAGATCGCCATCCCTTGTAGCGGTCATTAGCCACGGTCCAAATCTTGATTCTGTTTGCATCATTATCCTCAAGGTCCTACTTAGACTGCTCAAATTAAATCCAAGATAAATTACTTCTTATACAATTTTTTTGTATTGCAATTTTGACAGCCACGCACATGGATGACATAAGCTTACTAGCACATAATTTGCTATTGCAATCCTGACGTCCACATGGATAACTCTCCATGTTCTTACTCCAATGAGAGGTGCTCTTTTCCATGTGAACAGTGTTATTTCAACAATAAATGTTTGTTTGTTTGCACCTACAGGTCCTCCAAGCCTGGAGAACTGGATGCTAAACTTCTGAGATGTCCCCTGCTTCTCTTCTTTGTTGTTGTCCACCCTTTCAAGTTACCTCTTGGCTTTCTCTTTTTGGAGTCTTTTCCATGAAAAAATATATATTCAGAGCAAAAGAAATAATTAAGAAAGTGTTTACATAGTACAAATTTAATTGAACGTCACAATAAACTGAAAATATTCGATACTTACTACTAGTTCCCTCTCCCTGTGGAATAAAACGCCGAGCATGGGATGGTCTGCTTACTGGTGGTGTGGGGTTGATATCTTGACTAGAATGTTCAACTTGTGTATGTTGATTATTGTCGACATATGCCACTGCAGAAAATATTGGTCACTTGTGTCAAATATAATATGATGGTGAATGAATTAATAATAGACACTTAGGGACAGATGTTATATTACTAATATCATCTAGTAGTCGTTCCAACCTTAACCATTCTTTGTAAGTTTTGGTGGTGTCATCCCTCTCGATGTCTTTCAAATCTGGGTCAATAAAGCAAATATTAGTACAAAGGCTTCTGGAATATATAGAAAATAATACAACATGACACTTACCAGTGAATCGGTTTTGCCTATGCATGTTGGCCAGCCAGTCCTTGTAAGCATCAATTGGCTCCTCATATTCATTTAAATTCATTTCCCTAATGGGTCTCCTTCTAGGTACTTTCAAGGGTGTTAAGTTCACATGTTCGTCTATTATTTGGTCCTTGGACAGCAATAGTCTGACCTCTTTTTCCGCCTCGTTACATGCTATCATAGCATCTACTTGGTCTTCTACTTCGAGTTCTAACGGTGTTGCTGCATTACCACATCTCCTCTTGTAGTACAAATAGTCCCTTACCCTGTACCCCAATTGTAACTTCAACACAATCAAGTTACTCATGGTGAGCTCAGACCTACTGATTCTAACAGTAGAAGAGTCTTGCGTCCCCCCCGGCGCCCCCTCGCAAGTGACGTAGAGAGTACATGTTTCAGTCGTGCTGCCAAATATTAAAATAGTATCAAACTTAAGCACTAGTGATTATATATACAGGTTATACTTAATAGAAAACCAGTGTACGTATAGTATGTGTACAGATAGTGAAAATAATTAAAACTTAGTGCCACTTGTTTTAACTCCCCTAATTCCTAAACCCTGAATTATAGGTAAACCAACAAATATTTTATGTGTATAATTTGAATCAATAGTGTGTATAATTTGAGAACCAATGCTCTCACTATTCATATGATAGAGTGAAATTTCAGAAATCTGCACACACCATTCCATTGTCACTAAATCTTTAGAGTACAACTTTACTAATCAGTACTATAGTAATCAGCTGAAGAACATAAACAGTGGGTCCTCTCGCTAGAGTAGAAAATTTCACACAACATTTCATCTTTGCTAGAACCCTAAACCAACATATCATCTTTCGTAGAACCCTAAACTTGACACTACTGAAACCCGAGATGATGAATCCAATCCAATAATAGGAAGCATACATATCATTTTTCCCATGGCGCACTGAGATGATGAATCCAAAAATAGGAACCAGTCATCTTCCCTAGAACCCTAAACTCGAGATGATGAATCCATAGATAGGAAGCCAAGTGTTGTTACCTATCATTGGTCTCATCGATTGGCAGGGAGCTTTGTTGTTGAGCAGCAGCCACTCCCGTCGACCCGGACATGGTGGCGTTGGGCCTGGATGAACTTGCCAGCGTCGCTGCCACCACCGCCGGAGTTGTTGGCGTCCCCAGTGATGTCGACCCAGAGGCACGTGTTGATCCAAAAAGAGACGTGGTGATGTTGAGTCTCAATGAATGGGTCGGCGCCGCCGCTGCTGAAGTTGTTGGCGTCCCCGTTCCTGAAGGTGTGCGCATAGACGCCGACAGAGGAGTTCCACTTGTTGGAAAAGTCGCCATGGTCGACTTCTCTTTGGTGGAAAGGCAAAACCCTAACTCGGTGGAGACAGGAGAAGGCGACGTGGGGAAGATGAGGAACCGCGTGTAGATGAGAAGTTGCGAGGTTTAAGGGTGGCGTGGGGGAGGAAATGCGCGCGATCAATTTTTTGGCACGGCATTTTCCCGGGCGTGGAAACTTTCCTTGGGAAGCTTTTGGCGCTCGTGTACATCAGAGAGGTTTTGGAAACTTTTTGGCCGCGCGGGGGGAGGACACTGGGGTGGGGCATGTTTAGATTGATTAGTTTTTTGTGCAAATTTTTGGCGCTCGACTGGTGCTGGACTTGGACAGCTTGGGGATTTTTTAAAATAAAAATTTATTATTTACAAAATGTAAGATATATTTTTACCACTTTGTGAAAATCAATCCTAACTTTAATGCGATGTTTATGGGTCCAAACTATAACATTGTGTGCATGTACGCAATTTTCTGAGCAAGTTTACCTATTATTGTAATTTTTTTATTACTTACATAAAGATAAATGCTAGAAACCCCTAAAGTGCCAAAAAATTCAAAGAACTAGGAGGAACAAATCCTTTTGGATGCATAGGTGTTCCAAAAAAAGTATGAAGTCATTCAAAGAAATCGGTCAAGCACATCCACACAAAGTCGTATGAGCCGCCACACATGCACCTATAGAAGAGCGAGAGATGTTCGTCCTCGTACGAGATCTATAGTCCCACTTTGTGAAAATCAATCCTAACTTTAATGGGATGTTTATGAGGCCAAACTATAACAATGTGTGCATGTACGCAATTTTCTGAGCAAGTTTACCTATTATTGTAATTTTTTATTACTTACATAAAGATAAATGCTAGAAAACCCTAAAGTGCCAAAAAAAAATTCATAGAACTAGGACGAACACATCCTTTTGGATGCATAGGTGTTCCAAAAAAGTATGAAGTCATTCAGAGAAATCGGTCAAGCACATCCTCCCAAAGTCGTATGAGCCGCCACACATGGCCCTATAGACGAGCGAGAGATGTTCGTCATCGTACGAGATGTATAGTCCCACTTTGTGAAAATCAATCCTAACTTTAATGGGATGTTTATGGTGCCAAGCTATAACATTGTGTGCATGTACGCAATTTTCTGAGCAAGTTTACCGATTATTGAAATTTTTTTATTACTTACATAAAGATAAATGCTAGAAAACCCTAAAGTGCAAAAAAATCCAAAGAACTAGGAGGGGCACATCCTTTTAGATGCATAGGTGTTCCAAAAAAAGTATGAAGTCATTCGGAGAAATCGGTCAAGCACATCCTCACAAAGTCATATGAGCCGCCACACATGCCCCTATAGACGAGCGAGAGATGTTCGTCCTCGTACGAGATGTATAGTCCCACTTTGTGAAAATCGATCCTAACTTTAATAAAATGTTTATGGGGCTAAACTATAACATTGTGTGCATGTACGCAGTTTTCTGAGCAAGTTTACCTATTATTGTAGTTTTTTTATTACTTACATAAAGATAAATGCTAGAAAACCCTAAAGTGCCAAAAAAATTCAAAGAACTAGGAGAGACACATCCTTTTGGATTCATAGGTGTTCCAAAAAAAGTATGAAGTCATTCGGAGAAATCGGTCAAGCACATCCTCACAAAGTCGTATGAGCCACCACACATGCCCCTATAGACGAGCGAGAGATGTTCGTCCTCGCACGAGATGTATAGTCCCACTTTGTGAAAATCAATCCTAACTTTAATGGGATGTTTATGGGGCCAAACTATAACATTGTGTGCATGTACGCAATTTTCTGAGCAAGTTTACCGATTATTGAAAATCTTTTATTACTTACATAAAGATAAATGCTAGAAAACCCTAAAGTGCAAAAAAAATTCAATGAACTAGGAGGGGCACATCCTTTTAGATGCATAGGTGTTCCAAAAAAAGTATGAAGTCATTCGGAGAAATCGGTCAAGCACATCCTCACAAAGTCATATGAGCCGCCACACATGCCCCTATAGACGAGCGAGAGATGTTCGTCCTCGTACGAGATGTATAATCCCACTTTGTGAAAATCGATCCTAACTTTAATAGGATGTTTATGGGGCTAAACTATAACATTGTGTGCATGTACGCAGCTTTCTGAGGAAGTTTATCTATTATTGTAATTTTTTATTACTTACATAAAGATAATTGCTAGAAATCTCTAAAGTGCCAAAAAAATTCAAAGAACTAGGAGGGACACATCCTTTTGGATGCATAGGTGTTCCAAAAAAAGTATGAAGTCATTCGGAGAAATCGGTCAAGCACATCCTCACAAAGTCGTATGAGCCGCCACACATGCCCCTATAGACAAGCGAGAGATGTTCCTCCTCGTACGAGATGTATAGTCCCACTTTGTGAAAATCAATCCTAACTTTAATGGGATGTTTATGGAGTCATTGTTGTCAAGTTTAAAAATAATAGCAGTTACATATAAAACATATTTTAAAAATTCAAAATAAAAAATTTGTAACAAAAAAATTAGGCAACAACAAAAAAGGTCCCCTTCACGAATCGAACCAGAGACCTCAAGTTCATATAAAACCTTCTCTACCACTGTGCTATGTATGTGAGTTCGATGTGTCTTTGCTTTTAATTTTATTTGATAGAATGGTAGAGTACAGGTTATAAAACACCCTAACCTGGCCCTGTCTCGGCCCCTCCATCGTCCCCCAATCTCGGCCTCTCTGTCTTCCTGATCAATCTCGCCCCCCTTCGCCTTCTCTCCATTTCCATCCATCTCGGCATCTCCCTCCTTCCCCAGCGGAGATGACGGGCAGCAGCGGCAGCGCCACCTACTCCCCCGAGGATCGGGCCAGGCGCAGCGAGCAGGCGCGGAGTCAGTTCCGGATCAAGGGCCGGTTTGCGCGGGCCGGCCGTGGTGTGCCTGCCACCGCCGTCGAGTACAATCTCGACGTGGAGGAGGACATCAAGGCCTCGGAGGAGGATCTGATGCTGCCAAGGAGTACCGGCGGTGGGGCATCCACGACCAGGAGAACTCAAGTAGGGGTCGCCGCCAACAAGAAGGGGAAGTGCAGAGCGCCAGTCTCCGCCGCGGCCAAGAAGCAGACGGCGATCCCCAACGGCAAGCAAGGCAGAGGTTCTTCCTCGACTCATGCCAGGAACAAGATGAGTGCTCATGCCTATCAATAGACTTAGGGTTTGGTTGTATGTTTGTGTTCATATTAGGTGTTACATGTCTGTCTGATAGTTGTCTATCTAGTTAAATCTGCAGTTAAATGTTGAGTGCAGTTAAATGTTGAGTTGAGTTAGTACTGCTATTAGGTCAATTTATGTTGTCATTAGATTTTTTGGCTCCCGAGGTAAAAATGGGAAAAATGTCATGGAAGTTGTATTATGTTGTCATTAGATTATTCAATGTACTGCATTTGCATGTTAGGAACTGGCTTAATTTTCTGAGGTTTGTTTGTACAGTTCTAGTATAAATGAAGCTAGTTCTACTAGAATTTATTGGATTATTAGCCTATTGGCTTATTGGCTAGTTCAAGAATCTAGTACACTATCAGTCAAATATGGAAAGCATAATACAACTTATTAACAGCTCATGATGTTCATTATCAGCTCAAATTATTAACAAGGTTGATAATGAGTAATGATAATGGGTTCAACTCTTTTGCCAACATTCATTACCCTTTAGACAGATCTGACAACTTGATTATGCTCTTTTGCTACCAAAAACTGCTTCAATTAATTTCTTTTGCCAGATTTATTATTTTTGGCAGATGTTCAACGAAATGCATGTTCCTGATTTTTTATGTCAAACCTATGGGAGTACTAGATAGGTTTGAAGGTTGAATGCTCTTTTCTATGATTTTTACTTAACAACAACTACTATTTAACTCAAAGTTTCAAATATATGTCAAACTGACTTATGTTCCTGAATGCTATTTTCTATGTTAATTGCACAATACTTGTATGCTAACTGACTTATGTTAATTCCATGCTTGTAGAAAGTGTATGAGACATCAAGTAATGACACTACTTCTTCTGATTCGAGTGGTTCTCTAAGTGGTGTACCTGAGCTTGTTCGGTTCCACATTGATTGCATAGACAGATCTCAAAGACAACGTGGAGGGAATGAACTCCAAGTTGAACAAGTATGTTCAGGGAATGAAGTACAAGTTCAACAAGTTTCTCGATGCGAGGATGAAGACCCTGGTTGAAGACGTTCTGAAGGAACTGGACGACGAGGCTTAGTCCACCTCTGTGAACTGAATCAATCCACCTCTTAGACTGCTCGAAGTTATGTTAATATAGATAAATATGTGTCCTCTAAGTATGAGTTGTGCCTTGGTGTGTTAAGTACTTGATGTTAAAGTGGTCATGGATGGGATCTGGTGTTAAGTACTTTTGCTGGTGTTGTGTAATACTTTATGGTTTTAAGTACCTGCTGTTAAGTACTACTTGATGTTAGCTGAGATGCTAATCCACTTTTGCAATCTTCTAGTGGCCACTATATTGTCATATGAACCTATGTATAGCGGGCCTCTTGTTTCTGCCAACATAATCTGTATTTGACCTTCCAACTTATAAGACATATTCAGAGTTATAATCACTGCTCCTTAATGTAATCAGTTGAAAATAAATTAATGCAACAACACCAATTGATCAATTGAAAATAAAAAATAATAAAGTTCGACATGTGTACGAAGAAAATAATAAAGTTCGACATGTGTACGAAAAAAATTGTCTTCAAACAAAGAAATCATCTTCTGCATTTTCTTCCATGGCTGGTGCAATAACCCCATCGTCAATGTAGGTGTCCTTGTCGTCACATTCATCATGACAAATGTAGTCATCAGCAGGTTCTGGAATTGCTTCACTACGCACTTGATTAATAATGGCGGCTGAACCAGTTGTGCTAGCCCTATCCTGTCTTGTCCAGCTTGATAATTCCTGACCTCGGCCTGATTCAATCATTTCTTGAATTCCCACATCCAGTGCATCCGCGTCATTTCTAGTTTCTGGCATGGAAAACAAATTTCTTGGTCTGACCAAAACAACACTAGACCATCCCAGCTTGTCCACGATTGGGGCATAAAACACTGGTTCAGCGTTTGAAGCAAAAATGTAAGGTTCATCTGAATATCTAAACATGGAAGTAGCAATGTCGATAATACAAAATTTTTCCTTAGAGTACCCTTTGCTTCTGCTGGTACTTGTAGTCGGCACATCATACCAATCGCACTAAAACAATATAACTTCTTTTGCTTCTGGGAATTCCAATGAGATTATATTTCTAATGACTCTATACCAGATCATGATGCTATTCTCAGACTTCACAAGCAGACCAGAATTTTGTGTGACGAGGCTTTTGTCTGTCGCAGCTATCCGAAATAGCCAGTTATTGATGTGCACTCTATTCAACACACGAGCTCGAGGGTCAGGTCCTTGAGAAAGGCCATGCATCAGTTTACATACTTTCCCGTTCTCGTATAGTTTTGCTATCTACAATTGTTAAATAAACTTAGACATCTACTGGCTAATTACTACAACGGTCTAATAATAAAGAGGAGTATTAAAATTAAAATATTACTGATCCATACCTCGATTTCAAACCATCTTACGAAGTGGTCCTTGTGTCGTTTTTTAAGGTTAACTTGACTAACCCTTTTTAGTTCTGCCTTATGCTCCCTACATCATAGTGCACCAAATTAGTAGTTGACACCACAAAAAAGGAGACAATAGATAAATTTAGTGGAAAAAATTGCGACTTACTCTACCCATTTGTTGGCTTCATCGCAATTAGTAATTATGTAGTGCCTCATATTATGAAGTTCATGATTCTCCAAATTGTTAATCTTATTTCCTCTCCTCTTGTAATCAATTTCACTAAATATGCTTAGCCCATTTGGAGGCTCATTCACTACTGTATTTTCATGACGATCAGCTCGACTCAGCTTGGTGTCAATGTCGAAGAATCAAGAGCAAAATGTAAGACACTCTTCAGCTATGTATGCCTCAGCTATTGATCCTTCTGGCTGCGCCTTGTTCCGGACATATCCTTTAACAGTATGTGGATACCTCTCTACTGGATACATCCATCTATAACACACGGGCCCTCCTACTTTACCCTCTTCATCTAGGTGGACTGGCAAATGAATCATTATGTCAAAAAATGCAGGCGGAAAAACCATCTCAAGCCGACAAATAGTCTCTTTAATTGATCTGCTTAGTTTGTCAAGATCTGATGGCACCAACTCATTTGAACAAAGTGCACTGAAGAACCTACTGAGCTCAATCAATGACCTAGAAACATCTTCTGGCAAAATCCTTCTAATGACCAAGGGCAGTAGTTTTTCTAGAATAATATGGTAGTCATGAGTTTTGAGTCCAGACACCTTACATGTTTTATCATCAACACATCTCTTCAAATTGGAGCAGAACCCATCAGGCATCTTCACGCCTTGAAGAAATTCGCATAAAATCCTCTTGTCATCCTTGTCTAGAGAGTACAACGCCGCTGGCAAGGTGTATTCATCATCTTCAATCACATGATGTTGATCTTGCCTTATCCCAAGATGTTCCATGTCAAGGCATGCATTCTCGCTGTCCTTACATTTCCCTTCAATTTCAAGCAGAGTCCCTAATATGCTCTCCCATATGTTTTTCTCAATATGCATCACATCCAAATTATGTCTTATGAGCAAAGAAGACCAGTAGGGGAGCTCAAAAAAATACTCTTCTTCCTCCAATTGTGCCATCTTGCATCTTCATCACGGTTCCTCTTTTTTGATATGTCCTTTCCAAATTTTACTTGATCAAAAGTTGCATATTGGTCTAATACAGCTTGACCAGACAGCAGAACTGGAGCCTCCCTTGTTTCCTCCTCATTGTTGAAACTCATCTTGTTCATTCGCCATGGATGGTCTAAGGGAAAAACCGACGATGTCCCATGTAGGAGTACTTCTTCCCATGTTTCAACCATAAATAATCTGTATCCTTGTGACAGTAAGGACATGCAAATTTTCTTTAAAGTTGTCCTTCTCCTTAACATCCCTACAATCAACCCAGTATTCCACAACTCCTTCAACTCTTCAATGAGGGTCCTCAGGTAAACATCAATATTCATTCCAGGACTTTTCTTGCCAGGTATCAACATCGACATGATCCAATAAGATTGTTTCTCATACAACCAAGGCGGCAAATTATAAGGTATTAGGATAACAGGCCAACAACTGTAAGTAACATTTTGCATACCAAATGGGTTGAAACCATCAGAGGCAAGACCCAACCGAACGTTGCGTATTTTTTTAAATAATGGAAAAGTATTGTCCACATGCTTCCATGCCATGGAGTCAGCAGGATGACATAGTTTCCCTCCTTTTATTCTTCCGTCGTCATGCCAACGCATTTCTGTGGATGTCCTCTCTGACATGTACAATCTGCGTAGCTGAGGTGTGAGAGGGAAGTACCGAAGGATTTTGTTAGGGACACAACGACGGTTCTTATCCTCACCATCGTCCAAATGGCCACCACCACTGTTCTTATCCTTATCATCTGTTTTCCACCTAGACGCTTTACATTTGGGGCATATGTCCAGCTTCTCGTATTCCTTCCAAAAATACACACAATGATTCTCGCATGCATCTATCTTGATATTTTCCAAGCCCAGATCACGAACCACCCTTTGCACTTTCTCCATTGTGTCTGGGACACAATGACCTTTAGGGAGAAACTTTGATATTAGAAACAGTACCCCCTCCGATTCTTTGTTACTTATCCCATACATGCACTTAAGCTGGAAAAGTTCCACAATAAAAGATATTTTCATACCATCTTCGCAACCTGGATATAATTCCTTTTTAGCCTCCCGTAGTAACTTGAAGAATACCTTCGCTTGGTCGTTCCTTGTCCCATCTTCATCACTGATCTCTCCTCGTATCTCTCCTCTGATTAGGGATTTAATCAAATGACTGGACGCATCATCTTCACTCGGTGCATCGCCTTCTTCATTGTCTACTCCACAATCATGTGGCGCATCTTCATCACCGTTCTGTACTTGTACATCTGCTGCTGCTAGGTTGTCGTCATTGTGTACTTGTAGATCACAAGGTCCTGCATCATCATTGTGAAATACCACATCAGCTGAACCTTCCCCTTCCTTGATAAAAGCTTCAGCGAACCCTCTTGAAAGGACATGACTCTGAAGCATAGCCCGTGTTTTATGTGCATTGCACAGACATCTAGGGCAAGGACATGCTGCAGTTCCACCACTGGAAGTGCCACTGAATGTCCTGTCCATAAACTCCGGGAATTTCTTCCTCCACTCAGACGAACCACGAGGCAAGCACATCCAACTCCTATCATCGCCTGACATCTGCGTAATGAAGATGAATGATCACCAATTTCAGCTTGCATATTTACATACATATAATTCAAATATATGTGAAACCCATGATGATCTTGCTCGTACCTTTCGACGCGACTCGAGGACGGCTTGTCTGATCGATCGATTGACATGGACGATGCAGGGCGTGCCACAGCCAGCGATTAGGGCAGAAATCACCCCCTATGCAGCAACCTATCGAAGGAGTCCAGATGCCCAACAGCGGAGACTGTCGCCCTCACCCCGGCCCTGTGCACAGCAGCTGTCGTCCAAGGAGTCGAGAGCCGAGCAGCGGCAGCAGTACGTCACCCTGACCCGGCCAGGCACAGCAAACCGCGTCGAGGAGTCGAGATGCCTCGCCGTCCCCCCCACCCCCCTGCGCGCCGTGTGGGAGTCGAGAGATCGAGCTTGATCGCCCCCCTCCTGACGTGTAGGCCTAAGATAAGGCCCAAACCAACTTAGAGTAGACTCTTACTTGTTGCAACACTCCTAGTACATATTGCAACAACAACTAAACGTTGCACTAGAACACAATTTTCGCTTCGGAGCTAAACATCTTGTTGCAATAAAGTTATTCAATTGCAACAGCATCTAAGTATATTGCAACTTTAAATTTATGTTGCAATTGAACCTCCCTTGTGCTTCGCCTCCAAGAGTTCTTGTTGCATTAATCTTCAGTAATTTGCAACGCTTCTGAAAATTTATGCAACACCACACAAGAGAAGCAATAGTGACAACTAAATGCAACTAACAGAAATGTGGTTGCCGTACTACCACACAATTGCAACCACAATCAATTCTAGTGTAACCATTTGACACCATTGCAATATCGTCACCAAAATGCAACAAAGCTTTGAAACACCTTCAAAACCGCTGTATTAACAACATGTATCTCTACACTTTTTAAGAATGGTAGCAAAAAAAAATCTATACCAACCAAATTTTCAGCGTTGCAATTCAGAGGCGTTGAATTTGATACAAAACCTTGTAGTGCTTGTTGATGCTAGGGATCAAATAGATTCCCTTAAGTTTGCTCCCGTTGTGACCAATGAACCTGAATGCACTGATTGTTCCACTTTTCTTGGTGAATTGACTGTGCTTAAGGAGAAGTATGCCTCCGAGGTTGAGGAACTAGATGTGCTTAGGGTTTTGCTAGATGAGATGAAATCTAGGCCTTCCTTGCTTGGTTCTTGTACCTCTTGTCCTGTTTTGCATGACAAGCTAGATGTTTTGCTTGCTTATGCTAGATCTCTAGAGGCTCAGTTGAATGCTCCTATTCCTACAATTTGTTCTACTTATGAAGTAAATGCTGTGAAGAATTTGGAGCTTGCAAAATATGTTGATCGTTTGCAGGATGAGAATGATGAACTGAGAAAGTTGTTGGGTTGGTTGTCTGGTCATGAGCCTCAATTGATGATAATGATTGAGACATACAAGCGCCAGGATGGGGAAGTGCTTGAGGCAAAGAAAGTGGATGAGGGAAGTGATGAGAATGAGGAGAAGATCGAAGATATCCCAGAGCCACAAAAAACCACCACAAAAATGCCTTTGTTCCTAAACCGAACCATCTTAGGTACTATCATATGGACCTCCCTAGGCCCACTACCTCGGTGGGTACCAGGACCGACTACTCGGTGGGCCCCTGGGACTACCCGACTTGTGCCGCACGGTACCTGATGGCGTGAGGCGCAAGGACTACGGTGGAGAAGTACTCGGATAGGAAGCTATACATACCATGTACTGTGTAGAGGACTCCTAGACGTACACGACTAGTACTCTCCCCCTAAACCGACCTGTAACCCAACCTCCCAGACTATATAACGCGAGGCAGGCACCCTTCTCTCTCATTACGCATCATCTTGTAATCACATCCAATCAATCCAAAGCTACGCAGCATAAAAGACGTAGGGTATTATGTACCTCGTGGCCCGAACCTGTCTAAATTGTGTGCCACGTGTCTCTTCCTTCGAGTTACCGATCTCGGCGAGGCCACATTCATCTACCTTGGGTACTGCCCTTGGTAGGTTGCCGGTCTAAAACACCGACAGCTGGCGCTAGGTAGGGGTTCTCGCCGAAGATCATATGGCGAACTCGACGGCTTCAATCTCCATCAAGCCAATTGTCACCTTCAACTGCGGCGACACCTTCGTCTTCGACTCCTGGGTCTGCACCGCTGACGGCACCGGATCCTTCCAGCGCCACCTCACCATGCCGCCCAACCCGAAGACTGGCCTCGTGACGCACCCCGAAGTAGTCGCGGGCGTTCTCGCCAAAAAATTCGGCGAAATTTCGCTCTACAACCATCATGCGGACTTCGAGCTTGGATCCGACTCCAACTCGAACTTGACCTTACCGTGGACCATCGCATGTGAGCCGGCTATCGAGCCATCGTGTGCGGACTCCCCACTCCATGAGCACTTCCCATACGGCCTCTGCATCACTAGCAAGGCCCACCCGAAGGCTCTCTCCGCACGCCGGGCTGGGAAAGAGATTGCCTCCGAGGACGACTCGGACTCCAACCCCACCTCCGGCTACTACTCGGACTCCTCCTACGAGTTCGACTTCGGAGCAGATCCGGATGAGCCCGAGTTCGAGACCTACACGATGGAGCAACCACTGTCAGGACCTGCCTCCGGCCTGGTTACAACATCTACACCTGCCGGCAGATGTCTTCTCGAGTAGTCCCAAGCGTCCTCGAGTGCTGCCCTTGAAGGTCTTCAACAATGCCCGTGTTGTCTTGAAGCCGAAACTGATATGGAAGTGCGATTGCAAAATCGCACTCCATATGGAGTAGCCCCCGAGCCTTAGGCTGAGTTGTAGACTCTGGCTGAGGGTCCATCTGAAGTTTTGGCAAGAATATCCCGAAAAATCCGGAGAAAAAACCGAAGGACACATGGCACGGAGCCCCCGAGCCTTGAGTCGAGTACTTCCTCTCGAATTGAAGCTTCATCTTGTAGAATGTGTCCTGAGATGCTCTAGAGTCTTGTTGCTCCCAAGGAACTTGAGTAGAAGTAGACGAGCCCCCGAGGTGAGGCGCGTCGACTAGTAGAAGTTGAAGGGTCACGCGCCGCCGCTGAGTCAGCCGAGCGCAGACTTATCCATCCGGCCGTTGGAGGGGCCCCCGTTGACTTGTACATAGAAGCTGAAACCCTTAGGGGTTTTCACCCCATGCATTCGTAGCCATTCCAGCAGATCTAGCCAGAAATCACCGCTAGTGCACACTGCCGCCGCTGAGAGGATTGTAGATCCGATCGCGCCGCCGTAGGAAGCCACTGCTATAGCCCCTGAGCGAATGCGCGTGAAGACACAGTGCACCTGGAGAATGAAGCCTTCACCGTCGAAGAGTGCGAAGGCCGCCAGTGGGAAGAAGAGGGCCCGTGAAGAGGTCGCCGGATCTACTGCGGGGACGCCGCCGGTGTCTCCACTACGGCCAGATCCGAATCGCGAGTGGAAAAAGTCCAAGGCCAAGACCGAAGACCTGCTGGCCCTTCTCAACAGTGGGTTTCTGCGGCAGAAAGAGGTGGACATGTGGAGAGCCGTGGCAGGGGATCAGTACCCCATGGAGAAGAACCAGGACGAGATCCCGATGTTCACCCGGTTCGCGGAGCGCGGACTGTCCCTCCCTGCCAGCGACTTCTTCAAAGGATTGGGGTACTACGACATGGAGTACCTCAACCTCAACCCCAACGGTATCTTCCACACCGCCGTCTTTGTACATCTCTGTGAAGCCTTCTTGGGGATCAAGCCCCATTGGATCTTGTTTCGGAAGTTCTTCCGGGTGAAGCCTCAGCCCAGCGCCAGTAATCCCCGAGTAGTCGGAGGAGCGGGGATCCAGATGAGGGAGGACACGGCAGAGTAGTACCTCTCCTGCAAGTTGATTGATTCCAATCAAGATTGGAAAGCGAAATGGTTCTACGTCACGAACCACCACCCGGAGCTGCCGAAGCCAAGCGGGAAGCAGCCCAGGCACCAGCCGTGGTGGAACTCCGAGCCGACGATGCACGAAGGACTCCATTTGCCCGAGCTTTTGGCGAAGATCAAGGCGTTGAGGGAAGCCAGGCTGAGGGCCGAACATGTAGCCTTCAGCTTCATGAAGCGAAGGGTGCAGCCACTGATGGCCCGTGACACCCTGGGGTTCGAGTACACCGGCGACGATGACACGTCGTGGATGCCTGGAAATGAAGTCATCGACGATGACATTGTTGATAGGCTGGCCAGGATCTTCAAAGATATGCCGGCGTGCACACCAAGCCCAGTACCAGAGTACTCCGCCGCGCGCCCACCAAAAGAGGTCAGTAGCCGCCTCTGTTGTCGAGTACTCATTACATAAGAGTAGTCGTACTAATGTGTTGTACTTCTTGCAGGATGACTTGGCGAAGTTCGTCTCCGAGCTGGTGTCGCCTCCTCAGCTTGTCGAGGTTTCAGAGGAAGGGAAGGCCAAAACCAAGGAGCGGCGCGAGGTTGGCGAAGGAGACGACACAGTTTTTGTCGAGGATATGTCCGAGGAGGACGACGATGAGGAGACGCTCCAAGAGCGCTTCCAGCTGCGGTCACGGTTCAGCCGCCCTGGATTGCCGCACATACCTCTCGTTCAGGATCAGCTAGCTAGTTTGGAGGCTAGCTTGCCCGCGCCGCCAAGGAAGCCGCGCAATGTGGCCCGCAAGCGCGTGGCCAAGAATTTGAAGGTCACGGAGACCACATCCCAAGAGGTAAGCCACCTTCAATAAGGTAGTCGAGTACTAATGTCTCGAGTTTGTGTGTTGACGACGAAGTTTCCTTGCTTGCAGGAGATGCCACCTTCCTACCCCATTGAGCAGGGCAACGAAGGCGACTGGGACACGGTGGGGGAGGCAGCTGGGGGTAGTCGTAGCCCAGCCCCCACCGTAGAAGAGCTCTTAGCGCAGATGGAGCGCCAGCCCCCTGTTGCTAAGGGGAGCTCAGAACCCGCCGCTGCTGCTACTGAGGAGGCAGCGGCTACTGAGGCGCAGGAGGAGGCACCTGCCAAGCTAGGACTGGTCAACATCGCCAGTATCCTCGGCGCCCCAACCGTGATGGTGGTCCGGTCGAGCCTGTAAGTGTTGATCCTTCCCGAGTAGTACATTAGATGTGGTAGTCGTACTAGGTTAACAACCATCTTGTACATTCTGCAGGAAATTGACGGACTTGTCCTGGGAGGGGGATGAACCCGCCGCAGAGGTGGCGGAAGAGGAAGTCGCGCCGCCCGCTGAGGATTCCGCTCCCGCCCCTCAGGCAGAGCCCGAAGCGCCGGCCGCGGAGCCTACGTTGCCAGAGGCCAGCGTTGTTGAAGGTGAGTACCCTGCTCAGGTGCGAGTACCCCGAAGAGTAGTCATAGCCGCCAGGTAAGACTGATCCGCTTGTCCCTTTGTCGACAGGTGCTGAGGCTGAGGGAAGCGATATCCCATCGGTGGTGCCCGTTGAAGATGTGGCACCGGAGACTCAAGAGGCTGCCATAGGAGCCCCCGAGTCGATGGAGGTGACCGTCGGAGAAGCCGCCGCGACGACTGGAGGGGAGGGCAACGACGCGCTGCCAGAACCCGCTCTGGAGGTGGTCGTCCACTCGCCAGAGATCCAGGACGCGGAGCCAATCCGCTCAGCGCCAATGTCCGGAGCCGCGACGAGTAGTCGTGGCGGGCTCGAGCTGTTAGCAGATGATCATGTCGACCCGGCGATGGTGGCTCGGCACCTGGAGGCGGTGCGCTAGGTCGAGCAATGGATGAAGGTGAGTAGTCGACACTCTCGAGTAGTCAATCCTTTAGTGTTGAGTACCTATTTGACATGTGTTGTCTGTGTAGGACGTCACGGAGAGGTCCCGCCAGATTCCGAGATGCTTCAAGGATACGGCGACGCGGTGCTCCGGGCCGAGACATTAGAGGAGCAACTTGTGAAGTCTCGGAAGCACGCCGCCGCCATGTAGTCGAAGCTGGACACCGCCTTCACCAAGTATCACAATGACGATCTAGTGCGGAAGAACAAGTCTCTCCGCAACAAAAATAAAGGTACGCGACCGCCTTGTCGGGTACTTGTTGATGGTAGCTTGAGGTAGTCTGACCCACTTTGCCTTTGTTGATTGCAGAGCTTGAGACCTGTGTAGATCAGCTGAAGGCTTCGGAAACTAATCTGAAGAACCTCTTCTACCGGGAGCAAGAGGCCCGCCAGGTACTGGAGTACGATTATAAGGAGCTTGCTTAAGAGTGCGACAAGCACATGGAGCTCCGTATTGCATCAGATCGTGACCTCGTCAACTGCTACAAATCCTTGCAGAAGCTGAACGAGGACTGCGAGAAGCTGCGGGCTCAGCTCAAGGAATTCGAGGAAGCCGCGCTCCCCATCGTGAGGCTGCTGGTGCCCCACCCTGGCGGTCCGAAGATAGCTCCACTAGTAGACCGGCTGAGGGAAGCCTCCAGCTGCCTGGCGACCTACGTGAAGCACTTGGCCAAGTCGATCCCCAACCAAGTTCTTGCCTTCATGAAGTCGTACTTCCCGAAGGCTCTTGTGGACGTAGTCGCCGGCAGGCTTGCTGCCAACTGCACCGACGAGCAATACGCGGAGCTGCTGGAGCAGATGGCGCCTATTGCTGAACAAGTTGCCGAGAAGCTCAACCTCCAGTAGTCCTGTAATGTTAGCTCGTAGCAGTAATTGTACATAAACAATTGTAATGAAATTGTTTAAGTATGAATGAAGAAAACTTCCATGAATGTGTACTCGTTATCGTGATCTGTGAGTGCGGAGTCCCATCGTGGAGTCGTCGCGAGTAGTCGTACTCGCCAGTAGTCCCGTTGAGGGAGGAAGACAGTAAAGTAGTTGATGGATAATCAAAATTTATTACTGAAGAAGTACACCTGGATGTCCAGAGCTGTTGTTACAGAGTAGTCGCCAGGACCCGGAGGCCGCCTATGGCTAAGTAGTGCTAGGGTGTGTAGCCGCTTAGAGCAGTAGATCCGTTAGTAGCCGTGTAGGCTGGATCTAGGAGTACATGGTCTCTCAGTAGACTGCTGCTAGAGTCCTTTGTCGCTCGTCGCAGCCCAGGATCCGTAGGTAGCCGCATGGGCTGGATTCTGGAGAGGAGTAGTCCGGAGACTGGTGCCTGGACCCGGAGGCCGCTTACAGCGAAGGGGTCTTGATGTAGTCGTGTAGACTTGAGCCCCAGGGTAGTCGTATAGACGAGGCATAGAACCGACAGAGTTGGTCGACGTTCCACGAGTTGTTTACGTCTTCGCCTTCAAGCGTCTGGAGGTAGTAGGAGCCCGGTCCGGTCACCTTTGCAACTGTGAAGGGACCTTCCCAGGGCGAGCTGAGCTTGTGTAGTCCTTCCGTGTTCTGCATGTGACGGAGGACAAGATCACCAATGTTGAAGGAGCGTTCCTTGACATTGCGATCATGGTAGCGTCGGATACCCTCCAGGTACCTTGCTGATTGGACGAGGACTGCACAGCGAGCTTCTTCGAGTCCGTCGATGTCAACTCGTCTGCTGCCTTCGGAGATGCCTTCGTCGTAGTGCTCCACTGCTGGTGAATCCCACATGACATCAGCAGGGAGGATTGCTTTGGATCCGTAGACCAGGAAGTATGGAGATTGCCCCATTGGCTTGGAGGGTTGAGTACGTAGCCCCCAGAGTGCATTGGGTAGTTCCTTGATCCACTTGCCTCCTTTGGAGTTGGCGGCGTCGTGTAGCCGCTTTTTGAGGGCGTCGAGCACCATCCCATTGGCGCGCTCGACTTGTCCATTGGCCCGAGGGTGGGCAACTGAGACATATCAGACGTCGATCCCGCTGTTCTCGCAGTACTCCCAGAACTAGTGGTTGTTGAAGTTGGAGCCCAGGTCTATGATGATGCGATGGGGTAGTCCGTAGCGATGTACCAGTTCATCAAGGAAGTCGAGTACTCTGTCGGCCATGGGGCATGTGACCGGCTTGACCTCGATCCACTTGGTGAACTTGTCGATGGCCACCAATACTCTGTTGAATCCACCTGGCGCAGTTGGAAGTGGCCCAATCATGTCGAGCCCCCAGCAGGCAAAAGGCCAGGTTGGCGGTATGGTGACTAGCTTGTAGGCTGGGACGTGTTGCTGCTTGGCGAAGTACAGGCACCCTTGGCACCTTCTGACGAGTTCTTCGGCGTCGCCCAGAGCTGTGGGCCAATAGAAAGCTCGTTGGAAAGCCTTGCTGACCAGCGTACGGGAGGACGCATAGTTGCCGCAGACGCCTTTATGGATCTCCTCCAAGATGTCCTTGCCTTCTTGTCTGGGAACGCACTTCATGAGTACTCTTGAAGATGTGCCCCGCCTGTAGAGCTTGTCTCCGACGAGGACGTAGGACTTGGCGCGGCGGATGAGCTGCTCGGCCAAGTTCTTGTCCGAGGGAACCTTCTTCTCGCTGAGGTAGTCGATGAAGGGCTACCTCCAGTCCACGTCGATCATCATGACCTCCTGGCCAGCCAGGGGATGCGCTGGGACAGTGGTCGGTGGCGCCGGCTCCGGGATGGATGGCGTGTGAAGCTCGTGAACGAAGACACCCGCTGGTACTTGAGCGCGAGTAGAACCAAGCTTCGACAGGACGTCTGCTGCAACATTGTTGTCGCGGACGACGTGGTAGAACTCGAGACCGTAGAACTTGTTCTTGAGCTTGCAGACTTCTAGGCAGTAGGCGTCCATGTTCTCCTTGTTGCGGTCCCAGGACTTGTTGACTTGGTTGATGACCACTGCGGAGTCGCCGTAGACTAGTAGCCGCTTGATTCCCAGTGAAGCCGCAAGGCGGAGCCCGTGTAACAGAGCTTCGTACTCGGCTTCGTTGTTTGAGACCTTCCAGAAGATCAGCAGGACGTACTTGAGTTGTTCACCCGTTGGAGAGATCAAGAGTACTTCCGCACCTGTGCCCTCGAGGTTGAGTGAGCCGTCGAAGTACATCACCCAGTGCTCTGGGTGCTCGGTTGGAGTAGGTAGCTGATTCTCCCGCCACTCCGCCATGAAGTCGACTAGTGCCTGCGACTTGATGGCTGTGCGTGGCTTGAAGTCGATGTTGAGGGCGCCGAGTTCGACTGCACACTTGGAGATTCTTCCAGTAGCATCTAGGTTCCGCAGTATGTCGCCGAGCGGGTAGTCGGTGACGACAGAGATCGAGTACTCCTAGAAGTAGTGTCGTAGCTTTCGTGAGGTGATGAGCACTGCGTACAGAAGCTTCTGTATAGGCTGGTAGCGTGCCTTGGATTTTGACTAGACCTCGCTGACGAAGTAGACTGGTCGCTGGACTGGGTAGGCGTGGCCGTCTTCCTGCCGCTCGACGACAATGGCAGTACTGACCACGTGAGTAGTCGCAAGGAGGTAGAGCAGTAGCTCACGCCTTTGCTAGGAGCCGTGAGGACTGGTGGCTTTGATAGGAAGTCCTTGAGCTGGGCAAGGGCTGGGTCTGCCAATGGAGTCCACACGAACTTCTCTTGGTGTTTGAGTAGTTTGAAGAAGGGGAGCCTCCGTTCTCCAAGCTTCGAGATAAATCTGTTCAAGGCCGCCATGCACCCGGTCAGCTTCTGGACGTCTTTGATGCACGTGGGAGCTTTCATGCTGGTGATGGCGGAGATCTTCTCGAGATTGGCTTCGATGCCGCGATGGCTGATGATGAAGCCGAGTAGTTTGCCCGAAGGTACGCCGAAGACGCACTTGTTCGGTTTGAGCTTCCAACGGTACTCGCGCAGGGATGTGAAAGTCTCTTCAAGATCGTCGATTAGGGTGCTGGAGTTTCTGGTCTTGACGACCACGTCATCCACGTAGGCTTCGACGTTCTTGTTGAGTTGCCTCTTGAAGCAGGCCTGGATAGCTCGTTGGTATGTAGCGCCGGCGTTCTTCAACCCGAAGGACATCGTCGCGTAGTAGTACGTGCCAAACGGGGTGATGAACGTGGTCTTCTCTTGGTCTTCTTCCCTGATCGCGATCTGAAGGTACCCGGAGTAGCATTCGAGGAAGCAGAGCAGGTCGCAGCCCGCCGTGGAGTCAATGACTTGGTCAATCCGCGGCAACCCAAAAGGGTCATTGGGGCAGTGCTTGTTGAGGTCGATGTAGTCGACGCACATCCTCCTCTCATTCGAGTTCTTCTAGCGGACAAGGACGGGGTTGGCGAGCCACTCAGGATGGAAGACTTCTTTGATGAAGCCAGCCGCGAGTAGTTTGGTGAGTTCCTTCTTGATGGCATCCCGCCTGTCATCGGCGAAGCGGCGGAGGTGTTGTCGCTTCGGGGTAGCTTCAGGATCGACGTTGAGGGAATGCTCGATCAACTCCCGGGGCACCCCTGGCATGTCCGCTGGCTTCAACGCGAAGATGTCGCGGTTAGCCCGAAGGAAGTTGATGAGCGCGTCTTCCTATTTGGGGTCGAGACCCGCCCCGATGGTGGTGGTCTTGCTGTTGTCGCCTATCCCGAGGTCAATTGTTTTGACCAGAACCTCCTCAGCTGGCTGAGGCTTGTTAGCTTTGTCCGACTTCTCTAGGATGTCGAGTTCACTTGGGGCAAGCTTCTTCGACGCAGCGTAGATCTCCATCATTGCATTGGGTACTTGATTTGTGGAGGCAATCTCCAGAGCTTCCGTGTCGCAGTCGTGCGAGATCTTCAAGTCCCTTGCAGTGAGAGTACACCTGCTGGACTTGGCATCTTGAGTACCAAGTAGGTGTAGTGGGGTACCGCCATGAACTTGGCGATCGCCGATCTGCCGAGGATGGCACGGTAGGACGTCTCGAAGTCCGCGACTTCGGACTTGATGTACTCGGTACGATAGTTGTCCCGAGATTCCCCAAATGTAACTGGCATCACCACTGAGCCCAGTGGAATAGCCGCGTTCCTGGGGACGATGCCGTAGAAGGGCGAGGTGCTCTTGGTGAGCATGTGGGTGATGTCGAGCTTCATCTTCTTCAAGGTCTTGGTGAAAAGGACGTTAAGCCCGCTTCCACCGTCGAAGAGGACCTTGTTGAGCCTGGAGCCCGCGACACCGGCTTCAGGACGAGAGGGAACTGCCCTGGTTCGGAGAAGCTAGTCCACTGATCCGTGCGGGAGAAGGTAATGGGTACCTCCGACCACCTGAGAGGGGTCGGAACCGCTGTTTCAATGCTCATGACTTCTCGGCGGGTAGCCTTTTGTTCCCGTCTGTCGGGTAGTCCACCGAAGAGGATGTTGACCGTCTTGTCGGGTTCCTGAAAGTCTCCATTGCCGTCGTCGTTCTTCTTCTTGCCTTTCTTGTCATGAGGGTGCGGTGGCTTTGGAGTACCCTTGAGTGCTCGCCTGAGTTGGTAGCACTGCTCGGTGGTGTGGTTGCCGTTCAGATGTCATGAGCACTTCTCTTTCAGCAAGTCTTTGAAGCCGCCGGAGGTCTTCTTTGAATTCTCCTTCGCAGGGCATTGGATAGCCGCGACAGTGTTGTCTGGCTTGCGTTTGCGGTTGGGACCCGAGTAGTTGTGGTTGTTGCGACCGCCTTGGTTCCCGTTGTTGCTGCTTCCACCGCCCATGTTCTGTTTGCTCTTGCCACGGATGGCATCGTACTTGGCGTTGTCTTTGTCTTCTTCGTTGGCCCAGGACGTGATCATATCCTTGAGATGTGGGATGGACCTTAGGCGGCGTCGACAGAAGTCTTCGAAGGTGCGACGGTGGTAGAGACCGTCTTGGAAGAGGTCGATGACCTCCTTGTCGGTGACGTCGACTACGGTGGCGCGCTTGTCGAAGAAGCAACGCATGTACTTGCTGAGGGTCTCTCCTTGTTCCTGCTTCACCATAGCTAGGTCCATGCGAGTACCCGAGCGGCCCATAGAGCTCGCGAAGTTGCTGGTGAACTGCTCCTTCAGCCGGTCCCACTTGTCGATCGAGTGCTTGTCCAGCGACTCGAGCCATGTGAGCGGGGCTTGGTCCATGCAGAAGGGGAAGTAGAGGCACTTGGTGTCGTTGTTGCCGCCAGCATTCTCGATGGAGAGGGCGTAGCACCTGAGCCACTGGACGGGGTCTTGCTTCGCATCGTACTTGGTGATTCCCAGAGGTTTGAACTTGTCCGGGAGGAGTAAGTTGCGATGCCGAGGAGAGAAGGAGGGGAAGCCGTCGTTGTCACCTACTGTAGCGGACTTCTTCAGCCGCAGTTCTTCAATCTTCTGGCGGGCGTCGAAGCCGCCCTGTGAGGCTCCGGAGGCGTGGCTGTTCGCGTGGCCTCGGCCGCCGCAATCGCCTCCGCCACCGGCCCTCCTGTTGACCCCATGGTTGGAGCTTCTGCCGCCGCTGCCTCCGCCGCCAGGGTCGCGGTGGGGGATGATCTAACGATCCCCGCCAGCAGCTGCGGCGTTGTTGCCAGCTTGAGAGGTTCTACCGGCGTTTGCATGAATGCGGTTGGGCTGGGCCGGCAGCTCGCCTCTAGTACGGTTACGGCCGAGGTCTGCACTGCGACTTGTGGCTTCGTTGTCGCGGTTCCTGGCGGGAGGCGGCTGAGCGACCCTGTTGTCGACTCGCATGAAGTAAGCATCTTCCACGAGCTTGGCGATGACTTGTCCCGCGCGCATCCCCTGGGCCTGACGTGCTATCGTGCTGATAGACATGAGGCATTGCTCTGGGGTGGTGAGTACCCGGCTCTCGACTTGGTCGAGTGCTTCCGCAAGGTTGCGGATGGGGAGGGAGTCTCGAAGACGCCGGCGTCGTTCGCTGCGATTTCTGTTACGCTCGCGTCGAGCATCCCTGTTGGCGTCAGTCTCATTCGTGGTTGCTTCAGCAGACAGCTCGTCTGCGGAGATGTCCTCAAGGTATCGGTCGTCTGCCGTCCCTGAGGGTCCTGGTGTGTCGCCAGCAGCCATAAAGACTTGGCGGTCGGGGTTGCCAAGACTGGAGTCGGAGCTCGCCACCTCAGTTGGAGTGTACTCCTCAGCCCGAGCGAGTGGAGTTCCCTCCTGGAAGGGAAGCGAGTCGAGGTAGGTGATGTAGCGTGAGTCCCCGCTTATCAGGTCGGCGGGCTTGCGATCTGGCCAGTAGACGAATCTCCTGGCGGGTGTGGACGTTATAACTAGCCCGGAAGCCGGCCCTGATAAGGGCTGCTCAGTAGAGTTGTCCTCGGACTCGGGATCCTCAGGGTCCGACCTGAAGTCGAAATCGTACACGAAGTCCGAGTAGAAGCCGGAGAGGGGGTGGGAGTCCGAGGCGTGGCCGGGGGTGGTGTCAGAGTCCGAGTTGTACTCGGGTACGGGCTGCTTATCGGCCTGGCGTGAAGGGGGAGCATCCGTGCGGGCCCTGCTGAGGTTGCAGGGGCCACGCGTGAAGCGCTCGCGGGGTGGGGAGACCGCATGCGATGGCTGAGTAGCCGGCTCGCATACGATAGCCCACGGGGACGTCAAGTTCGAGTTGGAGGCGGATCCGAGCTCGAAGTCGGCGTGCTGGTCGAAGAGCGAAATTTCGCCGAACATGCCGGTGAGTTCGCCCGTGACTACTTCGGGAAGTGTCACGAGAACGGTCTCCGGGTTGGGCGACATGGTAAGGCGGCGTTGGAAAGATCCAGTGCCGTCAGTAGTGCAGACCCAGGCGCCGAAGACGAAGTGTCGCCGCGGTTGAAGGCGACGGTTGCCTTGATGTAGACGGGAACCGTCGAGTTCGCCATGTGATCTCGGGCGAGATCCCCTACCTGGCGCGCCAGCTGTCGTTGTTTTAGACCGGCAACCTACTAAGGGGAGTACCCGAAGTAGATGAATGTGGCCTCGCCGAGATTGGTAACTCGAAGGAAGAGACACGTGGCACACAATTTAGACAGGTTCGGGCCGTGAGGTGCGTAATACCCTATGTCCTGTATGCTGCGTAACTCTGGATTGATTGGGTACGATTACAAGATGATGCAATCTTACGCCATGAGATGAGATGATCGAGAGAGAGGTCCCTGCCACGCCTTATATAGTCCGGGAGGTAGGGTTACAAGTCGGTTCAGGGAGAGAGTACTAGTCGAGTACATCAAGGAGTCCTCCATACAGTGCGGGACATGTACAACTTCCTAACCGAGTACTTCTCCTCTGTAGTCCTTGTGCTTCACGCCATCAGGTGCCGTGCAGCGCAAGTCGGGTAGTCCCAGGGGCCCACAGAGTAGTCGGTCCTGGTACCCACCGAGGTAGTGGGCCCAAGGAGGTCCATAGGACACACACTACCCTAGAGCAATGCCTCATGTCTGTTGACGGTGAAAATCCGTCAACCTAGCCATGAGTTTACCTTCGGTGTTGGCATGAGTTTTATACCTTATCCATTGGTACTAACCCCCGTGGTATAACAAGTTCACGTGTGCATGTCGGTTTTGGAGTTTAATGTTTATGCAGGGTTTTAGTGTTGAATGCAAGACTTTCGGGATAAGTTCATCAAGCACCTCATGACAAGACCTTGAAGCCCCGTACAAGTCATGCAACGAAGCAAACTTAACTCCAAGAAGCCGGGGACTTGATCCGAGAAGACGACGGACTCCGAGGACCCGACCGAAAAAGTGCTTCGAATCTTGCAAGACAAGGAGTTGTGTCCAATTCGGAGAGAAAGCGACGACATGGACCTACATGCAAAAGGGGGAAACATCCGGGAAGCAAGGGAACCGACTTAGAGCAAAGGAGGCCTCGGGGGCCGGGCACGGATGGGCCGAGGCCGGCCGGCCCGGGCCGGTCGGCCCGGCCCGTCCGGGGCCCGGTGAGGCTCCCCTTTGCCCTAGCCGCCAATCGGGCTATTCATAGCCCCACGACCGAGAGCCACGCATCATACAATTCGTCATCGGCCGCCAAGGAGCAAGAGAAGAGAGGGACACCATGCGGGAGAGGAGAGGGTCGAGCTAGTTGACTAGGGTTTCCCTAGGCCGACATGGGAACCTTGCACGGAAGACCACGTCGGAGTTCCGGAGCTAGAAGCAAGATCAAGGAAGGATCCCGGTGGTGATCTTGTGTATGTATCATTGTTATAGTTGAATTATCAAGTTGAATCTTTTCCTAGCGATCAAGTGTTTCCTCGAAGATTTCGTTTTTCGATCGGCTTTGCTTATTCCAATTCTATTCTCGAGATAGATTACATAGGGTGTTCTTGTAGCCGCGGTGGCTAGAGGTACACGCCGGATCTTCCGAAAGAATCTCGACTTGTCTTTTGACTCGCCCTAGACTCCCCGCATGAGTAGGGATACGTTGTGACAGAACGGGGGTTCCGAAAGGCGGATGTTTTCGGATTTGGACGGGAAACCACGATTTAAAGAAGCTTCTTATAATATTCGATTTGCTACTTCTTCTCTTGCTTGGAACTTCAGCAAAGGCTTAGCCCGATCCCTCTAGATCGGTTTATCTACCTAATCTTACTTTGTTTTCTCTGGTCTTTAGTAGATTAGATTAGTTTCGTGTCTTTTATTTAGATGCATTAGGGTTTTATTGAAGATTGAAGTTACTTGGCTTTATTAGATTAAGTTTTGCGTCACACATTTGTTCCACGGATTCGATACCTTGGGTTCACCACTCGAGGGAAGAAGGGTCCCTTGACTATGACGGGAGACTTGTCCACTTGCAAGTCACAAACGAACTTTGATATAACTATTAACTGTCAACAAGCCCCTTTTTCTGGCGCCGTTGCCGGGGAACAAGTGATCAAGATTTGATTTTTTATTGCCTTTTTGTAATTTTCAGTTTTCTCTTTGTTTTTATTTTTGCATCTACTAAACTTTGATCATCCTCAAAATACATCTAATCTAGTTTGTCTAACCCTAGTTTTTATAGATTTGTTTTTACTTTCTAGTTTTTTCATACTTTGTATATTGCTAACCATAACAGGAGATGGACGGCTACCTCTCTAGAAAACCCGATAATTTTGTGGATGATCCAGAAAAACTTTACAGGCTAAGGAGACATGAAGCACATCAAGCTAAAAAGCTGGATTTTGTAGATTCGGAGTCGGAAGACAAAGGATCGCAGGAATCTCCGAAGAATTCACCACCTCAAAGTCCTCGGGAGAATCGACTTCCACCGATGGGTGACCAACCACCGCAAGAGCGCAAGATTGGGGAGCTATGCATCCCGGACATCATCGACCTACCAATCTTGAACCTTGAGGAGATCGGAAGACCGTTCGAGATCAAGACCTCAACAATCTGCATGGTGCAACATTCACCCTTCACCGGTAAAGAGGATCCGAACCTTCACCTCCAAGCATTCATTCAACTATGTCAGACTTTCAACATGGATGGGGTGACTCAAGACCAAATGAGGGCAAGGCTTTTTCTATTTTCACTTCTCGGGAAGGTTTTGCAATGGTTCCACTCTCAACCGGCGGAGACGGTGCAAAATTGGAACACGTTGATGAAGGCTTTCATGAAGGAATACTACTCACCGGGTAAAACTCAAAGCTTGCGTAATAAGATTGCCACCTTTGTTCAATATCCTATGGAAACTATCTCGGAGGCATTCGAGCGCTTCAACGAGTACACCCGGACGGTTCCACATCACAAGTTCCCGAAGGAAGACCTCGTGCAAAAGTTCTATCAAGGACTCACCATGGTGTCAAGGACGATCATCGATGCATCGGCGGGAGGATCTATCATCGAGCTTACACCGACGGAAGCTTTTACTCTATTCAAGAAGGTTGCGGATAATGACACGTGGGCGTCATCCGGGCGCCTACATCCGGTTCAACCCACGGGGAACGTCAAAGGAGTCTTGCAAGTGGAGAAGGAGAACATACTTGAAGGCAAGATCGACTCGCTCATGAGGAGGTTGGAGAAGATGGAGATGGAAAAGAAAGAGGCTCAAGACTTGAAGGCCGCCGAAGCAAGGTCCACATGCGAAGAATGTGGAGAGTATGGCAATGTCCGCAAAGATTGTCCGGAGGAAGCCAAAGTGCTCGACTACATGATGAAGGGAGAATTGCCGAACTTCCGCTACGGGCAAGGTAGGCCTCAATTCAATGCAAGCTCATCTATTCCTAACGCGGTTCCGCTTCGTATACAATTGAAGGAGTTCATGGATGAGCAAGCTGAGATCAACAAGGACACCGTCACCAAGTTCAAGACCATAGACAAGGTGTTGGAGAACATCGATAGCAAAGTGACGGAGGTCAGAAGTTCCAATCATCAAGTGCTCAACATGATGAAGATGCTCGAGACGCAAGTTGGACAACTTGCGGGGCGCCTCACTAATGATGAAGGGAAGCTTCCGGGACAACCCAAAAGTCCCGAATCGGCGAAGGCCATTCAAACACGTTCGGGGAAGGAGACCGAAGATCCGGAACGTTCCGCGGGAGCAAGGAAGCTTAAACCATCCACCGAGGTGGAAGGAGTTTCTAAAGAGAAGGTTCTGGGGATCATCACCGAGGAACCCGAATTTGAGATGCCAGAGGAAGACACGAGGATACCGCAACTCAAGCCACGCTACTTCCGAGGTAAACTTGACAACCACTTTGAGAAGTTTGTGGAAGTTGTGCGTAGACTTAGCATGAACATGCCATTACTAGATGCCCTACAAGTACCTACATATTCTCGTTACTTTAAAGACATACTTGCAAATAAATATGAGATAGCAACACTCGGGGTAGATCATGTCAAGATGTCCGAGGAGTGTAGTGCCGCTATTGCTAATGGGCTAGAAAAGCAAAAGGACCCCGGGTGCCCTACTATTCCATGTTCGGTTGGTTCTATCAACTTCGAGAAGGCGTTATGCGACCTTGGAGCTAGTGTGAGCGTCATGCCGAGGGATGTGTTTGAGAAGCTACGCCTACCAATGGAGCCTACAGGTATATGTTTGGAGTTGGGAGATAACTCCATTCGCTATCCCTTTGGCATTGCTGAAGATGTACCCGTGAAGGTCGGACACCACTTCATCCCCGTCGACTTCGTCGTGCTCGAGATGGGAGAGAGGGAGAAGCCGCCGCTCATCCTAGGGAGGCCTTTCCTCAAGACCGTGGGAGCTACTATTGATGTTGGCAAGGGGGAGATCATGTTCGATATCAACGGAGAGAGGAGTTCCTTCAAGTTCCGTCCAAGAATCGAGGCATGCAACATGATTGGAGTGAAGGGAGAACCAAAACAAACGGAGGGGCTGAAAAAGAAGAAGGAGCCGAAAAAACGAACGTAAAGAAAATCAAAGAAGGTGTTGCATCCGTCAAGACAAAGGAAAAGAAGCCGCCTGTGAAGACCAAAAAAATGACTAAGCCGGAAGACAAGCCCGTGCCCAAGATGGTGCGGAAGTGGGTACCCAAGATTGCAACGCCCGCAAAGAGCGTTGATCCGGAGTAATCAAGTGAAGAAGTCTAGCTATAGACTATAAACGAAGCGCTAGGCGGGAGGCAACCCGTTTCGTCAAGTCAAGAATAAGCTACCGGGAGGACAACCCGATTCCAGGTTTTTCGAGTCTTTTTAATAATTTAGTTTTGAGTTTTATTACGCAAAGACATTAGACTTAGAGGTGGTTGAACAATATTAGAGACATAATTCTTGATTGAATGTTTTGCTTTATCATAAACCCTTTGCATGAACCCTCCTATGTGCTTGTTTGTTCTTTTCTTTTCGAGAAACCTCAACCAAATAATTTCAGAACCTAACTCAACCTTTCACCCTCATTATGGTGCTGAGGTTGACTTATTTTTCATTCTAAAACCACATGAGTAGAGCCACGATTTATATCTATGTGTTAATAAAATTCAGCACGTGGTAGGACTCGCGTGAACCTAGAAATCAAAACTTTTGGTTGATTTTTAAAATCTATATCCTTGGTTTCTCTAGGATTAGAATTTTTCTAAGCCTATTCTAATTTTGTTTTATTCAAAATCTTTCTTATTTAGCCAAAATTAGAACCTAAACCTATGCCCCCATGATCAAGCCGAGAAAAGTTTGCTCTCAACCGATGAAGGCAAACTATACCGGTGAGACTGAAATCGACCTAGTCGAAAAATATTTTCAACTTACATTTGTTTTTAATGGTTTAAAAACTTCTCTCAAATTATGTTTGAGCTCTTGCATGTCTCTGAAAAATATTTTAAATTTCGAATTAGAGGAGTGCTTAACCTTCAACACACCTAAATGGAGGCAATCTAGTTTGAATTAGTCATGCATGCACCATTGGATTCCCTTTCATCAACTTTCACCAATTCCACATGCAAAGGACAAGCATGGTGGGCAGCAAGCATCAACTTTGCAGGAATTTCATGGTGGCATGTGAAGCAAGTGGAGTTAGGGAGCATGGACATGACCCAAAGCATGAAGCATCAAGTTGAAGGACCAATAATGCAAGAAAAGGAGTGGACGAGAGCGTTTGGGCGGTGCAACTCGTGGAGCACGCGGGCAGGAAAGTTGTAGAGGCGAAATGATCGTGCTGGAAGAAAGCCGAGGCGGGGAGGTGCACCGAGGCCCCCAGGCTGGTCGGCCCAGGCCGGCCGGCCTCCCCTACATAAGGAGCCCCCCGGCTCCCGTTTTCTGCAGGCAAGCTTCCCTCTCCTTCCTTTGTTTGTGTGTTCAAGTTTGTGTGCCCAAAACCTCTGTAGACATAGCCAACCTTCCCAAGCTTGATAGCTCAAAAAAATCCACTCAAAGTCCACATCCGAAGCAAAGAGTTTAAGTGCCTAGTTACCGGTTGCAACCCGGAGTTTTAGTTGAAGAAAAGAGTGCAACAACCATGTGGAAGAAAACCACAAGTCTCTTCTCCAAGAAGAAGAGTTCGTCGTCATCCAAGCCGTCATCAACCACGTCTTCGAGGAGGCACTCGGTTTCCGAGTCTCCCCGGAGCATGGAGACGGATACGGCACCACCGAGGAGGAACGATGCTCTCCTCCTTGGTGGTATGAGGGCTGCAAGAAACACTTCCATGAGGTTTACCGAACCTCGAGGGCACACGGAGGAGCAGCCCGCGCCACCACGACGATCGAC
The DNA here is from genome assembly GCA_947561735.1 of Cenchrus americanus. Lineage (NCBI taxonomy): Eukaryota > Viridiplantae > Streptophyta > Magnoliopsida > Poales > Poaceae > Cenchrus > Cenchrus americanus. The sequence continues at coordinate 140,314,992 of OX387242.1, forward strand.
CCGTTCAACCGCGCCACCTCCTTACACTCCGACATACTCTTCGTACGGCTTCATCATCTTGTCATCGGAGGAGGAGGAGAGGCTCTCTAATCTTGAGAAGAGGCTTGTGCCCAACGTCGAGTTCGACGACCAAGCACTCTACACCTTGGGTTTTGGCACCGACATATACTACATGTTGGGGCACCTTGGATGGGTGCAATTCTCCAACGGAGTATCGGCGGACACCCACTTGGGGTTCGCCTTGGAAATTTTAATGACTATTGCACCTATCCTTGATGATGGGGTGCAAAGCTTGTCATTCCGTTTGGAGGGAGTCCAACAAGTGGTTCCCTACGAGCACGTTAGGGAGCTGCTTGGATTCCACAAGGGAGCTCCGGAGAAAGTTGACGTGCCACCCGGCATGTTAGCGGGATTTTGGAATATGATCTCCGGAGAAGCCCATCCACAATGCAATTGCATCCGCAACCCCATTATCCGGATATTTCACTCTTGGATGTGCAAGAGGGTATTGGGGAGGATGAAGGAGACGAAGGTGACCGACATGGAGTTGAATTGGCTCTACTCGGCTTTAATTGCCAGGCAGCCAATAGACCCCTCTTACCTTATGATCAACCGTTGGTGTTGTGAAGCAACATCGGGGGCGGGAACTATTGGTTCGGGGTGCTACCTCTCCATGTTGGCCTTCTCCTTACGGCCGGGGATCGCAAGAAACCCCGACCATCTTTTGCGTGGTACCTCTCTCGGCATTGAGTATTTGCGGCAAGGCAAATACATTAGTGGAGATGAGAGCGGAGGTTATCGGTTGGCCATAGTAAACCTACCCCTTCCCAATGAGAGGCTTAGGCTTTTCACCGAAGGGAGGGAAGATTGGTTGGAAGAGGGACTCCTTGTCCCTGCAAGGAAGAACAAAAGAGGAAGAATCGTAGAGGAGGGAACATCCTCTGCACAAGCAAGTGGAGCACAACCCAATGTGCAACCATTCGGTGGGATCCCTCCTCCGCCAAGTTATTACGGAGGGCCACAAGAGCACGCATGGGGGGTGGTGCACCGGTACCCCCACCAAATTATGTGGTGCCCAACGCTAACTTGGCGGAGTCCTACGCACATCATCCCCAACAACAACAAAGCATGGCCATAATTGGAGGGTATGCTGCAAGAAACGCCCAAAACATCGCAGCCATCCAAGCTAACGTAGCTCAACTTGGTGAAGGCAATGCAAATATTGCCTTTGAGCTTGGACACCTTCACCTTGTGGAGCCAAATCAATTCGTCGGAGGGAATGTCCAATCATATTATGAGCAAGGGTATTATTATCAAGATCATCAACATCAACCACCGGCGGAGGACTAGAAGATTTAGGAACTTTAGTTTTCTTTTCTTTTCTTTTTCTCTGTAATTTTCAGCTTTTGCTTATGTGTGTTTGCATAGTATTTTCTGTTTTTATTTAAATTTCAGAAAGCATGTTTGTTTATTTTCAGTTTGTATTTCAACTTGATGTCATCATTAATAAAGACACCACCTTGATTATATCATTGGAAAAGTTACAAAAATTTGTGCCATGATGATATATGATTATAATTGCAGCTTTGTTCATCTTTGTAATTGATTTATGCATGTTTAAGCTAGTGCTCTCTTAAAAATACAAATCTGAATTTATTTAAATACTAGCTTAATCTTCAGCGGAGGTTATGATTAAAATAAAGACCCATAGTGTTTTATGTGCTTTCAAGTTATGAATAGATTAAAGATGTCTTTTATGCTCAAAAATATCGCTAACCTTGTCATAAATATCACTTGTGTGTTGCTCAACCTATCCAAAGCCTAATATATATTTGAGTGCATAGACCTTAGTGTACAAGATTTATTTTTGAGTGAGTTATTGCAGGCCATGATTTCTCTGGCCCGAGACTAAGAAGCTGGTCATTCCGTTTTTGCGTATCTATCTTTCTGCTAGCCTTTTATCTGTGCATTGTGTATCCCCGCATTGGAGATCTCACAAACTTCGCCGGATATCCACCCTTAAACCAAATATCATCTTTTGTGATTACCTCCTTGACCACAACCTATCGTTGAGAATGGATCATCAATTCAAGGAAGATCGCAAGACGGTGCCAACATTGAAGATTTCAAGTATCTCTCCAAGGAAAAATATTTCTGGTACCTACCTTATTTTTCGCCTCTTTGCTCGAGGACGAGCAACGTCTAAGTATGGGGGAGGAGGTAGGTACGGTGCAGTTTTAGAGTTCAAAGGGGAGTATTTTTAAAAAAATGATGAATGAAAAAAAATAAAGGTGATGTACGTGACTTCCAAGGTGAAGGTCTCACAAGAAAAAAAAATATATATATAATGAATGAATGAAAGAAAGAAAGAAAGAAAGAAAAGAATGAGAAATATGAGAAAGAGAAAATAAATATGAGTATGCGTAAAGTGAACTCCCCGATTCTCTAAGAGTGTATTCAAGGCTTCAAGTTTAAAAGATCCATTCTCAGTTTCCAACCATGTGCAATCCGATAACGAGGACTTCCTTTGTGCCTCGGGATCACTCTTTGCCATTTGCACATGTCCACTCATCTAAAGTGTGTGTATTTTTCTATTTCCCCTCCTTGATTTAACATTATTTTCCAATGACCTTTTTGACGAGTCTCGGTAAGACCATGAGAAGCTTGTCTTGTTTTGACAACACCTCATTTATAAAATCTTGTTAGGACTAAACTTTCCCAAAGCTCCATATAAAGCCTACCACACATATATTTTATGAGAGGGAAAGGAGTAGAATATATAGGCTTGAGAGACAAGTGAGATGAGAGTTCATGAGCAATATACAAGATGATTTAAATTTGTGAATTTGGTTTAGCTTTTCCTTATCTCGCTCTTTATTTCAAAAATTATGAGATCTATTTAAACTTTGTGAGCATGTTAATACTTGTGGGATAAGCTTAATAAGAATCTACCCTCCATAGAGATGAAGGCTAGTACATTATGGAACTTTAATGAATTAAAATTTTGAGAGCATTATGTTTTCTCATGTGTGATCAAGTGCAAGGTTTAAACATTGTTTGGCAATGATGATATCCATCGAAGGCTTACTCGAGGACGAGCAAGGTTTAAGCATGGGGGAGATGTTGACGGTGAAAATCCATAAACCTAGCCATGAGTTTACCTTCGGTGTTGGCATGAGTTTTATACCTTATCCATTGGTACTAACCCCCGTGGTATAACAAGTTCACGTGTGCATGTCGGTTTTGGAGTTTAATGTTTATGCAGGGTTTTAGTGTTGAATGCAAGACTTTCGGGATAAGTTCATCAAGCACCTCATGACAAGACCTTGAAACCCCGTACAAGTCATGCAACGAAGCAAACTTAACTCCAAGAAGCCGGGGGACTTGATCCGAGAAGACGACAGACTCCGAGGACCGACCGAAAAGTGCCGAATCTTGCAAGACAAGGAGTTGTGTCCAATTCGGAGAGAAACTGACGACATGGACCTACATGCAGAAGGGGGAAACATCCAGGAAGCAAGGGAACCGACGTAGAGCAAAGGAGGCCTCGGGCTGGGCCTGGATGGGTCTAGGCCAGCCGGACCAGGCCGGTCGGCCCAGCCCTGTCCAGGGCCCAGTGAGGCTCCCCTTTGCCCTAGATGCCAATCAGGCTATTTATAGCCCCCTGACCGAGAGCCACGCATCATACAATTCGTCATCGGCCACCGAGGAGCAGAGAAGAGAGGGACACCATCTCGGAGAGGAGAGGGTCGAGCTAGTTGACTAGGGTTTCCCTAGCCGACGTGGGAACCTTGCACGGAAGACCACATCGGAGTTCCCGGAGCTAGAAGTAAGATCAGGGAAGGATCCCGATGGTGATCTTGTGTATGTATCATTGTTATAGTTGAATTATCAAGTTGAATCTTTTCCTAGCGATCAAGTGTTTCCTCGAAGATTTCGTTTTTCGATCGGCTTTTCTTATTCCAATTCTATGCTCGAGATAGATTACATAGGGTGTTCTTGTAGCCGCGGTGGCTAGAGGTACATGCCGGATCTTCCGAAAGAATCTCGACTTGTCTTTTGACTCACCCTAGACTCCCCGCATGAGTAGGGATACGTTGTGACAGAACGGGGGTTCCGAAAGGCGGATGTTTTCGGATTTGGACGGGAAACCACGATTTAAAGAAGCTTCTTATAAGATTCGATTTGCTACTTCTTCTCTTGCTTGGAACTTCAGCAAAAGGCTTACCCCGATCCCTCTATATCAGTTTATCTACCTAATCTTACTTTGTTTTCTCCGATCTTTAGTAGATTAGATTAGTTTCGTGTCTTTTACTTAGATGCATTAGGGTTTTATCGATGATTGAAGTTACTTGGCTTTATTAGATTAAGTTTTCTGTCACACATTTTTTCCACGGATTCGATACCTTGGGTTCACCACTCGAGGGAAGAAGGGTCCGTTGACTACGACGGGAGACTTGTCCGTTTGCAAGTCACAAACGAACTTTGATATAACTATTAACCGTCAACAATGTCTATCACTACGATAGCACGTCAGGCTTAGGGGATGCGTGTGGGAGAGGTCATCGCCAAGCTCGCGGAAGATGCCTACTTCATGCGAGTTGACAACAGGGTCACTCAAGTGCCCCCCCTGTCAGGAACCGCCAGCAAGACAACGAAGCCACAAGTCGCAGTGCGGACATCGGTCGCAATCGTACTCGATGGGAGCTACCGTCCAACCCCAACCGTACCCGGGCATCGGCTGGTGGACCTTCCCACGGCGGCGGCGCCGGCGCCAACTGTGAGATCATCCCTCACCGTGATCATGGCGGTGGCGGCAGCGACGGCGGGAGCCCCAACCACGGGGTTGGCAGGAGAGCCGAGGGCGGAGGTGATCGCGGCAGCCGAGGCCACGCGAATAGCCACGCCTCCGACGCTTCACGTGGCGGTTTCGACGCCCGCCAAAAAATCTAAGAACTACGGCGCAAGAAGTCCTCCACGACAGGCGACAACGATGGCTTCCCTGCCTTCTCTGCACGGCTTCACAATCTACTTCTCCCGGAGAAATTTAAACCTCTGGGGATCACCAAGTATGACGCGAAGCAGTATCCAGTCGCGGCTATCCAGCGCCCTGCGAAAGACACCTCGAAGAAGACCTCCGGTGGCTTCAAAGACTTGCTAACAGAGAAGTGCCCGTGGCATCTGGATGGCAACCACACCACCGAGCAGTGCTACCAACTCCGGCGAGCACTCAAAGACACTCCAGAGCCATGGCACCCTCACGACAAGAAAGACAAGAAGAAAGCCGACGATGGCAATGGCGACTTCCAGGAACCCGACAAGGCGGCGAACGTCCTCTTCGGCAGACTACCCAACCGACGGGCTTAGAAAGCCACTCGACGAGAAGTCATGAGTATTGAACCAGCGGTTCCAACCCCTCTCCGGTGGTCAGAGGTACCCATCGCCTTCTCCTGCGCGGATCAATGGACAAGCTGCTCTGAACCAAGACGGTTCCCACTCGTCCTAAAGCCGGTGGTCGCGGGCTCCAAACTCAACAAGGTCCTCATCGACGGTGGAAGCGGGCTCAATGTCCTTTTCACCAAGACCTTGAAGAAGATGAAGCTCGACATCACCCACATGCTCACCAAGAGCACTTCTCCTTTCTATGGCATCATCCCCGGGAACGCGGCTATCCCACTGGGCTCAGTGGTCCTGCCAGTTACCTTCGGGGAGACAAGGGAAAACTACCGCACCGAGTACATTAAGTTAGAAGTCGCGAACTTCCAAACTTCCTATCATGCCATCCTCGGCGGACCAGCTATCACCAAGTTCATGGCGGTACCCCACTACACGTACTTGGTACTCAAGATGTCAAGTCCGACCGATGTACTCTCATTGCAAGGGGACTTGAAGATATCCTTCGACTGCGACATAGAAGCTGTGGAACTCGCAGCCACGAATCAAGTACCCAACGCAATGATGGAGATCTATGCTACATCTAAGAAGCTTGCCCCAAGTGAACTCGACATCCCAGAGAAGTCGGACAACGCCAACAAGCCTCAGCCAGCTGAGGAGGTTCAATTCAAGACGATTGACCTTGGGACAGGCGACAGCAGCAAGACCACCACCATCAGGCCGGGCCTCGACCCAAAATAGGAAGACGCGCTCATCAGCTTCCTCCGGGCTAACCAAGACATCTCCGCGTGGAAACCAACAGACATGCCAAGGGTGCCCAGGAATCTGATCGAGCACTCACTCAACATTGACCCTAAAGCTACCCCAAAGAGACAACACCTCCGCCGCTTCGCCGACGACAGACGGAATGCCATCAAGAAGTAACTCGCCAAACTACTCGCGGCCGGCTTCATCAGAGAAGTCTTCCATCCTGAGTGGCTAGCTAACCCCGTCCTCGTCCGCAAGAAGAACTCAAATGAGTGGAGGATGTGCGTCGACTACACCGACCTCAACAAGCACTGCCCCATGGACCCCTTTGGGTTGCCGCGGATAGACCAAGTCATTGACTCCACGGCAGGCTGTGACCTGCTCTGCTTCCTCGACTACTACTCAGGGTACCACCAGATCGCAATCAAGGAAGAAGACCAGGAGAAGACCACGTTCATCACTCCGTTTGGCGCGTACTGCTACACGACCATGTCCTTCGGGTTGAAGAACGCCGGCGCCACCTACCAGCGAGCTATCCAGGCCTGCTTCAAGAGGCAACTCAACAAGAACGTCGAAACCTACGTGGATGACATGGCCGTCAAGACTAGAAACTCCGACACGCTCATCGCCGATCTTGAAGAGACTTTCGCATCCTTGCGAGAGTACCACTGGAAGCTCAACCCGAACAAGTGCGTCTTCAGCGTAACGTCGGGCAAACTACTCGCCTTCATCATCAGCCACCGCGACATCGAAGCCAATCCCGAGAAGATCTCTGCCATCACCAGCATGAAAGCTCCCACATGCATCAAAGACGTGCAGAAGCTAACCGGGTGCATGGCGGCTCTGAACAGATTTATCTCGAAGCTTGGAGAACGGGGGCTCCCCTTCTTCAAACTGCTCTAGCATCAAGAGAAGTTCGTGTGGACTCCAGATGCAGACTAAGCCCTTGCTCAGCTCAAGGACTTCCTATCCAAGCCACCAGTCCTCATGGCTCCTCGCAAAAAGGAGCAGTTACTGCTATACCTCGCTACGACTACTCATGTGGTCAGTACTGCCATCGTCGTCGAGCGACAAGAAGACGGCCACGCCTACCCAGTCCAGCGCCCAGTCTACTTCATTAGCGAGGTCCTGTCAGAATCCAAGGCACGCTATCAACTAGTACAGAAGCTACTGTACGCAGTGCTCATCACCTCGCGGAAGCTACGACACTATTTCCAGGAGTACTCGATCTCCGTCGTCACAGATTACCCGCTCGGCGACATCTTGCGGAACCAAGATGCTACTAGAAGGATCTCTAAGTGGGCAGTCGAACTCGGCGCCCTCAACATCGACTTCAAGCCACGGACGGCCATCAAGTCGCAGGCACTAGTCGACTTCATGGCAGAGTGGCGGGAAAATCAGCTACCTACTCCAACCGAGCGCCCAGAGCACTAGGTGATGTACTTCGACGGCTCACTCAAGCTTGAAGGCGCGGGCGCAGGGGTACTCCTGATTTCCCCAACGGGCGAACAACTCAAGTACGTCCTGCAAATCTTTTGGGAGGTCTCAAACAACGAAGCCGAGTACGAAGCTCTACTACATGGGCTCCGCCTCGCGGCTTCACTGGGCATCAAGCGGCTACTAGTCTACGGCGACTCCGCAGTGGTCATCAACCAATTCAACAAATCCTGGGACATGGACGCCTACTGCCTAGAGGTCCACAAGCTCGAGAACAAGTTCTACGGTCTTGACTTCCATCACGTCGTCCGCGACAACAATGTTGCAGCGGACGTCCTGTCGAAGCTTCGTTCTACTCGCGCTCAAGTACCAGCGGGTGTCTTCGTCCACGAGCTTAACGCGCCATCCATCCCGGAGCCGGCGCCACCGACCACTGATCCAGCACATCACCCGACTGTCCAGGAGGTCATGATGATAGACGTGGACTAGAGGCAACCCTTCATTGACTACATCCGTGAGCAGAAGGTTCTCTCGGACAAGAACTTGGCCGAGCAACTCATTCGTCGCGCCAAGTCCTACGTTCTAGTTGGAGACAAGCTCTACAGGTGGGGCGCATCTTCTGGAGTACTCATGAAGTGCGTCCCTCGGGAAGAAGGCAAGGGAATCTTGGAGGAGATCCATAAAGGCGTCTGCGGCAACCACGCGTCCTCACGCACGCTAGTCAGCAAGGCCTTCCGACAAGCTTTCTACTGGCCCACAGCCCTGGGCGTTGCCGAAGAACTCGTCAGAAGGTGCCAAGGGTGCCAATACTTCGCCAAGCAACAACACGTCCCGGCCTACAAGCTAGTCACCATACCGACAACCTGGCCCTTCGCCTGCTGGGGGCTCAACATGATTGGGCCTCTACCAACTGCGCCAGGTGGATTCAACAGAGTACTGATGGCCATCGACAAGTTCGCCAAGTGGATTGAGGTCAAGCCGATCACATGCCCCAAGGCCGACAGAGTACTCGACTTCTTGTATGAACTCATGCATCGCTACGGACTACCCCACCGCATCATCATAGACCTGGGCTCCAATTTCAATAATCACCAGTTCTGGGAGTACTGCGAGAACAGTGGGATCGACGTCCGATATGTCTCAGTTGCCCATCCTCGGGCCAATGGACAAGTCGAGTGCGCCAATGGGATGGTACTCGACACTCTCAAGAAGCGACTGCACGATGCTGCTAACTCAAAAGGAGGCAAACGGATCAAGGAACTACCCAACACGCTTTGGGGGCTACGTACTCAACCCTCCAAGCCAACGGGACAATCACCATACTTTCTGATCTACAGCTCCGAAGCAATCCTCCTTGCTGACATCATGTGGGACTCACCGTCAGTGGAACAATACGACGAAGGCATATCTGAAGATAGCAGACGAGTTGACATCGACGGACTCAAAGAAGCTCGCTGCGCCACCCTCGTCCAATCAGCAAGATACCTTGAGGGTATCCGACGCTATCATGATCGGCAACGTCAAGGAACGCTTCTTCAACGTTGGAGATCTCGTCCTCCGCCGCATCCGGAATACGGAAGGACTACACAAGCTCAGCTCGCCCTGGGAAGGTCCCTTCACAGTTACAAAGGTGACCGTACTAGCCTCCTACCGCCTCCAGACGCTTGAAGGCGAAGACGTTAGCAACTCGTGGAACATCGACCAGCTCTGTCGATTCTACGCCTAGTCTCTCGACTACCTTGGGGGCTCAAGTCTACTCCAAGACCCCTTCACTGTAAGCGGCCTCCGGGTCCAGGCACTAGTCTCCGGACTACTCTACATCAAGGTCCAGCGTGAAAGGCTACAAACGGACCTTGGGGTGCTCAGAGCGTCAAAGGACTCCAGCAACGTTCTATCAAGAGACCATATACTTCTAGATCTAGCCTATACGGCTACTAACGGATCTACTACTATAAGCGGCTACGCGCCCTAGCACCACTTAGCCATAGGCAGCCTCCGGGTTCAGGTGACTACTCTTGTAACAACGGCCCTGGCCATCCAGGTGTACTCTTTCAGTGATAAATTTGGATTTTCTATCAACTAATTTACTGTGTTTCCCTTGACGGGCCTACTGGCGAGTACTACTACTCATCACAACTCCATGATGGGAACTCCGCATACATACATCACGACAACGAGTACTCATTTATGGAAGTCTTTCTCATTCATATTTAAACAAGTTCATTACAACTTTGTTTTCTACAACTACTGCTACAAGCTAACCCTACAGAACTACTGAAGGTTCAGCTTGTCGGCGACCTGCTCAGCAATTGGCGCCATCTGCTCCAGGAGCTCCGCGTACTGCTCATCAGTGCAGTTGGCGGCTAGTCCACCCGCGACTACATCCACTGGAGCCTTCGGGAAGTACGACATCATGAACGCCAAGATTTGATTGGAGATCGACTTCGCCAGATGCTTGACGTATGTCGCCAGACGACTGGGAGCCTCTCTCAGCCGGTCCACTAATGGAGCTATCTTTGGCCCGCCCGGATGAGGCACCAGTAGCCTCGCAAAAAGAAGTGCGGCTTCTTCAAATTCTTTGAGCTGGGCCCTCAACTTCTCGCAGTCTTCATTCAATTTTTGCAGGGATTTGTAGCAGTTGACGAGGTCACGATCTGAGGAAATTCGGAGCTCCATGTGCTTATTGCACTCGTAAGCCAATTGCTTATAGTCATATTCATGTACCTCACGAACCTCCTTCTCCCAGTAGAAGAGGTTCTTCATGTCGACTTCTGAAGCTCTCAGTTGCTCGACCCAGGTCTCAAGCTCTGCAATCAACAAGGCGGGGTTAGACCACTGCAAGACATCTCCAATGGGTACTCGACAAGACAGCACCGTACCTTTGTTTTTGTTGCGGAGCGACTTGTTCTTCCGCACCAGCTCGTCGCTCTTCGCCTGCATGTCCTGGACTTCGTTATGGTACTGGGCAAAGGCGCCATCAAGCTTCGACTGGAGCATGGAGGAGTTTTTCCGGGCCTTTGCGAGTTGTTCCTCCAATGCTTCTGCCCGGAGCACTGTGTCGCCGTATCCCTAGAGCATGTAAGATTTCTGTCGGGTTCTCTCCACGACATCCTGTAGCAGATAACAACTGTTACTCGGGTACTCAGCATCTATGGCAGATTGACTACTCAAGGGTACCGACAACTTACCTTCATCCACTGTTCGGCCTGGCGCATCGCCTCCATGTGACGCGCTACTGCCGCTGGGTCAACGAGGTTGTCTGCCAGGAGTTCGATCCCACCACAACTACTCGTGGCGGCCCCAGACATCGGTGCCGAACGGATCGGCTCCGCATCTTGAATTTCTGGCGAGCGGACGATCACTTCTAGGTTTGACTCCGGCGTACATCGTCACGCTCCTCTCTGGCCATCGCGGGAGCTCATCCGCTGGCTACCTCCGCCGGCTCGGGGGCTGCTCCGGCGGCTCCTTGGGTCTCCAGCGCCAAGCCTTCAACGGGCACCGTCTCGGGGATGGTACTTCCCTCAGCTTCGGTCCCTATCAACAGAAGTTATTCGGATTAGTCTCCCACGGCGGCTACGACTACTCCATGAGGACGACTGCGTTCGTGCAGTGTATTCACCTTCTACAACGCTGGCCTCCGGTAGCGTAGCTTCCACGGCCGGCGCCTCGATCTCTGCTTGAGGGGCGGGAGTGGACTCCTCAACGGCTGGCGTGGAATCCTCTTCAGCCATTGCCATGTTGGGTTCGTCCTCATCCCAGGTCAAGTCCATGGATTTCCTGCACAGTACACAATTGGTTGCCAACCAAGTACGACTACCAAACTACATGTACCACTCGGGAAAGATCTTCAATTACAAGCTCGACCGGACTACTGTCATGGTTTGGGCACCAAGTATGCTGGCGATGTCGACTAGTCCGGCTTCAGCAGGTGCCCCCTCTTCGGCTTCAGTAGCCGCTGGCTCTTTAGCAGCAGCTGTTGCGGCTGGCTCAGTCCTGTCCTCAGCAACCGGCGCCTGCGGCACGGATTCTGTCGTGCCGGGGGCTGGGCTGCGGCTTCTCTCAGCTGGCTCCCCCACAGTCTCCCAGACACCTTCGTCCCCTTGTTCCACGGGGTCGGAAGGCGGAATCTCCTGCAAGCAACGGAATTTTGTTGTCAGCATACAAAACGTCGAGAAATAAGTACTCGACTACCCTACTCAAAGAGCTTACCTCTTGGGATGTGTTCTCAGTGACCTTGAGCTTATTGGCCATGCGCTTGCGTGCCACGTTGCGCGGCCTCCTCGGCAGGGCAGGCAAGCTAGTTGGAGGATCTTGGACGAGAGGGATGTTGGGTAGTCCGGGGCGACTGAATCTCGACCGCAGTTGGAACCACTCTTGAAGTGTCTCCTCGTCATCTTCATCTGATGTGTCTTTGACGATCACAGTGTCGTCACCTTCGCCGACTTCGCGGCGCTCTTTGGCTTTGCCCTTCCCCTCCTCTGGGATTTCGACAAGTCGAGGAGGCTAAGCCGGCTCGGAGACAAACTTCACTATGTCATCCTGCAAGAAGCACATTGGGTGAGCACGACTACTACTACATAATCAGTACTCGACACTGAGTACGGCTACTGACCTCGTTCGGTGGGCGCGCTGAGTACACCGGGACTGGACATGGTGTGTACGCCTGGCATGTCCTTAAAGATCCTGCCAAGTCTGTCGATGATGTTTTCGTCGTCAGTCTTGCCGCCGGGCACCGCGACGAGTCACCCTCGCCGGTGTACTAGTAGCCGAGGGTGTCGCGAGCCATCGGCAGCTGCACCCTCCTCTTCATAAAGCTGAAGGCCACATGCTCATCCCTCGGACCGGCTTCTCTCAAAGCCTTGATCTTTGCCAGCAGTTCGGGTAGCTGGATTCCCTCCTGCATCGTCGTCTTGGTGTTCCAGCAGGGCCGGTGCTTTGTCTGCTTCCCGCTGGGCTTCGGCAGCTCCGGGTGGTGGTTGGTGACGTAGAACCACTTCAACTTCCAATCCTAGTTGGAGTCGATCAACTTGTACGCCAGGTACTGCTCCGCGGCGTCCTCGCGCATCTGGATGCCGGCCCCTCCGACTACTCGGGGGTCGTTGAGGCTCGGCTGGGGCTTCACGCGGAAGAACTTCCAGAAGAGTACCCAGTGGGGCTTGATCCCCAAGAAAGCTTCGCAAAAATGGACAAAGACAAAGGTGTGGAAAATACCGTTGGGGTTGAGATTGAGGTACTGAATACCGTAGTACTCCAAGAGCCACTTGAAGAAGTCGCTCATTGGGAGAGCCAACCCGCGCTCCACGAACCGCGTGAACATCGGGATCTCATCTGGATTCTTCTCCATCGGGTACGGATCTCCCGCGGCGGCGCACCACATGTCGACCTCCTTCTCCCGGAGAAATCCACTGTTCAGTAGTGCCAACAGGTCCTCAGTCTTGGCTTTCGACTTTTTCCATTCCTTGTTGGGATTTGGACGCGGGAGAGACACCGACGGCGTTGACCCTGCAGCGGATCCAGCGGCTTCCTCTCGGGATCTCTTCTTCCCGCCGGCGGTCTTCAAGTTCTTGGACGGTGAGGGCTTCATTCTCCAAGTACACCGGGTCTTCACTCGCATTCGCTCGGGGGCTGCGGTGGTGGCTATCCGCGGCAGCGCGCTTGGATCTACGATCTACACTGAGGTGGCAGTGTGCACAAGCGGCGGATTCTAGGCGAGATTTGCTCCACATGGCTGCAAGTGTGTGGGGTGAAAAACCCTAAGGGTTTTGGCTTCTATTTATAAGTCAAAAGGCGGCTCCTCAACGGCCGGATGGATATGTTTCAACACGGCTGACTCAGCGGCAGCGCCTGACCCTTCAACTTCCAGTAGTCGATGCGCCTCATCTCGGGGGCTCGGCTACATCTAATCAATTTCCTGGGTAGCGACAAGATTCAAGAGCAACTCAAGACACATTTTACATACAAGATGACCCTTCAATTCGAGATGAAGTACTCGACTCAAGGCTCTGGGCTCCATGCCACGTGTCCTTCGGTTTTTTTCCGGATTTTGCGGGATAATCTTGTCAGATCTTCAGATTGACCCTCAGCCAGAGTCTAAGACTCAACCTAAGGCTCGGGGGCTACTCCATATGGAGTGCGATTTTGCAATCGCACTTCCATATAAACTTCGCTTCAAGACAACATGAGCATTGTTGAAGACCTTTAAGAGCGGAACTCGAGGATGCTTGGGAACTACTCGAGAAGACTTCAAGATTGCTCAAGGATCAGCTGGAGTACCTTCCAGCCTCGGGATGCTTCAAGTACTCTCGAGGACTTTCGACGTGTAGTACTCGAGGACGCTTGAGGACTACTCATCAAGGCCTTCAAGACTACTCGAAGCTATCATGCTCGACTACAAAGTACTCGGGGGCTTGTCGTATGGACCTCCCTGGTCCCACTACCTCGGTGGGTACCAGGACCGACTACTCGGTGGGCCCCTGGGACTACCCGACTTGTGCCGCACGGTACCTGATGGCATGAGGTGCAAGGACTATGGTGGAGAAGTACTCGGATAGGAAGCTACACATACCATGTACTGTGTAGAGGACTCCTAGACGTACACGACTAGTACTCTCTCTCCCTGAACCGACCTGTAACCCTGCCTCCCAGACTATATAAGGTGAGGCAGGGACCCTTCTCTCTCATTACGCATCATCTTGTAATCACATCCAATCAATCTAGAGCTACGCAACATACAGGACGTAGGGTATTACGCACCTCGCGGCCGAACCTGTCTAAATTGTGTGCCACGTGTCACTTCCTTCGAGTTACCGATCTCGGCGAGGCCACATTCATCTACCTCGGGTACTCCCCTTGGTAGGTTGCCTATCTAAAACACCGACAGTTACCGACTAGACACAACCCCAGCTCCACCCGTGTTTCCTCTACAAACCGACAACTTCCGAAAACCCATCAAGTTCAAGAGTGTCTTTGGGGAATGAGTTTTTTGGGAAAAGGGTGAGAAACCGAGTGAGATGAAGCTAGAGCCCAATGAGAACCCAAAACCAAAGCTAAAAACAAAACCCTTCCATTGTGAGCATTGTGTGACGGATGGGCACCTAGCTGAGTTTTGCTTCAGGAGGAAGCGTGAAAAAAGGTTGGCTAGAGAGTTGGCCAACAAGGACAGGTACCGGCCCTCTCGTGGTGTGCTTGAGCCTAGGTTGGTGCCAGGAGGCGAGGGTATGGTGCGTACCAATTACCCTCGAGAGAGGCGTGAGCTTGTGCCTCGAGGTGAGCCACCACATAGAGAAGGTGGTAGGCGTGTTGGGTTTGGGCGTGGTGAGTTTGCTGGACATTCCTTTGCTCGTGGCCAATACGAGTATGGTGGGAACGATCACAGCTTTAGGTCCCAGGGGAGCTACGAGCCACGGTCTCCCCTTTTCTGCTACACGTAGTCCTCCAAGGTGACGTGTGGGTGTTCCACCTAGCAGAGATAGGATGGATTTTGCTAACCCCACGTTTGAGCAAATGGCGAGGCACTAGTTTGATTCGTTTTGTACTAAACCTAGTGCTGATTCCTTTGCTCACTCTCGTTCTCATTGTCGATTTTGTAGGTGAGAGGCATGGAGGGCTTTTGGTTGATCGGCTCCGGCTGCTCTCGACACATGACCGGAGATCGATGGTGGTTCTCCAGCCTCACCCCGGTGATGACCAAAGAGTACATCTTTTTTGGGGGTAATGGGAAAGGTAGAGTGCTTTCAGTGGGCACGGTGAAGGTGAGTGAGTCTGTGACTCTTAGGCGTGTTTCTCTTGTCAAGTCTTTGGGGTACAATCTTCTCTCTGTCTCCCAACTTCTTAATGACGGTTTTGAAGTCCGTTTCAAAACGGGCTGTTCTCGTGTTTTGGATTCTCGAGGCCATCTTGTGTGTACAATCCTTCCCGAGGGTCAAATTTTCAAAGCCCATTTTTCTCAAAATGTTGGCTCTTCACGTTGTTTGGTTGCTCGTGTTTCGGCGGAGCTTTGGAAATGGCATAGAAGACTAGGTCACTTGAGTTTTGACTTGTTGTCACACTTGACGGGCTAGGATTAGTCTGAGGTTTGCCAAAGTTGAAATACCAAAAGGATTTGGTATGTGCTCCATGTAGGCATGGTAAGATGGTCGCCGGCTCTCATGCGCCTCTGACATCCGTTATGACAGAGAGGCCATGCAAGCTGTTCCATATGGACTTGGTTGGTCCAGCTCGTGTTTGCTCAGCGGGTGGAAAATGATATGTCCTTGTGATTGTGGATAACTATTCTCACTATGCTTGGGTCATCTTTTTGGCTGACAAGGGGGAGACATTTGGTTTTGTGAGAGATCTGATCCTGAGGTTGAAGAACAAGAGACATGGAGATGTTGTTCGAGCTATTCGTAGCGACAATGGCAGTGAATTTAAAAACTCTCATTTCAAAACCTTTTGTCGTGATTTGGGTCTCAAACATCAGTATTCTTCTGCCCCATGTGGATTGTCAGAATGGTATGGTTGAGAGGAAAAATCGTTCCCTGTGAGATGGCTCGAATGATGCTTGATGAGCATAGGACTCCGAGGAGATATTGGGCTAAGGCGGTGAATACCTCTTGCCATGTTGGGACTGGATTTTTCTAAGAGCCTTCTTCAACAAGACGTGCTATGAGCTTATGCACGGGCGAGCACCTAGAGTGAGACATTTCAGGGCTTTTGGGTGTCGGTGCTTCATTCTCAAGAAGGGCGGGTTAGATAAGTTTGATTCGAGGTCTTCCAATGGGATTTTCTTGGGTTATGCTAGTCATTCTAGAGCATTTCGTGTGCTCAACCTTGATACTAACCTAGTCATGGAGACTTGCAAGGTGACCTTCGACGAGACACAACCATGCAATTCGTCTGTCTTTGAGTGTGCAGGTGATGATGAAGTTGGCAAGAAGATCTTTTAGAACGAGGAGGAGGATGCTGGAGAGGATGATGGTGATGATAGTGAAGCTCCAGCCACGCATGTACCCTCTACTTCCACTACGACGACTACGGTGCAGGATGGTCCATCCCCTACACCGCCTATGATCCAGCAAGATCAAGTGGAAGCAGCTGCTGAGGGGGAGGTTGCCTCAAGGCGAGAGGCACCGAGGCGAGTTCAAGTTGATCATCCACCCTCGGTGATCATCGGCGACATCAATGAGTGTACGACACGGTCGAGGTCCAGAAATGCTTCTCACTTTGCTCATCCAGCTTTTGTTGCTACCTTTGAGCCGAAGGACATTGGACACACTCTATCTGATCCTAATTAGGTAAATGCCATGCATGAGGAGTTGGAGAACTTTTAGAGAACCCAAGTATGGGAGTTAGTGGAGCCACCACCAAATTGCAAACCTATTGGGACAAAATGGGTGTGGAAAAACAAAGAGGGAGAAATTGGTGAGGTGGTGAGAAACAAGTCGAGGTTGGTTGCTCAGGACTATAGTCAGAAGAAGGGGATAGACTATGAGGACACATTTGCTCTTGTAGCCCGTTTCAAGGAAATTAGGATGTTCTAGCTTTTTCTATGGCTAAAGGGTTCAAATTGTACCAAATGGATGTGAAGAGTGCCTTCTTGAATGGGTTTTTAGAGGAGGAAGTTCATGTGAAGCAACCACTAGGCTTTGAGAGTGCCGAGTTTCCCCACAAGGCGTATAGGTTGATAAAGGCATTGTATGGGCTGAAACAAGCTCCCCGTGCTTGGTATGGTCGTTAGAGGGGGTTCTTGTTCAGCAAGGGGTTTGAGATGGGCAAGGTAGATAAGACTCTTTTTCTCCTCATGCAGGGTGATGATATCCTAATTGTTCAGGTACACATGGATGATATTGTCTTTGGCGGCTCGTCTGCCTGTTTGGTTGCAAGGTTTGCAGAGGATATGAGCAAGGAACTCGAGATGTCTATGATGGGAGAATTGCATTTCTTTCTTGGGCTTCAGATCAAGCAGGTGAAGGAGGGAACCTTTGTACATCAAACCAAGTACACGAAGGACATCCTCAAGAAGTTCAAGATGGACAATTCGAAGCCCTTGTCGACATCGATGAGTACGACTACAGCGCTTGACGTGGACGAGGACGGAGATCCCGTGGACCAGAAGGAGTACCGGAGCATGATTGGCTCTCTCTTGCACTTGATGGCGACGAGGCCGGACATCCAATTTTTTGTGTGTCTATGTGCTTGTTTTCAGGCGTCGCCGAGGACTTCACATCAGCAGGCCGTCAAGTAGATCTTCAGGTATCTTCAATACACTCCTGAGCTTGGTCTTTGGCACTCGACGTCCTCTTCTCTTTCACTTCTTGGTTTTTCGGATGCCGATTTTGCGGGATGTCGAGTCGATAGGAAGTCGACTTCGGGAACTTGTCAGTTTTTGGGTTCCTCACTTGTTTCTTGGTCTTCTCGCAAATAGTCTAGTGTAGCTCAGTCTACCACAGAAGCCGAGTATGTTGCTGCCGCTAGTTGTTGCTCCCAGCTGCTTTGGATCACATACAGGCTGAGTGATTTTGGTGAGGTGTGTTCCCATGTGCCTCTCATGTGTGATAGCACGAGCGCCATTAGTGTTGCCAAAAATCCCGTGCTTCACTCCAGAACCAAACACATAGAAGTGAGGGACCACTTTCTTAGAGATAATGTTGAGAAGGGAAACATAGACCTCATTCATGTACCCACCGAAAAGCAGCTTGCAGATATCCTAACCAAGACTTGGGACCAAGCTACATTTGCTCGTTTGCGAGGAGAGCATGGAGTTGTTTTTCCTTTCTGAGCTTTGGTTGGGAGGGTTGATGTACATATGCATGTTGCATTTTTTCATTTTTGCATCTTATCATGTTTGCATCTTTGTATCATAGACTGCATTTGTATCATATGTCGTAGAGATGTGCTTCTCTCATATGCTTTGATCACCATGATATGCTAGAGATGAGATTATGATTTGCTTGTGATGCTCATGAGATATATAGCTATGCTCTTGGTAGATTTGGGATATATATGCTTGTGAATGGCTTTCTTTTGTAAAAATGTTATATAATCCTCTCTTGTGTGTAGAATGCCTCATGTTCATTTTGGGTGCTTAGGGCTTTATACTGCTTAAATTGTGCTTGGAACCATGTTTTTTCATTTGGGATCAAAGATCCATTTGTCATCATGAATGTTTATCCTACATGCTACCTTGTGGAGAAGCCTAAGCTTCTTTTTGCCGCAAAGGCACTTCATGTACCATGTCTAACTTGTAAATCATGAAAATGGTATGTGAGATGCCTACGCTTGAAAAATGTGCTTCCATGTCTAAAATGTTTTAAATTCCTTATCTTGGGTGCTAAATCGTTGCATGATGTTCACGAATGAGAAGTCTCATATCTAGAAGTGGACACATGGCTCGGTGGCTTTGACATGACATGAGATAGCTTGTAGGTGTTTGTGATGACGTTGTGATGAAAATGGATGACCTTGCATGAAGTTTGTGAGTTATATGTTGTATGTGCTCCTTTTGATCATGTTTAAGTCCCATGCTCATTAGAGGGAATTTTTTGTGGAAAAATTCTTCATTTTGATCATGGCTATATCACTTGCTTATATGTCCCTTTCTATCTTGTTGGCGATGCTTGTGCTCAAATTGTGGCTATCTTGCTTGTCTTTGTCTCATTTTTAGCATGTTGTGGTGCTCTTTGTATTTTTGAGAAGCACATGCTTGCATTTGTAGACTTGATTCATGCATTACCAACAAGGGGGAGGAAAGTACCCAATTCATGTTTCCAGGGGGAGTTTTGCATCAAGGAAAGAAAAATTGGGAGAAATGAATTTGTTTAGGGGGAGCTTGCATTCATGCATTTGGGAGCTCTTTTTCGCCTGGATTTTAGTTGTGCTCTTTTGCCGATGGTGTCGATCCCTTTTGCCTCACCTTGAGGAGTCGGCATTTTTTGGAGCATTTTATCTCGGTTGTGTCGAGCCGTTGCCCTTGCCTTAGGGGACCGAGATCTTTCTCACACAAGTGGTCTTTTCTTGGCTTTTGTTTGGATTTTGATCACTTGTCTGAGTTTTTCTTTCATCTCTTTTCTTTTTCTCTTTTCTTTGAATTGGTGTTGACGGTGTATTTTGGTGCACCTAGCATGTTCATTACGCTTTGGTTTGGATTTGATTATGGAACTAACCCGCCACTAGGCACACTAATCATATAACAAGTTCATCTTTGTGCATGCATTTGGAAGTGTTGTGTTTATGTAGGAAAACATGGACATAAAGGACGGATTCGCAACAAGTTCAAAGGAGCATTTACGGAGTCTTGTTCGTGTTCATGAGCTTGATGAAATCACCTCCAAAGGTGGCAAGGACCGAAGTGCTATGAGGAACACCCCCGGGGAATGAAGCGTAAAAGATCGAACTTCATGCGAAGAGAACCTCCATCTTGGACGCGAGGATAACATCATCAAAATCATGCAAGTGGAGGGGGCAAAGTACATAAATGCATAAGTACCCACGGAGCAAAAGGGGCGACCGAACCGGGCCGAAAAGGGCCCAGGCCGGTCGGTCCAGGCCGGCCGGCCCAGCCCTGTTCTGGCACCGGTTCGGTCCTGTTTTCCTTGCCCTCGAAGGATCTTCAACCCTAAAAGCCCCGAGGCGCCGCCAACACCGAGGAGGGGAGTCATTCGCACCAGAAGGCCATCCACAAGCTAGAGAGAGAGGAGGAGGATCTCCGGCGGGAGATCAACCACCTCGAAGGAAGCACCCTCTCATGGAGAAGAAGGAAGACACCGGCGGAAGGGAAACCATGATCAACGGTGCCAATATCAGCACCTTGATGGGGTAATCTTCTCATTCGTCCATGGGTTGTAATCGATCTTGAGATGTAATCGCACTTTGTTGGTTTATCTATCTATCATCTTGTGTTGAATATACTTTCATACTTAAGGTTAGCTACCATGCCGTAAAGGCAGTATAGGCCTCAATGCTTCCTTGGATCCATTCAATACGCCGTGTCCGTGAAAGGTCTAGTCATGAATACCTTCGCATAGTGACAGTACGAGAGGAGGGAAAGGGCGAAATCGTGGTCACAACCCCCGATAGATTAGATTGGTTTTCATGTCTTTAAGCGATTGCATGCTCTAGTATCGTAGACCCGTGGGTGAGTGTCTTTTATCTTGATATCTTAATCATTCTCTCTAGTGTAGTTTAGTTGTTTTCTAGCATAATAATAGTTAGGGTTTTAGTAGCTAGTGTGTCGTTGTAGATCGAACGCTTGTAATCCCCTTGCTCCGCGGATTGACAAGAACCTTGGGAATCCCGTGGTGAAAAAGGTGTGGGGTCCGTACGCTTGCGGATCGTAGAGGGATACGTCTTTTATCCGTCAACAAGCCCCTTTTTCTGGCGCCGTTGCCGGGGAGCAAGCTAGTTTACATCGTTTGGTTTGCATCTAACTTAGTTTTATATTTTGGTTTATCTTTCATTTTCTTTATCTAACATATATTATCTAGAAAAACACTTGTTTCGTTTTTGTTTTTGTTTTTATCTTATTGTCTAGATGGCGTTCGTTAATCAACCCGTGGAAGAACTGGAGAAATCATTAAGGGATTACGCTAGCCCTCGATGTGAAGACATAAAAGTACAAGAGTCGGATTCGAAGCTCGAAGCGACCAAGTATGAGATTAAATCCAAGATCATCGAGATGGTGGCGGCGAACCCATTTGAAGGGATGGTTACGGAGAACCCATATAGACACATAAGGGATTTCACGACAATATGCAACACGGTGCGTCAAGAAGGAGTGCCCGATGAATGGTTCAAATGGAATCTCTTTCCCTACTCACTTGCCGGCAATGCAAAGACATGGTATTCGGTTGCGTCCTTTGAAGTTGAAGGCAATTGGAACAAGTTGACAAAGAAGTTTTGCGAGAAGTTCTTTCCAATTAGCAAGGTTCAACATCTAAGGAGGCAAGTGATCACTTTCATGCAAGGAGAAGAGGAAGGTATAGACCAAGCCTGGGATAGGTTTAATGGATTGATCGAACAAGGACCAAAACTCGGCTTCACCGGTGACGTACTCTTGCATACATTTTTCTTTTCCCTAACCCCTAGTTGCATGCAACACGTCGAAATGTGTGCAGGTGGGGATCTCATGGAGAAAACACTCACGGAAGCCACCCAACTTCTACAAAAAGTTAGTAAAGCGGCTGTCATGCGAAGAGATTGGGAAACAAGACTTGCGGAAGAGCCGGAATACAATTCAAGGAAGAAGAAGTGTGCTGATTTTTCTAAAGAGGCAACCCCGGAAGTCACAAAAGAGGAACCAATCATGGAAAAGTTTGAACAGGAACACATCAAGTCAACTACACCAAGCGTCGACTTCGCCACACCAAATGAGACGAACAAGAGAAGCATGTCAAGCGCGAAGCCACTAAGGGAGTTCGAACCAATGGATTGGGTTCCTATCGATTACGGAGAAGTATTCGACAAGAGAAGACCATTCCGTAATCAAAATGGATTGGAGAGAGCATTGGAAGTGGATTTCCCACCGGAGAAGAAAGCGGAAAATTCATACGACCTTGAAACCACCGGGGAGATCTTCCAAAAACTCTTCGGAGATGATATAGTGGATCCGGAACATATTGCCGAGGTGAAGAGAATCATGGGGATCAAGCCCGAAGCATCACCATACGCTCGCCTTGCTGAAATTTACGCGATAGGATCCGAAGAAGAATAGAAGACGACACCACACTTGAGTTGCGAGATCAACGGAGTTCAATGCAAAGCTTTACGCGACATCGGAGCCCAAGTAAGTGTTCTATCTTCTAAAATTTATGATAAAGTTCAAGATTACAACCTAGACTTAGCTCCAACATCAATGAAATTAATTATGGGAGATGGTAGAACTATCAAACCTCTAGGTATTGCTTGCAACATGAAACTACATACCAACCGATTTCTTTGTTATTGATGCTTACCATAGTAATCATGATCACATAATCTTAGGTAGGCCTTTTCTTAAGTTGGTTGATTCCGTGTTAGATGCCGGAGAAGGCAAAGTAACAATGAACCTTAATGGAACAAAGTACACATATAACTTTCTTCGTGCTTCTAAACACCTTACACCTTTTCCTCCCGAAGATGAAGAAGTAGAAGAGATAGATAATCTTTGTTTTGTTGAAACCCTTAGAGACCCGCTGCAAAGAGCGATGGAAAATCAAATTAGTAATCAACAAGATGAAGAACTAGAGGAAGCAACAAAAGGCTTTGAGACGCATGATGGTAGTGTGGAGGAAGAGAAATTCGAAGACATAGGAGAAATCAAACCCGAGGAGCCACAAGTGCCCGAGGTAGACCTTAAACCTTTGCCCAAGGGATTAAAATATGAATTTTTGGGCCCAGAAAAAACTTATCCAGTCATTGTGAGCGACGAGTTGAGTCCCGAAGAAAATGAAGCGTTGCTGATTTTATTAAAAAAACATAGGAAGGTGATTGGATATTCGATTAATGATCTCAAAGGTATTAGCCCAGCCTTTCGCACTCATCGTATACCGAAGGAAGACCAGTGTAAGCCCATAGTGGACCACCAAAGGAGGCTAACTCATGCCATGCGAGAGGTAGTAAAGAAAGAGGTTATCAAGTTACTTGATGCCAGAATCATTTACCCAGTTCCGCATAGCGAATGGGTGAGCCCGGTACATTGTGTACCAAAGAAAGGAGGTTTGACCGTGGTGAAGAATGAGAAGAACGAATTGATACCGCAAAGAACCGTGACCGGGTGGCGGATGTGTATCGATTATCGTAAGCTTAACAAAGCGACGAAGGAAGATCACTTCCCCCTACCGTTCATTGATGAGATGCTCGAGAGGTTAGCAAACCACGCTTATTTTTGCTTTCTCGATGGATACTCGGGGTTCATGCAAATTCCCATTCACCCAGAAGATCAACATAAGATAACGTTTACGTGCCCTTACGGAACGTTTGCATATAGGAGGATGCCCTTCGGCCTATGCAACGCTCCGGCCTCTTTTCAACGTTGCATGATGGCCGTGTTTTCGGAATTCATCGAAGAAACTGTTGAAGTGTTTATGGATGATTTTTCCGTTTATGGGAAGACATTCATGGATTGCTTAGCAAACTTAGAAAAGGTCCTTACGAGGTGTGCGGAGGTAGATTTGGTGTTAAATTGGGAAAAGTGCCACTTCATGGTTAAACAAGGTATAGTGCTCGGACATGTTATATCCGAGAGAAGCATTGAAGTGGACAAGGCTAAGGTAGAGACGGTTGAGCAAATCCCACCTCCTACGGATGTTAAGTCCTTAATGAGCTTTCTAGGCCATGCCGGATTCTATAGAAGATTTATCAAGGACTTCTCGAAGATCACTAAGCCTTTAACGCATCTTCTTCAAAAGGATGTGGCTTTCGACTTTGATGAGAAGTGCCTAGTGGCATTCCGGACCTTGAAAAATGCACTGGTGAGTGCTCCGATCAATTAACCTCCGGATTGGAGCCAACCTTTCGAGATCATGTGTGACACAAGTGACTACGCCGTAGGCGCGGTTTTGGGTCAAAGAAAGGAAGGCCGAGTTCACGCCGTTTACTATGCTAGGAAAACTCTTAGTGGGGCGCAATTAAATTATGCCACTACAGAAAAGGAGTTGCTAGCAGTGGTATTCGCTTTCGAAAAATTCAGATCTTACATCATGAACTCGAAGGTCATTGTTTACACCGATCACGCAGCTATCAAGTATCTCTTGGCTAAGAAGGAAGCTAAACCACGTTTGATTCGTTGGATCCTTCTTCTCCAAGAGCTTGATGTTGAAATTCGTGATAAAAAGGGGGTGGAAAATGTTGTGGCCGATCATTTGTCTAGGATGATTCGTGGACAAGATGATAATGAGCCCATAGAAGACAAGATGAGAGATGACCACCTCTGTAGAGTGCTTGATAAAGACACATGGATGATCGATATCATTCAAGCAATTCGAAAGATGCCTCTCGATCATCTAGATAAAAACACTCAAAAGGAGATAATCTCCGAAAGTAGGAAATATTTTTGGGATGCACCATACCTCTTCAAACTTGGCAATGATGGAGTAATGAGAAGATGTGTGCCAAGAGAAGAGCGGGTTGAGATTCTAAGGAAGTGCCACTCGGCGGAGTACGGTGGACACTATAGCGATTTTCGAACCCAAGCAAAGTATGGTCGAGCGGATTCTATTGGCCGGAGATGCATGAAGATACTAAAAGATATGTTGCATCATGCCTCGAATGCCAAAGAACTGGAAACATCTCTCAAAGAAATTCTATGCCTTTGAAATACAACTTACAAATCGACATATTCGATGTATGGGGTATAGACTTCATGGGGCCTTTTAAAAACTCATTTGGATTTGAGTATATCCTTGTTATGGTTGATTATGTATCCAAGTGGGTAGAGGCAATACCATGTCATAAAGCTTCCACGGAGGAGTCCATTACTATGATCAAGAACGAGATTTTTCATCGTTTCGGTACACCGAGAATCTTGATAAGTGATGGAGGAACTCACTTCACCGGGAAGAATTTCAAAAAGTGCTTGTCCAAGTTGGGGATTGAACATAGGGTCTCTACGGCCTATCACCCACAAACCAACAGACAAGAGGAGACGTCAAATAGGCAATTAAAAAGAATACTCAACAAGACCATAGAGAAGGGAAGCAAGGATTGGTCAAAGAAATTAGACGGAGCTGTATGGGCTTATCGAACGGCGTTTAAAACATCGATAGGTATGACCCCTTATCAATTCGTCTATGGAAAAGCTTGCCACCTTCCGGTTGAGTTGGAACATAAAGCCTATTGGGCGATTAAAGAGATGAACCTTGATCTCGATGCCGCGGTGGTGAAACGAATAATCCAAATAAGCGAGCTAGAGGAGTTGAGGTTGAAAGCATATGAAAATGCAAGCATATATAAGGAGAGAATCAAAAGGTGGTATGATAAAAGATTAAAGAAAAACGAATTTAAAGAAGGAGATAAGGTCCTCCTCTACAATTTGAGGTTTAAAACCTTCGGAAAAGGGAAATTGCAAAGCAAGTGGGACGGACCTTATGTTGTGCATTCGGTGTTCTCCAATGGAGCGGTAACCATTATGGATATAAACGGCGATCAATTTGTGGTGAATGGACAGCGGCTTAAAGTTTACTACGAACCCGACGTCATGCCCCTTCACCATGTTGACGTCTTCACCATGGAGGAAGAGCCCGAACGTCCCGCCTAGGACGAAAAACAAGGCATCAACTTTTGTAAATATTTTTTCTTTTAGTTTTCTGGAGTTTTTCGCGAAGATTTACTGGGCCAACTTTTTCCCATGGGCTAACGAAGAAAAGATAGGGAAGTGTGCGAAAAACTGGACCGGCCCGGCCCCCGAGGCAGGGTGGGCCGGCCGGCCCAGGCCGACCGGCCCAGAGGGCTCCGGCGGCCGATGACGCCGAATTTCGCCCGAATTGCTCCTTTTTGACTTCCTTGTTTGGTCGGAAAATTTTAAGGGAAGTGTAAAAAAGGAAAATAAGGTTCCCAGGGCTTTTCTCTCAGGACTATTTACTTGGCCGAATTGGGAGCTCGAGGATCAAACCGTTCAAGCAATATTTTGCACCCTTGTAGCAGCCATTGTGCCCTCAAGAAGCTTAGAGTTGAAGCTAGAAGCCAAGAAGCCATCGATGGAGGAGGCGATGCGATGCGAGCTCAAGCTACCCGTCAAGAGGACAGCACGCATCCGTTGCGGAGGGCGTGTCCCGACCGGAGCTCTTGCATCTCGCAACCCCGTCGAAGGAGAGAAGGTCCCTACGCCCATTCGAATGTCGGCACGCATCCAAGGCATCAAGCGCAAAGACTACAAGGAGGCGTCGCCAGAGCCTAAGGATTATGGGGGTAGCGACTACTCCGACGATCGTAGCCCGAGCTTGTGGGCGGCCGCCGGAAGAGATGATGACGATTGGGATGAGCAGCCCAAGGAAAGGACTCCCGAAGGCCCCAACGGCGACGGCAACGACGGCAATGATGGCAACGAAGGCGATGACAATGGAGGTGGCGACGACGGCGGTGACGATGGTGGAGATAATGGTGTCGGTGCGGAATGTGGTCCCGACACTAACCAGTAATAAGTGCCGAGGTCTCTCCCTCAATGGTCGATGCTAAGCAATAAAAGACACAGAGTTTTATCCTGGTTTCGGCCGAGGGGTCGTACGTCCAGCAGTGGTGTGCTCAAGGCACTATATTGCTCAGCACCGGGGGTGCCTGTAGTGGGGCGGCTACAAGCAAGGCGGGAGAGGAAGCATGGCTTCCAAGTCCCAGGTGGAGAGGCTGAAATGTTGTGGGAGAATTGGAGAGCAAGTGTGTGGTGCGACCTGTCTCGTGTTGTGTTGTGTTGTGTCGTCTCCCGTCGTCGTGTGTCGTTGTTCGTTGTCCCCCGCGGCAGAGGGGTTCGTTTTCCTTTTATAGACCAAGGAGAGAGCGAATCACATGCGTGCCGCGCTATTTAGCTACGTGAGGGAGCGTGACGTGCTGTGACGTAGAGTAGGCGGCCGCCCGGACGACCCTTGCAGCGATCCGGCCATCATGGCGTATCTTGTACCCGAACAGTGGCGGCTTCGAGGGTAGAGGGGCAGCGGACGGCTGTGATGTCTTCAGACGCGCTCGAGGGAGCTGCTGACGTCGGTCCGTACGGGGCACAACGGCAGGTAAGGCGGCGTCCCGTTCCCGCACGCTCCACAGCGCTGGAGCTGTTGCCACAGCGCCCGGCGTGGGTTCGTATGCACGGGGGCGGCAGCCATGCGGGTTGCGGTGGCGGGGATGGCGCCCCGCCGGCCTAGCGCCTCCAGCTAACCCTGCAAAGTCACAAGAGAGCAAATCGAGGGTGCGGCCAGCCCCCCTTCGAGGGCTCGGCGCGTTAGCCGTACCGGAGTAGGCGGCGCAGCGTCACGGGACCGGCGCCGGCCACATCGCACAATCCCCCACAGTGGCAGGGATGGGTTCCCTCCTGGGGAGTTGGTGCGATGGCACCGGGGCGCGAGCCCCAGGCACATGATGGCGCCGCCCCGCCGTTATCAGGGCATTAAATGCCCGCGTACGAGAGCAGGCGCGCGCGTGCGGAGCGCCCTCGAGCGAGGCGGACCCCATTCGAGGGCGGAGCGGACCCTCGAGCGAGGCGGGCCCGCTCGAGGTAAGCGCACCCCCTAGAACGGGGCGGAGCCCGCCCGAGGGAGGCGCGCACCCTCGAGCGAGGCGAAGCCTGCTCGAGGGGATCTCTGAGTGGGCCGCCTTGGTGGGCCGTTGGGGCCACCGCGGCGTGGGCCATGCCCTGCATGCTTAAGCGAGGCGTGTTTGGCTTTGGCCTGTTGTGGGTTTTAAGTGGGTATTCCCCAGTTGTTTAAGGGGACCCCTAGGGCTGTCCCCGACAGTAGCCCCCGAGCATCTGTGGGTTTGCCATTGAGGCTACCGCAGATGCTGGAGCCTACTGATAGGACGTTCTTCCCTCCTGGTCTTGCGAACGCTTTCCGTGGGGCCGCGTCAGCGGACCCGCGGGTCTAGCCCCCGAAGCCCTGCAGGAGCGTGGGTGCTCCTTAGGGGTTGACCGCGAGACTTGGCCAGAGGGCGTGGTACACGTTTCAACCGGCGTCGGCAATGTCTCAGCCAGCTTCGGTGACGCACGCGCTGCTGGCACTATCTCCGGCGGGTGCAATTCAGGAGGTGTAGCCGTGCGTCAAGCCCCCGAGCCTGGGCCCGTTCAAGGCGATCGGGTAGAGCTTTACGACTTGTTTTTTAATGCGCCCTCGCCGTCCCTCCGCGGGACGGAGGGTGAGGTTTCCGCAACCCCCATCGGTCGGGTCGCGGATTGCGGATTCCTCGTTGAGCTGTTAGTGGGTGGCTCGAGTGGACGCCCATGCCCCGTTCGATAAGGGTAGGCTGCGTGGTCCAGAGACACGACCATTGAAGCGCTTGCGTGGGTTTGCTAGGTGGGGCTCGGTCCCGTTCGCTAGGGACCGAGGGCGCGGAAGCTCTCCCTCGGTGGGATCCCCCGGCTAGCTGCCCTCGCTGGCTCTCGAACACGACATGTGGGGCACCCTCGAGCCGGCGGGCTCGAGGAACGGCTCGAATGCGCGTGCCCTCGTCGTCCCTGACTCTGGTGATCTGGGGCGCCTGTTCGAACCCGTCGAGGGTCAGGCTTCGAACCTCTGATCAGTAGGGCCGTGCGGGGTGGCGGCTAAGCGCTCCCGGCCTGGCATCTGCGAACCTTCGAGGGGCCTGGGCGAGCCGGCCCTCGAGGCGCTGATCAGTAAAGTGGTGCGGGGTGGCGCTAAGCGCTCCCGGCCTGGCATCTGCGAACCTTCGAGGGGCCTGAGCGAGCCGGGCCTCGAGGCGCTGATCAGTAAAGTGGTGCGGGGTGGCGGCTAAGCGCTCCCGGCCTGGCATCTGCGATCCTTCGAGGGGCCTGGGCGAGCCAGCCCTCGAGGCGCTGATCAGTAAAGTGGTGCGGGGTGGCGGCTAAGCGCTCCCGGCCTGGCATCTGCGATCCTTCGAGGGGCCCGGGCGAGCCGGCCCTCGAGGCGCTGATCAGTAAAGTGGTGCGGGGTGGCGGCTAAGCGCTCCCGGCCTGGCATCTGCGATCCTTCGAGGGGCCCGGGCGAGCCGGCCCTCGAGGCGCTGATCAGTAAAGTGGCGTGGCATTGGTGCTCGCGTGTCTATTTTGTTTCAAACGGGCCCCGAGGTGACCTTCTCACGCCTGTACCCTTTCGAGGGCTGAAATTTTCCGAGCCAGGAGCCCGTGCCGCTCGAGGGTTCTCCTTACTTGGTAAGGAGCCGGGCCATTTAATGCTCCTCAGTCGAGGCTGTGACTTCGCGTCGCGGCCGCGCCTTTTTAGGCGCCACGGCCACGCGTGTAGTGGGCGTCGTGGGCAGGCGGACGTGACCGCCCGCCACGCGCCCCTCTCGTTCTTCGCCGTGATGATGGCCTGTTTGCGGTGGCGTGGCCGCCGCGGTCGTGGTGGGGCCCGCCCGTCAGCGAGAAAAAGATTCCCTGCAGTTAATGCGCGCGGGACGTGCGCCCCGGAGGGCACGCCCACGGCTTATAAATCTGAGGGGAGGGAAAACGGCGGTTTTTACCTTAGCGTTCCGCCATTCTTGCCCCCCGTGCTCTCGCCTTCGTTTTGCTTCCGCCACCGCGCCCCTTCGCCATTAGAGCTCTTCTTCTTCTTCTTGTCCTCCGCTCTCGGATCCCTTGTCCTTTCTCATGGCGCCGCTTCCACCCCTCACGATCCTGGACCCGTACGCATGGGAGCGGTCGTCGGTGAATCGGCTGGCCCTCAACGACCTGGTCTCCACCGGCCAGCTGGCGGCGAACTAGGAGGGCCGGCCGGCGGAGTGGATCGTGCCACCGGCGGGGGACCACGCGCCCAACCCACCGGAAGGCTACGTGGTGAGCTTTATTCGCTTCCACGAGCGCGGCTTCGCCGCGCCGGTGAGCCGCTTCATGCGGGCGCTCTGCCACCGCTACGGCGTGGAGTTGCACAACTTCGCGCCGAACGCGATTTCGCAGGCGGCCACGTTCGTGGGCGTCTGCGAGGGGTATCTAGGGATCCCAGTGAATTGGGAGCTCTGGATACACCTCTTCCGCGCGGAGTTGTTCACGCAGCCGACGACGGAGCAGAGGACCTGCCGCGCGGTGCCCGCCGGCGGCATGTCGCTCGCCCTGCGGACGCAGTACAAGGACGACTACATCCCTTGTACCATGACGACCAACAACGCCGGCTGGGAGCGGGGGTGGTTCTACCTTCGCAACGCCGAGCCCGGCCTCCCCCCTACACCGGTCTGGTGCTCCGGGAGTAGCCCAACTCTTGGGGCCACGGGGTGTCCACGGTCCAGCATCGGAGGCGGCTGGACTCACTCCTGGCCGCACTGAAGAACCTGGCTACGCGCGGGCTGACCGCGGCAGGCGTCCTCGCCTTCCTCCACCACCGGCGGATCGTGCCTCTGATGGAGAGGCCGCTCTGCATCTTCGAGATGACGGAGGCGGCGGACCCCGTCGCGCTGGCGAGGTCGCGGATGCTCCCGACCCCCCTCGAGCGGGGGTATGCGCTCACACGGGCGCGGAGCGCCGTCGACACTCGGATGCTGCGCTAAGACCGGTCCCCGTGGGACCTCGAGATGCTCCCCACCGGCCCGCTGGTAAGTATGATTCTTGGACCTCTTTTTGTTCTTGATGATGCTCCTGGCTCCTAACGCGCCTTTGACGTTCTCGCCTGCAGATGGTGAGCCTGAGCGCCGCGATGTCCGTTCCGCCTACCCCTGACTCCCGCGCGCTCGGCCGGGCGGTGCAGCAACGGGAGCGGGGAGCGGGCGGCGCGCAAGAGGGAGCGCGCGAGGCGGCACCGCGAGCGTCGCGAGCGGTGGAGCGAGGGAGCACCGCGCCGCGCGAGCAGCGAGGGGCTCTCCTCTCCGGGGACCGAGGGAGTATTCGTCCTCGGAGGAGGACGAGGAGGAAGAAGCCGGGGGCGGGGCCCCTCCGATAGGTGGGAGCCTCGCGCCCCCGTCGCCGGGAGCCGGCCCGGCGGCAAGGGCGGCATCGCCCGGGGGGCGGGCGCGGCGGCGCCCGCCGCCGGCAATCAACAACGGGGCGGCGCGGGCCGCGGAGGCGCGCGGCGCGCGCCGCGGAGGCGCGCGCGGCAAGCGCACCCGCACGCTGGGGCGGGGCTCATGCGTGCGGCGGAGACGTCAGGAGGCGCGGCGACGGGCGCATCGGCCGTGCTGGCGTCATCCACCGAGGCCTCGAGGAAGAGGAAGCGCGCCTACTCCTCTTCGAGGTAAGGGGCTTGCTCTTCTGCGGGGTTGGGTTTTTTTGGCGACCAAGCGTTCTGATTATTCGTTCGTGCTTGTGCAGGGTGGTGCCGACCGTGCCTTCCCTTGCACCAGCCAAGGTGTTGAGGGCGGATGCGTCCGTTCCCACCCGGCGGCGCTCGTCGAGGGCGTCGCGGGCGGGGGCGAGCACGGCGGCGGCGGCGGGTGAGGGCTCGCGAGGGCGCGGGCGAGGCCTCGAGGCCTCGGCCGGCGGATCGCCCTGCCGCGGCGCGGCGGTGGTCGTCGAGGAGCGGCGGGCGCCGGTCGCGGCGGTTGCGCGCCGCCGCGGCGGCGCCATGGTGGAAGCACGGCCGCGGTGGCGGCCGTGGTGGAGGCGCGGCGGGCGGCGGTGGGCGAGGAGGGTGGTCGGGCGCCCGTGGTCGTGGCGGAGGCGCGGCCGGAAGCGGTGGCCGCGGCGCCGCGTCGGCGCCCGCGGCTACGAAGGCGCGAGGGGGGCGCCGGCGGAGGCGACGCACGGGCGGCCGCCGGCGGCTCCCGGCGGTGGTGGTGGAGATCCCGGACGACGACTCCCTGAAGGATCAGATGGCGACTAGAGAGGGGGGGAGTGAATAGGAGCCGGTAAAAATTCTTCCCAAAGAACCCGGCCTATGTCCTACTCAAATCCCGGTCATACACAAGCGATGGATCGAATCACGCACCAATCGCCAAGACCACGAGGTTATGGATCAACCTCTAGCCTTAGGAACGATTCCTCGAAGCACACGCGGAAGCACTAGAAAGGGGAGGAAGGAATCGAACCAAGAAGCAAAGCACACGAGCTCGGCGGACCGTCCGCGCAGGAGGGGCGGACCGTCCGCAAGAGCCGCGCGGACCGTCCGGCCGGTATCGCGGGATCGTCCGCACCCGGCCGCGGACCGTCCGCCTTAGCCGCGGACCGTCCGTTAATTTACACGAACGACCCAAAGACACCCCCATGCCACGGACCGTCCGCGGGGAGCACGCGGACCGTCCGCCTAGCACCCGCGGACCGTCCGCCCGACACCGCGGACCGTCCGAAACTTCGTCCAACCAAAAATCAAAATCACAACGGATCGAAACAAAGGACGAGCAAGAACACGAAGAACACGGGATGAACTCGGAGCCGCGCGGACCGTCCGCCCGAGGTCCTCGCGGACCGTCCGCGAGGTGCGGACGAACGAAAAATAGCCCGACCCCGAAAGTCAACTCCCCCAAATCATCATCGGATTTCCCAAACGGTTGAAGCTGTAGAGACAAGGGTTTGGGGACTTGAAAAGCGTCACACAAGGATGCTATATCCCAAAAATCTTGCCTCCTAACTCCCTAAATCACCGGGAATCGCGAATCCTTTGAGCACCTCCAAAAACTAGAGCACCGAACGAAAACTCACGAATCGAAGTGATTTCCGGCGTTTGAGGGCACAAGATCAAGCACAAAGATGCACAAGGCATCTATCCATGTTTCCCTCAAAGAAATCCGGGAAGAAACTCACTCAAATCCGCGGAATCACACCGAGAACAAAGGCACGAAAATAAGCACAAAAAGCCACGAGAAACAACCCCGAATCTTCTATACAAACCAGGAAAGATTCACAAGGTCTAGCAAGCCGCCCTAGCATCCATCCCTCTCAACAAATCTCTCATGAAGCTCTCATGCTAGCCTAGAGAAAATAGGAAGGAAAATAGCCACGAAAATGAGAAAGAGAAGGGGGGAAATGAAACCCTAAGTCCCGGAGAGCGAGCGCCATCAACACACACTCCAGGCTTATATATCAGGTCCCGCCGGAGTGGTAAATGACTCGACTACCCCTAACTACACTACTGGCGATACAACCCACGTAGGGGCATTTTGGTAATGTTTGTGGGTCTTGCCATCGGATGGCCACGCCTTTGCCGCACCCCGCGTCCTCCCGACGCAAGCCATGCGATCCCGCCGCGTGTCCTCCGCTTCGAAGCTTCCCGACACGCCCGGATCCCGTCTCCGTCGTGTTGGGCCCTCGGACTTGGTTTTTAGGCCCAAACCAAGAAACCGTCCTCTGATGGTTTTGTGGCCAAACCACCAAACCCCGCGTGCCCGGTCCGGCCTCCCGCCAAACCACTTGACTTGACCGCCACCGTGCACCGGCTCACTTGTCCATGACTTCGTCTTGCTTGTGTCGCCACCATGTGGCCCGCACCCGGCCCCGCCGTCCACCGGTCCCTCGAACCGAGCCTACTTGTCTCTCCATCTCCCGGAGGCCCCTCAAGGTCGAAGAACTTTCGCGCCCGTTCTTCACCCGCAACAACACGAACTAGGCCGCAGCCTACACCCGCGCACTAAGCCAAGAGTCGGTCCAACACCCGTTGTCAATCACTCATCACTAAGGAGCGGTCATCCACCGACCACCGGGACGCTCCCCGGTCCACAATCTCCCCCTTGATGAGTGCATTGACAACACACAACGCGAAATGAAATTCGCAGTAAAAGAGAAAGAAAGAAGAAAGAAAAACAAAGAAGCTCAACTCATGACCAAAACCGAAGAAAGGCGAAGAAAGGTCACAAGCCAAGCAAAGCACAAACCCCACACCGAAAACAAGAAGAAAGCTCCCCCGAACAAATGCCTCCCCCCGAACATGTGGATGCAAACCACAACTTCCAAATTTCAGCTCACCTTTTCTGAATTTTCATTAAGCTCACCTTTTCTCCCCCTTGTTGACAATGTATGAATCAAGGTGAAAATGCAGAAATGCAAAGCAAAGCATATAAACATCTACATGAGCTTCTCGAATAGGCCAAATCTAGTGTCAAAGGCTAAAGATGAGACAAAGATCACACGCATGAATCATAGCATAGTCAAAGCAGTGCCACAAGTAATATATGAAAATACAAGCATGTGACAAAGCAAAATTTTCAGATTTAAGCAGTTTTACCAAAAGAAGGCTCGCTTCACATGTAAAAGCCTATCCATGTCACACTTGAGCCACAAACATGCATATTACTCAAAGATCATACAAGGATATCAAATTCTCAACAAAAGATCATGGCAAACACCCATAAAGCAAAGCATGTCATGTCAAAGCTCATGAGCCATGTGTCCACTTCGGGGAGACTTCTCCACTGGTGAACATCATGCAACATGTTTTGCACCCATATGTGAAAGATAAGACATTTTAAACATAGACATGATGGATGGAGCATTTTTTTTCAAGCATTATGCACTTCTTTTCAAGATTAATTCATTTCATGGTACATGAAGTGCCTTTGCGGCAAAAAGAAGCTTATGCTCCCCCATGAATGCAACATAGGCTAAACATTCACAATGATATCCGGCCTTTGGCCCAAATGCAAGAACAGGCATCCAAGCACAATCTAAGCATGAAAAGCACATTTAGACCAAACCGTGACATGGATACACAACTACACACGAGTGGAGCAATATTTCATCAAAAATTAGTCAAGTTAAGCATTTATTTCAAAAGGGGCTATCTCACCACACATATATCTCAAATATTCCAAGAGCATAGCCTCACATCACCATTTCTCCACACATATAACCAATATCTCACAAATAGCCAAAGAGACTCAAATATGGCATATGAAAGAAGCTCATCATCCTAAAATGCAATATGACACAAATGCAACATGATATATGACAAGATGGCTATCCTACCATGGTTTATACATCAAGCAAAGCATGTATATACATCAAAATAAACATGGTATGATACATATGGTACAAAAAGGAAATCCCCCAAGAATCAACTAGAAAGGGCAACAAACCCCAAGTTCCCCCCGCAAGCGCACAAATGTAGCTTGGTCGAGAGGCTTTGTAAAGATATCGGCTAGCTGATCTTGGGTAGGGACATGGCTCAAAACTATGGTTCCTTTCTCCACATTGTTCCTCGAGAAAATGATACCTCACCTCTATATGTTTGGTTCCGGAGTGAAGCACTGGATTTTTGGCTACGCTTATGGCACCGGTGCTATCACAAAGAAGTGGGATGCGGGTGCACTCCTCACCAAAGTCTCTCAAAGTGTATGAAATCCACAACAGCGGGAGAACAACAACTCGCGGCAAGCAACATACTCCGCCTCCGTGGTAGACCGAGCTACACTAGACTCGCTTGCGGGAAGACCATGAGACCAACGAAGAACCAAGAAACCGACAAGTGCCGAAGTAGACTTCCTCTCGACTCGACAACCAGAAAAATCCGCATCGGAAAAACCATGAAGAGAAAGAGTCGAGGAGGAAGAATACCAAAGGCCAAGACCGGGGGCGGATTGTAGGTACCGAAAATCCTCTTGACGGCCCGTCGATGTGATGTCCTCGGCGAAGCTCGAAAACGAGCGCACGGACACACGCCGAACCGTATGTCCGGCCTCGTCGCCGTCAAGTAGAGGAGGGAGCCGATCATGCTCCCGTACTCCCGCCGGTCCACCGGTTCTCCGTCCTCATCCGCATCCAAAATGGCCGTACTCCCCATGGGAGTCGACATCGGCTTCACATCTTGCATCCGGAACTTCCTCGCATGTCTTTCGTGTACTTGGTTTGGTGCACAAATGTACCGTCCTTCACTTGCTTGATCCGCGGCCCGAGAAAATACCGCAACTCGCCCATCATGCTCATCTCGAACTCCCCGCTCATCTCATCCGCAAACTTGGCAACAAGGTTATGTGACGAGCCACCAAAGACAATATCATCCACGTAAATCCGAACAATCGGCAAGTCATTTCCATGCTTGAGGAGAAACAAGGTCCTATCCACGGTACCCATCACAAACCCTCTCGCTCAAAAGAAAACCTCTCAATCTCCCATACCAAGCACGGGGCGCCCGTTTCAACCCATACGAGCCCTTTTCAACCCGTATACCCCCGTGTGGGTACAACTCGCTCTCAAACCCGGGTGGTCGCTTCACATACACCTCCTCCTCTATGACCCCATTCGAAAAGGCACTCTTCACGTCCATCCGAAACAATTTGAACCCTTTAGCCACGGCAAAGGCTAGAAGGATCCGAATTGCCTCAAGACGAGCCACGGGAGCAAAGGTCTCCTCATAGTCGATCCCCTCCTTCGACTAAACCCCCGAGCAACAAGTCCGGACTTGTTCCTCACAACCATCCCATTCTCTCCCTCTTTGTTCTTCCAAACCCACTTGGTTCCTATGGGATGGCAATTTGGAGGTGGTTCAACTAACTCCCACACCCCGGTTCCTCTCAAAGTTTTCCAACTCCTCATGCATAGAATTGACCCAGTTTGCATCGGATAAAGCATGTCCAATGTCCTTGGGCTCAAAAGTAGGAACAAAAGCAACATGAGCAAAATGAGAGGAATTCCCGGACCTCGACCGTGTAGTGCGTTCATTGATGTCTCCAATGATCTTCGACATGGGATGCACTTCTTGAATCCGCCGGGGAGCCTCACGCCTCGAGACTACCTCCCCCTCAACTTCGGCTTCTCTCGCTGGTCCTCTTGTTGCACCGTCGTTGTCCATGAAGTAGACGGTCCATGCTCCAAAGTAGTCGTAGGGGAAGTAGTGGGTACATGCTCGGCTTCGGTGCGCATGGTTCTCCCCATCATCATCTCCGGCTTCATCTTTCTCCTCTTCAAAGAGGTCCTCGGCCATCTCTTCATCACCCGCACATTCAAAGCCAAGAGAAGTACATGGCATTGTCTCGTCGAAGGTCACCTCGCAAGTCTCCATGATTTTGTTAGTCTCAAGGTTAAGCACCCTATAGGCTCTAGAGTGGTTAGCATATCCAAAGAAAATACCATCACTAGACCTAGCCTCAAACTTGTCGAGTTTTCCCTTTTTCAAAATAAAGCACTTGCAGCCAAAAACTCGGAAATGACTCACTTTGGGTGCCCGACCATGCATAAGCTCATAACAAGTCTTCTTCTTGAAAGCTCTCAATAAAATCCAATTGGAAACATGACAAGCCGTTTTGACCGCCTCGGCCCAAAACCTCCTAGGGGGCTCGGGCTCATCGAGCATCGTCCTAGCCATCTCACAAGGGGTCTGTTTTTTTTTTTTCTCGGCTCCTTTTTTGGGGGGGGGCATATGGGGGGGGGTACTGTGTTTTAGGCCTCAGTGTTCCGGAAAAAGGCTTTAAAACGGGGGTTTTTGGACTCGTTGGCTTTTTTGGTTTGGGGGGTCCGGGGGGTCCTTCTAATAGGGGGGTTTGTGACTTTTATTTTTCCGTTTCAAATTGATTTGAGCTTACCCTTGAGGGGATTAACCATGGCGGTGCGGGGCTACGGGCAGGGAATAGGCCGTCGCGCGACACAACTACTCGCGTACCACGCGAGCGCGTGCGGTGCCCCGCGTGCGCGCCTTTTCTCGCTGGGCCTCCGCGCCGCTCGGGCGGCCTCCTCGCTCATCGCTCCCCCGTTCGGGGTGCGGCGGCTTCCTTCGGCGGGCCCTCGGGGCATCGTCCTAGCCATCTCACAAAGAGTCCGATTTTTCCTTTCCACGACTCCATTTTGAGGAGGCATATAAGGGGTCGAATATCGATGTTCAAGACCTAGATCACGACAAAAGGAATCAAAAGGGGGGTTTTTTGATCGCTGAGATTCTCTGGGGGCGGCCCGGGGGGGGGCCTCCAATAAATGGGGGGGGGACCCTTTATTAACCTCGCATAAAAATGTGAGGTTACTAAATATGTAGAGAACAAAATGCGGAGAGGGGCCACGTGCAGCAGACTCGGGGGGCCCACCAAGACACCCGCCTTCTTGAGACCTCTAGGCGGGTGCCCCGCCTCGCTGGAGGGGTCGCACCCCCCACCCGGGTCCCACCCCCTCCCGGGACGGGGGCCACCCCTCCACGGGCCGGGTCCCGCCCGGGGGGGGGGGGGCCCGGCGCGCCCGCTCGAGGGCTCGCTCCCCCTCGAGCGGGGCTCGCCCTCGCTCGAGGGTTCGCTCCACCCTCGGCCGGGGCCCGCCACGCTCACGGGCGCCCCGCACGCGTGCGCCGGCCCCGTACTTGGGCATTTAACGCCCCGACGCCGCAGACGGTGCCATCATGCGCCCGGGGCTCACACCCCGGTGCCGCCGCACCAACTCCCCGGGGAGGAGCCCATCCCCGCCACCGTGGGATGGACCGTGCGGCACGGCCGGCGTCGTCCCATGACACCGCGCGCACGCCACCGTACGGCTAACGCGCTCGACCCTCGAAAGGGGGCCGGCGCACCCTCGACTCTACTTTCCCGTGACCCCGGGTTA
This sequence comes from Cenchrus americanus, assembly GCA_947561735.1. Lineage (NCBI taxonomy): Eukaryota > Viridiplantae > Streptophyta > Magnoliopsida > Poales > Poaceae > Cenchrus > Cenchrus americanus. The sequence continues at coordinate 140,353,570 of OX387242.1, forward strand.
GGTGAGGGACGCTAGGCCGGTGGGTGGCCATCCCGCCACCGTAACGGCGCGGCCGCCGTACCCACGCGCGCGGGCACACGCCCGACTCCGGAGCGCACGCCCGAACACCGCAAAGCAACCACTCCACCACCGCAGCTCATTGGGAAGGAACGCCGTTCGCCCGCTCCCCGTGTCCCGTACCGGCCATCATCGCACCCCCCTCGAAGCCTATCGGGGAACGCCATCGCCACCGCCACCTCCTACCCTCGAACCGCCACTGTTCGGGTACAAGGTAGGCCATCATGGCCGGATCGCGGCGAAGATCGACCGGACGGTCGCCCGCTCTACACCATAGCACGACGTGCTCCCGCACGCAACTAGGTAGCGCGGCGTGCATGTAACTCGCCGCTCCCTTGGCCTATAAAAGGGAAGGCGAGCCCCCAGCCGCGGGGGACGGATCCAGAGGAACACAGGCGCATTGTGCACTCACTCTCTTATTCTCCCACAACATCTTCAACTACTCACCAGGGACTTGGGAGCCACGCTTCCTCTCCCGCCTTGCTTGTATTTGCTCCCACTACAAGCACCCCGTCTTGCCGAGCAATATAGTGCCACGAGCACACCACCGGCTGGACGTACGGCCCCCTCGGCCGAACCAGGATAAATCCTTGTGTCATTTGTTGCTTAGCATCGACCATTGAGGGATAGACCTAGGCGTTATCTACCGGTTAGTGTCGGGACCATATTCCGCACCGACGCTGGCGCCCACCGTGGGGCTAGCGAGCGCCTAAGGTCATTTCGCCGACTCCCTCCATGGTGATTCGCACCGAGTACCGTAGCACCCGCTACAACATGGGTAGCTCGGACCCCCTTCCGCCGGGCTCGAGATCCGCTTCGGGGACTTGAACTTCCAGCCACGGGGAATGGCTATCTCATGCGCCTCACCAACCGTGAGGAGCTACGCGCGCGGCGGGAGGCCGGTGTCCGCTCCGGTCTCCGCCGCACGCACGACACCGCGCGGGCACCCCAGCACGGATGCGCGGCGGTCCGTCGACGCCGCGACGCCGTCGCCGCCCGGGCTCCGCTCGCGCGGGCGCGGTCCGAGCGGCGGGGGCCGAGCGCGCCGCCGCCCGGCCGCGGTGCGCCCAACGTCACAACGGCCGCCACCGCCCCGGCCGGGACCGCGTGCGGTCTCGGGGACCGCGCGTCCCCATCGGGCCGCGTGGCGCCACTACGACCTACAACGCCAACGTCAACACGACAATGCGCGGGGTTCCGCCCGGTCGGCACGTCTTCGCCGCCAGGATCCCGGCACTCCGGCCAGCCGGACGAGTCGTCCCCGGGCTCCGTCGACACGATGCCGCCCGCCAACCGTCATGGGTACGCGGAGTGGGACTTCTCCGGTGTGCCGGACCCGGCCGCGTTCGGGCGCTTCCTCGACGCCACGGACTGCGGTTCCGGGCCGCTCCGACGACTCCGATCGGGAGCTACGACCCCACGCGGGAATGCCGCGCCGTCATCACCAACGACCCGGCCAACGCCGCCGTGCGGCGGCGCGGGGAGATGGGGGAAGTCACGCCGCCCCCCCCAGGGGTTGCCACGCGCCCGGCCGCGGGACCGAGCGCTCCCGCCGGGGCCGACGTCGACGCGCATACCGGCCCAAGCTCGCGAGCTCGAGGCCAAGCCGGCGAGGAGTACGGACCGTGCGGCTACTCCGCGCCTCGATGGCGGGAGAGGCCTCCGCGCGCGGCGAACGCGCGCGGGAGCTAGGCCGACAAGTCCGAGACCGCCTCAACCCCGTCCCCAACGCCGACAACGCGGATACTCCGCCGCGGGCGAGCCAAAAGCTCATCGCCGCCGCAACACCGCCGCGCGCCATGCCGCACCCTCGACCCCCGAGGCTCGAGACATGCACCGCGAGGTGCGGACCCTCCTTGAGCAAGCGGCCGTCCGGCCAAGCCGAAAGCTCGCCCTCACGCATCCGCCAACGAGGGGGGGACGCGCGGGGTGATGATCCGGCACCGGGGGCGAACCCTCGGTGCATGCGGGTCGACCCGCCGACCGAGGGACGCACGCGGCCAAGGAACGGCTCCTCGACACACGCGGAGGCGCCGGATGGCGACGCCCGCAACGTCATCAACGCCGGGCGCACCGGCAAGGCGGACGCGCGAGCGGCCGCAGGCTACCACCCTCGAAGGGGTGGGCGCTACGGCCGGCGGTGAGGATCGCTCCCCGACGCCGGAGCCCCGGGCACCCGTGTGTTCGCCGCGGGAGATCCGCACGGCGGCGTTCCCCCGCCGCTTCCGTCAACCCTCGACGATCATCAAATACAACGGGGAGACGGACCCTCGTGTTTGGCTCAACGATTACCGCCCGGCCTCGTCGGACCGGGCGGGGCCACCAACGACGAAGTGATCATCCGCAACTTGCCCCCGCATCCGGGCGATGCGGCCCGACATGGCTCGAGCACTTGCCCGCCGGCCCGGATCCACAACTCGGGACGATCTAGTCCACACTTTCGTGGGCAACTTCCGGGGCACATACGTGCGCCCCGGGAACTCCGGGATCCGCGCTCCGCACGCGAAGCCGGGCGAGTCGCCGCGGGACTTCATACGACGCTTCTCCAAGCGCCGCACGGAGCTCCCCGGCGTGGCACGGGCGAGAGATCGTGCACGCGTTCCTCGAGGGCACCACGTGCCGGGACCTTGTGCGCGAGCTGGGACGCAGCCCGCCCACGGACTCGAACGAGCCGTTCGACATTGCCACCGCTCCGCCTCCGGAGAGGAAGCCGTGGGGGGCAATCTTCGATGGCAAGAAGGGCAAGCGCTCGAGGACACGCCCGCGGAGGGCAGCGGGTCCAAGGAGCCGCGCCGCAATGACAAGCGGGGCAAGAAGGGGAAGAAGGCCGCGCCGCGAGGCGCGCGAGCGAGCGGGCGCAACGGCGGCAACGCCGAGGCCCCTCGCCGTTGACCCGGCCCGACGGGGCCCTCGACCGGCTCCTCGAGGCCCGGGGGTGTTTGACGACATGATGAAGAAGCCATGCCCCTACCACAAGACCCCCGTGAATCACACTCTTGAGCAAGGCGACATGCTCAAGAAGTTCTATGGCCGTGCCGCCGCGAAGGAGGCGAGGCCAAGAAGGATGGGGGCGACGACACGCGGTGGCTTCCCCGCCGTTGAAAATGTGTTCCTCATTTTTGGGGGACCCACTGTCGACATGTCAACCCGTAGGCGTAAGAAGGAGCGGCACGAAGTCCTCGCCGCGCGAGAGGGCGCCCCGGCCTTTCTCAACCGGGTCGAAGGATGCCATCACCTTTAGCCGGGATGATCACCCAAACCGCATCCCGAACCCGGCCGGCACCCCGGTGGTCGATCCCATCATTGGGAACGCCCGGTTTTCGAAGGTTCTGATGGACGGAGGCAGTAGCCTCAATATCCTCTTCGCGCATACATTGCGCCTGATGGGGATTGGGCCGGGACCAGCCCGCGGCCCGCACGAAGCCGTTTCACGGCATCGCGCCGGAAAGGTGTTCAACCCCCTCGGGCGTATCGATATGCCCGTCCGGTTCTGGACCCCCAAGAATTTCCGCAAGGAAACCCTCACCTTCGAGGTGGTGGGATTCAAAGGGGCCTACCATGCCATCCTTGGGCGACCATGCTATGCCAAGTTCATGGCGGTTCCCAACTACACGTACCGAAGATGAAGATGCCGGTCCAAACGGCGTCATCACCGTCGGGTCGTCGATCGAGCATGCATTCGACTGCGATGTCGAGTGCGTGGAACATGCAGAGGCGCTAGCGCTGGATGAAGCGCTGGTAAACACACTGGAGAAGATGGTCAATGACGACCTCAGCTCCGCCACCAAGCACGTCGGCACGTTCGAGGCCGCCGAGCAAACCAAAGGGGTCCCACTCGACCCATCCGCCCCCGAGGGCAAAGCATTGAGGGTCGGCACGACCCTCGATCCTAAATAGGAAGCGATGCTCGTCGACTTCCTCCGCGCCAACGCCGACGTTTTCGCGTGGAGCCCCTCGGACATGCCGGGCATCCCGAGGGAGGTCGCCGAGCACTCCCTTGATATCCTCGCCTAACGCTCGCGCTGTTCAGCAGCGGCTGCGCCGCTTCGACGAGGAACGGCGATGGGCGATCGGAGTGGAGCCGCGGAAGCTCCTCGAGGCCGATTCATCAAGGAAGTGTTCCACCCGACATGGTTAGCTAATCCGTGCTTGTAAAAAAGAAAAATGGGAAGTGGAGGATGTGTATTGACTACACCAGTCTCAATAAAGCATGTCCAAAAGTCCCTTTTCCTTTGCCGCGCATAGATCGGATCGTTGATTCCCCCGGCTGGGTGTGAACTACTCCGTTTCCTTGATGCCTATTCGGGATATCATCAAATAAAAATGAAGGAGTCCGAGCCGGCTCGCGACTTCGTTCATCACACCGTTCGGGACGTTGGTACGTCACGATGCCTTTTGGCCTCGAAACGCGGGCTCAACATATCGGCCGCATGCGGCACGTTTTTGGGGACCATATCGGGCGGACGGTCGAGGCTTACGTAGACGACATCGTCGTCAAAACCGGGAAGGCGGACGACCTGGTCGGCGATCTTGGCGTCGCATTCGACCGCTCGCGGCGAACGGGGGTCAAGCTCAACCCCGAAAAATGTGTCTTTGGAGTGCGCGGGGCATGCTCCTAGGATACATCGTCTCCCGACGGGGAATCGAGGCCAACCCCTGAAAAGGTCGCGGCCCTCGAGCGAATGGGTCCAATTCGGGACCTCAAAGGGGTGCGAAGGTGTTGGGGTGCCTTGCGCCCCGAGCCGCTTCGTCTCGAGGCTCGGTGAGAAGGGCCTGCCCCTCTACCGGGCCGCTCAAGAAGCACGAGCGCTTCTTTTGGACCGCCGAGGCCCGGGGAAGCGCTCGACAAGCCGAAGGCATCTCTCCGACGCACGCCCCAATCCTTACGCCGCCACGAGACGGCGAGCCCCTCCAACTCTACGTGGCCGCAACCACCGGGTGGTCGCGCGTGATCGTTGTGGAGCGCACGGAGGAAGGACACGCCTTGCCCGTGCGAGAGGCCGGTCTACTACATCGGCGAAGTCCTATCGGACACGAAGACGCGCTACCCCCGGTGCCCGTGTCGTTATATGCGGTAGTCCCCGCGCGGCGCAAGCTCCGCCACTACTTCGAGGCCCACCCGATTACGGTGGTCTCTTCCTTCCGTTAGGAGAGATCATTCGCAACCCTGACGCGGCGGAGCGGAATTGCCAAGTGGTCCGTGGAGTTGATGGGCGAGACGCTCGCCTACGCCCGCGCCGCAAGGCCATCAAATCGCAAATCTTAGCCGACTTCGTCGGCGAGTGGACGGACACACGAGGGGCGCACGCCGCCCCAAATTCAAGCGAGTCTTTGGACTGCGTTCTTCGACGGCTCGGTGATGAAGACGGGGAGCGGGCGCGGGCACCGCTCTTCGTGTCACCTCGGGGTACATGCGCTACGCGGTGCGCCTCCACTTCCCAGCGTCCAACAATATGGCGGAATACGAGGCCCTCCTGCGGCCTCAAAATCGCCATTGAGTTGGGCATCAAGCGCCTCGACGTGCGAGGGGATTCGCGACTCGTGATCGACCAAGTCCGCAGAAGAGCGCGAGCTGCCACGGCCGGCTAAGATGGAGGCCCTGCGCCAAAGCCGTGCGAGCCCTCGAGGACAAATTTTACGGCATCGAGCTTAATCATGTACCCGCCGGTACAACGAGGAAGCGAGACGGGCGGCAAAGATAGCGTACGGGGCGGATCCGTTCCCGAACGTTTTCGCGCGCGACATCGGCGCAGCCCTCGGTAACCATCGAGCCCTACCCCTCGAGCGACGGCGGACCCTCGGGGGCTCCTCGAATCCGGCGGGTGCGGGAGCCATGGAAGAGGACCCCTCGAGCCGAGGGCGTACGTGCTCTCCTTCTCGGGGGTACGGCTCCCCACGGCGTTTCGCAATGGACATCGAGCCGGCTCCTCGAGCGGGGGTATGCGCTCACACGGGCGCGGAGAGCCATCAACACTCGGATCTTTGCGCCGAGAGCCGGTCCCCGTGGGACCTCGAGATGCTCCCTACGGCCCGCCCGGTAAGTATGATTCTTGGCCTGTTTTTGTTCTTGATGTTGCGCCTCGCTCCGATGCACCTTTGGCGTTCTCGCCGCGGATGGTGAGCCCGAGCGCCGCGAAGTCCGTTCCGCCCACCCACGACTCCCGTGCGCTCGGCGGGCGGCGCGACGAACGGGAGCGGGAGCGGGCGGCGCGCAGAGGGAGCACGCGGGCGGCCCCGCGAGCGCCGCGGCGGCGGGACGAGGAGTACCTGCCGCGCGGCGGCGAGGGCTCTCCTCTCCGGGGACCGAGGAGTATTCGTCCTCGGAGGAGGACGAGGTGGAGGAAGGCGGGGGGCGGGTGTTGACGGTGAAAATCCGTCAACCTAGCCATGAGTTTACCTTCGGTGTTGGCATGAGTTTTATACCTTATCCATTGGTACTAACCCCCGTGGTATAACAAGTTCACGTGTGCATGTCGTTTTTGGAGTTTAATGTTTATGCAGGGATTTAGTGTTGAATGCAAGACTTTCGGGATAAGTTCATCAAGCACCTCATGACAAGACCTTGAAGCCCTGAACAAGTCATGCAATGAAGCAAACTTAACTCCAAGAAGCCGGGGACTTGATCCGAGAAGACGACAGACTCCAGGGACATGACCAGAAAAGTGCTGAATCTTGCAAGACAAGGAGTTGAGTCCAATTCGGAGAGAAACCGACGACATGGACCCACATGCGAAGGGGGAAACATCCGGGAAGCAAGGGAACCGAGCGTCGGGCAAAGGAGCCCACGGGGGCGCGGGCCTAAATGGGCCCGGGCGGCCGGCCCGAGCCGGTCGGCCCGAGCCCATTTTGGGCCCAAATCCGTCGTCCTTTGCCCTAGCCGCCAATCGGGCTATTTATAGTCCCACGGCCGAGAGCCACGCGAGAGAAGATTTCGTCTTCGGCCGCGAGGAGCAGAGAAGAGAGGGACACCATCTCGGAGAGGAGAGGGTCGAGCTAGTTGACTAGGGTTTCCCTAGCCGAGCGTGGGAACCTTGCAAGGAAGACCACGTCGGAGTTCCGGAGCTAGAAGCAAGATCCGGGAAGGATCCCGGTGGTGATCTTGTGTATGTATCATTGTTATAGTTGAATTATCAAGTTGAATCTTTTCCCGACAATCAAGTGTTTCCTCGAAGATTTCGTTTTTCGATCGGCTTTGCTTATTCCAATTCTATTCGTACGATAGATTACATAGGGTGTTCTTGTAGCCGCGGTGGCTAGAGGTACACACGGATCTTCCGAGAGAATCTCGACTTGTCTTTTGACTCGCCCTAAGCTCCCCGCATGAATAGGGATACGTTGTGACGAACGGGGGTCTCGAAAGGCGGATGTTTTCGGATTTGGACGGGAAACCACGATTTAAAGAGGCTTTTATTAAGATTCGATTTGCTACTTCTTCTCTTGCTTGGAATTTCAACAAAAGGCTTACCCCGATCCCTCTAGATCGGTTTATCTACCCAATCTTACTTTGTTTTCTCCGGTTTTTAGTAGATTAGATCTGTTTTGTGTCTTTTACTTAGATGCATTAGGTTTTTATCGAAGATTGAAGATTACTTGGCTTTAATAGATTAAGTCTTGCGTCACACATTTGTTCCACGGATTCGATACCTTGGGTTCACCACTTGAGGGAAGAAGGGTCCCTTGACTACGACGGGAGACTTGTACGCTTGCGAGTCACGAACGAACTTTGATACAATTATTAACCGTCAACAAGCCCCTTTTTCGGCGCCGTTGCCGGGGAACAAGTGATCAAGATTTGATTTTTTATTGCTTTTTTTTGTAATTTTCAGTACTGATTTTGTTTTATTTTTGCATCTACTAAATTTTGATCATCCTCAAAATACATCTAATCTAGTTTGTCTAACTCTAGTCTTTATAGATTTGTTTTGTTTTCTAGTTTTTTTTGCATACTTTGTTTATTGCTAACCCTAACGAGAGATGGACGGCTACCTCTCCAACAAACCCAATAATTTTGTGGATGATCCGGAAAAACTTTACGAGGGCTAAGGAGACGCGAAGCACATCAAGCTAAAAAGCTGGATTTTGTAGATTCGGAGTCGGAAGACAAAGGATCGCGAGGAATCTCCGAAGAATTCACCACCTCAAAGTCCGCGGGAGAATCGACCTCCACCAATGGGTGACCAACCACGGAAGAACGCAAGATCGGGGAGCTATGCACCCCAGACATCATCGACCTACCAATCTTGAACCTCGAGGAGATCGGAAGACCGTTCGAGATCAAGACCTCAACAATCCGCATGGTGCAACATTCACCCTTCACCGGCAAAGAGGATCCGAACCTTCACCTCCAAGCATTCATTCAACTATGTCAGACTTTCAACATGGATGGGGTGACTCAAGATCAAATGAGGGCAAGGCTTTTCCCGTTCTCACTACTCGGGAAGGCTTTGCAATGGTTCCACTCTCAACCGGCGGAGACGGTGCAAAATTGGAACACGTTGATGAAGGCTTTCATGAAGGAATACTACTCACCGGGTAAAACTCAAAGCTTGCGTAATAAGATTGCCACCTTTGTTCAATATCCTATAGAAACTATCTCGGAGGCATTCGAGCGCTTCAACGAGTACACCCGGGCGGTTCCACATCACAAGTTCCCGAAAGAAGACCTCGTGCAAAAGTTCTATCAAGGACTCACCATGGCGTCAAGGACGATCATCGATGCATCAGCGGGAGGATCTATCATCGAGCTTACACCGAAGGAAGCTTTCACGCTATTCAAGAAGGTCGCGGATAATGACACGTGGGCGTCATCCGGCGCCTACACCGGCTCAACCCATGGGGAACGTCAAAGGAGTCTTGCAAGTGGAGAAGGAGAACATACTTGAAGGAAAGATCGACTCGCTCATGAGGAGGTTGGAGAAGATGGAGATAGAAAAGAAAGAGGCTCAAGACTTGAAGGCCGCCGAAGCAAGGTCCACATGCGAAGAATGTGGAGAGTATGGCCATGTCCGCAAAGATTGTCGGAGGAAGCCAAAGCGCTCGACTACATGAGGAAGGGAGAATTGCCGAACTTCCGCTACGGGCAAGGTAGGCCTCAATTCAATGCAAGCTCATCTATTCCTAACGCGGTTCCGCTTCGTATACAAGCGAAGGAGTTCATGGATGAGCAAGCTAAGATCAACAAGGACACCGTCACCAAGTTCAAGACCATAGACAAGGTGTTGGAGAACATCGATAGCAAAGTGACGGAGGTCGGAAGTTCCAATCATCAAGTGCTCAACATGATGAAGATGCTCGAGACGCAAGTTGGACAACTTGCGGGGCGCCTCACTAATGATGAAGGGAAGCTTCGGGACAACCCAAATGTCCCGAATCGGCGAAGGCCATTCAAACGCGTTCGGGGAAGGAGACCGAAGATCCGGAACGTTCCGCGGGAGCAAGGAAGCTTAAACCGTCCACCGAGGTGGAAGGAGTTGCTAAAGAGAAGGTTACGGGGATCGTCACCGAGGAACCCGAATTCGAGATGCCGGAGGAAGACACGAGGATACCGCAACTCAAGCCACGCTACTTCCGAGGTAAACTTGACAACCACTTTGAGAAGTTTGTGGAAGTTGTGCGTAGACTTAGCATCAACATGCTATTACTAGATGCCCTACAAGTACCTACATATTCTCGTTACTTTAAAGACATACTTGCAAATAAATATGAGATAGCAACACTCGGGGTAGATCATGTCAAGATGTCCGAGGAGTGTAGTGCGGCTATTGCTTATGGGCTAGAGAAGCAAAAAGACCCCGGGTGCCCTACAATTCCATGTTCAGTTGGTTCTTTCAACTTCGAGAAGACGTTATGCGACCTTGGAGCTAGTGTGAGTGTCATGCCGAGGGATGTGTTCGAGAAGCTACGCCTACCAATGGAGCCTACGGGAATATGTTTGGAGTTGGGTGACAACTCCATTCGCTATCCCTTGGGCATTGCGAAGATGTACCCGTGAAGATTGGACACCACTTCATCCCCGTCGACTTCGTTGTGCTCGAGATGGGAGATAGGGAGAAGCCGCCGCTCATCCTAGGGAGGCCGTTCCTCAAGACCGTGGGAGCTACTATTGATGTTGGCAAGGGGGAGATCATGTTCGATATCAACGGAGAAAGGAGTTCCTTCAAGTTCCGTCCAAGGATTGAGGCATGCAACATGATTGGAGTGAAGGGAGAACCAAAACAAACGGAGGGGCTGAAAAAGAAGAAGGAGCCGAAAAAAGTGAACGTAACGAAAATTAAAGAAGGTGTTGCATCCGTCAAGACAAAGGAAGAGAAGCCGCCTGTGAAGACCAAAAAAATGACTAAGCCAGCCAAGCCAAAAGACAAGCCCGCGCCCAAGATGGTGCGGAAGTGGGTACCCAAGATTGCAACGCCCGTAAAGAGTGTTGATCGGAGTAATCAAGTGAAGAAGTCTAGCTATAGACTATAAACGAAGCGCTAGGCGGGGAGGCAACCCGTTTCGTCGAGTCAAGAATAAGCTACGGGAGGACAACCCGATTCCGGGTTTTTCGAGTATTTTTAATAATTTAGTTTTTGAGTTTTACTACGCAAAGACATTAGACTTAGAAGTGGTTGAACAATATTAGAGACATAATTCTTGATTGAATGTTTGCTTTATCATAAACCCTTTGCATGAACCCTCCTATGTGCTTGTTTGATTCTTTTCTTTTCGAGAAACCCCCCAACCAAATAATTTCAGAACCTTAACTCAACCTTTCACCCTCATTATGGTGCTGAGGTTGACTTATTTTTCATGCTAAAACCACACGAGTAGAGCCACGATTTATGTTCAAGTGTTAATAAAATTCAGCACGTGGTAAGACTCGCGTGAACCTAGAAATCGAAGCTTTTGGTTGGTTTTAAAAATCTTTATCCTTGGTTTCTCTAGGATTAGAATTTTTCTAAGCCTATTCTAATTTTGTTTCATTCAGAATCTTTCTTATTTAGCCAAAATTAGAACCTAAACCTATGCCCCCATGATCAAGCGGGAAAACGTTCGCTCTCAACCGATGAAAGCAAACTATACCGGTAAGACCAAAATCGACGTAGTCGAAAAATATTTTCGACTTACATTTGTTTTTAATGGTTTAAAAACTTCTCTAAAATTATGCTTGAGCTCTTGCATGGCTCGAAAAATATTTTAAATTTCGAATTAGAGGAGTGCTTAACCTTAAACACACCTAAATGGAGGCAACTAGTTTGAATTAAGCATGCATGCACCATTGGATCCCCTTTGATCAACTTTCACCAATTCCACATGCAAAGGACAAGCATGGTGGGCAGCAAGCATCAACTTTGCAGGATTTTCATGGTGGCATGTGAAGCAAGTGGAGCTAGGGAGCATGGACATGACCCAAAGCATGGAGCATCAAGTGGGAGGACCAATAATGCAAGAAAAGGAGTGGACGAGAGCGTTTGGGCGGTGCAACTCGTGGAGCACGCGGGCGGGGAAAGTTGCGGAGGCGAAATGATCGTGCCTTGGGAGAAAGACGCGGCGGGGAGGAGCCGAGAAGACCCCGGGCCGGCCGGCTGGGCCGGCCGGCCCGACCTATTTAAGGAGCCCCCCGGCTCCCGTTTCTGCGCAGCAAGCTTCCCTCTCCTTCCCCTGTTTGTGTGTTCAAGTTTGTGTGCTCAGAACCTCCGTAGACATAGCCAACCATCCCAAGCTTGATAGCTCAAGAAAAAAAATCCACATCCTTAATCCACTCAAAGTCCACATCCGAAGCAAAGAGTTTAAGTGCCTAGTTTACCGGTTGCAACCCGGAATTTTAGTTGAAGAAAGAGTGCGGCAACCATGTGGAAGAAGACCACAAGTCTCTTCTCTAAGAAGAAGAGTTCGTCGTCGTCCAAGCCGTCATCAACCACGTCTTCAAGGAGGCACTCGGTTTCCGAGTCTCCCGGAGCATGGAGACGGACACGGCACCACCGAGGAGGAACGACGCTCTCCTCCTTGGTGGTATGAGGGGCTGCGAGAAGCACTTCCATGAGGTTCACCGAACCTCGTGGGCACACGGAGGAGCAACCCGCGCCACCACGACGATCGACTCGCTCAACCGCACCACCTCCTTACACCCCGACACAATCTTCGTATGGCTTCATCATCTTGTCGGCGGAGAAGGAGGAGAGGCTCGCCAATCTTGAGAAGAGGCTTGTGCCGAACGTCGAGTTCGACGACCAAGCACTCTACACCTTGGGTTTTTGCACCGACATATACTACATGTTGGGGCACCTCGGATGGGTGCGGTTCTCAACGGAATATCGGTGGACACCCATTTGGGTTACGCCTTGGAAATTTTAATGACTATTGCACCCATCGTTGATGATGATGGGGTGCAAAGCTTGTCATTCCGTTTGGAGGGAATCGAGCAAGTGGTTCCCTACGAGCACGTAAGGGAGCTGCTTGGATTCCACAAGGGAGCTCGGAGAAAGTTGACGTGCCACCGGCATGTTGGCGGGACTTTGGAACATGATCTCCCGGAGAAGCCCATCAACAACGCAATTGCATCCGCAACCCCATTATCCGGATATTTCACTCTTGGATGTGCAAGAGGGTATTGGGGAGGATGAAGGAAACAAAGGTGACCGACACGGAGTTGAATTGGCTATACTCGGCTTTAATTGTCAGGCAGCCAATTGACCCCTCTTACCTCATGATTAACCGTTGGTGTTGTGAAGCAACATCGGGGGCGGGTAATATTGGTTCGGGGTGTTACCTCTCCATGTTGGCCTTTTCCTTGCGACCGGGGATCGCAAGAAACCCCGCTCACCTTTTGCGTGGTACCTCTCTCGGTTTTGAGTATTTGCGGCAAGGCAAGTACATTAGTGGAGATGAGAGAGGAGGTTATCGGTTGGCCATAGTGAACCTACCCCTTCCAAATGAGAGGCTTAGGCTTTTCACCGAAGGAAGGGAAGATTGGTTGGAAGAGGGACTACTTGTCCCCGCAAGGAAGAACAAAAGAGGAAGGATCGTAGAGGAGGGAACATCCTCCGCACAAGCGAGTGAAGCACAACCCAATGTGCAACCATTCGGCGGAGTCCCTCCTCCGCCAAGTTATTACGGAGGGTCTCAACAACAAGTATGGGGGGGTGGTGCACCGGTACCCCCACAAAATTATGTTGTGCCTAACGCTAACTTCGCGGAATCCTACGCTCATCATCCCCAACCACAACAAAGCATGGCCATTATTGGAGGGTATGCTGCAAGAAATGCTCAAAACATCGCAGCCATCCAAGCTAACGCAGCTCAACTCGGTGAAGGCAACGCAAATATTGCCTTTGAACTTGGACGCCTTCACCTTGTGGAGCCAAATCAATTCGTCGGAGGAAGCGTCCAACCATATTATGAGCAAGGGTATTATTATCAAGACTATCAACATCAACCACCGGCGGAGGACTAGAAGATTTAGGAACTTTAGTTTTCTTTTCTTTTTCTTTGAAATTTACAGCTTTTGCTTATGTGTGTTTGCGTAGTATTTCCTGTTTTTATTTAAATTTCAGCAAGCATGATTGTTTATTTTCAGTGTGTATTTCAACTTGATGTCACCATTAATAAAGACACCACCTTGATTATATCATTGGAAAAGTTACAAAATTCGTGCCATGATGATATATGATTAAAATTGCAGCTTTGTTCATCTTTGTAATTGATTTATGCATGTTTAAGCTAGTGCTCTCTTAAAAATACAGATCTGAATTTATTTAAATACTAGCTTAATTTTCAGCGGAGGTTATGATTAAAATAAAGACCCATAGTGTTTTATGTGCTCTCAAGTTATGAATAGATTAAAGATGTCTTTTATGCTCAAAAATATTGCTAACCTTGTCACAAATATCACTTGTGTGTTGCTCAACCTATCCAAAGCCTTATATATATTTGAGTGCATAAACCTTAGTGTACAAGATTTATTTTTGAGTGAGTTATTGCAGGCCATGATTTCTCCGGCCCGAGACTAGAAAAGCTGGTCATTCCGTTTTTGCGTACCTATCTTTTTGCTAGCCTTTTATCCGTGCATTTGTGTATCCCCGCATCGGTGATCTCACAAACTTCGCCGGATATCCACCCTTAAACCAAATATCATCTTTTTGTGATTACCTCCTTGACCACAGCCTATCGTTGAGAATGGATCATCAATTCAAGGAAGATCGCAAGACGGTGCCAACGTTGAAGATTTCAAGTATCTCTCTAAGGAAAAATATCTCCGGTACCTACCTTATTTTTCGCCTCTTTGCTCGAGGACGAGCAACGTCTAAGCATGGGGGAGGAGGTAGGTACGGTGCAGTTTTAGAGTTCAAAAGGGAGTATTTTAAAAAAAATATATAATGATGAAAGAAAAAAAATCCGGCGGTATTCATGACTGTCAAGGTAAAAAATATATATATATAAGAAAGAAAGAAAGAAAGAAATAAAGAAAAGAATGAGAAATATGAGAAAGAGAAAAAAAATATATTTGTGCGTAGAGTGAACTCCCCCGGTCCTCTAAGAGTGCATTCAAGGCTTCAAGATAAAAAGATTCATTCTCATTTTCCAACCATGTGCAATCCGATAACGAGGACTTCCTTTGTGCCTCGGGATCACTCTTTGCCATTTGCACATGTCCACTCATCTAAAAGTGTGTGTATTTTTCTCTTTCCCCTCCTTGATTTAACATTATTCTCTAATGACCTTTTTGACGAGTCTCGGTAAGACCATGAGAAGCTTGTCTTGTTTTGACAACACCTCAATTATAAAATCTTGTTAGGACTAAACTTTCCCAAAGCTCCATATAAAGCCTACCACATATATATCGGAGGGAAAGGAGTAGAATATATAGGCTTGAGAGACAAGTGAGATGAGAGTTCTTGAGCAATACATGAGATGATTTAAATTTGTGAATTTGGTTTAGCTTTTCTTTATCTCGTTCTTCGTTTCAAAAATTCGAGATCTATTTAAAACTTTGTGAGCATGTTAATACTTGTGGGATAAGCTTAATAAGAATCTACCCTCCGTAGAGATGAAGGCTAGTACATTATGGAACTTTAATGAATTAAAATTTTGAGAGCATTATGTTTTCTCATGTGTAATCAAGTGCAAAGTTTAAACATTGTTTAGCAATGATGATATCCATCGAAGGCTTACTCGAGGACGAGCAAGGTTTAAGCATGGGGGAGATGTTGACGGTGAAAATCCGTCAACCTAGCCATGAGTTTACCTTCGGTGTTGGCATGAGTTTTATACCTTATCCATTGGTACTAACCCCCGTGGTATAACAAGTTCATGTGTGCATGTCGTTTTTGGAGTTTAATGTTTATGCAGGGATTTAGTGTTGAATGCAAGACTTTCGGGATAAGTTCATCAAGCACCTCATGACAAGACCTTGAAGCCCTGAACAAGTCATGCAATGAAGCAAACTTAACTCCAAGAAGCCGGGGACTTGATCCGAGAAGACGACGGACTCCGGGGACCGACCGGAAAAGTGCTCGAATCTTGCAAGACAAGGAGTTGAGTCCAATTCGGAGAGAAACCGACGACATGGACCCACATGCGAAGGGGGAAACATCCGGGAAGCAAGGGAACCGACGTCGGGCAAAGGAGCCCACGGGGCCGGGCCTAAATGGGCCCGGGCCGGCCGGCCCGGTCCGGTCGGCCCGACGGGCCCATTTTGGGCCCAAATCCGTCGTCCTTTGCCCTAGCCACCAATCGGGCTATTTATAGTCCCCCGCCGAGAGCCACGCGAGAGAAGATTTCGTCTTCGGCCGCGAGGAGCGAGAGAAGAGAGGGACACCATCTCGGAGAGGAGAGGGTCGAGCTAGTTGACTAGGGTTTCCCTAGCCGACGTGGGAACCTTGCAAGGAAGACCACGTCGGAGTTCCCGAGCTAGAAGCAAGATCAAGGAAGGATCCGGTGGTGATCTTGTGTATGTATCATTGTTATAGTTGAATTATCAAGTTGAATCTTTTCCCGGCGATCAAGTGTTTCCTCGAAGATTTCGTTTTTCGATCGGCTTTG
The DNA here is from genome assembly GCA_947561735.1 of Cenchrus americanus. Taxonomy (NCBI): domain Eukaryota; kingdom Viridiplantae; phylum Streptophyta; class Magnoliopsida; order Poales; family Poaceae; genus Cenchrus; species Cenchrus americanus. The sequence continues at coordinate 140,369,647 of OX387242.1, forward strand.
CTTATTCCAATTCTATTCGTACGATAGATTACATAGGGTGTTCTTGTAGCCGCGGTGGCTAGAGGTACACGCCGGATCTTCCGAGAGAATCTCGACTTGTCTTTTGACTCGCCCTAAGCTCCCCGCATGAATAGGGATACGTTGTGATAGAACGGGGGTCTCGAAAGGCGGATGTTTTCGGATTTGGACGGGAAACCACGATTTAAAGAGGCTTTTATTAAGATTCGATTTGCTACTTCTTCTCTTGCTTGGAACTTCAACAAAAGGCTTACCCCGATCCCTCTAGATCGGTTTATCTACCCAATCTTACTTTGTTTTCTCCGGTTTTTAGTAGATTAGATCTGTTTTGTGTCTTTTACTTAGATGCATTAGGTTTTTATCGAAGATTGAAGATTACTTGGCTTTAATAGATTAAGTCTTGCGTCACACATTTGTTCCACGGATTCGATACCTTGGGTTCACCACTTGAGGGAAGAAGGGTCCCTTGACTACGACGGGAGACTTGTACGCTTGCGAGTCACGAACGAACTTTGATACAATTATTAACCGTCAACGGCGGGGCCCCTGCGAAAGGTGGGAGCTGCGCCCCGTCGCCGGAGCCGGCTCCGGCGGCAAGGGCGGCATCGCTTGGGGGCGGGCGCGGCGGCGCCCGCCGCCGGGCAATCAACAACCGGAGCGGCGCAAGCCGCGGAGGTGCCGCGCGCGCGCGGCAAGCGCGCCCGCGCGGGCGGGGCCGCGCGCGCGCGCGGAGATGTCGGGGAGGCGCGGCGACGGGCGCGCGCCGACCGCGCCGGCGCCATCCGCCGAGGCCTCGAGGAAGAGGAAACACGCCTTCTCCTCTTCGAGGTAAGGGGCTTGCTCTTCTGCGGGGTTTGGTTTTTGGCGACCGGGCGTTCGATTTTTTTGTTTGTGCTTGTGCAGGGTGGTGCCGACCGTGCCTCCCCTCGCACCGGCCAAGGTGTTTAGGGCGGATGCATCCGTTCCCACCCGGCGGCGCTCGTCGAGGGCGCCGCGGGTGGGGGCGAGCGCGGCGGTGGCGGCGGGCGAGAGCTCGCGAGGGCGCGGGCGAGGCCTCGAGGCCTCGGCCGGCGGATCGGCTGCCGCGGCGCGGCCGGTGGTCGTCGAGGAGCGGCGGGGCGCCGGTCGCGGCGGAGGCGCGGCCCGCGGCGACGGCCATGGTGGAAGCGCGGCCGCCGGGCGGCGGTGGTGGAGGCACAACCGGAAGCGGTGGCCGTGGCGCCGCGTCGGGCGCCGTGGCTATGGAGGCGCGAGCGGAGGCGCCGGCGGAGGCGGCGCAAGGGCCGGCGCCGCCGGCGGCTCCCGGCGGTGGTGGTGGAGATCCGGACTACGACTCCCCGCCGCCGGGTGGGACCGGTGGGCGAGCATCCCCACACTCTCCCCGAGTCCCGGGGAGGGGGCCCTCGTGAGGAGACGTGAGGGCCACATGGTGGCAAGGGGCCGAGGGCACGGCGCCGAGGCCTCGTCTTCCCGCGCCGGCCACTCCGCCCAGGTAGAGGGGATCGCTGGCGACCCGCCCGCGTTCGCCGACGCCCAGGGGGAGCAGGAGCTCTGGGGAGAGCTCCGTAGCCACGGCGCCGCGCTCAACCGAGCGTTGAACGAGGCGCTGAGGATCCACGGCGGCCCCGCGTGGCGCGTCTTTCAGGTGAGGTGTCTTTGCTTGCTTCTCTTTTTTCCTCGTTTCTGCGCGCAATCTTCGTGGCGTGATGCTTACGGGTCTTGACTTGTTGGTGACAGGAGCTCGAGCACCGCGCCCGTGATAAGTACGGCGCCTTTGATCGGGTGACCGCCGAGCTCCATCGGCTCCGGGGAATGGTGCGACGCCTTCGACGCGCTCGCGGACGCCCTCGGGACCGCGGACGGCGGCGGGTCGTCGTACGGAGCCATGGCCTTGCACGATCAACTCCACGAGAGCACAAGGCAGGATCCGGCGCACCCCTCCAGCCTCGAGCAGGTCTGCGCGGCCCTCATCGATCGGGATGAGGCGCTGCGGTAGGCCCGGGCGGACCTGGAGAACACGCGCACCCTGGCGGCCAACTAGGAGGCGGAGGTGGCCTGCGTCCGCAGTGACAACCGGGGGCTCCACTCGTCGCTCCGGGGAGGCGCGGGCCCGGCGGCGCCGGGCCGAGGAGGGGCGCGCGCGCTCGAGCGGGGAAGGCCAAGGAGGCCGAGGACTTGAGAGCCGCCCTTGACGCCAAGATCGCGGCGCTCGCCGCCACCGAGGGCCGGCTCTGCGGGGAGCGCACCGCCCATCAAGGAGCCGAGGGACGGCTCCCGGCGAGGAGCGAGCCGCCCTTGCCGACGCTCGGTCGGCCCCGGAGCGGAGAGCGCGTTGCTCGCGAGGGCGGCGCATGTCGGCCCGGAGGACCGAACGTCGAGTTCTCCAAGGTCGAGGGCGAGCCGATGGTGCTCGCATCACGAGCGCGAGCCAGGAGCTGGCCCTCCAGGAGCAGGGCGAGACCGTCAAGGGCCTCGAGCAGGCGGTCGAGGCCGGGCGCCGCGCCTTCGAGATGGAGAGGAAGCAAGTCGAAGGTAAGTTGCTGTTCGACTCCTGTTTCGCTGGTTCTCCCTTAGAGGGTTCGCACCCTTTTTCTGATTTCTTTCTCGTCTTGGCAACTCCAGGCTTGCGCACCGCGCTGGGGCACGCGGCTGAGCGGGCCGAGGCGCTGCAGACCTCCTACAACTCCTCCGAGCAGGAGCTGCAGGAGTTGCGCAATGCGGCCCTCGAGACCTGCCGGGCCGTGGAGGAGGGCGCGCGCACGGCCGGGAGCTCGGCCGGCCGCCCGCCTGCGCGCCCTTGGCGGCCACGTCACCGGGCGCATGCGCCGGGCGCTGCATCTTGGCGTCCAGAAGGCCCTCGGGGTGGTGCGATCCCACTACGAGGTCAACTTCGAGGCGCTGGCGGAGGGCTACATCGTTCCCGAGGGTGTCGAGGACGAGGTGGCGATGGAGCGTGTGGACGCGCTCGCCGCTGACGCCGCCGGGACGCTCGCCGAGGCCTTCGAAGAGTTCCTCTTCCCGGATGCTGCTGATGCCGCCGCTCCTCTCCCCCGAAGACGGCCGGGCGCTAGGCCCGTTTTGTTTATGTATCGGTGCGGCGGCCGTGCGGCCCTTGTAAATAAACAGATTACTTTTGCCATAAACATTTGTCAATGTGGAGTGATGTCTTTTGTTTATTGCGATTTTTTTGTTTCTCCTTCTTCGTGAGTAGATTCTAGTTAGGGGAGTTTGATTTTTGCGGGTGACCTGCTGGGTTGGAGGCGAGAGAGAAGGGCCGTATCATCGCGGAGGCATAGGCTATCACTAGCTCGCGCGCTCCTTCCGCTAGGCTGCCTGCGCCCTGTTCGAATTTTTGCTCGAGGCCGAAGTAGCAAACAAACTTAGCGCGCGTGAGTTGTTTCGTTTTCGCGCGAAAATGGGACCATTTTGGGGGGGATGCCCCCGTAGTAGCCCCCGAGGGTAACTTGCGTTTCAGGGGAAAGCCGAGTTGCCCTTTTCATTAGACTTATGATGTTTACATAGTTGTCACCAACTGGGGTGCTGGTTTCGTGATTTTACAACAAACAAAACTTGGAAATCCTAGCTAGGGGTAGAAGCGACGTAGCTGTTGGATGTTCCAAGCGTTGGTGAGTTCTTCACCGTCCTTGTTGGCCGGCTTGTACGTGCGGGCTTGAGTACCTTCACCACGACGTAGGGTCCCTCCCACGGAGGTGATAGCTTGTGGCGTCCTCGGTTGTCCTGGCGTAGCCTTAGGACCAAATCCCCTTCACTGAAGTCCCGTCGGCGTATCTTGCGTGCTTGGTAGCGCCTGAGGGACTGTTGATACCTTGCGGGGTGCATCAAGGCCACAAGGCGTGCCTCGTCCAGCTGGTCCAGCGAGTCCTCGCGAGCTCGCTGGTTGGCATCCTCGTCGTAGCCTCGAACCCTGGGCGACCCGTATTCTAAGTCCGTGGGGAGGACGGCCTCCGCGCCATGGACTAGGAAAAATGGGGTGAACCGGTGGCTCGCTCGGGGGTGGTCCTTATGCTCCACAAGACCGCCGGTAACTCTTGGAGCCATTTCCGACCGCATTTGTTTAGTTGGTCGAAAATTCGGAGCTTAAGGCCTTGTAGGATCATGCCATTGGCACGCTCTACTTGGCCGTTAGTCGCGGGTGTGCCACACCTGCCCAATCCACACGGATGTGGAACTTGTCGCGAGAACTCCAAGAATTTCCTGCCCGTGAAGCCGGGACCCATTGTCGGTGATAATGGAGTTTGGCACTCCAAAGCGATGGATGATATCGGTGAAGAACGTCACCACTTGCTCGCCACGAGGTTCGTAATGGGGCGCACTTCTACCCACTTGGAAAACTTGTCGATCGCGACCAACAAGTGGGTGAAGAAGAACCCCGGGCGCCTTCCGCAGGGGCCCGACGATGTCCAGCCCCCACACAGCGAACGACCATGTTATGGGGATGGTCTGCAGGACATGAGCGGGAAGGTTGGACTTGCGGGCGTAAAACTGGCACCCCTCACAGGTGCGTACGATCTCGCTGGCGTCCGCGACCGCGGTAGGCCAGTAAAAGCCTTGGCGGAAAGCATTGCCAACGAGGGTACGAGGCGCGGCGTGATGGCCACAGATCCCAGCGTGGATGTCCCGCAGGAGCTCGCGCCCCTCGGGGATGGGCACGCACCGCTGTAAGATGCCGGAGGCGGCGCGCTTGTACAGCTCGCCGTCGACGAGGGCAAAGGACTTGGCCATCCTGGCGATGCGCCTGGCCGCGGCCCGGTCCGAGGGGAGTTCCCCTCGAGCCATCCAGGCGATATACTTGTCGCGCCAGTCAGCCATGACAGGGGCTGGCTCGATATCCATCACGTCAGCCTCGTGGGCGCCATATCCCTCGAGGAGGAAGAGCACGTACGCCTTGTTCGAGGGGTCCTCATCCATGGGCTCCACGCCTGTTGGATTCGAGGGAGCCCCCGAGGGTTCCGTGTGGCTCGAGGGGTGAGGCTCGAGGACGACCGAGGGTTGGGCGATATCACGGGCAAAAACGTTCGGGGGGACGGTGATCCGCCCGGACGCGATCTTGGCCAGCTCGTCCGCCTCCTCGTTGTACCGGCGGGGCACGTGATTGAGCTCGATGCCATAGAACTTGTCCTCGAGGGCTCGCACGGCCTTGCAGTACGCCTCCATCTTGTCGTCGTGGCAACTCGCGTTCTTCATGACTTGGTCGATTACGAGTCGCGAATCCCCCCGCACGTCGAGGCGCTTGATGCCTAACTCGATGGCGATCTTGAGGCCGCGAGAGGAGGGCCTCGTACTCGGCCATGTTGTTCGACGCGGGGAAGTGGAGGCGCACCGCGTACCGCATGTGCTCCCCGAGGGGTGACACAAAGAGCGAGGCCCGCGCCCGCCCCCGTTTTCATCACCGAGCCGTCGAAATACGAGTCCGGCACTCGCTTGGATCGCGGCGGTGGCGGCCGCGTATCCGTCCACTCGGCGACGAAATCCACCGGGATGCGGGACTTGATGGCCTTGCGCGGGGGCGTAGGCGAGCGTCTCGCCCATCGGGCTCCACGGACCACTTGGCGATCCTGCCCGCCGCGTCTGGATTGCGGATGATCTCCCCTAGCGGAAAGGAGGAGACCACCGTGACGGGGTGGGCCTCGAAGTAGTGGCGGAGCTTGCGCCGCGCGAGGACCACCGCATACAGCAGCTTTTGGACTTGAGGGTAGCGCGTCTTGGTGTCAGACAAGACCTCGCTGATGTAGTAGACCGGCCGCTGGACCGGCAGGGCGTGCCCTTCCTCTGCGCGCTCCACCACGATTACGGCGCTGACCACTTGGGTGGTCGCGGCCACGTAGAGCTGCAGGGACTCGCCGTCCTGCGGTGGCGTGAGGATCGGGGCGTGGGTCAAGGACGCCTTCAGCTTATCGAGCGCATCCTGGGCCTCGGCGGTCCAGGAGAAGCGCTCGTGCTTCTTGAGGAGGCGATAGAGGGGCAGGCCCTTCTCGCCAAGCCACGAGACGAAGCGGCTAAAGGAGGCATGGCACCCCAGCACCTTTTGCACCCCTTTGAGGTCCCGGATCGGGCCCATTCGCTCGAGGGCCGCAACTTTCTCGGGGTTGGCCTCGATGCCCCTTTGGGAGACGATGTATCCTAGGAGCATGCCTCGCGGCACTCCAAAGACACACTTTTCGGGGTTTAATTTGACCCCATTGGCCCGTAGGCAGCCGAACGCGATGCCAAGGTCGCCAACCAGGTCGTCCGCCTTCCTGGTTTTTACGACGATGTCGTCCACATACGCCTCGACCGTTCGCCCGATGTGATCTCCAAAACGTGCTGCATGCAGCGTTGATACGTTGCACCCGCGTTTCGGAGGCCGAACGGCATCGTGACGTAACAGAACATCCTGAACGGCGTGATGAACGAAGTCGCGAGCTGGTTGGACTCCTTCATCTTTATTTGGTGATACCCGGAGTAGACATCAAGGAAGCAAAGCAACTCACACCCAGCCGTTGAATCAACAATTTGATCGATGCGTGGCAAAGGAAAAGGAACTTTAGGACATGCTTTCTTAAGACTAGTGTAGTCTATACACATCTGCCACTTCCCGTTCTTTTTCTTTACAAGTACAGGGTTTGCTAGCCATGTTGGGTGGAACACCTCCTTGATGAACCCGGCCTCGAGAAGCTTCCACAGCTCCGCTCCAATAGCCCGTCGCCGCTCCTCGTCAAAGCGGCGGAGCCGTTGCTGCACGGCGCGGGCATGAGGCAGGATGTCAAGGGAGTGCTCGGCGATTCCCTCGGGATGCCTGGCATATCCGAGGGGCTCCACACGAAGATGTCGGCGTTGGCGCGGAGGAAGTCGACGAGCACCACTTCCTATTTTGGATCGAGGGTGGAGCTGACCCTCAACGCCTTGCCCTCGGGGGCAGCAGGGTCGAGGGGCACCTCCTTGGTCTGCTCCGTGGCCTCGAAGTTGCCGGTGTGCTTGGTGGTGGAGTCGAGGTCCTCGTTGACCATCTTCTCCAAGGTGGTCACCAGTGCTTCATCCAGCGCCAGTGCTTCCGCATGCTCTACGCACTCGACGTCGCAGTCGAATGCGTGCTCGATGGACGAGCCCACGGTGATAACGCCGTTTGGCCCCGGCATCTTCATCTTCAAGTAGGTGTAGTTGGGGACCGCCATGAACTTGGCGTAACAGGGCCGCCCAAGTATGGCGTGATAGGCGCCCTTGAACCCCACCACCTCGAAGGTGAGCGTTTCCTTGCGGAAATTCTTCCGCGTCCGAACCAAACCGGCGGGTCGATGCCCGAGGGGCCGGACTCGCTTGCGGGCGCGACGCCATGGAACGGCGTCGTCTTGCCGGGCCGCAGTCGGTCCAACCCGATCCCCAACAGGCGCAACGTGTGCACGTAGAGGATGTTGAGGCTGCTGCCCCCGTCCATCAAGACTTTTGAGAATCGCGCGTTCCCAATGATCGGGTCGACCACCGGCGGCGTCGCGGCCGGGTTGGGGATGCGGTTCGGGTGGTCTTCCCGGCTGAAGGTGATGGCGTCCTCCGACCAGTCGAGGAAGGATGGAGGCGCCTTCTCCGCGGCGAGGACCTCGTGACGCTCCCGCTTGCACTGGCGGGTCGACATGTCGACGGTGGGTCCCCAAAAGATGAGGAACATATTCTCCACGGTGGGGAAGCCGCTGGCGTCGCCGTCTCCCCCGTCCCTCTTGGCCTCCGCGTCCTTTGCGGTGGCGCGGCCATAGAACTTCTTGAGCATGTCGCATTGCTCAAGGGTGTGGTTTACTGGGGTCTTGTGGTAAGGACATGGCTTTTTCAGCATGTCGTCAAACACCCCCGGACCTCGAGGGGCCGGTCGAGGGCCTCGTCGAGCCGGGTCAACAGCAAGGGCCTCGGCATCATCGCCGTCGCGCCCCTGCTCGCGCGCCTCGCGGCGCGGCTTCTTCCCTTTCTTGCCTCGCTTGTCCTTCCGGTGGGGCTCTCTGGACTTGCTGCCCTCCGCGGGCGCATCATCCGGGTGCTTGCCCTTCTTGCCGTCGAAGATCGCCCCCACGGCCTCCTCTCCTGAGGCGAAGCTGGTGGCGATGTCGAACAGCTCGTTGGAGTCCACGGGCGGGCTGCGTCCCAGCTCTCGCACGAGGTCCCGGCACGTGGTGCCCTCGAGGAAGGCGTGCACAATCTCAGATTGCGCCACGCTTGGGAGTTCTGTGCAGCGCTTGGAGAAGCGCCGTATGAAGTCCTGCAGCGACTCGCTGGGCTTCTGGGTGAAGGAGCGCAGGTCCCAGGAATTTCCAGGGCGCACGTACGTGCCCTGGAAGTTACCCACGAACGTGCGGACCAGATCATCCCAGTTGTGGATCTGGCTGGCGGGCAGGTGCTCGAGCCACGTCCGAGCCGAATCGCCGAGGTGTAGGGGCAAGTTGCGGATGATGACCTCGTCGCTGGTGGCCCCGCCCAACTGGCACGCCAGGCGGTAGTCGTTGAGCCACACGCGGGGGTCCGTCTCCCCGTTGTACTTGACGATGGTCGAGGGCTGGCGGAAGCGTTGGGGGAAGGCCGCCGCACGGATCTCCCGGCTGAACACACGGGTCCCCGGGGGCTCCGGCGTCGGAGAGCGGTCTTCGTCGCTGTCGTAGCGTCCACCCCGTCGAGGGTGGTAGCCTACCGCTGCTCGCGCATCTACCTTGCTCGTGCGCCGGGCGTTGATGACGTTGCGGGCGTCACCGTCTAGCGCCCTGCACGTGTCAAGGAGCCGCTCCTTGGCCAGCGCGCGTCCCGGGTTGGCGGGTCGCCCCGTGTCACACCCGACTTTCCGAAGAAAACCAAGTGCATACCTATATGCATGCCAGGATCAAGTTTCATGCATATAGTGACATAAAAGTGAATACAGAAACAGTATCACATATGAAAAAGAAAGATTATCAGAGATTTACGCTTAATCCTGGAAACGAAGGCACCAAACATCACAGGCAATCGACTGGGGGTTGCGTACGCCTAGCACCAGCAACATCTTCATAGCAGCTTCCTCTTTCTGAGCAACAATGTTTATAGCAAGGGTGAGCACTTGTCGTACTCGGCAAGTGTGGGGAAAAAGAATGAATGCAAAGGCTTTATAGTGGACTGGGCTATAAGCATTTAAGCAGTTTTAGTTGATCAAGTTTTATTAGCACTCGATTACTAATAAAGTATAAGTTTATACCAACCCACAATTAAGCATAAAGATGAGAAATACGCCATAAGCATACGGCAAGCATAACCGAGAGAACACGATTTAAGTCCATCTTCAAGTTCAATTATCATGTGAGGGTCCGGGCCGCCCGTGACCGTGGGCACGGCTAATCGATTAGTTTTACACTGCGAGAGGTCGTACATCTTTACCCACAAGTCGCGTAAAAGTCCCGAAGAACTTTAGACCCAACCATGCGGTGCTAGCTAGGCACCATACCACACTTCCGAGGTGTGATTGCATAGGGACGCTACGAGGCCGTTACAAAGATCCCCAGATGTAGGCTGCCCGCTAGGTTACCTGGTCAGTGCAACGTATAAAGCTCCCGGACGAGTACCGTGTCTTAGCCAAGCCCACACCTACGCCCGAGCAGGTCCATACGCCACTACCCGCCAGCCCCCAACCCTTATCAGGTAAAGCATACCTAACACCTAGTTCACTAATTAATAAGCCAAGACAGAGCCATATGTCTTGTGGTAGCACTGTTTTCCTGGGTGGTTCTCCATGTTCCGATTAATCATATGGTCTTGTATTAAGCATCCAAAGATATAGCATAAAGGTAAAACAAGTTCATCATTGATGTTCATTAAGACCACCATAACCCAGGTATAGCAACTAAGCATAGCTACCCAACATAAATGTAAACCCAGGTTAACAAGGAATGACAATCAAAGACTAGGCAAACCTTAATAGGAACCCATCAAAATTAATGCAAGCAATGCAAGGTGATTAATCATAGTTATTGGGACAAAGATCAAGGACACACTTGCCTTTAACCAAAGTAGTTGCTCAGAATATCTTCAACTTCAAGCTCTTCCAAACTTCTCGAACGGCGTTCACTCCAAGCGTATCAATCATCGGCCACAAACATACACAAAGCAAACAAACACATATACTAAGAACAAAGCACCAATCATAAGAAAGCTTTAAAAGAACGCACTAAAGGATAGGCTCGATTAGATGGATCACTAAAGAACACAAACCGTGCTTGGAAGGGAAAAGCTTTGTTTGCTTTAAAGAGATGGTTGTGGAAGATTGAGCAAAGACCGTAAAGATCACATTGAGATAGAGCTCGATTCTATGGTTACGCAACGACGAAAGAACGATAAAAACAAAACTAGGGTCGAAGCTATCGAAAGTTATTATCAAACAACAAGAGACTACGTGCTTCATATGTTTTAATTAGAAAATAATGTGGCAAGAATATTACCAAAACAGGTTATATTTAATTAAGAAAACACGATAAGCTTAATCATATTTTATTTGCATATTTTTAAGTATAAGTTATGTAAAATTAACCATTACTTTAGAACATGTGCAAGCCATCTAAACTGAGGAACTTTACATGACGTGTTCAACTAAACATATTAATATTGAAAAGACATCTAATATCATTAAGCACATTAACTTTATTATGAAAACCAATGTATAACACTAAGCACGTTTTATTTATAAAAGTTAGTTATAAATAAGAATTAAACAAGTTACATATTAATTCAAGAAAACCGGGGTACATCCTAATCACTTTTATTTGGAAAAGTAATGGGATAAGTATTAGTCAAAATTAATCATGCAACTTTAGTTTTAAAGTAAGTAACAGGTGATACACATGCTAACGCACAAGTTATGGTGAAACGAACTAGAGCGTCACAAACGAACTATAACGGTGCAAAACTAGTCTACCTGCGCCAGTGAAAGAACTACTGAGATCGGAATTAAAGCGATATGAGATAAACAAAGTTGTGATGGAAATAAATATATTTCAGAATGCATGGAAGTAAAAGGAATATGAAATCATTAGGCAAGGAAAACATGACACAACAAGGATATAGATAAATGGAATGAATAATCGAGCTATGAAATTAACAAAGTAACGGTGGGCAAGGTTTGTAGTATTGGAAATATAATATACTACAGATCAAATATGATGAATAATGCCACCAGATTTCACATGTTTAATCATATTGGAAATATACAGCACAAATCCTATTTCTTTGTCTAAAAGAGAAGGACAAAGTTTATTGCATAAATGTGCATGGTGGGAACACGTACAGCCTGAGCTTGTAAAAAAAAAGGAATTGAACTTGATTGACTAGTTATAGAGCGAGTAGCCTGAGCCTTGTAGGGTTGCTACACGTAACTCATCAGGGTCAAACAAGGGAGAAAAACTAGATAGTAATTAAGATATTGCTCACCATGCTGTACGTGTTGATGTGCATGGCTGTGGTGGGTAGCTTTGCAAGGTAGTCGACGATCTGTGTTGGCAAGACAGGCGGAGGGGAAACTGCTCGTGAGAGCGGACAGCAGCAGCATCATCATATATGCCATCCGTTGCCAATCGGCAGCATAGATACGATGGAGACGTTCATCACGATCTGGCACACAGAAAAACTCTATAGGCGATTAGGCCATGGGAGACACGAGATGCATAGATCAATGGATCAAAGGAAGAGTTGGTAATACGATGAAGTGCTCACCGGCGTCCGGCAGCGATAGAACTCGATGACGACGGCGTCGAAACTGATGACCCGAGACCAAACTCAGATGGGGACGATGACTACTGATCGATCAGCTTGGACGCGTGTGTTCCTCAAGCAGCAACTCGGCGACTGTGATCCCGTGATGGACGTCGGGAACATCCTCGAGTGGTTACGGCGGCAATAGAGTGGACGGTGTTGCCGGCGTGTCCCTGCCGGGTTTGCTGGCCAACACAGGGAAACAGCGAGGCCTTCTCGTACCCTTGCGACAGCGCTAGAGGTGGACTTTACTAGAGCCATGGACGAGACGGCTTCACGGAGTGCGGCGGCGGCGGCGGCGGCGGCTTCACGGAGGGCAAAGGCGGCGCATAGTGCTAGGGCATGTGGGCGCTTGGCGATAGGATATATATATAGGACATAGAAAGGGAGACCGGGTGGATGCGGCTTGGTGTGTTTGCATCGAACTCGGTCGATCACGGTGTGTGCAGACGTTGCAGACCGAACCGGCTTCTTTGCCTCTTCTAGTACACGTGATCAACTTTCTTGCCTACCTCTTGTTGCTCAACCTTCCGTGTGTGTGCTTTGCACCAGATAGCCGGCAAACACCGCAAAGAGATACCTAGCGGACTAACGGCCGGAAAGAGATACGGACGGATGGCTTCGGCTGGTGGCAGACAAGGATCAACATGGCACGGCCATAGGCGGCACCGGATTAAAGACAAAAGATGGATGGACATGCAAGTAGTAGCTAACAAGCATGTTGTTAATGGTACATACGTGCATAAAAGCTTGTACCGACTAGTGAGAGAGGGACGAGAGAAGGAAGGGTAATGCGGGGGTTCATCATCCGCGGCGTCAACGGCGACCCGTGGTGGTCTGCGTGCTCGCCACAGACGACAAAGGACGAGAAGATTGCGGGGCGGCGGTGGCACAGCTTGCGCGTAGGGGCCGAGGCACGATACAGGCGAGGACTAGGGCGTGCGAAGGCCTCGGGCTCCATGCGGCAGCGGTGTTCCGGCGCTTCTCCGGGCGACGGGAAGCGGCGGAGGGGTACAGCTCGACAGGGCGAAGCTCCTGGTGATTTGAATCGGAGGCACTCCGGTGGCCTAGGGATTCGATTGAGGTGCAAAACGGAGAGGGGCTCGAGGGAAGCTCGCAGGTGTTCTCACCGGCGTTGGAGACGGATGGAGGCGGCCGGAATCGAGAAGGGCGACGTCGGCGGCGTCCCCGGCTCGACTCTAGCGTGGGGTGCTCCAAGGACCGGTTCGGGTGGCTAGGGGCGGCGGCGCTAGGGCGCACGCGCGGGCTCGACCCCCCGGCCTTAAATAGGCACGGGCGGCGCGCCACGGACGCCGGGGTGGCGGCGGCGCGCCACGGACGCCGGGGTGGCGGCGCCGCCGGCCGTGAAGGCCGCGGCCTTCTCCGGCCGCGCGGGCTCCGCCGGGCCCCGATGGGCTTCGGCGGGCCCACCGGCCGGCCAGCGCGGGCGGGCCGGAGCGGGTCGGGCCTTCGGGCTCGACCCGTTCCAGTAGGATAGTTTTTTTTCTTTTTTTCGAATTTATTTTTAATGCCAGAAACAATTCCAGAATATCTAGAAATTGTTTTAAATGCACGAAAAATACTCGAAAAAATCACGAAAATTCCAGGAAAATTCCTAGAGATAGATTAAGACATGAACAATCCAAATAAAGCATTTGGAGCTCATGAAAAAGATTTTAGAGCCTTCTAATAAATAGAATAAGCTCAGAGAAAATGAGACTAAATTCCAGAAAAATCCGGGAAATTCTCGGGAGAGTTAGGACAACACCTAAACGCATTTTTGAAACCTTTTGCACTCAAGAACCACTAGATGCATCGGCATGAATGCAACACACATAACTTTTTATTTAATTTAGAAAAAAATCAAACAATGGATATTTCCTAAACTATATTCCCTGTAAAGAAAAATAAATGTAGGAAAAATTTTAAAATTATGATAAAATCGTTATTTAATTATTCTTTCTTTTCACATCCTGAAATTGGAAATTTCAGGGTGTGACAAATCTACCCCCCTTAAATGGAAACTCGTCCCGAGATTCGAAGAAAGAAGAAGCGAGGAGGAGGGAGATAAACACAAGCATTGCGATCGAAGTAGGTAGGCGATCATCCTCTTTTGTCGTCTGACTTGTAGGATCTTTATTCCTCATCTTGTCTTGATCATTGGGGTCTTCATCAGAGTGAGCTAGATGGGATAAAAGCAAGCACAAGGTGGGAAGGAAGGTAGAGTGATGTCTTTTTTCTTCATCTTGCATCTGCCTTTAACTTCCTTCCGGTAACACCTCTAGTGAGTTGAAACAAAGAAAGATGGCAAGGATGTGGGAGGTACAAAAGAGAAACCCAACTAGGCAACTAATGTTATTGCAGATATAAGACCCACAATACACCAACACTCACATCAAAGGAACCAACTCAAACAAGGTCATAAAACCAAGCATCATCATGCAAGCACGGGAACTTCACCAAACAAGACATGGTTAAGGGAACGATACTACACGTCGTTACTATAGTCAGGGGGTATCCTCCTAATAGATCAGATGTAGCTCCCAGCAAGGATATCCATAAATAATGGATTTTTCCCAGACCAAGGAGGCCGAAATTATGAGTTCATCCCAACTGGAATCACCTCAATCGGAGGTTTAGAACTCGAGATATGAATTAAACAAGATGACTATATCAGCAGTATTGGCAGATTCTGAATGCTCCACTAATTCGTGTGTATCTCCCTGGATACAAAACGAATACTGCTGAATTTTGGATAGAAATTAGTCCATGAAATTTTGGAACTAACCCAACTGATGTCATGTCAATCGGAGTTTCGTAGCTAGAGATAAAATTAAAACACCGCTGATGTGTCAGAGAGCTGCGCGAATAGATAGAATGTTAAGGGTAACAGTTCTACCAATAAATCAAGAGGGTGTTTATTGCTTGAGGGAATGAACAGGCGAGATCGAAGAAATGTTGAAGGAGAGTGAAGATAAATATACAAGAATTCATGGTACGGAGAAAAGAAGATGGTTAAGATGTGAGATCATTCATCAGAGAGGTCTAGGATAAGGTAAGAATGGATTGTGGATCAAAGAGACATTAAGAAACGACCAGTGCTAACTAGGCTTACGTCCTACAGTCGATACAGCTCTGATACCACTCTGTCACACCCGACTTTCCGAAGAAAACCAAGTGCATACCTATATGCATGCCAGGATCAAGTTTCATGCATATAGTGACATAAAAGTGACTACAGAAACAGTATCACATATGAAAAAGAAAGATTATCAGAGATTTACGCTTAATTCTGGAAACGAAGGCACCAAACATCACGAGCAATCGGCGGGGGTTGCGTACGCCTAGCACCGGCAACATCTTCATAGCAGCTTCCTCTTTACGAGCAACAATGTTTATAGCAAGGGTGAGCACTTGTCGTACTCGGCAAGTGTGGGGAAAAAGAATGAATGCAAAGGCTTTATAGTGGTTGGGCTATAAGCATTTAAGCGATTTTAGTTGATCAAGTTTTATTAGCACCTGATTACTAATAAAGTATAAGTTTATACCAACCCACAATTAAGCATAAAGATGAGAAATACGCCATAAGCATACGGCAAGCATAACCGAGAGAACACGATTTAAGTCCATCTTCAAGTTCAATTATCATGTGAGGGTCCGGGCCGCCCGTGACCGTGGGCACGGCTAATCGATTAGTTTTACACTGCAGAGGTCGTACATCTTTACCCACAAGTCGCGTAAAAGTCCCGAAGAACTTTAGACCCAACCATGCGGTGCTAGCTAGGCACCATACCACACTTCCGAGGTGTGATTGCATAGGGACGCTACGAGGCCGTTACAAAGATCCCCGGATGTAGGCCGCCCGCTAGGTTACCCGGTCGGTGCAACGTATAAAGCTCCGGACGAGTACCGTGTCTTAGCCAAGCCCACACCTACGCCCGAGCAGTCCATACGCCACTACCCGCCGGCCCCCAACCCTTATCGGGTAAAGCATACCTAACACCTAGTTCACTAATTAATAAGCCAAGACAGAGCCATATGTCTTGTGGTAGCACTTGTTTTCCGGGTGGTTCTCCATGTTCCGATTAATCATATGGTCTTGTATTAAGCATCCAAAGATATAGCATAAAGGTAAAACAAGTTCATCATTGATGTTCATTAAGACCACCATAACCCAGGTATAGCAACTAAGCATAGCTACCCAACATAAATGTAAACCCAGGTTAACAAGGAATGACAATCAAAGACTAGGCAAACCTTAATAGGAACCCATCAAAATTAATGCAAGCAATGCAAGGTGATTAATCATAGTTATTGGGACAAAGATCAAGGACACACTTGCCTTTAACCAAAGTAGTTGCTCAGAATATCTTCAACTTCAAGCTCTTCCAAACTTCTCGAACGGCGTTCACTCCAAGCGTATCAATCATCGGCCACAAACATACACAAAGCAAACAAACACATATACTAAGAACAAAGCACCAATCATAAGAAAGCTTTAAAAGAACGCACTAAAGGATAGGCTCGATTAGATGGATCACTAAAGAACACAAACCGTGCTTGGAAGGGAAAAGCTTTGTTTGCTTTAAAGAGATGGTTGTGGAAGATTGAGCAAAGACCGGAAAGATCACATTGAGATAGAGCTCGATTCTATGGTTACGCAACGACGAAAGAACGATAAAAACAAAACTAGGGTCGAAGCTATCGAAAGTTATTATCAAACAACAAGAGACTACGTGCTTCATATGTTTTAATTAGAAAATAATGTGGCAAGAATATTACCAAAACAGGTTATATTTAATTAAGAAAACACGATAAGCTTAATCATATTTTATTTGCATATTTTTAAGTATAAGTTATGTAAAATTAACCATTACTTTAGAACATGTGCAAGCCATCTAAGCGAGGAACTTTACATGACGTGTTCAACTAAACATATTAATATTGAAAAGACATCTAATATCATTAAGCACATTAACTTTATTATGAAAACCGATGTATAACACTAAGCACGTTTTATTTATAAAAGTTAGTTATAAATAAGAATTAAACAAGTTACATATTAATTCAAGAAAACCGGGGTATATCCTAATCACTTTTATTTGGAAAAGTAATGGGATAAGTATTAGTCAAAATTAATCATGCAACTTTAGTTTTAAAATAAGTAACAGGTGATACACATGCTAACGCACAAGTTATGGTGAAACGAACTAGAGCGTCACAAACGAACTATAACGGTGCAAAACTAGTCTACCTGCGCCAGTGAAAGAATTACTGAGATCGGAATTAAAGCGATATGAGATAAACAAAGTTGTGATGGAAATAAATATATTTCAGAATGCATGGAAGTAAAAGGAATATGAAATCATTAGGCAAGGAAAACATGACACAACAAGGATATAGATAAATGGAATGAATAATCAGAGCTATGAAATTAACAAAGTAACGGTGGGCAAGGTTTGTAGTATTGGAAATATAATATACTACAGATCAAATATGATGAATAATGCCACCAGATTTCACATGTTTAATCATATTGGAAATATACAGCACAAATCCTATTTCTTTGTCTAAAAGAGAAGGACAAAGTTTATTGCATAAATGTGCATGGTGGGAACACGTACAGCCTGAGCTTGTAAAAAAAAGGAATTGAACTTGATTGACTAGTTATAGAGCGAGTAGCCTGAGCCTTGTAGGGTTGCTACACGTAACTCATCAGGGTCAAACAAGGGAGAAAAACTAGATAGTAATTAAGATATTGCTCACCATGCTGTACGTGTTGATGTGCATGGCTGTGGTGGGTAGCTTTGCAAGGTAGTCGACGATCTGTGTTGGCAAGACAGGCGGAGGGGAAACTGCTCGTGAGAGCGGACAGCAGCAGCATCATCATATATGCCATCCGTTGCCAATCGGCAGCATAGATACGATGGAGACGTTCATCACGATCTGGCACACAGAAAAACTCTATAGGCGATTAGGCCATGGGAGACACGAGATGCATAGATCAATGGATCAAAGGAAGAGATGGTAATACGATGAAGTGCTCACCGGCGTCCGGCAGCGATAGAACTCGATGACGACGGCGTCGAAACTGATGACCTGAGACCAAACTCAGATGGGGACGATGACTACTGATCGATCAGCTTGGACGCGTGTGTTCCTCAAGCAGCAACTCGGCGACTGTGATCCCGTGATGGACGTCGGGAACATCCTCGAGTGGTTACGGCGGCAATAGAGTGGACGGTGTTGCCGGCGTGTCCCTGCCGGGTTTGCTGGCCAACACGGGGGAAACGAGCGAGGCCTTCTCGTACCCTTGCGACAGCGCTAGAGGTGGACTTTACTAGAGCCATGGACGAGACGGCTTCACGGAGTGCGGCGGCGGCGGCGGCGGCGGCTTCACGGAGGGCAAAGGCGGCGCATAGTGCTAGGGCATGTGGGCGCTTGGCGATAGGATATATATATAGGACATAGAAAGGGAGACCGGGTGGATGCGGCTTGGTGTGTTTGCATCGAACTCGGTCGATCACGGTGTGTGCAGACGTTGCAGACCGAACCGGCTTCTTTGCCTCTTCTAGTACACGTGATCAATTTTCTTGCCTACCTCTTGTTGCTCAACCTTCCGTGTGTGTGCTTTGCACCAGATAGCCAGCAAACACTGCAAAGAGATACCTAGCAGACTAACGCCGGAAAGAGATACGACGGATGGCTTCGACTGGTGGCGAGCAAGGATCAACATGGCACGGCCATAGGCGGCACCGGATTAAAGACAAAAGATGGATGGACATGCAAGTAGTAGCTAACAAGCATGTTGTTAATGGTACATACGTGCATAAAAGCTTGTACCGACTAGTGAGAGAGGGACGAGAGAAGGAAGGGTAATGCGGGGGTTCATCATCCGCGGCGTCAACGGCGACCCGTGGTGGCTCGCGTGCTCGCCACAGACGACAAAGGACAGAAGATTGCGGCCGGCCGGTGGCACAGCTTGCGCGTAGGGGCCGAGGCACGATACAGGTGAGGACTAGGGCGTGCGAAGGCCTCGGGCTCCATGCGACAGTGGTGTTCCGGCGCTTCTCCGGGCGACAGGAAGCGGCGGAGGGGTACAGCTCGACAGGGCGAAGCTCCTGGTGATTTGAATCGGAGGCACTCCGGTGGCCTAGGGATTCGATTGAGGTGCAAAACGGAGAGAGGGGCTCGAGGGAAGCTCGCAGGTGTTCTCACCGGCGTTGGAGACGGATGGAGGCGGCCGGAATCGAGAAGGGCGACGTCGGCGGCGTCTGCGGCTCGACTCTAGCGTGGGGTGCTCCAAGGACCGGTTCGGGTGGCTAGGGGTCGGCGGCGCTAGGGCGCACGCGCGGGCTCGACCCCCCGGCCTTAAATAGGCACGGGCGGCGCGCCACGGACGCGGGGTGGCGGCGCCGGCCGGCCGTGAAGGCCGCGGCCTTCTCTCGGCCGCGCGGGCTCCGCCCCGGGCCCCGATGGGCTTCGGCGGCCCCCGGCCGGGCCGGCGCGGGCGGGCGGAGCGGGTCGGGCATTCAAGCTCGGCCGTTCCAAGGTAGGATAGTTTTTTTTTTTCTTTTTTTTTCGAATTTATTTTTAATGCCGAAACAATTCCAGAATATCTAGAAATTGTTTTAAATGCACGAAAAATACTTGAAAAAAATCACGAAAATTCCAGGAAAATTCCTAGAGATAGATTAAGACATGAACAAACCAAATAAAGCATTTGGAGCTCATGAAAAAGATTTTAGAGCCTTCTAATAAATAGAATAAGCTCAGAGAAAATGAGACTAAATTCCAGAAAAAATCTGGGAAATTCTCGGGAGAGTTAGGACAACTCCTAAACGCATTTTTGAAACCTTTTGCACTCAAGAACCACTAGATGCATCGGCATGAATGGAACACACATAGCTTTTTATTTAATTTAGAAAAAAAATCAAACAATGGATTTTTCCTAAACTATATTCCTTGTAAAGAAAAATAAATGTAGGAAAAAAATTTTAAAATTATGAGAAAATCGTTATTTAATTATTCTTTCTTTTCACATCCTGAAATTGGAAATTTCAGGGTGTGACACCCCGCAGCTTCACCTGCATGGACCGAGGGTTCGCCCCCCTGTGCAGCCCCGTCTCCTTGTGCATCCCCCTGTTGGCGGATACGTGATGCTGAGCTTTCCCCCTGTTGCTCGATGAGGGCCTGCACCTCGCGGTGCAGGTTCCGCGCCTCAGGGGTCGAGGGTGCCGGCATAGCCCGTAGCAGTGTCGCGGCGGCAATGACCTTCTGACTTGCCCGCGGAGGCGCGTCCGGGTTGTCGACGTTGAAGTCGGCGTTGATGCGGTCGCGGGCTTGTTTGCCCAGCTCCCGCGCGCGTTCGCCGTGTGCGGAGGCTTCCCCAGCCATCGAGGCATGGAGCAGCCGCACCATTCGATATTCCTCCGCCAGCTTGGCCTCGAGCTCGCGAGCCTGGGCTAGCTGTGCGTCGATGTCGTCCCCAGCAGGGGTGCTCGGCCACGCAGCCTGGCGTGGAGCGATCCCTGGGGCTGGCGTGACCTCCCCGTCGCCGGCGCCTACCGCGCCGGTGGCGTTGGCCGGGTCGTTGGCGATGACGACGCAGCATTCCCGCGCGGGGTCGTAACTCCCGGTGCTGGAGTCGTCGGAGCAGCCGAACCAGTAGTCCGTAGCGTCAAGGAAGCGCCTGAACATGACCGGGTCCGGCACGCCGGAGAAGTCCCACTCCGCGTACCCGTGGAGGTTGGCGGGTGGCAACGCGTCAAGGGAGCCCAGCGACGACTCATCGCCCGCGGAGGCGCCAGGGTCCCTGGCGATGAAGACGTGACGGCCAGGGGGAACCCGGCGCATCTTCGTGTTGACGTTGGTGTTGTAAGTCGTCGTGGCACCGCGAAGGCCGATGGGGAAGCGCGGCCCGGAGACCGTGCGCTGCCCCGCCGGGGCGGTGGTTGTTGTGCTGACGGGTGCGCCGCGTTGAGAGGCGGCGCGTTCGGCTTGCCGTCGCTCGGACCGCGCCCGGCGCGAACGCCGGCCGCAGCGGCGGCGGCGTCGTGGCGTTGACGGGCCCCCGCGCATCCGTGCCGGTGGGCGTCCGCGCGCGTGGTGGTGCGCGCAGCAGGGACCGGAGCAGACCCGGCCTGGCGCCGCGCACGGAGCTCCTCACGGTTGGTGTGTCGCATCAGGTAGCTGTTCCCCGTGGCCTGAAAGTTCAGGCCCCCGAACCGGATTTCAAACCCGGCGGGGAGGGGATCCGAGCTGCCCATGCAGTAACGCGTACCGCGGTACTCAGTGCGGATCACCATGGAGGGAGTTGATGGTGGATTGACCTTAAGCGCTCGATTGCGCCACGGTGGGCACCAACTGTCGGTGCGGAATGTGGTCCCGACACTAACCAGTAATAAGTGCCGAGGTCTCTCCCTCAATGGTCGATGCTAAGCAATAAAAGACACAGAGTTTTATCCTGGTTCCGGCCGAGGGGCCGTACGTCCAGCAGTGGTGTGCTCAAGGCACTAAATTGCTCAGCACCGGGGGTGCCTGTTGTAACATCCTGGAATTTTTCCCGGAATGTTAGCAATGCGAAAATGTGGATTTCAAAATTTCGATTTGAAATTGAGTGCATAATTAAAATATAAGGATGTCTTCTATGATCCTTCCCTGAAAATCTTAGATTTATTTTGAGAAAAATCATAAAATTTAGGAATTATAAAATGCTAGTGTGAGAACCTTGGATTTTATGGGATTTATTTTGCATCTTAATTGTGTGGGATTCAAATTTGAATTCAAATTCAAATTCGAATCATAGTTTAATTAGGAGCTAGGTGTTTAGAAAATAGGAAAAACCATCTATGCACCTTGGGCCTCAACTCGGTTCACCAAGTCCTCTAGACCACCCCGAACCTTTTCTGCGGTCCACCAAGCCGCGACCCACCTAGTCCCTTTCGGCCCACCATAGACAGTTTCCGGCCCACCTACCCTTCATTTTCCCCTTGTTTCACTTACGCGTGGGTCCCAGCCGTCAGCCATCCTTATCCCTTCTCCCTGTTTCTTTTCTTCCCCACCGTGACGCGAGGCAGGGGCGCCGCCCACGCCGACCCCATGGCCAACGCCAGCCTTGGCCTCCCTGCTGCGCTGCGCCACCGGATGGCCTCCACGCGCCCCTGAATGGAATCCTCGCCGTCCGCTCTCCCCAAACCCTAGGGCGCCGCCCCCATTTAAAGCCGCCCCACCGCACCTTCTGTCTTCGCGCCGCCGCCCCCATGGAGTCCTCCCTGTCCACCGCGAGGAGAGAGGAGGAGAGGGGGAGAGGGAGGAGTTGGGGGAGGAGGGACTAGAGGCCGCCCACGGGAGGGTCGAGGTCGCCGCCCCGCGGAACCGCGCGCGCGTCGGCGCCGGTCTGAGGCGCAAGCCGCAGGCGCCATGCCCCTGCCCGAGCTGCTGATTCGGGAGGAAAAAGAAAGGACCGGGGGGGAGAAGAAGAAGAGAAGGAGGAGAGGAGGGCTGCACTGCTGCGCCGCCGTGGAGGAGCCGAGGCCGCCGCGCCGCGGGACCGCCATGTCGCCGCCGGCCGCACCGCCACGCCGCCAGGACCAAGAAGGCCGCCGCCGCCCGAAGCCGGACGTCGCCACGCCGCCGGGCCCAACGTCGCCGAGCCGAACCCCCTGCTTCCTCTTCACCGAGCTGTTCGCCGCCTCGCCGGGACGCCAAGGCGCGGGGCTGCTGCACAAGGGGGACGCCGATGTGGAAGCCATGGACCGCGCCGCTCTGCTTCTCCTGCAGCAAGCCGAGCCCCGGTCTTCTTCCTCTACTCCGCCGCGCCACTTCGCCGCCGTGTCCGGGGACGCAAGGTGAGCACTACCCTTCACCTTGCTGTGGACCCGGCCTTCGAGCCGAGGATGGACCGAGCCTTGTGAGCTCGTTGTTTGTGTGTTGCGCCGTTGTCCCGCATCGCGCCGCCGCGCGGACCCGCCGTCGCTTGGGAGCCGGTCATCGAGCCGAGCCGGTCGTTTTGCAGGTGCCGCTGCCGTCGTCGCCGCGCGCGCTCCCTTGCCCTGCGATTGTGTCGTACCCTTGTTCCGACGAGCGCACGCCGAGTTCCGGCTCGCGCGTCGGCACCCACACACTGAGCACGCCACCGCCGAGCGAAGGCCCTGCCTTTTTGGGCCAGGAGTTGTGCGAGCACAGACCCCTGTCGTGTGCACATCCCCGCTCGCCGTCGCCCTGTTTATGTCCCTTGTCGTGCACTTGTTGTCGGCGTTGTGCCATCGCCACGGCTGTGCCGCCGACCTTTACCAGCACAAGCCAACACCGGGTCGAGGCCCTGTCATTCCTGGCCGAACCTGTGCACGCGCACTCACGCACACGCGAGGTCGTTCGCCGGCGTAGGTCCCCCAACCAACGCCGCGGGCCGTTCCTCGCCGTTCTCCCCGTCCTTGTTCCTTGCCTAGTGCACGCCATCAATTTTCGTGTCGCTGCCATGGCCGAGCCGTCGGCGTTCGGCACGCACACATACGCACACAACCGAGAGGCCGAGCCCCTGCTTCACCTATCTGTGGCCGTACTCGACATTCCGTCGTGCCGTCGCCGCGAACCCCAACGCACCGGCGCACGTGTGTCCGTCGAGCCATCGACCCCGAGGTCGAACCTTTCGACCACTTCGACCCTGAACACCGCCTCGCCTAAATCTGCTCGTTGAGCTCTTGTCTCGGTGTCGTCGCCGTGCACGCGCCATCGGTTTTGTGTCACCCCCGTGGCCACGCCGCCGACGTTCGCACAAATGCGAACACGTACACCCGAGGAGTCGAACCCCACTGCTCTCCCTGTCCAACCGCACGCACGCGCGCGAGAGAGCGAGCACGCCAGCGTGGACGCCCTAGTCCTTGTCGACGTGTCGCCCCACCTCGCTGCGCTACACCTAGTCTCACGACTGCACAACGCGCGTGTCGCCCGTACCACGCCCTTGTGCTTGTCGGGCGAGCCGTTGATGCTACGATTCGCATGTTAGCACTATCACCTCTCGTTCCGCCGCCTCGCCGGCGCTTTGTCCACCGCCGGGGATCTCTGTCTCCCGTCCAACCCGCGACCTCGTCGCCGAGGGTTGACGGCCGGACAAGACCACTCTTCTCTCTACCCTATCGGTGCCCTAGCGTCTCTTTTCATGCTCAGTGTCTTGCCTTGTCTAACCGTGCGCACACGTGCCCGTGTGAGGGACGTCGACACCGCACGAGGAAGCCGCGCCGCCGAGCCGTCTTCGTAGCCGGGGCTTTGCCCTTGTCGCGACTGCGTCGCCATCCTTCTTGCTCTCGCCGTCGTGGCCGAGCCACCGGCACTCACGCGCGCCAACCCAACCGTCGCCTTGCACGCCTCGAACGAAACCGAAGCATCCAGATCGCGACCACCCCGTCTCTCTATTTCACTGCCGAGAACGTCCTTCCGCCTGGGCGCATGAGCGTCAGGCCAATTCAGTGCTCGTGTTCGCCCACACGTACGCACGCAAGCGAACACCCCGGTGTGCCACCGCGGAGCTCTCCACCGTGGCCAAGCCACCTTCTTGCCTGCGCGCTCAAGTGAGGACATGGACGCCGCCTTTGGCCGGCCAATGCTCACCACCGCGCACGCTTCTTCTCCTCATTCAAGCGAAGCCAAGATGCGACCTAGCATGTGCCGAGGCGTTCGCGCCTCCCTTATCGAACCTCGCCGCCCGACCTTGTCCGCGTCGGACTGCTCTCTTTCGCCGCCGACGTTCTGCTCACGCACACCCGCACCCGCGGGAGTCGAGCCCCCGTTCTTCTGTCCAAACGGTGCACGCGCATGTTCACGCGCACGCACGTCCTCGCAAGTGAGCCGCCACGCCGCCGCGGACACCCCGGGCCGCGACGCCGCGGAGCTCGAGCCGCACCAAGCCGTTTACCTTCGCACCGCCGTGCTCGTCCGGGAGCTTCGTCTCACGTACGCACGCTAGTGCATGAGCTCGACCAAGCCTGCCGCCCTTGCTCTTCTTGCTCGAGTCCGGGGAACATGCTCACGCGTGTGAGCCGAACCTGACCGTCGCTCAGCCTGTCGTGACCGGAACCCCGTCGTCAAGAGCATCCTTTCTACCGAGGCGCGCGAGCGCCGAACCAACTCGTGTACGCGTTCGCTCTCAGGCACGCGAGCGCATAAAACCTTATCGACGCCGACCACCCGAATCTCGTCGTCGAAACCTTCTGCTTGTACCGCACGCCAAGCTGCTCTCCGTCACCGTCCTGTCGAGCTTCCGACCAAGGCAACCCTTTTTCTTTGCCTAGATGAATCCCTAGGTGTACCAGAACCGCGTCGAGTCGCGTGAGGTCGAGTCACCGACCCACCTCGCCGCCGACGAGCCCCTTTCCACCCGTCGCTCCTCTTGGACTTACCATCGAGCACCTGGCGCCCACGCCAGAGTCCCGTAGGAGATAGTTGCACACACGCGCCCACACACCTTCGTCACCGTAGTGGATCCTGTCGGATCTAGTGCGGTCGACCAACCACGAAAACACCACACCTCTGCCGCTCAGCTGCGAGCCGCAGCAGATCCGACCAAGATCGTTTGTGGGCAGCCACTTGTGCATGGGTCAGCTTATAGCTACCTATGTGGCAGCCATGTGAGCTTGAAGAGCTAGCTTGCGGCCACCGTAGATAGCTTAGAGCCCTTTTGAGCCTGCCAGTAGTTAGCTTATATTTAAGTGTATTGTGTATGCGTATTTTAATTTCAGAAATCTATTTTATCTTTGGAAAATCCTAGAAAACTCATTTCAACTCCGAAAATTGTGAAACCTTTTCCAAAGCCCTTCTAAAATTATAAACTCCGTGTTAGGCTAGTGTTCGCTCTCTTTTGGCTCTTTATTTGTTGTTCATTTGGAGTTAATTGCAATAGGACCCGCCTTTATTTTAATTGCGCGTTAATAGGAACAGTTGGAGCCGGGGAGCTGAGCTCGGAGATCGACTACAACGACGACTACGTCACCGATGACTACTCGCACGCAGGTGTTCACGCCCGACCGATCCCCGAAATACCTATTAGGCATTGCTATGTAGAATGCTAGCGCTTTACTTTAAATGCATGATGATGAACCTTGCACCGCCTACTTTTATTATCCGTCCTTGATTGTCCTACTACTATATATGTGTATATAAGCGTGTATATGCGGCGAGCTTCGCGATGCATGTGTTTGGGATGGGAATAGTGGTTCTTGGCGTGAGTGGGGTAAAAACCGGCAGGAGAAGGCGTTTTGGGTATTTTGGCGGGGGTGAGCTCGAAACAACCGATCTGGGATCGGGGATAGGAATGCACTCCTCAGTGTATCCCTACTTTGACGGTTTTTCGGAGCCTAGGTGTTGGGGTTTTACTTGCGGATGGAGGACATGAGCTTGCCCCGGTCTGAAAGCGAGTGGATCAACTTGTCGATAGGACTTTCGTACACACCACCTCGCCGAGAGTGGGGATAGGGCCGAGTTGAGCTCGGCAAGTGCGGAACCATACCTCGCTTAGGAAGGATAGAGGGTATCCGTGGGGGAGCGGTGGAGGTGAGACCACCCTCTCGGAGCGTCTCCCGTGTGGCCACACGGGGAGCATTTCACGGTTCGGTGCGATTCCTTCGAGGGGGGATTCGTTTTGAGGGCCGGATGCGAGGATGGGACCGAAACTACCGAGAGTTCGCACGGTAGGATGGGCTCGGTTGGCTGATCACCATCGGGTACCATCCCGAGTTGGGTACAGTGTACACGCTGCGAGTTTTGATCTATACGTATAGCCGCGTCCTCGGTCATGGACAAACCTTGAAGACATGTTCGTTCCTCATGTTTTGGGATTTCTACCTCCCCCTGTAGTTGAGAGTGTGGTGAGCCGTGGTTGCAGTCGGCTAGAGGAGAGTGGCTCCCTCTACCTCGTCGATCCGATTGTAATCATTGAGGTGCGAGGAGAGGAAGTTCTCGCATCGACCCTAGATGGAGATATGATGTGGAGACGGGGCCCCGGGGGTACCGGGTGGTTCCGAGCTGTGTCCGAGAGATTGGTTTGGGACCTATATGGAGATGATTTACGTTTATGCTTTTTCGCTCGCTCGCATAGGAATCCCGAGCTTCTACCTTGCCTCTTTTCTTACCCTTTAGAAGATAGGCCACTTAAAGCCGCATACGGTCGGTGACGTGAACCTATCCCACTCCTTGGGGATAGACTTTGAGTGTGCGAGGTTACGAGTTCGACTTCGACATCAACATTGACGGATGGTACGGCGGGGATACGTCGCTTCGCTCAAGGATGCCTGTGGGCGTGAAGATCAGAAGATGGAGACCCTTCCAAGATGCTAGCTACCGCCGCGTAGAATTTACTCTGATTCAGCCTTGAGGCTTGTAATGTTGTACTCCATTATGGACATGTAATAAATTATGTACTAATATTTGTGTGATGCGATGTACGGTTGTGATTTACCTCATCGTGATGAGATCTGTACGCGATAGCTACTGATCCCGGGACTATCGCAAAGGTACAGGGACTCGGGTTTTCCTCACCGAAAATCCGGGGTCGTTTCAGGTGGTATCAAAGCCGTACTTGACCGTAGCACGTATCCCTAGAAATGGCCGATAGTAAATAAGGATTCTATACGTTCCCTTCCTTTTTATAAACCCCTTGGATTATTTTATAAAAGCTTTCCCCCTTTGAAAAGCTTCTTTCTTACCTACGAGCTTCAGCCTTTCTTACGAGGACACGACCTTTGGTCGAGAACTTGTCCTGAACACGATGAAGGGGAGTAGTGTTGGAACACCATACTAGGCACAACCCCCTCGGAGACCTTTGGACGATAGACTAGATCGTTGAAGTGCTCGCGACCTCTGAGGCCTGAGTCACCCTCGAGGAAGCTTATATGTGTATCTGTCAAGTTTGCTGAGTGTTTGGCTCTTAATGGAGTTTATTGAGTTTTGATGCATCTTCCCTTTGAGTGATAGGATATATAATTAGTGATATTTTCATGATTGTGTCTGACTCATTGGTTGGTGAGTGACGTTGTCTAGAGTTTTGCTTCCCCGGTCGTATTTTCCAAAAAGTAATCGATCCGAAGGTCGGGTCGCCTGCTGGCACGCTTTGAAGAAGCTGCCAAGGAAGAAGAAGTTCCACAGGTTCGTGGCCGTGCCGCCACTGCCACCCGAGGACCCTGAAGTTGATGACGAAGAGGAGGAAGCTGAGGCCGAACCGGAGTAAGGCCAGCCTGAGACAGAGCAGCTGCTACCGCCACCACCCAACTCGGTGGATGTGATGGCCCTGCAGACTCAGCTAATGCAGAGGATGGCAGAAACCATGGAGCATCGAAGCAATGGTGGGAACCGCAATGCCCTGCCAGGGGTGGATCTCGCAAAGAAATTGAGGGGTTCGTTCGCCTGAAGGCCCCACCATCAGCTACTCGGACAAGCCGCTCGATGTCGACGACGGGATGGGGGTAATCGAGACCAAGCTCGACCCCACTGTCTACACCGGAGAGGAGTGTGTTGCCAACACCGCGCACCAGCTGGAGGGTTCATCCAAGTCTTGGTGGGACAATTACGCTGCTAGCCACCCGAACCCAGTTTTCATCACTTGGCTGGAGTTCTGCAAGGCGTTATGCAAGCAGTACCTACCTAGTGAGCTGATGGTCCAAAACAACTCAAGAGTTCTGCACCATGACACAGGGTGCGACGAGAGTGAAGGAGTACGAGCGCCACGTCATGAAAATGATGCGCTACGCTCCCGAGGGCACCAACCTCGAACAGAAGAAGCAGTTCTGGTTCCTGCGAGGCCTTCACCACGGCCGTCGCCGAGGACCGAAGGCAGGTGAGCACAACTCTCTACGCCACCTCGTGATCCGCGCCATCACGCTCAAGGACGAGAGAAGGGTCGTGAAGACCACATAAGGGACATGAAGAGGATGGGAGATCAGGACCACTTCGACCGATCGTTCCAGAAGTCGAGAGATGGGTCAAGCAACATGAAGAGAGGGAATTTCCGCTCAGGGATTAACCAGCATGGAAGCAACTTCGGAGGAGGCAACAACTACTGCTCAGGAGGAGGGAGTTTCGACTACCAGCCGCGAAATGGAGGATATAATCGCCCGTAGCCGAGCACTCCAAGACCCAACATCAGAGGGTTCACCCCGACTTGCTTCGCCTGTGACAAGCTTGGGCAAGATCTTCCAGTGCCCCGACAAGAAGACCGCAGCTGTGCCCGCGAAAGCACCGACTCCAGGAGGAGGACATCCTCAGTCTACTCTTCAGTAATCTGCAAGCCGTGGAATGCGTACCCACCTAAAGAAAGGAAAAGTTACCAACGCTTCTGTCACCGCGATCGGAAAGTTTTAAGTTGGATCGCATCGGCTCTAACCCTTTTTGATGATGGAGCAACTCTCTTCTTCTGCTTTCTCATCTCTTCAAAAACCGGGAGTCAGCTCTTAATCTCGGGGACGAGATTCTTGTGAGGGGGGGAGTTCTGTAACATCCTGGAATTTTTCCCGGAATGTTAGCAATGCGAAAATGTGGATTTCAAAATTTCGATTTGAAATTGAGTGCATAATTAAAATATAAGGATGTCTTCTATGATCCTTCCCTGAAAATCTTAGATTTATTTTGAGCAAAATCATAAAATTTAGGAATTATAAAATGCTAGTGTGAGAACCTTGGATTTTATGGGATTTATTTTGCATCTTAATTGTGTGGGATTCAAATTTGAATTCAAATTCAAATTCGAATCATAGTTTAATTAGGAGCTAGGTGTTTAGAAAATAGGAAAAACCATCTATGCACCTTGGGCCTCAACTCGGTTCACCAAGTCCTCTAGACCACCCCGAACCTTTTCTGCGGTCCACCAAGCCGCAGCCCACCTAGTCCCTTTCGGCCCCACCATAGACAATCGGCCCACCTACCCTTCATTTTCCCCTTGTTTCACTTACGCGTGGGTCCCGGCCGTCGGCCATCCTTATCCCTTCTCCCCGTTTCTTTTCTTCCCCACCGTGACGCGAGGCGGGGGCGCCGCCCACGCCGACCCCATGGCCGACGCCAGCCATGGCCTCCCTGCTGCGCTGCGCCACCGGATGGCCTCCACGCGCCCCTGAATGGAATCCTCGCCGTCCGCTCTCCCCAAACCCTAGGGCGCCGCCCCCATTTAAAGCCGCCCCAGCTGCACCTTCCTGTACTGCGCAGCCGGCCCCATGGAGTCCTCCCTGTCCACCGCGAGGAGAGAGGAGGAGAGGGGGAGAGGGAGGAGTTGGGGGAGGAGGGACTAGAGGCCGCCCACGGGAGGGTCGAGGTCGCCGCCCCGCGGAACTGCCGCGTCGGCGCCGGTCCGAGGCGCAAGCCGCAAGCGCCATGCCCCCGCCCGAGCCGCCGATTCGGGAGGAAAAAGAAAGGACCGGGGGGGAGAAGAAGAAGAGAAGGAGGAGAGGAGGGCCGCACTGCGCCGCGCCGCCGTGGAGGAGCCGAGGCCGCCGCGCCGCGGGACCGCCATGTCGCCGCCCGCCGCACCGCCACGCCGCCGGACCAAGAAGGCCGCCGCCGCTCGAAGCCGGACGTCGCCACGCCGCCGGCCCAACGTCGCCGAGCCGAACCCCCTGCTTCCTCTTCACCGAGCTGTTCGCCGCCTCGCCGGGACGCCAAGGCGCGGGGCTGCTGCACAAGGGGGACGCCGATGTGGAAGCCATGGACCGCGCCGCTCTGCTTCTCCTGCAGCAAGCCGAGCCCCGGTCTTCTTCCTCTACTCCGCCGCGCCACTTCGCCGCCGTGTCCGGGGACGCAAGGTGAGCACTACCCTTCACCTTGCTGTGGACCCGGCCTTCGAGCCGAGGATGGACCGAGCCTTGTGAGCTCGTTGTTTGTGTGTTGCCTGCTGTCCCGCATCGCGCCGCCGCGCAGACCCGCCGTCGCTTGGGAGCCGGTCATCGAGCCGAGCCGGTCGTTTTGCAGGTGCCGCTGCCGTCGTCGCCGCGCGCGCTCCCTTGCCCTGCGATTGTGTCGTACCCTTGTTCCGACGAGCGCACGCCGAGTTCCGGCTCGCTGTCGGCACCCACACACTGAGCACGCCACCGCCGAGCGAAGGCCCTGCCTTTTTGGGCCAGGAGTTGTGCGAGCACAGACCCCTGTCGTGTGCACATCCCCGCTCGCCGTCACCCTGTTTATGTCCCTTGTCGTGCACTTGTTGTCGGCGTTGTGCCATCGCCACGGCTGTGCCGCCGACCTTTACCAGCACAAGCCAACACCGGGTCGAGGCCCTGTCATTCCTGGCCGAACCTGTGCACGCGCACTCACGCACACGCGAGGTCGTTCGCCGGCGTAGGTCCCCCAACCAACGCCGCCGGGCCGTTCCTCGCCGTTCTCCCCGTCCTTGTTCCTTGCCTAGTGCACGCCATCAATTTTCGTGTCGCTGCCATGGCCGAGCCGTCGGCGTTCGGCACGCACACATACGCACACAACCGAGAGGCCGAGCCCCTGCTTCACCTATCTGTGGCCGTACTCGACATTCCGTCGTGCCGTCGCCGCGAACCCCAATGCACCGGCGCACGTGTGTCCGTCGAGCCATCGACCCCGAGGTCGAACCTTTCGGCCACTTCGACCCTGAACACCGCCTCGCCTAAATCTGCTCGTTGAGCTCTTGTCTCGGTGTCGTCGCCGTGCACGCGCCGTCGGTTTTGTGTCGCCCCCGTGGCCACGCCGCCGACGTTCGCACAAATGCGAACACGTACACCCGAGGAGTCGAACCCCACTGCTCTCCCTGTCCAACCGCACGCACGCGCGCGAGAGAGCGAGCACGCCAGCGTGGACGCCCTAGTCCTTGTCGACGTGTCGCCCCACCTCGCTGCGCTACACCTAGTCTCACGACTGCACAACGCGCGTGTCGCCCGTACCACGCCCTTGTGCTTGTCGGGCGAGCCGTTGATGCTACGATTCGCATGTTAGCACTATCACCTCTCGTTCCGCCGCCTCGCCGGCGCTTTGTCCACCGCCGGGGATCTCTGTCTCCCGTCCAACCCGCGACCTCGTCGCCGAGGGTTGACGCTGGACAAGACCACTCTTCTCTCTACCCTATCGGTGCCCTAGCGTCTCTTTTCATGCTCAGTGTCTTGCCTTGTCTAACCGTGCGCACACGTGCCCGTGTGAGGGACGTCGACACTGCACGAGGAACTGCGCCGCCGAGCCGTCTTCGTAGCCCGGGGCTTTGCCCTTGTCGCGACTGCGTTGCCATCCTTCTTGCTCTCGCCGTCGTGGCCGAGCCACCGGCACTCACGCGCGCCAACCCAACCGTCGCCTTGCACGCCTCGAACGAAACCGAAGCATCCAGATCGCGACCACCCCGTCTCTCTATTTCACTGCCGAGAACGTCCTTCCGCCTGGGCGCACGAGCGTCAGGCCAATTCAGTGCTCGTGTTCGCCCACACGTACGCACGCAAGCGAACACCCCGGTGTGCCACCGCGGAGCTCTCCACCGTGGCCAAGCCACCTTCTTGCCTGCGCGCTCAAGTGAGGACATGGACGCCGCCTTTGGCCGGCCAATGCTCACCACCGCGCACACTTCTTCTCCTCATTCAAGCGAAGCCAAGATGCGACCTAGCATGTGTCGAGGCGTTCGCGCCTCCCTTATCGAACCTCGCCGCCCGACCTTGTCCGCGTCGGACTGCTCTCTTTCGCCGCCGACGTTCTGCTCACGCACACCCGCACCCGCGGGAGTCGAGCCCTGTTCTTCCTGTCCAAACGGTGCACGCGCATGTTCACGCGCACGCACGTCCTCGCAAGCGAGCTGCCACGCCGCCGCGGACACCCCAGTCGCGACGCCGCGGAGCTCGAGCCGCACCAAGCCGTTTACCTTCGCACCGCCGTGCTCGTCCGGGAGCTTCGTCTCACAGACGCACGCTAGTGCATGAGCTCGACCAAGCTGTCGCCCTTGCTCTTCTTGCTCGAGTCCGGGGAACACGCTCACGCGTGTGAGCCGAACCTGACCGTCGCTCAGCCTGTCGTGACCGGAACCCCGTCGTCAAGAGCATCCTTTCTACCGAGGCGCGCGAGCGCCGAACCAACTCGTGTACACGTTCGCTCTCAGGCACGCGAGCGCATACAACCTTATCGACGCCGACCACCCGAATCTCGTCGTCGAAACCTTCTGCTTTGTACCGCACGCCAAGCTGCTCTCCGTCACCGTCCTGTCGAGCTTCCGACCAAGGCAACCCTTTTTCTTTGCCTAGATGAATCCCTAGGTGTACCAGAACCGCGTCGAGTCGCGTGAGGTCGAGTCACCGACCCACCTCGCCGCCGACGAGCCCCTTTCCACCCGTCGCTCCTCTTGGACTTACCATCGAGCACCTGGCGCCCACGCCAGAGTCCCGTAGGAGATAGTTGCACACACGCGCCCACACACCTTCGTCACCGTAGTGGATCCTGTCGGATCTAGTGCGGTCGACCAACCACGAAAACACCACACCTCTGCCGCTCAGCTGCGAGCCGCAGCAGATCCGACCAAGATCGTTTGTGGGCAGCCACTTGTGCATGGGTCAGCTTATAGCTACCTATGTGGCAGCCATGTGAGCTTGAAGAGCTAGCTTGCAGCCAGCCTGTAGATAGCTTAGAGCCCTTTTGAGCCTGCCAGTAGTTAGCTTATATTTAAGTGTATTGTGTATGCGTATTTTAATTTCAGAAATCTATTTTATCTTTGGAAAATCCTAGAAAACTCATTTCAACTCCGAAAATTGTGAAACCTTTTCCAAAGCCCTTCTAAAATTATAAACTCCGTGTTAGGCTAGTGTTCGCTCTCTTTTGGCTCTTTATTTGTTGTTCATTTGGAGTTAATGGCAATAGGACCCGCCTTTATTTTAATTGCGCGTTAATAGGAACAGCTGGAGCCGGGGAGCTGAGCTCGGAGATCGACTACAACGACGACTACGTCACCGATGACTACTCGCACGCAGGTGTTCACGCCCGACTGATTCTGAAATACCTATTAGGCATTGCTATGTAGAATGCTAGCGCTTTACTTTAAATGCATGATGATGAACCTTGCACTGCCTACTTTTATTATCCTGTCCTTGATTGTCCTACTACTATATATGTGTATATAAGCGTGTATATGCGCTGAGCTTCGCGATGCATGTGTTTGGGATGGGAATAGTGGTTCTTGGCGTGAGTGGGGTAAAAACCGGCAGGAGAAGGCGTTTTGGGTATTTTGGCGGGGGTGAGCTCGAAACAACCGATCTGGGATCGGGGATAGGAATGCACTCCTCAGTGTATCCCTACTTTGACGGTTTTTCGGAGCCTAGGTGTTGGGGTTTTACTTGCGGATGGAGGACATGAGCTTGCCCCGGTCTGAAAGCGAGTGGATCAACTTGTCGATAAGACTTTCGTACACACCACCTCGCCGAGAGTGGGGATAGGGCCGAGTTGAGCTCGGCAAGTGCGGAACCATACCTGCTTAGGAAGGATAGAGGGTATCTGTGGGGGAGCGGTGGAGGTGAGACCACCCTCTCAGAGCGTCTCCCGTGTGGCCACACGGGAGCATTTCACAGTTCCGATGCAATTCCTTCTGAGGGGGGATTCGTTTTGAGGGCCGGATGTAGGATGGGACCGAAACTACCGAGAGTTCGCACGGTAGGATGGGCTCGGTTGGCTGATCACCATCGGGTACCATCCCGAGTTGGGTACGGAGTGTACACGCTGCGCAGTTTTGATCTATACGTATAGCCGCGTCCTCGGTCATGGACAAACCTTGAAGACATGTTCGTTCCTCATGTTTTGGGATTTCTACCTCCCCCGTAGTTGAGAGTGTGGTGAGCCGTGGTTGCAGTCGGCTAGAGGAGAGTGGCTCCCTCTACCTCGTCGATCCGATTGTAATCATTGAGGTGCGAGGAGAGGAAGTTCTCGCATCGACCCTAGATGGAGATATGATGTGGAGACGGGGCCCTGGGGTACCAGGTGGTTCCGAGCTGTGTCTGAGAGATTGGTTTGGGACCTATATGGAGATGATTTCTGTTTATGCTTTGCTGCTGCTGCATAGGAATCCTGAGCTTCTAACTTGCCTCTTTTCTTACCCTTTAGAAGATAGGCCACTTAAAGCTGCATACAGTCGGTGACGTGAACCTATCCCACTCCTTGGGGATAGACTTTGAGTGTGCAGGTTACGAGTTCGACTTCGACATCAACATTGACGGATGGTACGACTGAGGGATACGTCGCTTCGCTCAAGGATGCCTGTGGGCGTGAAGATCAGAAGATGGAGACCCTTCCAAGATGCTAGCTACCGCCGCGTAGAATTTACTCTGATTCAGCCTTGAGGCTTGTAATGTTGTACTCCATTATGGACATGTAATAAATTATGTACTAATATTTGTGTGATGCGATGTACGGTTGTGATTTACCTACTGTGATGAGATCTGTACGCGATAGCTACTGATCCCGGGACTATCGCAAAGGTACAGGGACTCGGGTTTTCCTCACCGAAAATCCGGGGTCGTTTCACCTGTAGTGGGGCGGCTACAAGCAAGGCGGGAGAGGAAGTGTGGCTTCCAAGTCCCTGGTGAAGAGGCTGAAGATGTTGTGGGAGAATTGGAGAGCAAGTGTGTGGTGCGACCTGTCTCGTGTTGTGTTGTGTTGTGTCGTCTCCCGTCGTCGTGTGTCGTTGTTCGTTGTCCCCCGCGGCAGGGGGGTTCGTCTTCCTTTTATAGACCAGGGAGAGAGCGAATCACATGCGTGCCGCGCTATTTAGCTACGTGAGGGAGCGTGACGTGCTATGCCGAAGAGTAGGCGGCCGCCCGGACGACCCTTGCAGCGATCCGGCCATCATGGCGTATCTTGTACCCGAACAGTGGCGGCTTCGAGGGTAGAGGGGCAGCGGACGGCTGTGATGTCTTCAGACGGGCTCGAGGGAGCTGCTGACGTCGGTCCGTATGGGCACAGCGGCAGGTAAGGCGGCGTCCCGTTCCCGCACGCTCCACAGCGCTGGAGCTGTTGCCACAGCGCCCGGCGTGGGTTCGTACGCACGGGGGCGGCAGCCATGCTGTTAACAGTGGCAGGGATGGCGCCCCGCCGGCCTAGCGCCTCCACCTAACCCTGCAAAGTCACAAGAAAGCAGATCGAGGGTGCGGCCAGCCCCCTTCGAGGGCTCGGCGCGTTAGCCGTACCGGAGTAGGCGGCGCAGCGTCACGGGACTGGCGCCGGCCACGTCGCACAGTCCCCCACAGTGGCGGGGATGGGTTCCCTCCTGGGGAGTTGGTGCGACGGCACCGGGGCGCGAGCCCCAGGCGCATGATGGCGCCGCCCCACCGTTGTCAGGGCATTAAATGCCCGCGTACGGGAGCAGGCGCGTGCGTGCGGAGCACCCTCGAGCGAGGCGGACCCCGTTCGAGGGCGGAGCGGACCCTCGAGCGAGGCGGGCCCGCTCGAGGTAAGCGCACCCCCTCGAACGGGGCGGAGCCCGCCCGAGGGAGGCTCGCACCCTCGAGCGAGGCGAAGCCTGCTCGAGGGGATCTCTGAGTGGGCCGCCTTGGTGGGCCGTTGGGGCCGCTGCGGCGTGGGCCATGCCCTGCATGCTTAAGCTCGGCGTGTTTGGCTTTGGCCTGTTGCTGGTTTTAAGTGGGGATTCCCCAGTTGTTTAAGGGGACCCCTAGGGCTGTCCCCGACAAATGGCGACGACGACCCCTTCGGATTGCATCCGATGTGTCGTAGAGCTTACCGTCAATCCATCGCAGATCTCTACACGTCGACCGATGAATGTCTCCAAGCCATGGAAGCAATGAAGCAGCATTTGGAGGATTAGGAGAACGTAGTTGGTGATAACTACAAGTTTCTTAACCGTAACATGCGCAAACTTTTTGGCATGGTTGGAAACATGAGAGGCAAGTGGTGCAATACTTGCTTGAAGTACCACTAGGTCTAGTTTTCCCATAGGATTTTTGTAAGATACGATGAGGATATCGTATGTTTTAAGCATGGGGGAGAGCTAGCTCGCTAGCCTTAGCTTTTGAACTTCAAGTTTCGGTTCAGTTTAATCTTCGTGTGTGAGTCTTAGTGTTTTAATGAGTCTTTAGTTTTTGAGTGTGTTTTAAAATTTTTGCAAGTGTCTTAAATTAGTGTTGAGTCAAAGAAAACCAAATAAAAAGAGTATATATATATATATCTTTGTGTTTTATGTATTGCTTATCTTTATTCACTTGTTTGTTTAATCTTCGATTCTTGATATATGAACACAAGTGTGTGGTTTGAAAAATGTCTACCGTGGTGCTTAGTGGAATTGCTACTACTTAAAGTACCCATACCGCACTTCGATCTTGAGCTTCACTTGTTAGTTGTGCTATGTTCAATGCTAAAAGTTGGAGGATTTCAGTTCTGAAAATTATCTTAAAACCCTTCTAATAATGGTTAGCAAAACCTCTTTTTCCAAGTTGAGAGTAAGAAAAAAATCCTATCCAAAGCCAAGTTTATTTTTTCGCTCCACCATAAGTGTGATTAGCACGATGAGTTAGGCTAGGACCCTTCTCTCTTGGTAAGTTTTAATTTCGAGCAATGATCATGTTCTTGTGCTTATCTTTTGTTGCTAGCCTCGTCATATATTCGGTTACGTGACCTTCACAACGGAAGTCACGTACATCCCCGAATTCCATACCCAACCCTATACATCTCTTTTGTACATCGTATTCCTTGAACACAACCTATTTTCAAAGTTTCGTCTCGTCTCTAGCATGATTTATTTAAAATTTCAGATTGTATGCATGCAAGGAAAGAGAGAATTTAAAGCTTTGAAAAGTTGTCAAGAGAGAGAAAAATAAAGAGAAAAAGTATGTGTATGGAAAAGAAAGAAAGAAAGAAAGAAAGAAAGAAAGAAAAAATTATATGTGAATGAAAGAAGAAAAAGAAAAAGATGAGGTAGCAATAAAGATATGAGAGGGATGAATCAAGTGAATGAAAAGAAAAATAAAGTGTAAGGAAGGGTGTCACGTTGATTGTGAGACGAAACTTTCATTCTTTTTCCAACCATGTGCAATCCGACAATGAGGACGTCATCGGTGCCTTGTAGACACAATTTTCTTTTGCCCTTGCACATGTCCACCATTCTAAATCTTCTCATCCTTGATATCCCTACATATGGTTAATTATCATGATCATTGGCTTTCAAAGGTAGACAACCATTAGAGGAAGTTCTTAGTTTGACAATACTTGTGTTGATTGCACTAGCCCTACCTATAGCTCCACTTTACATGATATATGTGAGATTAATGGGAGGTGAGAGTTTTATAAAATTTGGTTAGGATCTTCATATGAGTGACTTGAGAGAGCTTGGAGAAAGGTTTTTGTCTAATACTTGTTGCAGGAATTTTTGTTTTGAAAATCATAAAAACCCTCCGATGGAAGCAAAGAAGTAAGCATGGTTGAGATTGAAAGCTTCGAGTGAAGAGTTTGAGTTGTGGGGTAAAACTTGACGTGGTAAAAGTTCTAAACGCCCATGTTTATGTTTGATCATCATTACTTTGTGTTTATGTATTAAAGATGAAGGTATTGACTAACTTGTGAAGAAGGATAAGTGGTATATAATTACAACACCTTGGACGAAGTTCTTTTACGAGTACTTGCTCGAGGACGAGCAAGAGCTAAGCGTGGGGGAGATGTTGATGGTGTATTTTGGTGCACCTAGCATGTTCATTACGCTTTGGTTTGGATTTGATTATGGAACTAACCCGCCACTAGGCACACTAATCATATAACAAGTTCATCTTTGTGCATGCATTTGGAAGTGTTGTGTTTATGTAGGAAAACATGGACATAAAGGACGGATTCGGAACAAGTTCAAAGGAGCATTTACGGAGTCTTGTTCGTGTTCATGAGCATGATGAAATCACTTCCAAAGGTGGCAAGGACCGAAGTGCTATGAGGAACACCCCCGGGGATTGAAGCGTAAAAGATCGAACTTCATGCGAAGAGAACCTCCATCTTGGGCGCGAGGATAACATCATCAAAATCATGCAAGTGGAGGGGGCAAAGTACATAAATGCATAAGGACCCACGGAGCAAAAAGGGCGACCGAACCGGGCCGAAAAGGGCCTAGGCCAGTCGGCCCAGGCCGGCCGGCCCAGCCCTGTTCTGGCACCGGTTCGGTCCGGTTTTCCTTGCCCTCGAAGGATCTTCAACCCTAAAAGCCCCGAGGCGCCGCCAACACCGAGGAGGGGAGTCATTCGCACCAGAAGGCCATCCACAAGCTAGAGAGAGAGGAGGAGGATCTCCGGCGGGAGATCAACCACCTCGAAGGAAGCACCCTCTCGTGGAGAAGAAGGAAGACACCGGCGGAAGGGAAACCATGATCAACGGTGCCATGATCAGCACCTTGATGGGGTAATCTTCTCATTCGTCCATGGGTTGTAATCGATCTTGAGATGTAATCGCACTTTGTTGGTTTATCTATCTATCATCTTGTGTTGAATATACTTTCATGCTTAAGGTTAGCTACCATGCCGTAAAGGGAGTATAGGCCTCAATGCTTCCTTGGATCCATTTAATACGCCGTGTCCATCAAAGGTCTAGTCATGAATACCTTCGCGTAGTGACAGTACGAGAGGAGGGAAAGGGCGAAACCATGGTCACAACCCCCGATAGATTAGATTGGTTTTCATGTCTTTAAGCGATTGCATGCTCTAGTATCGTAGATCCGTGGGCGAGTGTCTTTTATCTTGATATCTTAATCATTCTCTCTAGTGTAGTTTAGTTGTTTTCTAGCATAATAATAGTTAGGGTTTTAGTAGCTAGTGTATTGTTGTAGATCGAACGCTTGTAATCCCCTTGCTCCACGGATTGACAAGAACCTTGGGAATCCCGTGGTGAAAAAGGTGTGGGGTCCGTACGCTTGCGGATCGTAGAGGGATACGTCTTTTATCCGTCAACAATTGGTTACTTGTGTGTGTTGTCAATGCACTCATCAAGGGGGAGATTGAGGACCGGAGCGTCCGAGGACCGGTGGATGGTCTGAGGACCACGTGTGGTTTGAGGGGCTGGTGCATGGTCGCTTCCTTGTGTGATGAGTGATTGACAACGTTGTGTGGACTGATTCTTGGCTAAGTATTACAGGTGCAGGTTGGGGCTTCACTGCTGTTGGTGCAGGTGAAGAACAAGCGCGAAAGGTCGTCGCTGGTGAGGCCTCCAGGTGTGGAGAAGACAAGTAGGCTTCGTTCGAGGGACCCGGTGGCCAGCGGAATCAAGTGCAGGCCGCATGGTGGCATGAACAGCAGAATGAAGTCATGGACGGATTCTTGGTTGAGCCTCAAAACCAAGGTTGAGCCGGGACTACGTGGAAGCCGAGTCATGAGTAGCGATTGGCAGAGGCTACACTGAGTTCGTGGGGTTTCCAGTGGTTCACCAGAAAACCACTGGGTTCCTTGGTTGATCCACAAAGCCAAGACCGAAGAACCGAAGACGAAGATGTAGCAGCACCAGACTGGTCTGACCGGTGAGTTTGACCGGTCTGACCGGTGAGGAGCACCAGTCTGACCGGTGTGCGACGACGCAGTCCAGAATCTTCGAAGAGGAGGACAAGCGTCCGGATCGCATGGCTTGCGTTGAGGCAAAGCAGGGTGCGGTCGCCGGGCATCCGTCCGATGGAGAAAATCTGAAGACTTCCAAAACCGCCCTTGAGGGGCTTGTATCCCTAGTTATTAAGTAAGGGTATTTTAGACTTTCGGTTGCCTCCATATAACAGATGAGGTGAGAGGATGGCAGCCATCCCTTGGAACCCTAGTTCATTTGCTTTCCCATTTTCCCTTCCTATTTTCTTAGGATTTCCATTGGACTAGCTTGAGATCTTCATGGTGAGATTTTGTGAGAGGGTTGGATGATCGGGTCGCAAGCTAGCCCTTGTACGAACCTCTTTGGTATGCATAGATGATTCAGCATGGTTCCTCAAGGCTTTGTTGTGTTGCTCCCGGTTGTTCTTGGTGGTGATTTTCGGAGCCCTCTCTTGGTGGTTTTCTCAGTGTGTTTTCAGGACCTTGCTCTTGGGGATTTGATGGGGGAAATTTGTGTGAACCCTTCATGGTTCTTTTGCCTTTGATTCCCCTCCCGAATGCGTGAGTTAAGGGGCTCGATTTTGGGGTTTTCGGTGTTCTAGGGTTAGAGGAGTTCTTGGCGGGATTTCCTCGATTCCTCTTGATTTGGCAAGTTTTGGTGGACAAATTCTTGGCTATGGACTCCTCATGAGGTGTTCCTACTATCCCCAAAGTCTTGTTCAAGTCCGTGGAGCGATTCGGGAGATCGAAGTTTGGATTTGGAGGGGTTGACCCGCGGGTGCTATTCATCCCGAGCTGCCCAGGTTACACTGGTCTGGCCAGTTCTCTTGACCGGTCTGACCGGTGCGAGCCACTTGTGGGATTTGCCTCGGGTGAACTACTTGACTCGTGTGTGTTTGGGTCTTGGTGCTGCTGGTCAGTCTTGGTCTGTTTGGAGTTGTTTTGTTAGGTTTTGTGTACGGTTTTTCTTTCTGTGCAGGTTGTGTGTTTTTGTTCCAGGGCCAAGAGAAGTCACCGAGGCTCTCTGGAACGCTTGTTGTGCGGCTGCTGTAGCCACCGGCCTGACCGGCGCTGTCCACCGGTCTGACCAGTGTCACCGGTCTGACCGGTGCTGGCCATCGGTCTGACAGATGCAGCACAGGCAGCAAGCCGTGCAAGTTTCTGCTGTGCGTGTTGGTGTGTTTTGGCTCAGAAGGTTGTTTGTTGGTTCCTAGGTCCAGTAGCACTTCAGTAGTTGCGTGGGCTTGGCCGACTTGGGTAGTGAGTCGGAGATGTGTGTCGGAATCCATGTTCGTCTTGTTGGAGTTTCAATCTCCTTCGAGAAGAATTTTTATCGGCTCCCATTCACTCCCCCCCCCCTCTCTGGTTTGCCGTATCGGTCCTTCATGGTCGCTCCGGGCTGTGATGAGTGATTGACAATGTGGTGTCGACTAACTCTTGGCCGAGTATTGCAGGTGCAGGTTGCGGCTTGATTTGCGTTGGTGCAGGTGAAGAGTGGGCGCGAAAGGTCTATGCCTTGCGAGGCCTCCGAGGAGTGGAGAGACAAGTAGGCCTGACTCGAGGTACCCGGTGGTCAGCGGGGTCATGTGCGGGCCGCATGGTGGCAAGAAAAGTAAGACAAAGTCGTCGACCGAAGCCGGTGCAGGGTAGCGGCTCACTACCAGAGCCTGCACACGGGGTTTGCGGCGGTTCACCAGAAAATTGTCGGGTTACTTGGTTGAGCCACAAAACCAAGACCGGAGGCTCGGCGGGCGGAGACGAGATCTGGGCGCGCCGGAAGCATCGATGCCGGCGGACGCGTGGAGGGATCGCAGGGCTTGTGTCGGGAGGACGCGGTCTGCGGCAACGGCATGGCCGTTGAAGAGTGGTGCTACATGACCTATTTGCCCCTGAGGGGTTGTATCACAACTTAAGTGCTAGGGGTAGTGTGGTCTTTTGCCTGGCCCTGAGGGGACTCATATCGATTAGCTCTCGGGTTTCCAGGCAAACCATCCATCCGGACTGCTTCTCATTTCCTTGCTCTCTAGGGTTAGATTTTTCCTCCGTTTGTGAAGAATCTGACCTCCGAGTGGATGGAATCTTTCATGGTTGCGTCGATTCCCGATTTGTAGCTCGTTGGTTTTTCATGTCTTTTTCGAGCTATTTTCGTCGGTATTTCGTGTGTGGATTGTTCCTTCGATTCTAAGGTGTTTGGACTCAGATTTGTTGGTGGGAATCATGGATAGTTGTCTTGTGCATCTTTGTGCTTGAACTTGATCCCCCAAACTCCGAGTTCGGCCTTCGATTGAAGGATTTCGGTTGGAACCTAGGTTTTTGGTTGAGTTCGGTGGCGATTCGATTCCTGGCGATTTAGTTCATTTGAGCAACCAAGTTTTGGGGCATAGCATCCCCTAGGGACGCTTCACATCTTCCCCAAATCTTTCCTCAAGACCTTCAACCATTTGGGAGATCCATGAACGGATAGGTGCTTTGGTGTTTTCGCTTTCAAGCTCGGGCTGCTGTTCCCGTGCCTGGCAAACCGTCCAGGGTACCAGGCGGACTGTCCGCGTGGTGAAGTTCGTCTAGGTGTTCTTCGTGTTCGTCGCATGTTCTTGAGCGTTTCCGTTTCGATCCAGTTGGCCAGTTGTTTATGGCCGGGAGGTGTTTGGCGGACCGTCCGCCTGGACGTCGCGGACCGTCCGCGCGACACCAGTTGCTCGCGGACCATCAGTGGACGAGGTACGGACCGTCCGCGTGTTGGAGTGCGCGTCGGGTCGTTCTGTTGCAATTAACGGACCGTCCGCCCGTGGGTAGTGGACCGTCCGCCCAATCTCCGCGGACTGTCCGCCCCAGGCTCGCGGACCGTCCGCCCAACACTGCGCAGGATTGCTAAGTCCTTTGCTTCTTTATTCATGCTTCCGCTTCGGGGTCGTTTGGGGTTTGTTTCTAGGGTTGGTAGGTCCGTAGTGACTACGTGACCTTGGCAAACTCGTGTGGGAATCCTTGGTTGTAAATTTGGGGTATAGGCCGAGTTCTCTCTTAGGAGAAGAATTTTTATCGGCTCCCATTCACTCCCCCCTCTCTGGTCACCTAATCGGTCCTTCAGTCGGAAGATTTTGTTTTACGAGAAGTGCAAATCCCGATTGAGCCATAAAAGTCAGAGAATCTTCCTAACTTTAATTCGTAGTGTGATTTCAGGTATATTCAATGTTTTGATTAGAGCTCCGGCTAGTCATCACGCATGCGTTTTAATGAGCATTTGTTTATATACTCATCACAATCAATCTCATGATGATGATTCCGTTCTAGTGTGCTGTAGCCAATAGCCATGGTTGCATCTTTAGGTCATCATTATCTGATTGGCAATTAATTCAATTCACTGCTTGTTATCTTTTCGCACTGTGGGATTGTCGATTCTTAGATTTTGCGATTAAAATAAATCAGGCGATATTGATTCCTGGAGCAGTAAATAGTTGGTGTAGGACATGGTGGTACACTTTGAATAAGCTATGGTTAAATAGGGCTTATTTGGATTTGTGGCTGCCGGACAAGATGTATGGACATTTATTTCTCAGAAATTCAAAATTGATGCTAGACTAGACAATCATGTACACGCTAAGTTATGAATTACTCCTTTTTGGTCCTTTTGGTCTAGACACTCATGTACACGCTAAAAACATATGACAGGTGGTTTTCCACATCCGTCTTTATTTGGAGTTGAAAAATCTCAATGGATTTATGCAAATTATACTCTCGCAGTAGAAAAATCAGTTCAGCACCGATTCCGTGTACCGTTTTGTCATGCATTAATCCCACTGCTATATTTTTGTGTGCTTGATTGGGTCAACATTGAATTAATAGGTGAGGACCATGTGTGGTTCGAGGACCGGTGGATGGTCACTTCCTTGTGTGATGAGTGATTGACAACGTTGTGTGGACTGATTCTTGGCTGAGTATTGCATGTGTAGGTTGCGGCTTGACTGGTGTTGGTGCAGGTGAAGAACAAGCGTGAAAGGTCGTCGCCGGTGAGGCCTCCAGGTGTGGAGAAGACAAGTAGGCTTCGTTCGAGGGACCCGGTGGCCAGCGGGGTCAAGTGCGGGCCGCATGGTGGCATGAACAGCAAGATGAAGTCGTGGACGGTTTCTTGGTAGAGCCTCAAAACCAAGATCGAGCCGGGACTACGTGGGAGCCGAGTCATGAGTGGAGATTGGCGGAGGCTACACCGAGTTCGCGGGGGTTTGCGGTGGTTCACCGAAAACCACCGGGTTACTCGGTTGAGCCACAAAACCGAGGCCGAAGACTCGACGAGGAGGTGCGGCCACCCGGGCCGGTTCAACCGCCCGAGGAGGGGCGGTCGGACCGCCCGGGACCGGTCCGATTCCCGGGGGCCGGTCTAACCGCCGTGGGGGCGGTCGACCGCCACGGCCGCCGGCGCCGAGAAGCTTCGAAGCGGAGGACACGCGTCGGGATCGCAAGGCTTGCGTCAAGGCTACGCAGGGTGCGGTCGCTGGGCATCCGTCCGATGGTGAAGACATCAAG
Source organism: Cenchrus americanus (assembly GCA_947561735.1). Taxonomy (NCBI): domain Eukaryota; kingdom Viridiplantae; phylum Streptophyta; class Magnoliopsida; order Poales; family Poaceae; genus Cenchrus; species Cenchrus americanus. The sequence goes on from OX387242.1 coordinate 140,414,430, forward strand.
AATTCCAAATCCGCCCTTGAGGGGCATGTATCCCTAGTTATTAGTGAAGGGTAGTTTAGTCTTTTGGGTGCCTCCATATATACTCATTAGATGGGTGGATGGCAGCCAACTCTTGGAACCCTAGCTCGTTTAGTTTTTCCATTTTCATTATCCATTTTCCTTAGGATTTTAGAAGGCTAGCTTGAGAGCTTCATGTGAGACCTAGAGAGAGGGATGGATGTTTGGGTGGCAAGCTAGAGCTTGTACGAACCTTTCATGGCATGTATAGAAGGTTTGGCGTTGCTCATCATGGTGGTTTTCCCGTCTCCTTTGTGTTGATTTTCGGAGCTCTTTTTGGCGGTGTTTTGACAACGATTTCTTGGGGTTTTGGTGGGTGTCACGTATGAGGTTCTTGTGCCTCTTTTGCTGGTGACTTTGCCCCCAAATCCCCTTTGAATCGGACTCGTTTTGGTGGTTTCTCGAGTTGGGCGAGTTCTTGACCTAGAGAAGCGATTTCTTCGATTCCTCTTGATTGTGAGCGTTTCGGGTCGATTCCTTTGAGGTAGAGGTTGCCCAGGAGGTAACCCAGCTATTCCCGAAGTTTGGCTGCAATCCGTGGAGTGATTCGGGAGATCGGGCGCGAGCAAGTTGAGGTTTGACCCGCGGGTTCGTTTTACGGGAAGGGGCGGTCTAACCGCCTACGGGGGACGGTCTAACCGCCCCGGGTGTTTCGGGTCAAAGTTTTGTTTCGCCGGATTTTCCTCCGTGAGTTTGTTCGCCTTGATCGGAGGAGCGTGCGGGTGAAATGTGGGGTCGTTCTCGTGCGGTTTGCTAGGAGTTCTTGGTTGGAGTTCGTTCTTTGGGTACGGGAGGTTAGACCGCCCCAAGTAGCCGGTCTAACCGCCCCTAGGCCCTTGGGTGAAGTTTTGGTTTTCGCCAAGATTTTTACGGTAGCTAGCATGGCCTTGACCGAGAGATCTCTGTTGGTGAAACCGTGGTGAGTTTTGGTGCTCGGAAGAGGCATTTCGGAGGATTTCTTGGTTGCCGGTGGAGGCGGTCTAACCGCCCCCTATACCCGTCTAACCGCCCCCTGCGGTTGGCCGGCTTTCGAGTTGTTTCCGTTGTCGGTCTTTGCGTGTGCGTTGTGGTTGCTGGTAGAGTTTGTTCCTAGGACCAGTAGCACTCCAGTGGCTACGTGGTTTTGGCAAACGGGAGGTTGAAGTGCGGAGTGTGTGATTTCGGGGGTTCGACCGTGCTAGTTCATCTTGTCGGAGTTTCAATCTCCCTCGAGAAGAATTTTTATCGGCTCCCATTCACTCCCCCCCCTCTCTGGTCGCCTATTCGGTCCTTCAAGTGGTATCAGAGCCGGTTCGGGTCTTTGTTGACTCTAACCAGTCTAAGATCCAAGGATGGCATACCAGGAATGGGGTTTGGGTCCTCCACACTTCGATGGCAAGAACTACTAGATGTGGAGCAAGCGGATGGGTGCGTTCCTCCGCGGAAAGGGTCATCTTCTTTGGGATGTCACGGTGGACACAGGCTATGTCCAGCTGATGGATTTCCTTGCTCCAGGATCGAGGGACAGATTCGACGCCAACAATAAGGCGGTCGACTACTTGTTTCGTGCTTTGTGTCAGCCTGAATTCGATCGGGTGCACACCGAGCACTTGGCTTGTAGGATTTGGGTGGTGTTGAAGGAGGCTCATGTTGGGAATGCCCAGGTTCAGGCACGGATGTATGCGACCTACCGGAGAGAGTACGAGAACTTCACTCATCTCCCCGGTGAGTCCATCGATGCCTTGTTTCAGAGGTTCACGGTGGTGGTGAACAACATGAGGGCCAATGTGGACGTGCTCCCGTACGATGATCATGATAGAGCGGTCAAGCTATTACACTCTTTGGATCGTACGATATGGGGCGGAAAGTTTGAGGCCATAGTCGAGTCGGAGAGGTATGATACTCTGATGGTGAACGAGCTGTTCTCGAAGCTCAAGTCGGCTGAGGTGGATAGGGGCATGACTGCCAAGCTCGAGGGACCGACTGATTCCCATAGCCTTGCCCTCGTTGGTGGTTCCAAAGGAAAGACTAACTCTAACCCATCCACCAGGATGTTCTCGTTTTCCTCTTTGATGTCTATGCCAGATGAGGAGTTTGATGACCTTGGAGAGGACGAGCGGCGCGTTGACGAGGCGGTTCGAGAGGCCGCACGAGAACCGCGTGAACATGAGGAGGAAGACGAGGACTTGCTTCCGGCCCCGCAAGCGGGACACTTCGTCGCCGGCGCCCGGAGAAGGTTGAGAACAAGGACGACTACAAGCACAAGCCGAGGATGAACGATGGAAAGTACCGTTCGAGGCGCGACCACAAGAGCAAGCACAAGAACAAGTACAAGGACGAGCGACGATCGAGGAAGAAGGAGAGGCCGAGGCAAGGCCCGAGCGATGGTTGGAGCGAGCGACGTCGACTCCGGTTCCGCGTACTCCACCTCGAGCTCGAGCGGCGGTGAAGATGAGGGTGATCGTCGCAAGAACAAGAAGTCGTCCAAGAACCCGAGCGGGGGTGAGCCGCGCCGCGAGAGATGGCTTCGTACCATGGCGCGAGCTCCGGCAGCAAGAAGAGCACACGGAGCGACTCGGACTGCGAGTCCGACGACGAGGTGCGTGATGAGCTTCCCTTCTTGCGCCAGGAGAATGAGAGGCTTGGCTCTTTGCTTGATAACCGTGATGACATGCTTAGAGAGGCAAAGAAAATGAGGAAAGAGCTTAGGGCTTCACTCGAGGATGCTAGGACTAGAGTGGCTGAGCTAGAGACACAGGTGCTTGATAGCAAGCTTGAGATTGATTCGCTTAAGGCTAGCCCTGTTGTTTCGGATGATAATGATTGTGCTAATTGCTCCATATTCCTTGCTGATCTTGCTTTGTTTAAGGAGAAGCGTGCCTCCAAGTGTGAGGAACTAGATGTGCTTAGGGTTGAAGTGGCTGAGCTTAAGTCTAGACCTGCTTTGCTAGGTGCTTGCACTTCTTGCCCTGTTTTGCATGCTAAGATTGATGAGGCTAAATTGAAGGAACCCATGCCTACATCATGCTCTACCTGTGAAATGCATGCATTGAAAAATTTGGAACTTGCACATTATGTTGATCGTTTGCAGGATGAGAATGATGACTTGAGGAAGTTGATGGGTTGGTTGTCTGGCCATGAGCCCCAGTTGAGGATGATGATTGAGGCCTTTAAGAGGCAAGATGGTGAGTGACTTGGGGCAAACAAGGTTGGTAAGGGAAGTGGAGAGAATATCCCGGAGCCACCAAAAACCCACCACAAAAATGATTTCCCTCCAAAACCCAACCATCTTAGGAATCGACTAGACACAACCCCAGCTCCACCCACATTTCCTACACCCACAAATGATCTCCGTAGGCCTATCAAGTTTGTGAGCACTTCCGGGAAAGTGTTCTTTGGGAAAGTGAGTGAGAAGGCAAGTGAGGAGAAATCGGTGGAGGAGTTGAGTGGAGAGAAACCAAGCGAGCAGCCCCAATCCAAGTCAAAACCTAAGCTTGTGAGGTTCCGTTGTGGCCATTGTGGGAAAGAGGGTCACAAGAATGAGTTTTGCTTCAAGAGGAAGCGGGAAGAGAGGATGGCAAAGGAGTGGGCAAACAAGGATAGGTATAACCCTTCCCATGGTGTACCTAAGCCTCGTATGCCGCTGCCCAGGGGTAAGGCTGTGGTGAGAAGTGTTCCGGCATGGGGAGATGCGAGTTCCCGCGGCCGAGGAGCAAGCTTCGGGAGGGGGCGGTCGGGACCGGCCCGGCTAGGCGGTCGACCGGCCCGGCCCGAGGGGAGGGGGCGATTAGGACCGGCCCGGCTAGGCGGTTTAACCGCCCCCCCCCCGCACTCGCGCGGAGTGGTTTTCGAGGTGGTGAGTCGAGAGGTTTCGGGTCCGGAGGTGGAGTTGCTGGTGGTTGGTCCGGAGAGACAGCGGGAGGTCGGTTGCTAGGCATTCTCCCCCTCGAGTTCACTACGGGGATGGGAGGAGTCGTAGCTTTGAGAAGGAGAGGAGGGACGTTCCACGGGTTGTCTTCCGTGGTTTTGGTCCTCCTCCAGGCAGTGAGGGGTGGTTTCCTCGGAGTGGTTATCGAGGTGGTGTTCGTGGTGATGGTTATGGTAGGAAAGATGGCTTGATGTGTGCTAACCCCACTTTCGAGCAAATGGCTCAGCACTGGTTTTCCTCTTTTGGTACTAACCCCAGTGCTGAGTCGTTTGTTCGCTCACGTGCTTGTTTTTGAATTTCAGGTGGGAGACTTGAAGTACATTTGGTTGATTGACTCCGGTTGTTCGAGGCATATGACCGGAGACAAGGGGTGGAACTCAAGTCTCGTCCCGGTGGTGACGAAGAGATACATCACCTTTGGGGACAATGGGCGTGGGCGTGTGCTTTCAGAAGGTGAGATAAAAGTGAGTGACAAGATCACTCTGAGGCGTGTCGCTCTTGTTCAATCGCTGGGGTACAATTTGCTTTCTGTGTCCCAGTTGTTGGATGAGGGCTTTGAAGTGTTGTTTCGGCCTGGTGGTTCTCGGATTGTGGACTCTCGAGGGGACCATGTTTGTATGGTCGTTCCCGAGGGTCAGGTGTTTCGTGCTGATTTTTCTCAGTCTTCGGGTGTGGAGCGTTGTTTCTTGGCTGGTTCTTCGAGTGAGTTGTGGAGGTGGCATAGGAAGTTGGGTCACTTGAGCTTTGACCTTTTGTCTCGCTTGAGTAAACTCAATTCGGTCCAAGGATTGCCACGGTTGAGGTTTGAGAAAGAGTTGGTTTGTGCTCCGTGTAGGCATGCCAAGATGGTGGCCTCTTCTCACCTGCCTCTCACCGATGTGATGACTGAGCGTCCATGCGAGCTGCTCCATATGGACCTTGTTGGCCCAGCTCGTGTGCGATCTGCGGGTGGGAAGTGGTATGTCCTTGTTGTGGTGGACGACTATTCTTGGTATGCGTGGGTGTTCTTTCTCGAGGAGAAGGGGGAGACGTTTGGTTTTGTTCGAGATCTAGTCTTGAGGTTGAGGAACGAGAGGCACGGAGATGCCATACGAGCTATCCGCAGTGATAATGGCTCGGAATTCAGGAACTCTCGTTTTGAAACCTTTTGCCATGACTTGGGTCTTGAGCACCGGTTTTCGAGTCCGTATACGCCTCCCCGGAATGATGTTGTGGAAAGGAAGAACGGGACCTTGTGCGAGATGGCTCGGACGATGCTTGATGAGCATAGGACTCCGAGGAGGTATTGGGGCGAGGCGGTGAATACCGCGTGCTATGTGTCGAACGGGATATACCTCGAGTGCACAAGAAGAAGACATGCTATGAGTTGATGCATGGTCGCACACCCAAGGTGAGTCACTTCCATGTCTTTGGTTGCAAGTGTTTCATTCTGAAGAAAGGCAGGAAGTTGGATAAGTTTGAGGCTAGGTCTGTCGATGGCATTTTCTTTGGTTATGCATCTCATTCTAGAGCATATCGTGTGCTCAATCTTGAAACTAACCAAATCGTGGAGACTTGCGAGGTAACCTTCAATGATACAGAGCCACGTAGTCAGCTTGTCTTTGAGTGTGCAGGTGATGATGAGCTTGGCGAGGAGATCTTCCAGGAGGAGGAGCATGAACATGGTGATGATGAGGATGGCGGTGCGGTGCCCCCGGCTGAACATGTACCCACTACTTCGACTACGATGATGGATGGACCCTCTGCTACACCTACGATGACAAATCAAGAACGAGGAGAAGCTGATGTTGAGGGGGAGGTAGCTTCGAGGCGAGAAGCTCCCCGGCGAGTGCAAGCGGATCACCCAGCTTCGTGGATCATCGGCGACATGAATGAACACACTACATGGTCGAGGGTTCGGAAGAATTCTCACTTTGCTCATGCTGCGTTTGTTGCTTCTTTCGAGCCCAAAGACATTGGACACGCACGATCTGATCACAATTGGGTTAACTCGATGCATGAGGAGTTGGAGAACTTTGAGAGGAATCAGGTGTGGGAGTTGGTTGACCCTCCCCCAGGGTGTAAGCCGATTGGCACAAAGTTGGTGTGGAAAAACAAAGAGGGAGAGAAGGGTGCGGTTGTGAGGAACAAGTCGAGACTTGTTGCTCAAGGGTTCAGTCAGAAGGAGGGGATTGACTACGAGGAGACCTTTGCTCCCGTAGCCCGTTTGGAGGCGATTAGGATCCTTCTAGCCTTTTCCGTGGCTAAAGGGTTCAAGTTGCACCAAATGGATGTGAAGAGTGCTTTTTCGAATGGTGTGCGTTGGAAGAAGAAGTGTATGTGAGGCGACCTCCGGGGTTTGAGAGTGAGAAGTACCCCCACCGGGTGTACAAGTTGAGGAAGGCGGCCGTATGGGTTGAAGCGGGCGCCTAGAGCTTGGTATGGCAGGTTGAAGGGGTTCTTGTTTGAGAGAGGCTTTGAGATGGGGAAGGTCGATCAGACCTTGTTTTTGCCGAGGCGGGCGAGAGATATCCTGATTGTGCAGGTGTACGTGGATGATATTATCTTTGGTGGCTCGTCTAACTCTCTTGTTGCAAGGTTTGCGAGATGATATGAGCGGGGAGTTCGAGATGAGCATGATGGGTGAGTTGCGGTTCTTCCTCGGGCTACAAATCAAGCAATCAAAGGAAGGAACATTTGTGCACCAGGCTAAGTACACCAAGGACATTGTGAGGAAGTTCAAGATGGAGGACTCCAAGGCCATGACGACGCCGATGAGTACGACTACAGCTCTTGATGCGGACGAGGAAGGTGAACACGTGGACCAGAAGGAGTACCGGAGCATGATCGGGTCACTCCTCTACTTGACGGCGACGAGGCCGGACATACAGTTCTCAGTGTGTCTGTGCGCTCGTTTTCAAGCGTCTCCAAGGACTTCGCATCGGCAAGCAGTGAAGAGAATTTTCAGGTACTTGCGTCACACTCCCGACTTCGAGCTTTGGTACTCCGCGTCCTCTTCTTTGGCGCTTCATGGTTTTTCAGACGCGGATTTTGCCGGGTGTCGGTTGGATAGGAAGTCCACTTCTGGGACTTGTCATATTTTGGGTTCTTCTTTGGTGTCTTGGTCTTCCCGCAAGCAGTCGAGTGTTGCTCAATCCACGACCGAAGCCGAGTATGTTGCCGCTGCTAGTTGTTGCTCTCAGCTCCTTTGGATTACCTACACCATGAGTGACTTTGGTGAGGAGTATACCCATGTCCCACTTCAATGTGATAGCACCAGTGCCATAAGCGTTGCAAAGAACCCCGTGCTCCATTCCAAAACCAAACACATAGAAGTGAGGTATCATTTCCTGAGAGACAATGTAGAGAAAGGGAAGATAGCTTTGATCCATGTACCCACACATGACCAACTAGCCGATATTTTCACCAAACCCCTAGATCAAGCAACTTTCACTCGTTTGCGGGGGGAACTTGGTGTGTGCTTGATTTCATGAGTTGGGTGTGTGGGAGCTCCTTTGTAGCATATGTATAGCTTTCCTTTGTGCATTTCTTGCATTTGGCATTGCATATGTAACTTGATGTATAGGCATCCTTGTATCTTAGATTACATGCATTTTGTATCATATGCATTGGATAGGAAAAGCTTCTCCTATATACATTGTTCACCATGGGTTGCTATATATGTTTTTGTGAGCTTGTTTGGTATGCTACGGTTAGTTTGGCTTAGCTCTTGATGATCTTGTTGAATGATCCATGGTTGATGGCTAATTGTTTTGAAAAATGTCACATACATGCTCTCTCATGTGTAAATGCCTATATATGATCTTGACATGTTTTAGTGGCTTTGCTATGCTTAATTTGTCGTTGGATAGCTAGTTTATTGATCATATGGGGCCAAAGGCTCATTTGCCATCATGAATGTTTGGCCCTCTTGCTTAATCTTGTGGAGGGGAATAAGTTCCTTTTTGTTGCAAAGACATTTCATGTACCAATCATAAATCTGAAAATGAAATGAAGAATGCTTGGAAAATATGTTCCCATGTCATATGTGCTGAAATTAATTTGCTTTGGGTGCTAAACCGTTGCATGTTGCCTACCAACGAGAAGTCTCATACATAGAAGTAGGCACATGGCTCGGTGGCTTTGACATGACATGAGGTGCTTTTGGGTGTTTATGATGGTCTTATGATTAGAATGGCTGTCCTAGCATGAAGTTTGAGTGGCTTTGCCATTTTGATATGTTTTGCTCATGCTTAGGTATTTGCTTGTGAGAGAGTAACTTTTCGCAAAATTACTCAAATCCTTTTTAGCCTTGTCCAATGGTTGTGAAACTTGGTGATCACGTAGTTAAGATCATTACGAACCTGTCGAGTATCTAACTTGCTCATTTGGACTTGTGTAGCTCCTTGTGATGAATTTTGTATATTCGAGAAGCTATATGTTGAAAGTTTTCGCATTTTTCCTTGATTCATGCATTGTCAACAAGGGGGAGAAGTTTGTGCATGTTTTGGGCACCTAGGAGTGTTTGGAAGGTGTTCCAATTGTTTCGGGCAAATTTTGAGCAGTTTGGTGCAGGCTGGTCTCTTGGGGCGGTCTAACCGCCCCCTAGGCGGTCAGATCAGGCACAGGCGGTCTAACCGCCTGTACGAGCGGTCTAACCGCCTGGGCAGGCGTGTGAGCGGGGTTCTCGCTCGTTGTTGCTTCCCGCGTTGCATTGCTGCATTTGTTCAGGGGGAGTGTGCTTTGGCTCAGGGGGAGCTTGCATATGTGCAGGGGGAGCTCTTTGTGGTGTTCGAGCTTTGCTTTGGTGGTTTGCGCTCTTTGCTTGAGCTGTGTTTTGTCTCGGATGTGTCGAGCCGTTGCCCTTGCCTAAGGGGTCCGAGACTTGTCTTCTTCAAGTGATCTTGCTCTTTGCCTGTCTTTGGCTTTCGATCGCTTGTTGAGGTTTCTTTTTATTTGTTTCTTTTCTTTTCTTTTCTCTTGTGTTACTTCAGGTAAGTGTGTTGTCAATGCACTCATCAAGGGGGAGATTGAGGACCATGTGTGGTTCGAGGACCGGTGGATGGTCGCTTCCTTGTGTGATGAGTGATTGACAACGTTGTGTGGACCGATTCTTGGGCCGAGTATTGCAGGTGCGAGGTTGCGGCTTGGGCGGGTGTTGGTGCGGGTGAAGAACAAGCGCGAAAGGTCGTCGCCGGTGAGGCCTCCAGGTGTGGAGAAGACAAGTAGGCTTCGTTCGAGGGACCCGGCGGCCAGCGGGGTCAAGTGCGGGCCGCATGGTGGCATGAACAGCAAGATGAAGTCGTGGACGGTTTCTTGGTAGAGCCTCAAAACCAAGATCGAGCCGGGACTACATGGGAGCCGAGTCATGAGTGGAGATTGGCGGAGGCTACACCGAGTTCGCGGGGTTTGCAGTGGTTCACCAGAAAACCACTGGGTTACTCGGTTGAGCCACAAAACCGAGGCCGAAGACTCGACGAGGAGGTGCGGCCACCCAGGCCGGTTCAACCGCCCAGGAGGGGCGGTCAGCCCGCCTGGGACCGGTCAGATTCCCCGAGCCGGTCTAACCGCCCGGGGGGGGCGGTCCGACCGCCCGGCCGCCGGCGCCGCGAAGCTTCGAAGCGGAGGACACGCGTCGGGATCGCAAGGCTTGCGTCGAGGCTACGCGAGGTGCGGTCGCCGGGCATCCGTCCGATGGTGAAGACATCAAGAATTCCAAATCCGCCCTTGAGGGGCATGTATCCCTAGTTATTAGTGAAGGGTAGTTTAGTCTTTTGGGTGCCTCCATATATACTCATTAGATGGGTGGATGGCAGCCAATTCTTGGAACCCTAGCTCATTTAGTTTTTCCATTTTCGTTCTCCATTTTCCTTAGGATTTTAGAAGGCTAGCTTGAGAGATTCATGTGAGATCTAGAGAGAGGGATGGATGTTTGGGTGGCAAGCTAGACCTTGTACGAACCTTTCATGGCATGTATAGAAGGTTTGGCGTTGCTCATCATGGTGGTTTTCCCGTCTCCTTTGTGTTGATTTTCGGAGCTCTTTTTGGCGGTGTTTTGAGAACGATTTCTTGGGGTTTTAGTAGGTGTCACGTATGAGGTTCTTGTGCCTCTTTTGCTGGTGACTTTGCCCCCAAATCCTCTTTGAATCGGACTCGTTTTGGTGGTTTCTCGAGTTGGGCGAGTTCTTGACCTAGAGAAGCGATTTCTTCGATTCCTCTTGATTGTGAGCGTTTTGGGTCGATTCCTTTGAGGTAGAGGTTGCCCAGGAGGTAACCCAGCTATTCCCGAAGTTTGGCTGCAATCCGTGGAGTGATTCGGGAGATCGGGCGCGAGCAAGTTGAGGTTTGACCCGCGGGTTCGTTTTCTGGAAGGGGCGGTCTAACCGTCTACGGGGGGCGGTCTAACCGCCCGGGTGTTTCCGGGTCAAAGTTTTGTTTCGCCGGATTTTCCTCTATGAGTTTGTTCGCCTTGATCGGAGGAGCGTGCGGGTGAAATGTGGGGTCGTTCTCGTGCGGTTTGCTAGGAGTTCTTGGTTGGAGTTCGTTCTTCGGGTACGGGAGGTTAGACCGCCCCGGTAGCCGGTCTAACCGCCCCTAGGCCCTTGGGTGAAGTTTTGGTTTTTGCCAAGATTTTACGGTAGCTAGCATGGCCTTGACCGAGAGATCTCTCGTTGGTGAAACCGTGGTGAGTTTTGGTGCTCGGAAGAGGCATTTCGGAGGATTTCTTGGTTGCCAGGTGGAGGCGGTCTAACCACCCCCTATACCCGGTCTAACCGCCCCCTCTGGTTAGCCGGCTTTCGAGTTGTTTCCGCTGTCGGTGCTGCGTGTGCGTTGTGGTTGCTGATAGAGTTTGTTCCTAGGACCAGTAGCACTCCAGTGGCTACGTGGTTTTGGCAAACGAGAGGTTGAAGTGCGGAGTGTGTGATTTCGGGGGTTCGACCGTGCTAGTTTATCTTGTCGGAGTTTCAATCTCCCTCGAGAAGAATTTTTATCGGCTCCCATTCACTCCCCCCCTCTCTGGTCGCCTATTCGGTCCTTCAATAGGCGCGACATTAATTCCTAGATTAATAGACGACATTAATTCCTAGATTAATAGACGACTCCTGCAAGTGAGACCTAGCTAGGGATGGATTCGGATGTCTGGAAATCCGAATTATCCGCATTCGTATCCGCTAAAAATGTTAATATGGATATCCGTATTCGTATTCGTTTTTAATATGGATGTCAGATGGATGTATTCGAATCCGATTTTCATATTATCCGAATTCGACATTATCCGAATTATTCGACAAAAATCCGACATATCTGACATTATTCGTATCCGCAAAAATAAAGTACCCATAGAAACCATCTAAAATTTATTTATATTAATAAATATTAATGACAAATGATGTTAATTTTAATATTGCTAGTAAAATAATTATTTACACCATTTTAACTACGAAAAAATTCTATATGACAACTAACTAATTATGCTAACCTAATATTACTAAATTATATAATGATATTTTAAATTAATTTTGATGTGTGTAATCATAGTAATTTTAAATACATTATATTATTTAGCAAATAAATAAATTATATTTAAATGTATTTATGTACTTACTTTACTAATAAAATATGTTTATATATTTACAAAATTACTTATTTATATTTATTGTGACATATTAATTAATTAATTTATTATTTAATATGTTATTTGCAATAAGATATCTATTATGTATAATGATCATAATTTACTCTGTACTTGTAACATGATTTGATCAATTATAAAATCACCGACAAATAAAATTGATACTCATTATGACTCTATGCTATAAATCGAGTAAGTATTCGAATAAGAATCCGAATTCGAAATATCCGTTTTGTATATTCGTATTCGATAATATTCGTAGTCGTATCCGAATTCGAAATAAAATGTGGTAAATAGTGGCATCCGAATTCGTATCCGTGCGTATCCGATCCGAATCTATCCCTAGACCTAGCAGTGTTTGCTTGTTTTCCTTTATTGAGGATGCATAATGGCCGGATGCACATCTCCTTCACGTTTTCAACAGATGCAAATATATTCTACATGCAAGCATAAGCTATGAGGTGGATGATGTAACAGGGGGGTAAAATATTCCAGCAAACATTTCTGATCACAAAATTATTGTTTTTGTCGGAAGTAATAAAAATCAGTAGCACCGCTGTTCATTCACAAAATTCTACGGATGTTCCCATGAAACAATTACCAAAAAGTATTGCCATGAAAAAATAATTTTGCAAACAATTATACTTGCAAACAATTATTGTGACATTAGAGTAATTCCTTGATACAATGTTTTGAGCTACCCAGAAATACACAATGGAGTAATTTCAATTCATGGTAGGAGTATTTTTCATATATATTATTAGAAGTAACTGTTCCTACATGCATATTAAAAGTAATACGCAACAAAGAATTTTAATGAATTCTTTTGAAATGCACGCATACGTTCATGACCCTTCTAGCTGCAGCTTTTTCTCCAACAAAAGCTAAGCTGCATCATCTTCACGGGCCAATTGAAACAAAATGCAGGCAGTGAGTTTAGAACCTACAGATCCCAGGTAATATTTTCACTAATTACTGTTTGAATTAAGTAGTTCACAACTGCATCCATCAAGTGAAAATTAGGTCAATAAGCCTCTAGAAATATTAGGTGAACAGGTCTCCCTGACGAACTTTTGAAGTTCACGTCAGCACCTGCCTACAAAATTAAGAATACAAGTGGCTTGAGTAAACAAACAGAAACCAGAAACAATAAGTAAGTCAATAAGTAACACGACCTCAACCAATAGCTTCATGCATTTCAAAAAGTGGCCAAAACAAGCCGTCACCAGCGGTGAAATACCATGATTGACAGCTTTGTTGGGCTGCAAAGGGAAATGAATAACTGTTATCATAGAAAAGCCATTCTAAATGTGTCGAATGGCCAATGCAACAAGACAGCAATGAATGATAGTTGCGACTCACATCAGCGCCATGCTCCAGCATGATCTTCACGACCTTGTCGTGATCCTTTGCCACTGCCAAGTGCAGAGGCGTCCCAGGTTTGTTGATTGGATCCACAGGAACATTGGAGAGCAGAAGCTTCACAACATCGTGGTGCCCTGGAGGGACAGAGAGATCGATACACATCATCAAGGTTTAGAGATTCGGAGACATTCAGTCAAACACAACCAGAGCACCTCCAGAGATCAAATGACCAGAGCCACCCAAGGTATTCCTGAGATGGGTCGTGGCAGGGAGATGCACCGAATTCCGCGGCATTGTGCAGCGGCGTGTACCCCTCCTTGTCGGCGCTGCCGGGTCGCAGCCGCGGGCGACAAGGTACTGTAAAACTGGGATGATGTCGACCTCGTCCACGTCAGATTCGGTGGAGACGAGGATCAGCGTCTTGCCTGCATGGAAGATGGAGCATCTCAGTGATGGATTGGATGTGGTCATCAGGTTGTGCAAGACACTAGTTGTGACAGAAGGCGGTGCTGCGATTCGATTACTTGCAAAGAGTGGGAGTTGGCACCCAACCTGGCCTCCTTGACTAGGAACCTGTAGAACTTGAGCACCCCCACTTTCGCCGCGAAGTGGAGCATGCTCCAGCCATTGATGCCCATCCCTCACCGTAGGTCCATAGTCTTCGACAATTCTGACAAGGACAAATGAAGGGATTGAAGTCAAACACACACACGCACATGCGGAGAGAGGTAGGGTGTATTATTGGATTACTCTTGAGATGAAGGTTGCCGGCTATGGTGGCCCGAACGGCGACCTTAAGGGGGCTGGGAGCCATGGCGGGTGGCGGCCTTCACGGGGAGAAAATGCACGGGGGTTCTAGATGGATTTTTTTGGGAGGAGAAAATGGGAACAAACAGTGATGTGATGGTAGGAGGAATGGATTCGTGGGAAGGCCACCATGTCGTGATCCACGCGAGAGGATGAAAGAGGAGATAAATAAGAGGGCAAGGTAGCTGTTTGGGGATTTTTATTGCGTGGATTGATCGTTGGTAGGTATTTATGGTTGCATGTCACTTTTTACGGGCTATAAGTGATGGGCTTGAGTTTTGAAGCTCCGGTGGCCCTCCGTCGATGTGTTGAATAATATTCAACACACTGTGTGGTACATATACATTACCTAGCATATATATACTGTGTGGTATATATATACATATATATATACACATATTATATATATACTTGCACATCTTGATAAAGTTGCATCACTAGCTTCTTCTTGGATCCGGTCTTTGGCTCAACAACATTATGTGGCACAAGTAAAGTCTCATGCTTACACTACCCAAAGCTCCACATACAAACCACAAAGTAGGAAGTTGAGGCTCAGTCAAAAGCCTTTTGTGAGGTAACAAATAATACTTGAGCGAGCAAGTGAACCATCCAAGGAACATTGTCTCTTTTTTGCAAAAATTTTGAAACTCCGAGATAGGATCCAGAAACAGAGAAGAGTGAATGATACAAAGTCAATTCCGTTCTACTTTACAACCTCCAAAGGCAAGTTGAAAAGTGGCAAGCCCCATCGGTAACACAAGGCTATGTTTTCCTACTAACACTTTCAAATAGCAAGTAGAGTATGGAGTTGTGTACAAGTGCTTACAAGGTGGTAACATGATGCAACCCCTAATCCACTGAGACCAAGTCTAGGCTTTGCTCGAGGACGAGCAAACGTTTAGCTTGTGGGAGTTTGTTGACGTTCCTTACAACGAAAATTTGACCATCATTATCTCGGACATGAGGGGAGTATAAGACAAATTTCGTGCAAATTTTAGGTGCTAATTAAGTTTGACATGTTGTGTATGAATTTAGTATGCAGGTACACCATTAGGGGAGAATCATGGGCCATTTGGACACACTTGGTAGGTGCCACATGCCACGCCTCTGTGACGCCCCAGGTTTTCAATTAGCGTCATTGACGCTAATGACCAGATCAGCTGAGTCAAACCTGCTGACATTGGTTAAACCTAGGTCAACCTGGGTCATCACCTCGAAAACCGAGCCGACAATCCCTAGTGACCCACTTGATCAAGTATACACACAATTGTGGTCTACCCTTGGTCAAAGGCACGGTCAAACCCCACCGAAACCCTAATGTCGTTGAACGTCCTCCGGAACTTTTGCCGCGTTCTCCAAATTTCACCTAAACACTTCAAAATCTCCCAATATGAAAGTTGTCTAGTTTTTCGAGGGACAAAAATTTCATGTTGAATGGCATTTCAAATTGAGTGGAAAAGGATGAAAATCTTGGTCAAGTACCAGCACCTCCTATTCACCGAAACAGAGTGGCATTCAAAGTTTGGCAACAATTTGTGCAAAATCCGTTGAGAAAAATACCCTAGAGCCTTTGTAAAAGTTGTAGAGGGTAGTGAGATCTACAACTTTCCTATACTTTGTGCACTTCTATTCAAAATTTTGGAGATTTTTGCGTTCAAACAGGGGCACTGAAACGCAGTCGAGCCAGAGCGCGCCCGCGCGCCGCGCCGCGCGTGCCGGCTCCGCGCCCCCTCGGTGTTCGGGCCCACCGGCCGCATCCCGAGGCACGCGCCTTCTCGAGATCGCATGCCCCGAGGCCGCACGCGCACCGGGGCAGCTCGAAGACGGTGCTTGCCCCGTTCCGCGCCGCCATTCGCGTCGTACCCACGCTGCCCGCCGGGCATGCCGCTGCCCGCGGTCGAGCCCTCCCCCTTTGCGCGTGCAGGGACTCCAAGCGGGAGCAGTCAGCCACCTATAAAAGGCCAGGGCCGTCCTCGCGCATGCCGAGCTTGGCCTGTGCGACCGCTGGTCTGCCACCGGTCTACCATGGACGCCACCGCGGGACCCTTTCCTGTGCCCTCCTCCATGACTATGCAACCACCCCTTAGGCTCCATAGGACCTCTCTGTGTCACGTGCGGTCTTGTCCGGGCCGTGGCCTCGCCAGAGCAGACGCTCCAGCGACCGGTGCCACCCGTTGCCACAGAGCCCGCGCGCCGACGCAACCCCGACCCCGTCTCTTGCCACAAATCGGCCCGTGGTAAGCCCCTGACCATTCTCCACCCGTCCCCGACCCTCCCCAGCGAGTTCTTCACTGGAATTTGGCCGAAGCCGCCGGCGGCCATGCTCCAAGGGCTACATTGCAAGCCATCGTGTCTTTCTAGGGACTTTTCTGTGAACCGAGGGTACTTCTGTAAGGAATCAGAAAGTTCCAGGGACCGCGGTGGAAAGTGGAAACTTCAATAGTAAGACAGATTTGCTGAAACTTGTAAAATCCATAGAAAATCACAAAAAAATCAGAAAAATGCAAACCTGATTTTGTTAGACTCCTGGTGAAAAACACTACAACTTTTGTAAAGCTTGTCTATAGTTTTTCCTTATAATGTTTGCATGAAAAATAGAAATATGAAAAACCTAGATCTGTTGTATCTCAAAACCTATAAGTCCTCTGTAGTTAATTTTTGGATATGTTGTGTGTTATGTCATGCCTAGATCCTGTATTAAACATTACGCAAATTTATGTTGTAAATCATTTTTTATAAATTGTTTTCTATTTATGCAGAATCTGTCAAACTGATTTTTGTAGCTAAAAATAATTGGATTTTTGTGACAACCTTCGGCATGATATCTTCTTATGCCAAAATGCACCTATGGTGAATTAATCACAATTTTATAATTGTCAGAAATATTTATTATTGAAATATGCTTGTTTTTCTTTATAATTGCATAGCTCAAGATCCATAATAGTTCTAGGTGTATATGTTGCATCCCAAGATTAGTTTTAGGCCAGATATCATGTGTGAGAAAGTTAGGATCAATTCGATGTGTATTTATTTTTGTATGCTTTTATCATGATGTGGTAACTAGCTTTTGTTATTTTCGTTATAAATAATTTCGTAGCTCTCCGAAGTGTGCATGTGTGTTCAGTGGCCTTGCCTAAGTGTTCAGTGCATGTTAAACCCTTCCACTGAATGTTATTGATGTATGTTGTGAATAAGAGCTATGGAAACAATTTAAGGCTTAAAAGTCAATTAAATGGGAAAATCACCACCCCACCTTTAATGACCTTGTGTGTGTGTAAATCTTATTAAAAGGCTAAATGTTACCAACCCATTGCTGTTTGCGAAGTTAAATTAAATTATTTCCATATATATGTACGCAGTCACTATCAAAAGGAATAAATAATAAATAACCGCATATTGTTCCTTTTTGGAAGAGTATGGTGAATGTATTCTTATCTAGGTTAATGTGGTCAACCATGCACCATATGGTTGTCGTTTTATTGCTTGTAATAAATTAGATTAAAAATCGTTAATTAAATCTTGCATTTGCATCTTCGTGTAGATCTTCCCGACGGTAGATATACACTCGTGCCTGAATGAGGAGACGAAGGTGCTGACGAAGAGCTGCAGTAAGTGGACGTAGCTCAAGATCTGGACCAAAGTCCAAAAGGGCCCAAGGCCAACCTTGCCAGCAAAGGCAGGCCCCGGATCATTAACCCTGTCTTTTAAAATTTTGCCATTACCTTGCTATGATTGTGCATTTACGTTTCAGGAGTTGAATTGAAACCCTAGTTGCATGATCTCTAGGTACCTATGCTCTATCATTCTTATGATAGGTCGATAGCTCCTATGCTATAGGACCCGGTAGAAGTCGAGTGATGTCCATCACTCGTGAGAATAGGTTCTTATGTTGGAATCATAAGATCTTTGTAAATGGCTTGCTCATGTGTTAAGAGCATGGGATTTGGGCTCCGGTCCAGTGGCTTTCGTGGGCTAAGCTTTTGAATGTATTAAGCACTTGTCGGGGATGGGACTGGTAAGCCTAGTACCTTAACGAGTCGGTGCGGGAACTTACTCTTACTACCGTTGAGTAATCACTTGCCGCTTTGCAACTAGGAGGTGGGTACATGTGTGAGGCTGGGTGTACTGGGTGGGATATGTCAGATAGCCTTGTACCCGGGACTGTAAGCTTCGATCCCAAGCCGAAAACTTTTGGGAACAGCCTGGTCGGTGTCAACTCGGTTGGGGCACTGCTCCGTGTGTTTAGGTGTACCTTGCAAGGGTTTAAATCAATCGATTGTGGGTCTCTCACCGTTATCTGAGACTGCTTAATCAACTGGCCATGATATTCCTTAATGATGGAACTTGAATTAATTGTATTGTATAATTCTTGATTGAATTAGATGGCATACTTAGATATGGTAATCAACTAGAAATTATGCTAAAATATTGAAAGTAAGGACACACATTTTGTTGCTTTTCAGCAAAAGAACTCCACCGGCCAAAAAACCTCTCTTTTCTAGAGTTTGGTGATGTCATTATCACCCGACGGTTAAGTCTTGCTGAGTATTAGCATACCCAGCCTTGCTTTAATAATGTGGTTGCATGTGTTGTTTGGCCTGGTGAGATTCCACCCGGCTGGGAGCTGGAATGGGTGGAAGAGGATGTCGTATGGACCTCCCTGGGCCCACTACCTCGGTGGGTACCTGGACCGACTACTCGGTGGGCCCCTGGGACTACCCGGCTTGCGCTACACGGCACCTGAAGGCATGGAGCACAATGACTGCAGAGGAGAAGTACTCGGTTAGGAAGTTGTACATGTCCCGCACTGTATGGAAGACTCCTAGACGCACTCGACTAGTACTCTCCCCCTACTCCGACTTGTAACCCTGCCTCCCAGACTATATAAGGCGAGGCAGGGACCGATCTCTAGGATCACCTCATCTCATACAACCCACAGCGCACTATTCCACCATCTTGTAATCGTGCCCAATCAATCCAGAGCTACGCAGCATACAGGACGTAGGGTATTACGCACCTCGCGGCCCGAACCTGTCTAAATTATGTGCCACGTGTCTCTTCCTTCGAGTTACCGATCTCGGCGAGGCCACATTCATCTACTTCGGGTACTCCCCTTAGTAGGTTGCCGGTCTAAAACACCGACAGCTAGCGCGCCAGGTGAAGGACCGAAACGGCGAACCAGAGACGGGGGAGTGAATGGGAGCCGATAAAAATTCTATTCAAGAATTCGGCCTATGAACCCAAATTCACTCGTGCACCTCCGCAAGCTTCTCTTGCCAAGTTCACGTAGCCACTGGAGTGCTACTGAACCTAGGAGCAAGACCCAACCAACAGCCTCAACACACACACGCAGCGGAACCACACACGACACGGCTGCTGGCAGCCCAAACCGGTCAGGCCGGTTTCTGAAACCGGTCAGACCGCTTCTGTTGGACTTAGCCTCACGCAGGCAGGGGAAACCGGTCAAACCGGTTAGGCAAACCGGTCAGACCGATTCTGTCCAGAAACTCCCCGAAGACCCCAAACACCTCAAAAGCCTTTCCACATCTGAACAAACGAAGCCATGGGGCATCAAAGACTTGCTTGCTCAAAGATCTTTCTCGACAGCCCACAGGGTGAAACCGGTCAGACCGGTTTGGGAAACCGGTCAGGCCGGTTTTAGCCTGGACAGTCGGGAAGAACACAGCCCGCGGGTCAACTCCCCCAAAACCAAACCTCAATCTCCCGAATCGCTCCACGAACTTGTACAAGACTTTGGGGATATTAGGAACACCTCATGAGGAGTCCATAGCCAAGTTTAATCCCACCAAAACTCGTCCAAAAGGGAGGAATCAAGGAAATCCCGCGAAGAGCACTTTCAACCCAAGAACTCAAGAAATCCCAAAATCGAGAACCTTTACTCACGAATATGGGAGGGGAATCATAGCCCAAAAAACCACGAAGGGTTCCCAGAAATTTCCCCCATCAAATCCCCAAGAGAAAGGTCCTGAAAACAACCCAAAGAAATCACCGAGAGAGGGCTCCGAAAATCACCACCAAAAACAACCGGGAAAAACACATCCAAACCTTGAGGAACCACGCCGAATCATCTATACATGAAACAAAGGTTCATACAAGGTCTAGCAAGCCGCCCGACTCATCCATCCCTCTCAACAAGATCTCACCATGAAGCTCTCTTGCTATTCCTATGGAAAACCTAAGGAAAAATAGGAAGGAAAATAGGAAAACAAATGAGCTAGGGTTCCAAGAGTTGGCTGCCATCCTCTCACCTCTTGGGTTATATGGAGGCAACCAAATGTCTAAAATGCCCTTCTCTACTAACTAGGGATACAAGCCCCTCAAGGGTGGATTTGGAATTCTTGATGTCTTCACCATCGGACGGATGCCCAGCGACCGCACCCTGCGTAGCCTCAACGCAAGCCTTGCAATCCCGACGCGTGTCCTCCGCCTCGAAGCTTCCGGCGCCCTGGGACCCCAAACCGGTCAAACCGGTTCTCCAAACCGGCCAGGCCAGTTTTGGCCAGACAGCCACGCGCGGTCTTTGGTCTCGGCTTTGTGGCTCAGCCGAGTAACCCGGTGATTTTCTGGTGAACCACCGCAAACCCCGCGAACTTGATGTAGCCTCTTCCAATCACCACTCATGACTTGGCTCCCATGAAGTCCCGGCTCGACCTTGGTTTTGTGGCTCAACCAAGAAACCGTCCACTGACTTCATCTTGCTGTTCTTGCCACCATGCGGCCCGCACTCGACCCCCGCCGGCCACCGGGTCCCTCGAACGAAGCCTACTTGTCTTCTCCACACCCGGAGGCCTCACCGGCAACAACCTTTCGCGCTTGTTCTTCACCTGCACCAACACGAGTCAAGCCGCAACCTGCACCTGCAATACTTAGCCAAGAATCAGTCCACACAACGTTGTCAATCACTCATCACACAAGGAAGCGACCATCCACCGGTCGTCGAACCACACATGGTCCTCAATCTCCCCCTTGATGAGTGCATTGACGACACACACATTTGGTAATTAAAGAGAAAAAGAAAACAGAAAAAAAACACAGAGGAAAAAAACTTGAACAAGCGATCGAAAGCCGAGAAAGGCAAAAGACGAGATCACTTGAAGAAGACAAGTCTCGGACCCCTTAGGCAAGGGCAACGGCTCGACACATCCGAGACAAAACAAAACTCAAGCAAAGAGCGCAAACCACCAAAGCACACAAGAGCTCCCCCTGCACAAATGCAAGCTCCCCCTGATCAAGTGCCAACTCTGGGCACAAACCGGTCAGACCGGTTTCCAAAACCGGTCAGGCCGATTTCACACAGCAGACCACACCCCCAAAAGCCAAAAATGCAAAAGAAAAGCACAAACTCCCCCTTGACACTTGGGATAGGTTCCAGGGGTACAAAGCAACTTTTCTCCACCTTCCTTTTCTCCCCCTTGTTGCCAATGCATGAATCAAGGCACAAATGCAATCTAGAGCTTCTCAAGTATACAAAATTCATCACAAGATGCTACACATGTCCAAATGAGCAAGTTAGATACTGTACAGGTTCGTAATGATCTTAACTACATGATCACCAAGTTTCACAACCATTGGACAAGGCTAAAAAGGATTTGAGTAATTTTGCGAAAAGTTACTCTCTCACAAGCAAATACCTAAGCATGAGCAAAACATATCAAAATGGCAAAGCCACTCAAACTTCATGCTAGGACAACCATTCTAATCATAAGACCATCATAAACACCCAAAAGCACCTCATGTCATGTCAAAGCCACCGAGCCATGTGCCTACTTCTATGTATGAGACTTCTCGTTGGTAGGCAACATGCAACGGTTTAGCACCCAAAGCAAATTAATTTCAGCACATATGACATGGGAACATATTTTCCAAGCATTCTTCATTTCATTTTCAGATTTATGATTGGTACATGAAATGTCTTTGCGACAAAAAGGAACTTATGCCCCTCCACAAGATTAAGCAAGAGGGCTAAACATTCATGATGGCAAATGAGCCTTTGGCCCCATATGATCAATAAACTAGCTATCCAACCACAAATTAAGCATAGCAAAGCCACTAAAACATGTCAAGATCATATATAGGCATTTACACATGAGAGAGCATGTATGTGACATTTTTCAAAACAATTAGCCATCAACCATGGATCATTCAACAAGATCATCAAGAGCTAAGCCAAACTAACCATAGCATACCAAACAAGCTCACAAAAACATATATAGCAACCCATGGTGAACAATGTATATAGGAGAAGCTTTTCCTATCCAATGCATATGATACAAAATGCATGTAATCTAAGATACAAGGATGCCTATACATCAAGTTACATATGCAATGCCAAATGCAAGAAATGCACAAAGGAAAGCTATACATATGCTACAAAGGAGCTCCCACACACCCAACTCATGAAATCAAGCACACACCAAGTTCCCCCCGCAAACGAGTGAAAGTTGCTTGATCTAGGGGTTTGGTGAAAATATCGGCTAGTTGTTCATGTGTGGGTACATGGATCAAAGCTATCTTCCCTTTCTCTACATTGTCTCTCAGGAAATGATACCTCACTTCTATGTGTTTGGTTTTGGAATGGAGCACGGGGTTCTTTGCAACGCTTATGGCACTGGTGCTATCACATTGAAGTGGGACATGGGTATACTCCTCACCAAAGTCACTCATGGTGTAGGTAATCCAAAGGAGTTGAGAGCAACAACTAGCAGCGGCAACATACTCGGCTTCGGTCGTGGATTGAGCAACACTCGACTGCTTGCGGGAAGACCAAGACACCAAAGAAGAACCCAAAATATGACAAGTCCCAGAAGTGGACTTCCTATCCAACCGACACCTGGCAAAATCCGCGTCTGAAAAACCATGAAGCGCCAAAGAAGAGGACGCGGAGTACCAAAGCCCGAAGTCGGGAGTGTGACGCAAGTACCTGAAAATTCTCTTCACTGCTTGCCGATGCGAAGTCCTTGGAGACGCTTGAAAACGAGCGCACGGACACACCGAGAGCTCGTATGTCTGGCCTCGTCGCCGTCAAGTAGAGGAGTGACCCGATCATGCTCCGGTACTCCTTCTGGTCCACGTGTTCACCTTCCTCGTCCGCATCAAGAGGTGTAGTCGTACTCATCGGCGTCGTCATAGCCTTGGAGTCCTCCATCTTGAACTTCCTCACAATGTCCTTGGTGTACTTAGCCTGTTGCACAAATGTTCCTTCCTTTGATTGCTTGATTTGTAACCCGAGGAAGAACTGCAACTCACCCATCATGCTCATCTCAAACTCCCTGCTCATATCATCTGCAAACCTTGCAACAAGAGAGTTAGACGAGCCACCAAAGACAATATCATCCACGTACACCGCACAATCGGGATATCTACGCCCGCCTCGGCAAAAACAAGGTCGATCGACCTTCCCCATCTCAAAACCTCTCTCAAACAAGAACCCCCTCAACCTGCCATACCAAGCTCTAGGCGCCTGCTTCAACCCATACAGCGCCTTCCTCAACTTGTACACCCGGTGGGGGTACTTCTCACTCTCAAACCCCGGAGGCTGCCTCACATACACCTGTTCCTCCAGCACACCATTCAGAAAAGCACTCTTCACATCCATTTGGTGCAACTTGAACCCTTTAGCCACGGAAAAGGCTAGGAGGATCCTAATCGCCTCCAAACAGGCTACGGGAGCAAAAGTCTCCTCGTAGTGGATCCCCTCCTTCTGACTGAACCCCTGAGCAACAAGCCTCGACTTGTTCCTCACAACTTCTCCTTTCTCTCCCTCTTTGTTTTTCCACACCCACTTTGTACCAATCGTCTTACACCCTGGGGGAGGGTCAACCAACTCCCACACCTGATTCCTCTCAAAGTTCTCCAACTCCTCATGCATCGAATTAACCCAATTGTGATCAGATATTGCGTGTCCAATGTCTTTGGGCTCAAAAGTAGCGACAAATGCAGCATGAGCGAAATGGGAGTTGTTTGAACCCTCGACCGTGTAGTGCGTTCATTCATGTCGCTGATGATCCTTGAAGCTGGGTGATCCACTTGTACTCGCCGGGGAGGTTCTCGCCTCGATGCTACCTCCCCCTCAACATCAGCTTCACCTCGTTCTTGATTTGTCGTTGTAGGTGTAGCAGAGGGTCCATCCATCATTGTAGTCGAAGTAGTGGGTACATGTTCAGCCGGGGGCACCACACCACCATCTTCATCATCTGCATGTTCATGCTCCTCCTCCTGAAAGATCTCCTCGCCAAGCTCATCATCACCTGCACACTCAAAGACAAGCTGACTACGTGGCTCTGTCTCGTCGAAGGTTACCTCGCAAGTCTCCACGATTTGGTTAGTTTCAAGATTGAGCACACGATATGCTCTAGAATGAGATGCATAACCAAAGAAAATGACATCGACAGACCTAGCCTCAAACTTATCCAACTTCCTGCCTTTCTTCAAAATGAAACACTTGCAACCAAAGACATGGAAGTGACTCACCTTGGGTGTGCGACCATGCATCAACTCATAGCATGTCTTCTTCTTGTGCACTCTAAGGTATATTCTGTTCGACACATAGCACACGGTATTCACCGCCTCAGCCCAATACCTCCTTGGAGTCCTATGCTCATCAAGCATCGTCCGAGCCATCTCGCACAAGGTCCTGTTCTTCCTTTCCACAACACCATTCTGGGGAGGCATATACGGACTTGAAAACTGGTGCTCAAGACCCAAGTCATGGCAAAAGGTTTCAAAACGGGAGTTTCTGAATTCCGAGCCATTATCACTGCGGATAGCTCGTATGGCATCTTCGTGCCTCTCATTCCTCAACCTCAAGACTAGATCTCGAACAAAACCAAACGTCTCCCCCTTAACCTCAAGAAAGAACACCCACGCATACCGAGAATAGTCGTCCACCACAACAAGGACATACCACTTCCCACCCACAGATCGCACACGAGCTGGGCCAACAAGGTCCATATGGAGCAGCTCGCATGGACGCTCAGTCATCACATCGGTGAGAGGCGGGTGAGAAGAGGCTACCATCTTGGCATGCCTACACGGCGCACAGACCAACTCTTTCTCAAGCCTCAACCGTGGCAATCCTCGGACCAAATTGAGTTTACTCGAGCATGACAAAAGGTCAAGGCTCAAGTGACCCCACTTCCACAACTCACTCGAAGAACCAGCCAAGAAACAACGCTCCACACCCGAAGACTGAGAAAAATTAGCACGAAACACCTGACCCTCGGGAACGACCATACAAACAAGGTCCCCTTGAGAGTCCACTATCCGAGAACCACCTGGCCGAAACAACACCTCAAAGCCCTCATCCAACAACTGGGACACAGAAAGCAAATTGTACCCCAGCGATTGAACAAGGGCAACACGCCTCAGAGTGATCTTGTCACTCACTTTGATCTCACCTTCTGAAAGCACATGCCCACGCCCATTGTCCCCAAAGGTGATGTACCTCTTTGTCACCACCGGGACGAGACTTGAGAACCACCCCCTGTCTCCGGTCATATGCCTCGAACAACCGGAGTCAATCAACCAAATGTTCTTCAAGTCTCCCACCTGAAATTCAAAAACGAGCATGTGAGCGAACAAACGACTCAAAGATCGGGGTTAGTACCAAAAGAGTAAAACCGAGTCTTGAGCCATTTGCTCGAAAGTGGGGTTAGCACCAGCCAAAGCATCTCTCCTACCAAAGCTACCTCCACGAACACCACCACGGTAACCACCCTGAGGGAACCACCTCTCTCTGCCTGGAGGAGGACCAAAACCACGAAAGAGAACCCGTGGACCAAAACCGTCCCTCCTCTCCTTCTCAAAGCTACGACTCCTCCCATCCCCGTAGTGAACTCGAGGGGGAGAACGCCTAGCAACCTGACCACCTGCAAACTCTCCAGCCCAACCACCAGAACCACGACCTCCAGAAACAACCCTCGCACCTGTACGAGCACGGAAAGCAAACTTGTCATTTTGCAGACCCCGAACCGGTCTGACCGGTTCCAAAACCGGTCTGACCGGTTTCACTCCTCCAGCAGCACCTCCTGCACTCTTTCGCTCACCCCAAGCCGGAACTATCCTCACAGTCTCCTTGGCCCTGGGCATCTGCACACGAGACTTAAGTACACCACTGGAGGGGTGATACTTGTCCCCGTTAGCCCACTCCTTCGCCATTCGCTCCTCTCGCTTCCTCTTGAAGCAAAACTCATCTTTATGGCCATCTCTTCCACAATAGCCACAATGGAACCTCACAAGCTTAGTTTTGGGCTTGGATTGGGGCTGCTCACATGGTTTCTCTCCTCTCAACTCCTCCACCGATTTCTCCCCACTAGCCTTCTCACTCACTTTCCCAAAGAACACTTTCCCGGTAGTGCTCACAAACTTGATAGGCTTTTGGAGATCATTTGTGGGTGTAGGGAATATGGGTGGAGCTGGGGTTGTGTCTAGTCGGTTCCTAAGATGGTTGGGTTTTGGAGGGAAATCATTTTTGTTGTGGGTTTTTGGTGGCTCCGGGATATTCTCTCCACTTCCCTCACCAACCTTGTTTGCCCCATGTCCCTCACCATCTTGCCTCTTAAAGGCCTCGATCATCATCCTCAACTGAGGCTCATGACCGGACAACCAACCCATCAACTTCCTCAAGTCATCATTCTCATCCTGCAAACGATCAACATAATGTGCAAGTTCCAAATTTTTCAATGCATGCATTTCACAGGTAGAGCAAGATGTAGGCATGGGTTCCTTCAATTTAGCCTCAAGAGAACTAGTGTAGGCATGCATCTCATCAATCTTAGCATGCAAAATAGGGCAAGAAGTGCAAGCACCTAGCAAAGCAGGTCTAGATTTAAGCTCAGCCACTTCAACCCTAAGCACATCTAGTGCCTCACACTTGGAGGCATGCTTCTCCTTAAACAAAGCAAGATCAGCAAGAAATATGGAGCAATCAGCACAATCATTCTCATCTGAAACAACAGGGCTAGCCTTAAGGGAATCAATCTCAAGCTTGCTATCAAGCACCTGTGTCTCTAGCTCAGCCACTCTAGTCCTAGCATCGTCGAGTGAAGCCCTAAGATCTTTTCTCATTTTCTTGGCCTCTCTAAGCATGTCATCACGGTTATCAAGCAAAAAGCCAAGCCTCTCATTCTCCTGGCGCAAGAAGGGAAGTTCATCACGCACCTCGTCGTCGGACTCAGAATCCGAGTCGCTATGTGTGCTCTTCTTGCTGCTGGAGCTCAGCGCCATGGTGCAGAAGCCATCTCTCGCAAAGCAGCTCAGCCCGCTCAGGTTCTTGGACGACTTCTTGTTCTTGCGACGATCACCTTCGTCTTCACTGCTGCTCGAGCTCGAGGTGGAGTACGCGGAACTGGAGTCGACGTCGCTCGCTCCAACCATCGCTCGCGCCTTGCCTCGGCTCTCCTTTTTCCTCGATCGTCGCTCGTCCTTGTACTTGTTCTTGTGCTTGCTCTTGTGGTCGCGCCTCGACCGGTACTTGCCATCGTTCCTCGGCTTGTGCTTGTAGCCGTCCTTGTTCTCGACCTTCTCTGGGCAGTCGGCGACGAAGTGTCCCGGCTTGCCGTACTGGAAGCACGTCCTCGTGTTCCTCCTCATGTTCACGCGGTTCTCGTGCAGCCTCTCGAACCGCCTCGTCAGGAGTGCCAGCTCGTCCTCTCCAAGCTCGTCAAACACTTCATCTGCCATAGACATCAAAGAGGAGAAAGAGAACATCCTGGTGGATAGGTTAGAGTTAGCCTTTCCTTAGGAACCACCAACGAGGGCAAGACTATGGGAATCAGTTGGTCCCTCGAGCTTGGCAGTCATGCCCCTATCCACCTCAGCCGACTTGAGCTTCGAGAACAACTCGTTCACCGTCAGAGTGTCATACTTCTCTGACTCCACAATGGCCTCGAACTTTCCTCCCCAAATCGTACGATCCAAAGAGTGTAAGAGCTTGACCGCTCTATCATGATCATCGTACGGGAGCACGTCCACATTGGCCCTCATGTTGTTCACAACCGCCGTGAACCTCTGAAACAAGGCATCGATGGACTCACCGGGGAGATGAGTGAAGTTCTCGTACTCTCTACGGTAGGTCGCATACATCCGTGCCTGAACCTGGGCGTTCCAAACATGAGCCTCCTTCAACACCGCCCAAATCCTACAAGCCAAGTGCTCGGTGTGCACCCAATCGAACTCAGGCTGACACAAAGCACGAAACAAGTAGTCGACCGCCTTATTGTTGGCGTCGAATCTGTCCCTCGACCCTGGAGCGAGGAAGGCCATCGGCTGGACATATCCTGTGTCCACCGTGACATCCAAAGAGTGTGACCCTTTCCGCAGAGGAACGCACCCATTCACTTACTCCACATCTGGTAGTTCTTTCCATCGAAGTGTGGAGGACCCGAACCCCGTTCCTTGTACGCCATCCTTGGATCTTAGACTGGTTAGAGTCAATAAAGACCCGAACCGGCTCTGATACCACTTGAAGGACCGAAACGGCGAACCAGAGAGGGGGAGTGAATGGGAGCCGATAAAAATTCTTTTCAAGAATTCGGCCTATGAACCCAAATTCACTCGTGCACCTCTGCAAGCTTCTCTTGCCAAGTTCACGTAGCCACTGGAGTGCTACTGAACCTAGGAGCAAGACCCAACCAACAGCCTCAACACACACGCGCAGCGGAACCACACACGACACGGCTGCTGGCAGCCCAAACCGGTTAGGCCGGTTTCTGAAACCGGTCAGACCGCTTCTGTTCGACTTAGCCTCACGCATGTAGGGGAAACCGGTCAAACCGGTTAGGCAAACCGGTCAGACCGATTCTGTCCAGAAACTCCCCGAAGACCCCAAACACCTCAAAAGCCTTTCCACATCTGAACAAACGAAGCCATGGGGCAGCAAAGACTTGCTTGAAAGATCTTTCTCGACAGCCCACAGGGCGAAACCGGTCAGACCGGTTTGGGAAACCGGTCAGGCCGGTTTTAGCCTGGACAGTCGGGAAGAACACAGCCCGCGGGTCAACTCCCCCAATACCAAACCTCAATCTCCCGAATCGCTCCACGGACTTGAACAAGACTTTGGGGATATTAGGAACACCTCATGAGGAGTCCATAGCCAAGTTTAATCCCACAAAAACTCGTCCAAAAGGGAGGAATCAAGGAAATGCCGCCAAGAGCACTTTCAACCCAAGAACTCAAGAAACCCCAAAATCGAGCACCTTTACTCACGAATTTGGGAGGGGAATCACAGCCCAAAGAACCACGAAGGGTTCCCACAAATTTCCCCCATCAAATCCCCAAGAGAAAGGTCCCGAAAACAACCCAAAGAAATCACCGAGAGAGGGCTCCGAAAATCACCACCAAAAACAACCGGAAAAAACACATCCAAACCTCGAGGAACCACGCCGAATCATCTATACATGAAACAAAGGTTCATACAAGGTCTAGCAAGCCGCCCGATCATCCATCCCTCTCAACAAGATCTCACCATGAAGCTCTCTTGCTATTCCTATGGAAAACCTAAGGAAAAATAGGAAGGGAAATAGGAAAACAAATGAGCTAGGGTTCCAAGAGTTGGCTGCCATCCTCTCACCTCTTGGGTTATATGGAGGCAACCGAATGTCTTAAATGCCCTTCTCTACTAACTAGGGATACAAGCCCCTCAAGGGCGGATTTGGAATTCTTGATGTCTTCACCATCGGACGGATGCCCAGCGACCGCACCCTGCGTAGCCTCAACGCAAGCCTTGCGATCCCGACGCGTGTCCTCCGCCTCGAAGCTTCCGGCGCCCTGCGACCCCAAACCGGTCAGACCGGTTCTCCAAACCGGTCAGGCCGGTTTTGGCCAGACAGCCACGCCCAGTCTTCGGCCTCGGCTTTGTGGCTCAGCCGAGTAACCCGGTGATTTTCTGGTGAACCACCGCAAACCCTGCGAACTTGATGTAGCCTCTGCCAATCACCACTCATGACTTGGCTCCCATGAAGTCCCGGCTCGACCTTGGTTTTGTGGCTCAACCAAGAAACCGTCCACCGACTTCATCTTGCCATTCTTGCCACCATGCGGCCCGCACTCGACCCCGCTGGCCACCGGGTCCCTCGAACGAAGCCTACTTGTCTTCTCCACACCTGGAGGCCTCACCGGCAACAACCTTTTGTGCTTGTTCTTCACCTGCACCAACACGAGTCAAGCCGCAACCTGCACCTGCAATACTTAGCCAAGAATCAGTCCACACAACGTTGTCAATCACTATCACACAAGGAAGCGACCATCCACCGGTCCTCGAACAACACATGGTCCTCACCAGGTAGGGGCTCTCGCCCGAGATCACATGGCGAACTCGGCGGCTCCCGTCTACTTCAAGCCAACCGTCGCCTTCAACCGCAGAGACACCTTCGTGTTCGGTGCCTGGGTCTACACTGCAGACGGCGCGGGTCCTTTCCAGCGCCACCTCACCATGCAGCCCAACCCGAAGACTGGCCTCATGACGCTTCCAGAAGTCATCACAGGCGAACTCGTCGGCAAATTCGGCGAAATTTCGCTCTTCAACCACCACGCCGACTTCGAGCTCGAGTCCGCTTCCAACTCGAACTCGACGTCCCCAAGGGCCATCGCATGCGAGTCGGCTGCTCAGCCATCGCAGGCGGTCCCCTCACCTCGTGAGCGCTCCGCGCGTGGCCCCCGCATCCTCAGCCGGGCCAGCACGGGGGCTCCCACTTCGCGCCACGGCGGCAAGGAGCCCGTACCCGAGTGCAACTCGGACTCCGACACCGCCCCCGATCGCGCTTCGGACTCCAGCCCTCTCTCCGAGTTCTACTCGAACCCGGATTTCGAGTTCGACTTCGGGTCGGACCCTGAGGAGCCCGAGTCCGAGGACAACTCCACTGAGCTTCCCTTGTCAGGGCCAACCTCTGGGCTGGTTATAACATCCACACCGGCCGGGAGATACGTCTACTGGCCAGACCGCAAGCCTGCTGACCTGATAAAGGGAGACTCACGCTACGGCGCTTACATCGACTCGCTACCGTTCCAGGAGGGAACACCCTTAGCCCGGGCTGACTCGAGGACACCAA
This sequence comes from Cenchrus americanus, assembly GCA_947561735.1. Classification (NCBI taxonomy): domain Eukaryota; kingdom Viridiplantae; phylum Streptophyta; class Magnoliopsida; order Poales; family Poaceae; genus Cenchrus; species Cenchrus americanus. The sequence continues at coordinate 140,445,244 of OX387242.1, forward strand.
CTGAGGTGGCACCTTCTGAGTCCAGCCTTGGCACCCCCGATCGCCAAGTTTTCATGGCTGCTGGCGATGCCCTAGGGCCTTCAGGGACGGCCCAAGACAGATATCTGGAAGACATCTCCTCCGACGAGCTCTCTGCTGATGCTCCACCGAACGACAACCCCGCAGACAGAGACGCTCGACGTGATCGTAACCGGAAGCGCAGCGAACGTCGCCGGTGCCTCCGCGACAACTTCCCCATCTGCAACCTTGCGGAAGCTCTCAAGGCGGTCGAGAGCAGAATACACACTACCCCTGAGTAATGCCTCATGTCGATCACAGCAATCGCACGCCAGGCTCAGGGCATACGCGCTGGAGAAGTCATCTCCAAGCTCACTGAAGGCGCCTACTTCATGCGGGTCGACAACAGAGTCAACCAGCCTCCTCCAGCCAGACCCCGCGACAACGAAGCCACAAGTCGCAGTGCCAACAACGGTCCTAACCGTACTCGAGCTGACCTCCCAGCCGAGCCAAACCGTCGTCGCTCCAACACCGGCGGACCTTCACAGCGCGACCACAGCAACCGAGAAGTCGTCCCCCACCGCGCTCCGGCCGGCGGGGGCGGCAACGACCCCGACGGTAGCGGCGGCGGACGGCGGGAGCTCCAACCATGGAGCCAATAGGAGGGCCGGCGGCAACGGCGGCCGCGGCGGCCGAGGCCACGCGAACAGCCACGCCTCTGGCGCCTCACAGGGCGGCTACGACGCTCGCCAGAAGATTGAGGAGCTGCGGCGGAGGAAGTCGACCACCGCAGCTGAGGGCGATGGCTTACCCGCCTTCTCACCTCGACTTCGTAACTTCCTCCTCCCCGACAAATTCAAGCCTTTGGGGATCACCAAGTACGATGCGAAGCAGGATCCCATCTAGTGGCTCAGGTGCTACGCCCTCTCCATCGAGAACGCTGGTGGCAACAACGACACCAAGTGCCTCTACTTCCCCTTCTGCCTGGACCAAGCACCACTCACATGGCTCGAGTCGCTGGACAAGCACTCGATCGACAAGTGGGACCAGCTGAAGGAGCAGTTCACAAGCAACTTCGCGGGCGCCATGGGCCGGTCGGGTACTCGCATGGACCTGGCCATGATCAAGCAGGAACAAGGCGAGACCCTCCGCAAGTACATGCGCCGCTTTTTCGACAAGCGCGCTACCGTCGTTGACGTCACCGATAAGGAGGTCATCGACCTTTTCCAAGACGGTCTCTACCACCGCCGCACCTTCGAATACTTCGGTCGTCGCCGCCCTAGGTCCATCCCCCACCTCAAGGAGATAATCACGTCCTGGGCGGATGAAGAAGACAAGGCCAATGCCAAATACGACGCCATCCGCGGCAAGACCAAGCAGAACCAGGGCGGAGGCAGCGGCAGCAACGCGAACCAAGGCGGCCGCAACAACAACAACTACTCGGGTCCCAACCGGAAGCGCAAGCCAGACAACACTGTCGCGGCTATCCAGCGCCCTGCGAAAGGGAACCCGAAGAAGAACTCTGGCGGTTTCAAAGACCTGCTGAAGGAGAAGTGCCCGTGGCATCCAAACGGCAACCACACCACCGAGCAGTGCTACCAACTCAGGTACGCACTCAAGGATACGCCAGAACCACCGCACCCTCACGACCAAAAGGGCAAGAAGAAAGACGGCGACAACAACGACTTCTAGGAGCTAGACAGTCAACGTCCTCTTCGGTGGATTGCCCAACAAGCGGGAGCAGAAGGCTACCTGCCGTGAAGTCATGTCCATTGAGCCAGCGGTCCCAACCCCTCTCAGGTGGTCGGAGGTACCCATCACCTTCTCCCGCGCGGATCAACGGACCAGCTTCTCCGAACCAGGGCGGTTCCCCCTCGTCCTGAAGCCAGTGGTCGCGGGCTCCAAACTCAACAAGGTGCTCATCGACGGTGGAAGCGGGCTCAACGTCCTTTTCACCAAGACCTTGAAGAAAATGAAGCTCGACATCACTCACATGCTCACCAAGAGCAACACGCCCTTCTACGGCATCGTCCCCGGCAACGCGGCTATTCCACTGGGCTCAGTGGTCCTGCCAGTTACCTTCGGGGCATCTCGGGACAATTACCGTACCAAGTACATCAAGTTCGAGGTCGCGGACTTCGAGACTTCCTACCACGCCATCCTCGGCAGACCGGCCATCGCCATGTTCATGGCGATGCCCCACTACACCTACTTGGTACTCAAAATGCCAAGCCCAGCTGGTGTACTCTCCCTTCAAGGGGACTTGAAGATCTCTCACGACTGCGACACAGAAGCCGTGGAGATCGCCTCTACGAACCAAGTACCAAACGCGATGATGGAGGTCTACGCCGCGTCGAAGAAGCTTGCTACAAGTGAACTTGACATCCCAGAGAAGTCTAACAGCGCCAACAAGCCTCAGCCACCTGAGGAGGTACTCGTCAAGACGATCGACCTCGGAACAGGCGATCCAAGCAAGACCACCACCATCGGGGGCGGCCTCGACCCCAAATAGGAAGACGCGCTCATCAGCTTCCTCCGGGCTAACCGCGACATCTTCGCGTGGAAGCCAGCGGACATGCCAGGAGTGCCCAAGGAGTTGATTGAGCACTGCCTCAACGTCGATCCTAAGGCCACCCCCAAGCGACAACACCTACGACGCTTTGCCGACGACAGACGGGACGCCATCAAGAAGGAACTCGCCAAACTACTCGCGGCTGGCTTCATCAGAGAAGTCTTCCATCCTGAGTGGCTTGCCAACCCCGTCCTCGTTCGCAAGAAGAACTCGAACGAGTGGAGGATGTGCGTCGACTACACCGACCTCAACAAGCACTGCCCCAAGGACCCCTTCGGGTTGCCGCGGATCGATCAAGTCATTGACTCCACGGCGGGGGCTGCGACTGCGCTCGCTTCCTCGATCGCTACTCCGGTACCACCAGATCGCGATCAAGGAAGAAGACCAGGAGAAGACCGCGTTCATCACCCCGTTTGGCGCGTACTGCTACACGACCATGTCTTTCGGGTTGAAGAACGCCGGCGCTACCTACCAACGAGCTATACAGGCCTGCTTCAAGAGGCAACTCAACAAGAGCGTCGAAGCCTACGTGGATGACGTGGTCGTCAAGACCAGAGACTCCAGTGCCCTCATCGACGACCTTGAAGAGACTTTCGCATCACTGCGCGAGTACCGCTGGAAGCTCAACCCGAACAAGTGTGTTTTCGGCGTACCCTCGGTCAAACTACTCGGCTTCATCATTAGCCAGCGCGGCATCAAAGCCATCCCCGAGAAGATCTCCGCCATCACCAGCATGAAAGCTCCCACGAGCATCAAAGATGTCCAGAAGCTGACAGGGTGCATGGCGGCACAGAACAGATTTATCTCGAGGCTAGGAGAACGGGGCCTCCCCTTCTTCAAACTACTCAAGCATCAAGAGAAGTTCGTGTGGACTCTAGAGACGGATCAAGCCCTTGTCCCGCTAAGGACCATGTGTGGTTCGAGGACCGGTGGATGGTCGCTTCCTTGTGTGATGAGTGATTGACAACGTTGTGTGGACTGATTCTTGGCTAAGTATTGCAGGTGCAGGTTGCGGCTTGACTGGTGTTGGTGCAGGTGAAGAACAAGCGCGAAAGGTCGTCACCGGTGAGGCCTCCAGGTGTGGAGAAGACAAGTAGGCTTCTTTCGAGGGACCCGGTGGCCAGCGGGGTCAAGTGCGGGCCGCATGGTGGCATGAACAGCAAGATGAAGTCGTGGACGGTTTCTTGGTTGAGCCTCAAAACCAAGGTCGAGCCGGGACTACGTGGGAGCCAAGTCATGAGTGGAGATTGGCGGAGGCTACACCGAGTTCGCGGGGTTTCCGGTAGTTCACCAGAAAACCACTCGGGTTCCTTGGTTGATCCACAAAGCCAAGACCGGAGAACCGAAGACGGAGGTGCGGCGGCACCGCACCGGTCTTACCGGTGGGTCGACCGGTCCGGCCGGTGGGGACCGGTCCGGCGGTGAGGAGCACCGGTCGGACCGGTGTGCGACGACGCGGTCCGAATCTTCGAAGCGGAGGACACGCGTCGGGATCGCATGGCTTGCGTCGAGGCTACGCGAGGTGCGGTCGCCGGGCATCCGTCCGATGGTGAAGACATCAAGAATTCCAAATCCGCCCTTGAGGGGCTTGTATCCCTAGTTAGTAGAGAAGGGCATTTTAGACATTCGGTTGCCTCCATATATCCCAAGAGGTGAGAGGATGGCAGCCAACTCTTGGAACCCTAGCTCATTAGTTTTCCTATTTTCCACCTATTTTCTCTATGTTTTCCTTAGGACTAGCAAGAGAGCTTCACAGAGAGATCTTGTAGAGAGGGATGGATGATCAGGTGGCTTGCTAGACCTTGTACGAACCTTTGTTTCATGTATAGATGACTCGGCGTGGTTCCTCAAGGTTTGGATGTGTTTTCCCTGGTTGTTCTTGGTGGTGATTTTCGGAGCCCTCTCTTCGTGATTTCTTTGGGGTGTTTTCGGGGCTTTTCTCTTGGGGATTTGATGGGGGAAATTTGTGGGAACCCTGCGTGGTTCTTTGGGCTGTGATTCCCCTCGCAAATCCGTGAGTAAAAGTGCTCGATTTTGGGGTTTTCTTGAGTTCTTGGGTTGGAAGTGCTTTCGGCGGGATTTCTTCGATTCCTCCTTTTTGGACGAGATTTGGTGGGATTAAACTTGGATATGGACTCCTCATGAGGTGTTCCTGATATCCCCAAAGTCTTGTTCAAGTCCGTGGAGCGATTCGGGAGATCGAGATTTGGATTTGGGGGAGTTGACCCGCGGGTGCTATTCATCCCGAGCTGCCCAGGCTACACCGGTCTGACCGGTGCTCTTGACCGGTCTGACCGGTGCGAGCTCTTGTGGGTTTTTGCTCGGGTGAACGTCTTGGTGTGTTCGTTGTTGTCCCGTGGTGCTGCTGTTTCGAGTTTGGGTCCGTTTGGTGGTCGGTTGTCCTGTTTGGTGTCTTGGGGGCTTTCAGGCTGCCATCGGTCTGACCGGTGTGTCTCACTGGTCCGACCGGTGTAGAGCCACTTAGTGGAAGTTGCTCAGTTTCACCTGCAGGGACCGGTCTGACCGGTGGTGCTCACCGGTCTGACCGGTGTGGGTCTGTAGACTCGAGGTTTGGTTTTTTCCGCTGCGTTTCTCGGGTCGGAAGGTTGAGTGTTGGTTCCTAGGTCCAGTGGCACTCCAGTGGCTACGTGGGCTTGACCAACCTTGGTAGTGAGTCGGAGACGTGTGTTGGAAGCCGCGTTCATCTTGTTGGAGTTTTCATCTCCTTCGAGAAGAATTTTTATCGGCTCCCATTCACTCCCCCCCTCTGCGGTTCGCCGTATCGGTCCTTCAAGTGGTATCGAGCCGGTTCGGGTCTTTGTTGACTCTAACCGTCTAAGATCCAAGGATGGCGTACCGAGAACGGGGTTCGGGTCCTCCACACTTTGATGGCAAGAACTACCAGATGTGGAGCAAGCGGATGGGTGCGTTCCTCCGCGGAAAGGGTCAGATGCTCTGGGATGTCACGGTGGACACAGGCTATGTCCAGCCGATGGATTTCCTTGCTCCAGGGTCGAGGGACAGATTCGACGCCAACAATAAGGTGGTCGACTACTTGTTTCGTGCTTTGTGTCAGCCTGAGTTTGATCGGGTGCACACCGAGCACTTGGCTTGTAGGATTTGGGCGGTGTTGAAGGAGGCTCATGTTGGGAACACCCAGGTTCAGGCACGGATGTATGAGACCTACCGGAGAGAGTACGAGAACTTCACTCATCTCCTCGGTGAGTCCATCGATGCCTTGTTTCAGAGGTTCACGGTGGTGGTGAACAACATGAGGGCCAATGTGGACGTGCTCCCGTACGATGATCATGATAGAGCGGTCAAGCTCTTACACTCTTTGGATCGTACGATATGGGGCGGAAAGTTCGAGGCCATAGTCGAGTCGGAGAGGTATGATACTCGACGGTGAACGAGAGTCGTTCTCTAAGCTCAAGTCGGGCGATGTGGATAGGGGCATGAGCGCCAAGCTCGAGGGACCGACTGATTCCCATAGTCTTGCCCTCGTTGGTGGTTCCAAAGGAAAGACTAACTCTAACCCATCCACCAGGATGTTCTCGTTTTCCTCTCTGATGTCTATGCCAGATGAGGAGTATGATGACCTTGGAGAGGACGAGCTGGCGCTGTTGACGAGGCGGTTTGAGAGGCTGCACGAGAACCGTGTGAACATGAGGAGGAACACGAGGACTTGCTTCCAGTGCGGCAAGCCGGGACACTTCGTCGCCGACTGCCCGGAGAAGGCCGAGAACAAGGACAGCTACAAGCACAAGCCGAGGATGAACGATGGCAAGTACCATTCGAGGCGCGACCACAAGAGCAAGCACAAGAACAAGTACAAGGACGAGCGACGATCGAGGAAGAAGGAGGGTCGAGGCAAGGCCCGAGCGATGGTTGGAGCGAGCGACGTCGACTCCAGTTCCGCGTACTCCACCTCGAGCTCGAGCAGCAACGAAGACGAGGGAGATCGCCGCAAGAACAAGGAGTCGTCCAAGAACCTGAGCGGACTGAGCTGCTTCGCGAGAGATGGCTTCTGCACCATGGCGCTGAGTTCCGGCAGCAAGAAGAGCACACAGAGCGACTCGGACTCTGAGTCCGACGACGAGGTGCGTGATGAACTTCCCTTCTTGCGCCAGGAGAATGAGAGGCTTGGCTCTTTGCTTGATAACCGTGATGACAAGCTTAGAGAGGCCAAGAAAATGAGGAAAGAGCTTAGGGCTTCACTCGAGGATGCTAGGACTAGAGTGGCTGAGCTAGAGACACAGGTGCTTGATAGCAAGCTTGAGATTGATTCGCTTAAGGCTAGCCCTGTTGTTTCTAATGAGAATGATTGTGCTGATTGCTCCATATTCCTTGCTGATCTTGCTTTGTTTAAGGAGAAGCATGCCTCCAAGTGTGAGGAACTAGATGTGCTTAGGGTTGAAGTGGCTGAGCTTAAGTCTAGACCTACTTTTCTAGGTGCTTGCACTTCTTGCCCTGTCTTGCATGCTAAAATTGATGAGATGCATGCTTACACTAGTTCGCTCGAGGCTAAATTGAAGGAACCCATGCCTACATCTTGCTCTACCTGTGAAATGCATGCATTGAAAAATTTGGAGCTTGCACATTATGTTGATCGTTTGCAGGATGAGAATTATGATTTGAGGAAGTTGATGGGTTGGTTGTCCGGTCACGAGCCTCAGTTGAGTATGATGATCGAGGCCTTTAAGAGGCAAGATGGTGAGGGGCTTGGGGCAAACAAGGTTGGTGAGGGAAGTGGAGAAAATATCCCGGAGCCACCAAAAACCCACCACAAAAATGATTTCCCACCAAAACCTAACCATCTCAGGAATCGACTAGACACAACCCCAGCTCCACCCGTGTTTCCTACACCCACAAATGACCTACAAAAGCCTATCAAGTTTGTGAGCACTTCGGGGAAAGTGTTCTTTGGGAAGGAGAGTGAGAAGGCTAGTGGTGAGAAACCGGTGGAGGGCTTGAGTGGAGAGAAACCAAGTGAGCATCCACATCCCAAGCCTAAGCCTAAGCTTGTGAGGTTCCATTGTGGCTATTGTGGGAGAGATGGCCATAAGGAGGAGTTTTGCTTCAAGAGGAAGCGAGAGGAGAGAATGGAGAAGGAGTGGGCTAACAAGGACAAGTACCACCCTTCCGATGGCGTACTTGAGCCTCGTATGCAGATGCCCAGGGGCAAGGCGATTGTGAGGACAGTTCGGGCTTGGGGAGAGAAGAAGGCTGCAGGTGGTGTTGCTGCCCAGGTCACACCGGTCAGACCGGTGTGGAGCACCGGTCAGACCGGTGCAGGCCTAGACAGACAGCTGTTTGGGTTTCGAGCTCGTATAGGTGCGAGGGTTGTTTCCGGTGGTCGTGGTTCTGGTGGTTGGGCTGGAAAGGGTGCAGGTGGTCAGTTTGCTAGGCGTTCACCTCCTCGTGCTCAATACAGGGATTGGAGGAGTCGTGGCTTTGAGTTGGAGAGGAAGGACGTTCCACGGGCTTTCTTGCGTGGTTTTGGTCCTCCTCCAGGCAGAGAGGGGTGGTTCCCTCAGGGTGGTTACCGTGGTGGTGTTCGTGGAGGTAGCTTTGGTAGGAGAGATGCTTTGGTTGGTGCTAACCCCACTTTCGAGCAAATGGCTCGGCATCGGTTTTCCTCCTTTGGTACTAACCCCGATCTTTGAGTCGTTTGTTCGCTCACGTGCCTATTTTTGAATTTCGGGTGGGAGACTTGAAGAACATTTGGTTGATTGACTCCGGTTGCTCGAGGCATATGACCGGAGACAGGGGGGTGGTTCTCAAGTCTCGTCCGTGGTGACGAAGAGGTACATCACCTTTGGGGACAATGGGCGTGGGCGTGTGCTTTCGAAGGTGAGATCAAAGTGAGTGACAAGATCACTGCGAGGCGTGTTGCTCTTGTTCAATCGGCCGGGGTACAATTTGCTTTCGTGTCCCGGCTTGTTGGATGAAGGTTTTGAGGTGTTGTTTCGGCCGGGTGGTTCTCGGATTGTGGACTCTCGAGGGGACCTTGTCTGTATGGTCGTTCCCGAGGGTCAGGTGTTTCGTGCTGATTTTTCTCAGTCTTCGGGTGTGGAGCGTTGTTTCTTGGCTGGTTCTTCGAGTGAGTTGTGGAAGTGGCATAGGAAGTTGGGTCACTTGAGCTTTGACCTTTTGTCTCGCTTGAGTAAACTCAATTTGGTCCGAGGATTGCCACGGTTGAGGCTTGAGAGAGAGTTGGTTTGTGCTCCGTGTAGGCATGCCAAGATGGTGGCCTCTTCTCACCCGCCTCTCACCGATGTGATGACTGAGCGTCGATGCGAGCTGCTCCATATGGACCTTGTTGACCCAGCTCGTGTGCGATCTGCGGGTGGGAAGTGGTATGTCCTTGTTGTGGTGGACGACTATTCTCGGTATGCGTGGGTGTTCTTTCTCGAGGATAAGGGGGAGACGTTTGGTTTTGTTCGAGATCTAGTCTTGAGGTTGAGGAACGAGAGGCACGGAGATGCCATACGAGCTATCCGCAGTGATAATGGCTCGGAATTCAGGAACTCTCGTTTTGAAACCTTTTGTCATGACTTGGGTCTTGAGCACCGGTTTTCGAGTCCGTATACGCCTCCCCGAACGGTGTTGTGGAAAGGAAGAACGAGACCTTGTGCGAGATGGCTCGGACGATGCTTGATGAGCATAGGACTCCGAGGAGGTATTGGGCCGAGGCGGTGAATACCGCGTGCTATGTGTCGAACGAGATATACCTCGAGTGCACAAGAAGAAGACATGCTATGAGTTGATGCATGGCCGCACACCCAAGGTGAGTCACTTCCATGTCTTTGGTTGCAAGTGTTTCATTCGAAGAAAGGCAGGAAGTTGGATAAGTTTGAGGCTAGGTCCGTCGATGGCATTTTCTTTGGTTATGCATCTCATTCTAGAGCATATCGTGTGCTCAATCTTGAAACTAACCAAATCGTGGAGACTTGCGAGGTAACCTTCGACGAGACAGAGCCACGTAGTCGGCTTGTTTTTGAGTGTGCGGGTGATGATGAGCTTGGCGAGGAGATCTTTCGGAGAGGAGGAGCATGAACATGGTGATGATGAAGATGGAGGTGTGGTGCCCCCGGCTGAACATGTACCTACTACTTCGACTACGATGATGGATGGACCCTCTGCTACACCTACGACGACAAATCAAGAACGAGGAGAAGCTGATGTTGAGGGGGAGGTAGCTTCGAGGCGAGAACCTCCCCGGCGAGTTCAAGTGGATCACCCAGCTTCAAGGATCATCGGCGACATGAATGAACGCACTACACGGTCGAGGGTTCGAAACAATTCCCACTTTGCTCATGTTGCGTTTGTTGCTTCTTTCGAGCCCAAAGACATTGGACATGCACTATCTGATCACAATTGGGTAAATTCGATGCATGAGGAGTTGGAGAACTTTGAGAGGAATCAGGTGTGGGAGTTGGTTGACCCTCCACCAGGGTGTAAGCCGATTGGTACAAAGTGGGTGTGGAAAAACAAAGAGGGAGAGAAGGGTGAGGTTGTGAGGAACAAGTCGAGACTTGTTGCTCGGGGGTTCGATCGAAGGAGGGGATCGACTATGAGGAGACCTTTGCTCCCGTAGCCCGTTTGGAGGCGATTAGGATCCTTCTAGCCTTTTCTCGTGGCTAAAGGGTTCAAGTTGCACCAAATGGATGTGAAGAGTGCTTTTTCGAATGGTGTGCTCGGAGGAAGAAGTGTATGTGAGGCGACCTCCGGGGTTTGAGAGCGAGAAGTACCCCCACCGGGTGTACAAGTTGAGGAAGGCGCCGTATGGGTTGAAGCGAGCGCCTAGAGCTTGGTATGGCGGATTGAGGGGGTTCTTGTTTGAGAGAGGTTTTGAGATGGGGAAGGTCGATCGGACCTTGTTTTTGCCGAGGCGGGGGGGGAGATATCCTGATTGTGCAGGTGTACGTGGATGATATTGTCTTTGGTGGCTCGTCTAACTCTCTTGTTGCGAGGTTTGCAGATATGAGCAGGGAGTTTGAGATGAGCATGATGGGCGAGTTGCAGTTCTTCCTCGGGCTACAAATCAAGCAATCAAAGGAAGGAACATTTGTGCACCAGGCTAAGTACACCAAGGACATTGTGAGGAAGTTCAAGATGGAGGACTCCAAGGCTATGACGACGCCGATGAGTACGACTACAACTCTTGATGCGGACGAGGAAGGTGAACACGTGGACTAGAAGGAGTACCGGAGCATGATCGGGTCACTCCTCTACCTGACGGCGACTAGGCCGGACATACAGTTCTCGGTGTGTCTGTGCGCTCGTTTTCAAGCGTCTCCAAGGACTTCGCATCGGCAGGCGGTGAAGCGAATTTTCAGGTACTTGCGTCACACTCCCGACTTTGGCCTTTGGTACTCCGCGTCCTCTTCTTTGGCGCTTCATGGTTTTTCAGACGCGGATTTTGCCGGGTGTCGGTTGGATAGGAAGTCCACTTCTGGGACTTGCCAGTTTTTGGGTTCTTCTTTAGTGTCTTGGTCTTCCCGCAAGCAGTCGAGTGTTGCTCAATCCACGACCGAGGCCGAGTATGTTGCCGCTGCAGTTGTTGCTCTCAGCTCCTTTGGATCACCTACACCATGAGCGACTTTGGTGAGGAGTATACCCATGTCCCACTTCAATGTGATAGCACCAGTGCCATAAGCGTTGCAAAGAACCCAGTGCTCCATCCCAAAACCAAGCACATAGAAGTGAGGTACCACTTTCTGAGAGACAATGTTGAGAAAGGAAAGATAGCTTTGATCCATGTACCCACACATCACCAACTAGCCGATATTTTCACCAAACCCCTAGATCAAGCAACTTTCACTCGTTTGCGGGGGGGACTTGGTGTGTGTTTGATTTCTTGAGTTGGGTGTGTGGGAGCTCTCTTTTGTCGGTGGTGTCGAGCCCGTTTTGCCTCCCCTCGAGGAGCCGGTTTGTAGCATATGTATAGCTTTTCTTTGTGCATTTCTTGCATTTGGCATGGCATATGTAACATGATGTATAGGCATCCTTGTATCTTAGATTGCATGCATTTTGTATCATATGCATTGGTTAGGAAAAGCTTCTCTCATATACATTGTTCACCATGGAATTAGATATATGTCTTTGTGAGCTTGTTTGGTATGCTACGGTTAGTTTGGCTTAGCTCTTGATGATCTTGATGAATAATCCATGGTTGATAGCTATGCTTTTGAAAAATATCACATGTATGCTCTCTCATGTGTAAATGCCTTTACATGCTCTTGACATGTTTTTGTGGCCTTGCTATGCTTAATTTGTGGTTGGATGGCTAGTTTATTGATCATATGGGGCCAATGGCTCTTTTGCCATCATGAATGTTTAGCCCTCTTGATTTATCTTGTGGAGGAGCATAAGTTCCTTTTTGTCGCAAAGACATTTCATGTACCATTTACAAATCTGAAAATGAAATGAAAAATGCTTGGAAAATATGCTCCCATGTCATATGTGCTGAATTAAATTTGCTTTGGGTGCTAAACCGTTGCATGATGCCTACCAATGAGAAGTCTCATACATAGAAGTAGGCACATGGCTCGGTGGCTTTGACATGACATGAGGTGCTTGTGGGTGTTTGTGATGGTCTTATGATTAGAATGGCTGTCCTAGCATGAAGTTTGTGTGGCTTTGCCATTTTGATATGCTTTGATCATGTTTAGGATTTTGCTCATGAGAGGCAAGTTTTTCGCAAGATTGCCAAAATCCTTTTTAGCTTCGTCCAATGGTTGTGAAACTTGGTGATCATGTAGTTGAGATCGATACGAAGCTGTAGAGTATCTAACTTGCTCATTTGTACATGTGTAGCATTCTTTGTTGAATTTTGTCTATTTGAGAAGCTCTAGGTTGAAAGTTTTGCATTTTTGGCTTGATTCATGCATTGCCAACAAGGGGGAGAAGTTTGAGCTTGAAATGGCTTCTTTGGACGTGTTTAGAAGGTTTTCAGGTGGTTTCGAGCCATTTCTGGGCTCTGTTGTGCACCGGTCGACCGGTCGGCCGTGGTCACCGGTCTGACCGGTGTGAGTGCTGGTTCGGTACACATGTTGCACACCGGTCTGACTGGTGGTGTGGACCGGTCTGACCGGTCAGGGCTGTTTTGTTGCAGCTGCCCTGTTTCAAGTGGTGTCTTGCATGCATTCGTCCAGGGGGAGGTTCATTGGTTCAGGGGGAGCTCTTTGTGGTGTTCGAGCTTTGTTTTTGGTGGTTTGCGCTCTTTGCTTGAGCTTTGCTTTGTCTCGGATGTGTCGAGCCCTTGCCCTTGCCTAAGGGGTCCGAGACTTGTTTCCTTTGTTACCAATCTTGCTTTTTGCCTTTGTTTGGCTTTCGATCGCTTGTTGGAGTTTCTTTTTGTTCGTTTCTGTTTCTTTTCTTTTCTCTCTTGTTACTTTCGTGTGGGTGTTGTCAATGCACTCATCAAGGGGGAGATTGAGGACCATGTGTGGTTCGAGGACCGGTGGATGGTCGCTTCCTTGTGTGATGAGTGATTGACAACGTTGTGTGGACTGATTCTTGGCTAAGTATTGCGAGGTGCGAGGTTGCGGCTTGGGCGGGTGTTGGTGCGGGTGAAGAACAAGCGCGAAAGGTCGTCGCGGTGAGGCCTCCGGGTGTGGAGAAGACAAGTAGGCTTCGTTCGAGGGACCGGTGGCCGGCGGGGTCAAGTGCGGGCCGCATGGCGACATGAACGACAAGATGAAGTCGTGGACGGTTTCTTGGTTGAGCCTCAAAACCAAGGTCGAGCCGGGACTACGTGGGAGCCAAGTCATGAGTGGAGATTGGCGGAGGCTACACCGAGTTCGCGGGGTTTCGGTGGTTCACCGGAAAACCACTGGGTTCTTTGGTTGATCCACAAAGCCAAGACCGGAGAACCGAAGACGGAGGTGCGGCGGCACGGACCGGTCCGACCGGTGGGTCCGGCCGGCCCGACCGGTGGGGACCGATCGGACCGGTGAGGAGCTCCGGTCGGACCGGTGTGCGACGATGCAGTCCGGAATCTTCGAAGCGGAGGACACGCGTCGGGATCGCATGGCTTGCGTCGAGGCTACGCAGGTGCGGTCGCCGGGCATCCGTCCGATGGTGAAGACATCAAGAATTCCAAATCCGCCCTTGAGGGGCTTGTATCCCTAGTTAGTAGAGAAGGGCATTTTAGACATTGGGTTGCCTCCATATAACCCAAGAGGTGAGAGGATGGCAGCCAACTCTTGGAACCCTAGCTCATTTGTTTTCCTATTTTCCACCTATTTTCTCTAGGTTTTCCTTAGGACTAGCAAGAGAGCTTCACGGAGAGATCTTGTAGAGAGGGATGGATGATCGGGTGGCTTGCTAAACCTTGTACGAACCTTTGTTTCATGTATAGATGATTCGGCGTGGTTCCTCAAGGTTTGGATGTGTTTTCCCTGGTTGTTCTTGGTGGTGATTTTCGGAGCCCTCTCTTCGTGATTTCTTTGGGGTGTTTCCGGGGCTTTTCTCTTGGGGATTTGATGGGGGAAATTTGTGGGAACCCTTCGTGGTTCTTTGGGCTGTGATTCCCCTCCCAAATCCGTGAGTAAAAGTGCTCGATTTTGGGGTTTTCTTGAGTTCTTAGGTTGGAAGTGCTTTCGGCGGGATTTCTTCGATTCCTCCTTTTTGGACGAGATTTGGTGGGATTAAACTTGGCTATGGACTCCTCATGTGGTGTTCCTAGTATCCCCAAAGTCTTGTTCAAGTCCGTGGAGCGATTCGGGAGATCGAGATTTGGATTTGGGGGAGTTGACCCGCGGGTGCTGTTCATCCCGTGCTGCCCAGGCTACACCGGTCTGACCGGTGCTCTTGACCGGTCTGACCGGTGCGAGCTCTTGTGGGTTTTTGCTCGGGTGAACGTCTTGGTGTGTTCGTTGTTGTCCCGTGATGCTGCTGTTTCGAGTTTGGGTCCGTTTGGTGGTCGGTTGGCCTGTTTGGTGTCTTGGGGGCTTTCAGGCTGCCATCGGTCTGACTGGTGTGTCTCACCGGTCCGACCGGTGTAGAGCCACTTAGTGGAAGTTGCTCAGTTTCACCTGCAGGGACCGGTCTTACCGGTGGTGCTCACCGGTCTGACCGGTGTGGGTCTGTAGACTCGAGGTTTGGTTTTTTCCGCTGCGTTTCTCGGGTCGGAAGGTTGCGTGTTGGTTCCTAGGTCCAGTGGCACTCCAGTGTCTACGTGGGCTTGACCAACCTTGGTAGTGAGTTAGAGACGTGTGTTGGAAGCCGCGTTCGTCTTGTTGGAGTTTTCATTTTCTTCGAGAAGAATTTTTATCGGCTCCCATTCACTCCCCCCCCCCTCTCTGGTTCGCCGTATCGGTCCTTCACCAGCTCAAGGACTTCCTATCGAAGCCACCGATCCTCACAGCTCCTCACAAGGGCGAGCGCCCATCGCTCTACCTCGCTGCGACTACCCACGTGGTCGATGATCGCCATCGTCGTCGAGCGGCAAGAAGACGGCCACGCCTATCCAGTCCAGCGCCCAGTCTACTTCGTCAGCGAGGTTTTGTCAGAGTCCAAGGCACGCTATCAGCCCGTGCAGAAGCTCCTGTACGCAGTGCTCATCACCTCGCGGAAGCTACGACACTACTTCCAGCAGTACTCAATATCCATCGTCACCGACTACCCGCTCGGTGACATCCTGTGGAACCAAGATGCTACTGGAAGAATCTCCAAGTGGGCGGTCGAGCTCGGTGCCCTCACCATCGACTTCAAGCCACGCACAGCCATCAAGTCGCAGGCACTAGTCGACTTCATGGCAGAATGGCGGGAGAATCAGCTGCCTACTCCCACCGTGCGACCAGAGCATTGGGTGATGTACTTCGACGGCTCACTCAACCTCGAGGGCGCAGGTGCAGGGGTACTCCTGATCTCTCCAACGGGCGAACAACTCAAGTACGTCCTGCAGATCTTCTGGAAGGTCTCAAACAACGAAGCCGAGTACGAAGCTCTCCTACACGGGCTCCGCCTCCCGGCTTCATTGGGCATCAAGCGGCTACTAGTCTACGGCGACTCCGCAGTGGTCATCAATCAAGTCAACAAGTCCTGGGACCGCAACAAGGAGAACATGGACGCCTACTGCCTAGAAGTCCGCAAGCTCGAGAACAAGTTCTATGGTCTCGAATTCCATCACATCGTCCGCGACAACAACGTTGCAACGGACGTCCTCTCGAAGCTTGGATCCACCCGCGTTCAAGTACCAGTGGGTGTCTTCATTCACGAGCTTCACGCGCCATCCATCTCGGAGCCGGCGCCATCGACCACTGTCCCAGCCCATCCACCAGCTGGGCAGGAGGTCATGATGATCGACGTGGACTAGAGGCAACCTTTCATCGACTACCTCAGCGAGCAGAAGGTCCCCTCCGACAAGAACTCAGCTGAGCAGCTCGTCCGCCGCGGCAAGTCCTACGTCCTCGTCGGAAACAAGCTTTACAAGCGGGGCGCATCTTCTGGAGTACTCATGAAGTGCGTCCCTCGTGAAGAAGGCAAGGACATCTTGGAGGAGATCCACAAGGGCGTCTGTGGCAACCACGCGTCCTCACGCACGCTGGTCAGCAAGGCCTTCCGGCGAGCTTTCTACAGGCCCACAGCTCTGGGCGATGCCGAAGAACTCGTCAGAAGGTGCTAAGGATGTCAGTACTTCGCCAAGCAGCAACACGTCCCAGCCTACAAGCTAGTCACCATACCGCCAACCTTGCCCTTTGCCTGCTGGGGGCTTGACATGATTGGGCCACTGCCAACTGCGCCAGGTGGTTTCAACAGGGTATTGGTGGCCATCGACAAGTTCACCAAGTGGATCGAGGTCTAGCCGGTCACGTGCCCCAAGGCTGACAGAGTACTCGACTTCCTGGATGAACTCGTGCACCGCTACGGACTACCCCACCGCATCATCACATACCTGGGCTCCAACTTCAACAACCACCAGTTCTGGGAGTACTGCGAGAACAGCGGGGTCGACGTCCGATACGTCTCAGTTGCCCATCCACGGGCCAACGGACAAGTCGAGCGCGCCAATGGGATGGTGCTCGATGCTCTCAAGAAGAGGCTACACGACGCTGCTAACTCCAAAGGGGGCAAGTGGATCGAGGAACTACCCAACGCACTCTGGGGGCTACGGACTTAGCCATCCAAGCCAACGGGGCCATCCCCTTACTTCCTGGTCTACGGCTCCGAAGCAATCCTCCCTGCCAACGTCATATGGAACTCGCCAGCAGTGGAGCACTACGACGAAGGCGTCTCAGAAGACAGCAGACGAGTTGATATCGATAGCCACGAAGAAGCTCGCTGCGCTGCCCTCGTCCAATCAGCATGGTACCTAGAGGGTATCCGACGCTACCATGATCGCAACGTCAAGGAATGCTCCTTCAATGTTGGAGCTCTCGTCCTCCGCCGTATCCAGAACACGGAAGGACTACACAAGCTCAGCTCCCCTTGGGAAGGCCCCTTCACCGTTGCAAAGGTGACCGGGCTGTGCTCCTACCGCCTTCAGACACTTGAAGGCGAAGACATCAACAACTCGTGGAACGTCGACCAGCTCTGTCGATTCTACGCCTAGTCTACACGACTACTCCGGGGTTTAAGTCTACACGACTACATCAACACCCCCCCCGCCGTAAGCGGCCTCCGGTCCCGGCTCCGGCCTCCCGGACTTCCCCTCTCCGAGATCCGGCCCCGTGCGGCTACCTACAGACCCTGGGCTGCGACGAGCATCAAGGACTCTAGCAGCGGTCTACCAAGAGACCACACTCCAAGATCCAGTCTACACGGCTACCTACGGATCTACGATCCAGCCTACACGGCTACCTACGGATCAACTGCTGTAAGCGGCTACCCGCTCTAGCGCTATTCAGCTGTAAGCGGCCTCCGGGTCCAGGCGACTACTTTGTAACTACGGCCCTGGCCATCCAGGTGTACTTCTTCAGTAATAAAGTTTGATCGTTCATCAACTTCTTTACTGTCTACTCCCTACAACGGGACCACTACTGCCGAGTACGACTACTCGCATCCACTCCACGATGGGGGCTCTGCACTCTGAGATCGCGACTACGAGTACTCATTGCTGGAAATTTTCTTTCATTGATACTTAAGCAATTCATTACAATTATTTTTTGTACAACCTTGGCTACTAGCTATCTATTACAGGGCTACTGGAGATTAAGCTTCTCAGCTACTTGCTCCGCGATGGGAGCCATCTCGCTCCGGCGACTCCGCATATCGCTCATCGGTGCAGTTGGCGGCTACCCCCGCCGGCGACTACTTCCACTGGGGCCTTCGGGAAGTACGACTTCATGAAGGCCAAGACCTGCCTTGGGATCGATCTCGCCATGTGCTTCACATAGGCCGCCAGCCGGCTTGGAGCTTCCTTGAGGCGATCCACCAGTGGAGCAATCTTGGGGCCGCCCGGGTGCGGCACCAGGAGCCTTGCGATCGGCAGTGCGGCTTCCTCAAGCTCCTTTAGTTGGGCCCGCAGTGCCTCGCATTCTTCATTCAACTTCTGCAAGGATTTGTAGCAGTTGACGAGATCGCGGTCAGATGCAATCCGGAGCTCCATGTGCTTCTCGCACTCGAAGGCAAGTTCTTTGTAGTCGAGCTCGAGTACCTGGCGGGCTTCTTGCTCCTGGTAGAAGAGGTTCTTCATGCTCGTCTCCGAGGACTTCAGCTGCTCCACCTGGCCCTCAAGCTCTGCAACATAGCAACAGTACAGCGGGTCACACTACCTCTCGACCTCCAACAACTAGCCGACAAGTCCAGCGGCGTACCTTTGTTCTTGTTGCGGAGGCCCTTGTTCTTCCGCACAAAGTCGTCCCCCTTCGCCTGCAACTTTTGGATATCATTGTGGTACTTGGTGAAGGCGGCGTCGAGCTTCGACTGCATGGCAGCCGCGTGCTTCCGTGACTTCACAAGTTGCTCTTCCAGTGCCTTAGCCCGGAGCACCGCATCACCATAGCCTTGCAGCATGTTGGACTTGTCGCGGGACCTCTCCGCAATGTCCTGCATAGACAACTCAAGTCACACGAGTACTCAACGACAGAGGATCGGCTACTCAAAAGCTACGGCTACTTACCTTCATCCACTGCTCGGCCTGGCGGATCGCCTCTAGGTGCTTAGCCACCGTCGCCGGCTTGACAAGATCGTCCGCGAGCAGCTCTATTCCGCCGCGACTACTCGCGGTGGCCTCCGTCATCAGCGCAGAGCGGATGGGCTCTGCGTCCTGGATCTCCGGGGAGCGGATAGCCACCTCCAGAGCGACCTCTGGTGACATGGTGACCCCCTCTCCCCCGGCCGCCACGGCGGCCTCCTCGACGACTTCTTCCATAGGCTCGGGGGCTTCTCCCGCAGCCTCCGGGACCTCTGGTGTCGACTTCTGCATTGGCACCCCCGCAGGGATGTCACTACCTTCAGCCTCAGCACCTGTCAAAGAGAAGACAAGTGCATCAGCGACTACGACTACTCCTCGAGGAGCTTCATAGCTTCAGAAGAGTACTCACCTTCGACTACGCTGGCCTCCGGCAACGGCATTTCGTTAGCCGGCGGCTCGGGTACCGCCTGGGAAGCGGGAGCGGACTCCTCGGCGGGCGGCGCGACTTCTCCGCCACTGCTGAAGAGGGTTCATCCCCCTCCCAGGACAGATCCGTCGATTTTCTGTAGAAGCACATACAATTGGTCGTCAATTAACCTCGACTACTACAACAAGTACTACTCCGGAAGATGCGGTACTTACAAGTTTGACCGGACTATCGTCACAGCCGGGGCACCGAGGATACTGGCAATGTCTACCAGTCCACCCTCGGCGGGCGCCTCCTCCTGCGCCCCTGCGGCTACCGCCTCCTCTGCAGCAACGGCGGCCGGCGCAGTGCCCTCCTGCACTCCTGTAGTCACCACCTCTTCAACGGCGGCAGCTATGGGCTCCGTGCTCCCCTGTGGAGCAGGGGGCTGGTGCTCCAACTGCGCCAAGAGCTCCTCGACAGTGGGGGCAGGACTACGACTTCTGGCCGGCTCCCCCACTGTGTCCCATACGCCTTCGTCGCCCTCCTCGACGGGCTCCGCTGGCGGGACCTCCTGTATACAGGGAAGGCTACTCATCAGCAAGCGTACTCGTACGACGGGTACTCGACTACTCTGTTCAAGACATCTTACCTCCTGAGGCGTGGTCTCCGAGACCTTGAGCTTCTTTGTCACCCGCTTGCGGGCGGGGTTGCGTGGCTTCCGTGGCGGCGCAGCCAGGCTAGCCTCCAGGCTAGTCGGGGGGTCTTGCACCAGAGGCACATGAGGTAAGCCTGGACGGCTAAACCTCGACCGCAACTGAAAGCGGTCCTGCAACGTCTCGTCATCGTCGTCGTCGTCGTCGTTGGTGGTGTCCTCCACGATGACGGTGTCATCGCCTTCGCCGACTTCTCGCCGCTCTTTGTCCTTGGCCTTCCCTTCCTTTGGGATCTCGATCCCACTCGGGGGCGGCTGCGGCTTAGAGTTGAACTTCTTCAAGTCATCCTACGAAGGCACAAGACATCAGCAAGTCTACACCAAGCAAGGACTACTCGACTAAGGGAGTACGACTACTCACCTCCTTTGGCGGGCGCGCGGCGGAGTACTCCTGGACAGGGCACGCCGTGTACGGCGGCATATCCTTGAAGATCCGCGACAGCCTCTCGATGATGTCGCTGTCGTCCAGCTCGCCTCCGGGCATCCGCGACGTGTCATCGTCGCCGGTGTACTCGAAGCCCAAGGTGTCTCGAGCCATCAATGGCCGCACCCTCTCGCTTCATGAAACCGAAGGCCACGTGCTCGGCCCTCGGTCCCGCTTCCCTGAGCACCTTGATGCGTGCCGGCGGCTCGGGGAGCCGGATTCCTTCTGCATGGTGGGCTCGTGTTCCACCACTCGCGGTGCACTCGGGCTGCCGTCCGCTCGGCTTCGGCAGGCCGGGGTGGTGGTTCGTATGTAGAACCACCTCGTCTTCCAGTCAGTGTTAGAGTCAACAAGCTTGTACGCCAGGTACTGCTCCGCGGCGTCTTCTCTCAACTGGATGCCGGCTCCTCCGACTACTCTTGGGTTGGTGGCGCTTGGCTGCGGCTTGACCCGGAAGAACTTCCGGAAAAGTATCCAGTGCGGCTTGATCCCAAGGAAAGCCTCGCAGAAGTGCACGAAGACCGCGGCATGGAAGATACCGTTGGGGTTCAGATTCAGGTACTCGACTCCATAGTACCCGAGGAGACCCTTGAAGACATCGCTGGCCGGGAACGCGAGCCCGCGCTCCACGAACCGCGCAAACATTGGAATCTCGTCTTCGGCCTTCTCCATTGGATATGGGTCTCCAGCAGCGGCCCTCCACATGTCGACCTCCTTCTCCCGGATGAACCCGCTGTTCAGGAGGGCCAACAGATCTTCCGTCTTCACCTTGGATTTTTTCCACTCGCGGCTTGGATCAGCCCGCGGTGGAGACATTGGCGGCGCTACTCCGGTGGCGGCCGCGGCGGCCTCTTCGCGGCCCCTCTTCTTCCCGGCGGCCTTCGTGGTCTTGGACGGTGACGGCTTCATTCTCCAAGTACAGGGCATCTTCACGCGCATCCGCTCGGGGGCTACCCTAAAAGCTTTGGGTGGCGGCGCACTTGGATCTACTACGGCGGCAGCGTGCGCTGGGAGTGGATCTACATCAGATGGAATCGAAATGACTGCAGCTCGGATGGGTGAAAAAACCCTAAGGGTTTTGGCTTCTATATATAAGTCAAACCGGCTCCGCAACGGCCGGCTGGATAAGTCCACGCGCAGCGGACTCAGCGGCTAAGCGTGACCCTTCGTATTCTACTAGTCGACGCGCCTCACCTCGGGGGCTCGGCTACTTCTACTCGACTACCTGGGAAGCGGCTAGTCTCAAGAGCATCTCTGGACACATTCTTCAAGATGACCCTTCAATTTGAGAGGAAGTACTCGACTCAAGGCTCGGGGGCTCCGTGCCACGTGTCCTTCGGTTTTTTCTCTTCGGATTTTTCGGGATTTTCTTGCCAAGACTTCAAATGGACCCTCAGCCAGAGCCTGCGGCTCAACCTAAGGCTCGGGGGCTACTCCATATGGAGTGCGATTTTGCAATCGCACCTCCATATCAGCTCCGGCTTCAAGACAAGACGGGCATTTTTTGAAGACCTTCGAAGGCAGTGCTCGAGGACGCTTGGGACTACTCGAGAAGACTTCAAAATTGCTCAAACATCAGCTTGAGTACATTCCAGCCTCGAGATGCTTCGACTACTCTTGAGGACTTTTGACTTGTAGTACTCAGGGACGCTTGAGGACTACTCGTTAAGGCCGTCAAGACTAATTGAATCTATCCTTCTCGACTACAAAGTACTCGGGGGCTTGTCGTATGGACCTCCCTGGGCCCACTACCTCAGTGGGTACTAGGACCGACTACTCGGTGGGCCCCTGGGACTACCCGGCTTGCGCTACACAGCACCTGAAGGTGTGGAGCACAAGGACTGCAGAGGAGAAGTACTCGATTAGGAAGCTGTACATGTCCCGCACTATATGGAAGACTCCTAGACGTACTCGACTAGTACTCTCTCCCTACTCCGACTTGTAACCCTGCCTCCCGGACTATATAAGGCGAGGCAGGGACCGATCTCTAGGATCACCTCATCTCATACAACCCACGGCGCACTATTGCACCATCTTGTAATCGTGCCCAATCAATCCAGAGCTACGCAGCATACAGGACGTAGGGTATTACGCAGCTCGCGGCCCGAACCTATCTAAATTGTGTGCCACGTGTCTCTTCCTTCGAGTTACCGATCTCGGCGAGGACACATTCATCTACTTCGGGTACTCCCCTTAGTAGGTTGCCGGTCTAAAACACCGACAGAGGACGAGTCATGGCATCACGGATGGCCTACTGTGATGTGTATCGTTGCGCTAGTTTATTTATTTCCGCTGTTTTCGAACTCTGAATCTTTACTTCCTGTCATGAACAATGGTTTGAAATAATTTGGATTTAATCCGTGTTGTACTCTGGACTCGCCTTCGTGTGAGTTTTAATGCATATGTCGATCCTATGTGTGAATTCCAAGTGATTTACTAGGCGTTAACGTGGCATCTAACGACAGGAAGATACTTTACTATTGCTTAATATCCAAAGTGGATTGGTTTTAGGCGATAGTAGGATATTTTCCTGGGCGGGTTGTCACAACCTCGGATCTTGTACATCAGCAATTGCACAAGCACATCTTGGATGAACGAGAAGCGTCACTTCTATGTTAGTTTGATCAAAGGGACAAGGTTGGAAGCACTTGGATCCATGGGTCCACCTATCCATGCAATACAACCGCCACAACCTCCACAACCGCCATCAAGGAGCAATCCTGGACGCACCTGCTCATCATCGGTGCATCACACGATGATTTGGTAGGTGCGCCCTGTTGGTTTTTCATAAGTCACTACAACGGTGCGTTGCTAGCGTGAGGGTAAAATCCACTTGGGTAGACCTATGAGTACATACGAGTTTGCAAGCGCACAGATATACTGCTATAACACTTCACCCAAAGGGTATGAATTCCAAGGAACAACAAGCGCTACCCCCTAACCTAGCTTTGGTCCAAGGACACCACTCTATAGGATGAGATGGGAGATGGAAAGGATCTAGCCGATAGCATACAGAAATAAGGACTTCTCTCAATTAAAAACTCTCGTTTCGGGCACCAGTTCCCTCCTAGATATGATAGGTCGGTTCTGTCCTAAACTCTACGCCGTAGACGAACATGGGGGAGTGCAAAGGGTCCAACGGCTGTCACTACCATAGCCTACCCCTAACTAACAATGTATATGGGGCAAACGAAGGATAACCTGCAGTCTAGACCCGACGTCTACAACGGTGATCAGTACTATAGCACGACTACGTCGGAGCTCCCGCTAGCAACGCTATATCACAACGTATAAATACGAAGTGATGAACCCATGTGGAAAGATTAGAACTCACTCAGGTATTAGCTATCTCATGAAAGGATCACGGATGGAATTTGGCCTAAATAGGACATACAGAGCACCCACTTTACTCTAATTAGACTAGCAGGCATACAAACAGAATTAGCAACTTATGAACTTCTCCAGAAGATCAGAGTATTGGCTTCAAGAAGAACACAAGCCTCTAAATCAAGAATAGATGAACACGAGAACTATTCAATAATGCAAGAACCCACTTTAGTCTAAAAAGAGAATGTTGGAATACTAACTTTAGTCTAAATGAAGAACAAAGCCACCCGTAGAGGTTCGTGTCGGTGTTTTCGACTGGCAACCTACCAAGGGGAGTACCCGAGGTAGATGAATGTGGCCTCGCCGAGATCTATAACTCGAAGTAAGAGACACGTGGCACACAATTTAGACCGGTTCGGGCCGCAAGGTGCGTAATACCCTACGTCCTGTATGCTGCGTAGCTCTGGATTGATCGGATGTGATTACAAGATGATGCGTAATGAGAGAGAAGGGTCCCTGCCTCAACTTATATAGTCCGGGAGGCAGCGTTACAGGTCGGTTTAGGGAGAGAGTACTAGTCGTGTACGTCTAGGAGTCCTCTACACAGTACATGGTATGTATAGCTTCCTATCCGAGTACTTCTCCACCGTAGTCCTTGCGCCTCACGCCATCAGGTACCGTGCGCCACAAGTCGGGTAGTCCCAGGAGCCCACCGAGTAGTCGGTCCTGGTACCCACCGAGGTAGTGGGCCTAGGGAGGTCCAAACGACAAGCCCCCGAGTACTTTGTAGTCGGGCGGGATAGCTTCGAGTAGTCTTGACGACCTTGACGAGTAGTCCTCAAGCGTCCCTGAGTACTACAAGTCGAAAGTCCTCAAGTGTACTTGAAGCATCCTGAGGCTGGAAGGTACTCCAGCTGATCCTTGAGCAATCTTGAAGTCTTCTCGAGTAGTTCCCAAGCGTCCTCGAGTTCCGCTCTTGAAGGTCTTCAACAATGCTCACGTTGTCTTGAAGCCGAAGTTTATATGGAAGTGCGATTGCAAAATCGCACTCCATATGGAGTAGCCCCCGAGCCTTAGGTTGAGTCGTAGACTATGGCTAAGGGTCAATCTAAAGTTCTAACAAGCTTATCCCGCAAAATCCGGAGAAGAAAACGGAAGGACACGTGGCATGGAGCCCCCGAGCCTTGAGTTCAGTACTTCATCTCGAATTGAAGGGTCATCTTGTTTGTAGAAGGTGTCCTGAGTCGCTCTTGAATCTTGTAGCTACCTAGGAAATTGATTAGATGTAGCCAAGCCCCCGAGATGAGGCGCATCGACTACTGGAAGTTGAAGGGTCAGGCACTGCCGCTGAGTTAGCCGTGTTGAAACATATCCATCCAGCCGTTGAGGAGCCGCCTGTTGACTTATGAATAGAAGCCAAAACCCTTAGGGTTTTTCACCCCACACACTTGCAGCCATTCGGAGCAAATCTCGCCTAGAATCCGCCGCTTGTGCACACTGCCACCTCAGTGTAGATCGTAGATCCAGGCGCGCCGCCGTGGATAGCCACCACCGCAGCCCCCGAGCGAATGCGAGTGAAAACCCGATGTACTTGGAGAATGAAGCCCTCACCGTCCAAAAACTTGAAGACCGCCGGCAGGAAGAAGGGATTCCGAGAGGAAGCCGCTGGATCCGCCGCAGGGTCAACGCCGCCGGTGTCTCCCCTGCTTCCAAATCCCAACAAGGAATGGAAAAAGTTGAAGGCCAAGACTAAGGACCTGTTGGCGCTACTGAACAGTGGATTTATCCGGGAGAAGGAGGTCGACATGTGGCGCGCCGCCGCGGGAGAGCCGTACCTGATGGAGAAGAATCCAGATGAGATCCTGATGTTCATGCGGTTCGTGGAGCGCGGGTTGGCTCTCCCAGCGAGCGACTTCTTCAAGGGGCTCTTGGAGTACTACAGTATTGAGTACCTCAATCTCAACCCCAATAGTATCTTCCACACCTCCGTCTTCGTCCATTTTTGCGAAGCTTTCTTGGGGATCAAGCCCCACTAGGTACTCTTCCGGAAGTTCTTCCGCGTGAAGCCCCAGCCGAGCCCCAACGACCCCTGAGTAGTCGGAGGGGCCGGCATCCAGATGCGCGAGGACGCCGTGGAGCAGTACCTGGCGTACAAGTTGATCGACTCCAACCAGGATTGGAAGTCGAAGTGGTTCTATGTCACCAACCACCACTCAGAGCTGCTGAAGCCCAGCGGGAAGCAGCCAAAGCACCGGCCCTGGTGGAACACCGAGCCAACGATGCAGGAGGGAATCCAGCTATCCGAACTGCTGGCGAAGATCAAGGCTTTGAGAGAAGTCGGGCTGAGGGCCGAGCATGGCACCTGCAGTCGCTGATGGCTCGCGACACCCTCGGCTACCAGTACACCGGCGAGGGTGACTCGTCGCGGATGCCCGGCAGTGAGATTGATGACGACGACATCATCGATAGACTGGGCAGGATCTTTAAGGACATCCGCCGCGCGCCCACTGAACGAGGTCAGTAGCCGTACTCAGTGTCGAGTACTGATTATGTAGTAGTAGTTGTGCTCACCCAATGTGCTTCTTGCAGGATGACATTGTGAAGTATGTCTCCGAGCCGGCTTCGCCTCCTCGACTTGTCGAAATCCCAGAGGAGGGGAAGGGCAAAGCCAAAGAGCGCCGCGAAGTCGGCGAAGGTGACGACACTGTGATGTTCGAAGACACATCAGATGAAGATGACGAGGAGACACTTCAAGAGCAGTTCCAGCTGCAGTCGAGATTCAGTCGCCCTGGACGGCCCAACGTCCCTCTCGTCCAAGATCCTCCAACTAGCTTGGAGGCTAGTTTGCCTGCGCCGCCGAGGAGGTCGCGCAACGTGGCACGCAAGCACGTGGCCAAGAAGCTCAAGGTCACTGAGACCACATCTTAAGAGGTAAGCTCCTTGAGTAGGGTAGTCGAGTTCTTATTTCTTGATGTTTTGTATACTGACAACAAAATTTCGTTGCTTGCAGAAGATTCCACCTTCCGACCCGTGGAGCAAGGGGATGAAGGCGTCTGGGAGACTGCGGGGGAGCCAGCTGAGAGAAGCCGTAGCCCAGCCCCCGCCATGACAGAAGCCGTGCCGCAGGCGCCAGTTGCTGAGGACAGGACTGAGCCAGCCGCAGCTGCTATTGCTGAAGAGCCAGCGGCTACTGAAGCCGAAAAGGAGGTGCCTGCTGAAGCCGGATTAGTCGACATTGCCAGCATACTTGGCGCCCCAACCGTGACAGTAGTCCGGTCGAGCTTGTAAGTGAAGATCTTTCCTGAGTGGTACATGTAGTTTGGTAGTCGTACTTGGTTGACAACCAATTGTGTACTGTGTAGTAAATCCACGGACTTGACCTGGGATGAGGATGAACCCGGCGCGGCAATGGCTGAAGAGGATTCCGCGCCAGCCGCTGAGGAGTCCGCTCCCGCCCCTCAAGCAGAGACCGAGGCCTCGGTCGTGGAAGCTACACTGCCGGAGGCTAGCATTGTAGAAGGTGTATACACTGCACGAACACAGTCGTCCTCAAGAGTAGTCGTAGCCGCCGTGGGAGACTAATCCGAATGTCTTCTGTTGACAGGGGCCGAAGCCGAGGGAAGTACCATCGCCGAGGCGGTGCCCGTTGAAGGCCTGGCGCCGGAGACCCAAGGAGCCGCCGGAGCAGCCCCCGAGCCGGCGGAGGTAGCCAGCGGAGGAGCCCCCGCGATGGCCGAAGAGGGGCGCGACGATTTACTGCCGGAGTCAAACCTGGAAGTGATCGTCCGCTCGCCAGAAATTCAAGATGCGGAGTCGATCCGTTCGGCACCGATGTCTGGGACCGCCACGAGTAGTCGTGGTGGGATCGAACTCCTGGCAGATGACGTCGTCGACCCGGCGGCAGTAGCGCATCACTTGGAGGCGATGCGCCAGGCCGAACAGTGGATGAAGGTAAGTTGTCGGTACCCTTGAGTAGTCAATCTGCCATAGATGCTGAGTACCTGAGTAATGATTGTTATCTGCTGCAGGATGTCGTGGAGAGATCATGACAAAAATCTGTCATGCTCCAGGGATACGGCGACACAGTGCTTCGGGCGGAAGCATTGGAGGAACAACTCGCAAAGGCCCGGAAACACTCTTCCATGCTCCGGTCGAAGCTTGACGGCGCCTTCGCCCAGTACCATAACGAAGTCCAGGACATGCAGGCGAAGAGCGACGAGCTGGTGCGGAAGAACAAGTTTCTCCGCAACAAAAACAAAGGTACGGTGCTGTCATGTCGAGTACCCATTGGAGATGTCTTGCAGTGGTCTAACCCCGCCTTGTTGATTGCAGAGCTTGAGACCCAGGTCGAGCAACTGAGAGCTTCAGAAGTCGACATGAAGAACCTCTTCTACCGGGAGAAGGAGGCCCGTGAGGTACTTGAATATGACTATAAGCAATTAGCTTACGAGTGCGATAAGCACATGGAGCTCCGAATTGCCTCGGATCGTGACCTCGTCAACTGCTACAAATCCCTGCAGATGTTGAACGAAGACTGTGAGAAGTTGCGGGCCCAGCTGAAAGAACTTGAAGAAGCTGCACTTCCCATTGCGAGGCTACTGGTGCCTCATCCGGGCGGGCCAAAGATAGTCCCATTAGTGGACCGGCTGAGAGAGGCTCCCAGTCGTCTGGCGACGTACGTCAAGCATTTGGTGAAGTCGATCCCCAATCCAATCTTGGCGTTCATCAAGTTGTACTTCCCGAAGGCTCCAGTGGATGTAGTCGCGGGTGGACTAGCCGCCAACTGCACTGATGAGCAGTACGCAGAACTCCTAGAGCAGATGGCGCCAATTGCTGAGCAGGTCGCCGACAAGCTGAACCTTCAGTAGTCCTGTAGGGTTAGCTTGTAGCAGTAGTTGTAGATAAACTAAGTTGTAATGAACTTGTTTCAATATGAATGAGAAAGACTTCCATAAATGAGTACTCGTTGTCGCGATGTATGTATGCGGAGTTCCCATCATGGAGTTGTCACAAGTAGTAGTACTCGCCAGTAGGCCCGTCAAGGGAAACACAGTAAATTAGTTGATAGAAAATCCAACTTTATTACTGAAATAGTACACCTGGATGGCCAGGGCCATTGTTACAAGAGTAGCCGCTTGGACCCGGAGGCCGCCTACGGCTAAGTGGTGCTAGGGCGCATAGCCGCTTACAACAGTAGATCCGTTAGTAGCCGTATAGGCTGGATCTAGAAGTACATGGTCTCTTGATAGATCGCTGCTGGAGTCCTTTGACGCTCTGAGCAGCCCAAGGTCCGTTAGTAGCCGTTGACGCTGGACCTTGGAGTAGAGTAGTCCAGAGACTAGTGCCTGGACCCGGAGGCCACTTACAGCGAAGGGGTCTTGGAGTAGACTTGAGCCCCCAAGGTAGTCGAGAGACTAGGCTTAGAATCGACAGAGCTGGTCAATGTTCCACGAATTGCTAACGTCGTCTTCGCCTTCAAGCGTCTGGAGTCAGTAGGAGCCTGGTCCAATCACCTTTGTAACTGTGAAGGGACCTTCCCAGGGCGAGCTGAGCTTGTGTAGTCTTTCTGTATTCTGGATGCGGCGGAGGACGAGATCTCCAATGTTGAAGGAGCGTTCCTTGACGTTGCGATCACGATAGCGTCGGATACCCTCAAGGTACCTTGCTGATTGGACGAGGGCGGCGCAGTGAGCTTCTTCGAGTCCGTCGATGTCAACTCGTCTGCTATCTTCAGATATGCCTTCGTCGTATTGTTCCACTACCGGCGAGTCCCATATGACGTCGGCAGGGAGGATTGCTTCGGAGCCGTAGACCAGGAAGTATGGCGATTGTCCCGTTGGCTTGGAGGGTTGAGTACGTAGCCCCCAGACCGTCTTGGGTAGTTTCTTGATCCAGTTGCCTCTTTTTGAGTTAGTAGCATCGTGCAGTCGCTTCTTGAGATCGTCGAGTACCATCCCATTGGTGCGCTCAACTTTTCCATTGGCCCAAGGATGGGCGACTGAAACATATCAGACGTCGATCCCGCTGTTCTCGCAGTACTCCCAGAACGGGTGATTGTTGAACTTGGAGCCCAGGTCTGTGATGATGCAGTGGGGTAGACCATAGTGATGCACGAGTTCATCCAAAAAGTCGAGTACTCAGTCGGCCTTGGCGCATGTGACCGGCTTGACCTCGATCCACTTGGTGAACTTGTCGATGGCCACCAGTACTCTGTTGAATCCACCTGGCGCAGTTGGTAGAGGCCCAATCATGTCGATCCCCCAGCAGGCGAAGGGCCAGGTTGGCGGTATGGTGACTAGCTTGTAGGCCGGGACGTGTTGTTGCCTGGCGAAGTATTGGCACCCTTGGCACTTTCTGACGAGTTCTTCGGCATTGCGCAGGGCTGTGGGCCAGTAGAAAGCTCGTCAAAAGGCCTTGCTGACCAGCATGCGTGAGGACGTGTGGTTGCCGCAGACGCCTTTATGGATCTCCTCCAAGATGCCCTTGACTTCTTCCCGGGGGACGCACTTCATGAGTACTACAGAAGATGCGCCCCACCTGTAGAGCTTGTCTCCGACTAGGACGTAGGACTTGGCGCGACGAATGAGTTGCTCAGCCAAGTTCTTGTCTGAGGGAACCTCCTGCTCGCGGATGTAGTCGATGAAGGGTTGCCTCCAGTCCACGTCTATCATCATGACCTCCTGGGCAGCCGGGTGATGTGCTGGATCAGTGGTCGGTGGCACCGGCTCTGGGATGGATGGCGCATGAAGCTCGTGGACGAAGACACCCGCTGGTACTTGAGCGCGAGTAGAACCAAGCTTCGACAGGACGTCTGCTGCAACATTGTTGTTGCGGACGACGTGATGGAACTCGATACCGTAGAAATTGTTCTCGAGCTTGCGGACCCCTAGGCAGTAGGCATCCATGTTCTCCTTGTTGCGGTCCCAGGATTTGTTGACTTGGTTGATGACCACTGCGGAGTCGCCGTAGACTAGTAGCCGCTTGATGCCCAGTGAAGCCGCGAGGCGGAGCCCATGTAGTAGAGCTTCGTACTCGGCTTCGTTGTTAGAAACCTTCCAAAAGATCTGCAGGACGTACTTGAGTTGTTCGCTCGTTGGGGAAATCAGGAGTAACCCTGCGCCCACAACTTCAAGCTTGAGCGAGCCGTCGAAGTACATCACCCCGTGCTTTGGGCGCTCGGTTGGAGTAGGTAGCTGATTTTCCCGCCACTCCACCATGAAGTCGACTAGTGCCTGCGACTTGATGGTCGTCCATGGCTTGAAGTCGATGTTGAGGGCGCTGAGTTCGACTGCCCACTTGGAGATCCTTCCAGTAGCATCTTGGTTCCGCAAGATGTCACCGAGTGGGTAATCAGTGACGACGGAGATCGAGTACTCCTGGAAGTAGTTTTGTAGCTTCCGTGAGATGATGAGCACTGCGTACAGTAGCTTCTGTACTGGTTGATAGCGTGCCTTGGATTCTGACAGGACCTCGCTGACGAAGTAGATTGGGCGCTGGACTGGGTTGGCGTGGCCGTCTTCCTGCCGCTCGACGACGATGGCATTACTGACCACATGAGTAGTCGCAGCGAGGTAGAGCAGTAGCTGCTCCTTTTTGCGAGGAGCCGTGAGGACTGGTGGCTTGGATAGGAAGTCCTTGAGCTGAGCAAGGGCTTGGTCTGCCTCTGGGGTCCACGCGAACTTCTTTTGATGCTTGAGCAGTTTGAAGAAGGGGAGCCCCCGTTCTCCAAGCTTCAAGATAAATATGTTCAGAGCCGCCATGCACCCGGTTAGCTTCTGCACGTCTTTGATGCACGTGGGAGCTTTCATGCTGGTGATGGCGGACATCTTCTCGGGACTGGCTTCGATGCCACGGTGGCTGATGATGAAGCCAAGTAGTTTGCCCGACGGTACGCCGAAGACGCACTTGTTTGGGTTGAGCTTCCAGCGGTACTCTCGCAAGGATGCGAAAGTATTTTCAAGATCGGCGATGAGCATGTAGGATTTCTGGTCTTGACGACCACGTCATCCATGTAGGCTTCGACGTTCTTGTTGAGTTGCCTCTTGAAGCAGGCCTGGATAGCTCGCTGGTAGGTGGCGCCGGCATTCTTCAACCCGAAGGACATGTTCGTGTAGCAGTACACGCCAAACGGGGTGATGAACGCGGTCTTCTCCTGGTCTTCTTCCTTGATTGCGATCTGGTGGCACCCAGAGTAGCAGTCGAGGAAGCAGAGCAGGTCCCAGCCCGCTGTGGAGTCAATGACTTGGTCTACCCGTGGCAACCCGAAGGGGTCCTTGGGGCAGTGCTTGTTGAGGTCGGTGTAGTCGACACACATCCTCCACTCGTTCGAGTTCTTCTTGCGGACGAGGACGGGGTTAGCTAGCCACTCAGGATGGAAGACTTCTCTGATGAAGCCGGCCGTGGGTAGTTTGGTGAGTTCCTTCTTGATCGCATCCCGTCTGTCGTCGGCGAAGCCGCGGAGGTGTTGTCGCGGCGGGGTAGCTTTAGGGTCGACGTTGAGTGAGTGCTCGATCAGATTCCTGGGCACCCCTGGCATGTCCGCTGGTTTCCACGCGAAGATGTCTCGGTTAGCCCGGAGGAAGTTGATGAGCGCGTCTTCCTATTTCAGGTCGAGGCCCGCCCCGATGGTGGTGGTCTTGCTGCTGTCGCCTGTCCCAAGGTCAATCGTCTTGACTTGAACCTCCTCAGCTGGCTGAGGCTTGTTGGCATTGTCCGACTTCTCTAGGATGTGGAGTTCGATTGGGGCAAGCTTCTTGGATGCAGCGTACATCTCCATCATTGCGTTGGGTACTTGATTCGTGGCTGCGAGTTCCACAGCTTCTGTGTCGCAGTCGAAGGATATCTTCAAGTCCCCTTGCAATGAGAGTACACCGGCCGGACTTGGCATCTTGAGTACCAAGTACGTGTAGTGGGGTACCTCCATGAACTTGGCGATAGCTGGTCTGCCGAGGATGGCATGATAGGAAGTTTCGAAGTCCGCGACTTCAAACTTAATGTACTCGGTGCGGTAGTTTTCCCTTGTCTCCCAGAAGGTAACTGGCAGGACCACTGAGCCCAGTGGGATAGCCGCGTTCCCGGGGATGATGCCATAGAAAGGAGAAGTTCTCTTGGTGAGCATGTGGGTGATGTCGAGCTTCATCTTCTTCAACGTCTTGGTGAAAAGGACATTGAGCCCGCTTCCACCATCGATGAGGGCCTTGTTGAGTTTGTAGCCCGCGACCACCGGCTTCAGGACGAGTGGGAACCGTCCTAGTTCAGAGAAGCTTGTCCATTGACCGCGCGGGAGAAGGTGATGGGTACCTCCGACCACCGAAGAGGGGTCGGAACCACTGGTTCAATCCTCATGACTTTTCGTCGAGTGGCTTTCTGAGCCCGTCGGTTGGGTAGTCTGCCGAAGAGGACGTTCACCGTCTTGTCGGGTTCCTGGAAGTCGCCATTGCCCTCATCGGCTTTCTTCTTGCCTTTCTTGTCGTGAGGGTGCCGTGGCTCTAGAGTGTCTTTGAGTGCTCGCAGGAGTTGGTAGCACTGCTCGGTGGTGTGGTTGCCGTCCAGATGCCACGTGCACTTCTCTTTTAGCAAGTCTTTGAAGCCACCGGAGGTCTTCTTCGAGGTGTCTTTCGCAGGGCGCTGGATAGCCGCGACAGTGTTGTCTGGCTTGCGCTTGTGATTGGGACCCGAGTAGTTGTTGCTGTGACCGCCTTGGTTCCCGTTGTTATTGCTGTTGCCGCCCGCGTCCTGCTTGCTCTTGCCACGGATGGCGTCGTACTTGGCGTTAGCCTTGTCTTCTTGATCAGCCCAGAAGGTGATCATGTCCTTGAGGTGGGTGATGGAGCTCGGGCGGCGACGACTGAAGTCTTCGAAGGTGTGACGGTGATAGAGACCGTCTTGGAAGAGGTCAATGACCTCCTTGTCGAAGACGTCGACTATGGTGGCGCGCTTGTCGAAGAAGCACCGCATGTACTTGCAAAGGGTCTCGCCTTGTTCCTGCTTCACCATCGCTAGGTCCATGCGAGTACCCGAGCGACCCATAGCTCCCGCAAAGATGCTGGTGAACTATTCCTTAAGTTGTTCCCACTTGTCGATCGAGTACTTCTCGAGTGACTCGAGCCATGTAACCGGGGCTTGATCCAGACAGAAGGGGAAATAGAGGAACTTCGTGTCGTTATTGCCACCAGCGTTCTCGATGGAGAGGGCGTAGCATCTGAGCCACTGCACTGGATCCTGCTTCGCGTCGTACTTGGTGATCCCAGAGGTTTGAATTTCTCCGCGAGAAGTAGATTGCGAAGCCGTGCAGAGAAGGCGGGGAAGCCATCATTGTCGCCTGCCGTGGAGGACTTCTTGCGTCGTAGTTCTTTGATTTTTTGGCGGGTGACGAAACCGCCACGTGAAGCATAGGAGGCGTGGCTGTTCACGTGGCCTCGGCCACCGCGATCGCCTCTGCCCCCGGCTCTCCTGCCGGCCCCGTGGTTGGAGCTCCCGCCGTCGCTGCCGCCACTGCCAGGATCACGGTGAGGGATGATCTCATGGTTGGCGCCGGCGCTGTTGCCGCCATGGGAAGGTCCACCAGCCGATGCCCGGGTACGGTTGGAGTTGGCCGGTAGCTCCCCTCGATTACATTTGTGACTGATGTCCGCACTGCGACTTGTGGCTTCGTTGTCTTGCTGGCGGTTCCTGATGGGGGGGCACTTGAGTGACCCTGTTGTCAACTCTTATGAAGTAGGCATCCTCCGAGAGCTTGGCGATGATTTCTCCTGCGCGCATCCTCTGAGACTGACGCGCTATCGTAGTGATAGACATGAGGCATTGCTTTGGGGTAGTGTGCACCCGGCTCTCAGCTTGTTCGAGTGCTTTCGCAAGGTTCTGGATGGGAAGGGACTCGCGGAGACGTCGACGTCGTTCGTTCCACTTTCTGTTGCGTTCACGTTGAGCGTCCCTGTTGGCGTCGGTCTCATCAGCAGGTGCATTGGCGGACAACTCATCTGCTGAGATATCCTCGAGATATCGGTCAGGGACTGTCCCTGAGGGCCCCGACATCTCTTTGGTAGTCATGAAGACTTGCCGATCAGGAGAGCCGAGGTTGGAGTCACTAGTTGCCACCTCTGTTGGAGTGTGCTCTTCAGTTGGAGCTAGCGGTGTTCCCTCCGGGAAGGGGAGTGAGTCGAGGTAGGCGACGCAGCGTGAGTTCTCGTTTGTCAGGTCTGCGAGCTTGCGGTCTGGCCAGTAGACGAGTCTGCCGGCGGGTGTAGATGTTATATCCAGGCCGGAGGCAGGTCCTGACAGTGGTTGCTCCATTGTGTAGGTCTCGGATTCGGGCTCGTCCGGGTCCGCTCCGAAGTCAAACTCGTAGGAGGAGTCCGAGTAGTAGCCGGAGATGGGGTTGGAGTCCTAGTCGTCCTCGGAGGCGATCTCTTTCCCAGCCCGGCGTGCGGAGAGAGCCTTCGCGTGGGCCTTGCTAGTGATGCAGAGGCCGTATGGAAAGTGCTCATGGAGTGGGGAGTCCGCACACGATGGCTCGATAGCTGGCTCGCATGCGATGGCCCACGGTGACGTCGAGTTCGAGTTGGAGTCGGATCCAAGCTCGAAGTCCGCCTGCTGGTTCTAGAGCGAAATTTGGCCGAATTTTCTGGTGAGATCGCCAGTGACTTCTTCGGGGAGCATCACGAGGCCAGTCTTTGGGTTGGGCGGCATGGTGAGGCGGCGCTGGAAAGATCTGGCGCCGTCAGTGGTGCAGACCTAGGAGCCGAAGACGAAGGTGTTGCCGCGGTTGAAGGCGACAGTTGGCTTGATGGAGATTGAAGCCGTCGAGTTCGCCATATGATCTTCGGCGAGATCCCCTACCCGACGCACTAGCTGTCGGTGTTTTAGACCGGCAACCTACCAAGGGGAGTACCCGAGGTAGATGAATGTGGCCTCGCCGAGATCGGTAACTCGAAGGAAGAGACACGTGGAACACAATTTAGACAGGTTTGGGCCGCGAGGTGCGTAATACCCTACGTCCTGTATGCTGCGTAGCTCTGGATTGATTGGATGTGATTACAAGATGATGTGTAATGAGAGAGAAGGGTCCCTACCTCGCCTTATATAGTCCGGGAGGCAGGGTTACAGGTCGGTTTAGGGAGAGAGTACTAGTCGTGTATGTCTAGGAGTCCTCTACACAGTACATGGTATGTATAGCTTCCTATTCGAGTACTTCTCCACCGTAGTCCTTGCGCCTCACGCCATCAGGTACCGTGCGGCACAAGTCGGGTAGTCCTAGGGGCCCACCGAGTAGTCGGTCCTGGTACCCACCGAGGTAATGGGCCCAGGGAGGTCCATATGACAGTTCGTTCTTGGGGCAAGATGCCAAAACACCATGGCATGTCCCCAAGTCACCCCCTCACATTCCTTCTAATCTCTAAGCACTAGCAAGCCAGAACTAATCTTATGTAAAGGCACTCCTCTCCAAGAGATGTAGGAGAACAAATGCAAAATGAGGAGAAGAAGTGTGTGTCCTTATTTTACCCCTCTTCACATATATTTATGGGGGCTAGACAGCTTTGAGAGGTTGGCGTGGGCACTATAGGATTAGACTAGGGATTCATCAGGGAGCACCACGTGGAAGCCGCTCATTGGTGGCCACAAGGTCAGTTCGGCCGACCTGTGGGGTCAGCCGACCCCCTATGGGCCCCAGCGGTGGTGTGCTTTCGCGTGGTGGTTGTCAGGTGGTCCCTTTGGTCGGTTTCATGTGTCCACGGGATTTGGAGGCTGTTTGGATGACTTTGTGGGCCATGGGATCCATGTGATGCACGCGTGTCAGCTTCTAATTCGTCGGGCGTCTCTCCCTTGGATTGGTGACATCAGCGCCTGTGGTGCTTGTTGATGGTGAAATTCTGTCAACTTAGCCATGAGTTTACCTTCAGTGTTGGCATAACTTTTATAGCATATCCATTGGTACTAACCACCTTGGTATAACAAGTTCATTCGTGCATGTCGGTTTTGGAGTTTAGTGTTTATGCAGGGTTTTAGCATTGAAAGCAAGACTTCCGAGATAAGTTCATCAAGCACCTTGTGACAAGACCTTGAAGCTCCATATAAGTCATGCAATGAAGCAAACTTGACTCCAAGAAGACCAGGGACCAAACCCGAGAAGATGAAAAACTCTGAGGACCTACCCAGAAAAGTGTCGAATCTTGCGAGACATGGAGCTACATCCAACTTGGAGAGAAACTGACGACAAGGGCCCACATGCAGAACGGGGAAGGATCTAGAAGACTCCGAAACCGACACCACGCGAAGGAGGCAGGCAACTGGGCCGAGGTGGGCCCGGCCGGTCGGCCCGAGCCGGCCGGCCCGGCCGGCCGGCCCGACCCATTCCGGGGCCCAGACGCCTTCCCCTCTGACCTAGCCGCCATTCGGGCTATTTATAGCCCCAAGGTCGAGAGCCACGCATCAATCCATTCGTCAGCGGCCGCCGAGGAGCAGAGAAGAAAGGGACGCCATCTCAGAGAGGAGAGGGTCGAGCTAGTTGACTAGGGTCTCCCTAGCCGACGTGGGAATCTAGCAAGGAAGACCACGTCGGAGTTCTCGTTGCTACAAGCAAGATCAAGGTAGGATCCCGGTGGTGGTCTTGTTCATGTATCATGTACAAGTTGATGTATCAAGTTGAATCCGATTTCTAGCGATCAAGTGTTTCTCCGAAGTCTTCATTTTCGATCGGCTTTTCTTATCTTAGATCTATTCTTGAGATAGATCACATAGGATGTTCTTGTAGCCGTGGTGGCTAGAGGTGCATACCTGACCTTCCGAAAGATCTCGACTTGTCCTCAGACTCAACTAGACTAACCCGCACGAATAGGGGTGCGTTGTGACAGAACGGTGGCTCCAAAAGGCGGGCGTTTTCGGAGTCAGACGGGAAACCATGGTTTAAATAGGCTTTTAATGAGATTGAACATGCTATTTCTTCTTTTGCTCGGAACTTCAACAAAAGGCTTGATCCGATCTCTCTAGATCGGTCTATCTATCCCCCTCTATCTCTTGCTACCTCCGGTCTTAGTAGGTTAGATTCGTTTTTGATGTTCTTTGATTACATGCATTAGGGTTTCACCTTTCGAAGATCGAGGTTTCTTGGCTTTAATAGATCAAGTATTGCGTCACGCATTGTTCCACGAATTCGATACCCTGGGTTCACCACTCGAGGGAAGAAGGGTCCCTTGACTACGACGGGAGACTTGTCTGCTTGCAAGTCTACTTGAAGTTTAATACGATTATACACCGTTAACAAGTCCCTTTTTCTAGCGCCATTGCCGGGGAACAAGTGATCAAGATTCGATCTTTTATTGCTTTTTGTGTAAGTTTCAGTTTTTGTTTAGTTTTTTTTTGCATCTACTAAATTTTGATCATCCTTAAAATCAATCTAATCTAGTTTGTCTAACCCTGATTCGTTTTTACTTTTTTGTTTTTGCATATTTTGTTTATCGCTAACCCTAACAGGAGATGGACGACTACCTCTCTAACAAACCTGATAATTTTGTGAATGATCCAGAAAAACTTTACAGGCTAAGGAGACGCGAAGCACAACAAGCTAAAAAGCTAGATGTTGTTGATTCAAAGTAGGAAGACCAAGGATCGTTGGAATCTCTGAAGAATTCACCACCTCAAAGTCCTCGGGAGAATCGACTTCAACCGATGGGAGAACAACCGCAAGAACGCAAGATCGGGGAGCTATGCACCCCGGACATCATAGACCTGCCAATCTTGAACCTCGCGGAGATCGGAAGGCCTTTCGAGATCAAGACCTAAACAATCCGCATGGTGCAACATTCACCCTTCACTGGTAAAGAAGACCCGAACCTTCACCTCCAAGCGTTCATTCAACTATGTCAAACATTCAACATGGACGGGGTGACTCAAGATCAATCGAGGGCAAGGCTCTTTCCGTTCTCTCTACTCGGGAAGGCTTTGCAATGATTCCACTCTCAACTAGAGGGGACGGTGCAAGATTGGAACGCGTTGATGAGGGCCTTCATAAAGGAATACTACTCACCAGGTAAAACTCAAAGCTTGCGTAATAAGATTGCCACTTTTGCTCAATATCCTATGGAGACCATCTCGGAGGCATTCGAGCGCTTCACTGAGTACACTCGAGCAGTTCCACATCACAAGTTCCCGAAGGAGGACCTCGTTCAAAAGTTCTACCAAGGACTCACCATGGCATCAAGGACGATCAACGATGCATCAGAGGGAGGATCTATCATCGAGCTTACGTCGACTCAAGCTTTCACTCTATTCAAGAAGGTCGCGGACAATGACACGTGGGTGTCATCCTGATGCTTACATCCGTTTCAACCCACGGGGAACGTCAAAGGAGTCTTGCAAGTGGAGAAGGAAGATATACTCGAAAGCAAGATCGGTTCACTTATGCGGAGGTTGGAGAAGATGGAGATAGAAAAGAAAGAGGCTCAAGATGTACAGGTTGCCGAAGCAAGATCCTCATGTGAAGAGTGTGGAGAATATGGCCATGTCCACAAGGATTGTCCGGAGGAAGTCAAGGTTCTCGACTACATGAGGAAGGGAGATTTGCCGAACTTCCGCTACGGGCAAGGTAGACCTAAATTTAATGCAAGCTCATCCATTCCAAACTTGGTTCCGCTTCGTATACAATTGAAGGACTTCATGGACGAGAAAGCTAAGATCAACAAGGACACCGTCACCAAGTTCAAGGCCATAGACAAGGTGTTGGAGAACATCGATAACAAAGTGATGGAGGTCGAAATCTCCAACCATCAAGTGCTTAACATGATGAAGATGCTCGAGACGCAATTGGGACAACTTGCCATGTGCCTATCCGCTAATGAAGGGAAGCTTCCGGGACAACCTAAAGGTCTCAAATCGGCGAAGGCTATTCAAACACGTTCGGGAAAGGAGACCGAAGATCCGGAACGTTCCG
Source organism: Cenchrus americanus (assembly GCA_947561735.1). NCBI lineage: Eukaryota > Viridiplantae > Streptophyta > Magnoliopsida > Poales > Poaceae > Cenchrus > Cenchrus americanus. Next base: position 140,484,697 of record OX387242.1, read on the forward strand.
CGGGAGCAAGGAAGCCTAAAACATCCGCCGAGGTGGAGGAATTTGCTAAGGAGGAAGTTACGGAGATCGTCACCGAAGAGCCCGAGTTTGAGATGCTGGGAGAAGACACGAAGATACCACAACTCAAGCCACGCTACTTCCAAGGTAAACTTGATAATCACTTTGAGAAGTTTGTGGAGGTTGTGCGTAGACTTAGCATCAACATGCCGTTATTGGATGCGCTTCAAGTTCCAACATATTCTCGTTACCTCAAAGATATCCTTGCAAATAATTATGAGATAGCAACACTCGGGGTAGATCATGTCAAGATGTCCGAGAAATGTAGTGCCGCTATTGCTTATGGGCTAGAAAAGCAAAAAGACCCCGGATGCCCGACAATTCCATGTTTCATTGGTTCATTAAAGTTCGAGAAGGCATTATGCGACCTTGGAGCAAGTGTGAGCATCATGTCGAGAGATGTGTTCGAGAAGCTACGCCTAATATTGGAGCCTACGGGTATGTGCTTGGAGTTGGGTGACAACTCGATTCGCTATCCCTTGGGCATTGCCAAAGATGTGCCCGTGAAGGTCGGACACTACTTCATCCCCATCGACTTCGTGGTACTCGAGATGGGAGAGAGGGAGAAGCCACCACTCATCCTTGGGAGGCCTTTCCTGAAGACCGTGGGAGCTACTATCGATGTTGGCAAGGGGGACATCATGTTCGACATTAATGGAGAAAGGAGTTCCTTCAAGTTTCGACCATGCCTTGAGGTATGCAACATGATTGAAGTTAAATATGTTCCACATCATCGTCGTGGTGTTAAGAAAGAACCAAAGAAAAAGGAAGAGCTGAAAAAGAAGGAAGAGCGGAAGAAGAGAGACGTGAAGAATATCAAAGAAGTTGTTGCATCCGTCAAGACAAAGGAACAAAAGCTGCCTGTGAAGAGCAAAAAAGATGACTAAGCCGGAGAATAAGCCCGTGCCCAAGATGGTGCGGAACTGGGTACCCAATATTGCAATGCCCGCAAAGAGCATTGATCCGAAATGATCAAGTGAAGAAGTCTAGCCATGGACTATAAACGAAGCGCTAGGCGGGAGGCAACCCGTTTCATCGAGTCAAGAATAAGCTACCGGGTGGACAACTAGATTCCAGGTTTTTCAAGTCTTTTCAAGTAATTTAGTTTTGAATTTTACTACATGAAGACATTATACTTAGAAGTGGTTGAACAATATTAGAGACATAATTCTTGGTTGAATATTTTGCTTTGATCATAAACCCTATACATTAACCCTCCTATGTGTTTGTTTGCTTCTTTTTGAGGAACCACAACCAAATAAATTCAGAACCTAACTCAACCATTCATCACCTTTATGATGTTGTGGTTGATTGTATTTCATGCTAAAACACACGAGTAGAGCCACGACTTGTATCTAGATGTTATTTAATTTTCAGCACGTGGTAGGACTCGCGTGAGCCTAGAAACTAAACTTTTTGTTGGTTTAAAAATCTATATCCTTGGTTTCTCTAAAATTATAATTTTTTTAAGCCTCATTTAATTTTATTTCATTCAAAATCTCTCCCATTTAGCCAAAATTAGAACCCAAACCTATACCCCCATGATCAGCCGGAAAAAGTTTGCTCTGAACCAATGAAGGAAAACTATACCGGTGAGACTTACATTGGTTTTTAATGGTTCAAAAACTTCTCTAAATTTATGCTTGAGCTTTTCCATAGCTCTGAAAATAATTTTAATTTTAGAAATTAGAGGAGTGCTTAGCCCTAAGACATGCTTTGAGGCCGGCAATCTAGTTAAGCAAATCATGCATGCACCATGCTGCATCATTGGATGCCCTCCCAACAACTTTCATCAATACAACATGCAACGGACAAGCTTGGGTGGGCAGCAAGCATGACTTTGCAGCAAATTGATGGTGGCATGTGAAGCAAGTGGAGCAAGGGAGCATGGACATGACTCAAAGCAAGAGCATAAAGTGGAAGGACCAATAATGAAAGAAAAGGAGTGGACGAGAGCGTTTGGGCGGTGCAACTAGTGGAGCACACGGGCACAAAAGTCACAAATGGGAGATGATTGTGCTGGGAGAAAGAACCGAGCCAGGGGGGCCAGAACCACCCCAGGCTAGTCGGCCCAGGCCGGCCGGCCTGCCCTATAAATGGCACCCCCGGTGCCCGTCTTCTGCAGGCAAGTAGCCCTCTCCTTCCTCAGTTTGTGTGCTCAAGTTTTTGTGCCCAGAACGACCGTAGACATAGCCATCCTTCCTGATCTTGATTGCTCAAACAATTCACACCCTTAATCCACTCAAAGTCCACATTTCGAAGTAATTTTTGAAGTGCCTAGTCACCAGTTGAAACCCGGAATTTTATTAGAGAGAAGAGTGCTGCAATCACGTGGAAGAAAACCACAAGTCTCTTCACCAAGAAGAAGGGGTCGTCGTCGTCCAAGCCATCTTCGACAACATCTTCGAGGAGGCACTCGATTTTCGAGTCTCCTCGGAGCATGGAGGAGGACACGGTACCGCCAAGGATGAATGTGACTCTCCTCCTCTGTGGTATGAGAGCTACAAGGAGCTCGTCCATGAGGTTTACCAAACCTCAAGGGCGTACGGAGGAGCCGCCCGTCCCACCTCGTCAATCGGCCCATTCATCCGCTCCACCTCCATACACCCCGCGGTACTCCACATATGGCTTCATCATCTTGTCGGAGGAGGAGGAGAAGAAACTCTCTCACCTTGAGAAGAGGCTTGTGGCAAACGTCGATTTCGACGATCGAGCTCTCAACTCATTGGGTTTTGGCACGGACATATATTATATGTCGTGGCACCTTGGATGGGTGTAATTCTCCAACGGGGTGTCGGCAAACATCTACAAGCAGTTTGCCTTGGAAATCTTGATGACTATGGCGCCTATCCTTGATGAGGGGGTGCCAAGTTTATTATTCTGTTTGGACGGAATTCAGCAAGTGGTTCCCTACGAGCAAATTAGGGAGCTACTTGGGTTCCAAAAGAGAGCTCCAGAGAAAGTTGATGTGCCGGATGGCATGTTGGATGGATTTTGGAATTTAATCTCCGGAGAAGCCCACCAACAATGAAATTCCGTCCGGAACCCCATTATCCAAGTATTCCACTCTTGGATGTGTAAGAGGATTATGGGGAGGATGAGGGAGACGAAGGTGACCGACACGGAGTTGAATTGGCTCTACTCGGCTTTAATTGCCAGGCAGCCAATAGACCCCTCATACCTCATGACCAACCGATGGTGTTGCGAGGCAACATCGGGATCGGGAGATATTGGTTCGGGGTGCTACCTCTCTATGTTGGCCATCTCCTTAAGGCCGGGAATTACAATAAATCCCGAATATCTTCTACCTGGGACCCCTCTTGGATTTGAATATTTGAAGCAAGGAAAGCACATAAGTGGAGATGAGAGAGGAGGCTTTCATGTGGACAAAGTGAACTTACCCCTTCCGGACCCAATACTTAGGCTATTCATTCAAGGGAAGGAAGATTGGTTGGAGGAGGGACTCCTTGTCCCGGCGAAGAAGAATGAAAGAGGAAGAATTGTAGAGGAGGGATCCTCCTCCGCGCAAGAGGGTGGTGCACAACAAAACTATGTGCCACCATCTGGAGGAATCCCTACTCCGCCAAGTTATTACAGAGGGCCACCAATGCAAGCATGGGGGAGTGGTGCACCCATGCCCACACAAAATTATGTGGTGTCCAACGTAACCTTTGCGGAGCCCTACACACAATACCCCCAACCACAACAAAGCATGGCCATAATTGGAGGGTATGCTGCGAGAAACATGCAAAACATCACAACCATCCAATCCAACGCGGCTCAATTGGGTGAAGGCAATGCAAATATTACCTATGAGCTTGGGCGTCTTCACCTAGTACCGCCAGATCAATTCGTTGGAGGGGATGTCCAAACCTACTACAAGCAAGGGTACAACTACCAAAACCATCAATAGCAACCATCGGGAGAGGATCAGGAAGAAGGAGGAGCTTTAGTTTTCTTTTCTTTTCCCTTTTTCTCTAATTTTTAGCTTGTGTTTGTGTAGTGTTTTCAGTTTTTATTTAAATTTCAGCAAGTATGTTAGTTTATTTTCAGCATGTATGTTAGTTTGTTTTTATCATGAATAAAGACACCACCTTGTTTTTACCTTTGGAAAAGTTACAAAATTTGTGCCATGAAGATATATGATTATAATTGCCACTTTGTTTATCTTTGTTTTTGTTTTATGCATGATTAAGCTAATGCTCTCTTAAAATACGAATCTGAATTTATCTAAATGCTAGCTTAATCTTTAGCGGAGGTTATGATTAAAATAAAGACCCGTAGTGTTTTATATGCTCTCAAGTTTTAGATGGATTAAATATGGTTTTTATTCCTAAAAACTAATGCTAACCTTGTCAGGAATATCACTTGTGTGTTGCTCTACCTATCCAGAGCCTTATTTGGGTGCACAAACCTTAGTGTAGAAGATTTATTCTTGGGTGAGTTATTGCAGGCCATGATTTCTTTCGCCCGAGACTAAGAAGTTGGTCATTCTGTTTTTGTTTATCTATCTTATTGCTAGCCTTTTATCCGTACATTGTCTATCCCCACATCGGAGATCTCTCAAACCTCACCGGATGTCCACCCTTAAAACCAAATATCATCTTTTGTGATTACCTCCTTGACCACAACCTATCATTGAGGATGGATCGTCAACTCAACGAGGATTGCAAGACGGCGCCACGATTGAAGATTTCAAGTATCTCACCAAAGGAAAAGTATTCTCGGTACCTACCTTATCTCTATCACCTCTTTGCCCGAGGACGAGCAAACATCTAAGCATGGGGGAGGAGGTAGGTACAATGCAATTTAGAGTTCAAAGGGGAGCAAATAAAAATAATTGATGAGAAAGAAAATGAGAAAAAATGAGAAAGAGAAAGAAAGAAAAAAAGAAAAAAACATATATGTAATAAAAAAGAAAAAATATGAGTATAAAGTGAACTCCCCGGTTCTCTAAAGTGCATTAGGAATTTCAAGGCTTCAAGATTAAAAAATCCATACTCATTCTCCAACCATGTGCAATCCGATAACGAGGACTTCATTTGTGCCTCGGGATCACTCTTTGCCATTTGCACATGTTCACTTATTTCAAGTGTGTGTATTTTTCTCTTCCCCTCCTTGATATAACATTATTTTCCAATGGCCCTTTTGACGAGTCTCGGTAAGACCATGAGAAGCTTGTCTTGTTTTGACAACATCTCATTTATAATATCTTAGTAGGACTAAACTTTCCCAAAAAGCTCCATATAAAGCCTATCACAAATATATGTTATGAGAGGGAAAGAGTAGAATAAATAGGCTTGAGAGACAAAGTGAGATGAGAATTCAAGAGCAATATGCAAGATGATTCAAATTTGTGAACTTAGTTTAGCTCTTTTTCATCTCGTTCTTTATTTCAAAATTTCTGAGATCTATTTAAACTTTGGGAGCATGTTAATACTTGTGGGATAAGCTTAAATGATAATCTACCCTCCGTAGGGATGAAGGCTAGTGCATTATCGAACTTTGACGAATTAAATTTTTGAGAGCATTATGTTTTCTTATGTATGATCAAGTGCAAGGTTTAAACAATGAAGGGCAACAATGATATCCATCGAAGGCTTACTCGAGGAAGAGCAAGGTTTAAGCATGGGGGAGATGTTGACGATGAAATTCCATCAACCTAGCCGTGAGCTTACCTTCGGTGTTGGCATAACTTTTATACCTTATCCATTGGTACTAACCCCCTTGGTATAACAAGTTCATTCGTGCATGTCGGTTTTGGAGTCTAGTGTTTATGCAGGGTTTTAGCATTGAAAGCAAGACTTTCGAGATAAGTTCATCAAGCACCTTGTGACAAGACCTTGAAGCCCCGTACAAGTCATGCAATGAAGCAAACTTGACTCCAAGAAGCCTAGGGACCAGACCTGAGAAGATGACAAACTCCGAGGACCTACCTAGAAAAGTGTTGAATCTTGCGGGGCAAGGAGCTACGTCCAACTCGGAGAGAAACTGAAAACAAGGGCCCACATGCGTAAGGGGAAGGATCTAGAAGACTCATGAACCGAGACCATGCGAAGGAGGTAGGCAACTGGGTTGAGGTGGGCCCAGGTCGGTCAGCCCAGGCCGGCCGGCCCAGCCCATTCTGGGGCCCAGCCGCCTCCCCCTTTGACCTAGCCGCCATTCGAGCTATTTATAGCCTCGGGGTCGAGAACCACACATCAATCCATTCGTCATCAGCCGCCGAGGAGCAGAGAAGAGAGGGACACCATCTCGGAGAGGAGAGGGTCGAGCTAGTTAACTAGGGTCTCCCTAGCCGACGTGGGAACCTTGCAAGGAAGACCACATCGGAGTTCCCGGAGCTAGAAGCAAGATCAGGGTAGGATCCCGGTGGTGATCTTGTTCATGTATCATGTACTAGTTGATGTATCAAGTTGAATCCGATTTCTAGCGATCAAGTGTTTCTCCGAAGTCTTCGTTTTCAATCGGCTTTTCTTATCTTAGATCTATTATCAAGATAGATCACATAGGATGTTCTTGTAGCTGTGGTGGCTGGAGGTGCATACATGACCTTCCGAAAGATCTCGACTTGTCCCCGGACTCGCCTTAGACTAACTCGCACGAATAGAGGTGTGTTGTGACAGAACGGTGGCTCCAAAAGGCGGGATTTTTCGGAGTCAGATGGGAAACCATGGTTTAAAGAGGCTTTTAATGAGATTGAAATTGCTATTTCTTCTTTTCCTCGAAACTTCAACAAGAGGCTTGATCCGATCTCTCTAGATCGGTTTATCTATCCCCCTCTATCTCTTGCTACCTCCGGTATTAGTAGATTAGATTCATTTTTGATGTTCTTTGATTAGATGCATTAGGGTTTCACCTTTCGAAGATCGGGGTTTCTTGACATTAATATATCAAGTCTTGCGTCACGCATTGTTCCACGGATTCGATACCTTGAGTTCACCACTCGAGGGAAGAAGGGTCCCTTGACTACGACGGGAGACTTGTCCGCTTGCAAGTCTACTTGAAATTTAATACGATTATACACCGTCAACGGTGCTTTGCATGGCAGCCTCTCATTGCTGGGATCTATGGGCTTCGATTGATGAGGTGGACGAGTGAGGTGTGCTTTTGCTCTGTTTCTTGTGCTAAAGGCCTGTATTCAAATATACATTGCCACTTGTGGAATTTGTCAGCATAAGCTCCTATTCTACCATGGTTGTATATTTCTTGAGTGAAAATGCAGGAGTTGTCGACCATAAATAGGGTGTTTAACAGCTGTCAATAACTCCCACACACTCGACTTTTGCTCGCCTCGAGTGAAGGTGAGAGAAATGACTCACAAGCATTAGCTAAACAATTAGAATCAACCCTAACCTTCACCTTGAACCCGTGAGCTTTGTGGGTTGGCTATCACGCCATCTTGATCAGTTGAGGGATGAAGTAGTTGTGACTCGAGTCACTTTGTTCATCATGTGGGCACTTGGGTTTTTTACGAGGGTTTTTCAATAAAACCCGATTTTGTTCCTCATTTGATTCTCTCGGTCACTCATTATGTGTATTTCCTCGCCAAGGCATTGAAATTGCCTCTCTTCGTCCTACTCTTAGTGATGGCTTATGTGGAGCTCAAGGTAGGTATGAGAGATAAGACATACTTGCATCACATATGTTACAATGTCAAAGACAAGATCCAAGGAGAAAATCAAGTCTTACGATTAGATCAAGATGTGCACTTATATGGGTACGATGGATATGGTAAGGTGGGTACTTGGCCCGTACTGGGTGCTAGTTATTACCTATTTGATGAATTAGATGAATGACTCCATGCATGATTCTCTCTCTTATACATATATGAAAAGTTTTATAAGAAATTGGGAACATGGCTATTCTCTTTCTTTTTAATGGACCTTCATGTGCCCACATTTTTTAGCTGTGGTACCTTCATGTGTCCACATTTTTTAGATAGCCATGCCTCTTTTACAAACACTTGAGAGAGAAACCAATGCATATGATGGAGCAGTTATGAGTGATACATTGCTAACCTCTATAGTAGATGTATAGCATGGGGTAAAGTGGTGGTGCACATAAATCTTGATCTTGAAAGCATGAAGAAGGAGTGGTTTGCTCATCATTCCAACATATCATCGATTATGGGCAACAGGAAATGATCCTTCTTCGTGGCCATGTTGAGCTTCCTATAGTCTATGCACATCCCCCAACAAGTAGGGAGGCGCTGGGCGATCTACTTGCCTTGTTCATTGGTGAATGTTATCATCCCTCCCTTTTCAGGCATGACCAGAACGGGATTGACCCATTCGCTATATGGTACAGGATAGATGATCCCGGCATGTAGGAGTTTTAGAACCTCCTTCTTGACAACATCCCTCATCGCATTATTTAGCCTCCTCTGAGGTTCCCTCGAGGGAGGAATTTCAGAGCCACAGGGTTGCGATGGGTACAGAGAGAAGGGCTAATTCCCTTCAGATCCTAGAGGGAATATCCAAAGATGGCTCGATGTTTTTTTGGGTGGTGATGAGTCTTCAGGATTCCTCATTTGTGAGCTTATCGCTTATGATCACAGGGGAGTCAGTATCTGCGTGAAGAAAAACATAGCGAAGCCCATCTGCCAAAGGTTTGAGCTCAGCGGGAGGTTTAGGAGGGGCAGCACAGTCGGAAATGTCTATGGGTTCAGCAGGTTCTGCCTCCTCTATAAAGTCTCCACGAAGGATTCTGGGAATTCTCCTGGAATGATTGCATTGACCTCCTTGATCCACTCCAAATCGGTGGGAGTGTCTGTCACTGCATGTTTGGATGCATTGATTTTAACCGATAGAACTTCCTTTCCTACACGAAAATCCAGCCTCCCTTGAGTTGGAATTTCCATGAGAAATTTCTCAATAGGAAATCCAATCATGAGATCGAAATTCTCAATATCGAAAACATGAAAATCAAGGACAAACTGAACACCGCTGCAGGTGATGGGTATCTGCCTGAGGATTCCAATCCGGTCCATGGGTTCTCCCAAGACCCCTGATGGCAGTGTTGATAGGCACTAAGGGCTTGTCTCCTAACAATTCTAAGGCACAAGTAGTGGACATGATGTGAGCCCCAACAAAAGGGTTGTAGAGAGTGTTTATTTGCCTATCATGCACGACACAGGGGAGGGTTGAATGAGCCGAGCTAATCTAGAGGATTTCCGATGATTGCTCGAGCTCTTTCGACCACTCTTGAGTCATTATGGCTGTCAGCTCTTGAACTGTATCTCTAAAGAAGGCAATTTCCTCGGGATCAAGGGGAGTGACAAGGATCAGTGGTTTCCCACTACAATGGTAGTTTGAGGTGTTTCCATAATCTTGAAAAACGACATCCTCAAATGCCAGATGGAGCATCAGAGATCGAGAGGTCTCGTCTTCCGATGCTTGTGGTTCAGTGATGTCATCTAGAGATGGCTCTATAGGTATAGATGGTGCGGTGCTAGTCTTATATGGTAGAATGTTCTCACTTTCGTATGCACACTCTTCAGTGGGGAGGTTCATGATTGGCTTTAAAGGAGGATTTTTGGGTGATTCGATCCAAGACTTCCTTCCCCTCAGTCATGGATTTCTGAGAAAAGGATCCCCCAGAAGACATGTTGAGATTTGTGGTGAATTCCTTATCAAGACCCATGTAATGTTGAAGTGTTACATGCTCGGGTATCGATAGGAATTGGCATGATGTCACCAAATGTGAGAATCTTTCCCAGGCTGCACCTAAAGTTTCCTTTTCACCTTGCTGGAAACCGAGAATATCACTTTGTAAGGCAATGATTCGGGGAGGAGGAAAATACTTTCAGCAGAAACTGCCGACTAGTGCATTCCAACTACCCTTTGCGCTACCTACGTCTTGGGTGTACCATCATTTCACGTCTCCCATTATATAGAAAGGGAACAACTTCCACCTAAGGGTGTCATGTGATATGCCGGCAATAGCAGAGTATGCACTATACACTTGAATTCATGTAAGTGTGTGTATGGATTCCCACTAATGGACCCCGAAAGGAGCAAGGCCTCTAAAACAAGTCGATTAAAGGAGGGCTGAGCTATAGGTAGATGTGTGAATTGGATATTCAGATGGTGGTGGCTCAAATGATTCAGCCCTGGGAGCTGAGAGATCTTGAATATATAGTTTCTCCATAACAATGGTAAAATAAAAAGAACCAAAAGGAAAATGAAAATGAGAAATAGATAAGAGAGAAAGATACATATGAGGACCACTAGGTTCGAAGATAGATAGAACAACCGTTCCCCGACAATAGTGCCAGAAATGCATGTTGGTATTTTTTAAGTCACTGCTAACGACGCCTTGCTAGCGTGAGCGTAACATCCACCTAAGTACACATATGAGTATGAACAAGTCCGCAACGCACGGATATACCATTGTAGTGCTTCACCCAAAGAGTATTCAAAACGGTATCGAATGCAAGGAATGGCAAGCGCTACCCCCTAGCCTAGCTTTTGTCCAAGGACACCACTCTATAGGATGAGATGGAAGACAAAAAGGATCTAGCTAATAGCGTACATAAATAAGGACGATCTCTCAATTAGAAACTCTCGTTTCGGGCACCAGTTCCCTCCTAGATATGACAGGTCGGTTCCGGCCTAAACTCTATGTTGTATCCGAACATAGGGGAGTGCAAAGGATCCAACGGCTGTCAATACCGTGGCCTACCCCTAACTAGTCATGGGATACGGGGTAAACAAAGGATATGCCGCAGTTTAGACCCCACACCTGCACCACCGATTGCTACTATAGCACGACTACGTCTGAGCTCCGGCCAGCAACGCTATAGCACTCTGTATAAATACAAAGCGATGAACCACGAGGGAGAGACTAGAACTCACTCAATTATTAGTTATCTCATGCAAGGATCACGGATGGACTTTGGTCTACGAAGCACCCACTTTACTCTAGTTAGAGTAGAAGGCATACAAACAAAATTAGCAACTTATGAACTTCTCCAAAAGATAAGAGGGTTGGGTTCATGAAGAACAAAAGCCTCTAAATCAAGAACAAATGAAGAATACGAAAACTATTCAATAACGCAAGAACCCACTTTACTCTAAACAGAGAATGTCGGAATACTCACTTTAGTCTAAATGAAGGACAAAGGCACCCGTAGAGGTTCGTTGTTGGGGAATGATGTTAAAACACCATGGCATCTACCAAAGTCACTCTTTCACCTCCCTTCCAATCTCTAAGCACTAGCAAGCCAGCACTAATCCTATGCAAAGGCACTCCTCTCCTAGAGATGCAGGAGCCTAAAGACAAAATGAGGAGAAGTGTGTGTCCTTATTTTACCCCTCCTCGCATCTACTTATGGGAACTGGACAGCTTCAGAAGGTTAGTGTGGGCATCGCAGGATTGGACCAGGGATTCATCAAGGAGCACCACATGGAAGCCGCGCATTGGTGACCACAAGGTCAGTTCGGCCGACCTATGGGGTCGACCGACCCCCTGTGGGCCCCAGTGGTGGTGTGCTTTCACGTGGTGGCCGTCAGGTGGGCCCTTAGGTCAGTTTCAGGTGTCCACGGGATTTGGATGCGGTTTGGACGCATTTGTGGGCGACGGAATCCATGTGGTGCACGCGTGTCAGCTTTTGATTCGTCGGCCATCTCTCCCTTGGATTGGTGACATCAGCGATCCATGGTGCTTGGCATGGCAGCCTCTCATTGGCTAGGATCTAGGGGCTTGGATTGATGAGGTGGATGGGTGAGGCTTTGGCTCTATTTCTTGCGCTAAAGGCCTGCATTCAAATATACGTTGCTAGTTACGGAATTTGTCAGTATAAGCTCCTATTCTACCATGGTTGTATATTTCTTGAGTGAAAATACAGGAGCTAATGACCATAAATAGGGTTTAACAATCGTCAACACGCCCACACATATACGTGTGCCTGCACATGTGACTAGGGGAATTTCGTGCCACCGACTTGGGAACTGACTTGCAACCAACCAAGGACCATGGATCAGGGACGTCCACAATGAGAGTCGGTTGATCATAAGTGTGCCAGCACCTCTTGGTGCTCCCGCACCTACAGCCGACCTTCCAATGCTCCACTGACCCCCAAGGCTATAAAAGGCACCCCACACTCGCTGGAACAAGTGTCACAAAGTAGGAGCACCACTACTATTTTGATTTTTATCCTAGAGTAGGAATAGTGTAGTTTGGCAGTTAGAGTCGAGTCGAGCTAGTCTCGGGGTTTCGGAGAAGTCTTCTTGAGACTTCCGATACTACTCTTGTGTCTTCTCTTTGTAAGATTTAAGTTCTATATCATGTTATCTTTCTATCTTACCTTTCGAGTCAATTATAATTAGCTTCTACTTTGCTCTAGTAGCTTTATTCTTGGATTAAATTAAAGTGAGTTTAGTCTTCATTGGAGTAGTTCTCTTGAACCCTATAGTGTTGTGGTCGTTCTTCGCTTGATCTTCGGGTAGGCATTTTTGTGTTTAGCCGAGGAGAGATACCTTTCCCTAAAGGCCTTAGGGAAGGTACTTTGATTCGTAATGAGCGCAGTGCTCGGAACTTATCTGAACCCTTTAGCCACAGAAAAGGCTAGAAGAATCCTAATTGCCTCCAAACGGGCTACAGGAGCAAAGGTCTCCTCATAGTCTATCCCCTCCTTCTGACTATAGCCTTGAGCAACCAACCTCGACTTGTTCCTTACCACCTCACCATTTTCTCTCTCTTTGTGTTTCCACACCCATTTTGTCCCAATAGGTTTGCAATTTGGTGGTGGCTCCACTAACTCCCACACTTGGTTTTCTCAAAATTATCTAACTCCTCGTGCATGGCATTCACCCAATTAGGATCAGATAGAGCGTGGCCAATGTCTTTCGACACAAAGGTGGCAACAAAAGCTGAATGAGCAAAGTAAGAAGCATTTCTGGACCTCGACCGTGTCGTACGCTCACTGATGTCATCGATGATTCTTGAGGGTGGATGATCAACTTGAATGCGCCTTGGTGCCTCTCGCCTGGAGACAACCTCCCCCTCAGCAACTGCTTCCACTTGATCTTGTTGAACCATAGGCGGTGTAGGGGATGGACCATCCTGCACTGTAGTCGTCGTAGTGGAACTAGAGGGTACATGTGTGGCTGGAGCTTCACCATCATCACCATCATCCTCTCCATCATCATCCTCCTCGTCCTCAAAGATCTTCTTGCCAACTTCATCATCACCTGCACAATCAAAGACAGACGAATTGCATGGTTTTGTCTCGTCGAAGGTCACCTCGCAAGTCTCCATTACTAGGTTAGTATCAAGGTTGAGCACACGAAATGCTCGAGAATGACTAGCATAACCCAGGAAAATCCCATTGGAAGACCTCGACTCAAACTTATCAAGCCTACCCTTCTTGAGAATGAAGCACCGACAACCAAAAGCCCTGAAATGTCTCACTCTAGGTGCTTGCCCATGCATGAGCTCATAGCACGTCTTGTTCAAGAAGGCCCTGAGAAAGATCCAGTTCCCAACATGGCAAGCAGTATTCACCCCCTCAGCCCAATATCTCCTCGGAGTCCTATTGAGGACCAGGAGCGTCCCAGTGGTCGATGGATGACCGCTCCTCAGTGATGAGTGATTGACAACGGGTGTTGGACTGACTCTTGGCTTAGTGCGCAGGTGTAGGCTGCGGCCTAGTTCGTGTTGTTGCAGGTGAAGAATGGGCGCGAAAGGTCTTCAGCCTTGAGGGGCCTCCGGGAGATGGAGAGACAAGTAGGCTCGGTTCGAGGGACCCGGTGGACAGCGGGACTGGGTGCGGGCCACATGGTGGCGACACAAGCAAGACGAAGTAATGGACAAGTGAGCCGGTGCACGGGGGCGGTCGAGTCAAGTGGTTTGGCGGGAGGCTGGACCGAGCACGCGGGGTTTGGTGGTTTGCCCACAAAACCATCGGCGGACGGTTTCTTGGTTTGGGCCTCAAAACCAAGTCCGAGGGCCCAACACGACGGAGACGGGATCCGGGCGTGTCGGGAAGCTTCGAGGCGGAGGACAAGCGGCAGGATCGCATGGCTTGCGTCGGGAGGACGCGGGGTGCGGCAAAGGCGTGGCCGTCTGATGGCAAGACCCACAAACATTACCTAAATGCCCCTACGTGGGTTGTATCGCCAGTAGTTAAGTTAGGGGTAGTCGAGTCATTTACCACTCCGGCAGGACCTGATATATAAGCCATGAGTGTGTGGATGGCTCTCTCTCTCGGTGACTTAGGGTTTCATTTCCTCCCTCCCATTTTTCATTTTCGTAGCTATTTTTCTTCCATTTTCTCTAGGCTAGCATGAGAGCTTCATGAGATATTTGTTGAGAGGGATGGATGCTAGGGCGGCATGATAGACCTTGTGAATCTTTCCTGGTTTGTATAGAAGATTCGCAGTTGTGTTTTTCGGGGTCTTTTGTGCTTGTTTTTGTGCCTTTGTTCTCGGTGTGATTCCGCGGATTTGAGTGGGTTTCTCCCCGGATTTCTTTGAGGGAAACATGGATAGATGTCTCGTGCATCTTTGTGATTGATCTTGTGCCCTCAAACGCCGGGAAACCACTTCGATTCGAAGTTTTTCGTTCGGTGCTCTAGCTTTTGGTGGTGCTCAAAGGATTCGCGATTCCCCGTGATTTAGGGAGTTAGGAGGCAAGATTTTTGGGCTATAGCATCCTTGTGTGACGCTTTTCAAGTCCCCAAACCCTTGTCTCCATAGCTTCAACCGTTTGGGAAATCCGATGATGATTTGGGGGAGTTGACTTTCGGGGTCGGGCGTTTTCTGCTCTGTCCGCACCTGGCGGACGGTCCGCGAGGTCCTGGCGGACGGTCCGTGCTGCTAGGGTTCGTCCCGTGTTCTTCGTGTTCTTGATCGCCTTTCGTTTCGATCCGTCGCGTTTTTGGTTTGTGGTTGGAAGAAGTTTCGGACGGTCCGCAGCAGAGGGCGGACGGTCCGCGGGTGCCTGGCGGACAGTCCGCGTGCTCCCCGCGGACGGTCCGTGGTTCGTGGGTCACTTCGTTGGTTCTGTGTGTTTTAACGGACGGTCCGCGTCATAGGCCGGACGGTCCGCGGTGTTGGCGCGGACGGTCCGCGGTGGCGGGCCGGACGGTCCGCGCGGCCCATCGCGGACGGTCCGCACCGCCTGGCCGGACAGTCCGCCAGAGGCTGTGAGCTGTGCTTCTTGTTTCGATTCCTCTCCTCCTTCTTTCGTGCTTCTGCGTGTGCTTCAAGGAATCGTACCTAAGGCTAGAGGTTGATCCATAACCTCGTTGTCTTGGCGATTGGCGTGTGATTCGATCCATCGCTTGTGTGTGACCGGGATTTGACTAGGGCATAGACCGGGTTCTTTGGGAAGAATTTTTACCGGCTCCTATTCACTCCCCCCCTCTCTAGTCGCCATCTGATCCTTCAATTGGTATCAGAGCTTGGTGCTGGATTCGTTGCGACTTTGACAAGTCTCGAATCCTAAGATGGCGTACGTTGAGCGGGGTGGTCCGCCCACTTCGATGACAAGCGGCGACCGAGCAAGAGCGGCTACAAGAAGAACAAGGCAAGAGCGATTGTAGCCGGTGCGAGCGACGTTGACTCAAACTCAAGCGAGGAGCAGTCAAGCTCAAGCAGCGAAGATGAAGACGCCGGGAGGCGCAATGGCAAGAAGAGTGCAAGCCGGAACCTCAGCGGGTTGAGCTGTGTGGCGGTTGAGGGCTTTTGTGGCATGGCCCATAGCTCAAGCAGCAAGAAGAGCGTGAAGGAAGAGAGCGACTCCGACTCGAAGGATGAGGTAAATCGTGACCCCGACTCTTTGCTTGCTGAGATCGCTAGGTTGAATGGCTTGATTGACAGCCGCGATAGTGTGCTAAGAGATGCCAAAAAGATAAGGAAAGATCTTAGGGCTCAACTTGAGAATGCTAGTGAGAAAGTAGGAGAGTTAGAGTCCAAATTGCTTGAATTGAAACTTGAGAATTACTCTTTGAAACTTGCTCCTACTACTCCTGATGATGTTGAATGTCTTGAGTGTGATGCATGGTTGAATGAGATCAAGTTGCTTAATGAGAAAAATGCTTCCACGTTGGCTAAACTAGATGCTCTTAGGACTGAATATGATGAGCTTAAGGCTAGACCCACTTTGCTTGGTGCTTGTAAATCATGTCCTACTATGCATGCTAAGCTTGTTGATGCTCGTTCTACTATTAGCTCTTTGGAAGCTTCTTTGAAATCTCATGTTGTCAATGCATGCACTAGCTGTGATGAAGTTACTTTGCGCAATCTTGAACTTACTTCCCGTTTGAATGTCATCTATGAGGAGAATGACTATTTGAGGAAGGTGTTGGGTTGGTTGTCTGGGCAGGAACCTCAATTGAAAATCATGATTGAGGAGTTCAAGAGAGTTGATGGTCGTGGTTTGGGGTTTGAGAAGTTGGGTGAGAAAGTGGGAGAGAAGAACAGGTGGGGAGAGTGTGTATGAGAAGTGTGTTGAGTCTAACCCCGAGTTTGAGGTGATTGGAGACATCCAAGTCCCACTTCCAAAAGCACCCAAGAACTCTTTCACACCAAAGCCCAACCACCTTTGCAACAAGCTTGACAAAACCCAAGATCCACCCAAATTCGCACCTAAGACAAATGACTTCCAGAAACCGGTGAAGTTTGTGGGTGAGAAGGGTGAGAAGCCTAGAGAGAAGCCAGAGCCAAAACCAAAATCCATCCACTTCAGGTGTAAGTAATGTGATAAGGAGAGGCATCTTGCAGTGTTTTGCTACAAGAGGAAGAGGGATGAGAGGCTTGCTAGGGAGCAAGCAAATCAGGACAGGTATCGCCAGTCTCATGGTAATCCTGAGCCTAGAGTGCCACTTCCACGGGGTGTGGGAAGTGTGAAGAGTGTTGGTAGAGTTGGAGCTCAGGGTGGTAGGTTTGTGAGGAGAGATGATGGTGTGCGTGCTGGTGAGAGGTTTGGTCGGGCTCGTGGTGGTTTTGCTGGATGTCCTCCTACTCGTCCTCAATACGGGTTTAGGGGAGATGATCGCAGCTTTGGTTCCAGAGGAACTACGGACCACATTTTCCCCCTCGTGGTGCTCGTACTCCTCCCATGGGACATGGGAAGTTTGGTGGCAAGGGAATGATGTTTGCTAACCCCTCTTTTGAGCAGATGGCTCGACACTGGTTTAACTTTCTTTGTGCTAACCCCAGTGTCGAGTCGCTAGCTCATTCTCGTTCTTGTTTCTGACTGCAGGCAGGAGGCTTGGAGGACATTTGGTTGATCGACTCCGGGTGTTCTCGACACATGACCGGAGATAAGAAGTGGTTCTCTAGCCTCACCCCAGTGAAGGAAAAGATGTACATCACATTTGGGGACAATGGACGAGGAAGGGTGATGTCTGAGGGTGTTGTGCATGTGAGTGACAAGGTAACGTTGAAGAGAGTGGCTCTTGTGAAGTCTTTGGGTTTCAGTTTGCTTTCTGTTTCTCAGTTGCTTGATGAGGGTTTTGAGGTGCGTTTCAAGTCTGGCGAGTCTCGTTTGCTTGATTCTCGAGGTGATCTTGTCTGTATGATCATCCCCGAGGGTCAGATTTTCAGGGCTGATTTCTCTCGTTCTTTGGGTCCTGCTCGTTGTTTGATGGTTGGTCCTTCTTCTGATTTGTGGAAATGGCATAGGCGGTTGGGACAATTGAGCTTTGATTTGGTTTCCCGCTTGAGTGGTCTTGACCTTGTCCGAGGATTGCCGAGGTTGAAGCTTGAGAAGGATTTGGTTTGTGCTCCTTGTAGGCATGGCAAGATGGTAGCCACTCCCCATCCACCCCTGACCGATGTCATGACCGAGCGTCCGTAGGCTGTTGCATATGGATCTTGTTGGGCCAGCTCGAGTTCGCTCGGTGGGTGGGAAGTGGTATGTCCTTGTTGTGGTGGACGATTACTCTCGCTATGCCTGGGTGTTTTTCGTGGAAGATAAAAGTGAGACATTTGGTTTTGTTCGAGATCTGATCGTGAGGTTGAAAAACGAGAGGCATGGGAATGCTATTCGAGCTATCCGCAGCGATAATGGCTCAGAGTTCAAGAACTCTCGTTTTGATGCCTTTTGTCGTGATCTAGGTCTTGAACATCAGTATTCGACCCCTTATGTGCCCCCTCAAAATGGAGTCGTGGAAAGGAAAAATCGGACTCTTTGTGAGATGGCTAGGAAGATGCTCGATGAGCACAGGACTCCTAGGAGGTATTGGGCTGAGGCGGTCAATACAGCTTGTCATGTTTCTAACAGGATTTTATTGCGAGCTTTCAAGAAGAAGACCTGTTATGAGCTTATGCATGGTCGGGCACCCAAGGTGAGTCATTTTCGAGTCTTTGGCTGCAAGTGCTTCATTCTTAAGAAGGGAAAACTCGACAAGTTTGAGGCTAGGTCTAGTGATGGTATTTTCTTTGGATATGCTAACCATTCTAGAGCCTATAGGGTGCTTAACCTTGAGACTAACAAAATCATGGAGACTTGCGAGGTAACCTTCGACGAGACAATGCCATGTACCTCTCTTGGCTTTGAATGTGCAGGTGATGAAGAGATGGCCGAGGACCTCTTTGAAGAAGAGAAGGATGAAGCTGGAGATGATGATGGAGAGAACCATGCGCCTGAAGCTGAGTGTGTACCGACTACTTCCCCTACGACCACTACGGAGCGTGGACCGTCTACTTCATGGACAACGACGGTGCAACAAGAGGACCAGGCGAGAGAAGCTGAAATTGAGGGGGAGGTAGTCTCGAGGCGTGAGGCTCCCCGGCGGATTCAAGAAGTGCATCCCCTGTCAAAGATCATTGGTAACATTGACGAACGCACTACACGGTCAAGGTCCAGGAATTCCTCTCATTTTGCTCATGCTGCTTTTGTTGCCACTTTTGAGCCCAAGGACATTGGACATGCTTTATCTGATGCAAAATGGGTCAATTCTATGCATAAGGAGTTGGAAAACTTTGAGAGGAACCAGGTGTGGGAGTTAGTTGAACCACCTCCAAATTGCCATCCCATAGGAACCAAGTGGGTTTGGAAGAACAAAGAGGGAGAGAATGGGATGGTTGTGAGGAACAAGTCCGGACTTGTTGCTCGGGGGTTTAGTCGGAAGGGAGGGGATCGACTATAAGGAGACCTTTGCTCCCGTGGCCCGTCTTGAGGCAATTCGGATCCTTCTAGCCTTTGCCGTGGCTAAAGGGTTCAAGTTGTTTCGGATGGACGTAAAGAGTGCTTTTCCGAATGGGGTCATAGAGGAGGAGGTGTATGTGAAGCGACCACACGGGTTTGAGAGCGAGTTGTACCCACACGGGGTGTACGGGTTGAAAAGGGCTCGTATGGGTTGAAACGGGCGCCCGTGCTTGGTATGGGAGATTGAGAGGTTTTCTGTTGAGCGAGAGGGTTTGTGATGGGTCTTGTGGATAGGACCTTGTTTCTCCTCAAGCATGGAAATGACTTGTTGATTGTTCAGATATATGTGGATGATATTGTCTTTGGTGGCTCGTCACATAACCTTGTTGCCAAGTTTGCAGATGAGATGAGCAGGGATTTCGAGATGAGCATGATGGGCGAGTTGCAGTATTTTCTCGGGCTGCAGATCAAGCAAGTGAAGGATGGAACATTTGTGCACCAGACCAAGTACACGAAAGACATGCTGAGAAAGTTCCAGATGCAAGATGTGAAGACGATGTCGACTCCCATGGGGAGTACGACCACTTTGGATGCGGATGAGGACGGAGAACCAGTGGACCAGCGGGAGTACAGGAGCATGATCGGCTCCCTCCTCTACTTGACGGCGACGAGGCCAGACATACGGTTCGGCGTGTGTCCGTGCGCTCGTTTCGGGCCTCGCCGAGGACATCACATCGACGGCCGTCAAGAGGATTTTCGGTACCTACGATCGCCCCTCGGTCTTGGCCTTTGGTATTCTTCCTCCTCAACTCTTTCTCTTCATGGTTTTTCCGATGCGGATTTTGCTGAATGTCGAGTCGAGAGGAAGTCTACTTCTGGTACTTGCCGGTTTCTTGGTTCTTCGTTGGTCTCATGGTCTTCCCGTTAGCGATCTAGTGTAGCTCAGTCTACCACCGAGGCGGAGTATGTTGCAGCCGCGAGTTGTTGTTCCCAGCTGTTGTGGATTTCGTACACTTTGAGAGACTTTGGTGAGGAGTGCACCCAGATCCCACTTCTTTGGGATAGCACCAGTGCCATAAGCGTAGCCAAAAACCCTGTGCTTCACTCCAGAACCAAACACATAGAAGTGAGGTATCATTTTTTGAGGGACAATGTGGAAAAAAGAACCATTGTGTTGAGCCATGTCCCTACCCAAGATCAGCTTGCAGACATTTTCACAAAGCCTCTCGACCAAGCTACATTTGTGCGCTTGCGGGGGGAACTTGGGGTTTGTTGCCCTTTCTAGTTGATTCTTGGGGGATTTCATTTTTGTATCATATGTATCATACCATGCTTTTCTTTGATGTATATACATGCTTTGCTTGATGTACAAACCATGGTAGGATAGCCATCTTGTCATATATCATGTTGCATTTGTATCATATTGCATTTTAGGATGATGAGCTTCTTTCATATGCCATATTTGAGTTTCTTTGGCTATTTGTGAGATATTGGTCATATGTGTAGAGAAATGGTGACGTGAGGCTATGCTCTTAGAATATTTGAGATATATGTGTGGTGAGATAGCCCTTTTTGAAATAAATGCTAATCTTGCCTAATTCTTGATGAAATATGCTCCACTCGTGTGTAGTTGTGTATCCATGTCACAGTTTGGTCTAAATGTGCTTTTCATGCTTAGATTGTGCTTGGATGCCTTGTTCTTGCATTTGGGCCAAAGGCCGAATATCATTGTGAATGTTTAGCCTATGTTGCATTCATGGGGGAGCATAAGCTTCTTTTTGCCGCAAAGGCACTTCATGTACCATGAAATGATTTAATCTTGAAAAGAAGTGTATAATGCTTGAAAAAAATGCTCCATCCATCATGTCTATGCTTAAAATGTCTTATCTTTCACATATGGGTGCAAAACATGTTGCATGATGTTCACCAGTGGAGAAGTCTCCCCGAAGTGGATACATGGCTCATGAGCTTTGACATGACATGCTTTGCTTTATGGGTGTTTACCATGATCTTTTGCTGAGAATTTGCTATCCTTGTATGATCTTTGAATGGTATGCATGTTTGTGGCTCAAGTGTGACATGGATAGGCTTTTACATGTGAAGCGAGCCTTCTTTTGGTAAAACTGCTTCAATCTGAAAATTTTGCTTTGTCACATGCTTGTATTTTTATATATTACTTGTGGCAATGCTTTGACTATGCTATGATTCATATGTGTGATCTTTATCTCATTTTTAGCCTTTGACACTAGATTTGGCCTATTTGAGAAGCTCATGTACTCCCTCCGGTTCCCTATTAGAAGTCGTTTAGGACAGCGACACGGTCACCAAAGCACAAGTTTGACTTCTTTTTTCTATAAAAATATTTTTTGGAAACTTATATATGTATATTCTTATGAAAGTAATTTTCAAGACGAATCTATTTATATGATTTTCACATTTCCAAACTCAATGATTTAAAAGTTATTCATGATTTATATTCCCAATGTTTGACTCAAACCTTGTCCAAAACGACTTCTAATAGGGAACCGGAGGGAGTAGATGTTTATATGCTTTGTTTTGCATTTCTGCATTTTCACCTTGATTCATACATTGTCAACATGGGGGAGATGAGGTGAGCTTAATGAAAATTCAGAAGAGGTGAGCTGAAATTTGGAAGTTTGCATCCACATGTTCAGGGGAAGCTTGCATTTGTTCAGGGGGAGCTTTCTTGTTGTTTTCGGTGTGGAGTTTGTGCTTTGCTTGGCTTGTGACCTTTCTTCGCCTTTCTTTGGTTTTGGTCATGAGTTGAGCTTCTATGTTTTTCTTTCTTCTTCCTTTCTTTCTTTCTCTGAAATTCATTTCGCGTTGTGTGTTGTCAATGCACTTATCAAGGGGGAGATTGAGGACTAGGAGCGTCCCAATGGTCGATGGATGACCGCTCCTCAGTGATGAGTGATTGACAACGGGTGTTGGACTGACTCTTGGCTTAGTGCGCAGGTATAGGCTGTGGCCTAGTTCATGTTGTTGTGCAGGTGAAGAATGGGCGCGAAAGGTCTTCAGCCTTGAGGGGCCTCCGGGAGATGGAGAGACAAGTAGGCTCGGTTCGAGGGACCCGGTGGACAGCGGGACTGGGTGCGGGCCACATGGTGGCGACACAAGCAAGACGAAGTAATGGACAAGTGAGCCGGTGCACGGGGGCGGTCGAGTCAAGTGGTTTGGCGGGAGGCTGGACCGAGCACGCGGGGTTTGGTGGTTTGCCCACAAAACCATCGGCGGACGGTTTCTTGGTTTGGGCCTCAAAACCAAGTCCGAGGGCCCAACACGACGGAGACAGGATCCGGGCGTGTCGGGAAGCTTCGAGGCGGAGGACACGCGGCAGGATCGCATGGCTTGCGTCGGGAGGACACGGGGTGCGGCAAAGGCGTGGCCGTCCGATGGCAAGACCCACAAACATTACCTAAATGCCCCTACGTGGGTTGTATCGCCAGTAGTTAAGTTAGGGGTAGTCGAGTCATTTACCACTCCGGCGGGACCTGATATATAAGCCATGAGTGTGTGTGGATGGCTCTCTCTCTCGGTGACTTAGGGTTTCATTTCCTCCCTCCCATTTCTCATTTTCGTAGCTATTTTTCTTCCATTTTCTCTAGGCTAGCATGAGAGCTTCATGAGAGATTTGTTGAGAGGGATGGATGCTAGGGCGGCATGCTAGACCTTGTAAATCTTTCCTGGTTTGTATAGAAGATTCGGAGTTGTGTTTTTCGGGGTCTTTTGTGCTTGTTTTTGTGCCTTTGTTCTCGGTGTGATTCCGCGGATTTGAGTGGGTTTCTCCCCGGATTTCTTTGAGGGAAACATGGATAGATGTCTCGTGCATCTTTGTGATTGATCTTGTGCCCTCAAACGCCGGGAAACCACTTCGATTCGAAGTTTTTCGTTCGGTGCTCTAGCTTTTGGTGGTGCTCAAAGGATTCGCGATTCCCGGTGATTTAGGGAGTTAGGAGGCAAGATTTTTGGGCTATAGCATCCTTGTGTGACGCTTTTCAAGTCCCCAAACCCTTGTCTTTATAGCTTCAACCGTTTGGGAAATCCGATGATGATTTGGGGGAGTTGACTTTCGGGGTCGGGCGTTTTCTGCTCTGTTCGCACCTGGCGGACGGTCCGCGAGGTCCTGGCGGATGGTCCGCGCGGCTAGGGTTTGTCCC
The DNA here is from genome assembly GCA_947561735.1 of Cenchrus americanus. Taxonomy (NCBI): domain Eukaryota; kingdom Viridiplantae; phylum Streptophyta; class Magnoliopsida; order Poales; family Poaceae; genus Cenchrus; species Cenchrus americanus. Next base: position 140,508,030 of record OX387242.1, read on the forward strand.
GTGTTCTTCATGTTCTTGCTCGCCTTTCGTTTCGATCCGTCGCGTTTTTGGTTTGTGGTTGGAAGAAGTTTCGGACGGTCCGCAGCAGAGGGCGGACGGTCCGCGGGTGCCTGGCGGACAGTCCACGTGCTCCCCGCGGACTGTCCGTGGTTCGTGGGTGGCTTCTGTTGGTTCTGTGTGTTTTAACGGACGGTCTGCGGCATAGGCCGGACGGTCCGCGGTGTTGGCGCGGACAGTCCGCGGTAGCGAGCCGGACGGTTCGCGCGGCCCATCGCGGACGGTCCGCACCGCCTGGCCGGACAGTCCGCCAGAGGCTGTGAGCTGTGCTTCTTGTTTCGATTCCTCTCCTCCTTCTTTCGTGCTTCCGCATGTGCTTCAAGGAATCATTCCTAAGGCTAGAGGTTGATCCATAACCTCGTTGTCTTGGCGATTGGCGTGTGATTCGATCCATCGCTTGTGTGTGACCGGGATTTGACTAGGGCATAGGCCGGGTTCTTTGGGAAGAATTTTTACCGGCTCCTATTCACTCCCCCCCTCTCTAGTCGCCATCTGATCCTTCACCTATGCTCATCGAGCATCGTCCGAGCCATCTTACAAAGGGAACGATTCTTCCTCTCAACCACACCATTATGATAAGCCACATAGGGAGAAGAAAATTGATGTCACGACCCAAATCACGACAAAAGGTTTTGAAATGAGAGTTTTTAAATTCACTGCCATTGTCGCTACGAATAGCTTGAACAACATCTCCATGTCTCTCATTCTTCAACCTCAAGATCAAATCCCGAACAAAACCAAATTTCTCCCCCTTGTTAGCTAAGAAGAAGACCCAGGCATAGAGAGAATAGTCGTCCACGATCACAAGGACATACCATTTCCCACCCGCCGAGCACACACGAGCTGGACCAACCAAGTCCATATGGAACAGCTCGCATGGCCTCTCTGTCATAACGGATGTCAGAGGCGGATGAGAGGCAGCGACCATCTTGCCATGCCTACATGGAGAACATACCAAATCCTTTTGGTATTTCAACTTTGGCAATCCTCGGACTAAACCTAGTCCACTTAAGCGTGACAACAAGTCAAAACTCAAGTGACCTAGCTCCTATGCCATTTCCAAAGCCCCGCCGAAACACCAGCAACCAAACAACGAGAAGAGCCAACACACTAAGAAAAAATCGGCTCTGAAAATTTGACCCTCGGGGACGATCGTGCACACAAGATCACCTCGAGAATCCAAAACACGAGAACAGCCCATTTTGAAACGGACTTCAAATCCCTCATCAAGAAGTTGGGAGACAGAGAGAAGATTGTACCCAAAAGACTTGACAAGAGAAACACGCCGAAGAGTCACAGACTCACTCACCTTCACTGTGCCCACTGAAAGCTCTCTACCTTTCCCATTATCCCCAAAAGTGAGGTACTCCTTGGTCATCACTGGGGTGAGACTGGAGAACCACCGTCGATCTCCGGTCATGTGTCGAGAGCAACCAGAGTTGATCAACCAAGAGCCCTCCATGCCTCCCACCTGCAAAATCAAAAATGAGAGCGAGGGTGAGCAAAGAACTCAACACTAGGGATAGTACAAAACGAATCAAACTAGTGCCTCGCCATTTGCTCGAACATGGGGTTAGAAAAAACCATGCTATCTCTCCTAGGTGGAACACCCACACGTCTCCTTCGAGGACTACGCGTACCACGAAGGGGAGACTGTGGCCCGTAGCTCCTCTGTGACCTAAAACTGCGATCGTTCCCCCCATACTCGTATCGGCCACGAGCAAAGGAACATCCAGCAACCTCACCAAGCTCAAACCCAAGACGCCTACCACCTTCTTTATGTGGTGTCTCTCCTCGAGGCACAAACTCACTCCTCTCTCAAGGGTAAATGGTACGCACCATACCCTCGCCTCTCGGCACCAACCTAGGCTCGGTACACCACGAGAAGGGCGGTACCTGTCCTTGTTGGCCAACTCCCTAGCCAACCTCTCTTCACGCTTCCTCCTGAAGCAAAACTCAGCAAGGTGCCCATCCCTCCCACAATGCTCACAATGGAAGGGTTTCGGTTTTGGGTTCTGTTTGGGCTCTAGTTTCTCATCACTCGGTTTCTCCTCACTCGGTTTCTCTCCCTTTTTCCCAAAGAACTCATTCCCCAAGACACTCTTGAAGTTGATGGGTTTCGGGAAGTTGTCAGTTTGTGGAGGAAACACGGGTGGAGCTGGGGTTGTGACTAGTCAGCTCCTAAGATGATTCGGTTTAGGAACAAAGGCATTTTTGTGGTGGGTTTTTGGTGGTTCTAGGATATCACCGATCTTCCCCTCATTCTCACCACTTCCCTCACCAACCTTGTTTTCCCCAAGTGCTTCTCCATCCTGGCACTTGTATGTCTCGATCATTATCCTCAACTGAGGCTCATGACCAGACAACCAACCCATCAACTTTCTCAACTCATCATTCTCATCCTGCAAACGATCAACATAATGTGCAAACTTCATATTCTTCACAACATTTATTTCACAAGTGGAGCAAATTGTAGGAATAGGAGCTTTCAGCTGAGCCTCTAGAGATCTAGTATACACAAGCTAGACATCTAGTTTCTCATGCAAAACAGGACAAGAAGTGCAAGCACCAAGCAAGGATGGCCAAGATTTCATCTCATCTAGCTCAACCCTAAGCACATCTAGTTCCTTGACCTTGGAGGAATACTTCTCCTTAAGCACAGTCAATTCACCAAGAAAAGTGGAACAATTAGTGCATTCAGGTTCATTGGGCACAACAGAAGCAAACTTAAGAGAATCTATTTGAGCCCTAGCATCATCAAGCAAAGATTCTAGCTCAACCACCTTCTCCTTAGCCTTTCCAAGCAAAGACCTATACTCCCACTTCTCCTTGTCGGTCTTTCTAAGCACATCATCATGATTGTCAAGCAAGTCATTCAACCTAGCATTCTCTGCTATCAAGAAGGATTGGTCATTGTTTACTTGTTCCTCGGAGTCGGAGCCCGAGTCATCCTTGTTGCTCTTCTTGCTTGCGGAGCTATGTGCCATGCCGTCAAAGTCTTGGGTGGCGAAGCACAGGCCGTTGATGTTCTTGCTCGACCGCTTGCCCTTGTGTCGGTTCTCTTCTTCATCACTCGAGCTCGATGAAGAGTAGCAGGAGCTTGAGTCAATGTCACTCGCATGCATCGGCCACCATTGCTCGCTCCTTCTTCTTGGGACCATGACTCTTCCTTGGCCTCCGCTCGGACTTGTTCTTGCCCTTGTAGTCGTCCCTCGAGCGGTGCTTGTGGTCAGTCCTCAGACGGTGCTTGTGCTCGGGCTTGACCTCCATGGCTTCCGAGCACTCGGCGATGAAGTGCTCGTGCTTCCGGCACCGGTAGCACATGCATGAGCTCCTCTGAGCGTCCTTCCGGTTCGTGTACATGCGCTCGAACCGCCTGCTCAACAACGCGAGGTCCTCCTCGCCCAGCACGTCGAACTCCTCATGTAGCATGGACACAAGGCAAGACAAAGAAAAATGTCTCGAAGACATGTTAGCATTAGTCCTTAAACCAGGCACGAGAGCCAGACTATGGGGATCAGTCGGGTTCTCGATCCTTGCACGCACCCCACGGTCTACCTCGGATGACTTGAGCTTGGAAAAAAGCTCGTCCACCATGAGGGTCTCATGCTTCTCCGACTCTAGGATGGCCTCAACCTTCCCACTCCACACGGTACGATCCAGAGAATGCAAGAGCTTGACAGCCCTGTCATGGTCATCATACGGGAGCACGGCCACATTAGCCCTCATGTTGTTCACGATCACCATGAAACGCTGAAATATGGCATCTATGGACTCATCGGGGAGATCAGTGAAGTTCTTGTACTCTCTCCGGTAGGTCGCAAAAGAGCCGAGCCTGAACCTGAACGTTCCCGGCATGAGCATTCTTCAACTGCTCCCAAATCTTGCACGCCAAATCCTCTGTCCGAACCCGTTCGAATTCGGATTCACACAAAGAACGGTACAGGTAGTCGACCGCCTTGTTGTTAGCGTCGTACATGTCCCTCGATCCTGGAGCAAGGAAGTTCAGCGGATGAACATAAGCTGTGTTCACCGTGACATCCCACAGGATCTGACCCTTGTCACGGAGGAAAGTAGCCATCCGCCTTTGCCACATATGGTAGTTCTTACCATCAAAGTGTGGAGGACCCGAAACCCATTCCTGGTATGCCATCTTTGGATTTTAGACTGGTTAGAATCACGAAGATCTGTAACCGGCTCTGATACCAATTGAAGGACCGATTAGGCGACTTGAGAGTGGGGGAGTGAATGGTAGCCGATAAAAATTCTTCTCCAAAGAGAGAACTCAACCTATGCCCCAAATTCACAACCAAGGATTCCCACACGAGTTTGCCAAGGTCACGTAGTCACAACGGACCTACCAACCCTAGGAACAAACCCAAAACAATCCCAAAGCGGAAGCACAACTCAAGAACCAAAGGACTTAGCAACCCTGCACAGTGCCAGGTGGACAATCCGCGAGCCCACGACAGACCGTCCACGAGGTAGCGGCGAACTGTCTGAAAATGACTTGCAAACCTAAAACAAACCCAAAATGATTGCACCAACAATAACAGACCGTCCATGGAGGCACCTCGGACCGTCAGCGACTAACACACTCCACGCGGACTGTCCGTGGACCCCAGGCAGACCGTCCGCCAAACCTCTTGCAACTGAAGACGGTTGGAAAATTGGATTGAAAGGAAGACGCTCAAGAACGAACGACGAACACGAAGAACACCCAACCAGTTGGCTCCACGCGGGCCGTCCACAGCCTACAGGCGGACTTTCCGCCAGGCACGAACAGAGCAGCCTGAACTTCAAACCGTGAAGCCAACCTCTCCTATCCATCCATGGATCTCCCAAATGGATTGAGCTCTTGAGGAAAGATTTGGGGGGAGATGTGAAGCGTCCCTAGGGGATGCTATGCCCCAAAACTTTGGTCCTCAAATGAACTAAAACGCCGGGAATCGAATCGCCACCGAACTCAACCAAAAACCTAGGAACCAACCGAAAACCTTCAATCGGAGGTTGAATTCGGAGTTTGGGGTCAAGATCAAGCACAAGGATGCACGAGGCAACTATCCATGATCCCTACCAACTAATCCGAACCCAAACACCTCAGAATGGAAGGAACAAGCCGCACGCGAAAAAACCGACGAAAATAGCTCGAAGAAGACATGAAAATCCAACGAGCTACAAGCGAGAAATTGACGCAACAATGATAGCTTCCATTCACTCAGAGGTCAGATTCTTTACAAACGGAGGAAAATCTAACCCTATGGAGCTAGGTAATGAGAAGCAGTCCGGATGGATGGATTGTTTGCCTGGAAACCCTAGAGCTAATATATATATGAGTCCCTCCCGGGCCAGGCAAATGACTACACTACCCCTAGCACTTAAGTTGTGATACAAACCTCTCAGGGGCAAATAGGTCATGTAGCACTCCTCTTCATCGCACGGCCACGCCGTGGCCGCAGACCGCGTCCTCCCAACGCAAGCCCTGCGATCCCGCAACGCATCCGCCGGCATCCAAGCTTCTCAGCACACACGAATCCCGTCTCCACCCGTCGAGCCTCCGGTCTTGGTTTTGTGGCTCAACCAAGTAACTCGACGGTTTTGTGGTGAACTGCCACAAACCCCACGTGCAGACTCCGGTTGTGAGCCACTACCCTGCACCAGCTCTGGTCCACGACTTCGTCTTGCTTTTCTTTCCACCATGTGGCCCGCACTTGACCCCGCTGGCCACCGGGTCTCTCGAGTTGAGCCTACTTGTCTCTCCACTCCTCGAAGGACCCGCAAGGAATAGACATTTTGCGCTCGCTCTTCACCTGCACCAACGCAAATCAAGCCGCAACCTACACTTGCAATACTCGGCCACGAGTCAGTCCACACCATGCAGCCAGGAGCGACCATCCACTAGTCCTCGGACGCTCCAGTCCTCACACGTCTACGGTGGCTACGGCGCGGCGGCGGCGATAGCGATGGGAGGAAGAAGAGAGCAAGTGTGTTCAACCCCGACCCGTGTGAATCTATTTATAGAGGGGTCCACTGGGTCCACCTGTTGCGGCTCTATCAGTGTTTTGGACCGGCAACCTACCAAGGGGAGTACCCGAGGTAGATGAACGTGGCCTCCCCGAGATCGGTAACTCGAAGGAAGAGACATGTGGCACACAATTTAGATAGTTTCGGGCCGCGAGGTGCGTAATACCCTACATCCTGTATGCTGCGTAGCTCTGGATTGATTGGGTGTGATTACAAGGTGATACGTATGAGAGAGATAGGGGTCCTTGCCTCGCCTTATATAGTCCGAGAGGCAGGGTTACAAGTCAGTTTGAGGAGAGGGTACAAGTCGGGTACGTCTAGGAGTTCTTTACATAGTACAGGACATGTATAGCTTCCTATTCGAGTACTCCTCCACTGTAGTCCTTGCGCCCAACGCCATCAGGTGCCGTGTAGCACAAGCCGAGTAGTCTTAGGGGCCCATCGAGTAGTCAGTCCTGGTACCCACCGAGGTAGTGGGCCCAGGGAGGTCCATAAGACAAGCCCCCGAGTACTTTGTAGTCGAGCAGGATAGTTTCGAGTAGTCTTGATGGCCTTGACGAGTAGTCCTCAGGCGTCCCCGAGTACTACAAGCCAAAAGTCCTCAAGAGTACTTGAAGCATCCCGAAGCTGGAAGGTACTCCAGCTGATCCTTGAGTAGTCTTAAAGTCTTCTCGAGTTCTTCTCTTGATGATCTTCAATGGTACTCGCCTTGTCTTGAAGAAGAAACCATATGGAAAAATGCGATTCGAAGAATCGCATTCCATATGGAATGTAGCCATCGAGCCTTAGGTCGAATCGTAGATTCAAGCTGAGGGTCAATCTGAAGTTCTGCCAGGATTATCCCGTAAAATCCGGAGAAAAAACCGAAGGACACGTGGCACGGAGCCCACGAGCCTTGAGTCGAGTACTTCCTCTCAGATTGAAGGGTCATCTTGATTGTAGAATGTGTCCTGAGTTGCTCTTGAGTCTTGTCGCTACCAAGGAAATCTAGCAGATGTAGCCGAGCCCCCGAGATGGAGTGCATCGAGTACGGGAAGACGAAGAGTCAGGCAGTCGTCGCTGAGTCAGCCACCGATACTTATCCATCCGGCTGTTGCAGCGCCGCCAATAGGTTATAAATAGAGGCCGAAACCCTTAGGGTTTTTCATTCCCTATAGTAGCAGCCGCTGGAGTAGATCTAGCCAACCACCCACTCGTGCTTCTATCGCCGCGTTGTAGTTTGCAAATCCACACGCGCTGCCGCTGCTCGCCACTAGTGAAGTCCCCCGAGCGAATGCGAGTGAAGACCCCGTGCACTTGGAGGATGAAGCCTTCTCTGTCCAAGGGCGCAATGGCTAGTGCCGGTGCCGGGAAGAAGAGATCTCGCAACAAGGCAGGGGGATCTGCCCAGGGGTCAACACCGCCGACGTCTCCCCCACACCCCAATCCGAACAAGGAGTGGAAGAAGTCCAAGACGAAGACTGAAGATCTGCTGGCGCTGGTGAACAGCGGGTTCCTCCGGGAGAAGGAGATAGACATGTGGAGCGCCGCCGCGGGCGACCCGTACCCCATGGAGAAGAATCCCGACGAGGTCCCCATGTTCGCCCGGTTCATGGAGCGTGTACTAGCACTCTCGGCGAGCGATTTCTTCAAGGGTCTCCTCAAGTACTATGGTATCGAGTACTTGAAATTGAACCCTAATGGCATTTTTCACGTCTCCATCTTTTTCCACTTCCACGAAGCGTTCGTGGGGATCAAACCCCACAGGATCTTGTTCCGGAAGTTTTTCCGTGTGAAGCCGCAGCCGAGCGCCAACGACCCGCGAGTAGTCGGAGGAGCTGGCATTCAGATGTGTGAAGATGCCGCCGACCAGTAGTTGTCTTACAAGCTCATCGACTCGAACCAAGACTGGAAGGCCAAGTGGTTTTATATCACGAACCACCACCCGGAGCTGTCGAAGCCAAGCGGGAAGCAGCCGAAGCATCGGTCATGGTGGAACACAGAGCCGACGATGCAGGAGGGTATTCAACTACCCGAGTTGATGCTAAAGATCAAGGCTTTGAGGGAAGCCGGGCTGAGGGCCAAACATGTGGCCTTCAGCTTCATGAAGAGGAGGGTGCAGCCGCTGATGGCACGCGACATCTTGGGTACCAGTACACGGGTGACGAGGATACGTCGAGGATGCCCGGCAGCGAAGACGATGATGAAGACATTGTCAAGAGGCTGGGCAGGATATTCAAGGATATGTCGTCGTACACACTTTGCCTAGTACCCGAGTACTCCGCGTCTCGTCCGCCGAACGAGGTTAGTAGCTAATGACCGCTACCTCCGAGTACTGATTGAATTGGAGTAGTCACACTCACCCCGGTCGCTTGCTGCAGGATGACATTGCGAAGTTTGTCTCCGACCCAACTCCCCCGCCTCAACTTGTAGATATTCCAGAGGAGGGCAAGGTCAAAGAACGCCGTGAAGTCGGCGACGGTGAAGACACCGTCACTATTGAAGATACATCCGACGAGGAGGATGGGGAAACGCTCCAAGAGCGATTTCAGCTGCGGTCCAGGTTCAGCCGACCTGGGCTGCCCCATATCCCCCTCATTGAGGATCCATCGATTAGCCTGGAGGCTAGTCTCCCTACGCCGCCGAGGAGGCTGCGCAATGTGGTGCGCAAACATGTCGCCAAGAAGTTGAAGGTGACAGAGACTACGTCCCAAGAGGTGAGTTCCTCGAGTAGTGTAATCGAGTACTTGTCTTGAAGTATTGTATGCTGACAATTGAATTATGAGTTGTTGCAAGAAATTCCTTCATCCGACCCCGTTGATCAAGGGGAGGGAGATGACTGGGACACGGTGGGCGAGCCGACTGAAAGAAGCCGCAGCCCAGCCCCCACCGTAGAAGAGCTTGTGTCACAGATGACACAACGGACGACTAGAGTTGCCGAGCCGCAGGTGCCGGCAAAGGAGAGCATGCCAGAGCTTAGCACGACTACTAGGGCCGGATAACCAGTAGCAGCCCAGGCTAAAGAGAAGGCGCCCGCGGAAGCCGGGCTCGCCGACATTGCCAGCATACTTGGCGCTCCAACCGTGACTGTTGTCCGGTCTAGCTTGTAAGTGAAAACCATTCCCGAGTAGTATGTGTAACTTGGTAATCATACTTGGTTGACTGCTAATTTTGTACTATGCAGGAAGTCGACCAATCTGTCCTGGTAAGGAGAAGAACCCAACACGGCGGCTACTCAGGAAAATCCATCACCGGCTGTCGAGGAATCCGCTTCCCTACCCCAGGGCGAGATCGTGGCGCCGGGCGCAGAGGTTACGCCGCCGGAGGCCACCATAGTAGAAGGTACGTAGACTGCAGTGAAGCCGCCTATCCCGAGTAGTAGTCGTAGCCCTCGGTACTGACGTCGTATGCCTTGTGTTGACAGAGACACAGGTCGAAGGGACCATGATCCCTGAAGCCGTACCGGTTGAGGGCGTTGCGCCAGAAACCGCTGTGCTGAAGGGAGCGACTACTGACCCATAGGTTCCGGTAGCCCCTGATCCCACGGAAGAGGTACACGACGACCCGCTCCCGGAGGCCAGCATGGATGTTGTCGTGAGGTCGCCGGAGATCCGAGATGCGGAGCCGATTCATTCGGTGTCGATGTCAGAAGGTGCGCCAACTAATCGTGGTGGGCTGGAGCTTCTATCAGATGACCTCATCGACCCGGCGACGGTTGCCCGGAACTTGGAGACAATGCTGTCGGGCATACTCCACGGGTACTCATGCAAGGAAGGAAGAAGACGGACTGCTATTAGAATTCCCCTGTAATCCTACTTGGACTCGTTCCGTGTAATCCTACTAGGACTCCTGTCCGCTCCGTGAGGCAACTTAAAGTCGACTCCGGTCGCATCTTCGCCTGCTTCGGTGGCATACTACGTGTGTAAGCTTCAAAGGAACCTAGCTGTAAGTGGCCCTCGGGTCCTGGCGACGATGGAACCTAGCTGCACGTGGTCTTCACGCTCTGTACCATGGGTCCAAGTACCCTAAGTACTCACGCTCCGTACCTTGGGTGTGAAATCCATGGCCCAGGTACACAAGTCGACTCCAGTCGCACCTTCAAGTCCACTGCGGTGACACCCGTACCTTGGGTGTGAAATCCATGGCCCAGATACACAAGTCGACTTTGGTCGCACCTTCAAGTCCACTACGGTGGCACCCGTACCTTGGCTCGGAAATCCATGGCCCAGATACACAAGTCGACTTTGGTCGCACCTTCAAGCCCGCTCTGGCGGCAATCGTACGCTAACGGTCGCATCCAAGCCCACTCCGGTGGCACAAGCCGACTTTGGTCGCAATCTTAAGCCCGCTCCGACGGCAAAACTACTCGTTCTATCTGATTATTCTTTTGCTTTTGCTTTCCGGAAAGTGCTTTTCGTTTTTTGCATCTTAAGTCCACTCCGCGTGGCACAAAGTCGACTACTGCAATCGCATCTAAAGTCCGCTTTACGCGGCAATCTAAAGTTGACTTCTTCAGTCGCAACTCAAAGTCCGCTCCACGCGGCATCCTAAAGTTGACTTCGGTTTTCAAGTCACATCTCAAAGTCCGCTCCGCGCGTCACAAAGTCGACTTCGGTTTTTAAGTCGCATCTCAAAGTCCGCTCCGCGCGGCACAAAGTTGACTTCGGTTTTCAAGTCGCATTCTAAAGTTCGCTCTGCCGGCATCTAAAGTCGACTTTGGTCGCATTTAAAGTTCTCTTTGACGGCATAGCTACTTCTCAAGCTCCACGGCTTGATGCCAACTTACTACCCGGAATCTCTCCAGCTTGGGGGCTACACTCAAGTTACTACTCGAGGATGACTCCAGTAGACTTCGCTTGCTCTCAAGCTCGGGGGTTCCGCACCAATAACTACTCGACGTGGCTCATACGGCTCTCTTATCTCGGGGGCTACACGCTGCAAGAGTACTCAGATGATGGCTTTCGCGAACACTGAAGACCCTTGGATTGATTACCTAATCATTTCAAGGCTCAGGGGCTGCTATGCTACACCCATCATTCAAATTTTTCAAGACGGAAAATTCGGAATCAAGATTGACCCTCAGCTCGAGTCTACAACTCAACCTAAGGCTCAGGGGCTACTCCATATGGAATGCGATTTTGCAACCACACTTCCATATAATCTCGACTTCAAGACCGATGAGATGGAGCACCTTCCAGCCTCGTGGTAGTTCAAGTACTATTGAAGACTTCGCCAAGCAGTACTCGAGGATGCTCAAGAACTACTCGCAGAGGCTTCAAGACTACTCGAACTACTACACTCGACTACAATGTGATCGGGGGCTTGTCGGGCATACTCCCCGGGTACTCCCATTAAGAAGACGGACTCCTATTAAAATTCCTTTGTAATCCTACTAGGACTCGTTCTGTGTAATCCTACTAGGACTCCTGCCTTGTAACTGACTAGGAACCGGCCCCCTAAACTATATAAAGGAGGGCCGGGTACCTAGCCGGGCACCTGATCTCAACCAACACCAAGCGCAGGGCGCCATACTTGATCTCTAAAAAGGACGTAGGGTTCGCCACCTTGGCAATCTAAACCTGTATAAATCATGTGTCCCGTGTCCTTGCGCATACCTTCGAGTTCTCAGTCTCCTGATCACGATCCCCACTGCACAATCTACTACCTCGGGTACCCCCTTGGTAGGTTTGCCGGTCTAAAACACCGACAAATGCGCCGGACCGAGCTGTGGATGAAGGTACGTGACGGTACCCTTGAGTAGTCGGATTCCACCAGAATTGAGTACCTGAGTAATGGTTGTTGTCTTCTGTAGGATGTTGTGGAGAGATCCCGTCAGAAATCCTAATTTCTCTAGGGGTATGGAGACACAGTGCTCCGGGCGGAGTCGTTGGAGAAGGAACTCAACAAGGCCAGTAAGCACTCCGCCATGCTGCAGTCAAAACTAGATGGAGCCTTTGCTCAGTACCATAATGAGGTACAAGAGATGCAGGCGAAGAGCGATGACTTGATTCGCAAGAACAAGTCATTGTGCCAGAAGAACAAAGGTATGTCACCGCTGACATGTTGAGTACTTATTGCGAGTACCCTGGCAATAGTCTGACATGAACTTCTGGATTTTTGCAGATCTCGAGGCCCGGGTAGACCAGCTGAAGGCATCGAAGACTGATGTGAAGAACATAATCTACCGAGAGAAGGATGCCCAAAAGGTACTTGAGTATGAATAGAAGCAGCTGTCGTATGAGTGCGTCAAGCACATGGAGCTCCGAGAAGCCTCGGACCGTGACCTTGTCAACTGCTATAAATCTCTGCAGAAGCTCAACGAAGACTGCGAGAAGCTGCGGGGACAGCTCAAGGAACTTGAAGAAGCCGCACTTCCCATCGCAAGGCTACTGGTGCCACACCCGGGCGGGCCGAAGATTGCTCCATTGGTTGACCGGCTGAAGGAAGCTTCCAGACGTCTGGTAACTTATGTCAAGCATCTGGCGAAGTCCATCCCAAACCAAGTCTTGGCATACATGAAGTCGTACTTCCCCAAGGCTCCGGTCGATGTAGTCGCGGGAGGACTAGCCACCAATTGTACAAATGAGCAGTATAAGGAGCTTCTAGAGCAGATGGCTCCAATCGCGGAACAAGTCGCGGAGAAGCTGAACCTTTGGTAGTTGTCCTGTAGGGTTAGCTTATGGCGACATATGTAATATAAACAAAGTTATGATGAACTTGTTTGAGTTTTAATGAAAAGACTGTCGGGCATACACCCCGGGTACTCATGCAAGGAAGGAAAAAGACGGACTCCTACTAGAATTCCCCTGTAATCCTACTAGGACTCGTTCTGTGTAATCCTACTAGGACTCCTGCCTTGTAACCGACTAGTAACCCACCCCCTGGACTATATAAAGGAGGGCCGAGTACCTAGCCGGGCACCTGAACAACCCAACACCAAGCGCAGGGCGCCATACTTGATCCCCCAAATAGGTCATACGGTTCGCCACCTTGGCAGCCCAAACCTGTATAAATCTTGTGTCCCGTGTCCTTGTGCATACCTTTGAGTTCTCGGTCTCCCGATCACGATCCTCACCGCACAATCTACTACCTCGGGTAGCCCCTTGGTAGGTTTGCCGGTCTAAAACACCGACAACTGGCGCGCCAGGTAGGGGTGATCATCACCACCGGGCGAATTCGAAGGACCCTCGTCAACAAGATCAATCTACTCGTCGACTCGCCGAGATCCATTGAAACAAGTCGCCTTGCTCCTGTCAAAAGCGGAATCATTTTTCCTACGCCACGCGTCCGGTTGCTTCAGCACGTCGCGCGGCTCGTCGTCGACTACTTCGACTACGCCGCGCGTCCGGGTGCCTCGGAACATCGCGTGGCTCATCTCCTCCGCTCGTCGTCGACTACTTCACCTGTGTCGCGTGTCCGGGTGCCTCGGCACGTCGCACAGCTCGTCGTCGACTATTTCCCCTACGCCGCGTGTCCGGGTGCCTTGGCACGTCGCGACTCGTCGTCGACTACTTGGCTGCATCGCGCTGCTCGTCGCGTGTCTCATCTCGCCGATCGTCGTCGATTACTTCCCCCCCGCCGCACGTCCAGGTGCCTCGGCACATCACGCGGCTCGTCGTCGACAACTTTGCCTACGTCGCGTGTTCGGGTGCCTCGGCACGTCGCACGGCTCGTCACTCGGCTCGTCGTCGACTACTTCACCTACGCCGCGCATCCGGTTGTTTCGGCACGTCGCGCGGCTTGTCGCGTGACTCATCGTTAACTACTTCGCCTCGCACAGGCTCGTCGTCGACTCCTTCTCCTACTCCGCGCGTCCGAGTGCCTCGGCACGTCGTGCGGCTCGTTACGTGGCTCGTCATCGATTACTTCACCTACACTACGCGTCTGGGTGCCTCGGCACGTTGCGCGACTCGTCGTCGACTACTTTGCCTACGCGGTGCGTCTGGGTGCCTCGGCACGTCGCGCAGCTCGTCGTTGACTACTTGGTTGCGTCGCGCTGCTCGTCACACAGCTCATCTTGCCACTCGTCGTCGACTACTCCACCTCGCAAAGGCTCGTCATCGACTACTTCGCCTATACCACGTGTTCAGGTGCCTCGGCACGTCGTGCGGCTCGTCGTCGACTACTTCGCCTACGCCACGCGTCCGAGTGCCTTGGCACGTCGCGCGGCTCGTCGTCGACTACTTGGCTGCGTCGCGCGGCTCGTCGTGTGGCTCATCTCGCCGCTCGTCGTCGACTACTTTGCCTCCGCCGCGCATCCGGGTGCCTCGGCACATCGCGCGGCTTGTCTCGTGGCTCTTTGTCGATTACTCTGCCTCGCGCGGCTTGTCGTCGACTACTTTACCTACGCCGCGCGTCCAGGTGCATCGGCACGTCGCGCGGCTCGTCGTCGACTACTTCTCCTACGCCGCGCGTCTAGGTGCCTCGGCACTTCGCGCGGCTCGTCGTCGACTACTTCGCCTACGCCGCGCGTCCGGGTGCCTCGGCACGTTGTGCGGCTCGTCGTCGACTACTTCGCCTCGCGCAGGCTCGTCATCGACTACTTCGCCTACGCCGTGCGACCGGGTATCTTGGCACGTGGCGCAGGTCGTCTCGCCGCTCGTCATCGACTACTTCGACTACGCCGCGCGTCCGGGTGCCTCAGCACGTCGCGCGGCTCGTCGCATCACTTGTCGTCGACTACTTCGCCTACGCCGCGCGTCCGGGTGCCTAGACACGTCGCGCGGCTCATCACGTGACTCGTCGTTGACTACTCTGTGCGCCGCGACTTCGTCATGCGGCCACAATGGCTCTACTTCAGCCACGCCGTGCGTCGCGACTACTTGTCTCGCGGCAACACCGGCTCTACTTCGAGTATGCCGCGTGCCGCCACGACATCGTCTTCCAGTCGCATCACGTCGACCACTCATCTCGACTAGTTTTCCAAAGTAGTCGAGAATGGCAGTCACGCCCCCAACAACTAGTCGGAATCAACTCTGACTAGTCAACTTCAGCAACAACCGTCTCGGCTCCATCGCCGACCGCCACGGCTTCATCAACAGTCTGCCTAGGCAGCAACAGCTAAGTCATTTATTTAAATGATTACTGTTTTCTTCTCTTGGCTTGTTCTCCTCATCTTGTAGGACTACATGCCGACTACTCATTTGTGTACACTTCTCGACGGGTTTTCATGGGAGCTACACTCTGCTGACTACTCTTGGGGTATATCAATCAAGTCACCACGAGCCTACTTCATCAACTCAGGGGCTATCTCATGGAGGAGGCAGCTTCTAAAAGTCCGCTCCATGCGGCAACTTAAAGTCGACTCCGGTCGCACCTTCGCCTGCTCCGGTGGCATACTACATGTGTAAGCTTCGATGGAACCTAACTGTAAGTGGCCCTCGGGTCCTGACGATGGAACCTAGCTGCACGTGGTCTTCACGCTTTGTACCATGGGTCCAAGTACCCTAAGTACTCGCGCTCCGCTACCTTGGGTCTGAAATCCATGGCACAGGTACACAAGTCAACTCCGGTCGCACCTTTAAGTCCACTATGGTGGCAACCGTACCTTGGGTCTGAAATCCATGGCCCAGGTACACAAGTCGACTCCGGTGAGGACCATGTGTGGTTCGAGGACCAGTGGATGGTCGCTTCCTTGTGTGATGAGTGATTGACAACGTTGTGTGGACTGATTCTTGGCTAAGTATTGCAGGTGCAGGTTGCGGCTTGACTGGTGTTGGTGCAGGTGAAGAACAAGGGCGAAAGGTCGTTGCCGGTGAGGCCTCCAGGTGTGGAGAAGACAAGTAGGCTTCGTTCGAGGGACCCGATGGCCAGCGGGGTCAAGTGCGGGCCGCATGGTGGCATGAACAGCAAGATGAAGTCGTGGACGGTTTCTTGGTTGAGCCTCAAAACCAAGGTCGAGCCGGGACTACGTGGGAGCCAAGTCATGAGTGGAGATTGGCGGAGGCTACACCGAGTTCGCGGGGTTTCCGGTGGTTCACCAAAAAACCACTGGGTTCCTTGGTTGATCCACAAAGCCAAGACCGAAGAACTGAAGACGGTGCAGCAGCAGCGCCAGACCGGTCTGACCGGTGGGTCTGACCGGTGGGGACCAGCCTGACCGGTGAGGAGCACCGGTCTGACCAGTGTGCGACGACACAGTCTGGAATCTTCGAAGCGGAGGACACGCGTCGGGATCACATGGCTTGCGTCGAGGCTACGCAAGGTGCGGCCGCCGGGCATCCGTCCGATGGTGAAGACATCAAGAATTCCAAATCCGCCCTTGAGGGGCTTGTATCCCTAGTTAGTAGAGAAGGGCGTTTTAGACATTCGGTTGCCTCCATATAACCCAAGAGGTGAGAGGATGGCAGCCAACTCTTGGAACCCTAGCTCATTTGTTTTCCTATTTTCCTTCCTATTTTTCATTAGGGGACTAGCAAGAGAGCTTCATGGAGAGATCTTGTTGAGAGGGATGGATGATCGGGCGGCTTGCTAGACCTTGTATGAACCTTTGTTTCATGTATAGATGATTCGGCGTGGTTCCTCAAGGTTTGGATGTGTTTTCCCTGGTTGTTCTTGGTGGTGATTTTCGGAGCCCTCTCTTGGTGACTTCTTTGGGTTGTTTTCGGGACCTTTCTCTTGGGGATTTGATGGAGGAAAATTTGTGGGAACCCTTCGTGGTTCTTTGGGCTGTGATTCCCCTCCCAAATCCGTTAGTAAAGGTGCTCGATTTTGGGGTTTCTTGAGTTCTTGGGTTGGAAGTGCTCTTGGCGGGATTTCCTTGATTCCTCCTTTTTGGACGAGTTTTTGTGGGATTAAACTTAGCTATGGACTCCTCATGAGGTGTTCCTAATATCCCCAAAGTCTTGTTCAAGCCCGTGGAGTGATTCGGGAGATCGAGGTTTGGATTTGGGGGAGTTGACCCGCGGGTGCTGTTCATCCCGAGCTGCCCAGGCTGCACCGATCTGACCGGTGCGAGCCCTGATGGGTTTTTGCTCGGGTGAACGTCTTGGTGTGTTCGTTGTTGTCCCGTGTAGCTGCTGTTTCGAGTTTGGGTCAGTTTGGTGGTCGGTTGGACTGTTTGGTGCCTTGGGGCTTTCAGGCTGTGATCGGTCTGACCGGTGTGTCTCACCGGTCTGACCGGTGTAGAGCCACTTAGTGAAAGTTGCTCAGTTTCACCAGCAGGGACCGGTCTGACCGGTGGTGCTCACCGGTCTGACCGGTGTGGGTCTGAAGAATCGAGGTTTGGTGTTCCGCTGCGTTCTCGGGTCGGAAGGGTGTGTGTGTTGGTTCCTAGGTCCAGTGGCACTCCAGTGGCTATGTGGGCTTGGCCAACTTGGGTAGTGAGTCGGAGACGTCTGTTGGAAGCCGTGTTCATCTTGTAGGAGTTTCCATCTCCTTCGAGAAGAATTTTTATCGGTTCCCATTCACTCCCCCCCCCTCTCTGGTTCGCCGTATCGGTCCTTCAAGTGGTATCAGAGCCGGTTCGGGTCTTTGTTGACTCTAACCAGTCTAAGATCCAAGGATGGCGTACCAGGAACGGGGTTCGGGTCCTCCACACTTCGATGGCAAGAACTACCAGATGTGGAGCAAGCGGACGGGTGCATTCCTCCGCGGAAAGGGTCAGATCCTTTGGGATGTCACGGTGGACACAGGCTATGTCTAGCCGATGGACTTCCTCGCTCCAGGATCGAGGGACAGATTCGACGCAAACAACAAGGCGGTTGACTACTTGTTTCGTGCTTTGTGTCAGCCTGTGTTCGATCGGGTGCACACCGTGCACTTGGCATGTAGGATTTGGACGGTGCTGAAGGAGGCTCATGTTGGGAATGCCCAGGTTCAGGCACGGATGTATGCGACCTACCGGAGAGAGTACAAGAACTTCACTCATCTCCCCGGTGAGTCCATCGATGCCTTGTTTCAGAGGTTCACGGTGGTTGTGAACAACATGAGGGCCAATGTGGACGTGCTCCCGTACGATGATCATGATAGAGCGGTCAAGCTCTTACACTCTTTGGATCGTACGATTTGGGGCGGAAAGTTCGAGGCCATTGTGGAGTTAGAGAAGTATGACACTCTGACGGTGAACGAGCTGTTCTCAAAGCTCAAGTCGGCTGAGGTGGATAGGGGCATGACAGCCAAGATCGAGGGCCCGACTGACTCTCATAGTCTTGCCCTTGTTGGTGGTTCGAAAGGAAAGGCTAACACTAACCCATCCACCAGGATGTTCTCTTTGTCCTCTTTGATGTCTATGCCAGATGAGGAGTTCGACGTGCTTGGAGAGGACGAGCTGGCGCTCCTGACAAGGCGGTTCGAGAGGCTGCACGAGAACCGAGTGAACATGAGGAGGAACACGAGGACATGCTTCAAGTGCGTCAAGATTGGACACTATTTCGCCGAGTGTCCAAAGGTGAACAGCCACGACAAGCACAAGTTCAAGGACAAGAAGAAGAAGTCCAGGAAGAAGGATCATGGACATGAGAAGAAGACGCGGTCTCGAGAGAAGATGAACTAGATGTGCTTAGGGTTGAGTTGGCTGAGCTACAATCTAGACCCACTTTGCTTGGTGCTTGCACTTCTTGCCCTGGTTTGCATGAGAAAATTGTTGAGCTTCGTTCTCGCATTGTTTCTCTAGAGGCTGATTTGAAAGTGCCTATTCCTACTTCTTGCTGTACATGTGAGTTGCATGCTATGAAGAATTTGGATCTTGCAAAATGTGTTGGTCACTTGCAAGATGAGAATGATAAATTGCGTGAAGCGCTGAGTTGGTTGTCGGGTCAAGAACCTCAGCTTGGTATGATGATTGCTAGCTGTAAGCGCTTTGACGGTTGGGCTTTGGGATTGGATAAGGTTGGTGAGGGCAGTGGTGAGAGAGAAAGGAAATTTGGGAATGTTTCAGTTCCACCACAACCCACACCCAAAGACAAGTTTGCATGCATGCCAAACCAACCAAGAGAAAAACCGAGTGAAAAGGCAAGTGAAACGCCTAGTGAGAAACCAAGTGAGAAGCCTTGTGAAGAGCCTCATCCCAAGCCTAAGCCCACATCGATCCGTTTCCATTGTGAGTTTTGTGGAAAGGATGGTCACAAGAGAGCGTTTTGGTTCAAGAGGAAGCGTGAGGAGAGAATGCGAAGGAGTGGGCTAACAAGGACAAGTACCACCCTTTCGATGGTGTACTTGAGCCTCGTGTGCAGTTGCCCAGGGCCAGGCGAGTGTGAGGTTAGTTCGGGCTTGGGGAGAGCGGAAGGCTTTTGGAGGTGCTGCTGCCCAGGCTACACCGGTCAGACCGGTGTGAGTGCTGGTTCTGTTCACATGTTGCACACCGGTCTGACCGGTGGTGTTGACCGGTCTGACCGGTCAGGGCTGAGTTGTTGCAGCCGCCCTGTTTCAAGTGGTGTCTTGCATGCATTCGTCCTGGGGGACATGCATTGGTTCAGGGGGAGCTTGCTTGTGTACAGGGGGAGCTCTTTGTTTCGGTGGTTTGCGCTCTTTGCTTGAGCTTTTCTTTGTCTCGGATGTGTCGAGCCGTTGCCCCTGCCTAAGGGGTCCGAGACTTGTCTTCTTCAAGTGATCTTGCTCTTTGCCTTTGTTTGGCTTTCGATCTCTTGCTGGAGTTTCTTTTTGTTCGTTTCTTTTCTTTTTCTTTTCTCTCTTGTTACTTTCGTGTGGGTGTTGTCAATGCATTCATCAAGGGGGAGATTGAGGACCATGGGTGGTTCGAGGACAGGTGCAGGCCTGGACAGGCAGCAGTTTGGGTTTCGTGGTCGTATAGGTGCGAGGGTTGTTTCTGGAGGTCGTTGTTCTGGTGGTTGGTCTGGAAAGTTTGCAGGAGGCCAGTTTGCTAGGCATTCTCCCCCTCGAGCTCACTACGGGGATGGGAGGAGTCATGGCTTTGAGAAGGAGAGGAGGGATGGTCCACAGGCTTTCATTCGTGGTTCTGGTCCTCCTCCAGGCAGAGAGGGTTGGTTCCCTCATGTTGGTTACCGTGGTGGTGTTCGTGGAGGTAGCTTTGGGAGAAGAGATGCTTTGGTTGGTGCTAACCCCACTTTCGAGCAAATGGCTCGGCACTGGTTTTACTCTTTTGGTACTAACCCCAATGCTGAATCGTTTGTTCGCTCACGTGCTCGTGTTTGAATTTCAGGTGGGATACTTGAAGAATATTTGGTTGATTGAATCCGGTTGCTCGAGGCATATGACCGGAGACAGGGGATGGTTCTCAAGTCTCGTTCCGGTGGTGACAAAGAGGTACATCACCTTTGGGGACAATGGGCGTGGGCGTGTGCTTTCAGAAGGTGAGATCAAAGTGAGTGACAAGATCACTCTGAGGCGTGTTGCTCTTGTTCAATCGCTGGGGTACAATTTGCTTTCTGTGTCCCAGTTGTTGGATGAGGGCTTTAAGGTGTTGTTTCGGCCAGATGGTTCTCGGATTGTGGACTCTCAAGGGGACCTTGTCTGTATGGTCGTTCCCGAGGGTCATGTGTTTCGTGCTGATTTTTCTCAGTCTTCGGGTGTGGAGCGGTGTTTCTTGGCTGGTTCTTCGAGTGAGTTGTGGAAGTGGCATAGGAAGTTGGGTCACTTGAGCTTTGACCTTTTGTCTCGCTTGAGTAAACTCAATTTGGTCCGAGGATTGCCACGGTTTAGGCTTGAGAAAGAGTTCGTTTGTGCGCTGTGTAGGCATGCCAAGATGGTAACCTCTTCTCACCCGCGTCTCACCGATGTGATGACTGAGCGTCCATGCGAGCTGCTTCATATGGACCTTGTTGGCCCAGCTCGTGTGCGATCTGTGGGTGGGAAGTGGTATGTCCTTGTTGTGGTGGACGACTATTCTCGGTATGCGTGGGTGTTTTTTCTTGAGGATAAGGGGGAGACGTTTGGTTTTGTTCGAGATCTAGTCTTGAGGTTGAGGAACGAGAGGCACAGAGATGCCATACGAGCTATCCGCAGTGATAATGGCTCGGAATTCAGGAACTCTCGTTTTGAAACCATTTGCCATGACTTGGGCCTTGAGCACCAATTTTCGAGTCCGTATACGCCTCCCCAGAATGGTGTTGTGGAAAGGACGAACAGGACCTTGTGCGAGATGGCTCGGACGATGCTTGATGAGCATAGGACTCCGAGGAGGTATTGGGCTGAGGCGGTGAATACCGCGTGCTGTGTCGAACAGGATATACCTCAGAGTGCACAAGAAGAAGACATGCTATGAGTTGATGCATGGTCGCACACCCAAGGTGAGTCACTTCCATGTCTTTGGTTGCAAGTGTTTCATTCGAAGAAAGGCGAGGAAGTTGGATAAGTTTGAGGCTAGGTCTGTCGATGGCATTTTCTTTGGTTATGCATCTCACTCTAGAGCATATCGTGTGCTCAATCTTGAAACTAACCAAATCGTGGAAACTTGCGAGGTAACCTTCAACGAGACAGAGCCACGTAGTCAGCTTGTCTTTGAGTGTGCAGGTGATGATGAGCTTGGCGAGGAGATCTTTCAGGAGGAGGAGCATGGACATGGTGATGATGAAGATGGTGGTGTGGTGCCCCCGGCTGAACATGTACCCACTACTTTGACTATGGTGATGGACGGACCTTCTACTACACCTACGACGACAAATCAAGAACGAGGAGAAGCTGATGTTGAGGGGGAGGTATCATCGAGGCGAGAACCTCCCCGGCGAGTACAGATGGATCACCCAGCTTCGAGGATCATCGGCGACATGAATGAACGCACTACATGGTCGAGGGTTTGAAACAATTCCCATTTTTCTCATGCTGCGTTTGTTGCTACTTTTGAGCCCAAAGACATTGGACACGCACTATATGATCACAATTTGGTTAATTCGATGCATGAGGAGTTGGAGAACTTTGAGAGGAATCAGGTGTGGGAGTTGGTTACCCTCCCCCAGGGTGTAAGCCGATTGGTACAAAGTGGGTGTGGAAAAACAAAGAGAGAGAGAAAGGAGAAGTTGTGAGGAACAAGTCGAGGCTTGTTGCTCAGGGGTTCAGTCAGAAGGAGGGGATCGACTACGAGGAGACCTTTGCTCCCGTAGCCCGTTTGGAGGCGATTAGGATCCTTCTAGCCTTTTCCGTGGCTAAAGGGTTCAAGTTGCACCAAATGGATGTGAAGAGTGCTTTCCGAATGGGTGTCGGAGGAAGAGGTGTATGTGAGGCGGCCTCCGGGGTTTGAGAGTGAGAAGTACCCCCACCGGTGTACAAGTTGAGGAAGGCGTTGTATAGGTTGAAGCGGGCGCCTAGAGCTTGGTATGGCGAGGTTGAGGGGGTTCTTGTTTGAGAGAGGTTTTGAGATGGGGAAGGTCCATCAGACCTTGTTTTTGCTGAGGCGGGCGGGAGATATCCCGATTGTGCGGGTGTACGTGGATGATATTGTCTTTGGTGGGTCGTCTAACTCTCTTGTTGCAAGGTTTGCGGATGATATGAGCGGGGAGTTTGAGATGAGCATGATGGGTGAGTTGCAGTTCTTCCTCGGGCTACAAATCAAGCAATCAAAGGAAGGAACATTTGTGCACCAGGCTAAGTACACCAAGGACATTGTGAGGAAGTTCAAGATGGAGGACTCCAAGGCTATGACGACGCCGATGAGTACGACTATAGCTCTTGATGCGGACGAGGAAGGTGAACACGTGGACCAGAAGGAGTACCGGAGCATGACCGGGTCACTCCTCTACTTGACGGCGACGAGGCTGGACATACAGTTCTCGGTGTGTCTGAGCGCTCGTTTTCAAGCGTCTCCGAGGACTTCACATCGGCAAGCGGTGAAGCGAATTTTCAGGTACTTGCGTCACACTCCCGACTTTGGCCTTTGGTACTCCGCATCCTCTTCTTTGGCGCTTCATGGTTTTCCAAACGCGGATTTTGCCGGGTGTCGGTTGGATAGGAAGTCCACTTCTGGGACTTGCCAGTTTTTGGGTTCTTCTTTGGTCTCTTGGTCTTCCCGCAAGCAGTCGAGTGTTGCTCAATCCACGACCGAGGCCGAGTATGTTGCCGCTGCTAGTTGTTGCTCTCAGCTCCTTTGGATCACCTACACCATGAGTGACTTTGGTGAGGAGTATACCCATGTCCCACTTCAATGTGATAGCACCAGTGCCATAAGCATTGCAAAGAACCCAGTGCTCCATTCTAAAACCAAGCACATAGAAGTGAGGTATCATTTTCTGAGAGACAACATAGAGAAAGGGAAGATAGCTTTGATCCATGTACCCACACATGACCAACTAGCCGATATTTTCACCAAACCCCTAGATCAAGCAACTTTCACTCGTTTGCGGGGGGAACTTGGTGTGTGTTTGATTTCTTGAGTTGGGTGTGTGGGAGCTCTCTTTTGCCGGTGGTGTCGAGCCCGTTTTGCCTCCACTCGAGGAGCCGGTGGTTTTGTGAGTTGTGTGTGAGAGCTCCTTTGTAGCTTATGTATAGCTTTTCTTTGTGCATTTCTTGCATTTGGCATGGCATATGTAACATGATGTATAGGCATCCTTGTATCTTAGATTGCATGCATTTTGTATCATATGCATTGGTTAGGAAAAGCTTCTCTCATACACATTGTTCACCATGGAATGAGATATATGTCGTTGTGAGCTTGTTTGGTATGCTATGGTTAGTTTGACTTAGCTCTTGATGATCTTGATGAATAATCCATGGTTGATAGCTATGCTTTTGAAAAATGTCACATGTATGCTCTCTCATGTGTAGATGCCTTTACATGATCTTGACATGTTTTAGTGGCTTGCTATGCTTAATTTGTGGTTGGATAGCTAGTTTATTGATCATATGGGGCCAAAGGCTCATTTGCCATCATGAATGTTTGGCCCTCTTGTTTTATCTTGTGGAGGGGCATAAGTTCCTTTTTGTCGCAAAGACATTTCATGTACCATTTACAAATCTGAAAATGAAATGAAAAATGCTTGGAAATGTGC
This sequence comes from Cenchrus americanus, assembly GCA_947561735.1. Taxonomy (NCBI): domain Eukaryota; kingdom Viridiplantae; phylum Streptophyta; class Magnoliopsida; order Poales; family Poaceae; genus Cenchrus; species Cenchrus americanus. Next base: position 140,531,987 of record OX387242.1, read on the forward strand.
TCCCATGTCATATGTGCTAATTTTAATTTGCTTTGGGTGCTAAACCGTTGCATGATGCCTACCAATGAGAAGTGTCATACATAGAAGTAGGCACATGGCTCGGTGGCTTTGACATGACATGAGGTGCTTGTGGGTGTTTGTGATGGTCTTATGATTAGAATGGCTGTCCTAGCATGAAGTTTGTGTGGTTTTGCCATTTTGATATGCTTTGATCATGTTTAGGACTTTGCTCATGAGAGACAAGTTTTTCGCAAAATTGCCAAAATCCATCTTAGCTTCGTCCAATGGTTGTCAAACTTGGTGATCATGTAGTTGAGATCGATACGAAGCCGTAGAGTACCTAACTTGCTCATTTGGACATGTGTAGCATTCTTTGTGGAATTTTGTCTATTTGAGAAGCTCTAGGTTGAAAGTTTTGCATTTTTGGCTTGATTCATGCATTGCCAACAAGGGGGAAAAGTTTGACCTTGAAATGGCTTGCTGGACGTATTTAGAAGGTTTTCAGGTGGTTTCGAGCCATTTCTGGGCTCTGTTGTGCACCGGTCTGACCGGTCAGTGTCACTGGTCTGACCAGGGTGAGGCTCGGTTCGTTCACATGTTGCACACCGGTCTGACCGGTGGTGTTGACCGGTCTGACCGGTCAGGGCTGAGTTGTTGCAGCTGCCCTGTTTCAAGTGGTGTCTTGCATGCATTCGTCCTGGGGGACGTGCATTGGTTCAGGGGGAGCTTGCTTGTGTACAGGGGGAGCTCTTTGTGGTTTTTCGAGCTTTGATTCGGTGGTTTGCGCTCTTTGCTTGAGCTTTTCTTTGTCTCGGATGTGTCGAGCCGTTGCCCCTGCCTAAGGGGTCCGAGACTTGTCTTCTTCAAGTGATCTTGCTCTTTGCCTTTGTTTGGCTTTCGATCGCTTGTTGGAGTTTCTTTTTGTTCGTTTCTTTTCTTTTTCTTTTCTCTCTTGTTACTTTCGTGTGGGTGTTGTCAATGCATTCATCAAGGGGGAGATTGAGGACCATGGGTGGTTCGAGGACCGGTGGATGGTCGCTTCCTTGTGTGATGAGTGATTGACAACGTTGTGTGGACTGATTCTTGGCTAAGTATTGCAGGTGCAGGTTGCGGCTTGACTGGTGTTGGTGCACGTGAAGAACAAGCGCGAAAGGTCGTCGCCGGTGATGCCTCCAGGTGTGGAGAAGACAAGTAGGCTTCGTTCGAGGGACCCGGTGGCCAGCGGGGTCAAGTGCGGGCCGCATGGTGGCATGAACAGCAAGATGAAGTCGTGGACGGTTTCTTGGTTGAGCCTCAAAACCAAGGTCGAGCCGGGACTACGTGGGAGCCAAGTCATGAGTGGAGATTGGCATAGGCTACACCGAGTTCGCGGGGTTTCCGGTGGTTCACCAGAAAACCACTGGGTTCCTTGGTTGATCCACAAAGCCAAGACCGAAGAACCGAAGACGGTGCTTGCGGCGAGCCGCCGACCGGTCCCGACCGTGACGAGCACCGGACTGACCGGTGTGCGACGACGCAGTCCGGAATCTTCGAAGCGGAGGACATGCGTCGGGATCGCATGGCTTGCGTCGAGGCTACGCAGGGTGCGGTCGCCGGGCATCCGTCCGATGGTGAAGACATCAAGAATTCGAAATCCGCCCTTGAGGGGCTTGTATCCCTAGTTAGTAGAGAAGGGCGTTTTAGACATTCGGTTGCCTCCATATAACCCAAGAGGTGAGAGGATGGCAGCCAACTCTTGGAACCCTAGCTCATTTGTTTTCCTATTTCCCTTCCTATTTTTCCTTAGGTTTTCCATAGGACTAGCAAGAGAGCTTCATGGAGAAATCTTGTTGAGAGGGATGGATGATCGGGCGGCTTGCTAGACCTTGTATGAACCTTTGTTTCATGTATAGATGATTCGGCGTGGTTCCTCATGGTTTGGATGTGTTTTCCCCGGTTGTTCTTGGTGGTGATTTTCGGAGCCCTCTCTTGGTGATTTCTTTGGGTTGTTTTCGGGACCTTTCTCTTGGGGATTTGATGGGGGAAATTTGTGGGAACCCTTCGTGGTTCTTTGGGCTGTGATTCCCCTCCCAAATCCGTGAGTAAAGGTGCTCGATTTTGCGGTTTCTTGAGTTCTTGGGTTGGAAGTGCTCTTAGCGGGATTTCCTTGATTCCTCCTTTTTGGACGAGTTTTTGTGGGATTAAACTTGGCTATGGACTCCTCATGAGGTGTTCCTAATATCCCCAAAGTCTTGTTCAAGCCCGTGGAGTGATTCGGGAGATCGAGGTTTGGATTTGGGGGAGTTGACCCGCGGGTGCTGTTCATCCCGAGCTGCCCAGGCTGCACCGGTCTGACCGGTGCTCTTGACCGGTCTGACCGGTGCGAGCCCTGGTGGGTTTTTGCTCGGGTGAACATCTTGGTGTGTTCGTTGTTGTCCCGTGTAGCTGCTGTTTCGAGTTTGGGTCAGTTTGGTGGTCGATTGGACTGTTTGGTGCCTTGGGGGCTTTCAGGCTGTGATCGGTCTGACCGGTGTGTCTCACCGGTCTGACCGGTGTAGAGCCACTTAGTGAAAGTTGCTCAGTTTCACCAGCAGGGACCGGTCTGACCGGTGGTGCTCACCGGTCTGACCGGTGTGGGTCTGAAGACTCGAGGTTTGGTGTTCCGCTGCGTTCTCGGGTCGGAAGGGTGTGTGTGTTGGTTCCTAGGTCCAGTGGCACTCCAGTGGCTACGTGGGCTTGGCCAACTTGGGTAGTGAGTCGGAGACGTGTGTTGGAAGCCGTGTTCATCTTGTAGGAGTTTCCATCTCCTTCGAGAAGAATTTTTATCGGCTCCCATTCACTCCCCCACTCTCTGGTTCGCCGTATCGGTCCTTCAATCCTACCTCGATCTCGATCCTTACTCCGGAGCTCCGACGTGGTCGTCCATGCAAGGTTCCCACGTCGGCTAGGAAAACCCTAGACAACTAGCACGAACCTCATCTCCGAGATGGTGTCCCTCAAGCTTCTCTGCTCCTCGGCGGCGGATGACGAATTGAATAATCTGTGGCTCTCGGTCAGGGGGCTATAAATAGCCCGAGATGCAACTAGGTCAAAGGGGAGGCCGACTGGGCCCCAAAACAGGTTGGGCCGGCCGGCCTGGGCCGACCGGCCTGGGCCCATCTCGGCCCAGTCCGTGGCCTCCTTCGCCCGGTGTTGGTTCCCGCGTCTTCTAGATCCTCTCCCCTTTTGCATGTGGGCCTTTGTCGTCGGTTTCTCTCCGAATTGGACGAAGCTCCTTGTCTTGCAAGATTCAGCAGTTTTCTGGCTAGGTCCTCGGAGTTTGTCATCTTCTCGGGCTTGGTCCTTGGGCTCTTGGAGTCATGTTCACTTCATTGCTTGACTTGTACCGGGCTTCAAGGTCTTGTCATGAGGTGCTTAATGAACTTATCCCAGAAGTCTTGCTTTCAACGTTAAAACCCTGCGTAAACACTTAACTCCAAAACCGACATGCACAAGTGAACTTGTTATACCACGGGGGTTAGTACCAATGGATAAGATATAAAGGTCATGCCAACACCGAAGGTAAACTCATGGCTAGGTTGACGGATTTTCACCGTCAACAGCTCCCCCATGCTTAAACCTTGCTCATCCTCGAGTAAGCCTTCGATGGATATCATCGTTGCCCTTCATTGTTTAAACCTTGCACTTGATCATACATGAGAAAACATAATGCTCTCAATAGTTTAGTTCGTTAAAGTTCCATAATGTACTAGGCTTCATCCCTACAGAGGGTAGATATTTAATTTAGCTTATCCCACAAGTATTAACATGCTTCCAAAATTCAAATGGATCTCAGAAATTTTGAAATAAAGAACAAGATGAAAAAGAGCTAAACCAAGTTCACAAATTTAAACCATCTTGCATCTTGCTCATGAACTCTCATCTCATCTTGTCTCTCAAGCCTATTTGTTGTACTCCTTTCCCTCTCATAACACATATATATGTGGTAGGCTTTATATGGAGCTTTTTGGGAAAGTTTAGTCCTACCAAGATATTATAAATGAGATGTTGTCAAAACAAGACAAGCTTCTCATGGTCTTACCGAGACTCGTTAAAAAGGTCATTGGAAAATAATGTTAAATCAAGGAGGGGAAAGAGAAAAATACACACGCTTGAGATAGGTGGACATGTGCAAATGGCAAAGAGTGATCCCGAGGCACAAAAGAAGTCCTCGTTATCGGGTTGCACATGGTTGGAAAATGAGTATGGATCTTTTAATCTTGAACCCTTGAAATTCCTAATGCACTTTAGAGAACTGAGGGGTTCATTTTATTTTATTTTTATATCATACATACTCAAAATTTTTTCTTTCCTCCTGTTTTTCTCATACTCATATTTTTGTTCTTTCTTTATTTTTCTCATTTTTTCCTTTTTCTTTCTCATGAAAAATTTTTATTTGCTCCCCTTGAAGTCTAAATTTGCATTGTACCTACCTCCTCCCCCATGCTTAGACGTTTGCTGGCCCTCGGGCAAAGAGGTGATAGAGATAAGGTAGGTACCGGAAATACTTTTCCTTTGGAGAGATAGATGAAATCTTCAATAATGACACCATCTTGAGATCTTCCTTGAATTGATTATCCATACTCAACGATAGGTTGTGGCCAAGGAGGTAAACACAAAAGATGATATTTGGTTTTAAGGATGGATATCCGGCGAGGTCTGTGGGATCTCCGATGTGGGGATACACAATGCACGGATAAGAGGCTAGCAATAAGATACATACGCAAAAACGGAATGACCAGCTTCTTAGTCTCGGGCGAGAGAAATCAAGGCCTGAAATAACTCACCCAAAAATAAATCTTGTATACTAAGTTTTTGCACTGAAATATATATGGCTCTGGATAGGTAGAGCAACACGCAAGTGGTATTTATGACAAGGTTAGCATTACTTTTAAGAACAAAAATAAGTCATCTTTAATCCATCTAAAACTTGAGAGCACATAAAACACTATGGGTCTTTACTTTTATCATAACCTCCACTACAGATTAAGCTAGCATTTAATAAATTCAGATTTGTATTTTAAGAGAGCATTAGCTTAATCATGCATAAAATAATTGCAAAGATAAACAAAGTGGCAATTATAATCATATATCATCATGGCACAAACTTTGTAACTTTACCAAAGGTAAAAACTAGGTGGTGACATTATTCATGATGAAAATAAAAACTAACACACATGCTGAAAATTGAAGTAAAAACTAAAAATTAAAGTAAAAGCTAAAAATACTACGCATACATAGGCGCAAACAAGATGAAAATTAAAGAAAGGGGGTAAAGGAAAGATAACTAAAGCTCCTCCTCTCTCTAATCTTCCGCCGGTGCTTGATATTAATTGTCTTGGTTGTTGTACCCTTTCAAAATAGGAATGCACTACTCTTCCTATGAATTGTCTGACGGTGCTAGGTGAAGGTGTCAAAGCTCATAAGCGATGTTTGCATTTCCTTCACCCATTTGGTTTGCATTGGTTTGGATGGCTGCAATAATTTGCATTTTTCTTGCGGCGTATCCTCCAATGATGGCCATATTTTGTTGTGGTTGAGGAAGGTGTGCATATGCCTCCTCAAAGTCTACGTTGGGCACCGCAAAATTTGGTGGGGATATGGCTGCACCACTCCCACATGCTTGCATTGGTACACCACCGTAGTAACTTGGTGGCGCCGGAATTCCTCTAGATTGTGGCACATAATTTTGTTGTGCACCTCCTTCTTGGGCCATAGAAGATCCTTCTCCTATAATCCTTCTCTTTTATTTTTCTTCGCCGGCACAAGAAGTCCTTCCTCTAACCAATCTTCTTTCCCCTCAAGAAAAGTCTTAATCTTCCATCCGGTAGGGGTAGATTTACTTTGGCCACTTTGAAGCCTCCTCTCTCATCTTCACTTATATATTTGCTTTTATTCAAATCGTAGGGAAGTCCTGGGTAGGAGATGCTTCGGGTTCCTTGTAATACCCGGTCTCAAATAGATAGCCAACATGGAGAGGTAACACCCCGAGCCAATATCTCTCAAACTCGATGTTGCTTAACACCACCGGTTCATCATAGGTGAGTGGGGTCGATTGGCTACCTGGCAATCAAAGCCGAGTAATGCCAACTCAACTCAACATGGAGAGGTTCAGGGGGAGCTTGCATGTGTGCAGGGGGAGCTCTTTGTGGTCTTTCGACTTTTGTTTTGGTGGTTTGCGCTCTTTGCTTGAGCTTTGATTTTGTCTCGGATGTGTCGAGCCGTTGCCCTTGCCTAAGGGGTCCGAGACTTGTCTTCTTCAAGTGATCTTGCTCTTTGCCTTTGTTTGTCTTTCGATCGCTTGTTGGAGTTTCTTTTTGTTCGTTTCTTTTCTTTCTCTTTTCTCTCTTGTTACTTTCGTGTGGGTGTTGTCAATGCACTCATCAAGGGGGAGATTGAGGACCATGTGTGGTTCAAGGACCGGTGGATGGTCGCTTCCTTGTGTGATGAGTGATTGACAACGTTGTGTGGACTGATTCCTGGCTATGTATTGCAGGTGCTGGTTGCGGCTTGACTTGTGTTGGTGCAGGTGAAGAACAAGCGCGAAAGGTCGTTGCCGGTGAGGCCTCCAGGTGTGGAGAAGACAAGTAGGCTTCGTTCGAGGGACCCGATGGCCAGCGGCGTCAAGTGCGGGCCGCATGGTGGCATGAACAGCAAGATGAAGTCGAGGACGGTTTCTTGGTTGAGCCTCAAAACCAAGATCAAGCCGGGACTACGTGGGAGCCGAGTCATGAGTGGAGATTGGCGGAGGCTACACCGAGTTCGCGGGGTTTCCGATGGTTCACCAGAAAACCACTAGGTTCCTTGGTTGATCCACAAAGCCAAGACCGAAGAACCGAAGACAGAGCTGCAGCAATGCCAGACCGGTCTAACCGGTGGGTCTGACCGGTCTGACCGGTAGGGAGCACCAGTTTGACCGTTGTGCGACGACGCAGTCCGGAGACTTCGAAGTGGAGGACACGCGTCGGGATCGCATGGCTTGCGTCGAGGCTACGCAGGGTGCGGTCGCCGGGCATCCGTCCAATGGTGAAGACATGAAGACTTCCAAATCCGCCCTAGTGGGGCTTGTATACCTTGTTATTAGGAAAGGGCATTTTAGACATTCGGTTGCCTCCATATAACCCAAGAGGTGAGTGGATGGCAGAAAACTCTTGTAACCCTAGTTCATTTGCTTTCCTATTTTCCCTTCCTATTTTCCTTTGGATTTCCATAGGACTAGCTTTAGAGCTTCATGGTGAGATCTTGTGAGAGGGTTGGATGATCGGGCGGCAAGCTAGACCTTGTATGAACCTTTGTTGCATTTATAGATGATTCGGCGTGGTTCCTCAAGGTTTGGATGTGTTGTTCCTAGTTGTTCTTGGTGGTGATTTTCGGAGCCCTCTCTTTGTGATTTCTTTAGGTTGTTTTCGAGACCTTTGTCTTGGGGATTTGATGGGGGTAATTTGTGGGAACCCTTCGTGGTTCTTTGGGCTGTGATTCCCCTCCCAAATCCGGGAGTAAAGGGGCTCGGTTTTGGGGTTTTCCGAGTTCTAGGGTTTGTGGTGTTCTTGGCGGGATTTCTTCTATTCCTCTTTTTTGGACAAGTTTTGGTGGGATTAAACTTGGCTATGGACTCCTCATGAGGTGTTCCTAATATCCCCAAAGTCTTGTTCAAGTCCGTGGAGCGATTCGGGAGATTGAGGCTTGGATTTGGGGGAGTTGACCCGCGGGTGCTGTTCATCCCGAGCTGCCCAGGCTACACCGGTCTGACCGGTGCTCTTGACCGGTCTGACCGGTGCAACCCTCGGTGGGTTTTTGCTTGGGTGAACGTCTGGGTGTGTTCGCTGTTGTCCTGTGTTGCTGCTGTTTCGAGTTTGGGTCAGTTTGGTGATCGGTTGGCCTGTTTGGTGCTTTGGGGGCTTTCAGGCTGTGACCGGTCTAACCGGTGTGTCTCACCGGTCTGACCGGTGTGAAGCCACTTAGTGAAAGTTGCCCAGTTTCACCAGCAGGGACCGGCCTGACCGGTGGTGCTCACCAGTCTGACCGGTGTTCGTCAGTGGACTCGAGGTTTGGTGTTCCGCTGCGTTCTCGGGTCGGAAGGGTGTGTGTTGGTTCCTAGGTCCAGTGGCACTCTAGTGGCTACGTGGGCCTTGCCAATTTGGGTAGTGAGTCGGAGACGTGTGTTGGAAGCCGTGTTCATCTTGTAGGAGTTTCCATCTCCTTCGAGAAGAATTTTTATCGGCTCCCATTCACTCCCCCCTCTCTGGTTCGCCATATCGGTCCTTCAAGTGGTATCAGAGCCGGTTCGGGTCTTTATTGACTCTAACCAGTCTAAGATCCAAGGATGGCGTACCAGGAACGGGGTTCGGGTCCTCCACACTTCGATGGCAAGAACTACCAGATGTGGAGTAAGCGGATGGGTGCGTTCCTCCGTGGAAAGGGTCAGATCCTTTGGGATGTCATGGTGGACACAAGCTATGTCCAGCCGATGGACTTCCTCACTCCAGGATCGAGGGACAGATTCGACACCAACAATAAGGCGGTCGACTACTTGTTTCGTACTTTGTGTCAGCCTGAGTTCGATCGGGTGCACACTGATGAGGACATGACACCCATGCATACGACCATGATTGGTGCATGGAATGGAGTAGAAGAAGTCCAACAAGGGTTTCCAAGTGAACAAGGAGGTCCAAGGTTGATCCGGTTTGAGTCCCCGAGGTGGAGGCCAAAGGCAATTCAAGTTCGAGTCCAGTTCGGAGTCCAGGAGTAGTGCGCAATAGAACGGACGCCCAGGTCGCATACAGAGTCGGTTTTAGACGTTCTATATATGGTTGGAAGCAAAATTTCATAAAGCTTCCAATGGCACCGGTCTTGTGCCAAAATTCGTTCCGAGTCAACGGGAATCGTCGCAACAAGTTGAAGTCCAGAATCTGCCAAAGTGCTGCGCTGACAGTTTGGTTGGGCCTTAGGCCCAAGTTGGGGGCGCCCCACCCCTGGTCGCCCCCAACCCTAGGACACCCTGTCTCTTATATTTTCAGTAGCCGCCACCTTAGAAACTTGATTTTGATTTATTTGTTAGCCTTAGCTACAACCGAACAGCCGCCATCGTGCCGCCGTCGTGTAATTCAGACTCCACCTTCGAGTGATATTAAGATTGCTCGCCTCAAATTCTTATTCGTTCTTCGATTGCGTACAGGAATTGATTTTCGTGATCAGGCTGATCTTGCACCGGCAAGGTTGGTAACCATCGGGGGTTGGTTCAGCGATTGCATTGGCACTTCGAGTCTCGCTCGTCGTAGTCGGATCGTGAGGGTCAACAACCACCAAATCGGATTTATCTCCACTCACCGAAAGATCGGGCACTCCCCCTCTATCAAGTGGTATCAGCTTTCCAGGTTGATCGGTGAGTTTTATCGTGTGTTATCCTTTAGTTTGAGCGTTGTTCATCATCCTGTCGTCCACCAGAAAAGCCAAAAAAAATCAGATTAGAACCTTGTCCCCGCAACCGTTTAGCCCTGCACCTTCATTCGATAAGTGTTGGGGTTGAATTGGTGGGCTGACCCTGTTTTAATCGCTGTTGATCCGGTGTTTTTTTTCTCCAACCCTTGGAACACTAGCCGACGCCTTTCGGTTTCTCCTGCTTCCACCGTTTGCTGGTCGAAAAAAACAAAGAAAACAGTCGCCGCATCGCGTGAGTTGCGACCGGCACCGACACCGACTCGGCTACGCGTCCTGCGATCGCCGCACGCGTCCCGTTCTGGTACGACCGTGACCGGCCCAGACAAAAGGCCGCTCCAGCCACACCTCGTCGCGCCAAAAGCCAGCACGCCTGCAATATCCACCGGTTGGTTGCAGGTCGCCCCTGTGTGCGTGGTAAGAGCAGATAAGAATTTGATAACAGCACTAGTGTGAGCACCTTGTGAGCCGTTCCACCACATTTTCTTTTGTTTTGTGTTTGCGCTAACCATGGCAGGAGATGTTGACAAGATGGATGCGAACGAGCGATTCAATCAGATCATCCTCGCGGAGACGGCCATCAAGACCACTCTCGACACTGTCGTGGCACGCCTCGATGCATTGACGACAACGATCACCGAGTTGCAGAAGGATAGAGATCACCGCCGCGGGGTACGTCACCCCATATGATTCCTTTGCTTCGATTAAATTTAACATTCCATTTTATAATGGCAAATATGATCCTGCTGCATATCTTGATTGAGAGTTAGAGGTAGACCAACAATTTTTATGCCATGAGATTCCTGCTAATTCTCAAGTTACAGCTATTCTTAGTGCATTTACTGATTTTGCTTTGATGTGGTGGCGTGAATATAAACAGAAACATTCCACTAATACTCCCACCACTTGGTCTCAATTAAAAGTTGCTATGCGACATCAATTTGTGCCTTCATATTATAAGTGGAAAACAAAGCGAATTGTGCAGGAACAGTCCATTGTTGTATCCCTTGCCACACCTAACCTTTTGCAGGATTCCTATCCAAAGCACGAGGTTAAGGACGACTTGGTGGCACCTGAGGAGGACACATCCTCTTATGCAATTTCAGAACCATCACTTCCCAATGACCCTCCTACGCCTACTACAAACACAGGTACTGCTCATGATGCTACACTCGTGGATGGTGAGAATTGTCTTAATGTCCTAAATTTTTACACAAATCATGATATCATAGAGCAATTGTCAGTGGAACCATCTCTTGATGAATCTTTGTCACATGCTGTTTTGCTTGATGTTCCTTGTGATAAAGATGATTTGGTTGATAATGCTTCAGTTTTACATGCTTTGGAACCAAATACTATTGCTGAAACTAAGCATGTTATGCATATTGTTAGTGCTAATGATGAGCAGAAATTATTGTGTTCTTTACATACTTTGGGTTACATTGAATTTGATGTTTTGTGTAATCTTAGATTGTTTGGAAGAGAAACTTTCTAAATATGCTGATTTGCCATGTTTTTCTAAACACACATATCATGCTATTGGCAAATATAACGACAAAGGAGAATATATGATACATCGAGTGTACATTTGTGGAAATTTGAATTATCCTTTTGTTGTGCTCAATTTTGATCCAATAGAGGGCAGCCACACTACACATATTCATTCACCTTTCTCTAGTTCAGTTTCTGTGAAACAAGTTTACTTCCAAGAAGGGGACATTGCTGGTTGCTACATGTGCCTACTTTGTCTTTTGTTGGTACTAATCTTTTGCAGGGTAGTGTTGCCAAATATTATGTGTCATCCGATCAAGATGCTTACATGCTCGCTAAATTTTATATGCAAGATGACATATTCACCAATTGGAGACATGGTGACATTCCTCCTCACAATAATTTTGATTTCTTTGGTTTTCGAAACCCCGTTCGCTCTTGTGTTGTGCAGGATCGGTTCCAAGTACAATCGACGCCGAGGACGACTTTTCATCAAGAAGGGGAGAATGATGAGGACATGACACCCATGCATACGACCATGATTGGTGCATGGAATGGAGTAGAAGAAGTCCAACAAGGGTTTCCAAGTGAACAAGGAGGTCCAAGGTTGATCCGGTTCGAGTCCCCGAGGTGGAGGCCAAAAGCAATTCAAGTTCGAGTCCAGTTCGGAGTCCAGGAGCAGTGCGCAACAAAACGGACGCCCAGCTCGCATACAGAGTCGGTTTTGGACGTTCTATATATGGTTGGAAGCAGAATTTCATAAAGCTTCCAATGGCACCGGTCCTGCGCCAAAATTCGTTCCGAGTCAACAGGAATCGTCGAAACAAGTTGACGTCCAGAATCTGCCAAAGTGCTGCGCTGACAGTTTGGTTGGGCCATAGGCCCAAGTTGGGGGCGCCCCACCCCTGGTCGCCCCCAACCCTAGGACGCCCTGTCTCTTATATTTTCAGTAGCCGCCGCCTTAGAAACTTGAGTTTGATTTATTTGTTAGCCTTAGCTACAACCGAACAGCCGCCATCGTGCCGCCGTCATGTAATTCAGACTCCACCTTCGAGTGACATTAAGATTGCTCGCCTCAAATTCTTATTCGTTCTTCGATTGCGTACAGGAATGGATCTTCGTGATCAGGCTGATCTTGCACAGGTAAGGTTGGTAGCCATCGGGGGTTCGTTCAGCGATTGCATTGGCGCTTCGAGTCTCGCTCGTCGTAGTCGGATCGTGAGGGTCAACAACCACCAAATCAGATTTATCTCCACTCACCGAAAGATCGGGCACTCCCCCTCTATCACACACCGAGCACTTGGCTTGTAGAATTTGGACGGTGCTGAAAGAGACTCATGTTGGGAATGCCCAGGTTCAGGCACGAATGTATGCAACCTACCGGAGAGAGTACGAGAACTTCACTCATCTCCCCGGTGAGTCCATCGATGGCTTGTTTCAGAGGTTCACGGTGGTTGTGAACAACATGAGGGCCAATGTGGACGTGCTCCCGTACGATGATCATGATAGAGCTGTCAAGCTTTTACACTCTTTGGATCGTACAATATGGGGCGGAAAGTTCGAGGCCATTGTGGAGTTGGAGAAGTATGACACTGACGGTGAACGAGCTGTTCTCGAAGCTCAAGTCGGCTGATCGAGGTGGATAGGGGCATGACTGCCAAGCTTGAGGGTCTGACTGATTCCCATAGTCTTGCACTCGTTGGTGGTTCGAAAGGAAAGGCTAACACTAACCCATCCACCAGGATGTTCTCTTTTTCTTCTTTGATGTCTATGCCAGATGAGGAGCTCGATGTGCTTGGAGAGGATGAGCTGGCGCTCCTGACGAGGCGGTTCGAGAGGCTGCACGAGAACCGAGTGAACATGAGGAGGAACACGAGGACATGCTTCCAGTGCGGCAAGCCAGGACACTTCGTCGCCGACTGCCCGGAGAAGGTCGAGAACAAGGACGGCAACAAGCACAAGCCGAGGAATGATGGCAAGTACCGGTCGAGGCGCGACCACAAGAGCAAGCATAAGAACAACTACAAGGACGAGCGACGAGCGAGGAAGAAGGAGAGCCGAGGCATGGCCCGAGCGATGGTTGGAGCGAGCGACGTCGACTCCAGTTCCGCGTACTCCACCTCGAGCTTGAGCAGCAGTGAAGACGAAGGTGATCGTCGCAAGAGCAAGAAGTCGTCCAAGAACCTGAGCGGGCTGAGCTGCTTCGCGAGAGACGGCTTCTGCACCATGGCGCTGAGCTCCGGCAGCAAGAAGAGCACACAGAGCAACTCGGACTCTGATTCCGACAACGAGGTGCGTGATGAACTTCCCTTCTTGCGCCAGGAGAATGAGAGTCTTGGCTCTTTGCTTGATAACCGTGATGACATGCTTAGAGAGGCCAAGAAAATGAGAAAAGAGCTTAGGGCTTCACTCGAGGATTCTAGGCCCTGTTGTTTCGGATGAGGTTGATTGTGCTGATTGCTCCATCTTTCTTGATGATCTTGCTTTGTTTAAGGAGAAGCATGCCTCCAAGTGTGAGGAACTAAATGTGCTTAGGGTTGAAGTGGCTGAGCTTATGTCTAGACCTTCTTTGCTAGGTGCTTGCACTTCTTGCCCTGTTTTGCATGCTAAGATTGATGAGATGCATGCTTACACTAGTTCTCTTGAGGCTAAGCTGAAAGAACCCATGCCTACATCATGCTCTACCTGTGAAATGCATGCTTTGAAAAATTTGGAACTTGCACATTATGTTGATCGTTTGCAGGATGAGAATGATGAGCTGAGGAAGTTGATGGGTTGGTTGTCTAGTCATGAGCCTCAGTTGAGGATGACGATTGAGGCATTTAAGAGGCAGGATGGTGAGGGACTTGGGGCAAATAAGGTTGGTGAGGGAAGTGGAGAGAATATCCCAGTGCCACCAAAAACCCACCACAAAAATGATTTCCCCCCCAAAACCTAACCACCTTTGGAACCGACTAGACACAACCCCACCTCCACCCATGTTTCCTACACCCACAAATGATCTACAAAAGCCTATCAAGTTTGTGAGCACTTCGGGGAAAGTGTTCTTTGGGAAAGAAAGTGAGAAGGCTAGTGAAGGGGAATTGGTGGAGGAGTTGAGTGGAGAGAAACCAAGTGAGCAGCCACAGCCCAAGCCTAAGCCTAAGCTTGTGAGGTTCCATTGTGGCTATCGTGGGAGAGATGGCCATAAGGATGAGTTTTGCTTCAAGAGGAAGCGAGAGGAGAGAATGGCAAAGGAGTGGGCTAACAAGGACAAGTACCACCCTTCCGATGGTGTACTTGAGCGTCGTGTGCAGTGCCCAGGGCTAAGGCGAGTGTGAGGACAGTTCGGGCTTGGGGAGAGCGGAAGGCTGTTGGAGGTGTTGTTGCCCAGGCTACACCGGTCAAACTGGTGTGGTGCACTGGTCAGACTAGTGCAGGCCTGGACAAGAAGCAGTTCGGGTTTCGGGCTCGTACAGGTGCGAGGGTTGTTTCTGGAGGTCGTGGTTCTGGTGGTTGGGCTGGAGAGTTTGCAGGTGGTCAGGTTGCTAGGCATTCTCTCCCTCGAGTTCACTACGGGGATGGGAGGAGTCGTAGCTTTGAAAAGGAGAGGAGGGACGTTCCACGGGCTTTCTTTCGTGGTTTTGGTCCTCCTCCAGGCAGAGAGGGGTGGTTCCCTCAGGGTGTTTACCGTGGTGGTGTTCGTGGAGGTAGCTTTGGTAGGAGAGATGCTTTGGTTTGTGCTAACCCCACTTTCGAGCAAATGGCTCGGCACTGGTTTTACTCTTTTGGTACTAACCCCAGTGCTGAGTCGTTTGTTCGCTCACGTGCTTGATTTTTAATTTCAGGTGGGAGACTTGAAGAACATTTTGTTGATTGAATCCGGTTGCTCGAGGCATATGACAGGAGACATGGGGTGGTTCTCATGTCTCGTCCCGGTGGTGACAAGGTGAGATCAAGGTGAGTGACAAGATCACTCTCAGGCGTGTTTCTCTTGTTCAATCGCTGGGGTACAATCTGCTTTCTGTGTCCCAGTTGTTGGATGAGGGCATTGAGGTGTTGTTTCGGCCCGGTGGTTCCCGGATTTTGGACTCTCGAGGGGACCTTGTCTGTATGGTTGTTCCCGAGGGTCAGGTGTTTCGTGCTGATTTCTCTCAGTCTTCGGGTGCGGAGCGTTGTTTCTTGGCTGGTTATTCGAGTGAGTTGTGGAAGTGGCATAAGAAGTTTGGTCACTCGAGCTTTGACCTTTTGTCTCGCTTGAGTAAACTCAATTTGGTCCGAGGATTGCCACGGTTGAGGCTTGAGAAAGAGTTGGTTTGTGCGCCGTGTAGGCATGCCAAGATGGTAGCCTCTTCTCACCCGCCTCTCACTGATGTGATGACTGAGCATCCATGCGAGCTGCTCCATATGGACCTTGTTGGCCCAGCTCGTGTGCGATCTGCGGGTGGAAAGTGGTATGTCCTTGTTGTGGTGGACGACTATTCTCGGTATGCATGTGTGTTCATTCTCGAGAATAAGGGGGAGACGTTTGGTTTTGTTCGAGATCTAGTCTTGAGGTTGAGGAACGAGAGGCACGGAGATGCCATAGGAGCTATCCGTAGTGATAATGGCTCAGAATTCAGAAACTCTCGTTTTGAAACCTTTTGCCAGGACTTGGGTCTTGAACACCAGTTTTCAAGTCCGTATACGCCTCCCCAGAATGGCGTGGTGGAATGGAAGAACAGGACCTTGTGCAAGATGTCTCGGACGATGCTTGATGAGCATAGGACTCCGAGGAGGTATTGGGCTGATCTACCTCAGAGTGCACAAGAAGAAAACATGCTATGAGTTGATGCATGGTCGCACACCCAAGGTGAGTCACTTCCATGTCTTTGGTTGCAAGTGTTTCAGTCTGAAGAAAGGCAGGAAGTTGGATAAGTTTGAGGCTAGGTCTGTCGATGGTATTTTCTTTGGTTATGCATCTCATTCTGGAGCATATCGTGTGCTCAATCTTGAAACTAACCAAATCGTGGAGACTTGCGAGGTAACCTTCGACGAGACAGAGCCACGTAGTCAGCTTGTCTTTGAGTGTGCAGGTGATGATGAGCTTGGCGAGGAGATCTTTCAGGAGGAGGAGCATGAACATGGAGAAGATGAAGATGGCGGTGCGGTGCCCCCAGCTGAACATGTACCCACTACTTCGACTACGGTGATCGAAGGACCCTCTACTACACCTACGGTGACAAATCAAGAACGAAGAGAAGCTGATGTTGAGGGGGAGGTAGCATCGAGGCGAGAACCTCCCCGGCAAGTACAAGTGGATCACCGAGCTTCGAGGATCATCGGCGACATGAATGAATGCACTACACGGTCGAGGGTTCGGAACAACTCTCATTTTGCTCATGCTGCATTTGTTGCTACTTTTGAGCCCAAAGACATTAGACACGCACTATCTGATCACAATTGGGTTAATTCGATGCATGAGGAGTTGGAGAACTTTGAGAGGAATCAGGTTTGGGAGTTGGTTGACCCTCCCCCAGGGTGTAAGCCGATTGGTACAAAGTGGGTGTGGAAGAACAAGGAGGGAGATCGAGAAAGGTGAGGTTGTGAGGAACAAGTCAAGGCTTATTGCTCCAGGGTTCAGTCAGAAGGAGGGGATTGACTACGAGGAGACCTTTGCTCCCGTAGCCCGTTTGGAGGCGATTAGGATCCTTCTAGCCTTTTCCGTGGCTAAAGGGTTCAAGTTGCACCAAATGGATGTGAAGAGTGCTTTTCTGAATGGTGTGTTGGAGGAAGAAGTGTATGTGAGGCAACCTCCGGGGTTTGAGAGTGAGAAGTACCCCCACCGGGTGTACAAGTTGAGGAAGGCGCTGTATGGGTTGAAGCAGGCGCCTAGAGCTTGGTATGGTAGGTTGAGAGGGTTCTTGTTTAAGAAAGGTTTTGAGATGGGGAAGGTCGATCAGACCTTGTTTTTGCTGAGGCAGGGCAGAGATATCCTGATTGTGCAGGTGTACGTGGATGATATTGTCTTTGGTGGCTCGTCTAACTCTCTTGTTGCAAGGTTTGCAGATGATATGAGCAGGGAATTTGAGATGAGCATGATGGGTGAGTTGCAGTTCTTCCTCGGGCAACAAATCAAGCAATCAAAGGAAGGAACATTTGTGCACCAGGCTAAGTACACCAAGGACATTGTGCAGAAGTTTAAGATGGAGAACTCTGTCGGTGTTTTAGACCGGCAACCTACTAAGGGGAGTACCCGAAGTAGATGAATGTGGCCTCGCCGAGATCGGTAACTCGAAGGAAGAGACACGTGGCACACAATTTAGACAGGTTCGGGCCGCGAGGTGCGGTAATACCCTACGTCCTATATGCTGCGTAGCTCTGGATTGATTGGGTACGATTACAAGATGGTGCAATTGTATGCCGTGAGATGAGATAATCAGAGACGGGTCCCTGCCTTGCCTTATATAGCCCGGGAGGTAGGGTTACAAGTCGGAGTAGGGAGAGAGTACTAGTCGAGTACGTCTAGGAGTCTTCCATACAGCGCGGGACATGTACAGCTTCCTAACCGAGTACTTCTCCTTTGTAGCCCTTGTGCTTCACGCCATCAGGTGCCGTGAAGCGCAAGCCGAGTAGTCCCAGGGGCCCACCGAGTAGTCGGTCCTGGTACCCACTGAGGTAGTGGGCCCAGGGAGGTCCATACGACAAGCCTCTGAGTACTTTGTAGTCGAGAAGGATAGCTTCAAGTAGTCTTGATGGCCTTAACGAGTAGTCCTCAAGCGTCCCCGAGTACTACAAGTCAAAAGTCCTCAAGAGTAGTCGAAGCATCCCGAGGCTCAAATGTACTCCAGCTGATGTTTGAGCAATCTTGAAGTCTTCTCGAGTAGTCCCAAGCGTCCTCGAGCGCTGCCCTTGAAGGTCTTCAACAATGCCCGTGTTGTCTTGAAGCCGAAGCTGATATGGAAGTGCGATTGCAAAACCGCACTCCATATGGAGTAGCCCCCGAGCCTTAGGTTGAGTTGTAGACTCTGGCTGAGGGTCCATCTGAAGTTTTGGCAAGAATATCCCGAAAAATCCGGAGAAAAAACTGAAGGACACGTGGCACGGAGCCCCCGAGCCTTGAGTCGAGTACTTCCTCTCGAATTGAAGGGTCATCTTGTAGAATGTGTCCTGAGACGCTCCTGAGTCTTGTCGCTTCCCAGGTAATCGAGTAGAAGTAGCCGAGCCCCCGAGGTAAAAAGGCGCGTCGACTAGTTGAAGTTGAAGAGTCACGCGCGGCCGATGAGTCAGCCGAGCGCGAACTTATCCATCCGGCCGTTGGAAGGCTGCGTTGACTTATAAGTAGAAGCCAGATCCCTTAGGGTTTTTCACCCTACACAGCTGTAGCCATTCAAACACATCTTGGCCAGAAAATCACCACCAGTGCGCGCCGCCTCCGCTGAGAGAAGTGTAGATCCGAGCGCGCCGCTAGAGAGAGCCACCGCGGTAGCCCCCGAGCGAATGCGCGTGAAGACCCCGTGCACTTGGAGGATGAAGCCATCTCCATCCAAGACCACGAAGGCCACCGGCGGGAAGAAGAGGAGTCGCGACGAAGCCGCCGGATCTGCAGCAGGGGCAGCGCCGCCGATGTCTCCACCGCGGCCAGATCCGAATCGCGAATGGAAGAAGTCGAAAGCGAAGACCGAAGACCTGCTAGCCCTCCTCAACAGTGGATTCATCCGGGAGAAGGAGGTGGACATGTGGAGGGCCGCCGCCGGGGATCCGTACCCGATGGAGAAAAATGAAGACGAGATCCCGATGTTCGCGCGATTCGCGGAGCGCGGGCTCTCGCTCCCGGTGAGCAACTTCTTCAAGGGGCTCATGGGGTACTACGGCATCGAGTACCTCAACCTCAACCCCAACGGTATTTTCCACACCACCGTCTTCGTACATTTCTGCAAAGCTTTTCTGGGGATCAAGCCCCATTGGATCTTGTTCCGGAAGTTCTTCCGGGTGAAGCCGCAACCAAGCGCCAGCAACCCGCGGGTAGTCGGAGGTGCGGGAATCCAGATGCGGGAGGACACCGCCGAGCAGTACCTCTCGTACAAGCTCATCGACTCCAACCAAGACTGGAAGGCCAAGTGGTTCTACATCACGAACCACCATCCCGGGTTGCCGAAGCTGAGCGGGAAGCAGCCCAAGCATCGCCCGTGGTGGAACACAGAACCGACGATGCAGGAGGGGATCCAGCTCCCGGAGTTGTTGGCGCGGATCAAGGCGCTAAGGGAAACCGGGCTGAGGGCCGAGCACGTGGCCTTCAGCTTCATGAAGCGCAGGGTGCAGCCACTGATGGCTCGCGACACCCTGGGATTCGAGTGCACCGGCGATGACGACACGTCGCGGATGCCTAGAGACGAAGTCGACGACGACGACATTGTCGATAGGCTGGCGTGGATCTTCAAGGACATGCCGCCGCACACGGCGTGCCCCATCCCGGAGTACTCCGCCGTGCGCCCGCCAAAGGAGGTAAGTAGCCGTACCCCGTGTCGAGTACCCATTCCGTGTGAGCAGTCGCGCTGATGAGCTGTGGCTTGCAGGACGACTTGAAGAAGTTTGTCTCCGAGCCGCCGCCGCCCCCTCAGGAAGTCGAGATCCCAGAAGAGGGGAAGACCAAGGACAAGGAGCGGTGGGAGGTCGGCGAAGGAGACGACACCGTTGTCGTGGAGGACACGTCCGACGAGGACAACGACGAGGAGATGCTGCAGGACCGCTTCCAGCTGCGGTCGAGGTTCAGCCGTCCTGGCCTACCTCACGTACCCCTCGTGTAGGATCCACCGGCTAGCCTAGAGGCTAGTCTGGCCGCGCCGCCACGGAAGCCGCGCAATGCGTCCCGCAAGCGCGTGTCGAAGAAGTTGAAAGTCACCGAGACCACGTCCCCATAGGTAAGCCGTCTTGAGTAGTGTAGTCGAGTACACGTGTCTCGAGTTAATGTGTTGACGACTGAGCTTCCTTGCTTGTAGGAGGTGCCGCCTACAGAGCCCGTTGAGCAGGGTGACGAAGGCGAGTGGGACACGGTGGGGGAGGCCACTAGGAGTCGTAGCCCAGCCCCCACTGTTGAAGAACTCCTGGCGCAAATGGAGCGCCAGCCCTCTGCTCGTCAAGAGAGCACGAAGCCCGCAGCTGCTGCTGCGGAAGAAGTAGTGGCCGCAGAAGCGCAGGAGAGTGCTGCACCGGCTGCTGGTACTTCAGAAGGGGCAGCGGCCGCAGAGGCGCAAGAGGAGGCGCCCGCCGAGACTGGACTGGTGGACATCGCCAGCATCCTCGGCGCCCCGACCGTGACGGTGGTCCGGTCAAGCTTGTAAGTGTTGGATCTTCCCGAGTAGTACTTGACGTGGTAGTCTTGCTTGACTAACAATCGACTTGTGTACTCTGCAGGAAGTCGACGGATCTGTCCTGGGAGGGGGATGAACCCTCTGCAGCGGTGGCGGAAGAAGAAGCCGTGCCGCCCGCCGAGGAGTCCACTCATGCCCCTCAAGGCGGAGCCCGAAGTGCCGGCTGCTGAGGCTACGTTGCCTGAAGCCAGTGTGGTCGAAGGTGAGTACTCTGCTGAGGCTGTAGTACCCCCCAAGAGTAGTCGTAGTCGTCAGATGATGCTGATGCACTTGTCTTCTCGTTGACAGGCACTGAGGCCGAAGGGAGCGAAATCCCAGCGGCGGTGCCCATGGAGAATTTGACACCAGAGGTGCAGGAGGCTACTGGAGGAGCCCCCGAGCTGATGGAGGTGGCCGCCGGAGAGGCTGCCGTGACGACCGGGGGAGAGGAGGCCACCGCGCAGCCAGAGCCTGCTCTGGAGGTGGTCGTGCGCTCCCCAGAGATCCAAGACGCAGAGCCCATCCGCTCTGCACCGATGACCGAAGCCGCCACGAGCGGTCGCGGTGGGGTAGAGTTGCTGGCGGATGACTTGGTCGATCCGGCAACGGTGGCTCGGCATCTGGAGGCGGTCTGCCACGCCGAGCAGTGGATGAAGGTGAGTAGTCGTAACTCTTGAGTAGTCAATCTTTAAGCGTTGAGTACCCATTTGATGTGTATTGTCTGTGCAGGACGTCGTGGAGAGGTCCCGCGAGAAGTCCAACATGTTTCAAGGCTTCGGCGACGCGGTGCTTCGGGCGGAGGCGCTGGAGGACTAACTCGTGAAGTCCCGGAAGCACGCGGACGCCATGCAGTCCAAGCTTGATACCACCTTCGCCAAGTACCACAACGACATCCAGGAGATGCAGGCGAAGAGCGACGACTTGGTGCGGAAGAACAAGTCGCTCCGCAACAAAAACAAAGCTACATCTCTTGTCTTGTTGAGTACTTGTTGGAGGTCGGGAGGTAGTCTAACCCGCTTTGCCTTGTTGTTTGCAGAGCTTGAGACCCGAGTTGAGCAGTTGAAGACTTCAGAGACGGATCTGAAGAATCTCTTCTACCGGGAGCAGGAGGCCCGCCAGGTACTCGAGTTAGATTATAAGGAGCTTGCCTACGAGTGCGACAAGCACATGGAGCTTCGTATTGCCTCTGATCGTGACCTCGTCAATCGCTACAAATCGCGTTGCGAGGAACGAGGACTACAAGAAGCCGCGGGGCCACCGAAGGAGCTTGAAGAAGCCGCGCTCCCCATCGCAAGACTCCCCGGTGCCTCATCCCGGCGGCCCTAAGATAGGGCACCGCCGGTGGATCGACCGAAGGAAGCCCCCGGCCCGCCGGCGGCCTACGTGAAGCATCCGGCGAAGTCGATCCCGAACCGTGGCCGGCCTTCATGAAGTCCTACTTCCCGAAGGCGCCCGTGGATGTAGTCGCTGGCGGACTAGCCGCCAACTGCACCGACGAGCAGTATGCGGAGCTACTGGAGCAGATGGCGCCTGTCGGGGACAGCCCTAGGGGTCCCCTTAAACAATGGGGAAATCCTCACTTAAAACCCGCGACGAAACCAAAGCACGCTAAGCCTAACCATGCAGGTGCCTAACCATGCAGGACACGGCCCACGCCGCAGGGACCCCGACGGCCCACCAAGGCGGCCCTCTTAGAGATCCCCTCGAGCAGGCTCCGCCTCGCTCGAGGACGCGCGCCCCCTCGGGCGGGGGCTCCGCCCGTTCGAGGGGCGGCACCCCCTCGAGCGGGCTCCGCCCCGCTCGAGGGCTCACTCCCCCTCGAAAGAGTTCCACCTCGCTCGAGGGTACGTCCCGCCCTCGGCCGGGGTCCGCCATGCTCGAGGGCGCCCTCACGCGTGCGCCGGCCCCCGTACACGGGCATTTAACGCCCGACACCGGTGGGGACGGCGCCATCACGCGCCGGGGC
Organism: Cenchrus americanus; assembly: GCA_947561735.1. Lineage (NCBI taxonomy): Eukaryota > Viridiplantae > Streptophyta > Magnoliopsida > Poales > Poaceae > Cenchrus > Cenchrus americanus. Next base: position 140,554,205 of record OX387242.1, read on the forward strand.
TCGCGCCCCCGTGCCGCCGCACCAACTCCCCGGGCAGAGCCCATCCCCACCACCGTGGGGAGGGACGTGCGAAGGCGGCCGGTGCCGCCCCGTGACACCGCGCGCCGCTCCAAAGACGGCTAACGCGCCGTGCCCCTCGAAGGGGGGCCGGTGCGCCCTCGATTCACTTTCTCGTGTCCCTACGGGGGTTGGGGGAGGCGCTAGGCCGGTGGATCGCCATCCCGGCCACTGTAACAGCATGGCCGCTGCCCCCGCGCGTGCAGGCGCACACCGGGCGCTGTAGCAACCACTCCAACACTGTGAAGCGCGTTGGGAAGGGACGCCGTTTTACCTACTCCTGTGCCCCGTACAAGCCAACGTCAGCACCTCCCTCGAGCCTATCAGAGGACATCGCTACCACCTGCCGCCCTTCTACCCTCGAACCGCCACTGTTCGGGTACAAGGTAGGCCATCATGGCCAGATCGCTGCGAAGATCGTCCGGACGGCCGCCCACTCTACAGCATAGCACGTCGTGCTTCCCCCACGTAGCTAGATAGCGTGGCGCGCATGTAATCCGCCTCCCCCTTGATCTATAAAAGGGGGGGCGAACCCCCAGCCGCGGGGACAGACTCAGCAGCACACGAGCACTCCACACACCACGTACTCATTCTCCCACAATATCTTCAGCCACTCCTCCAGGGACTTGGAAGCCAGGCTTCCTCTCCCGCCTTGCTTGTAGCCGCCCCCACTACGAGCACCCGGTGCTAAGTAATATAGTGCCTTGAGCACGCCTCGTCGGGACGTACGGCCCCCTCGGCCGGAACCAGGATAAAATCTCTGTGTCACTTGTTACTTAGCATCGACCATTGAGGGATAGACCACGGCGCTATCTACTGGTTAGTGTCGGGACCATATTCCACACCGACAGTTGGTGCCCACCGTGGGGCAAGCGAGCGCCTAAGGTCATTCCGACAACTCCCTCCATGGTGATCCGCACTGAGTACCGTGGTACCCGCTACTGCATGGGTAGCTCGGACCCCCTCCCAGCCGGGTTCGAAATTCGCTTCAGGGACCTGAATTTTCAGGCCACGGGGAACGGCTATCTCATGCACCTCACCAATCGTGAGGAGCTCCGCGCGCGCGCCGCCAGCCGGGGCCGCTGCGGTCTCCGCCGCACGCACCACCACGGCGCGCAGCGCCCGCGGGCACGGATGCCGCGGGTCCATCGACACCGCGACGTCGCCGCCGCTCGGCTACGATCGCGCCGGGCGCGGTCCGAGCGGCGGCAGGCCGAGCGCGCCGCCACTCGCACGGCGCGCCCACCGTCACGACGGCCGCCACCGCCCCAGCGGGACAGCGCGCGGTCTCCGGACCACGCATCCCCATCGGGCTGCGTGGCGCTACGTCGGCCTACAACGCCAACGTCAACACCACGATGCGCAGGGTTCCGCCCGGCCGCCACGTCTTCGTCGCCAGGGATCCCGGCGCCTCAATGGCTGACGAGTCATCCCTGGGCTCCATCGACGCGTTGCCACATGCCAACCGCCACGAGTACGCGGAATGGGACTTCTCCGGCGTGCCAGACCCAGTCATGTTCAGGCGTTTCCTCGATGCTACGGACTACTGGTTTGGCTGCTCCGACGACTCCAGCACCGGAAGCTACGACCCCGCGCGGGAGGGCTACGCCGTCATCACCAACGACCCAGCCAACGCCGCTGGCGCGGCGGGCGCCGGAGACGGGGAGATCACCCCTGTCCCAGGGATCACCGCGCGCATGGCCGCGGGGCCTAGCGCTCCCCGCCGGGGCCGACGCCGACGCGCGGTGGCCCAAGCCCGCGAGCTCGAGGCCAAGCCGGCGGAGGAATACCGAACGGTGCGGGCGCTCCGCGCCTCAATGGCGGGGGAAGCCTGCGCGCGCGGCGAACGTGCGCGGGAGCTGGGCCAACAGGTCCGCGACCGCATCAACACCGTCCCCAACGTCGACAACGCGGACGCACCCCCGCGGGCGAGCCAAAAGCTCATCGCCGCCGCGACACTGCTGCGCGCCATGCCGGCACCCTCGACCCCCGAGGCTCGAGACTTGCACCGCGAGGTGCAAACTCTCATCAAGCAAGCGGCTGTCCAACAGGCCGAGAGCTCGGCCTCGCGCATCCGCCAACAAGGAGATGCGCGGGGCGACGAAGCTGTACCGGGAGGCGAACCCTCGGTGCACGCAGGGGGACCGGCGGGGCAACCCGCCGACCAAGGGTGTACACCGGCCAAGGAGCGGCTCCTTGACACACGCAGGGCGCTAGATGGCGACGCCCGCAACGTCATCAACGCCAGGCGCACGAGCAGGGCGGACGCACGAGCGGCAAGGGGCTACCACCCTCGACGGGGTGGACGCTACGACAGCGGCGAGGACCGCTCCCCGACGCCGGAGCCCCCGGGGCACCCGTGTGTTCGGCGGCGGGAGATCGCGCGCGGCGGCGTTCCCCCAACGCTTCCGCCAACCCTCGACCATCGTCAAGTACAACGGGGAGACGGACCCCCGCGTGTGGCTTAACGACTACCGCTTGGCTTGCCAGCTGGGCGGGGCCACCAGCGGCGAGGTCATCATCCGCAACTTGCCCCTGCACCTCGGCGACGCGGCCCGGACGTGGCTCGAGCACTTGCTCGCTAGCCAAATCCACAACTGGGACGACCTGGTCCACACGTTCGTGGGCAACTTCCAGGGCACGTACGTGCGCCCTGGAAATTCCTGGGACCTGCGCTCCTGCACGCAGAAGCCCGGCAAGTCGCTACGGGACTTCATACGGCGCTTCTCCAACCGCTGCACGGAGCTCCCCAGCGTGGCGCAGTCCGAGATTGTGCATGCCTTCCTCGAGGGCACCACGTGCCGGGACCTCGTGCGGGAGCTGGGACGCAGCCCGCCCGCGGACTCCAACGAGCTGTTCGACATCGCCACCAGCTTCGCCTCCGGAGAGGAGGCCGTGGGGCGATCTTCGATGGCAAGAAGGGCAAGCGCTCGGAGGACGCGCCCGCGGAGGGCAGCAAGTCCAAGGAGCCGCACCGCAACGTCAAGCGGGGCAAGAAGGGGAAGAAGCCGCGCCGCGAGGGCGCGCGAGCAGGGGCGCGACGGCGGCAATGCCGAGGCCCTTGCTTGTTGACCCGGCTCGACGGGGCCCTCGACCGGCCCCTCGAGGCCGGGGGTGTTCGGGGATGCCATCACCTTCGGCCGGGGAGGACCACCCGAACCGCGTCCCCAACCCGGCCGCACCCGGCGGTGGTTGACCCCATCATCGGGAACGCCGGTTCTCGAAGGTCCTCATGGACGGAGGCACGGCCTCAACATCCTCTACGCGCATACACCGCGCCTCATGGGGATCGGGTTGGACCGGAGCCGCGGCCCGGCACGAAGCCGTTCCATGGCGTCGCGCCGGCAAGCGGTGTCAAGCCCCTTGGGCGGATCGACCCCGCCGGGTTTGGTTTGGCACCCCGAAAAATTTCCGCAAGGAGATCCTCACCTTCGAGGTGGTGGGGTTCAAGGGGGCCTACCACGCTATACTTGGGCGACCCCCGTTACGCCAAATTCATGGCGGTCCCCAATTATACTTACCCGAAGATGAAGATGCCGGGACCGAACGGCGTCATCACCGTCGGCTCATCCATCGAGCACGCGTTCGACTGCGACGTCGAGTGCGTGGAGCACGCAGAGGCACTGGCGCTGGACGAAGCGCTGGTGAACACGCTGGAGAAGATGGTCAACGAGGACCTCGACTCCGCCGCCAAGCACGCTGGCACCTTCGAGGCTGCGGAGCAGACCAAGGAGGTCCCCCTCGACCCGTCAGCCCCCGAGGGCAAGGCGTTGAGGGTCAGCTCCACCCTCGACCCCAAATAGGAAGTGGTGCTCGTCGACTTCCTCCGCGCCAATGCCGACATCTTCGCGTGGAGCCCCTCGGATATGCCAGGCATCCCGAGGGAAGTCGCCGAGCACTCCCTTGACATCTTGCCAAACGCCCGCGCCGTGCAGCAACGGTTGCGCCGCTTCGACGAGGAGCGGCGACGGGCAATTGGAGCGGAGCTGCGGAAGCTTCTCGAGGCCGGATTCATCAAGGAGGTGTTCCACCCTACGTGGCTAGCAAACCCCGTGCTTGTAAAGAAAAGAATGGGAAGTGGCGGATGTGTATAGACTACACTAGTCTTAATAAAGCATGTCCTAAAGTTCCTTTTCCTTTGCCACGCATTGATCATATCGTTGATTCGACGGCTGGGTGTGAATTACTTTGCTTCCTTGATGCTTACTCCGGATACCATCAAATAAAAATGAAGGAGTCCGACCAGCTCGTGACCTCGTTCATCACACCGTTCGGGACGTTCTGCTACGTCACGATGCCGTTTGGCCTCAAAAACGCGGGTGCAACATACCAGCGTTGCATGCAGCACGTTTTTGGGGATCACATCGGACGGACGGTCGAAGCATACGTGGACGACATCGTCGTAAAGACCAGGAAGGCGGACGACCTGGTTGTCGACCTTGGCGTCGCGTTCAACTGCCTACGGGCCAACGGGGTCAAGTTAAACCCCGAAAAATGTGTCTTTGGAGTGCCGCGAGGCATGCTCCTGGGATACATTGTTTCCCAGCGGGGAATCGAGGCCAACCCTGAAAAGGTCGCGGCCCTCGAACGAATGGGTCCGATCCGGGACCTCAAAGGGGTGCAGAAGGTGCTGGGGTGCCTCGCCGCCTTGAGCCGCTTCATCTCGCAGCTCGGTGAGAAGGGCCTGCCCCTCTACCGCCTACTTAAGAAGCACGAGCGCTTCTCCTGGACCACTGAGGCCCAGGACGCGCTCGACAAGTTGAAGGCGTCTCTTACGCACGCCCCGATCCTCACGCCGCCGCAAGATGGCGAACCCTTGCAGCTCTACGTGGCCGCAACCACCCAGGTGGTCAGCGCCGTGATCGTCGCGGAGCGCACGGAGGAAGGGCACGCCCTGCCTGTACAGCGGCCGGTCTACTACAACAGTGAGGTCCTGTCAGACACGAAGACGCGCTACCCCCAGGTCCAGAAGTTGCTGTACGCGGTAGTCCTTGCGCGGCGCAAGCTCCGCCACTACTTCGAGGCCCACCCCGTCACGGTGGTCTCCTCCTTTCCGCTAGGAGAGATCATCCGCAACCCTGACGCCGCGGGAAGGATCGCCAAGTGGTCCGTGGAGCTGATGGGCGAAACGCTCGCCTACGCCCCGTGCAAAGCCATCAAGTCGCAAATCCTGGCGGATTTCATCGCTGAGTGGACGGACACGCAGCTGTCGCCCCCACAAATCCAGGCAGAGTGCTGGACTCTATTCTTCGACGGCTCAGTGATGAAAACGGGAGCAGGCGCGGGCCTGCTCTTCGTGTCACCCCTCGGGGAGCACATGCGCTACGCAGTGCGCCTCCACTTCCCCGCGTCCCACAACATGGCTGAATACGAGGCCCTTCTCTGCGGCCTCAAAATCGCGATTGAGTTGGGCATCAAGCGCCTCGACGTGCGGGGGGACTCGCAGCTCGTAATCGATCAAGTTATGAAGGACGCGAGCTGCCATGACGACAAGATGGAGGCCTACTGCAAAGCCGTGCGAGCCCTCGAGGACAAGTTCTACGGCATCGAGCTCAACCATGTGCCCCGCCGGTACAATGAGGAGGCAGATGAACTGGCCAAGATTGCGTCCGGACGGATCACCGTTCCCCCGAACGTTTTCGCGCACGACATCGCGCAACCCTCGGTCGTCTTCGAGCCCTACCCCTCGAGCCATGACGGACCCTCGGGGGCTCCCTCGAATCCAGCAGGTGCGGAACCCATGGATGAGGACCCCTCGAACGAGGCGTACGTGCTCCCCATCCTCAAGGGGTATGGCTCCCACGAGGCCGACGCGATGGACATCGAGCCGGCTCCTGCCCAAGCGGACTGGCGCGACAAATACATCGCCTGGATCGCTCGAGGGGAACTCCCCGCGGACCGAGCCGCAGCTAGGCGCATCGCCAGGATGGCCAAGTCTTTTGCCCTCGTCGACGGCGAGCTGTACAAGCGCGCCGCCTCCGGCATCCTACAGCGGTGCGTGCCCATTCCTGAGGGGCGCGAGCTCCTGCGGGACATTCACGCGGGGATTTGTGGCCACCACGCCGCGCCCCGCACCCTCGTGGGCAACGCGTTCCGCCAAGGCTTTTACTGGCCTACCGCGGTCACGGACGCCAGCGAGATCGTGCGCACCTGCGAAGGGTGCCAGTTCTACGCCCGTAAGTCCAATTTGCCCGCCCATGCCTTGCAAACCATCCCCGTGACATGGCCATTCGCCGTGTGGGGGCTGGACATCGTCGGGCCCCTGCGGAAGGCGCCCGGGGGCTTCACCCACTTGCTGGTCGCGATCGACAAGTTCTCCAAGTGGGTGGAGGTGTGCCCCATCACGAATCTAAGGGCGAGCGAGCGGCGGTAACATTCTTCACCGACATCGTCTACCGCTTTGGAGTGCCAAACTCCATCATCACGAACAATGGGTCCCGGTTCACGGGCGGAAGTTCTTGGAGTTGCGTGACAAGTTCCACATCCGCGTGGATTGGGCGGGCGTGGCACATCCACGGACCAACGGCCAAGTAGAGCGTGCCAACGGCATGATCCTACGGGGCCTTAAGTCCAGAAGTTTCGACCGACTTAACAAATGGGGCGAAAATGGCTCCAAGAACTACCGGCGGTTGTGTGGAGCCTAAGGACCACCCGAGCGAGCCACGGGTTCACCCCGTTTTTCCTAGTCCATGGCGCGGAGGCCGTCCTCCCCACAGACTTAGAATACGGGTCGCCCAGGATTCGAGGCTATGACGAGGATGCTAACCAGAAAGCCCGCGAGGACTCGCTAGACCAGCTGGATGAGGCACGCCTCGTAGCCTTAATGCATTCCGCAAGGTACCAACAGTCCCTAAGATGCTACCAAGCACGCAAGATACGTCGACGAGACTTCAGTGAAGGGGATTTGGTCCTAAGGCTGCGCCAAGATAACCGAGGGCGCCACAAGCTATCGCCCCCATGGGAGGGACCCTACGTCGTGGTGAAGGTACTCAAGCCTGGCACATACAAGCTGGCCAACGAGGACGGTGAAGAGCTCACCAACGCTTGGAACATCCAACAGCTACGTCGCTTCTACCCTTAGCTAGGATTTCCAAGCACTTTTTGTTGTAAAATCACATGGCCAACGCCCCAGTTGGTGACAACTATGTAAATGCTTCAAGTCTAATAAAAGGGCAACTCGGCTTTCCCCTGAAACCCAAGTTACCCTCGGGGGCTACTGCGGGGGGCACCCCCCCCCCCAAAAATGGTCCCATTTTTTGCGCAAAAATAAAAAACAACTCACACGCGCTAAGTTCGTTTCCTACTTCAACCTCGAGCAATGATTTGAACAGGGCGCGGGCGGCCCGACGGGGAGGAGCGTGCGAGCCGAGGAGATAGCCTACGCCGCGTGGATATGGCCCTTCTCTCTCGCCTTCAACCCAGCGGACCCCCAGCGAAAATCGAACTCCCCTAAGTAAAATCTACTCAGGAAGAAGGAGAAACAAAAAGGCGCAATAAGCAAAAACTTCATTTCGCATCATCAAATGTTTACGACTGAGATAATGTGCTTATTTACAAAGGCCCCATGGCCAGAATACTAATGCACGAACAAAAAAACGGGCCTAGCGCCCAGCTGTTTCAGGCGGGAGGAGCAGCAGCGTCAGCGACGTCCGGGAAGAGGAACTCCTCGAAGGCCTCGGCAAGCAACCCGGCGGCGTCGGCGGCGAGCGCATCCACACGCTCCATCGCCACCTCGTCCTCGACGCCCTCGGGAACGATGTAGCCCTCCGCCAGCGCCTCGAAGTTGACCTCGTAGTGGGACCGCACCACTCCGAGGGCCTTCTGGACACCCAGATGCAGCGCCCGGCGCATCCACTCGGTGACGTGGCCGCCAAGGGCGCGCGGGCGGGCGGCCGGGCGAGGCGCCGCCTGAGCCTCGCCCTCCTCTACGGCACGGCAGGTCTCGAGGGATGCATCACGCAATTCCTGCAGCTCCCGCTCCGAGGAGTTGTAAGAAGCCTGCAGCGCCTCAGCCCGCTCAGCCTCGTGCCCCAGAGCGGTGCACAAGCCTGGAACCGACAAGACAGGAAGGAAATCAGAAAGGGGGAAGCGAGCCCTCTAACAAAAAACCAACCAAATAAGAAGTCAAGCAGCAGCTCACCTTCGACTTGCTTCCTCTCCGCCTCGAAGTCGCGGCGCACGGCCTCGACCGTCAGCTTGAGGCGCTTGACAGTCTCACCTTGCTCCCGGGAGGGGCCGGCACGGTTGGCGTTGGTGATGCTGAGCATAAGCGCCTCGTCCTCGACCTTGGAGAACGCGGTGTTCCGCTCCTCCAGCGACTTCTCCGCCGCTTCACGAGCGACGCGCTCTGCTCCCGGCGCCGTCCGGCGTCGACGAGGGCGGCTTTGCTCTGCCGGAGCCGCCCCTCAGCCCCTTGGCGGGCGGTGCGCTCTTGCAGGAGCTGCTCCTCAGCGGCAACGAGCGCTGCGGCCTTGGCGTCGTGGGAGGCCTTCAAGTCATCGGCCTCCTTGGCCCGCTGCTCCTGTGGACCAGGAGCGTCCCAGTGGTCGGTGGATGACCGCTCCTTAGTGATGAGTGATTGACAACGGGTGTTGGACTGACTCTTGGCTTAGTGCGCGGGTGTGAGGCCTGCGGCCTAGTTCGTGTTGTTGCGGGTGAAGAACGGGCGCGAAAGGTCTTCGGCCTTGAGGGGCCTCGGGGAGATGGAGAGACAAGTAGGCTCGGTTCGAGGGACCCGGTGGACGGCGGGGCCCGGGTGCGGGCCACATGGTGGTGACACAAGCAAGACGAAGTCATGAACAAGTGAGCGGTGCACGGTGGCGGTCGAGTCAAGTGGTTTGGCGGGGAGGCCGGACCGGGGCACGCGGGGTTTGGTGGTTTGCCCACAAAACCATCGGCGGACGGTTTCTTGGTTTGGGCCTCAAAACCAGAGTCCGAGGGCCCAACACGACGGAGACGGGATCGGGCGTGTCGGGAAGCTTCGAAGCGGAGGACACGCGGCGGGATCGCATGGCTTGCGTCGGGAGGACGCGGGGTGCGGCAAAGGCGTGGCCGTCCGATGGCAAGACCCACATACATTACCAAAATGCCCCTACGTGGGTTGTATCGCCAGTAGTGTAGTTAGGGGTAGTCGAGTCATTTACCACTCGGCGGGACACGATATATAAGCCTGGAGTGTGTGTTGATGGCTCTCTCTCTCCACGACTTAGGGTTTCATTTGCTCCCTCCTCTTTCTCATTTTTGTAGCCATTTTTCTTCCTATTTTCTCTAGGCTAGCATGAGAGCTTCATGAGAGATTTGTTGAGAGGGATGGATGCTAGGGCGGCATGCTAGACCTTGTGAATCTTTCTGGTTTGTATAGAAGATTCGGGGTTGTTTTTCGTGCCTTTTTGTGCCGTTTTTCGTGTCTTTGTTCCCGGTGTGATTCCGCGGATTTGAGTGAGTTTCTTTCCGGATTTCTTTGAGGGAAACATGGATAGATGTCTTGTGCATCTTTGTGCTTGATCTTGTGCCCTCAAACGGCCGGAAACTACTTCGATTCGTGAGTTTTCGTTCGGTGCTCTAGGTTTTGGTGGTGCTCAAAGGATTCGCGATTCCGGTGATTTAGGGAGTTAGGAGGCAAGATTTGTGGGCTATAGCATCCTTGTGTGTCGCTTTTCAAGTCCCCAAACCCTTGTCTCCATAGCTTCAACCGTTTGGGAAATCCGATGATGATTTGGGGGAGTTGACTTTCGGGGGTCGGGCTGTTCTCGCTCTGTCCGCACTTTGGCGGACAGTCCGCGGGGGGGTCGCGGACGGTCCGCGTGGGCCGTGTTCGTCCCGTGTTCTTCGCGTTCTTGCTCGTCCTTTGTTTCGATCCGTCGCGATTTCGGTTTTTGGTTGGACGAAGTTTCGGACGGTCGCGGTGTCGGGCGGACGGTCCGCGGGTGCTTGGCGGACGGTCGCGTGCTCCCCGCGGACGGTCCGTGGGTCGTGTGTGGTCTTGGTTCGTTCGTGTAATTTAACGGACGGTCCGCGGGAAGGGCCGGACGGTCCGCGCGACGTCGGCGCGGACGGTCCACGAGAGCGGGTCGGACGGTCCGCGCGGTCCATCGCGGACGGTCCCGCTACCGGTCCGGACGATCCGCCGAGGCTTTGTGCAGGTCTTTGTTTGTTTCGATTCCTTTCCTCCCTTTCTAGTGCTTCCGCGTGTGCTTCTAGGAATCGTTCCTAAGGCTAGAGGTTGATCCATAACCTCGTGGTCTTGGCGATTGGTGCGTGATTCGATCCATCGCTTGTGTGTGACCTGGATTTGAGTAGGACATAGGCCGGGTTCTTCGGGAAGAATTTTTACCGGCTCCTATTCACTCCCCCCCTCTCTAGTCGCCATCTGATCCTTCAATTGGTATCAGAGCTTGGTGCCGGATTCTTTGCGACTTTGACAAGTCTCGAATCCTAAGATGGCGTACGTTGAGCGGGGCGGTCCGCCGCACTTCGATGGCAAGGGTTACCACAAGTGGGCGGCTCGTATGATGATCTTTCTTCGAGGAAAAGTTGTTGGATTTCATTGTGCTTGACAAGACATATGCTATTCGGTCAACATCCATACTCTTATGGTGACCGATGCCGATGCCAAGGCCAAGTATGAGGCTAATGCAAAAGCCGTTGATCACTTGTGCGGGAGTTTGTGTGATCCGAGTTTGAGCGTGTTCGCCATTTGAATCTTGCTTGGCAAATTTGGGAAAAGTTGTTGGTTGCTCACGGTGGTGATAACCATGTGAAGGCTCGCCTCTTTGTCTCTTACGGGATGCAATATGAGAATTTCACTCCACTTCCCGGTGAGGACATTGATGCGATGTTTCAGAGGTTCACCGCCATCGTGAACAACATGAAGGCAAATGTTGAGGATTTTCCGTATTCCGAGCATGATCGGGCTTTGAAGCTCTTGCATGTCTTGGATCCAAATGTTTGGGGTGCTAAGGTTGAGGCCATCAAGGAGTACGGGAATTATTTGACTATTGAGTTGGATGACCTCTTTTCTAAGCTCAAGTCGGTGAGGTTGACGGGGAAGGCTGCTTGTCCAAGCACGAGGGCTCGGCCCGACCATAGTCTTGCTCTTGTGGGAGGATCAAAGGGCAAATCTAACCCTTCTGTCGACGAGTTTTTCTTTGTCCTCTCTTATGTCCATTCCGGATGAGGAGTTTGATGTCTTTGGGCGAGGAGGAGGCTGGCTTTGCTCTCAAGAAGATTTGAACGACTACACGAGAGTCGGAGGAACGCAAGGCGGAGCTCGGGGACGTGCTACAAGTGTGGCAAGCGTGGCCACTTCATCGCCGAGTGCCGGAAGCGGAGGAGAACAAGTACAAGGTGAACGAGTACAAGGCGCACCCGAGGCGTGAAGACAAGTACTCCTCCAAGGGCAAGCACTTCAACAAGTCCAAGAGCAAGGACAAGGACAAGCGGCGACCGAGCAAGAGCACCTACAAGAAGAACAAGGCAAGAGCGATGGTGGCCGGTGCGAGCGACGTCGACTCAAGCTCAAGCGAGGAGCGATCAAGCTCAAGCGGCGAAGATGAAGACGCCGGGAGGCGCGGTGGCAAGAAGAGTGCAAGCGGAACCTCGGCGGGGCCGAGCCGTGTGGCGCTCGAGGGCTTTTGTGGCATGGCCCATAGCTCGAGCAGCAAGAAGAGTGTGAAAGAGGACAGCGACTCCGACTCGGAGGATGAGGTAAACCGTGATCCCGACTCTTTGCTTGCTGAGATTGCTAGGTTGAATGGTTTGCTTGATAACCGGGATAGTGTGCTGAGAGATGCCAAAAAGATGAGGAAAGATCTTAGGGCTCAGCTTGAGAATGCTAGTGAGAAAGTAGGAGATTTAGAGTCAAAATTGCTTGAATTAAAACTTGAGAATGACTCTTTGAAACTTGCTCCTACTTCTCCTGATGATGTTGATTGTGTTGAATGTGATGCTTGGTTGAATGAGATCAAACTGCTTAATGAGAAGAATGCTTCTATTTTGGCTCAACTAGATGCTCTTAGGACTGAACATGATGAACTTAAGGCTAGACCTACTTTGCTTGGTGCTTGCAAATCATGTCCTACTATGCATGCTAAGCTTGTTGATGCTCGCTCTACTATTAGCTCTTTGGAAGCATCTTTGAAATCTCCTGTTGCAAATGCATGTTCTAGCTGTGATGAAGTCACTTTGCGCAATCTTGAACTTACTTCCCGTTTGGATGTCATTTATGAGGAAAATGATTATTTGAGGAAGGTGTTGGGTTGGTTGTCTGGGCAGGAACCTCAATTGAAAATCATGATTGAGGAGTTCAAGAGAGGCGATGGTCGTGGTTTGGGTTTTGAGAAGTTGGGTGAGAAAGTGGGAGAAAACGGTGGGGAGAGTGTGTACGAGAAGTGTGTTGAGTCTAACCCCGGGTTTGAGGTGATCGGAGAGATCCAAGTCCCACTCCCAAAAGCACCCAAGAACTCTTTCACACCAAAACCCAACCACCTTTGCAACAAGCTTGACACAACCCAAGATCCACCCAAATTTCCACCTAAGACAAATGATTTCCGAAACCGAGTGAAGTTTGTGGGTGAGAAGGGTGAGAAGCCTAGAGAGAAGCCGAGCCAAAACCAAAACCCATCCCCTTCGGGTGTGAGTATTGTGGCAAGGAGAGGCATCTTGCGAGTTTTGCTACAAGAGGAAGAGGGATGAGAGGCTTGCTAGGGAGCAAGCAAACCGGGGACAGTATCGCCGGCCTCGCGGTATTCCACGAGCCCGAGTGCCACTTCCACGAGGTGTGGGAAGTGTGAGGAGTGTTAGGGGGTTCCCACGGAGAGGTGGTGGTGGTGAGAGGTTTGTCGGGGAGAGATGATGGTGTGCGTCTTTGGTGAGAGGTTTGGTCGGGCTCGTGGTGGTTTTGCTGGACGTCTTCCTACTCGTCCTCAGTACGGGTTTAGGGGAGATGATCGCAGCTTTGGGTTCCAGAGGAACTACGGACCACGTTTTCCCCCTCGTGGTGCTCGTACTCCTCCCATGGGACATGGGAAGTTTGGTGGCAAGGGAGTGATGTTTGCTAACCCTTCTTTTGAGCAGATGGCTCGACACTGGTTTAACTTTCTCTGTGCTAACCCCAGTGTCGAGTCGCTAGCTCATTCTCGTTCTTGTTTTCTTGCGGGCGGGGAGGCTTGGAGAACATTTGGTTGATCGACTCACGGTGTTCTCGACACATGACCGGAGATAAGGAGTGGTTCTCCGACCTCACCCCCAGTGAAGGAAAAGATGTACATTACATTTGGGGACAATGGACGAGGTAGGGTGCTTTCGAGAGGGTGTTGTGCATGTGAGTGACAAGGTAACGTTGAAGAGAGTGGCTCTTGTGAAGTCTTTGGGTTTTAATTTGCTTTCGGTTTCTCGGTTGCTTGATGAAGGTTTTGAGGTGCGTTTCAAGTACGGCGAGTCTCGTTTGCTTGATTCTCGAGGTGATCTTGTTTGTATGATCATCCCCGAGGGTCGATTTTCGGGGTGATTTCTCTCGTTCTTTGGGTCCTGCTCGGGTTGTTTGATGGCCGGTCCGTCTTCGATTTGTGGAAATGGCATAGGCGGTTGGGACACTTGAGCTTTGATTTGGTTTCCCGCTTGAGTGGTCTTGACCTTGTCCGAGGATTGCCGAAATTGAAGTTTGAGAAGGATTTGGTTTGTGCTCCTTGCGGGCATGGTAAGATGGTAGCCACTCCCCATCCACCCCCGACCGATGTCATGACCGAGCGTCCGACGGAGCCGTTGCATATGGACCTTGTTGGGCCGGCTCGAGTTCGCTCGGTGGGTGGGAAGTGGTATGTCCTTGTTGTGGTGGACGATTACTCTCGCTATGCACGGGTGTTCTTCTTGGAGGATAAGAGTGAGACTTTTGGTTTTGTTCGAGATCGATCGTGAGGTTGAAAAACGAGAGGCATGGGAATGCTATTCGAGCTATCCGCGGTGATAATGGCTGCGAGTTTAAGAACTCTCGTTTTGATGCCTTTTGTCGTGATCTAGGTCTTGAACATCGGTATTCGACCCCTTATGTGCCCCCTCAAAATGGAGTCGTGGAAAGGAAAAATCGGACTCTTTGTGAGATGGCTAGGACGATGCTCGATGAGCACGGGACTCCTAGGAGGTTTTGGGCTGAGGCGGTCAATACGACTTGTCATGTTTCCAATCGGATTTTATTGAGAGCTTTCAAGAAGAAGACTGTTATGAGCTTATGCATGGTCGGGCACCCAAGGTAAGTCACTTCCGAGTTTTTGGCCGCAAGTGCTTTATTTTGAAGAAGGGAAAACTCGACAAGTTTGAGGCTAGGTCTAGTGATGGTATTTTCTTTGGATATGCTAACCATTCTAGAGCCTATAGGGTGCTTAACCTTGAGACTAACAAAATCATGGAGACTTGCGAGGTGACCTTCGACGAGACAATGCCATGTACTTCTCTTGGCTTTGAATGTGCGGGTGATGAAGAGATGGCCGAGGACCTCTTTGAAGAGGAGAAAGATGAAGGCGGAGATGATGATGGGGAGAATCATGCGCACGAAGGCCGAGCATGTACCCACTACTTCCCCTACGACTACTTTGGAGCATGGACCGTCTACTTCATGGACAACGACGGTGCAACAAGAGGACCGAGCGAGAGAAGGCTGAAGTTGAGGGGGAGGTAGTCTCGAGGCGTGAGGCTCCCGGCGGATTCAAGAAGTGCATCCCTGTCGAAGATCATTGGAGACATCAATGAACGCACTACACGGTCGAGATGAGATGAGCAGGGAGTTCGAGATGAGCATGATGGGCGAGTTGCAGTATTTTCTCGGGCTGCAGATCAAGCAAGTGAAGGACGGTACATTTGTGCACCAGACCAAGTACACGAAAGACATGCGAGGAGGTTCCAGATGCAAGATGTGAAGCCGATGTCGACTCCCATGGGGAGTACGGCCACTTTGGATGCGGATGAGGACGGAGAACCGGTGGACCGGCGGGAGTACGGGAGCATGATCGGCTCCCTCCTCTACTTAACGGCGACGAGGCCGGACATACGGTTCGGCGTGTGTCCGTGCGCTCGTTTTCGAGGCTTCGCCGAGGACATCACATCGACGGGCCGTCAAGAGGATTTTCGGTACCTACGATCCCCTTTGGTCTTGGCCTTTGGTATTCTTCCTCCTCGACTCTGTCTCTTCATGGTTTTTCGATGCGGATTTTCTTTGGTTGTCGAGTCGAGAGGAAGTCTACCTCGGCACTTGTCGGTTTCTTGGTTCTTCGTTGGTCTCATGGTCTTCCCGCAAGCGAGTCTAGTGTAGCTCGGTCTACCACGGAGGCGGAGTATGTTCTTGCCGCCGCGAGTTGTTGCTCCCGAGTTGTTGTGGATTTCATACACTTTGAGAGACTTTGGTGAGGAGTGCACCCGGATCCCACTTCTTTGTGATAGCACTAGTGCCATAAGCGTAGCCAAAAATCCGGTGCTTCACTCCGGAACCAAACATATAGAAGTGAGGTATCACTTTACGAGGGACAATGTGGAGAAAGGAACCATTGTTTTGAGTCATGTCCCTACCCAAGATCGGCTAGCCGACATCTTTACAAAGCCTCTCGACCAAGCTACTTTTGTGCGCTTGCGGGGGAACTTGGGGTTTGTTGCCCTTTCTAGTTGACTCTTGGGGGATTTCCTTTTTGTACCATATGTATCATACCATGTTTACTTTGATGTATATACATGCTTTGCTTAATGTATAAACCATGGTAGGATAGCCATCTTGTCATATATCATGTTGCATTTGTATCATATTGCATTTTAGGATGATGAGCTTCTTTCGTATGCCATATTTGAGTCTCTTTGGCTATTTGTGAGATATTGGTTATATGTGTGGAGAAATGGTGATGTGAGGCTATGCTCTTGGAATATTTGAGATATATGTGTGGTGAGATAGCCCTTTTTGAGATAAATGCTTAACTTGACTAATTTTTGATGAAAATTGCTCCACTCGTGTGTAGTTGTGTATCCATGTCACGGTTTGGTCTAAATGTGCTTTTCATGCTTAGATTGTGCTTGGATGCTTGTTCTTGCATTTGGGCCAAAGGTAGGATATCATTGTGAATGTTTAGCCTATGTTGCATTCATGGGGGAGCATAAGCTTCTTTTTGCCGCAAAGGCACTTCATGTACCATGAAATAATTTAATCTTGAAAAGAAGTGTCAAATGCTTGAAAAATGCTCCATCCATCATGTCTATGCTGAAAATGTCGTATCTTTCACATATGGGTGCAAAACATGTTGCATGATGTTCACCGGTGGAGAAGTCTCCCCGAAGTGGACACATGGCTCATGAGCTTTGACATGACATGCTTTGCTTTATGGGTGTTTGCCATGATCTTTTCTTGAGAATTTGATATCCTTGTATGATCTTTGAATGGTACGCATGTTTGTGGCTCAAGTGTGACATGGATAGGCTTTTACATGTGAAGCGAGCCTTCTTTTGGTAAAATTGCTTAAATCTGAAAATTTTGCTTTGTCACATGCTTGTATTTTCATATATTACTTGTGGCAATGCTTTGACTATGCTATGATTCATGTGTGTGATCTTTGTCTCATTTTTAGCCTTTGACACTAAATTTGGCCTATTTGAGAAGCTCATGTAGTTGTTTATATGCTTTGCTTTGCATTACTGCATTTTCATCTTGATTCATACATTGTCAACAAGGGGGAGAAAAGGTGAGCTTAATGAAAATTCAGAAAGGTGAGCTGAAATTTGGGATGTTGCATGAGTTTGCATCCACATGTTCAGGGGGAGCTTGCATTTGTTCAGGGGGAGCTTTCTTCCTGTTTTCGGTGTGGATTTTGTGCTTTGCTTAGCTTGTGACCTTTCTTTGTCTTTCTTCGGCTTTGGTCATGAGTTGAGCTTCTTCGTTTTTCTTTCTTCTTTCTTTCTCTTTCTCTCTGAATTTCATTTCGCGTTGTGTGTTGTCAATGCACTCATCAAGGGGGAGATTGTGGACCGGGGAGCGTCCCGGTGGTCGGTGGATGACCGCTCCTTAGTGATGAGTGATTGACAACGGGTGTTGGACTGACTCTTGGCTTAGTGCGCAGGTGTAGGCTGCGGCCTAGTTCGTGTTGTTGCGAGGGTGAAGAACGGGCGCGAAAGGTCTTCGGCCTTGAGGGGCCTCCGGGAGATGGAGAGACAAGTAGGCTCGGTTCGAGGGACCCGGTGGACGGCGGGGCCCGGGTGCGGGCCACATGGTGGTGACACAAGCAAGACGAAGTCATGAACAAGTGAGCCGGTGCACGGTGGCGGTCGAGTCAAGTGGTTTGGCGGGAGGCCGGACCGGGCACGCGGGGTTTGGTGGTTTGCCCACAAAACCATCGGCGGACGGTTTCTTGGTTTGGGCCTCAAAACCAAGTCCGAGGGCCCAACACGACGGAGACGGGATCGGGGGCGTGTCGGGAAGCTTCGAAGCGGAGGACACGCGGCGGGATCGCATGGCTTGCGTCGGGAGGACGCGGGGTGCGGCAAAGGCGTGGCCGTCCGATGGCAAGACCCACATACATTACCAAAATGCCCCTACGTGGGTTGTATCGCCGGTAGTGTAGTTAGGGGTAGTCGAGTCATTTACCACTCCGGCGGGACTCGATATATAAGCCTGGAGTGTGTGTTGATGGCTCTCTCTCTCCACGACTTAGGGTTTCATTTGCTCCCTCCTCTTTCTCATTTTTGTAGCCATTTTTCTTCCTATTTTCTCTAGGCTAGCATGAGAGCTTCATGAGAGATTTGTTGAGAGGGATGGATGCTAGGGCGGCATGCTAGACCTTGTGAATCTTTCTGGTTTGTATAGAAGATTCGGGGTTGTTTTTCGTGCCTTTTTGTGCCGTTTTTCGTGTCTTTGTTCCCGGTGTGATTCCGCGGATTTGAGTGAGTTTCTTTCCGGATTTCTTTGAGGGAAACATGGATAGATGTCTTGTGCATCTTTGTGCTTGATCTTGTGCCCTCAAACGCGGGAAACTACTTCGATTCGTGAGTTTTCGTTCGGTGCTCTAGGTTTTGGTGGTGCTCAAAGGATTCGCGATTCCGGTGATTTAGGGAGTTAGGAGGCAAGATTTGTGGGCTATAGCATCCTTGTGTGTCGCTTTTCAAGTCCCCAAACCCTTGTCTCCATAGCTTCAACCGTTTGGGAAATCCGATGATGATTTGGGGGAGTTGACTTTCGGGGGTCGGGCATTTGTTTCGCTCTGTCCGCACACGGCGGACGGTCCGCGGGGGGGTCGCGGACGGTCGCGTGGGCCGTGTTCGTCCGTGTTCTTCGCGTTCTTGCTCGTCCTTTGTTTCGATCCGTCGCGATTTCGGTTTTTGGTTGGACGAAGTTTCGGACGGTCCGCGGTGTCGGGCGGACGGTCGCGGGTGCTTGGCGGACGGTCCGCGTGCTCCCCGCGGACGGTCCGTGGGTCGTGTGTGGTCTTGGTTCGTTACGTGTAATTTAACGGACGGTCGCGGGAAGGGCCGGACGGTCGCGCGACGTCGGCGCGGACGGTCGCGAGAGCGGGTCGGACGGTCCGCGCGGTCCATCGCGGACGGTCCGCCTTGCCGGTCCGGACGGTCCGCCGAGGCTCGTGCGGTCTTTGTTTGTTTCGATTCCTTTCCTCCCTTTCTAGTGCTTCCGCGTGTGCTTCTAGGAATCGTTCCTAAGGCTAGAGGTTGATCCATAACCTCGTGGTCTTGGCGATTGGTGCGTGATTCGATCCATCGCTTGTGTGTGACACGGATTTGAGTAGGACATAGGCGGGTTCTTCGGGAAGAATTTTCACCGGCTCCTATTCACTCCCCCCCTCTCTAGTCGCCATCGATCCTTCGGCTCCGGCCCGCGCGCCCGCTCCTCGGCCCGGCGGCTCGCCGCGCACGCCCCCTCGAGCGACGAGCGGAGCTCCCGGCTCTCGCCGCGGACGTTGGCCACCTCCGCCTCCCAGTTGGCGGCCAGCGTCCGCGTCTTCTCCAAGTCCGAGCGCGCCTGCCACAGCGCCTCATCACGATCAACGAGGGCTGCGCGGACCCGCTCGAGGCTCGAGCGGCGCGCTGGGTCCTGCCTCGAGCTCTGCGGGAGCTCGTCGCGCCACGCCATGGCCCGTACGCCGGCCCGGCCGTCCCGGCGTCCTGAGGGCGTCAGCAAGCGCGTCGAAAGCGCTGCACCGCTCCCGGAGCTGGTGGACCTCGACGTTCACCCGGTCGAAGGCGTCGTACTTATCGTGGGCGCGGCGCTCGAGCTCTTGGCACCCACAAAATCAAAACTCATAAGCGCTGAGACACGAAGGCAGCACGCAAAAACGAGAGATGAAAGAGAAACAGGCAACCATGCCCTACCTGGAAGACGAGCCATGCAGGGCCGCCGTGGACCCGCAGCGCCTCGTTCAGCGCGCGGTTGAGTGTGGCGCCGTGGCTCCGGAGCTCGCCCCAGAGCTCCTGCCTCCCCCGGGCGTCGGCAAACGCGGGGGATCGTCGACAACCTCCTCCACCTGGGCGGAGCGACCGGCCGGGAGGACGAGGCCTCGGCGTCGCGTCCTCGCCCCCCCGCCACAATGTGACCCTCGTGCCGCCTCACGAGGGCCCCCTCCTGGGGCTCGGGGGAGCGTGTGGGGAGGCTAGCCCACTGATCCCACCCGGGTGGCGGGGAATCGTCATCCGGGACCTCCACCACCTCCACCCGGGAACTGCCGGCGGGCGCCGGTCCCTGCGCCGCCTCCGCGGGGTGCCTCCCCGCGCCTCGGTGGCCGCGGGCGCCGTCGTGGCCGCCGCGGCCACCACCTCCGGCTGTGCTTTGCCGCGTCCACGGGCGCCGCCGCGGGTTGCGCCTGCTCCGCCTCCTCCGCGAGACGGCGCCACGGGCCGCGCCTCCGCGGCGGGCGGCCTCCGTGGCTGCGTCCCCATGACGGCCGGCGACGGCCGCTCCTCGGCGACCTCCCGCCGCGCGCGGCGGCGGGGCGATCTGCCGACCGGGGCCTCGGGGCCTCACCGGGCTTTGCGAGCTCTCGCCCGCCGCCGTGCTTGTCCCCGGCCGCGACGCCCTCGACGAGCGCCGCCGGGTGGGGATGGACGCGCCCATCCTCAGCACCTTGGCCGGTGCGAGAGGAGGCACGGTTGGCACCACCCTGCGCAGGCACAAACAGAGGGTTAGAACACCTGATCATCAACAAATCAAACCGATCAAAGGATCGAACTCCTTACCTCGAAGATGAGAAGGCACGCTTTCTTTTCCTCGAGGCCTCAGCGGATGAGGCCGGTGCAGCTGGCGCGCCTACCGTTGCGCCTTCTGACGGCGCCGCCGCGCGCACGAGCCCGCGCCGCCCCGCGCGCCGACGTTGCGCCTCCGATGGCGCCGTCGCGCGCGCGGGCGCGCCCACCCCACGCGCGGGCGCGCCGAGCGCCGCGCCTCCCGGAAGGCGCCGCCGCGCGCGCGGGGCACGCTCGCCCCGCGTGCGGGGCACGCCCGCCGTCGCGCCTCCCCGACGACACGCGTCGCGCGCGCGAGCACGCTCTCCCCCGCACGCGGGCGCGCTCGCCCCGCGCGCAAGCACGCTTGATGCGCGCACGGGCGCACTCGGCTGCGTGCGCCCACCGTGGCGCGCGCGGCACCGCCCGCGGCGCGCGCCGCCGCCCCGATGTCGATTGCACGGCGGTGGGCGCCGTTGCGCCCGCCCCGGCGATGCCGCCCTTGCCGCGGCGCGGGCGGGCCGGGGCGCCCGGCCGGGGGGGCACAGGTTGCCACCTATCGGGAGGGGCCCTCCCCCTCAGCCTCTTCCTCTTCGTCATCCTCCGAGGATGAGTACTCCTCGGTCCCCGGGGAAGAGAGCCCCGGCTCTTCACGCCGCGGTACTCGCGCTCCGCCGGTCGCGGCGCGCTTGATGTCGCCTCGCGCGCTCCCTCCTGCGCGCGCCCGCTCTGTTCCCGCGCCGCGCCGCCGGCCCGGCGCGCGCGGGAGTTGGGGGTGGGCGGAACGGACTTCGAGACGGTGAAGCTCACCAGCTGCGCACAAGAGCATCAAGGACGCGTCAGGAGGCAGAAACAACACCAAGAACCAAAACGAAATCGAGAACCAAACTCACCAGCGGGTCGGTGGGGAGCATCTCGAGGTCCCATGGGGTCCGGTCGCAGGCATCGGCGCCCGGGTGTCGACGGCGCTCCGCGCCCGGGTGAGCGCATATGGCCGCTCGAGGGGCGTCGGGGAGCATCCGCGACCTCGCCGGATCGACGGGGTTGGCCGCCTCTGTCATCTCGAAGATGCGGAGCGGCCTCTCCATCGGGGGCACGACCCGCGGTGATGGAGGAAGGCGAGGACGCCCATCGCGTTCGGCCCCGGCGCCGCCGGGCGCGGCGGGGCGGCCATGGACCGAGTCCTGCCGCCTCCGTCTTTGGGTCGTGGACACCCCGTAGCCCCGGGGAGTCGGGCCTCTCCTTGAACACCCGACCGGTATAGGGGGGGGGAGGCCGGGCTCGGCGTTGCGCAAGTAGAACCATCCCCGCTCCCAGCCGGCGTTGTTCGTCGTCATGGTGCAGGGGATGTAGACGTTCTTGAATTGCCCCCGCAGGGCAAGCGACATCCCGCGGCGCGCACCGCGCGCGCGGGTCCTCGGCTCCGTCGTGGGCTGCGTGAAGAGCTCCGCGCGGAAAAGGTGTACCCAGAGCTCCCAGTTGACTGGGATCACCAGGTACCCTTCGCAGACGCCCACGAACGTGGCTGCCTGCGAGATCGCGTTGGGCGCGAAGTTGTGCAGCTCCACTTCGTAGTGGTGGCACAGCGCCCGCATGAAGCGGCTCGCCGGCGCGTTGAAGCCCCGCTCGTGGTAGCGGATGAAGCTCACCACGTAGCCCTCCGGCGGGTTGGGCGCGCGGTCCCCGCCGGCGGCACTATCCACTCCGCGGGCGTCCGTCTTCATTGGCCGCCGGTGGCGGCGGCGACCGGCTCGCCAAGGGCCGGCGGGTCACCGACGACCTCTCCCAGGCGTATGGGTCCAAGATCGTGAGGGGCTGCTGAGGCGGCGCCATGAAGAAGGGCGGAGGAAAGCGACAGCGGAGGACGTAAAACGGAAGAAAAGCTCTAATGGCGACACCGCGCGGTGGCAAGGGCGAGGTGAAGACGAAGGGACGGGGGGCTGAAATGGCGAGGTGCTAAGGTAAAAAACCGCCGTCTCCTCCTCCCTTCAGATTTACAAGCCGTGGGCGAGTTCTCCGGGGCGGATGCCCCGCGCGCATTAACTGCAGGGAATCTTCCCTTCACGCCGACGAGCGGGCCCCACCACGACTGCAACGGCCACATCACCGTAGGCGGGCCATCATCACGGCGAAGGCCGCCGGGGACCGAGGGCGAGCCGTCACGTCCGCCGCCACGCGCGCCCACTACGCGCGCGCGCGCGGCCACAACGCCTAAAAAGGCGCGCCCGCGCCGCAAAACCGCGGCCTCGGCGCGGAGGCATTTAATGACCCGGTCCCTTGCCAAGCAAGGAGAACCCTCGAGCGGGGCGAACCCCCGGCTCGAGACAAAAACGACCCTCGATGGGATATCGGCGTGAGAAGGCCGCCCGGGACCTGCTTGAAGTAAAGCAGGCACCGCGGGCACCCATGCCACGCAAAACCCTCGAGCGGCGCGAACCCCCGGCTCAAGACAAAGGCAACCCTCGAAGGGACATCGGCGTGAGAGGGCCGCCCGGGACCTACTTGAGGTAAAGCAGGCACCGCGGGCGCCCATGCCACGCAAAACCCTCGAGCGGCACGAGCCCTTAGCTCCAAACGAAAGCAGCCCTCGAAGGGACATCGACGTGAGAAGGTCGCTCGGGGCTCGCTTGATGTAAAGCAGACACCGCGAGTACCCATGCCACGTAAAACCCTCGAGCGACATGAGCCCTTGGCTCAAAACGGAAGCAGCCCTCGAAGGGACATCGACGTGAGAAGGTCGCTCGGGGCTCGCTTGATGTAAAGCGGGCACCGCGAGTACCCATGCCACGTAAAACCCTCGAGCAGCACAAGCCCCTGGCTCGAGACGATATCAACTCTCCAAAGAGGGCACGCGCGTGAGAAGGTCGCCCGGGGCACCGCGGAAGTAAAGCGGGCACCGCAAGCACCCATGCCGCGGCCGTACTACCAACCCGGCGCCTCGAGGGCCGGCTCGCCCGGACCCCTCGACGGCGCGTGAACGCTAAAGACGGGGCCGTCCGGGCGCGGCCCCGCACGGCCCCTGCGATCGAGAGGTTCGAAGCCCGACCCTCGACGGGTTCGAACGGGCGCCTCGGATCGCGAGTCGGGGGCCGACGAGGGCACGCGCATTCGAGCCGTTCCTCGAGCCCGTCGGCTCGAGGGTGCCCCACATGTCGTGTTCGAGAGCCGGCGAGGGCGGCTAGCCGGGGGGGATCCCACCGAGGGAGAGCTTCCGCGCCCTCGGTCCCTATCAAACGGGGACCGAGCCCCACCTAGCAAACCCACGCAAGAGCTTCCATGGACGTGTCTCGGACCACGCGGCCTACCCTCATCGAACGGGGCATGGACGTCCACTCGAACCACCCGCTAGCGGCTCGACGAGGAATCCGCAATCCGCGACCCGCTCGATGGGGGTTGCGGAAACCTCACCCTCCGTCCCGCGGAGGGACGGCGAGGGCGCGTAAGAAAACAAGTCGTAAAGCTCTACCCGATCACCTCGAACGGGCCAAGGCTCGGGGGCTTGACGCACGGCTACACCTCCTTGAAATTGCACCCGCCGGAGACAGTGCCAGCAGCGCGTGCGCCACCGAGGCCGGCTGAGACACCGCCGATGCCGGTTGGAACATGTGCCACGCCCTCTGACCAGTTCTCGCGGTTAACCCCTGCAGGAGTACCCACACTCCTGCAGGGCTTCGGGGGCTAGACCCGCGGGTCCGCTAACGCGGCCCCACGGAAGGCGTTCGCAAGGCAAGGAGGGAAGAACGTCCTATCAGTAGGTTCCAGCATCTACGGGAGCCTCAATGGCAAACCCACAGATGCTCGGGGGCTACTGTCGGGGACAGCCCTAGGGTCCCCTTAAACAATGGGGAAATCCTCACTTAAAACTCACGACGAAACCAAAGCACGCTAAGCCTAACCATGCAGGTGCCTAACCATGCAGGACACGGCCCACGCCGCAGGGACCCCGACGGCCCACCAAGGCGGCCCTCTTAGAGATCCCCTCGAGCAGGCTCCGCCTCGCTCGAGGACGCGCGCCCCCTCGGGCGGGGGCTCCGCCCCGTTCGAGGGGGCGGCCTTCCCTCGGCGGGCTCCGCCCCACTCGAGGGCTCGCTCCCCCTCGAAAGAGTTCCGCCTCGCTCGAGGATGCGTCCCGCCCTCGGCGGGGTCCGCCACGCTCGAGGGCGCCCCTCACGCGTGCGGCGCCCCCGTACACGGGCATTTAACGCCACGACACCGGTGGGGGGACGGCGCCATCACGCGCACGGGGCTCGCGCCCGTGCCGCCGCACCAACTCCCCGGGGGAGGAGCCCATCCCCACCCGCGTGGGGAGGGAGGCGTGCGGTGCGGCCGGTGTCAGTCCCGTGACACCGCGCGCCTGCTCCAGTACGGCTAACGCGCCAGGCCCTCGAAGGGGGGGCCGGGTGCGCTCTCGATTCACTTTCTCGTGACCCTACAGGGTTAAGTGGAGGCGCTAGGCCGGTGGATCGCCATCCCGGCCACTGTAACAGCATGGCCGCAGCCCCCGCGCATGCAGGCGCACGCCGGGCGCTGTAGCAACCACTCCAACACTGTGGAGCGCGTTGGGAAGGGACGCCGTTTTACCTACTCCTGTGCCCCGTACAAGCTGTCGGTGTTTTAGACCGGCAAACCTACCAAGGGGGTACCCGAGGTAGTAGATTGTGCGGTGGGGATCGTGATCGGGAGACCGAGAACTCGAAGGTATGCGCAAGGACACGGGACACAAGATTTATACAGGTTCGGGTCGCCAAGGTGACGAGCCCTACGTCCTGTTTGGGGGATCAAGTATTGCGCCTGCGCTTGGTGTTGGTCGTCCCGGAGGGATCGGGGGATGTGCGGCTAGGTACCGGCCCTCCTTTATATAGTCCGGGGGGCGGGCTCCTAGTAGGTTACAAGGCGGGAGTCCTAGTAGGATTACACGGAGCGAGTCCTAGTAGGAGTACGGGGGAATTCTAGCGGAGTCCGTCTTCTACTATTCTTCCTTCCTTGCATGAGTACCGGGGGAGTATGCCGACAAGCCCCGAGCACGTTGGAGTCGAGAGTAGTAGTTCGAGTAGTCTTGAAGCCTCTTCGAGTAGTTCTTGAGCGTCTTCGAGTACTGCTTGGAGAAGCCTTCAATAGTACTTGAAGCTGCCGCGAGGGCTGGAAGGTGGTCCGACTCATCGAGTCTTGAAAAAAATTTGAATGATGGGTGTAGCATAGCGACCCCAGAGCCTTGAAATGATTAGGTAATCAATCCAAGGGTCTTCGGTGTTCGCGAAGCCATCATCGAGTACTCTTGCAGCGTGTAGCCCCGAGATAAGTGAGCCGTATGAGCCACGTCGAGTAGTGATTGGTGAGGAGCCCCGAGCTTGAGAGCGAGCGAAGCATGCTTCGAAGTTATCTTCAAGTAGCCCCCGAGCTGGAGAGATTCCAAGTAGCAGTTTGGCGTCGAGCCGTGGAGCTTGAGAAGTAGTTGTGCCGTCAGAGCGGACTTTAGTTGCGACCGAAGTCGACTTTAGATGCCGGCAGAGCGGACTTTGAGATGCGACTTGAAATCCGAAGTCGACTTTGTGCCGCGCGGAGCGGACTTTGAGATGCGACTTGAAAACCGAAGTCGACTTTGTGCCGCGCAGAGCGGGCTTTGATATGCGACTTTAGAACCGAAGTCGACTTTAGGGTGCCGCGCGGAGCGGACTTTGATATGCGACTTTAGAAGTCGACTTTAGTTGCCGCGTAGAGCGGACTTTAGGTGCGACTGCAGTAGTCGACTTTTGTGCCACGCGGGGTGGACTTAAGATGCAAAAAACGAAAAGCACTTTCCGGAAAGCCAAAGCGAATAAAAAATCAAAAAAAAAACGAGTAGTTTTGCCGCCGGAGCGGGCTTAAGATTGCGGCCGGAGTCGGCTTGTGCCACCGGAGTGGGCTTGAGTACCTGAGCCATGGATTTCAGACTCAAGGTACAGTTGCCGCCGGAGCGGGCTTGAGTGCGACCGTTAGCGTCGACTTGTGCCACCGGAGTGGGCTTAAGTACACGAGCCATGGATTTCGGACCCAAGGTACAATTGCCGCGGAGCGGGCTTGAGTGCGACCGTTAGCGTCGACTTGTGCCACCGGAGTGGGCTTAAGTACACGAGCCATGGATTTCGGACCCAAGGTACGATTGCCGCCGGAAGCGGGCTTGTGCCACCGGAGTGGGCTTAAGTACCTGAGCCATGGATTTCAGACCCAAGGTACGGGTGCCACCGTAGTGGACTTAAGTACACGAGCCATGGATTTCGGACCCAAGGTACGGGTGCCACCGTAGTGGACTTGAAGGTGCGGCCGGAGTCGACTTGCGTACCGGGCCATGGATTTCGGACCCAAGGTACGGAGCGCGAGTACTTAGGGCACTTGGACCCATGGTACGGAGCGTGAAGACCACGTGCGGCTAGGTTCCATCGTCGCCGGGGACCCGAGGGCCGCTTACGGCTAGGTTCCATCGAAGCTTACACACGTAGTATGCCACTGAAGTAGGCGAAGATGCGACCAGCGTCGACTTTAAGATGCCGCACGGAGCGGACTTTAGAATGCGACTTTAGAAGTCGACTTTAGATTGCCGCGCGTAGCGGACTTTAGAAACTGCCTCCTAGGGATAGCCCCCGAGTTGATGAAGTAGACTCGCGGCGACTTGATTGATATGCCCCAAGAGTAATCAGCAGAGTGTAGCTCCCGTGAAAACCCGCCGAGAAGCATACACAAATGGGTAGTCGGCAAGTTGTCCTATATGATGAGGAGAACAAGCCAAGAAAACAGTAATCATTTAGATAAATGACTTAACTGTTGCTGCCTGGGCAGACTTGTAGATGAAGCCGTGGCGATCAGCGATGGAGCCGCGACGGTTGTTGTTGAAGTCGACTAGTCAGAGTTGATTCCGACTAGTTGTTGGGGGCGTGACTGCCGTTCTCGACTAGTTTTCCAAACTAGTCGAGATGAATGGTCGACGCGATGCGACCGAGGAAGATGACGTCGTGGTAGCATGCGGCATGCTCGAAGTAGAGCCAGTGTTGCCGCGAGGCAAGTAGTCACCACGCACGGCGTGGGCGAGGGAGTAGAGCCGGCGTGGCCGCGAGACGAAGTTGCGGCGCACGGAGTGGTCGATGACGACGAGCGGCGCGACGAGCCGCATGACGAGCCGCGCGGACGTGCGAGGGCACCGGACGCGCGGCGAAGACGAAGTAGTCGATGACGACGAGTAGTCGTCGACGAGCGGCGCGATAAGCCGCGTGACGAGCCGCGCGACGTGCCGAGGCACCGGACGCGCGGCGAAGGCAAAGTAGTCGACGGCGACGCGCGGCGAGCCCGGGCGAGGCGGGGAGTAGTCGACAACGAGCGGCGCGATAAGCCGCGTGACGAGCCGCGCGCGACGTGCGCGGGGCACCCGGACGCGCGGCGAAGGCGAAGTAGTCGACGACGGCGAGCCGGGCGAGGCGGAGTAGTCGGACGACGAGCGCGCGCGACGAGCCGCGTGGCGAGCCGCGCGGCGTGCGCGAGGCACCAGGACGCGCGGCGAAGACGAAGTAGTCGACGATGAGCCTGGCGGGCGGAGTAGTCGACGAGCGGCGCGGCGAGCCGCGTGGCGAGCCGCGCGACGTGCCGAGGCACCCAGGACGCGCGCGGAGGCAAAGTAGTCGGCGGCGGCGAGCCTGGGCGGGCGGAGTAGTCGACAACGAGCGGCGCGATGAGCCGCGTGACGAGCCGCGCGACGTGCCGAGGCACCCGGACGCGTGGCGAAGATGAAGTAGTCGAAGTCGACAACGAGCGGCGCGGCGAGCCGCGGGACGAGCCGCGCGGCGTGCGAAGCAACCGGAAGCGCGGCGTAGGAAGATTGATTCCGCTTTGACAAGAGCAAGACGACTTGCTTCAATGGATCTCGGCGAGTCGACGAGTGGATTGATCTTGTTGACGAGGGTCCTTCGGGTCGTCGGTGGTGATGATCACCCCTACGGCGCGCCGGTGTCGGTGTTTTAGACCGGCAAACCTACCAAGGGGGTACCCGAGGTAGTAGATTGTGCGGTGGGGATCGTGATCGGGAGACCGAGAACTCGAAGGTATGCGCAAGGACACGGGACACAAGATTTATACGGGTTCGGGTCGCCAAGGTGGCGAGCCCTACGTCTGTTTGGGGGATCAAGTATTGCGCCCCGCGCTTGGTGTTGGTCGTCCCGGAGGGATCGGGGGATGTGCGGCTAGGTACCCGGCCCTCCTTTATATAGTCCAGGGGGCGGGCTCCTAGTAGGTTACAAGGCAGGAGTCCTAGTAGGATTACACAGAGCGAGTCCTAGTAGGAGTACAGGGGAATTCTAGCAGGAGTCCGTCTTCTACTATTCTTCCTTCCTTGCATGAGTACCCGGGGAGTATGCCCGACACAAGCCAATGTCAGCACCTCCCTCGAGCCTATCAGAGGACATCGCCACCACCTGCCGCCCTTCTACCCTCGAACCGCCACTGTTCGGGTACAAGGTAGGCCATCATGGCCAGATCGCCGCGAAGATCGTCCAGACGGCCGCCCACTCTACAGCATAGCACGTCGTGCTTCCCCCACGTAGCTAGATAGCGCGGCGCGCATGTAATCCGCCTCCCCCTTGATCTATAAAAGGGGGGGCGAACCCCCAGCCGCGGGGACAGTCTCAGCAGCACAAGAGCACTCCACACACCACGTACTCATTCTCCCACAATATCTTCAGCCACTCCTCCAGCGACTTGGAAGCCAGGCTTCCTCTCCCGCCTTGCTTGTAGCCGCCCCACTACAGGCACCCCCGGTGCTAAGTAATATAGTGCCTTGAGCACGCCTCTGCTGGACGTACGGCCCCCTCGGCTGGAACCAGGATAAAATCTCTGTGTCACTTGTTACTTAGCATCGACCATTGAGGGATAGACCACGGCGCTATCTACTGGTTAGTGTCGGGACCATATTCCGCACCGACAGCGCCCATTGCGGAACAAGTCGCCGATAAGCTTAACCTCCATTAGTCCTGTAATAGTTAGCTCATAGCAATAGATGTACAAAAACAATTGTAATGAAATTGTTTTAAGTATTAATGAAGAGAAGTTCTGTCGATGAGTACTCATAGTCATGATCTCAGAGTGCGGAGTCCCATCGTGGAGTTGTCGCGAGAAGTCGTACTCGGCAGTAGTCCCGTTGAGGGAAGTAGACAGTAAAGAAGTTGATAAACGATCAAACTTTATTACTAAAGGAGTACACCTGGATGGCCAGGGCCGTAGTTACAAAGTAGTCGCCTGGATCCGGAGGCCGCCTACGGCTAAGTGGTGCTAGGGCGAGTAGCCGCTTACAGCAGTAGATCCGTAGGTAGCCGTGTAGGCTGGATCTAGAAGTACATGGTCTCTCAGTAGACCGCTGCTAGAGTCCTTTGTCGCTCGTCGCAGCCCAAGATCCATAGGTAGCCGCATGGACTGGATTCTGGAGAAGAGTAGTCCGGAGACTAGTGCCTGGACCCGGAGGCCGCTAACAGCGAAGAAGTAGTCCAGAGACTGGAGCCAGGACCCGGAGGCCGCTTACGGCGGAGGGGTCTTGATGTAGTCATGTAGACTTGAGCCCCAGAGTAGTCGTGTAGACTTAGGCATAGAACCGGCAGAGCTGGTCGACGTTCCACGAGTTGTTGACATCGTCGCCTTCAAGTGTCTGGAGGCGGTAGGAGCCCGGCCCGGTAACCTTTGCCACGGTGAAGTGACCTTCCGTTCCTTGACGTTGCGGTCGTGATAGCGTCGGATACCCTCCAGGTACCTTGCTGATTGGACGAGGGCAGCGCAGCGAGCTTCTTCGAGTCCATCGATGTCAACTCGTCTGCTGTCTTCAGAGACGCCTTCGTCGTAGTGCTCCACTACTGGTGAATTCCATATGACATCAGCAGGGAGGATTGCTTCGGAGCCGTAGACCAGGAAGTGAGGGGATTGCCCCGTTGGCTTGGAAGCCTGAGTACGTAGCCCCCAGAGTGCATTGGGTAGTTCCTTGATCCACTTGCCTCATTTGGAGTTAGCAGCGTCGTGTAGCCGCTTCTTGAGAGCGTCGAGCACCATCCCATTGCCGCGCTCGACTTGTCCGTTGGCCCGAGGATGGGCAACTGAGACATATCGGACGTCGATCCTGCTGTTCTCGTAGTACTCCTAGAACTGGTGGTTGTTGAAGTTGGAGCCCAGGTCTGTGATGATGCGGTGGGGTAGTCCATAGCGATGCACGAGTTCATCCAGGAAGTCGAGTACTCTGTCAGCCTTGGGGCATGTGACCGGCTTGACCTCGATCCACTTGGTGAACTTGTCGATGGACACCAATACTCTGTTGAATCCGCACGGCGCGGTTGGCGGTGGCCCAATCATGTCGAGCCCCCGGCGGGCAAAGGGCCGGGTTGGCGGTATGGTGACTAGCTTGTAGGCCGGGACGTGTTCTTTGCTTGGCGAAGTATTGACATCCTTGGCACCTTCTGACGAGTTCTTCGGTGTCGCCCAAAGCTGTGGGCCAGTAGAAAGCTCGCCGGAAGGCCTTGCTGACCAGCGTGCGAGAAGACGCGTGGTTGCCGCAGACGCCCTTGTGGATCTCCTCCAAGATGTTCTTGCCTTCTTGCCTGGGGACGCACTTCATGAGTACTCCAGAAGATGCGCCCCGCTTGTAGAGCTTGTCTCCGACGAGGACCTAGGACTTGGTGCGGCGGATGAGCCGCTCAGCCACGTTTTTGTCTGAGGGAACCTTCTGCTCGCTGAGGTAGTCGATGAAGGGTTGCCTCCAGTCCGCGTCGATCATCATGACCTCCTGGCCAGCTGGCGGATGCGCTGGAACAGTGGTCGGTGGAGCCGGCTCCGAGATGGATGACGCGTGAAGCTCGTGGACGAAGACGCCCGCTGGTACTTGAGCGCGGATACAACCGAGCTTCGACAGGACGTCCGCTGCAACGTTGTTGTCGCGGACGATGTGGTGGAACTCGAGACCGTAGAACTTGTTCTCGAGCTTTTGGACTTCTAGGCAGTAGGTGTCCATGTTCTCCTTGTTGCGGTCCCAGGACTTGTTGACTTGGTTGATGACCACTGCGGAGTCGCCGTAGACTAGTAGCCGCTTGATGCCCAGTGAAGCGCGAGGGCGGAGCCCGTGTTGGAGAGCTTCGTACTCGGCTTCGTTGTTTGAGACCTTCCGGAAGATGCGGGACGTACTTGAGTTGTTTGCCCGTTGGAGAGATCGGGAGTACCCCCCGCACTCGCGCCCTCGAGGTTGAGTGAGCCGTCGAAGTACATCACCCAATGCTCGGTCGCACGGTTGGAGTAGGTAGCTGATTCTCCCGCCACTCCGCCATGAAGTCGACTAGCGCCTGCGATTTGATGGCTGTGCGTGGCTTGAAGTCGATGGTGAGGGCGCCGAGTTCGACTGCCCACTTGGAGATTCTTCCAGTAGCATCTTGGTTCCACAGGATGTCGCCGAGCAGGTAGTCGGTGACGACAGAGATCGAGTACTCCTGGAAGTAGTGTCGTAGCTTCCGCGAGGTGATGAGTCTTGCGTACGGAAGCACGCACGGGTGATAGCGTGCCTTGGCCTCGACGGGACCTTGCGCGATGAAGTAGGCGGGGCGGCCCCGGGCCCGGATAGGCGTGGCCGTCTTCCTCGCTGCTCGACGACGATGGCGATGCGACCACGTGAGTAGTCGCGGCGAGGTAGAGCGATGGGCGCTCGCCTTTGCGAGGAGCAGTGAGGACTGGTGGCTTCGATAGGAAGTCCTTGAGCTGGGCAAGGGCATGGTCCGCCTTTGGAGTCCACATGAACTTCTCTTGGTGCTTGAGTAGTTTGAAGAAGGGGAGCCCCAGTTCTCCAAGCTTCGAGATGAATCTGTTCAAGGCCGCCATGCACCCGGTCAGCTTCTGGACGTCTTTGATGCACGTGGGAGCTTTCATGCTGGTGATGGCGGAGATCTTCTCGGGGTTGGCTTCGATGCCGCGTTGGCTAATGATGAAGCCGAGTAGTTTGCCCGAAGGTACGCCGAAGACGCACTTGTTCGGGTTGAGCTTCCAGCGGTACTTGCGCAGAGATGCGAAGGTCTCTTCAAGGTCGTTGATGAGGGTACTGGAGTTTCTGGTCTTGATGACCACGTCATCCACGTAGGCTTCGACGTTCTTGTTGAGTTGCCTCTTGAAGCAGGCCTGGCTAGCTCGTTGATAGGTGGCGCCGGCGTTCTTCAACCCGAAGGACATGATCGTGTAGCAGTACGCGCCAAACGGGGTGATGAACGCGGTCTTCTCCTGGTCTTCTTCTTTGATCGCGATCTGGTGGTACTCGGAGTAGCAGTCGAGGAAGCAAAGCAGGTCGCAGCCCGCCGTGGAGTCGATGACTTGATCAATCCGCGGCAACCCGAAGGGGTCCTTGGGGCAGTGCTTATTGAGGTCGGTGTAGTTGATGCACATCCTCCACTCGTTCGAGTTCTTGCGGACGAGGACGGGGTTGGCGGGCCACTCAGGATGGAAGACTTCTCTGATGAAGCCAGCCGCGAGTAGTTTGGCGAGTTCCTTGTTGATGGCATCCCGTCTGTCGTCGGAGAAACGACGGAGGTGTTGTCGCTCGGTGGTGGCCTTAGGATCGACGTTGAGGCAGTGCTCAATCAACTCCCTGGGCACTCGTTGCATGTCCGCTGGCTTCCACGCGAAGATGTCGCGGTTAGCCCGAAGGAAGTTGATGAGCGTGTCTTCCTATTTGGGGTCGAGGCCGGCCCCGATGGTGGTGGTCTTGCTGCTGTCGCCTGTCCCGAGGTCGATCGTCTTGACTAGAACCTCCTCAGCTGGTTGAGGCTTGTTGCCTTTGTCAGACTTCTCAGGGATGTCGAGTTCACTTGTTGCAAGCTTCTTCGACGCGGCGTAGACCTCCATAATCGCGTTCGGTACTTGATTTGTGGAGGCGATCTCCATAGCTTCCGTGTCGCAGTCGTGCGAGATCTTCAAGTCCCCTTGGAGAGAGAGTACACCTGCTGGACTTGGCATCTTGAGCACCAAGTTGGTGTAGTGAGGCACCGCCATGAACTTGGCGATGGTCGGTCTGCCGAGGATGGCATGGTAGGATGTTTCGAAGTCCGCGACCTCGAACTTGATGTACTCGGTACGGTAGTTGTCCTGAGATTCCCCGAAGGTAACTGGCAGGACCACTGAGCCCAGTGGGATAGCCGCGTTATCGGGGACGATGCCGTAGAAAGGCGTGTTGCTCTTGGTGAGCATGTGGGTGATGTCAAGCTTCATCTTCTTCAAGGTCTTGGTGAAAAGGACGTTGAGCCCGCTTCCACCATCGATGAGGACCTTGTTGAGCTTAGAGCCCGCGACCACCGGCTTCAGGACGAGAGGGAACCGCCCTGGTTCAGAGCAGCTGGTCCATTGATCCGCGCGGGAGAAGGTAATGGGTACCTCCGACCACCTGAGAGGGGTCGGAACCGCTGGTTCAATGCTCATGACTTCTCGACGAGTAGCCTTTTGCTCCCGCCTGCTGGGTAGTCCGCGGAAGAGGACGATGACAATCTTGTCGGGTTCCTGGAAGTCGCCGTTGTCTCCGTCGTTCTTCTTCTTGCCTTTCTTGTCGTGAGGGTGTGGTGGCTCTGGAGTGCTCTTGAGTGCTCGCCTGAGTTGGTAGCATTGCTCGGTGGTGTGGTTGCCGTCCAGATGCCACGGGCACTTCTCCTTCAGCAAGTCTTTGAAGCCGCCGGAGTTCTTCTTCGAGTTCTCCTTCGCAGGGCGCTGGATAGCCGTGACAGTGTTGTCTAACTTGCGTTTGCGGTTGGGACCCGAGTAGTTGTTGTTGTTGCTGCGACCGCCTTGGTTCCCTTTGTTGCCGCTGCCGCCGCCTGCGTTTTGCTTGTTCTTGCCACGAATGGCGTCGTACTTGGCGTTGGCCTTGTCCTCTTCATCCGCCCAGGACGTGATCATGTCCTTGAGGTGGGGGATGGACTTGGGGCAGCGACGACCGAAGTCTTCAAAGGTGCGGCGGTGGTAGAGGCCGTCTTGGAAGGGGTCGATGACCTCCTTGTCGGTGACGTCGACTACGGTAGCGCGCTTGTCGAAGAAGCAGCGCATGTACTTGTGGAGGGTCTCGCCTTGTTCCTACTTGACCATGGCTAGGTCCATGCAAGTACCCGATCGGCCCATGGCGCCCACGAAGTTGCTGGTGAACTGCTCCTTCTGCTTGTCCCACTTGTCGATCGAGTGCTTGTCAAGCGACTCGAGCCATGTGAGTGGGGCTTGGTCCAGGCAGAAGGGGAAGTAGAGGCACTTGGTGTCGTTGTTGCTGCCAGCGTTCTCAATGGAGAGGGCGTAGCACCTTAGCCACTGGATGGGGTCCTGCTTCGCGTCGTACTTGGTGATCCCCAAAGGCTTGAACTTGTCGGGGAGGAGCAAGTTGCGAAGTCGACGTGAGAAGGCGGGGAAGCCGTCGTTGTCGCCTGCAGTGGCTGACTTCTTCCGCCGCAGCTCCTCAATCTTCTGGCGGGCGTCGTAGCCGTCCTGTGAGGCACCAGAGGCGTGGCTGTTCGCATGGTCTCGACCTCCGCGGTTGCCGCCGCCGGCGGCCCTCCTGTTGGCTCCGTGGTTGGAGCTTCCGTCGTCGCTGCCGCCGCCATCAGGGTCACGGCCGCCGCCGTCAGGAGCACGGTGAGGGACGACCTCGCGGTTGCTGTTGCCACCCTGTGAGGGTCCGCCGGCGTTCGCGTGAGTACGGTTGGGCTGAGCCGGGAGATCAGCCCGAGTACGGTTGCGACCGAGGTCAGCACTGCGACTTGTAGCTTCGTTGTCGCGGTTCCTGGCGGGGGGAGGCTGGTTGACCCTGTTGTCGACCCGCATGAAGTAGGCATCTTTAGCAAGCTTGGCAATGACTTCTCCGGCGTGAATTCCCTGAGCCTGGCGTGCGATCACTGTGATCGACATGAGGCACTGCTCGGGGGTAGTGTGTACTCTTCTCTCGACCGCCTCGAGAGCTTCCGCAAGGTTGCGGATGGGGAGGTTGTCTATGAGCCGCCGGTGCCGTTCATTGCGCTTCCTGTTACGCTCACGTCGAGCGTCCCTGTTGGCGGCGGTCTCGTCTGCAGGTGCGTCGGCAGATAGCTCGTCTGCGGAGATGTCTTCAAGGTACTTGTCTGGAGCCGTCCCAGATGGTCCGGGGGTGTCGCCGGCAGCCATGAAGACTTGGCGATCGGGGTTGCCAAGGCTGGACTCAGAGCTCGCCACCTCGGTTGGAGTGTATGAGTCAGCCCGGGCAAGTGGTGTTCCCTCCTGGAACGGGAGCGAGTCGAGGTAGGCGACGTAGCGTGAGTCTCCTCTTATCAGGTCTGCGGGCTTGCGATCTGGCCAGTAGATGAATCTTCCAGTAGGTGTGGACGTTATAACCAGCCCAGAGGCCGGCCCCGATAAGGGATGCTCAGTAGTGTTGTCCTCGGACTCGGGATCCTCTGGGTCCGACCCGAAGTCGAACTCGTATGCGGAATCCGAGTAAAACCCGGAGAGGGGGTTGGAGTCCGAAGCGTGGCCGGGGGCGGTGTCAGAGTCTGTGTTGTTCTCGGGTACGGGCTCCTTGCCGGCCCGGCGTGAAGAGGGAGCCCCCGTGCAGGCCCTGCAGGAGTTGCAGAGGCCACACGTGGAGCGCTCGCAGGGTGGGGGACCACATGCGATGGCTGAGTAGCCGGCTCGCATGCGATAGCCCACGGAGACGTCGAGTTCGAGTTGGAAGCGGACTCGAGCTCGAAGTCGGCGTGATGGTTGAAGAGCGAAATTTCGCCGAACTTGCCGGCGAGTTCGCCTATGACAACTTCAGGAAGCGTCACGAAGCCGGTCTCCGGGTTGGGCGGCATGGTGAGCCGGCACTGGAAAGATCCCGCACCGTCTGCAGTGTAGACCCAAGCGCCGAAAATGAAGGTGTGGCCGCGGTTGAAGGCGACAGTTGGCTTGAAGTAGACAGGAGCTGTCGAGTTCGCAACATACAGTTGTGGGTGTTTTAGACCGGCAACCTACTAAGGGGAGTACCCGAAGTAGATGAATGTGGCCTCGCCGAGATCGGTAACTCGAAGGAAGAGACACGTGGCACACAATTTAGACAGGTTCGGGCCGCGAGGTGCGTAATACCCTACGTCATGTATGTTGCGTAGCTCTGGATTGATTGGGTACGATTACAAGATGGTGCAATTGTACGCCATGAGATGAGATGATTAGAGAGGGGTCCCTGCCTCACCTTATATAGCTCGGGAGGCAGGGTTACAAGTCGGAGTAGGGAGAGAGTACTAGTCGAGTACGTCTAGGAGTCTTCCATACAGCGCGGGACATGTACAGCTTCCAAACCGAGTACTTCTCCTCTGTAGCCTTTGTGCTTCACGCCATCAGGTGCCGTGCAGCGCAAGCCGGGTAGTCCCAGGGGCCCACCGAGTAGTCGGTCCTGGTACCCACCGAGGTAGTGGGCCCAGGGAGGTCCATACGACAGACTCCAAGGCTATGACGACGCCGATGAGTATGACTACAGCTCTTGATGCGGGCGAGGAAGGTGAACATGTGGACCAGAAGGAGTACTGGAGCATGATCGGGTCACCCCTCTACTTGACGGCGACGAGGCCGGACATCCAGTTCTCGGTGTGTCTGTGCGCTCATTTTCAAGCGTCTCCGAGGACTTCGCATCGAAAAGCGATGAAGCGAATTTTCAGGTACTTGCGTCACACTCCCGACTTCGGCCTTTGGTACTCCGCGTTCTCTTCTTTGGCGCTTCATGGTTTTTCAGATGCAGATTTTGCTAGGTGTCGGTTGGATAGGAAGTCCACTTCTGGGACTTGCCAGTTTTTGGGTTCTTCTTTGGTGTCTTGGTCTTCCCGCAAACAATCGAGTGTTGCTCAATCCACTACCGAGGCCGAGTACGTTGCCGCTGCTAGTTGTTGCTCTCAGCTCCTTTGGATTTCATACACCATGAGTGACTTTGGTGAGGAGTATACCCATGTCCCACTTCAATGTGATAGCACCAGTGCCATAAGTGTTGCAAAGAACCCAGTGCTCCATTTCAAAACCAAGCACATAGAAGTGAGGTATCATTTTCTGAGAGATAACGTGGAGAAAGGAAAGATAGCTTTGATCCATGTACCCACACATGACCAACTAGTCGATATTTTCACCAAACCCCTAGATCAAGCAATTTTCACTCGTTTGCGGGGGGAACTTGGTGTGTGTTTGGTTTCTTGAGTTGGGTGTGTGGGAGCTCCTTTGTAGCATATGTATAGCTTTCCTTTGTGCATTTCTTGCATTTGGCATGGCATATGTAACATGATGTATAGGCATCCTTGTATCTTAGATTGCATGCAGTTTGTATCATATGCATTGGTTAGGAAAAGCTTCTCTCATATACATTGTTCACCATGGAATGAGGTATATGTCTTTGTGAGCTTGTTTGGTATGCTATGGTTAGTTTGGCTTAGCTCTTGATGATCTTGATGAATGATCCATGGTTGATGGCTATATGTTTGAAAAATGTCACATATATGCTCTCTCATGTGTAAATGCCTTTATATGATCTTGACATGTTTTAGTGGCTTTGCTATGCTTAATTTGTGGTTGGATAGCTAGTTTATTGATCATATGGGGCCAAAGGCTCATTTACCATCATGAATGTTTAGCCCTCTTGCTTCATCTTGTGGAGGGGCATAAGTTCCTTTTGTCGCAAAGACATTTCATGTACCATTTATAAATCTGAAAATGAAATGAAAAATGCTTGGAAAATATGCTCCCATGTCATACGTGCTGAATTTAATTTGCTTTGGGTGCTAAACCATTGCATGATGCCTACCAATGAGAAGTCTCATACATAGAAGTAGGCACATGGCTCGGTGGCTTTGACATGAAATGAGGTGCTTGTGGGTGTTTGTGATGGTCTTATGATTAGAATGGCTGTCCTAGCATGAAGTTTGTGTGGCTTTGCCATTTTTGTATGTTTTGATTATGTTTAGGACTTTGCTCATGAGAGGCAAGTTTTCCGCAAAATTGCCCAAATCCATCTTAGCTTCATCCAATGGTTGTAAAACTTGGTAATCATGTAGTTGAGATCAATACGAAGCTATAGAGTATCTAACTTGCTCATTTGGACATGTGTAGCATTCTTTGTTGAATTTTGTCTATTGGAGAAACTCTAGGTTGAAAGTTTTGCATTTTTGACTTGATTAATGCATTGCCAACAAGGGGGAGAAGTCTGAGCTTGAAATGCCTTGCTGGACGCATTTAGAAGGTTTTTTCAGGTGGTTTCGAGCCATTTCTGGGCTCTGTTGCGCACCGGTCTGACTGGTCGAGATCACCGGTCTGTCCGGTGTGAGTGTTGATCCTGTGCACATCTTAGGGACCGGTCTGACCGGTGGTGATGACCGGTCTGACCGGTGTGAGCTGAAGTTCTTTGCGGCTGCCCCGTTTTCGGTGGTTTGCATGCATTCGTCCAGGGGGAGGTGCATTGGTTCAGGGGGAGCTTGCATGTGTGCAGGGGGAGCTCTTTGTGGTCTTTCGAGTTTTGTTTTGGTGGTTTGCGCTCTTTGCTTGAGCTTTGTTTTTGTCTCGGATGTGTCAAGCCGTTGCCCTAGCCTAAGGGGTCCGAGACTTGTCTTCTTCAAGTGATCTTGCTCTTTGCCTTTGTTTGGCTTTCGATCGCTTGTTAGAGTTTCTTTTTGTTCGTTTCTTTTTCTTTTTCTTTTCTCTCTTGTTACTTTCGTGTGGGTGTTGTCAATGCACTCATCAAGGGGGAGATTGAGGACCATGTGTGGTTCGAGGACCGGTGGATGGTCGCTTCCTTG
The DNA here is from genome assembly GCA_947561735.1 of Cenchrus americanus. Lineage (NCBI taxonomy): Eukaryota > Viridiplantae > Streptophyta > Magnoliopsida > Poales > Poaceae > Cenchrus > Cenchrus americanus. The sequence continues at coordinate 140,593,234 of OX387242.1, forward strand.
TGTGATGAGTGATTGACAAAGTTGTGTGGACTGATTCTTGGCTAAGTATTGCGAGGGTCTTTGGTTGCGGCTTGACTTGTGTTGGTGCAGGTGAAGAACAAGCGCGAAAGGTCGTCGCCGGTGAGGCCTCCAGGTGTGGAGAAGACAAGTAGGCTTCGTTCAAGGGACCCGGTGGCCAGCGGGGTCAAGTGCGGGCCGCATGGTGGCATGAACAGCAAGATGAAGTCGTGGACGGTTTCTTGGTTGAGCCTCAAAACCAAGGTCGAGCCGGGTGTCGTATGGACCTCCCTGGGCCCACCACCTCGGTGGGTACCAGGACCGACTACTCGGTGGGCCCCTGGGACTACCCGACTTGCGCTACACGGCACCTGAAGGCGTGGAGCACAAGGACAGCAAAGGAGTAGTACTCGGATAGGACTCTGTACATGTTCCGCACTGTGTAGAGGTCTCCTAGACGTACTCGACTAGTACTCCTTCCCTACTCCGACTTGTAACCCCCGCCTCCCGGACTATATAAGGCGAGGCGAGGGACCGATCCCGGGATCATCTTAACCTCACCTCATCCAACTCACGGCGCACCATTGCACCATCGTGTAATCGTGCCCTATCAATCCAGAGCTACGCAGCATACAGGACGTAGGGTATTACGCACCTCGCGGCCCGAACCTGTCTAAATTGTGTGTCGCGTGCCTCTTCCTTCGAGTTACCGATCTCGGCGAGTCACATTCATCTACTTCGGGTACTCCCCGTAGTAGGTTGCCGGTCCAAAACACCGACGGTGGCGCGCCAGGTAGGGGCTCTCGCTCGAGATCACATGGCGAACTCGACGGCCTTCGTTCACATCAAGCCAACCGTCGCCTTCAACCGTGGCGACACCTTCGTCTTCGGGGCTTGGGTCTGCACTGCTGATGGCACGGGCTCTTTCCAGCGCCGCTTGATCATGCAACCCGACTCGAGGACAGGCCTTGTGACGCTTCCCGAAGTTGTCACGGGCAAGCTCGCCGGCAAGTTCGGCGAAATTTCGCTCTCCAACCTCCACGGCGACTTCGAGCTCGAGTCCGTCTCCAACTCGAACCCGACGTCGCCATGGGCCATCGCATGCGAGCCGGCTCCTCAGCCATCGCAGGCGGTCCCCTCTCCACGTCGGCGCTGCGTGCGTGGCCCTCGCGTTCCCGGCCGGGCCCGCACGGAGGCTTCTACGCCACGACGGGCCGGCAAGGAGCCCGCAACCGAGTACGGCTCGGACTCCGACGCCGTCTCCAACCGCATCTTCGACTCCCGGCCCTCTCTCCGAGTTCTTCTCGAACCCGGACTACGAGTTCGACTTCGGGTCGGACACGAGGAGCTTGAGTCCGAAGACAACTCCTCCGAGCTTCCCTTGTCGGGGGCCGGCCTGCGGGCTGGTTATAAGATCAACGCCGGCGGGAGATACGTCTGCGGCCGGACCGCAAACCCGCCGAGGGCGACAAAGGACTCACGCTACGTCGCCTACATCGACTCGCTACCGTTCCGGGAGGGAACACCACTAGCCCAAGCCGACTCAAGCACACCAAGCGGGGTGGCACCTTCGAGCCAAGCTTGGGTACCCCCGACCGTCAAGTCTTCATGACCGCCGGCGACACCCCGGGAACCTCGGGCACGGCCGCGGACAAGTACACGGAGGACATCTCCGCGGATGAGCTGTTCGCCGAGGCCCCCGCGGACGAGACCGACGCCGGCGGGGACGCCGGCGCGAACGTAACGGGAAGCGCAACGAACGACGCCGGCGGCTCGGGAGACAACCTCCCCATCCGCAACCTTGCGGAAGCTCTCGGCGTCGAGAGCGAGTTCACACCACTCCCGAGCGGTGCCTCATGTCGATCACGGCGATCGCACGGCGAGCTCGGGGCATACGGGCCGGAGAGGTCATCGCCAAGCTCGCCGAGGAAGCTTACTTCATGCGGGTCGACAAGAGAGTCGACCAACCTCCCCCCGGCCAAGCCTCGCGACAACGAGGCTACTAGTCGCGATGCGACCCCGGTCCCTAACCGTACTCGGGGCGACATCCCGGCCGAACCAAACCGTCGACGCTCCACCGGCGGCGGACCCTCACGACAAGACAACGTCAACCGAGAACTCGTCCCCCACGCGTGCCTCGGCCGGTGGTGGCGGCAACGACCCCGACGGCGGCGGCGGCGGCGGCGGCGGCTCCAACCACGGAGCCAACAAGAAAGCCGGAGGCGGCGGCGGCCCGCGGCGGCCGTGGCCACGCGCATAGCCACGCCTCCGGCGCCTCTCACGGCGGGTACGATGCCCGCCGGAGAATCGAAGAGTTGCGGCGAAGAAGTCGACGACCGCCGCCGAAGGCGACGGCTTCCCCGCCTTCTCACCCGGCTTCGCAACCCGCTCCTCCCCGACAAGTTCAAGCCTTTGGGGATCACCAAATACGACGCGAGCGAGATCCCATCCGGTGGCTCCGATGCTACGCTCTCTCCATCGAGAACGGCGGCGGCAACGGCGACACCAAGTGCCTCTACTTCCCCTTCGCCCGGACCAAGCCCCACTCACGTGGCTCGAGTCGCCGGACAAGCACTCAATCGACAAGTGGGACCAGCCGAAGGAGCAATTCACAAGCAACTTCGCGGGCGCCATGGGCCGTTCGGGTACTCGCATGGACCTTGCCATGATCAAGCGAGAACAAGGCGAGACCCTCCGCAAATACATGCGCCGCTTCTTCGACAAGCGCGCTACCGTCGTGGACGTCACCGACAAGGAGGTCATTGACCTCTTCCGGGACGGGCTCTACCATCGCCGCACCTTCGAGGACTTCGGCCGGCGCCGTCCCCAGTCCATTCCCCACCTCAAGGACATGATCACGTCCGGGCGGATGAAGAGGACAAGGCCAACGCCAAGTACGACGCCATCCGCGCCAAGTCCAAGCGAGAACCAAGGCGGCGGCGGCTAGCGGCAACCCAAACCAAGGCGGCCGCAACAACAATAATAACAACAACAACTTCTCGGGTTCCAACCGCAAGCGCAAGCCGGACAACACCGTCGCGGCTATCCGGCGCCCTCCGAAAGGGAACTCGAAGAAGAACTCCGGCGGGTTTAAAGACCCGCTCGAAGGAGAAGTGCCCGTGGCATCCAAACGGCAACCACACCACCGAGCGGTGCTACCGACTCGGGCATGCGCTCAAGGATACGCCGGAGCCACCGCACCCTCACGATCGAAGAACAAGAAGAAGGACGGCGACGACTTCCAAGAACCCGAGAAGACCGTCAACGTCCTCTTCGGCGGACTACCCTGCAGGCGGGAGCAGAAGGCTACTCGCCGCGAAGTGATGTCCATTGAACCAGCGGTTATGACCCCTCTCAGGTGGTCAGAGACGCCCATCACCTTCTCCCGCGCGGACCAATGGACCAGCTTTTCCGAACCAGGACGTTTCCCTCTCGTCCTGCAACCAACAGTGGCGGGCTCTAAGCTCAACAAGGTGCTCATCGACGGCGGAAGCGGGCTCAACGTCCTCTTCACCAAGACTCTCAGGAAGATGAACCTTGACGTCACCCCCATGCTCAACAAGAGCAGCATGCCTTTCTACGGCATTGTCCCGGCAACGCGGCTATCCCACCGGGCTCGGTGGTGCGCCGGTTACCTTCGGGGCGTCTCGCGACAACTACCGCACCGAGTACATCAAGTTCGAGGTCGCGGACATCGAGACTTCCTACCACGCCATCCTCGGCGGACCGGCCATCGCCAAGTTCATGGCGGTGCCCCACTACACATACTTGGTACTCAAAATGCCAAGTCCGGCCGGCGTACTCTCCCTCCGGGGGGACTTGAAGATCTCTCACGACCGCGATACGAGAGGCCGTGGTGATTGCTTCGACAAATCAAGTACCCACCCCAATGATGGAGGTCTACGCCGCGTCGAAGAAGCTTGCTACAAGCGAACTCGACATCCCAGAGAAGTCTGACAGCGCCAACAGGCCTCGGCCACCCGAGGAGGTGCTCACCAAAGCGGTCGACCTCGGAACAGGCGACCCCACCAAGACTACCACCATCGGGGCCGGCCTCGACCCCAAATAGGAAGACGCGCTCATCAGCTTCCTTCGGGCTAACCGCGACATCTTCGCGTGGAAGCCAGCGGACATGCCGGGAGTGCCCGGGGAGCTGATCGAGCACCGCCTCAACGTCGACCCAAAGGCCACCCCCAAGCGACAACACCTCCGACGCTTCGCCGACGACGGACGGGACGCCATCAAGAAGGAACTCGCCAAGCTACTCGCGCGGCTTCATCGGAGAAGTTTTCCATCCCGAGTGGCTCGCCAACCCCGTCCTCGTCCGCAAGAAGAACTCGAACGAGTGGAGGATGTGCGTCGACTACACCGACCTCAACAAGCACGCCCCAAGGACCCCTTCGGGTTGCCACGGATTGATCAAGTCATCGACTCCACGGCGGGCCGCGACCTCGCTTCTGCTTCCTCGATCGCTACTCCGGCTACCACCGGATCGCAATCAAGGAGGAAGACCAGGAGAAGACCGCGTTCATCACCCCGTTTGGCGCGTCTTCGCTACACGACCATGTCTTTCGGGTTGAAGAACGCCGGCGCTACTTACCAACGGGCCATCCGGAGCACTCGCTTCAAGCGGCAACTCAACAAGAACGTCGAGGCCTACGTGGATGACGTGGTTGTCAAAACCGGGGACTCCGGTACCCTCATCGACGACCTTGAAGAGACCTTCGCATCGCTACGCGAGTACCGCCGGAAGCTCAACCCGAACAAGTGCGTCTTCGGCGTACCTTCGGGCAAACTACTCGGCTTCATCATCGCCCAACGCGGCATCGAAGCCAACCCCCGAGAAGATCTCCGCCATCACCAAGGCATGAAAGCTCCCACGAGCATCAAGGACGTCCGTAAGGCCGACGGGGTGCATGGCGGCATTGAACGGATTCATCTCGAAGCTAGGAGAACGGGGTCTCCCCTTCTTCAAACTACTCAAGCACCACGAGAAGTTCGTGTGGACCTGCAGAGGCGGACCAAGCCCTTGCCCGGCTCAAGGACTTCCTGTCGAAGCCCCCCGGTCCTCACGGCTCCCTACAAGGGCGAGCAGCCTCATCGCTCTACCTCGCTGCGACTACTCACGTGGTCGATGCGCCATCGTCGTCGAGCGGCGGGGAAGACGGCCACGCCTACCCGGTCCGGGCGCCCGGTCTACTTCGTCGGCGAGGTTCTATCGAGTCCAAGGCTCGCTACCGGCCGTGCGAAGCTCCCGTACGCTCTACTCATCACCTCGCGGAAGCTACGACACTACTTCCGGGAGTACTCGGTCTCCGTCGTCACCGACTACCCGCTCGGCGACATCCGAGGAACCCGGACGCCACCGGAAGGATCTCCAAATGGGTCGTCGAGCTCGGCGCCCTCACCATCGACTTCAAGCCACGCACGACCATCAAGTCGCGGGCTCTAGTCGACTTCATGGCGAGTGGCGGGAGAACCGGCTACCTACTCCCACCGTGCGACCGAGCATTGGGTGATGTACTTCGACGGCTCACTCAACCTCGAGGGCGCGGGCGCAGGGGTACTCCCCGATCTCCCCAACGGGCGAACAACTCAAGTACGTCCTGCGGATCTTCCGGAAGGTCTCAAACAACGAAGCCGAGTACGAAGCCCTCCTACACGGGCTCCGCCTCGCGGCTTCACTTGGCATCAAGCGGCTACTAGTCTACGGCGACTCCGCAGTGGTCATCAACCAAGTCAACAAGTCCTGGGACCGCAACAAGGAGAACATGGACGCCTACTGCCTAGAAGTCCGCAAGCTCGAGAACAAATTCTATGGTCTCGAGTTCCACCACATCGTTCGTGACAACAACGTTGCCGCGGACGTCCTCTCGAAGCTCGGATCCACCCGCGCCCAAGTGCCCGCGGGCGTCTTCGTCCATGAGCTTCACGCGCCATCCATCCCGGAGCCGGCGCCACCGACCACTGTCCCAACCAGCTGGGCAGGAGGTCATGATGATCGACGTGGACTGGAGGCAACCCTTCATCGACTATCTCAGCGAGCAGAAGGTCCCCCCCGACAAGTGCGCAGCCGAACAACTCGTCCGCCGCGCCAAGTCTTACGTCCTCGTCGGCGACAAGCTTTACAAGCGAGGCGCATCTTCTGGAGTACTCATGAAATGCGTCCCTCGCGAAGAAGGCAAGGACATCTTGGAGGAGATCCACAAGGGTGTCTGCGGCAACCACGCGTCCTCCCGCACGGCCGGTCGGCAAGGCCTTCCGGCGAGCCTTCTACTGGCCCACAGCCCTGGGCGATGCCGAAGAACTCGTCAGACGGTGCCAAGGATGTCAGTTCTTCGCCAAGCAGCAACATGTCCCCGCCTACAAGCTAGTCACCATTCCACCAACCTGGCCCTTTGCCTGCTGGGGGCTCGACATGATTGGGCCACTGCCAACTGCGCCGGGGAGGGATTCAACCGGTACTGGTGGCTATCGACAAGTTCACCAAGTGGATCGAGGTCAAGCCGGTCACATGCCCCAAGGCCGACGAGTACTCGACTTCCCGGATGAACTCGTACACCGCTATGGGCTACCCCACCGCATCATCACGGACCCGGGGTCCAACTTTAACAACCACCGGCCCGGGAGTACCGCGAGAACGGCGGAATCGACGTCGGATACGTCTCCGTCGCCCATCCACGGGCCAACGGACAAGTCGAGCGCGCCAACGGGATGGTGCTCGACGCCCTCAAGAAGCGGCTACACGACGCCGCTAACTCAAAAGGGGGCAAGTGGATCAAGGAACTACCCAACGCACTGCGGGGGCTGCGGACTCAACCATCCAAGCCAACGGGGCAATCCCCCTACTTCCCGGTCTACGGCTGCGAAGCCATCCTCCCCGCCGATGTCATATGGAACTCGCCGGCGGTGGAGCACTACGACGAAGGCGTCTCGGAAGACGACGGAGACGAGTTGATATCGACGGCCTCGAAGAAGCTCGCCGTGCCGCCCTCGTCCAATCGGCAAGGTACCGGAGGGTATCCGACGCTACCATGATCGCAACGTCAAGGAACGCTCCTTCAACGTTGGAGATCTTGTCCTCCGCCGTATACAGAACACGGAAGGACTTCACAAACTCAGCTCCCCCTGGGAAGGGCCCTTCACCGTGGCTAAGGTGACCGGGCCAGGCTCCTACCGCCTCCAAACACTTGAAGGCGAAGAAGTCACCAACTCGTGGAACGTCGACCAGCTCTGTCGATTCTACGCCTAGTCTACTCGACTACTTCGGGGTTCAAGTCTACACGACTGCATCGACACCCCCAGCCGCATGCGACCCTCCGGGTCCTGGCTTCAAGTCTCCGGACTATTCTACTCCAGGTCCAGCCTGTGCGGCTACCTACGGACCCTGGGCTGCAATGAGCGTCAAGGACTCTAGCAGCGGTCTACCAAGAAGACCACACTCTAAGATCCGGCTGCGCGGCTACTTACGGATGCGCGATCCGGCCCACACGGCTACCTACGGATCACTCACCGTAAGCGGCTACCCGCTCCGGTACTACTCACCGTAAGCGGCCTCCGGTCCAGGCGACTACTTATAACTACGGCCCTGGCCACCCAGGTGTACTTCTTCAGTAATAAAGTTTGATTGTTCATCAACTTCTTTACTGCCTACTCCCTGCGACGGGACTACTAAGCCGAGTACTACTGCTCGCACCTACTCCACGATGGGCGCTCCGCACTCTGAGATCGCGGTCACGAGTACTCATTGACGGAACTTCACATTTCATTGACATAAGAGATAGTTCATTACAACTGTTTCCTATACAACTATGGCTACTAGCTATCTATGCGAGCTACCGGAGATTCGACTTATCGGCTACTGCTCCGCGATGGGAGCCATCTGCTCCAAAGCAACTGCGTCTTTCGCTCGTCCGAGCAGTTGGCGGCTACTCCGCCGGCGACCACCTCCACCGGGGCCTTCGGGAAGTACGACTTCATGAAGGCCGGCACTGCTTCGGGATCGACTTGGCCATGTGCTTCACGTAGGCGGCCAGCCGGCTTGGCGCCTCACGAAGTCGATCCGCCAACGGAGCAATCTTGGGGCCGCCGGGTGCGGCACCGGGAGCCTCGCGATCGGGAGGGCGGCCTCTTCCGGGTCCTTCGGTTGGGCTCGGAGCGCCTCGCGATCTTCGTTCAACCTCGCAAGGATTTGTAGCGATTGACGAGATCCCGGTCGGATGCAATTCTCAACTCCATGTGCTTCTCGCACTCGAAGGCCGGCTCCTTGTAGTCGAGTTCAAGTACGGCGGGCTTCTTGCTCCCGGTAGAAGAGATTCTTCATGCTTGATCTCCGAGCCCTTCGGACGCTCCCACGGTCTTCGAGTTCCGCAACACGGGGAACACAACAACGGGTCGAGCTTGAGGACTCCCCACAAGTACCCGACAAGTCAAGAGACATACCTTTATTCTTGTTGCGGAGGCCTTTATTCTTCCGCACCAGATCGTCGCTCTTCGCCTGCAAGTCCATCACGTCGTTGTGGTACTTGGCGAAGGCGGCGTCAAGCCTCGACTGCATGGCGGCCGCGTGCTTCTTCGACTTCACGAGCTGCTCCTCTAAGGCTTCAGCTCTGAGCACGGTGTCGCCGTAGCCCTGCAGCATGTTGGACTTCTCGCGGGATCGCTCCGCGACGTCCTGCACAATACAAGCTCAAGTCAAGCAGAGTACTCTACGCAAAGGATAGACTACTCGGAAGGCTACGACTACGTACCTTCATCCACTGCTCAGCCCGCCGGATCGCCTCCAGGTGCTGGGCTACCGTTGCCGGCTCGACGAGATCGTCGGCCAGCAGCTCGATCCCGCCGCGGCTACTTGACGTAGCCTCCGCCATCGGCGGCCGAGCGGATAGGCTCCGCGTCTTGGATCTCCGGGGACCGGATCGCCACCTCCCGGGGCAACCCCTGGCGACGTGGCAGCCGCCTCCTCTTCGGCGGCCTTCTCGACGGTTTCCCCCACGGGCTCGGGGGCTCCCCGCGGCCTCCGGGGCCTCTGGTGTCAACTCCCGCACGGGTACCCCCGGGGGATGTCACCACCTTCGCCGCCTTTGTCCGCAAATAGCACGCGCATCGGCATCTACGACTACTCTTTTTGGGGCTCTACGGCTTCGGGAAGAGTACTCACCTTCGACCATGACCGCCTGCGGCGCCGCCGCCGGCGGCCGGGGGCTCGGTCGCGGCTTGGGCCTCTCGGAGCGGGTTCCTCGACGGGCGGCGCGGCCTTTTCCGCCCTCTCGCCGCCGCGGGCTCCTCTCCGTCCCGGCTCAAGTCGGTGGATTTTACGCACAAGTATCCACAAAGGTTCATCGGACAACATCGGCTACTACAATGAGTACTACTCACGAAGTGTGGTACTTACAAGTTCGACCGGACGATAGTCACGGCCGGAGCACCGAGGATGCGGCGATATCGACCGGTCCACCCTCGGCGGGCGTCTCTTCTTCCGCCTCTTCGGCTATCGCCTCCTCCACGGTGGCGGCGGCCGGCGCGACGTCTTCCGCGTCCCTCGCGGCTTCCATCTCTCCAACGGCGGCGGCCGCGGGTACTCGCGCTCCCTCCCGGGGCGGGGGGCGGCGCTCCGCCTGCGCCGAAGCTCTTCGACGGGTGGGAGGCCGGACTCCGGCTTCCCGGCCGGTTCCCCCACTTGTGGGCCACGTGCCCTCATCGTCCTCCTCCACGGGCTCCGCCGGCGGCCTCTCCCCGCACATGGGGATAACTACTCGTCGGCACCGTACTCGATCATTGGGTACTCGACGTCTTCGCTCAAGATGACTTACCTCAAGAGGCGTGGTCTCCGAGACCTTCATCTTCTTGGCTACCCGCTTCTTGGCGGGGGTTGCGCGGCTTCTTCGGCGGCGCGGCAAGGCTAGCCTCCGGGGCTAGCGGAGGGTCTTGGACGAGAGGCACATGAGGCAAGCCCGGACGGCTAAACCTCGACCGCGGTGGAGGCGATCTGCGGCGTCTCCTCGTCCTCTTCGTCATCGGAGGTATCCTCCACGATGACGGGATCGTCGTCTCCGACTACTCGGCGCTCCTTCGCCTTCTCCACCGCCGGAATCTCAATTCCGCTCGGTGGTGGCCGCGGCTCGGAGACGAACCGCTTCACATCGTCCCGCATCAAAAAGACACAAAAGGCGTCGGCAACTGCGCTACAAGTGCCTACTACTCGACGAGGCGGGTACGGCTACTTACCTCGTTGGGCGGGCGCGCGGCGGAGAACTCCTCGACGGGGCACGCCGTGTACTCCGGCATGTCCTTGAAGATCTTCGACAACCTCTCGACGATGTCGTTGTCTTCAATTTCGCCCCCGGCATCCGCGACGTGTCGTCGTTGCGGTGTACTCGAAGCCCATCGTATCCCGCGGCGACGGCCGGCCGGATCCGACGCTTCATGAAACTGAAGGCCACATGCTCGGCCCTCAGTCCTGCATCACGCAGGGCCTTGATTCTTCCCAGCAACTCCGGGAGCTGGATCCCCTCCTGCATGATGGGCTCCGTGTTCCACCACTCCTGGTGCTTGGGCTGCCGTCCGCTCGGCTTCGGCAGCTCCGGATGGTGGTTTGTGGTATAGAACCACCTCGTCTTCCAATCCGTGTTGGAGTCCACGAGCTTGTACGCCAGTGCGCTCGGCGGCATCTTCTCTCAACTGGATCCCGGCCCCGCCGACTACTCTAGGGTTGGAGGCGCTGGGCTGCGGCTTCACGCGGAAGAATTTCCGGAATAGAATCCAATGCGGCTTGATCCCCAAGAATGCTTCGCGTAAATGGACGAAGACGAAGTGTGGAAGATTCGTTGGGGTTCAAGTTGAGGTACTCGATGCCGTAGTACCCGAGAAGTCCTTTGAAGAAGTCGCTCGGCGGGAGCGCAAGCCCGCGCTCCACGAAGCGCGAGAACATCGGGATCTCGTCCCGCGCCTTCTCCATTGGATAGGGATCTCCTGCGGCGGATCTCCACATATCGATCTCCTTCTCCCCGATGAACCGGAGTTCAACGGGGTCGGCGAGTCCTCGGTCTTCACCTTCGACCTTTTCCACTCGCGGCTTGGATCGCGCGCGGTGGAGATGTGGGCGGCGCCGCTCCGGTGCGGGCCGCGGCGGCTTCTCGCATGGCTCCTTTTCTTCCCGCCGGCCTTCAACGTCTTCGACGGGGGACGGCTTCATTCTCCAAGAACGGGAGGTCTTCACTCGCATCCGCTCGGGGGCTACCCTACGGCTTTCGGGTGCGCGATGCGCTTGGATCTCTTGCGGCGGCGGTGCTCGTTGGAGTGGATCTACCTCAAGATTCAAGTGCGCGAATGACTGCGGCTCACTTGGGTGAAAACCCTAAGGGTTTCGGTTTGAATTTATAAGCCAAATCGCCTCCGTAACGGGCGGCCGGATAAGTCCGCGCGTGGGCGACTCGGCGGTCGCGCGTGACTCTTCGTATTCTACTAGTCGACGTGCCTCACCTCGGTGGCTCGGCTACTTCTACTCGACTACCTGGGACGCGGTTAGTCTCAAGAGCTTCTCAGGACACATTCTTCAAGAAGACCCTTCAATTCGAGAGGAAGTACTCGACTCAAGGCTCGGGGGCTCCGTGCCACGTGTCCTTCGGTTTTTTCTCTCCGGATTTTTCGGGATTTTCTCTCCAAGACTTCGGATAGATCCTCAGCCAGAACCCGCGGCTCGAGGCTCGGGGGCTACTCCACGTGGATTGCGGATCAGCAAATCGCATCTTCTTGACGGCTCCGGCTTCAAGACAAGACAGGCATTTTTGAAGACCTTCGAAGGCGGATTTCAAGGACGCTTGGGACTACTCGAGAAGACTTCAAGATTGCTCAAACATCGGTGGAGTACATTCCGGCCCTCGGGATGCTTCGACTACTCTTGAGGACTTTTGACTTGTAGCACTCGGGGACGCTTGAGGACTACTCGTTAAGGCCGTCAAGACTACCGGAAGCTATCCTTCTCGACTACAAAGTACTCGGGGGCTTGTCGTATGGACCTCCCCGGGCCCACCACCTCGGTGGGTACCGGGACCGACTACTCGGTGGGCCCACGGGACTACCCGACTTGCGCTACACGGCACCCGAAGGCGTGGAGCACAAGGACAACAAAGGAGTAGTACTCGGATAGGACTCGTACATGTTCCGCACTCGTGTAGAGGTCTCCTAGACGTACTCGACTAGTACTCCTTCCCTACTCCGACTTGTAACCCCGCCTCCCGGACTATATAAGGCGAGGCGGGGACCGATCCCGGGATCATCTTAACCTCACCTCATCCAACTCACGGCGCACCATTGCACCATCGTGTAATCGTGCCCTATCAATCCAGAGCTACGCAGCATACAGGACGTAGGGTATTACGCACCTCGCGGCCCGAACCTGTCTAAATTGTGTGTCGCGTGCCTCTTCCTTCGAGTTACCGATCTCGGCGAGTCACATTCATCTACTTCGGGTACTCCCCGTAGTAGGTTGCCGGTCCAAAACACCGACACCGGGGCTACGTGGGAGCCTAGTCATGAGTGGAGATTGGAGGAGGCTACACCGAGTTCGCGGGGTTTCTGGTGGTTCACCAAAAAATCACTAGGTTCCTTGGTTGATCCACAAAGCCAAGACCGAAGAACCGAAGACAGAGCTGCAGCAACGCCAGACCAGTCTGACCGGTGGGTCTGACCGGTCTGACCGGTGGGTACCGGTCTGACCGGTGTGCGACGACGCAGTCCGGAGACTTCGAAGCGGAGGACACGCGTCGGGATCGCATGGCTTGCTTCGAGGCTATGCAGGGTGCGGTCGCCGGGCATCCGTCCGATGGTGAAGACATGAAGACTTCCAAATCCGCCCTTGAGGGGCTTGTATCCCTAGTTATTAGGAAAGGGCATTTTAGACATTCGGTTGCCTCCATATAACCCAAGAGGTGAGAGGATGGCAAAAAACTCTTAAAACCCTAGCTCATTTGCTTTCCTATTTTCCCTTCCTATTTTCCTTAGGATTTCCATAGGACTAGCTTAAGAGCTTCATGGTGAGATCTTGTGAGAGGGTTGGATGATCGGGCGTCAAGCTAGACCTTGTATGAACCTTTGTTGCATGTATAGATGATTCGACGTGGTTCCTCAAGGTTTGGATGTGTTGTTCCCGGTTGTTCTTGGTGGTGATTTTCGGAGCCCTCTCTTGGTGATTTCTTTGGGTTGTTTTCGGGACCTTTCTCTTGGGGATTTGATGGGGGAAATTTGTGGGAACCCTTCATGGTTCTTTGGGCTGTGATTCCCCTCCCAAATCCGTGAGTAAAGGGGCTCGATTTTGGGGTTTTCCGAGTTCTAGGATTTGTGGTGTTCTTGGCGGGATTTCTTCGATTCCTCCTTTTTGGACAAGTTTTGGTGGGATTAAACTTGGCTATGGACTCCTCATGAGGTCTTCCTAATATCCCCAAAGTCTTGTTCAAGTCCGTGGAGCGATTCGGGAGATTGAGGCTTGGATTTGGGAGAGTTGACCCGCGGGTGCTGTTCATCCCGAGCTGCCCATGCTACACCGGTCTGACGTGCTCTTGACCGGTCTGACCGGTGCAACCCTCGGTGGGTTTTTGCTCGGGTGAACGTCTGGGTGTGTTTGCTGTTGTCCTGTGTTACTACTGTTTCGAGTTTGGGTCAGTTTGGTGATTGGTTGGCCTATTGGTGCTTTGGGGGCTTTCAGGCTGTGACCGGTCCAACCGGTGTGTCTCACCGGTCTGACCGGTGTGAAGCCACTTAGTGAAAGTTGCCCAGTTTCACCAACAGGGACCGGTCTGACCGGTGGTGCTCACCGGTCTGACCGGTGTTGGTCAGTGGACTCGAGGTTTGGTGTTCCGCTGCGTTCTCGGGTTGGAAGGGTGTGTTTTGGTTCCTAGGTCCAGTGGCACTCTAGTGGCTACGTGGGCTTGGCCAATTTGGGTAGTGAGTCGGAGACGTGTGTTGGAAGCCGTGTTCATCTTGTAGGAGTTTCCATCTCCTTCGAGAAGAATTTTTATCGGCTCCCATTCACTCCCCCCTCTCTGGTTCGCCGTATCGGTCCTTCACTGGTGCACTTGTTGCTTCGTGACCGCGTGCACCTTCCAAACGTTCTCGTCCACTCCTTCGCTTGCATTATTGCTCCTTCCACTTGATGTTTTTGCTTTGACTCACTTCCATACTCCCTTGCCTCACATGCGTCCATGATATTCCTACAAAACAAGGCCTTGGCTGCCCCCCATGCTTGTACTTTCCATGTGGTTCGATAAAATATGTTGGAGGGGCATCCCATGATGTATCACGGTGCATGTATGGTTAAGTTAACTAGATTGCCTCCCTCTAAGCATGTTTTAATTCTAAGCACTCCTCTAATTTTGAAAATTAAAAATAAATTCAGAGCTATGGGAGAGCTCAAGCATAAATTTAGAGAAGGTTTTGAAGCATTAAAAACAAATGTAAGTCGAAAAATATTTCTGACTACTTTTATGTTGGTCTCACTGGCATTGTTTGCTTCCATTAGTTGCGAGCAAGCTTTTCCCGGCTTGATCATGGGGGCATAGGTTTAGGTTCTAATTTTGATTAGATGAGAGAGATTTTGAATAAAATAAAATTAAATGAGGCTTAGAAATATTCTAATCTTAGGGAAACCAAGGATATGGATTTTTAAAACAACCAAAAGTTAAGTTTCTAGGTTCACGCGAGTCCTACCACATGCTGAAATTTTAATAACATCTAGATACAAGTCGTGGCTCTACTCGTGTGCTTTTAGCATGTAAAACAAGTCAACCACAACATCATAAAGAGGATGAAAGGTTGAGATAGGTTCTGAATTTTTTTGGTTTTGGTTTCTCGAAAATAAGCAAATAACATAGGATGGTTCATGTAAAGGGTTTATGATCAAAACAAAATATTCAACCAAGAATTATGTCTGTAATATTATTCAACCATTCTAAGTCTAATGTTTTGCGTAGTAAAATTCAAACTGAATTATTAAAAAGACTCGAAAAACCTGGAATCGGGTTGTCCTCCCGGTAGCTTATTCTTGACTCGACGAAATGGGTTGCCTCCCGCCTAGCGCTTCGTTTATAGTCCATGGCTGGACTTCTTTACTTCATTACTTCGGATCAACGCTCTTTGTGGGTGTTGCAATCTTGGATACCCACTTCCGCACCATCTTGGGCACGAGCTTCTTCTTTGGCTTAGTCTTTTTTTTGGTCTTCACAGGCTGGTTTTGTCCTTTGGTCTTGACGGATGCAACAACTTCCTTCATGCAGTGGCTCGATATCTCAAACTCCGATCCTTCGGTCGTGATCTTCGTGGTCTCTTTAGTGTGATCCTCAGTCACTCCCGCATGAGTTTGAGTAGCCTTCGCCGTCTTGGGACCTTGGAGTTGTCTCGGAAATTCTCCTTTGTTACCCATCGGGAGCCCGACAAGTTGTCCCACTTGCATCTCTCACACTTCATCACGATGAGCACTTCATGTATGGAGCTTCCGACCTCCATCACCTTGCCATCTAAATTCTCTAATAGTTTCTCCATAGCCTCGAACTTAGTGACGGCATCCTTGGACATGGTCGTGCTCCTCACAATCCTCGCATGTGGATCTTGCCTTGGCAGCCTTTAGGTGTTGAGCTTCTTTCTCTATCTCCATCTTCTCCATCCTCCTCTTAAGTAAACTGATTTGCCACTCAAGGAATCCGGCTCGTATGTATTCATTGAAACGCTCCAAAGCTCTCGTAATCGTCATGCTGATAGTTGAGACCTTGATCTTGAACAGCCTTCCGGTGTCTTGAAGGTTTCTGATAGGTAGATCAATGATGTCGGTTTAGGTTGATCTTCCTTTGGACTTGGAGGTGGTGATTCCCTTGGAGATTCCGACGGTCCTTCAACTTCGGTTTTTGAATCTAGGGTTTCCAACCCTTTAGCTTGTGTTGCATGTCTCCTTTGCCTGTAAAGTTTTCCTGGATCATCCACAAAAAAGTTTTGGGTTTCTTGGAGAGGTAGCCAACCATCTCCGGTTAGGGTTAGCAATAAAACAAAAATTTAAAAAGAAAAATTAGGGTTAGACAAGAACTAGATTAGATTGATTTTTTTTTCTTTTTGAGGATGATCAAAGTTAAGAGATGCAAAAGAAAATCAAAAGAAATACTGAAAAATAAGAGATACTAGATTGGATCTTGATTGCTTGTTCCCCGGCAACGGCGCCAGAAAAAGGGGCTTGTTGACGGTTAATAGTTGTATCAAAGTTCGTTTAGACTTGCAAGCGGACAAGTCTCCCGTCGTAGTCAAGGGACCCTTCTTCCCTCGAGTGGTGAACCAAGGTATCGAATCCGTGGAACAATGTGCAACGCAAGGATTCAATCTAGTAAAGCAAGGTAAGCTATCTTTTGAAGACAAGTTGCATCTAATCTACTATCTTATAAAGGAAACACATCTAATCTAATCTACTAAAGAGGTAGCAAGAGAAAGCAAGAGATAACCGATCTAGAGAGTCTAGATCATGCTTATTTTGTACCTCCAAACAAGATAGATGAAGATAGAAAAGCGAATCTCATTAAAAGCATCTTTAAATCGTGGCCTCTGGTCCGACTCCGAAAACGCCTGCCTTTCGGAACCCCCGTTCTGTCACAACGTATCCCTATTCATGCGGGTAGTCTAGGGCGAGTTCGATAAGAACAAGTTGAAATCACTTGGCTGGTCCGGTATGTACCTCTAGCCACCGCGGCTACAAGAGCACCCTATGTAATCTATCTTAAGTATAGATCGTAGAAGAAGCAAAACCAAGAAGAAAACAAAATCATCAAGAAGGCACTTGATCGCTAGAAATCGGATTCACTATAAAACCTTCACCATGAATGATTACATGAAAAAGATCACCACCGGGATCCTACCTCAATCTTGATCCTTGCTCCGGAGCTCTGACGTGGTCTTCCATGCAAGGTTCCCACGTCGGCTAGGGAAACCCTAGACAACTAGCACGACCCTCATCTCCGAGATGGTGTCCCTCAAGCTTCTCTACTCCTCGGCGGCGGATGACGAATTGATTGATCTGTGGCTCTCGGTCAGGGGGCTATAAATAGCCTGAGATGCAACTAGGTCAAAGGCGACTGTGCCCCGAAACAGGCTGGGCCGGCTGGCCTGGGCCAACTGGACTTGGCCCATCTCGGCCCAGTTCGTGGCCTCCTTCGCCCGGTGTTGCTTCCCGCGCCTTCTAGATTCTCTCCCCTTTTGCATGTGGACCCTTGTCGTCGGTTTCTCTCCGAATTGGACGAAGCTCCTTGTCTTGCAAGATTCAGCACTTTTCTTGCTAGGTCCTCGGAGTTTGTCATCTTCTCGGGCTTGGTCCTTGGGCTCTTGGAGTCATGTTCACTTCATTGCTTGACTTGTACCGGGCTTCAAGGTCTTGTCATGAGGTGCTTAATGAACTCATCCCGGAAGTCTTTCTTTCAACGTTAAAACCCTGCGTAATGACTTAATTCCAAAACCGACATGCACAAGTGAACTTGTTATACCACGGGGGTTAGTACCAATGGATAAGATATAAAAGTCATGCCAACACCGAAGGTAAACTCATGGCTAGGTTGACGGATTTTCACCGACAACACACCCAAGCCCACTCCAGTGGCACAAGTCGATTTCAATAGTCGCAATCTTAAGACTGCCCTGGCGGTACGACTATTCATTTTCTCTAATTTTTTATTCGCTTTGGCTTTCCGGAAAGTGCTTTTCGTTTTTTCCATCTTAAGTCCACTCCGCGTGGCACAAAGTCGACTAGTCACATGTAAAGTCTGTTTCACATGGCAATCTAAAGTTGACTTCCAAAGTCGCATCTCAAAGTCCGGTCCGCGCGGCACAAAGTCGACTTCGGTTTTCAAGTCGCATTCTAATGTCTGCTCTACCGACATCTAAAGTCGACTTCGATTTTCAAGTCGCATTCTAAAGTCCGCTCTGTCAGCATCTAAAGTCAACTTTGGTCGCATCTAAAGTCCGCTCTGACGGCATGGCTACTTTTCAAGCTACACGGCTCGATGCTAAATTACTACTCAGAATCTCTCCGACTCGGGGGTTGCACTTCAATTACTACTCGAGGATAACTCCAACAGACTTCGCTAGCTCTCAAGCTCGGGGGCTCCGCACCAACAACTACTCGATGTGGCTCATATGGCTCTCTTATCTCGAGGGCTACAAACTGCAAGAGTACTCGGATGATGGCTTTCACAAACACTGAAGACCCTTGGATTGATTCTTCAATCGTTCCAAGGCTCGGGGGCTACTATGCTACACCCATCATTCAAATTTTTCAAAACGGAAGATTCGGAATCAAGATTGACCCTGAGCTAGAGTCTGCAACTCAACCTAAGGCTCGGGGGCTACTCCATATGGAGTGCGATTTTGCAATCGCACTTCCATATAATCTCGACTTCAAGACAGATGAGCTGGACCACCTTCCAGCCTCGTGGCAGTTCAAGTCTATTAAAGACTTCTACAAGCAGTACTCGAGGATGCTCACGAACTACTCCAAGAGGCTTCAAGACTACTTGAACTACTACTATCGACTACAATGTGCTCGGGGGCTTGTCGAGCATACACCCCGGGTACTCATGCAAGGAAGGAAGAAGATGGACTCCTACTAGAATTCATTGTAATCCTACTAGGACTCGTTCTGTGTAATCCTACTAGGACTCCTGCCTTGTAACTAACTAGGAACCCGCCCCCTGGACTATATAAAGGAGGGCCGGGTACCTAGCCGGGCACCTGAACAACCCAACACCAAGTGCAGGGCGCCATACTTGATCCCCCAAATAGGACATAGGGTTCGCCACCTTGGCAGCCCAAACCTGTATAAAACTCGTGTCCCGTGTCCTTGTGCATACCTTTGTGTTCTCGATCTCCCGATCACGATCCTCACCGCACAATCTACTACCTCGGGTACCCCCTTCGTAGGTTTGATGGTCTAAAACACCGACAAAGACTTCCATGAAATGAGTACTCATTGTCACGATGTATATGTGCGTAGTGCCCATCTGTGGAGTTGTGAGCGAGTAGTAGTACTCGCAGTAGACCCATTCGAGGGAATCACAGTAAATGAGTTGATTGAGAATCAATGTTTATTACTGAGAAAATACACCTGGATGGCCAGGGCCGTTTACAAGTGTAGTCGCTAGGACCCGGAGGCCGCCAACGGCTGGAGTGGTGCTAGGGCGTGTGGCCGCTTACAACTGTAGATCCGTTAGTAGTTGTATAGGCTGGATCTAGAAGTACATGGTCTCTTGATAGACCACTGCTAGAGTCCTTAATGCCCTGAGCAGCTCGAGATCCGTTAGTAGCCGTTAGCGCTAGATCTTGTAGTAGAGTAGTCCAGAGACTAGTGCATGGACCCGGAGGCCGCTTACAGCGAAGGGCCCGGGAGTAGTCGTGTAGACTTGAGCCCCCAGAGTAGTCGAGAGACTATGCGTAGAATCGACAGAGTTGGTCGACGTTCCACGAGTTGCTGATGTTGTCGCCTTCAAGTGTCTGGAGGTGATACGAGCCTGGTCCGGTCACCCTTGCAACTGTGAGGGGACCCTCCCATGGCGAGATGAGCTTGTGTAGTCTTTCCGTGTTCTCGATGCTACGGAGGACTAGATCACCAACGTTGAAGGAGCGTTCCTTGACGTTCCGATCGTGGTAGCGTCGGATACCCTCGAGGTACCTTGCTGATTGGACGAGGGCGGCACAGCGAGCTTCTTCGAGTCCGCCGATGTTAACTCGTCTGCTGTCTTCAGCTATGCCTTCGTCGTATTGCTCTACTGCCGGTGAGTCCCACATGATGTCGGCACGTAGAATAGCTTCGGAGCCGTAGACCAGGAAATAGGGTGACTGTCCAGTCGGATTGGAGGGTTGAGTATGCAGCCCCCAAAGTGCATTGGGCAGTTCCTTGATCCACTTGCCCCCTTTTGTGTTAGCAGCGTCGTGTAGTCGCTTCTTGAGGGCGTCGAGTACCATCCCATTGGCACGCTCGACTTGTCTGTTGTCCCGTGGATGGGCGACGGAGGAATACCGGACGTCAATCCCGCTGTTCTCGCAGTACTCCCAAAACTGGTGATTGTTGAAGTTGGAACCCAGGTTTGTGATTATGCGATGGGGTAGTCCGTAGCGGTGCACGAGTTCATCCAAGAAGTTGAGTACCCTGTCGGCCTCGGGACAGGTGACCCGCTTGACTTCGATCCACTTGGTGAACTTGTCGATGGCCACTAGAAGTCTGTTGAATCCTCCTAGCGCAGTCGGAAGAGGCCCATTCATGTCGAGCCCCCAGCAGGCAAAAGGCCAAGTTGGCGGTATAGTGACTGGCTTGTAGGCCGGGACATGTTGTTGCTTGGCGAAGTACTAGCACCCTTGGCACCTTCTGATGAGTTCCTCGGCATCGCCCAGAGCTGTGGGCTATTAGAAAGGTCATCGGAAGGCCTTTCTGACCAACGTGCGTGAAGACGCGTGGTTGCCGCAGACGCCTTTGTGGATCTCTTCCAAGATGTCCTTGCCTTCTTCTCGGGAACGCACTTCATGAGAACTCCAGAAGTGGCGCCCTGCCTGTAGAGCTTGTCCCCGACTAGTGCGTAGGACTTGGCCCGGCGGATGAGTTGCTCGGCCAAGTTTTTTCTGTGGGAACCTTCTGCTCGCGGACGTAGTCGATGAAGGGTAGTCACCAGTCCACGTCTATCATCATGACCTCCTGCCTAACTGGGAGAGGCGCTGGGTCCGTAGTCGTGGGCGTTGGCTCCGGGATGGATGGCGCATGAAGCTCATGGACGAAGACACCCACTAGTACTTGAGCGCGAGTAGAACCAAGCTTCGACAGGGCGTCCGCTGCAACATTGTTGTCGCAGACGATGTGATGGAACTCGAGACCATAAAATTTGTCCTCAAGCTTGCGGACTTCTAGGTAGTTGGCGTCCATGTTCTCCTTGTTGCGATCCCAAGACTTGATGATTTGGTTGATGACCACTGCGGAGTCGCCGTAGACTAGTAGTTGCTTGATGCCCAGAGATGCTGCAAGGCGGAGCCCATGTAGCAGGGCTTCGTACTCAGCTTCGTTGTTTGAGACCTTCCAGAAGATCTATAGGACGTACTTGAGTTGTTCGCCCATTGGAGAAATCAGGAGTACCCCTACACCCGCGCCTTCGAGCTTGAGCGAGCCGTCGAAGTACATCACCCAATGCTCTGGTCGCTCGGTTGGAGTTGGTAGCTGATTTTCCCGCCACTCTGCCATGAAGTCGACTAGAGCTTGCGACTTGATGGCTGTTCGTAGCTTGAAGTCGATGTTGAGGGTGCCGAGTTCGACTACCCACTTGGAGATTCTTGCAGTTGCATCTTGGTTCCGCAGGATGTCACCGAGCGGGTAGTCAGTGACGACGGAGATTGAGTACTCCTGAAAGTAGTGTCGTAGCTTTCGCGAGGTGATGAGCACTACATACAGTAGCTTCTGTACTGGTTGGTAGCATGCCTTGGAATCCGACAAGACCTCACTGACGAAGTAGACTGGTCGCTGGACTGGGTAGGCATGGCCGTCTTCCTGCCGCTCGACAACAATGGCAGTACTGACCACGTGAGTAGTCGCGACAAGGTAGAGTAGTAGCTGCTCCTTTTTGTGAGGAGCCATGAGGACTGGTTGTTTGGACAGGAAGTCTTTGAGCTGAGCCAAAGCTTGATCCGCCTCTGGGGTCCACACGAACTTCTCTTGGTGCTTGAGTAGTTTGAAGAAGGGTAGTCCCCATTCTCCAAGCTCCAAGGCCGCCATGCATCCAGTAAGCTTCTGCATGTCTTTGATGTAGGTGGGACCTTTCATCTTGGTGATGGTGGAGATCCTCTCGGGGTTGGCTTCGATGTCGCAATGGCTGATGATGAAGCCGAGTAGTTTTCCCGAAGGTATGCCGAAGCCGCACTGGTTCGGGTTGAGCTTCCAGTGGTATTCTCGCAGGGATGCGAAAGTCTCTCCAAGATCAGCGATGAGTGTGTCGAAGTTTCTGGTCTTGACGACCACGTAATCCACGTAGGCTTCGACGTTCTTGTTGAGCTGTATCTTGAAACAGGCCTGGATAGCTCGCTGGTAGGTAGCGCCGGTGTTCTTCAACCCAAACGACATGGTCGTGTAGCAGTAGGCACTGAACGGGGTGATGAACGCGGTCTTCTGCTGGTCTTCTTCCTTGATAGTGATCTGGTGGTACCCGGAGTAGCAATCGAGGAAGCAGAGCAGATCGCAGCCCACTGTAGAGTCGATGACTTGATCTATCAGCGGCAATCCGAAGGGGTCCTTGGGGCAGTGCTTGTTGAGGTCGGTGTAGTCGACGCACATCCTCCACTCGTTCGTGTTCTTCTTGCGGATGAGGACGGGGTTGGCGAGCCACTCAGGATGGAAGACTTCTCTGATGAAGCCGGCCGCGAGTAGTTTGGCGAGTTCCTTCTTGATTGCATCCCGTCGGTCGTCGGCGAAACGGCGGAGGTGTTGTCGTTTCGGGGTAGCTTTGGGATCGACGTTAAGTGAATGCTCGATCAGATTCCTGGGCACCCCTGGCATGTCTGCTGGTTTCCAAGCGAAGATGTCTCGGTTAGCCCGAAGGAAGCTAACGAGCATGTCTTCCTATTTCGGGTCGAGGCCCACCCCGATCATGGTAGTCTTGCTGCTGTCGCCTGTCCCAAGATCGATCGCCTTGACTTGGACTTCCTCAGATGGCTGAGGCTTGTTGGCTGTGTTCGACTTCTCTGGAATGTCGAGTTCACTTGGGGCAAGCTTCTTAGATGCAGCATAGATCTCCATCATGGCGTTGGGTACTTGATTCATGGCTATGAGTTCCACAACTTCTGTGTCGCAGTCGAAGGATATCTTCAAGTCCCCTTGTAGCGAGAGTACACCGGCCAGGCATGGCATTTTGAGTACCAAGTACGTGTAGTGGGGTACCGCCATGAACTTGGCGATAGCTGGTCTGCCGAGGATGGCATGGTAGGAAGTTGTCATATGGAACTCCCTGGGCCAACTACCTCGGTGGGTACCAGGACCAACTACTCGGTTGGCCCCTGGGACTACCTGGCTTGTGCCACACGGCACCTGATGGCGTGAGGCGCAAGGACTACGGTGGAGAAGTACTCGGATAGGAAGCTATACATACCTTGTACTGTGTAGAGGACTCCTAGACGTACTCGACTAGTACTCTCTCCCTAAACCGACCTGTAACCCTGCCTCCTGGACTATATAAGGTGAGGCAGGGACCCTTCTCTCTCATTATGCATCATCTTGTAATCGCATCCAATCAATCCAAAGCTACACAGCATACAGGACGTAGGGTATTACGCACCTCGCGGCCCGAACCTGTCTAAATTGTGTGCCACGTGTCTCTTCCTTCGAGTTACCGATCTCGGCGAGGCCACATTCATCTACCTCGGGTACTCCCCTTGGTAGATTGCCGGTCCAAAACACCGATAGCTGGCGCGCCAGGTAGGGGTTCTCGCCGAAGATCATATGGCGAACTCGACGGCTTCAATCTTCATCAAGCCAACCGTTGCCTTCAACCGCGGCAACACCTTCGTCTTCGGCTCCTGGGTCTGCACTGCTGACGGTGCCGGATCCTTCCAGCGCCCCTCACTATGCCGCCCAACCCGAAGATCGGGCTCTTGACGCTTCCCGAAGTAGTCACGGGTGATCTCGCCGGAAAATTTGGCGAAATTTCGCTCTACAACCCGCACGTGGACTTCGAGCTTGGATCTGACTCCAACTCGAAGTCGACGTCACCGTGGGCCATCCCATGTGAGCCGGCTATCGAGCCATCGTGTGCGGACTCCCCACTCCATGAGCACTTCCCATACGGCCTCTACATCGCTAGCAAGGCCCACGCGAAGGCTCTCTCCGCACGCCGGGCTGGGAAGGAGATCGCCTCCGAGTACTACTCGGACTCCAACCCCATCTCCGGCTACTACTCGGACTCCTCCTACGAGTTCGACTTCGGGCGGACCCGGACGAGCCCGAGTCCGAGACCTACACGATGGAGCAACTGCTGTCAGTACCTGCATCCGCCTGTTAATAACATCTACACCCACCGGCAGATTCGTCTACTGGCCAGACCGCAAGCCCGTAGACCTGACAGACGAGAATTCATGTTGCGTCGCCTACCTCGACTCACTTCCCTTCCAGGAAGGAACTCTGCTAGCTCCAACTGAGGAGCACACTCCAACAGAGGTGGCAACCAGCGACTCTAGCCTCGGCTCTCCTGATCATCAAGTCTTCATGACTACCAACGAGACGCCGGGACCCTCAGGGACACTCCTTGACCGATATCTCGAGGATATCTCAGCAGACGAGTTGTCTGCCAACGCACCCGCAGACGAGACCGACGCCAATAGGGACGCCCGACGTGAACGCAATAGAAAGCGGAACGAACGGCACTGACGTCTTCGCGAGTCCCTACCCATCCGGAACCTCGCGGAGGCCCTTGACCAAGTCGAAAGCCGGGTGCACACTAGCCCAGAGCAATGCCTCATGTCTATCACCACGATAGCACGTCAGGCTCAGGGGATGCGCTCGGGAGAAGTTATCGCCAAGCTCGCAGAGGACGCCTACTTCATGCGAGTTGACAATAGAGTCACACAAGTGCCTCCCGTCAGGAACCGCCAGCAAGACAACGAAGCCACAAGTCGCAGTGCGGACATCGGTCGCAACCGTACTCGAGGGGAGCTACCGGCTAACCCAAACCGTACCGGGCATTGGCCGGTGGACCCTATCATGGTGGCAACAGCGCCGGCGCCGCCGGCGGCAACCATGAGATCATCCCTCACCGCGATCCTGGCGGCGGAGGCAGTGACAGCGGGAGCTCCAACCATGGGGCTGACAGGAGAGCCGGGGGCGGCGGCGACCGCGGCAGCCGAGGCCGCGCGAATAGCCACGCCTCCGGCGCTTCACGTGGCAGCTTCGACGCTCGCCAAAAAATCGAAGAACAACGACGCAAGAAGTCCTCCACAGCAGGCGACAATGACGGCTTCAGAATCTACTCGTCCCAGAGAAATTCAAACCTCTGGGGATCACCAAGTACGACGCGAAGCAAGATCCAGTACAGTGGCTCAGATGCTACGCCCTCTCCATCGAAAACGCTGGTGGAAATAACACACGAAGTGCCTCTACTTCCCCTTCTGCCTGGATCAAGCTCCGCTTACATGGCTCGAGTCACTTGAGAAGTACTCGATCGACAAGTAGGACCAGCTCAAGGATTAGTTCACCAGCAACTTCGCGGGCGCTATGGGCCGCTCGGGTACTCGCATGGACCTGGCAATGGTGAAGTAGGAACAAGGCGAGACCCTTCGTAAGTACATGCGGTGCTTCTTCGACAAGTGCGCCACCGTAGTCGACGTCACCGACAAGGATGTCATCGACCTCTACCAAGACGGTCTCTACCACCGTCGCACCTTTGAAGACTTCGGTCGTCGCCGCCCGAGCTCCATCACCCACCTCAAGAGCATGATCACCTCCTGGGCTGATGAAAAAGACAAGGCTAACACCAAGTACGACACCATCCGTGGCAAGAGCAAGAAGAACACAGGCGGCAACAACAACAACAACGGGAACCAAGGCGGTCGCAGCAACAACTACTCGGGTCCCAATCGCAAGCACAAGCCAAACAACACTGTCGCGGCTATCCAGCGCCCTGCGAAAGACAATTCGAAGAAGACCTCCGGTGGCTTCGAGGACTTGCTGAAAGAGAAGTGCACGTGGCATCTGGACAGCAACCACACCACCGAGCAATGCTACCAACTCCGGCGAGCACTCAAGGACACTCTAGAGCCACGGCACCCTCATGACAAGAAAGTCAAGAAAAAGGCCGACGAGGGCAATGGCGACTTCCAGGAACCCGACAAGACGTTGAACGTCCTCTTCGGCGGACTACCCAATCGATGGGCTCAGAAGGCCACCCGACGAGAAGTCTTGAGCATTGAACCAGCGGTCCCGACCCCTCTCCGGTGGTCGGAGGTACCCATTACCTTCTCTCGCGCGAATCAATGGACAAGCTTCTCTTAACCAGGACGGTTTCCACTCATCCTGAAGTCGGTAGTCGCGGGTTCCAGACTCAACAAGGTCCTCATCGACGGTGGAAGCGGGCTCAATGTCCTTTTCACCAAGACCTTGAAGAAGATGAAGCTCGACATCACCCACATGCTCACCAACAGCACTTCTCCTTTCTACGCATCGTCCCCGGGAACGTGGCTATCCCACTGGGATCAGTGGTGTCGGGGACAGCCCTAGGGGTCCCCTTTAACAACCGGGGAATCCCCACTTAAAACCTGCAACAAAGCCAAACACACTTTGTCTAACCATGCAGGATACAGCCCACCAAGGCGGCCTTCTTAAAGATCCCCTCGAACAGGCTTCGCCTCGCTCGAGGGTGCACGCCTCCCTCGGGCAGGCTCCGTCCCGTTCGAGGGGGTGCGCTCCCCTCGAGCGGGCTCCGCCCCGCTCGAGGGCCCGCTCCCCCTCGAGCGGGCTCCGCCTCGCTCGAGGGTCCGCCCCGCCCTCGACCGGGGTCCGCCTCGCTCGAGGGCGCCCGCTCGCGTGCACCTGCCCCCGTACACGGGCATTTAACGCCCTGGCACCGGCGGGACAGCGCCATCATGCGCCTGGGGCTCGCGCCCCGGTGCCGCCGCACCAACTCCCCAGGAGGGAGCCCATCCCCATCACTGTGGGGAGGGACTGTGCAGCGCGGCCGGTGTCAGTCCCGTGACGCCGTGCGCCTGCTCCAGTACGGCTAACGCGCCGAGCCCTCGAAGGGGGGCCGGCTTCACCCTCGATTTGCTTTCTTGTGACCCTACAGGGTTAGGTGGAGGCGCTAGGCCGGAGGAACGCCATCCCTGCCACTGTTACGACATGGCAGCCGTCCCCGCGCGTGCAGGTGCACGCCTGGCGCTGTAGCAACAACTCCAGTACGGTGAAGCGTATTGGAACGGGACGCCGTTTACCTACTCCTGTACTCCGTACGGGCCAACGTCAGCAGTTCCCTCGAGCCCATCAGAAGACATCACCGCCGTCCGCCGCCCTCCTACCCTCGAACCGCCACTGTTCGGGTACAAGATAGGCCATGATGGCCGGATCGCTGCAAGGATCGTCCGGACGGCCGCCCACTCTACAGCATAGCACGCCACTCCCCTTCACGTAGCTAGATAGCGCGGCGTGCATGTGATTCGCTCCCTCTTTGATCTATAAAAGGGGGACGAACCCTCCCTGCCGCGGAGAGAGAAAAAAAGGACGAAGGGAACACAGACAAAACACAACTGGAGACGAGCTGCGCCACGCACTTGTTCTCCAATTCTCCCACAACATCTTCAGCCATCACACCAGGGACTTGGAAGCCAGGCTTCCTCTCCCGCCTTGCTTGTAGCAGCCCCACTACAGGCACCCCCAGTGCTAAGTAATATAGTGCCTTAAGCACGCCACTGCTGGACGTATGGCCCCCTCGGCCAGAACCAGGATAAAAACCCTGTGTCACTTGTTACTTAGCATCGACCATTGAGTGATAGGCCACGGCGCTTATTACTGGTTAGTGTCGGGACCACATTCCGCACCGACAGTTGGCGCCCACCGTGGGGCCATCTGAGCGCCTAAGGTCAACCCGTCAACTCCCTCCATGGTGATCCGCACTGAGTA
Organism: Cenchrus americanus; assembly: GCA_947561735.1. Classification (NCBI taxonomy): domain Eukaryota; kingdom Viridiplantae; phylum Streptophyta; class Magnoliopsida; order Poales; family Poaceae; genus Cenchrus; species Cenchrus americanus. The sequence continues at coordinate 140,620,880 of OX387242.1, forward strand.
CCGTGGTACACGCTACTGCATGGGCAGCTCGGACCCCCTCCCCGTCGGGTTCGAAATCCGGTTCGGGGGCCTGAACTTTCAGGCCACGGGGAATGGCTACCTCATGCGCCTCACCAACCATGAGGAGCTCCGCGCGCGGCGCTAGGCCGGGCCCGCTCCGGTCCCCGCCGCACGCACCACCACGGCGCGGTACGCCCGCGGGCGCGGACGCCGCAGCCCGTCGACGCCACGACGCCGCCGCCGCTCTTGGCCGCGTTCACGCCGGGCGCGGTCGAACGACGGCAAGCCGAGCGCGCCGCCTCCCAACACGACGCGCCCACCGCCACGACGACCGCCACCACCCCAGCGGGACAGCGCGCGGTCTCCGGACCGCACATCCCCATTGGGTTGCGTGGTGCCACGTCGGCCTACAACAACAACGTCAACACCACGATGCGCAGGGTCCCGCCTGGCCGTCACTTCTTCGTCGCCAGGGATCCCGGCGCCTCAGTGGCTGACGAGTCGTCCCTGGGCTCCCTCGACGCATTGCCGCCCGCCAACCGCCACGGGTACGCGGCACGGGGACTTCTCGGCGTGCCGGACCCGCCCATGTTCGAGCGTTTCCTTGACGCTACGGACTGCGGTTCGGGCCGCTCCGACGACTCACAGACGGGAGCTACGACCCCGCGCGGGAGTGCTACGCCGTCATCACCAACGACCCGGCCCAATGCCGCCGGCGCGGTGGGCGCCGAGACGGGGGAGATCACGCCGCCCTGGGGATTGCCACACGCCTAGCCGCGGGGCCAAGCGCTCCCCGCCGGGGCCGACGCCGACGCGCGGCCTAACCCAAGCCCGCGAGCTCGAGGCCAAGCCGGCGGAGGAGCATCGGACGGTGCGGCCGCTCCGCGCCTCGATGGGGCCGGGGAAGCTTCCGCTCGCGGTGAACGCGTGCGGGGAGGCCGGCGACGAGCCCGCGACCGCATCAACGCCGACAACCCTGACATGCTGCCGCGGGCAAGTCAGAAGCTCGTTGCCGCCGCAACGCTGCTACGGGCCATGCCGGCACCCTCGACTCCTGAGGCACGAGACCTGCACCGCGAGGTGCAGACTCTCATCTAGCAAGCGGCCGTCCAGCAGGCCGAGAGCTTGGCGTCGCGCATCCGCCAACAAGGGGATGCGCGGGGTGACGGGGCCGCACAAGGGGGCGAACTCTCAGTCCACGCAGGAGGAGCGGAGGAGCGTCCCACCAACTCAGGACGCGCACCGGCCAGGGAACGGCTCCTTGACACGCGCAGAGCTCTGGACGGTGACGCTCGCAACGTCATCAACGCCCGCCGCACGAGCAAGGCGGACGCGCGAGCAGCGGTGGGCTACCACCCTCGACGGGGCGGACGCTACGACAGCGGTGAGGACTGTTCCCCGACGCCGGAGCCCCCGGGGACCCGTGTGTTCAGCCGGGAGATCCGCACGGCAGCCTTCCCCCAGCGCTTCCGCCAGCCCTCGACCATTGTCAAGTACAACGGGGAGACGGATCCCCGCGTGTGGCTCAACGACTACCGCTTGGCTTGCCAGCTTAGCGGGGCAACCAGCGACGAGGTCATCATCCGCAACTTGCCCCTGCACCTCGGCGATGCGGCCCGGACATGGCTCGAGAACCTGCCCGCCAGCCAAATCCACAATTGGGACGATCTGGTTCGCACGTTCGTGGGCAACTTCCAGGGCACGTACGTGCGCCCTGGGAATTCCTGGGACCTGCGCTCCTGCACGCAGAAGCCCAGCGAGTCGCTGCGGGACTTCATACGGCGCTTCTCCAAGCGCTGCACGGAGCTCCCCAGCGTGGAACAGTCCGAGATCGTGCATGCCTTCCTCGAGGGCACCACGTGCAGGGACCTCGTGCGGGAGCTGGGACGCAGCCCGCCCGCGGACTCCAACGAGCTGTTCGACATCGCCACCAGCTTCGCCTCAGGAGAGGAGGCCGTGGGAGCGATCTTCGACGGCAAGAAGGGCAAGTGCTCGGAGGACGCGCCCGTGGAGGGCAGCAAGTCTAGGGAGCCCCACCGCAGCGACAAGCGGGGCAAGAAGGGAAAAAAGCCGCGCCGCGAGGCGCGCGAGCAGGGGCGCGACGGCGGAAAGGCCGAGGCCCTCGCTGTTGACCCGGCTCGACGGGGCCCTCGACCGGCCCCTCGAGGCCCGGGGGTGTTTGATGACATGCTGAAGAAGCCATGTCCTTATCACAAGACCCCAGTAAATCACACTCTTGAGCAGTGCGATATGCTCAAGAAGTTCTATGGCCGCGCCGCCGCGAAGGAGGTAGAGGCCAAGAAAGACGGAGGAGATGGCGACGCCGGCGGCTTCCCCGCCGTGGAAAACGTGTTCCTCATCTTCGGGGGGCCAACCGTCGACATGTCGACCCGCCAGCGCAAGAAGGAGCGGCACGAGGTCCTCGCCGCGGAGAAGGCGCCTCCCTCCTTCCTCAATTGGTCGGAGGACGCCATCACCTTCAGCCGGGAGGACCATCCGAACCGCGTCCCCAACCCGGGCCAGTACCCGCTGGTGGTCGACCCTATCATCGGGAACGCGCGGTTCTCGAAGGTCTTGATGGACGGGGGCAGCAGCCTCAACATCCTCTACGCGCATACGCTGCGCTTGATGGGGATCGGGTTGGACCAGCTGCGGCCCAGCACGAAGTCGTTCCACGGCATCGCGCCCGGCAAGCAGGTCCATCCCCTCGGGCAGATCGACCTGCTGGTTTGGTTTGGCACCGTGAAGAATTTCCGCAAGGAGATCCTCACCTTCGAGGTGGTAGGGTTCAAGGGAGCCTACCACGCTATACTTGGGCGACCCTGCTACGCCAAATTCATGGCGGTCCCCAACTATACTTACTTGAAGATGAAGATGCCAGGACCGAACGGCGTCATCACCGTCGGCTCGTCCATCGAGCACGCATTCGACTGCGACGTCGAGTGCGTAGAGCACGCAGAGGCGCTAGCGCTAGACGAAGCGCTGGTGACCACTTTGGAGAAGATGGTCAACGACGACCTCGACTCTGCCGCCAAGCACACCGGCACGTTCGAAGCCGCGGAGCAGACCAAGGAGGTCCCCCTCGATCCTTCTGCCCCCGAGGGCAATGCGTTGAGGGTCAGCTCCGCCCTCGACCCCAAATAGGAAATGGTGCTCATCGACTTCCTCCACGCCAACGCCGACATCTTCGCGTGGAGCCCCTCGGATATGCCAGGCATCCCGAGGGAGGTCGCTGAGCACTCCCTTGACATCCTGCCTCACGCCCGCGCTGTGCAACAACGGCTCCGCCGCTTCGACGAGGAGCGGCGACGGGCAATCAGAGCGGAGCTGCGGAAGCTTCTCGAGGCCGGGTTCATCAAGGAGGTGTTCCACCCGATGTGGCTAGCAAACCCCGTGCTTGTAAAGAAAAAGAATGGGAAATGGCGGATGTGTATAGACTACACCAGTCTTAATAAAGCATGTCCTAAAGTTCCTTTTCCTTTGCCACGCATTGATCAAATCGTTGATTCAACGGCTGGGTGTGAATTGCTTTGCTTCCTTGATGCTTACTCCGGATACCATCAAATAAAGATGAAGGAGTCCGACCAGCTCGCGACTTCGTTCATCACGCCGTTCGGGATGTTCTGCTACGTCACGATGCCATTTGGCCTCTGAAACGCAGGTGCAACGTACCAGCGCTGCATGCAGCACGTTTTCGGAGATCACATCGGGCGGACGGTCGAGGCGTATGTGGATGACATCGTCGTAAAGACTGAAGGACCGATACGGCGAACCAGGGAGGGGGGGAGTGAATGGGAGCCGATAAAAATTCTTCTCGATGGAGATGAAAACTCCAACAAGACGAACACGGCTTCCAACACACGTCTCCGACTTACTACCCAAGTTGGCCAAGCCCACGTAGCCACTGGAGTGCCACTGGACCTAGGAACCAACACACACAGCCTTCCGACTCGAGAACGCAGCGGAACAACAAACCCCGAGTCTACGGACCCACACCGGTCGACCGGTGAGCACCACCGGTCGACCGGTCCCTGCCGGTGAAACTGAGCAACTTTCACTAAGTGGCTCTACACCGGTCGACCGGTGAGACACACCGGTCAGACCGATGGCAGCCTGAAAGCCCCCTAGGCACCAAACAAAGCCAACCGACCACCAAACGGACCCAAACTCGAAACAGCAGCAACACGGGACAACAACGAACTCACCAAGACGTTCACCCAAGCAAAATCCCACAAGGGCTTGCACCGGTCGACCGGTCAAGAGCACCGGTCGACCGGTGTGGCTCCGGGCGACTCGGGATGAACAAAGCACCCGCGGGTCAACTCCCCCAAATCCAAATCTCGATCTCCCGAATCGCTCCACGGACTTGAACAAGACTTTGGGGATATCAGGAACACCTCATGAGGAGTCCATAGCCAAGTTTAATCCCACCAAATCTCGTCCAAAAAGGCGGAATCGAAGAAATCCCGCCGAAAGCACTTCCAACCCAAGAACTCAAGAAACCCCAAAATCGAGCACTTTTTCTCACGGATTTGGGAGGGGAATCACAGCCCAAAGAACCACGAAGGGTTCCCACAAATTTCCCCCATCAAATCCCCAAGAGAAAATCCCCGAAAACACCCCAAAGAAATCACGAAGAGAGGGCTCCGAAAATCACCACCAAGAACAATGGGGGAAAACACATCCAAACCTTGAGGAACCACGCCGAATCATCTATACATGAAACAAAGGTTCGTACAAGGTCTAGCAAGCCACCCGATCATCCATCCCTCTCTACAAGATCTCTCCGTGAAGCTCTCTTGCTAGTCCTAAGGAAAACCTAGAGAAAATAGGTGGAAAATAGGAAAACTAATGAGCTAGGGTTCCAAGAGTTGGCTGCCAACCTCTCACCTCTTGGGTTATATAGGCGGCAACCGAATGTCTAAAATGCCCCTCTCTACTAACTAGGGATACAAGCCCCTCAAGGGCGGATTTGGAATTCTTGATGTCTTCACCATCGGACGGATGCCGGCGACCGCACTCGTGTAGCCTCGACGCAAGCCATGCGATCCCGACGCGTGTCCTCCGCTTCGAAGATTCCGGACCGCGTCGTCGCACACCGGGCCGACCGGTGCTCCTCACCGTCGACCGGTCCCCACCCGGTCGGACCGGTCGGACCCACCGGTCGGACCGGTCCGTGCCGCCGCACCTCCGTCTTCGGTTCTTCGGTCTTGGCTTTGTGGATCAACCAAGGAACCCGGTGGTTTTCGGTGAACCACCGGAAACCCCGCGAACTCGGTGTAGCCTCCGCCAATCTCCACTCATGACTTGGCTCCCACGTAGTCCCGGCTCGACCTTGGTTTTGAGGCTCAACCAAGAAACCGTCCACGACTTCATCTTCTTCGTTCATGCCACCATGCGGCCCGCATTTGACCCCGCCGGCCACCGGGTCCCTCGAACAAAGCCTACTTGTCTTCTCCACACCCGGAGGCCTCACCGGCGACGACCTTTCGCGCTTGTTCTTCACCCGCACCAACACCAGTCAAGCCGCAACCTGCACCTGCAATACTTAGCCAAGAATCAGTCCACACAACGTTGTCAATCACTCATCACACAAGGAAGCGACCATCCACCGGTCCTCGAACCACACATGGTCCTCAATCTCCCCCTTGATGAGTGCATTGACAACACCCACACGAAAGTAACAAGTGAGAAAAGAAAACAAAAAGAAATGAACAAAAAGAAACTCCAACAAGCGATCAAAAGCCAAACAAAGGCAAAGAGCAAGATCACTTGAAGAAGACAAGTCTCGGACCCCTTAGGCAAGGGCAACGGCTCGACACATCCGAGACAAAGCAAAGCTCAATCAAAGAGCACAAACCACCAAAACAAAGCTCGAACAACCACAAAGATCTCCCCCTGCACACATGCAAGCTCCCCCTGAACCAATGCAACTCCCCCTGGACGAATGCATGCAAGACACCACTTGAAAACAGGGCAGCTGCAACAAACCAGCCCTGACCGGTCAGACCGGTCAACACCACCGGTCAGACCGGTGTGCAACATGTGTACAGAACCAGCACTCACACCGGTCAGACCGGTGACCCTGACCGGTCAGACCGGTGCTCAACAGAGCCCAGAAATGGCTCGAAACCACCTGAAAACCTTCTAAACACGTCCAGCAAGCCATTTCAAGCTCAAACTTCTCCCCCTTGTTGGCAATGCATGAATCAAGCCAAAAATGCAAAACTTTCAACCTAGAGCTTCTCAAATAGACAAAATTCAACAAAGAAAGCTACACATGTCCAAATGAGCAAGTTAGGTACTCTACGGCTTCGTATCGATCTCAACTACATGATCACCAAGTTTCACAACCATCGGACAAAGCTAAGATGGATTTTGGCAATTTTGCGAAAAACTTGCCTCTCATGAGCAAAGTCCTAAACATGATCAAAGCATATCAAAATGGCAAAGCCACACAAACTTCATGCTAGGACAGCCATTCTAATCATAAGACCATCACAAACACCCACAAGCACCTCATGTCATGTCAAAGCCACCGAGCCATGTGCCTACTTCTATGTATGAGACTTCTCATTGGTAGGCATCATGCAACGGTTTAGCACCCAAAGCAAATTAAATTCAAGCACATATGACATGGGAGCATATTTTCCAAGCATTTTTCATTTCATTTTCAGATTTGTAAATGGTACATGAAATGTCTTTGCGACAAAAAGGAACTTATGCTCCTCCACAAGATAAATCAAGAGGGCTAAACATTCATGATGGCAAATGAGCCTTTGGCCCCATATGATCAATAAACTAGCCATCCAACCACAAATTAAGCATAGCAAGGCCACAAAAACATGTCAAGAGCATGTAAAGGCATTTACACATGAGAGAGCATACATGTGACATTTTTCAAAAGCATAGCTATCAACCATGGATTATTCATCAAGATCATCAAGAGCTAAGCCAAACTAACCGTAGCAAACCAAACAAGCTCACAAAGACATATATCTCATTCCATGGTGAACAATGTATATGAGAGAAGCTTTTCCTAACCAATGCATATGATACAAAATGCGTGCAATCTAAGATACAAGGATGCCTATACATCATGTTACATATGCCATGCCAAAATGCAAGAAATGCACAAATGAAAGCTGTACATATGCTACAAACCGGCTCCTCGAGGGGAGGCAAAACGGGCTCGACACCACCGGCAAAAGAGCAAAGGAGCACCAAACTCACAAGCTCCCCCTAAACTCATGCATTAAGGCCAAAGAGCGTACAAAGCTCACCTTACACACATGAGATAGAGAAGGAACAAAACAAACCAAGTGGCTTGACCAAGGCCACACACTCGAAGGTCACAAATACACTTACCTTTATCATTTCTTCACAATTCACTCATCCTTGTCCACCATTCCCGAAAGTGATGCACCTACATATCACCACCGGGATATGAAGCCGAAGAACCACCCCCCGATATCAACCAAATGTTCTCCGGGCGATCCACCTGCAACTCAAAACCAAGAGCGAGAGCGAGCAACCGACTCAACACTGGGGTTAGTTCCAAATGTGTAAAACCAGTGCCTAGCCATTTGCTCGAAAGTGGGGTTAGCAAAAACCAAACCATCTTTCCTACCAAAGCTACCTCCACGAACACCACCACGGTAACCACCATGAGGGAACCAACCCTCTCTGCCTGGAGGAGGACCAAAACCACGAAAGAAAGCTCGTGGACCATCCCTCCTCTCCTTCTCAAAGCCATGACTCCTCCCATCCCCGTAGTGAGCTCGAGGGGGAGAATGCCTAGCAAACTGGCCTCCTGCAAACTTTCCAGACCAACCACCAGAACCACGACCTCCAGAAACAACCCTCGCACCTGTACGAGCTCGAAACCCGAACAGCTGTCTGTCCAGGCCTGCACCGGTCTGACCGGTGCTCCACACCGGTCTGACCGGTGTGGCCTGGGCAGCAGCACCACCTGCAGCCTTCTTCTCTCCCCAAGCCCGAACTGTCCTCACAATCGCCTTGCCCCTGGGCATCTGCATACGAGGCTCAAGTACACCATCGAAAGGGTGGTACTTGTCCTTGTTAGCCCACTCCTTCGCCATTCTCTCCTCACGCTTCCTCTTGAAGCAAAACGATCTCTTGTGACCATCCTTTCCACAAAACTCACAATGGAAACGGATTGATCTGGGCTTAGGCTTGGGATGGGGCTCTTCACAAGGCTTCTCACTTGGTTTCTCACTAGGCGTTTCACTTGCCTTCTCACTCGGTTTTTCTTTTGGTTGGTTTGGCTTGGATGCAAACTTGTATTTGGGTGTGGGTTGTGGTGGAACCGAAACATTCCCAAATTTCCTCTCTCTCTCACCACTGCCCTCACCAACCTTATCCAATCCCAAAGCCCAACCGTCAAAGCGCTTACGCCTAGCAATCATCATACCAAGCTGAGGTTCTTGACTCGACAACCAACTCAGCGCTTCACGCAACTTATCATTCTCATCTTGCAAGTGACCAACACATTTTGCAAGATCCAAATTCTTCATAGCATGCAACTCACATGTAGAGCAAGAAGTAGGAATAGGCACTTTCAAATCAGCCTCAAGTGAAACAATGCGAGAACGGAGCTCGACAACAATTTTCTCATGCAAACTAGGGCAAGAAGTGCAAGCACCAAGCAAAGTGGGTCTAGATTGTAGCTCACCCAACTCAACCCTAAGCACATATAGTTCCTCACACTTGGAGGCATACTTCTCCCTAAGATCGGTCAAGTCGCCTAGGAAAGCAGAGCAATCAACACAATCATTTTCATCGAAACAACGGGGCTAGCCTTGAGCGAATCAATTTCAAGCTTGCTATCAAGAACCCGTGTTTCTAGCTCGCCCACTCTAGTCCTAGCATCCTCGAGCAAAGATCTAAGCTCCTTCCTAAGCTTCTTAGCCTCTCTAAGCATGTGATCGCGATTATCAAGCAAGTCAACCAACTCCTCATTCTCCTTGCGCAAAGAGGAGAGCTCATCACATACCTCATCCTCGGAATCCATATCCGAGGCGTCCCTCCGGCTTCTCTTGTCGCTCGAACCGCGAGCCATGCCGCGAAGTCGTCCTTGAGGCTTAGGCCCGTCACACAAAGGCCGTTGAGATACTTGCCAAAGTTCTTCTTCTTCCTCCTCTTCTTCTCATCCTCTTCGTCTTCATCACTCGAGCTTGAAGACGTGTCCTCGGAATCAGACTCGATGTCGCTTGATCTCTTCATCTTCTCTCGAGACCGTGTCTTCTTCCCATGTCCATGATCCTTCGTCTTGGACTTGTTCTTCTTGTCCTTGAACTTGTGCTTGTCGGGGTCGTTCACCTTCGGACACTCGGCGAAATAGTGTCCAGTCTTGCCGCACTTGAAGCATGTCCTCGTCTTCCTCCTCATGTTCACTCGGTTCTCGTGCAGCCTCTCGAACCGCCTCGTCGGAGAGCGCCGGCTCGTCCTCTCCAAGCTCGTCGAACTCCTCATCTGGCATAGACATCAAAGAGGAGAAAGAGAACATCCTGGTGGATGGATTAGTGTTAGCCTTTCCTTCCGAACCACCAACGAGGGCAAGACTATGGGAATCAGTCGGTCCCTCGAGCTTGGCAGTCATGCCCCTATCCACCTCAGCCGACTTGAGCTTCGAGAACAGCTCGTTCACCGTCAGAGTGTCATACTTCTCCGACTCCACAATTGCCTCAAACTTTCCGCCCCAAATCGTACGATCCAAAGAGTGTAAGAGCTTGACCGCTCTATCATGATCATCGTACGGGAGCACGTCCACATTGGCCCTCATGTTGTTCACCACCACCGTGAACCTCTGAAACAAGGCATCGATGGACTCACCGGGGAGATGAGTGAAGTTCTCGTACTCTCTCCGGTAGGTCGCATACAACCGTGCCTGAACCTAGGCGTTACCAACATGAGCCTCCTTCAACACCGCCCAAATCCTACAAGCCAAGTGCTCGGTGTGCACCCGATCGAACTCAGGCTGACACAAAGCACGAAACAAGTAGTCGACCGCCTTATTGTTGGCGTCGAATCTATCCCTCGACCCTGGAGCAAGGAAATCCATCGGCTGGACATAGCCTGTGTCCACCGTGACATCCCAAAGCAGCTGACCCTTTCCGCGGAGGAACGCACCCATCCGCTTGCTCCACATCTGGTAGTTCTTGCCATCGAAGTGTGGAGGACCCGAACCCCGTTCCTGGTACGCCATCCTTGGATCTTAGACTGGTTAGAGTCAACAAAGACCCGAACCGGCTCTGATACCACTTGAAGGACCGATACGGCGAACCAGAGAGGGGGGGGAGTGAATGGGAGCCGATAAAAATTCTTCTCGATGGAGATGAAAACTCCAACAAGACGAACACGGCTTCCAACACACGTCTCCGACTTACTACCCAAGTTGGCCAAGCCCATGTAGCCACTAGAGTGCCACTGGACCTAGGAACCAACACACACAGCCTTCCGACTCGAGAACACAGCGGAACAACAAACCCCGAGTCTACAGACCCACACCGGTCAGACCGGTGAGCACCACCGGTCAGACCGGTCCCCCGCTGGTGAAACTGAGCAACTTTCACTAAGTGGCTCTACACCGGTCGACCGGTGGAGACACACCGGTCGGACCGATGGCGACCGAAAGCCCCCTAGGCACCAAACGGACAGCCAACCGACCACCAAACGGACCCAAACTCGAAACAGCAGCAACACGGGACAACAACGAACTCACCAAGACGTTCACCCAAGCAAAATCCCACAAGGGCTTGCACCGGTCAGACCGGTCAAGAGCACCGGTCAGACCGGTGTGGCCTGGGCAGCTCGGGATGAACAGCACCCGCGGGTCAACTCCCCCAAATCCAAATCTCGATCTCCCGAATCGCTCCATGGACTTGAACAAGACTTTGGGGATATCAGGAACACCTCATGAGGAGTCCATAGCCAAGTTTAATCCCACCAAATCTCGTCCAAAAAGGCGGAATCGAAGAAATCTCGCCGAAAGCACTTCCAACCCAAGAACTCAAGAAACCCCAAAATCGAGCACTTTTTCTCACGGATTTGGGAGGGGAATCACAGCCCAAAGAACCACGAAGGGTTCCCACAAATTTCCCCCATCAAATCCCCAAGAGAAAAGCCCCGAAAACACCCCAAAGAAATCACGAAGAGAGGGCTCCGAAAATCACCACCAAGAACAACGGGGGAAAACACATCCAAACCTTGAGGAACCACGCCGAATCATCTATACATGAAACAAAGGTTCGTACAAGGTCTAGCAAGCCGCCCGATCATCCATCCCTCTCTACAAGATCTCTCCGTGAAGCTCTCTTGCTAGTCCTAAGGAAAACCTAGAGAAAATAGGTGGAAAATAGGAAAACTAATGAGCTAGGGTTCCAAGAGTTGGCTGCCAACCTCTCACCTCTTGGGTTATATAGGCGGCAACCGAATGTCTAAAATGCCCCTCTCTACTAACTAGGGATACAAGCCCCTCAAGGGCGGATTTGGAATTCTTGATGTCTTCACCATCGGACGGATGCCGGCGACCGCACTCGCGTAGCCTCGACGCAAGCCATGCGATCCCGACGCGTGTCCTCCGCTTCGAAGATTCCGGACCGCGTCGTCGCACACCGGTCGACCGGTGCTCCTCACCGCCGACCGGTCCCCCCGGTCGGACCGGTCGACCCACCGGTCGGACCGGTGCGGTGCCGCCGCACCTCCGTCTTCGGTTCTCCGGTCTTGGCTTTGTGGATCAACCAAGGAACCCAGTGGTTTTCTGGTGAACCACCGGAAACCCCGCGAACTCGGTGTAGCCTCCGCCAATCTCCACTCATGACTTGGCTCCCACGTAGTCCCGGCTCGACCTTGGTTTTGAGGCTCAACCAAGAAACCGTCCACGACTTCATCTTGCTGTTCATGCCACCATGCGGCCCGCATTTGACCCCGCTGGCCACCGGGTCCCTCGAACAAAGCCTACTTGTCTTCTCCACACCTGGAGGCCTCACCGGCGATGACCTTTCGCGCTTGTTCTTCACCTGCACCAACACCAGTCAAGCCGCAACCTGCACCTGCAATACTTAGCCAAGAATCAGTCCACACAACGTTGTCAATCACTCATCACACAAGGAAGCGACCATCCACCGGTCCTCGAACCACACATGGTCCTCAAAGACCAGGAAGGCGGACGACCTGGTTGGCGACCTCGGCATCTGTTGACGGATAAAAGACGTATCCCTCTACGATCCGCAAGTGTACAGACCCCACACCTTTTTCACCACGGGATTCCCAAGGTTCTTGTCAATCCGCGGAGCAAGGGGATTACAAGCGTTCGATCAACAACGACACACTAGCTACTAAAACCCTAACTACTATTATACTAGAAAACACTAAACTACACTAGAGAGAATGATAAACGATCAAGATAGAAAACACTCGCCCACGGGTCTACGATACTAGAGCATGCAATCGCTTAAAGCCATGAAAACCAATCTAATCTATCGGGGATGTGACCACGGTTTCGCCCTTTCCCTCCTCTCGTACTGTCACTACGCGAAGGTATTCATGACTAGACCTTTGATGGCCACGGCGTATTGAATGGATCCAAGGAAGCATTGGAGCTCGTACTCCCTCTACGGCACGGTTGCAAGCCTTGAGCATTAAAGTATATTCAACACAAGATGATAGATAGATAATCCGACAAAGTGCGATTACATCTCAAGATCGATTACAACCCATGGACGAATGAGAAGATTACCCCATCAAGGTGCTGATCATGGCACCGTTGATCATGGTTTCCCTTCCGCCGGTGTCTTCCTTCTTCTCCACGAGAGGGTGCTTCCTTCGAGGTGGTTGATCTCCCGCCGGAGATCCTCCTCCTCTCTCTCTAGCTTGTGGATGGCCTTCTGGTGCGAATGACTCCTCTCCTCGGTGTTGGCGGCGCGTCGGGGGTTTTAGGGTTGAAGATCCTTCGAGGGCAAGGAAAACGGGACCGAACCGGTGCCGGAAGTGGGCTGGGCCGGCCGGCCGGGCCGGCCGGCCCGGTGCCCACCCGGCTCGGTTCGGTCGCCCCTTTTGCTCCGTGGGTCCTCGTGCACTTATGTACTTTGCCCCCTCCACTTGCACGATTTTGATGATGTTATCCTCGCGTCCAAGATGGAGGCTCTCTTTGCATGAAGTTTGATCTTTTACGCTTCAATCCCCGGGGGTGTTCCTCGTAGCACTTCGGTCCTCGCCACCATTGGAAGTAATTTCAGCAAGCTCATGAACACGAACAAGACTCCATGAATGCTCCTTTGAACTTGTTGTGAATCCGTCCTTTATGTCGATGTTTTCCTACATAAACACAACACTTCCAAATGCATGCACAAAGATGAACTTGTTATATGATTAGTGTGCCTAGTGGCGGGTTAGTTCCATAATCAAATCCAAACCAAAGTGTAATGAACATTCTAGGTGCACCAAAATACACCGTCAACATCTCCCCCACACTTAGCTCTTGCTCGTCCTCGAGCAAGTACTCGTAAAAGAATTTCGTCCAAGGTGTGTAATCGTGTATCATTAATCCTCCTTCACAAGTTAGTCAATCTTTTCATCTTTAATACACAAACACAAAGTAATGATAATCAAACATAAACATGGGCGTTTTAGAATTTTTACCACGTCAAGATTCACCCCACAACTCAAACCCTTCACTTGAAGTCTTCAATTTCAGCCATGCTTACTCCTTTGCTTCCATCGGAGGGTTTTTATGGTTTTCAAAACAAAAATTCCTGCAACAAGTATTAGACAAAAATCCTTTCTCCAAGCTCTCTCAAGTCACTCATATGAAGTGGCTATCCTAACCAAGTTTTATAAAACTCTCACCTCCCATTAATCTCTCATATATCATGTAAAAGTGGAGCTATAGGTAGGGCTAGCGCAATCAACACAAGTATTGTCAAATTAAGAACTTCCTCTAATGGTTGTCTACCTTTCAAAGCCAATGATCATGAGAATTAACCATATGTAGGGATATCAAGGATGAGAAGATTTAGAATGGTGGACATGTGCAAGGGCAAAAGAAAATTGTGACTTCAAGGCACCAATGATGTCCTCGTTGTCGGATTGCACATGGTTGGAATTAGAGTAAAAGTTTCATCTCACAATCAACGTGACATCCTTCCTTACACTTTATTATTTTCTTTTCTTTCACTTGATCCATCCCTCTCATATCTTTATTGCTAACTCATCTTTCTCTTTTTATTTTCTTTTTTTTCATTCACATATGATTTTTCTTTCTTTTTTTCTTTCTTTTCCATACACATACTTTTTCTCTTTATTTTTTCTCTCTCTTGACTGCTTTTCAAAGCTTTCAATTCTCTCTTTCCTCGCATGCATACAATCTGAAATTTTAAATAAATCATGCTAGAGACGATACGAAACTTTGAAAATAGGTTGTGTTCAAGGAATACGATGTACAAAAGAGATGTATAGGGTTGGGTATGGAATTCGGCGATATACGTGACTTCGGTTGTGAACGTCACGTTACCGAATATATGACGAGGCTAGCAACAAAAGATAAGCACAAGGACATGATCATTGCTCGAAATTAAAACTCACCAAGAGAGAAGGGTCCTAGCCTAACTCATCGTGCTAATCACACTTATGGTGGAGCGAAAAAAATAAACTTGGCTTTGGATAGGAATTTTTTCTTACTCTCAACTTGGAAAAAGAGGTTTTGCTAACCTTTATTACAAGGGTTTTAAGATAATTTTCAGAACTGAAATCCTCCAATTTTTAGCATTGAACATAGCACAACTAACATGTGAAGCTCAAGATCGAAGTGCGGTATGGGTACTTTAAGTAGTAGCGATTCCACTAAGCACCACGGTAAACGATTTTCAAACCACATACTTGTGTTCATATATTAAGAATCGAAGATTAAACAAACAAGTAAATAAAGATAAACAATACATAAAACACAAAGATATATATAAAGACTCTTTTTATTTTATTTTCTTGACTCAACACTAATTTAAGACACTTGCAAAAATTTTAAAACAGACTCAAAAACTAAAGACTCATTAAAACACTAAGACTCTCACACGAAGATTAAACCGAACCTAAACTTGAAGTTCAAAAGCTAAGGCTAGCGAGCTAGCTCTCCCCCACACTTAAAACATACGACGTCCTCGTCGTATCTTACAAAATCCTAAGGGGAAAACTAGATCTAGTGGTACTTCAAGCAAGTTTTGCACCACTTGCCTCTCATGTTTCCAACCATGCCGAAAAGTTTGCGCACGTTGCGGTTAAGGAACTTGTAGTCATCTTCAACTACGCGCTCCAAGTCCTCCATACGCTGCTTCATCGCTTCCATGGCTTGGAGACATTCGTCGGCCGACGTGTAGAGATCCGCGATGGATTGACGGCAAACTCGACAACACACCGGATGCAATCCGAAGGGGTCGTCGTCGTCATAATCTCCACCGTTGTCACCACTGTCGTCGCCACCTCCGTTGTCGTTGCCTTCGCCACCGTTGTTGCCGTCGCCGTTGGGGCCTTCGGGAGTCCTTTCATTGGGCTGCTCATCCCAATCATCATCATCTCTACCGGCGGCCACCCACGAGCTCGGGCTACGATCGTCGGAGTAGTCGCTATCCCCATAATCCTTAGGCTCCGGCGACACCTCCTTGTAATCTTTACGCTTGATGCCTTGGAGGCGTGCCGACCTTCGGACGGGTGTAGAGACCTTCTCTCCTTCGACGGGGTTGCGAGATGCAAGAGCTCCGGTCGGGACACGTCCTCCGCAACGGATACGTGCGGTCCTCTTGACGGGTAGCTTGAGCTCGCATCGCATCGCCTCCTCCATCGATGGCTTCTTGGCTTCTAGCTTCAACTCTAAGCTTTTTGGAGGCTCAATGGCTGCTACAAGGGTGCAACACATTGCTTGAAAGGTTTGATTCTCGAGCTCCCAATTCGTCCAAATAAATAGTCCCGAGAGAAAAGCCCCGGGAACCTTATTTTCCTTTTTTACACTTCCCTTAAAATTTTCCGACCAAACAAGGAAGTCAAAAAGGAGCAATTCGGGGCGAAATTCGGCGTCATCGGGCGTCGGGCCCTCCCGGGCCGGTCCCCTGGGCCGGCCGGCCCACCCCGCCTCGGGGGCCGGGCCGGTCCGGTTTTTGCACACCACCCTATTTTTTTCTTCCTTAGCCCATGGGAAAAAGTTGGCCCAGTAAATCTTCGCGAAAAACTCCAGAAAACTAAAAGAAAAATTATTTACAGAAGTTGATGCCTTGTTTTTCGTCCTAGGCGGGACGTTCGGGCTCTTCCTCCATGGTAAAGACGTCAACATGGTGAAGGGGCACGACATCGGGTTCATAGTAAACCTTAAGCCGCTTTCCATTCACCACAAATTGATCACTGTTTATATCCATAATGGTTACCGCTCCGTTGGAGAACACCGAATGCACAACATAAGGTCCGTCCCACTTGCTTTGCAATTTCCCCTTTCCGAAGGTTTTAAACCTCGAATTGTAGAGGAGGACCTTATCTCCTTCTTTAAATTCTTTTTTCTTCAATCTTTTATCATACCACCTTTTGATTCTCTCCTTGTATATGCTTGCGTTTTCATATGCTTTCAACCTCAACTCCTCTAGCTCGCTTATTTGAATTCTTCGTTTCACCACCGCGGCATCGAGATCAAGGTTCATCTCTTTAATCGCCCAATAGGCTTTATGTTCCAACTCAACCGGAAGGTGGCAAGCTTTTCCATAGACAAATTGATAAGGGGTCATACCTATCGGTGTTTTAAACGCCGTTCGATAAGCCCATAAAGCTCCGTCTAATTTCCTTGACCAATCCTTGCCTCCCTTCTCTATGGTTTTGTTGAGTATGCTTTTTAATTGCCTATTTGACGTCTCCGCTTGTCCGTTGGTTTGTGGGTGATAGGCCGTGGAGACCCTATGCTCAATTCCCAACTTGGACAAGCACCTTTTAAAGTTCTTTCCGGTGAAATGAGTTCCTCCATCACTTATCAAGATTCTCAGTGTACCGAAACGGGGAAAAATCACGTTCTTGATCATAGCGATGGACTCCTCCGTGGAAGCTTTACGACATGGTATAGCCTCTACCCACTTGGATACATAATCAACCATAACAAGTATATACTCGAATCCAAATGAGTTTTTAAAAGGCCCCATGAAGTCTATGCCCCATACATCGAATATGCCGATTTGCAAGTTGTATTTCAAAGGCATAGAATTTCTTTGAGAGATGTTTCCGGTTCTTTGACAATCGGGGCATGACGCAACATATCTTTTAGTATCTTCATGCATCTCGGGCCAATAGAATCCGCTCGACCATACTTTTGCTTCGGTTCGAAAATGGCTATAGTGTCCACCGTACTCTGCCGAGTGGCACTTCCTTAGAATCTCAAGCCTCTCTTCTCTTGGCACACATCTTCTCATCACTCCATCATTGCCAAGTTTGAAGAGGTATGGTGCATCCCAAAAATATTTCTTACTTTCGGAAATTATCTTCCTTTGAGTGTTTTTGTCTAGATGATCGAGGGGCATCCTTCGAATTGCTCGAATGATGTCGATCATCCAAGTATCTTTATCAAGCACTCTATAGAGGTGGTCATCTCTCATCTTATCTTCTATGGGCTCTTTATCATCTTGTCCACGATTCATCCTAGACAAATGATCGGCCACAACATTTTCCACCCCCTTTTTATCACGAATTTCAACATCAAACTCTTGGAGAATGTTGACGGTTAATAATTGTATCAAAGTTCGTTTGTGACTCGCAAGCGTACAAGTCTCCCGTCATAGTCAAGGGACCCTTCTTCCCTCGAGTGGTGAACCCAAGGTATCGAATCCGTGGAACAAATGTGTGACGCAAGAGTTGATCTAGTAAAGCCAAGTAACTTCAATCTTTGGTAAAAGAGAAACCCTAATGCATCTAGATAAGAACACAAAACAAAGATAAATCTAATCTACTAAAGACCGGAGAAAACAAAGTAAGATTGGGTAGATAAACCGATCTAGAGGGATCGGGGTAAGCCTTTTGTTGAAGTTCCAAGCAAGAGAAGAAGTAGCAAATCGAATCTTAATAGAAGCCTCTTTAAATCGTGGTTTCCCGTCCAAATCCGAAAACATCCGCCTTTCGAGACCCTCGTTCTGTCACAACGTATCCCTATTCATGCGGGGAGCTTAGGACGAGTCAAAAGACAAGTCGAGATTCTTTCGGAAGATCCGGCGTGTACCTCTAGCCACCGCGGCTACAAGAACACCCTATGTAATCTATCGCGCGAATAGAATTGGAATAAGCAAAGCCGATCGAAAAACGAAATCTTCGAGGAAACACTTGATCGCTAAGAAAAGATTCAACTTGATAATTCAACTATGACAATGATACATACACAAGATCACCACCGGGATCCTTCCTTGATCTTGCTTCTAGCTCCGGGAACTCCGACGTGGTCTTCCATGCAAGGTTCCCACGTCGGCTAGGGAAACCCTAGTCAACTAGCTCGACCCTCTCCTCTCCGACATGGTGTCCCTCTCTTCTCTGCTTCTCGGCGGCCGAAGACGAAATCTTCTCATCGTGGCTCTCGGTCAGGGGACTATAAATAGCCCGATTGGCGGCTAGGGCAAAGGACGACGGATTTGGGCCCAAAATGGGCTCGGGCCGACCGGATCGGGCCGGCCGGCCCGGGCCCATTTAGGCCCGGCCCCGTGGGCTCCTTTGCCCGACGTCGGTTCCCTTGCTTCCCGGATGTTTCCCCCTTCGCATGTGGGTCCATGTCGTCGGTTTCTCTCCGAATTGGACTCAACTCCTTGTCTTGCAAGATTCAAGACTTTTCCGGTCGGTGTCCCTGGAGTCTGTCGTCTTCTCGGATCAAGTCCCCGGCTTCTTGGAGTTAAGTTTGCTTCATTGCATGACTTGTTCAGGGCTTGAAGGTCTTGTCATGAGGTGCTTGATGAACTTATCCCGAAAGTCTTGCATTCAACACTAAAACCCTGCATAAACATTAAACTCCAAAAACGACATGCACACGTGAACTTGTTATACCACGGGGGTTAGTACCAAAGGATAAGGTATAAAACCAATACCAACACCGAAGGTAAACTCATGGCTAGGTTGACGGATTTTCACCGTCAACATCTCCCCCATGCTTAAACCTTGCTCGTCCTCGAGTAAGCCTTCGATGGATATCATCATTGCTAAACAATGTTTAAACTTTGCACTTGATTACACATGAGAAAACATAATGCTCTCAAAATTTTAACTCATTAAAGTTCCATAATGTACTAGCCTTCATCTCTACGGAGGGTAGATTCTTATTAAGCTTATCCCACAAGTATTAACATGCTCACAAAATTTTAAATAGATCTCAGAATTTTTGAAATAAAGAACGAGATAAAGAAAAGCTAAACCAAATTCACAAACTTAAATCATCTCGTGTATTGCTCATGAACTCTCATCTCACTTGTCTCTCAAGCCTATATATTCTACTCCTTTCCCTCTCATATATATGTGGCAGGCTTTATATGGAGCTTTGGGAAAGTTTAGTCCTAACAAGATTTTATAAA
This sequence comes from Cenchrus americanus, assembly GCA_947561735.1. Taxonomy (NCBI): domain Eukaryota; kingdom Viridiplantae; phylum Streptophyta; class Magnoliopsida; order Poales; family Poaceae; genus Cenchrus; species Cenchrus americanus. The sequence goes on from OX387242.1 coordinate 140,640,463, forward strand.
TGAGGTATTGTCAAAACAAGACAAGCTTCTCATGGTCTTACCGAGACTCGTCAAAAAGGTCATTGGAAAATAATGTTAAATCAAGGAGGGGAAAGAGAAAAATACACACACTTTTAGATGAGTGGACATGTGCAAATGGCAAAGAGTGATCCCGAGGCACAAAAGAAGTCCTCGTTATCGGATTGCACATGGTTGGAAAATGAGAATGGATCTTTTTATCTTGAAGCCTTGAATGCACTCTTAGAGAACCGGGGAGTTCACTTTACGCACATATATATTTTTTTTCTTTCTCATATTTCTCATTCTTTTCTTTCTTTCTTTCTTTCTTTCTTTCTTATATATATATATTTTTTTACCTTGAAAGTCATGAATATCGCTGGATTTTTTTTCTTTCATCATTATATATATTTTTTTAAATACTCCCTTTTGAACTCTAAAACTGCACCGTACCTACCTCCTCCCCCATGCTTAGACGTTGCTCGTCCTCGAGCAAAGAGGCGAAAAATAAGGTAGGTACCGGAGATATTTTTCCTTGGAGAGATACTTGAAATCTTCAACGTTGGCACCGTCTTGCGATCTTCCTTGAATTGATGATCCATTCTCAACGATAGGTTGTGGTCAAGGAGGTAATCACAAAAGATGATATTTGGTTTAAGGGTGGATATCCGGCGAAGTTTGTGAGATCACCGATGCGGGGATACACAATGCACGGATAAAAGGCTAGCAAAAAAGATAGATACGCAAAAAAGGAATGACCAGCTTCTTAGTCTCGGGCCGTAGAAATCATGGCCTGCGATAACTCACTCAAAAATAAATCTTGTACACTAAGGTTTATGCACTCAAATATATATAAGGCTTTGGATAGGTTGAGCAACACACAAGTGATATTTGTGACAAGGTTAGCAATATTTTTGAGCATAAAAGACATCTTTAATCTATTCATAACTTGAGAGCACATAAAACACTATGGGTCTTTATTTTAATCATAACCTCCGCTGAAAATTAAGCTAGTATTTAAATAAATTCAGATCTGTATTTTTAAGAGAGCACTAGCTTAAACATGCATAAATCAATTACAAAGATAAACAAAGCTGCAATTTTAATCATATATCATCATGGCACGAATTTTGTAACTTTTCCAATGATATAATCAAGGTGGTGACTTTATTAATGGTGACATCAAGTTGAAATACACACTGAAAATAAACAAACATGCTTGCTGAAATTTAAATAAAAACAGAAAATACTACGCAAACACACATAAGCAAAAGCTGAAAATTACAGAGAAAAAGAAAAGAAAAGAAAACTAAAGTTCCTAAATCTTCTAGTCCTCTGCCGGTGGTTGATGTTGATAATAATACCCTTGCTCATAATATGGTTGGACGCTTCCTCCGACGAATTGATTTGGCTCCACAAGGTGAAGGCGTCCAAGTTCAAAGGCAATATTTGCGTTGCCTTCACCGAGTTGAGTTGCGTTAGCTTGGATGGCTGCGATGTTTTGAGCATTTCTTGCAGCATATCCTCCAATAATGGCCATGCTTTGTTGTGGTTGGGGGTGATGAGCGTAGGACTCCGTGAAGTTAGCGTTGGGCACAACATAATTTTGTGGGGGTACCGGTGCACCACCCCCCCATGCTTGTTGTTGAGACCCTCCGTAATAACTTGGCTGAGGAGGGACTCCGCCGAATGGTTGCACATTGGGTTGTGCTTCACTCGCTTGTGCGGAGGATGTTCCCTCCTCTACGATCCTTCCTCTTTTGTTCTTCCTTGCAGGGACAAGTAGTCCCTCTTCCAACCAATCTTCCCTTCCTTCGGTGAAAAGCCTAAGCCTCTCATTCGGAAGGGGTAGGTTCACTATGGCCAACCGATAACCTCCTCTCTCATCTCCACTAATGTACTTGCCTTGCCGCAAATACTCAAAACCGAGAGAGGTACCACGCAAAAGGTGAGCGGGGTTTCTTGCGATCCCCGGTCGCAAGGAAAAGGCCAAAATGAAGAGGTAACACCCCGAACCAATATTACCCGCCCCCGATGTTGCTTCACAACACCAACGGTTGATCATGAGGTAAGAGGGGTCAATTGGCTGCCTGGCAATTAAAGCCGAGTATAGCCAATTCGACTCCGTGTCGGTCACCTTTGTTTCCTTCATCCTCCCCAATACCCTCTTGCACATCCAAGAGTGAAATATCCGGATAATGGGGTTGCGGATGCAATTGCGTTGTTGATGGGCTTCTCCGGAGATCATGTTCCAAAATCCCGCCAACATGCCGGGTGGCACGTCAACCTTCTCCGGAGCTCCCTTGTGGAATCCAAGCAGCTCCCTTACGTGTTCGTAGGGAACCACTTGCTCGATTCCCTCCAAACGGAATGACAAGCTTTGCACCCCATCATCATCAACGATGGGTGCAATAGTCATCAAAATTTCCAAGGCGTAACCCAAATGGGTGTCCACCGATATTCCATTGGAGAACTGCACCCATCCGAGGTGCCCCAACATGTAGTATATGTCGGTGCAAAAACCCAAGGTGTAGAGTGCTTGGTCGTCGAACTCGACGTTCGGCACAAGCCTCTTCTCAAGATTGGCGAGCCTCTCCTCCTCCTCCGCCGACAAGATGATGAAGCCGTACGAAGATTGTGTCGGGCTGTAAGGAGGTGGTGCGGTTGAGCGAGTCGATCGTCGTGGTGGCGCGGGCTGCTCCTCCGTGTGCCCACGAGGTTCGGTGAACCTCATGGAAGTGCTTCTCGCAGCCCTCATACCACCAAGGAGGAGAGCGTCGTTCCTCCTCGGTGGTGCCGTGTCCGTCTCCATGCTCCGGGGAGACTCAGAAACCGAGTGCCTCCTCGAAGACGTGGTTGATGATGGCTTGGACGACGACGAACTCTTCTTCTTAGAGAAGATACTTGTGGTCTTCTTCCACATGGTTGCTGCACTCTTTCTTCAACTAAAATTCCGGGTTGCAACCGGTAAACTAGGCACTTAAACTCTTTGCTTCGGATGTGGACTTTGAGTGGATTAAGGATGTGGATTTTTCATGAGCTATCAAGCTTGGGATGGTTGGCTAAGTCTACGGAGGTTCTGAGCACACAAACTTGAACAGACAAACAAGGGAAGGAGAGGGAAGCTTGCCTCGCGTAAAACCGGCGCCGGGGGGCTCCTTATATAGGGCGAGCCGGCCGGCCCGGGCCGGCCGGCCCGGGCTCCTCCGGTTCCTCCTCGGCGCGTCTTTCTCCCAAAGACGATCATTTCACCTCTCGCAACTTTCCCCGCCCGCGTGCTCCACGAGTTGCACCGCCCAAACGCTCTCGTCCACTCCTTTTCTTGAATTATTGGTCCTCCCACTTGATGCTCCATGCTTTGGGTCATGTCCATGCTCCCTAGCTCCACTTGCTTCACATGCCACCATGAAAATCCTGCAAAGTTGATGCTTGCTGCCCACCATGCTTGTCCTTTGCATGTGGAATTGGTGAAAGTTGATAAAAGGGAATCCAATGGTGCATGCATGATTAATTCAAACTAGTTGCCTCCATTTAGGTGTGTTTAAGGTTAAGCACTCCTCTAATTCGAAATTTAAAATATTTTTCAGAGCCATGCAAGAGCTCAAGCATAATTTTAGAGAAGTTTTTAAACCATTAAAAACAAATGTAAGTCGAAAATATTTTTCGACTACGTCGATTTCGGTCTCACCGGTATAGTTTGCTTTCATTGGTTGAGAGCGAACATTTTCCCGGCTTGATCATGGGGGCATAGGTTTAGGTTCTAATTTTGGCTAAATAAGAAAGATTTTGAATAAAGCAAAATTAGAATAGGCTTAGAAAAATTCTAATCCTAGAGAAACCAAGGATAAAGATTTTTAAAACCAACCAAAAGCTTTGATTTCTAGGTTCACGCGAGTCCTACCACGTGCTGAATTTTATTAACACTTAAACAAAAATCGTGGCTCTACTCGTGTGGTTTTAGCATGAAAAATAAGTCAACCTCAGCACCATAATGAGGGTGAAAAGTTGAGTTAAGGTTCTGAAATTATTTGGTTGGGGGGTTTCTCGAAAAGAAAAGAATCAAACAAGCACATAGGAGGGTTCATGCAAAGGGTTTATGATAAAGCAATCATTCAATCAAGAATTATGTCTCTAATATTGTTCAACCACTTCTAAGTCTAATGTCTTTGCGTAGTAAAACTCAAAAACTAAATTATTAAAAATACTCGAAAAACCTGGAATCGGGTTGTCCTCCCGGTAGCTTATTCTTGACTCGACGAAATGGGTTGCCTCCCGCCTAGCGCTTCGTTTATAGTCTATAGCTAGACTTCTTCACTTGATTACTCCGGAAGCTCTTTGCGGGCGTTGCAATCTTGGGTACCCACTTCCGCACCATCTTGGGCGCGGGCTTGTCTTTTGGCTTGGCTGGCTTAGTCATTTTTTTGGTCTTCACAGGCGGCTTCTCTTCCTTTGTCTTGACGGATGCAACACCTTCTTTGATTTTCGTTACGTTCACTTTTTTCGGCTCCTTCTTCTTTTTCAGCCCCTCCGTTTGTTTTGGTTCTACCTTCACTCCAATCATGTTGCATGCCTCAATCCTTGGACGGAACTTGAAGGAACTCCTTTCTCCGTTGATATCGAACATGATCTCCCCCTTGCCAACATCAATAGTAGCTCCCACGGTCTTGAGGAACGGCCTCCCTAGGATGAGCGGCGGCTTCTCCCTCTCTCCCATCTCGAGCACAACGAAGTCGACGGGGATGAAGTGGTGTCCAATCTTCAAGGGTACATCTTCAGCAATGCCCAAGGGATAGCGAATGGAGTTGTCACCCAACTCCAAACATATTCCCGTAGGCTCCATCGGTAGGCGTAGCTTCTCGAACACATCCCTCGGCATGACACTCACACTAGCTCCAAGGTCGCATAACGCCTTCTCGAAGTTGAAAGAACCAACTCGAACATGGAATTGTAGGGCACCGGGGTCTTTTTGCTTCTCTAGCCCATAAGCAATAGCCGCACTACACTCCTCGGACATTTTGACATGATCTACCCCGAGTGTTGCTATCTCATATTTATTTGCAAGTATGTCTTTAAAGTAACGAGAATATGTAGGTACTTGTAGGGCATCTAGTAACGGCATGTTGATGCTAAGTCTACGCACAACTTCCACAAACTTCTCAAAGTGGTTGTCAAGTTTACCTCGGAAGTAGCGTGGCTTGAGTTGCGGTATCCTCGTGTCATCCTCCGGCATCTCGAATTCGGGTTCCTCGGTGACGATCCCCGTAACCTTCTCTTTAGCAACTCCTTCCACCTCGGTGGATGGTTTAAGCTTCCTTGCTCCCGCGGAACGTTCCGGATCTTCGGTCTCCTTCCCCGAACGCGTTTGAATGGCCTTCGCCGATTCGGGACATTTGGGTTGTCCCGGAAGCTTCCCTTCATCATTAGTGAGGCGCCCCGCAAGTTGTCCAACTTGCGTCTCGAGCATCTTCATCATGTTGAGCACTTGATGATTGGAACTTCCGACCTCCGTCACTTTGCTATCGATGTTCTCCAACACCTTGTCTATGGTCTTGAACTTGGTGACGGTGTCCTTGTTGATCTTAGCTTGCTCATCCATGAACTCCTTCAATTGTATCCGAAGCGGAACCGCGTTAGGAATAGATGAGCTTGCATTAAATTGAGGCCTACCTTGCCCGTAGCGGAAGTTCGGCAATTCTCCCTTCCTCATGTAGTCGAGCACTTTGGCTTCCTCCGGACAATCTTTGCGGACATGGCCATACTCTCCACATTCTTCGCATGTGGACCTTGCTTCGGCGGCCTTCAAGTCTTGAGCCTCTTTCTTTTCCATCTCCATCTTCTCCAACCTCCTCATGAGCGAGTCGATCTTGCCCTCAAGTATGTCTTCCTTCTCCACTTGCAAGACTCCCTTGACGTTCCCCATGGGTTGAGCCGGATGTAGGCGCCCGGATGACGCCCACGTGTCATTATCCGCGACCTTATTGAATAGCGTGAAAGCTTCCGTCGGTGTAAGCTCGATGATAGACCCTCCCGCTGATGCATCGATGATCGTCCTTGACGCCATGGTGAGTCCTTGATAGAACTTTTGCATGAGGTCTTCTTTCGGGAACTTGTGATGTGGAACCGCCCGGGTGTAGCGCTCGAATGCCTCCGAGATAGTTTCTGTAGGATATTGAACAAAGGTGGCAATCTTATTACGCAAGCTTTGAGTTTTACCCGGTGAGTAGTATTCCTTCATGAAAGCCTTCATCAACGTGTTCCAATTTTGCACCGTCTCCGCCGGTTGAGAGTGGAACCATTGCAAAGCCTTCCCGAGTAGTGAAAACGGAAAAAGCCTTGCCCTCATTTGATCTTGAGTCACCCCATCCATGTTGAAAGTCGACATAGTTGAATGAATGCTTGGAGGTGAAGGTTCGGATCCTCTTTGCCGGTGAAGGGTGAATGTTGCACCATGCGGATTGTTGAGGTCTTGATCTCGAACGGTCTTCCGATCTCCTCGAGGTTCAAGATTGGTAGGTCGATGATGTCTGGGGTGCATAGCTCCCCGATCTTGCGTTCTTCCGGTGGTTGGTCACCCATTGGTGGAGGTCGATTCTCCCGCGGACTTTGAGGTGGTGAATTCTTCGGAGATTCCCGCGATCATTTGTCTTCCGACTCCGAATCTACAAAATCCAGCTTTTTAGCTTGATGTGCTTCGCGTCTCCTTAGCCTCGTAAAGTTTTTCCGGATCATCCACAAAATTATTGGGTTTGTTGGAGAGGTAGCCGTCCATCTCCGTTAGGGTTAGCAATAAACAAAGTATGCAAAAAACTAGAAAACAAAACAAATCTATAAAGACTAGAGTTAGACAAACTAGATTAGATGTATTTTGAGGATGATCAAAATTTAATAGATGCAAAAATAAAACAAAATCAGTACTGAAAATTACAAAAAAAAGCAATAAAAAATCAAATCTTGATCACTTGTTCCCCGGCAACGGCACCAGAAAAAGGGGCTTGTTGACGGTTAATAATTGTATCAAAGTTCGTCTGTGACTCGCAAGCGTACAAGTCTCCCGTCGTAGTCAAGGGACCCTTCTTCCCTCGAGTGGTGAACCCAAGGTATCGAATCCGTGGAACAAATGTGTGACGCAAGAGTTGATCTAGTAAAGCCAAGTAACTTCAATCTTTGGTAAAAGAGAAACCCTAATGCATCTAGATAAGAACACAAAACAAAGATAAATCTAATCTACTAAAGACCGGAGAAAACAAAGTAAGATTGGGTAGATAAACCGATCTAGAGGGATCGGGGTAAGCCTTTTGTTGAAGTTCCAAGCAAGAGAAGAAGTAGCAAATCGAATCTTAATAGAAGCCTCTTTAAATCGTGGTTCCCCGTCCAAATCCGAAAACATCCGCCTTTCGAGACCCCCCGTTCGTCACAACGTATCCCTATTCATGCGGGGAGCTTAGGGCGAGTCAAAAGACAAGTCGAGATTCTTTCGGAAGATCCGGCGTGTACCTCTAGCCACCGCGGCTACAAGAACACCCTATGTAATCTATCGCGCGAATAGAATTGGAATAAGCAAAGCCGATCGAAAAACGAAATCTTCGAGGAAACACTTGATCGCTAAGAAAAGATTCAACTTGATAATTCAACTATGACAATGATACATACACAAGATCACCACCGGGATCCTTCCTTGATCTTGCTTCTAGCTCCGGAACTCCGACGTGGTCTTCCATGCAAGGTTCCCACGTCGGCTAGGGAAACCCTAGTCAACTAGCTCGACCCTCTCCTCTCCGACATGGTGTCCCTCTCTTCTCTCGCTTCTCGACGGCCGAAGACGAAATCTTCTCTCGCGTGGCTCTCGGTCGGGGGACTATAAATAGCCCGATTGGCGGCTAGGGCAAAGGACGACGGATTTGGGCCCAAAAAGGGCTCGGGCCGACCGGATCGGGCCGGCCGGCCCGGGCCCATTTAGGCCCGGCCCCGTGGGCTCCTTTGCCCGACGTCGGTTCCCTTGCTTCCCGGATGTTTCCCCCTTCGCATGTGGGTCCATGTCGTCGGTTTCTCTCCGAATTGGACTCAACTCCTTGTCTTGCAAGATTCGCACTTTTCCGGTCGTGTCCCCGGAGTCTCCGTCGTCTTCTCGGATCAAGTCCCCGGCTTCTTGGAGTTAAGTTTGCTTCATTGCATGACTTGTTCAGGGCTTGAAGGTCTTGTCATGAGGTGCTTGATGAACTTATCCCGAAAGTCTTGCATTCAACACTAAAACCCTGCATAAACATTAAACTCCAAAAACGACATGCACACGTGAACTTGTTATACCACGGGGGTTAGTACCAAAGGATAAGGTATAAAACCAATGCCAACACCGAAGGTAAACTCATGGCTAGGTTGACGGATTTTCACCGTCAACAGAGAAGAAGGATCCAACGAATCAAACGTGGTTTAGCTTCCTTCTTAGCCAAGAGATACTTGATGGCTGCGTGATCGGTGTAAACAATGACTTTCGAGTTCACGATGTAAGATCTGAATTTTTCGAAAGCGAATACCACCGCTAGCAACTCTTTTTCCGTAGTGGCGTAATTTAATTGTGCCCCACTAAGAGTTTTGCTAGCGTAGTAAATGGCCTGAACTCGGCCTTCCTTTCTTTGTCCCAAGACTGCGCCTACGGCGTAGTCACTTGCGTCACACATGATCTCGAAAGGTTGGCTCCAATCCGGAGGTTGGATGATGAGAGCACTCACCAACGCATTTTTCAAGGTCCGGAATGCCACTAGACACTTCTCATCAAAGTCGAAAGCCACATCCTTTTGAAGAAGGTGTGTTAAAGGCTTAGTGATCTTCGAGAAGTCCTTTATAAATCTTCTATAGAATCCGGCATGGCCTAGAAAGCTCCTTAAGGACTTGACATCCGTAGGAGGTGGGAGTTGCTCAACCGTCTCTACCTTAGCCTTGTCCACTTCGATTCCTCTCTCGGATATAACATGTCCGAGCACTATGCCTTGCTTAACCATGAAGTGGCACTTTTCCCAATTTAAAACCAAATCTACCTCCGCACACCTTGTAAGGACCTTTTCTAAGTTTGCTAAGCAATCCATGAACGTCTTCCGTAAACGGAAAAATCATCCATAAACACTTCAACAATTTCTTCGATGAATTCCGAGAACACGGCCATCATGCAACGTTGAAAAGAGGCCGGAGCGTTGCATAGGCCGAAGGGCATCCTCCTATATGCAAACGTTCCGTAAGGACACGTAAACGTTGTCTTATGTTGATCTTCCGGTGAATAGGAATTTGCATGAACCCCGAGTATCCATCGAGAAAGCAAAAATAAGCGTGGTTTGCTAACCTCTCGAGCATCTCGTCTATGAACGGTAGGGGGAAGTGATCTTTCTTCGTCGCTTTGTTAAGCTTACGGTAATCGATACACATCCGCCACCCGGTCACGGTTCTTTGCGGTATCAATTCGTTCTTCTCATTCTTCACCACGGTCAAACCTCCTTTCTTCGGTACACAATGTACCGGGCTCACCCATTCGCTATGCGGAACCGGGTAGATGATTCCGGCATCAAGTAACTTGATAACCTCTTTCTTTACAACCTCTCGCATGGCATGGGTTAGCCTCCTTTGATGGTCCACTACAGGCTTACATTGGTCTTCCATTGGTATACGATGAGTGCAAAAGGCTGGGCTAATACCTTTGAGATCATTAATTGAATATCCAATCACCTTCCTATGTTTTTTTAATAAAATCAGCAACGCTTCATTTTCTTCGGGGCTCAACTCGTCGCTCACAATGACTGGATAAGTTTTGTCCGGGCCCAAAAATTCATATTTTAATCCCTTGGGCAAAGGTTTAAGGTCTACCTCGGGCACTTGTGGCTCCTCGGGTTTGATTTCTCCGATGTCTTCGAATTTCTCTTCCTCCATACTACCATCATGCGGCTCTAGGCCTTTCGTTGCTTCCTCTAGTTCTTCATCTTGTTGATTACTAATTTGATTTTCCATCACTCTTTGCAGCGGGTCTCTAAGGGTTTCAACAAAACAAAGACTATCTATCTCTTCTACTTCTTCATCTTTGGGAGGAAAAGGTGTAAGGTGTTTAGAAGCACGAAGAAAGTTATATGTGTACTTTGTTCCATTGAGGTTCATTGTTACTTTGCCTTCTCCGGCATCTAACACGGAATCTACCAACTTAAGAAAAGGCCTACCTAAGATTATATGATCAGAATTGCTATGGTAAGCATCAATAACAAAGAAATCGGTTGGTATATAGTTTCTAGAGATTTTTACTTTCATGTTGCAAGCAATACCTAGAGGTTTGATAGTTCTACCATCTCCCATAATTAATTTCGTTGATGTTGGAGCTAAGTCTAGGTTGTGGTATTGAACTTTATCGTAAATTTTAGAAGATAGAACACTTACTTGGGCTCCGATGTCGCATAAAGCTTTGCATTGAACTCCGTTGATCTCGCAACTCAAGTGCGGCGTCATCTTCTCTTCTTCTTCGGATCCTATCGAGTAAATTTCAGCGAGGCGAGCGTATGGTGATGCTTCGGGCTTGATCCCCATGATTCTCTTCACCTCGGCAATATGTTCCGGATCCACCACGTCATCTCCAAAGAGCTTTTCAAAAATCTCACCGGTGGTTTCGAGGTCGTATGAATTTTCAGCTTCCTTCTCCGGTGGGAAATCCACTTCCAATGCTCTTGCCATTCCCTTTTGATTAGGGAACGGTCTTCTCTTGTCGAATATTTCTCCGTAATCAATAGGAACCCAATCCATTGGCTCGAACTCCCTTAGTGGCTTCGCGCTTGACATGCTTCTCTTGTTCGTCTCATTTGGCGCGGCGAAGTCGACGTTTGGTGTAGTTCTTGACTTGATGTGTTCTTGTTCAAGCTTTTCCATGGTTGGCTCCTCTTTTGTGACTTCCGGGGTTGCCTCTTTAGAAAAATCAGCAAGCTTCTTCTTCCTTGAATTGAATTCCGGCTCTTCCGCAAGTCTTGTTTCCCAATCTCTTCGCATGGCAGCCGCTTTACTAATTTTTTGTAGAAGTTGGGCAGCTTCCGTGAGTGTTTTCTCCATGAGATCCCCACCTGCACACATTTCGACGTGTCGCATGCAACTAGGGGTTAGGGAAAAGAAAAATGTATGCAAGAGTACGTCACCGGTGAAGCCGAGTTTTGGTCCTTGTTCGATTAATTCATTAAACCTGTCCCAGGCTTGGTCTATCCCTTTCTCTTCTCCTTGCATGAAAGTGATCACTTGCCTCCTTAGATGTTGAACCTTGCTAATTGGAAAGAACTTCTCGCAAAACTTCTTTGTCAACTTGTTCCAATTGCCTTCAACTTCAAAGGACGCAACCGAATACCATGTCTTTGCTTTGCCGGCAAGTGAGTAGGGAAAAAGATTCCATTTGAACCATTCATCGGGAACTCCTTCTTGACGCACCGTGTTGCATATTGTCGTGAAATCCCTTATGTGTCTATATGGGTTCTCCGTAACCATCCCTTCAAATGGGTTTTCCGCCACCATCTTGATGATCTTGGATTTAATTTCATACTTGGTCGCTTCGAGCTTCGAATCCGACTCTTGTACTTTTATGTCTTCACATCGAGGGCTACCGTAATCCCTTAATGATTTCTCCGGTTCTTCCACGGGTTGATTAACGAACTCCATCTAGACAATAAGATAAAAACAAAAACAAAAAAGAAACAAGTGTTTTTCTGGATAATATATGTTAGATATAGCGAATAAAAGATAAACTAAAATATAAAACTAAGTTAGATGCAAATCAAATGATGTAAACTAACTTGCTCCCCGGCAACGGCGCCAGAAAAAGGGGCTTCTTGACGGATAAAAGACGTATCCCTCTACGATCCGCAAGCGTACGGACCCCACACCTTTTTCACCACGGGATTCCCAAGGTTCTTGTCAATCCGCGGAGCAAGGGGATTACAAGCGTTCGATCAACAACGACACACTAGCTACTAAAACCCTAACTACTATTATACTAGAAAACACTAAACTACACTAGAGAGAATGATAAACAATCAAGATAGAAAACACTCGCCCACGGGTCTACGATACTAGAGCATGCAATCGCTTAAAGACATGAAAACCAATCTAATCTATCGGGGATGTGACCACGGTTTCGCCCTTTCCCTCCTCTCATACTGTCACTACGCGAAGGTATTCATGACTAGACCTTTGATGGCCACGGCGTATTGAATGGATCCAAGCAAGCATTGGAGCTCGTACTCCCTCTACGGCACGGTTGCAAGCCTTAAGCATTAAAGTATATTCAACACAAGATGATAGATAGATAATCCGACAAAGTGCGATTACATCTCAAGATCGATTACAACCCATGGACGAATGAGAAGATTACCCCATCAAGGTGCTGATCATGGCACCGTTGATCATGGTTTCCCTTGCGCCGGTGTCTTCCTTCTTCTCCACGAGAGGGTGCTTCCTTCGAGGTGGTTGATCTCCCGCCGGAGATCCTCCTCCTCTCTCTCTAGCTTGTGGATGGCCTTCTGGTGCGAATGACTCCTCTCCTCGGTGTTGGCGGCACGTCGGGGGTTTTAGGGTTGAAGATCCTTCGAGGGCAAGGAAAACGGGACCGAACCGGGGCCGAAAGTGGGCTGGGCCGGCCGGCCTGGGCCGGCCGCCCAGCCCAGTCGGCCGGTTCGGTCGCCCCCTTTGCTCCGTGGGTCCTCGTGCACTTATGTACTTTGCCCCCTCCACTTGCACGATTTTGATGCTGTTATCCTCGCGTCCAAGATGGAGGCTCTCTTTGCATGAAGTTTGATCTTTTACGCTTCAATCCCCGGGGGTGTTCCTCGTAGCACTTCGGTCCTCGCCACCATTGGAAGTAATTTCAGCAAGCTCATGAACACGAACAAGACTCCATGAATGCTCCTTTGAACTTGTTGCGAATCCGTCCTTTATGTCCATGTTTTCCTACATAAACACAACACTTCCAAATGCATGCACAAAGATGAACTTGTTATATGATTAGTGTGCCTAGTGGCGGGTTAGTTCCATAATCAAATCCAAACCAAGGTGTAATGAACATTCTAGGTGCACCAAAATACACCGTCAACAGCATCGCGTTCAGTTGCCTACGGGCAAATGGGGTCAAATTAAACCCCAAAAAGTGTGTCTTTGGAGTGCCGCGAGGCATGCTCCTGGGATACATTGTCTCCCAACGGGGAATCGAGGCCAACCCCGAAAAGGTTGCGGCCCTCGAACGAATGGGTCCAATCCGGGACCTTAAAGGGGTGCAAAAAGTGCTGGGGTGCCTTGCCGCCTTAAGCCGCTTCATCTCGAGGCTCGGCGAGAAGGGCCTGCCCCTCTATCGCCTCCTCAAGAAGCACGAACGCTTCTCCTGGACCGCCGAAGCCCAGGACGCGCTCGACAAGCTAAAGGCGTCCTTAGCGCACGCCCCTATCCTCACACCGCCGTAGGACGGCGAGCCCTTACAGCTCTACGTTGCCGCGACCACCCAGGTGGTCAGCTCTGTGATCGTCGTGGAGCGCACGGAGGAGGGGCATGCTTTACCTGTACAGCGGCCTGTCTATTACATCAGCGAGGTCCTGTCAGACACCAAGACGCGCTACCCCCAGGTCCAGAAGTTTCTTTACGCGGTAGTCCTTGCGCGGCGCAAGCTCCGCCACTACTTCGAGGCCCACCCCGTCACGGTGGTCTCCTCTTTCTCGCCGGGGGAGATCATCCGCAACCCCGACGCCGCAGGCAGGATCGCCAAGTGGTCCGTAGAACTGATGGGCGAGACGCTTGCCTACGCCCCGCGCAAGGCCATCAAGTCTCAAAACTTGGCGGATTTCGTCGCTGAGTGGACGGATACGCAGCTGCCGCCCCTGCAGATCCAAGCAGAGTGCTGGACTTTGTTCTTCGACGGCTCGGTGATGAAAACAGGGGCGGGCGCGGGCCTGCTCTTCGTGTCACCCCTTGGGGAGCACATGCGCTACGCAGTGCGCCTCCACTTCCCCGCGTCTAACAATATGGCTGAATATGAGGCCCTCCTCTGTGGCCTCAAAATCGCCATTGAGTTAGGCATCAAGCGCCTCGACGTGCGGGGGGACTCGCAGCTCGTAATCGATGAAGTCATGAAGGGCGCGAGCTGCCATGACGACAAGATGGAGGCCTACTGCAAAGCCGTGCGAGCCCTCAAGGACAAGTTCTAAGGCATCGAGTTCAACCATGTGCCCTGCCGGTACAACGAGGAGGCGGATGAACTGGCCAAGATTGCGTCTGGGCGGATCACCGTTCCCCCGAACGTTTTCGCGCGCGACGTCACTCAACCCTCGGTCGTCTTCGAGCCCCACCCCTCGAGTCACGTTGAACCCTCGGGGGCTCCCTCGAACCCAACGGGTGCGGAACCCATGGACGAGGACCCCTCGAACGAGGCGTACGTGCTCTCCCTTCTCGAGGAGTATGGCGCCTATGGAGATGACGTGATGGACATCGAGCCAGCTCCTGTCAAAACGGACTGGCGTGACAAATACATCGCCTGGATGGCTCGAGGGGAACTCCCCGCGGACCGGGCCGCGACCAGGCGCATCGCCAGGATGGCCAAGTCTTTTGCCCTCGTTGACGGCGAGCTGTACAAGCGCACCGCCTCTGGCATCCAGCGGTGCGTGCCCATTCCTGAAGGGCGCGAGCTCCTGCGGGACATCCACGCCGAGATCTGCGGCCATCATGCAGCGCCTCGTACCCTCGTCGGCAATGCGTTCCGCCAAGGCTTTTACTGGCCTACCGCGGTTGCGGACACCAGTGAAATCGTACGCACCTGTGAAGGGTGCCAGTTCTACGCCCGCAAGTCCAATCTACCCGCCCATGCCCTACAGACCATCCCCGTAACATGGCCATTTGCCGTGTGGGGGCTGGACATCGTTGGGCCCCTGCGGAAGGCGCCCGGGGGCTTCACCCACTTGCTGGTAGCAATCGACAAGTTCTCCAAGTGGGTGGAGGTGCGCCCCATCACGAATCTGAGGGCAGAGCAGGCGGTAACATTCTTCACCGACATCGTCTACCGCTTTGGAGTGCCGAACTCCATCGTCACCGACAATGGGTCCCAGTTCACGGGCAGGAAGTTTTTGGAGTTTTGCGACAAATTCCACATCCGCGTGGATTGGGTGGCTGTGGCACACCCACAGACCAACGGCCAAGTAGAGCGTGCCAACGGCATGATCCTACAGGGCCTTAAGCCCAAAATTTTCGACCAGCTCAACAAATCTGGGCGAAAATGGCTCCAAGAGCTACCAGCGGTTGTGTGGAGCCTAAGGACCACCCCGAGCAGAGCCACTGGGTTCACTCCGTTTTTCCTAGTCCATGGTGCGGAGGCCGTCCTCCCCACGGACTTAGAATACAGATCGCCCAGGGTTCGAGGCTATGACGAGGATGCCAACCAGCGAGCCCGCGAGGACTCGCCGGATCGGCCTCGGACGAGGCACGCCTCGTGGCCTTAATGCATTCGTCGCAAGGTATCAACGGTCCCTAAGACGCTACCAAGCACGCAAGATACGTCGACGGGACTTCAGTGAAGGGGACTTGGTCCTAAGGCTACGCCAAGACAACCGAGGGCGCCACAAGCTATCGCCCCCATGGGAGGGACCCTACGTCGTGGTGAAGGTACTCAAGCCCGGCACGTATAAGCTGGCCAACGAGGACGGCGAAGAGCTCACCAACGCTTGCAACATCCAACAGCTACGTCGCTTCTACCCTTAGCTAGGATTTCCAAGTACTTTTTATTGTAAAAACCATATGACCAACGCCCCAATTGGTAACAACTATGTAAATGCTTCAAGTCTAATAAAAAGGGCAACTCGGCTTTCCCTGAAACCCAAGCTACCCTCGGGGGCTACTGCGGGGGGCACCCCCCCCCCAAAATGGTCCCATTTTCGCGCAAAAACAAAAGAAACACGCGCTAAGTTTGTTTTCTACTTCAACCCCGAGCAACGATTCGAACAGGGCGCAGGCGGCCTAGCGGAAGGAGCGCGCGAGCCAGAGATAGCCTACGCCGCGTGGATATGGCCCTTCTCTCTCGCCTCCAACCCAGCAGGCCCCCCGCGAAAATCGAACTCCCCTAACTAGAATCTACTCAGGAAGAAGGAGAAACAAAAAGCGTAGCAAACAAAGACTTCATTTCAGCAAACGTTTAGGTAAAAAACAACTTGTTCATTTACAAAGGCCGCGAGGCCAGAATACTGATACACATAAAAATGGGCCTAGTGCCCAGCTGTCTTCAGGCACGAGGAGCGGCGGCGTCAACAGCGTCCTAGAAGAGGAACTCCTCGAAGGCTTCGGCGAGCGACCCGGCGGCGTCAGCGGCGAGCGCGTTCACACGCTCCATCGCCACCTCGTCCTCGACACCCTCGGGAACGACGTAGCCCTCCGCCAGCACCTCGATGTTGACCTCGTAGTGGGATCGAACCACCCCGAGGGCCTTCTGGACGCCAAGACGCAGTGCTCGGTGCATCCGCTCGGTGACGTGGCCGCCAAGGGCGCGCAGGCGACTAGCCAGCGAGCTGCCGGCCTGTGCTTCGCCCTCCTCCACGGCTTGGCAGGTCTCGAGGGCCGCACACCGCAGCTCCTGCTCAGAGGAGTTATAGGAAGCCTGCAATGCCTCGGCCCGCTCAGCTGCATGCCCCAGAGCGGTGCGCAAGCCTGGAGTCACCAAGACAAGAAAGAAATCAGAAAAAGGAGTGCAAAATCCCAAACGGAAAACCAACCAAATAAGAGTCAAGCAGCAGCTCACCTTCGACTTGCTTCCTCTCCGCCTCGAGGTCGCAGCGCACGGCCTCGACCGCCAGCTCGAGGCGCTTGACGGTCTCACCTTGCTCCTGGAGGGCCAGCTCATTGTTTGCATTTGTGATGCTGAGCACAATCAGCTCGCCCTCGGCCTTGGAGAACGCGGTGTTCCGCTCCTCCGCCGACTCCGCACCGCCTCGCGAGCGACGCGCTCCTCGCTCCCGGCCGCCGACCGGCGTCGACGAGGGCGGCTTGCTCTCGCCGGAGCCGCCCCTCGGCCCCTTGGCGGGCGGTGCGCTCCCCGCCGAAGCCGCCCCTCGGCAACGACGAGCGCCGCGACCTTGGCGTCGAGGGCAGCCTTCAAGTCGTCGGCCTCCTTGGCCCGCCCGCTCCCGGCCGCGCGCCTGCTCCTCGGCCTGGCGCTGCTACGCTTGCGCCCCCTCGAGCGACGAGCGAAGCCCCCGATTCTCTCCGCGCACGCTGGCCACCTCCGCCTCCCAGTTGGTTGCCACCGTGCGCATTTTCTCCAGGTCCGAGCGCGCCGCCGCGGCCGCCTCATCACGGTCGATGAGGGCTGCGCAGACCCGCTCGAGGCTGGAGCGGCGTGCCGGGTCCTGCCTTGAACTCTCAGGGAGTTCGTCGCGCCAGGCCATGGCCCGCACGCCGCCCCCACCGTCCGGGGTCCTGAGGGCGTCAGCAAGCGCGTCAAAGCGCCGCATCGCTCCCGGAGGCTGGTGGACCTCGGCGTTCACCCGGTCGAAGGCGTCGTACTTGTCGTGGGCGCGGCGCTCGAGCTCCTGGCACCCACAAATCAAAACCCGTAAGCGCTACGACACAGAGGCAGCACACAAAAATGAGAGAAAGAAGAGAACGAGCAACGACGCCCTACCTGGAAGACGCGCCATGCGGGGCCGCCATGGACCCTCAGCGCCTCGTTCAGCGCGCGGTTGAGCGTGGCGCCGTGGCTCCGAGCTCTCCCCAAAGCTCCTCGCTCCCCGGCGTCGGCAATCGCGAGGGGATCGCCGGCGGCCCCCTCCACCGGGCGGGGTGGCCGGCGCGGGAGGACGAGGCCTCGGCGCCGTGTCCTCGGTCCCCCCGCCACCATGTGACCCTCGTGCCGCCTCACGAGGGCCCCCTCCGGGGCTCGGGGGAGCGTGTGGGGAAGCTCGCCCACCGATCCTACCGGGCGGCGGGGAGTCGTCATCCGGGACCTCCACCACCTCCGCCGGGAATCGCCGGCGGGCGCCGGCCCTTGCGCCGCCCTCCGCCGGCGCCTCCACTTGTGCCCCCACGGCCGCGGGCGCTTGACGCGGCGCCGCGGCCACCACCTCCGGCCGTGCCTACGCGACCACGGGCGCCGCCACGGGTGGCACCCGCTCCGCCTCCTCTGCGGCCGGCGCCACGGACCGCGCCTCCGTAGCGGCAGCCCTCCGCGGGCCGCGCCTCCGCCACGCGCCGCCGCCGCCCGCGCGTCCCCGCAATGGCCGGCGCCGCCACCCTCGGCGACCGCCGGCCGCGCCATGGTGGGCCGATCCGCCGGCCGAGGCCTCGAAGCCTCGGGCGGGCTTTGCGAGCTCTCGCCCGCCGCCGTGCTTGCCCCCGCCCGCGACGCCCTCGACGAGCGCCGCCGGGTGGGGATGGATGCGTCCGCCCTCAACGCCTTGGCCGGTGCGAGGGGAGGCACAGTTGGCACCACCCTGCGCAAGCACAAACAAAAGTTAGAATGCCTGATCGTCACAAAACCAAACCAAGCGAAAAAGCGAGCCCCTTACCTCGAAGAGGAAAAGGCACATTTCCTTTTCCTCGAAGCCTCGGCGGATGAGGCGGCGCGGCCGGCGCGCCGCCGCCGCCGCGCCTCCCCGACGACGTCCACCGTGCGCGCGGGCGGGGCGCGCGCTTGCCGTGCGCGCCTCCGCGGCACGCGCGGCACCTCCGCGCGCGCGCGCCGCCCTCGTTGTCGATCACCGGCGGCGGCGGCGTTGCGCCCGCCCGGGCGATGCCGACCTTGCCGCCGGCGCCGGCTCCGGCGACGGGGGCGCGAGCTCCCACCTATCGAGAGGGGCCCTCCCCCTCGGCCCTCTTCCTCTTCGTCCTCCTCCGAGGACGAGTACTCCTCGGTCCCCCGGGGAGGAGAGCCCAGCTCCTCGCGCCGCCGTACTCCGCGTTCCGTCGCTCGCGGCGCTCTTGGTGCCGCCTCGCACGCTCCCTCTTGCGCGCCGCCCGCTCCCTGCTCCCGTTCGTCGCGCCGCCCGACCGAGCGCGCGGGAGTCCGGGGGTGGGCGGAACGGACTTCGCGGCGGTGAAGCTCACCACTGCATACAGGAACGACAAAGACGCGTCGGGAGAGGCGAGGCAACGCCAAGAACTAAAACGGAATCAAGAATCGAACTCACCAGCGGGCCGGTGGGGAGCATCTCGATGTCCCACGGGGTCCGGTCCGGGTGCGCCGCGCATCCGGTGTCGACGGCGTTCCGCGCCCGGTGAGCGCGTACGGCCGCCCGAGGGGGGGTCGGGAGCATCCGCGACCTCGCCGGCGTGACGGGGTCCGCTCTCCTCTCCGTCATCCGAAAGATGCAGAGCGGCCTCTCCATCAGAGGCACGACCCGCCGGTGATGGAGGAAGGCGAGGACGCTCGCCGCGGTCAGCCCTCGCGCCGTCAGGCTCCTCAGGGCGGCCAAAACCGACTCCTGCCGCCTCCGATGCTAGGGCGTCGACACCCCGTAGCCCCAGGAGCTGGGCTTCTCCTTGAACACCCGGCCGGTGTAGGGGGGAAGGCCGGGCTCGGCGTTGCGCAGATAGAACCATCCCCGCTCCCAGCCGGCGTTGTTCGTCGTCATGGTGCAGGGGATGTAGTCGTCCTTGAAGCCGCGCCGCCGCAGGCGAGTGACATCCCGCCGGCGCGCACCGCGCGCGGGTCCTCGCTCCGTCGTGGGCTGCATGAAGAGCTCCGCGCGGAAGAGGTGCACCCAGAGCTCCCAGTTGACTGGGATCCCCAGATACCCCTCGCAGACGCCCACGAACGTGGCCGCCTGCGAGATCGCGTTGGGCGCGAAGTTGTGCAACTCCACGCCGTAGTAGTGGCACAACGCCCGCATGAAGCGGCTCGCCGGCGCGTTGAAGCCTCGCTCGTGGAAGCGGACGAAGCTCACCACATAGCCTTCCGGCAGGTTGGGCGCGCGGTCCCCCCGCCGGTGGCACTATCCACTCCCGCCGGGCGGCCATCCTCGTTAGCCGCCCGGCCGGCGGCGGTGACCGCCGCCAAGGGCCGGCCGGGTCACCGTTGACCGCTCCCAGGCGTACGGATCAAGGATCGTGAGGGGCTGAGGCGGCGCCATGAGGAAGGGCAAAGGATGCGGAGAACGAAGGACAGGAAGAGGAGGAAAAGCTCTAATGGCGAAGCCGCACGGTGGCAAAGGCAAAGCGGGGAAGAAGGCACGGAGGGCTAAAATGGCGGAGCGCTAAGGTAAAAAACCGCTGTTTCCCCTTCTCCTCAGATTTATAAGCCGCGGGCGAGCTCTCCGGGGCGGATGTCCCGCGCGCGTTAACTGCAGGGAATCTTCTCTTATCGCTGGCAAGCGGACCCCACCACGACCGCAGCGGCCACATCACCGCAAACGGGCCATCATCACGGTGAAGACTAGCCGGGGCCGTGGCAGGCGGTCACGTCCGCCTGCCCACGCCGCCCACTACGCGCGCGCGCGCGGCCGCAACGCCTAAAAAGGCGCGCCCGCGATGCGAAACCGCAGCCTCTACTGTGGAGCATTTAATGGCCCGGTCCCTTGTAAAACAAGGAGAACCCTCGAGTGGCACGGACTCCTGGCTCGGGATAAATTCAGCCCTCGAGTAGGTACAAGCGTGAGAAGGTCGCCCCGTGGCCCGCCTGAAACAAAGTGGGCCTCGCGAGCACCCATGCCACGTAGCACCCTCGAGCGGCACGAGCCCCTGGCTCTAGACAATGTCAACCCTTGAGTAGGTACAAGCGTGAGAAGGTCGCCCCGAGGCCCGCCTGAAACAAAGTGGGCCTCGCGAGCACCCATGCCACGTAGCACCCTCGAGCGGCACGAGCCCCTGGCTCTAGACAATGTCAACCCTCGAATGGGAACAAGCGTGAGAGGGTCGCCCCGAAGCCCGCTTGAAACAAAGCGGTCATCGCGAGCACCCATGCCACGTAGGACCCTCGAGCGGCACGAGCCCCTGGCTCGAGACAATATCAACCTTCTAAAGGGGCACAAGCGTGAGAAGGTCGCCCCGAAGCCCGCCTGAAACAAAGCGGGCATCGCGAGCACCCATGCCACGTAGTGCTGCTGACCAACGCCTCGAGGGCTGGCACGCCCAGACCCCTCGACGGCCGCAAACGCAAAGACGGGGCTGCCCAAGCGCCGCCCCGCACGGCCCTACTGATCAGAGGTTCGAAGCCTGACCCTCTACGGGTTCGAACAGGCGCCCCAGATCGCAGAGTTAGGGACGACGAAGGCACGCGCATTCGAGCCGTTCCACGAGCCCATCGGCTCGAGGGTGCCCCACATGTCGTGTTCGAGAGCCAGCGAGGGCAGCTAGCCGGGGGATCCCACCGAGGGAGAGCTTCCGCGCCCTCGGTCCCTATCGAACGGGACCGAGCCCCACCTAGCAAACCCACGCAAGCGCTTCAATGGACGTGTCTCTGGACCACGCAGCTTACCCTTATCGAACGGGGCATGGGCGTCCACTCGAACCACCCGCTAGCGCTCGACGAGGAATCCGCACCCGCGACCCGCTCGATGGGGGTTGCGGAAACCTCACCCTCCGTCCCGCGGAGAGACGGCGAGGGCGCGTTTAGAAACAAGTCGTAAAGCTCTACCCGATCGCCTCGAACGGGCCCGTGCTCGGGGGGCTTGACGCACGGCTACACCTCCTTGAATTGCACCCGCCGGGAGCCGGTGCCGCAGCGCGTGCGTCACCGAAGCCGGCTGAGATATTGCCGACGCCGGTTGAAACATGAGCCACGCCCTCTGACCAGTCCTCACGGTTAACCCCCGCAGAAGCATCCATGCTCCTGCAGGGCTTCAGGGGCTAGACCCGCGGGTCCGCTGACGCGGCCCCACGGAAAGCGTTCGCAAGACGAGGAGGGAAGAACGTCCTATCAGTAGGTTCCAGCATCTGCGGGAGCCTCAACGGCAAACCCACAGATGCTCAGGGGCTACTGTCGGGGACAGCCCTAGGGGTCCCCTTTAACAACCGGGGAATCCCCACTTAAAACCTGCAACAAAGCCAAACACACTTTGTCTAACCATGCAGGATACGGCCCACCAAGGCGGCCCTCTTAAGATCCCCTCGAACAGGCTTCGCCTCGCTCGAGGGTGCGCGCCTCCTTCGGGCAGGCTCCGTCCCGTTCGAGGGGGTGCGCTCCCCTCGAGCAGGCTCCACCCCGCTCGAGGGCCCGCTCCCCCTCGAGCGAGCTCCGCCCTCGCTCGAGGGTCCACCCCGCCCTCGACCGGGGTCCGCCTCGCTCGAGGGCGCCCCGCTCGCGTGCGCCCGCCCCCGTACACGGGCATTTAACGCCCGGCACCGGCGGGACAGCCGCCATCATGCACCCGGGGCTCACGCCCGTGCCGCCGCACCAACTCCCCAGAGGGAGCCCATCCCCATCACCGTGGGGAGGGACCGTGCGCCGCGGCCGGTGTCGTCCCGTGACGCCGTGCGCCGCTCCAAAGACGGCTAACGCGCCGAGCCCTCGAAGGGGGCCGGCTTCACCCTCGATTTGCTTTCTTGTGACCCTATAGGGTTAGGTGGAGGCGCTAGGGCCGAAGGAACGCCATCCCCGCCACCGTTACGGCATGGCGGCGCCCGTCCCCGCGCGTGCGTGCGCACGCCCGGCGCCGTAGCAACAACTCCGCACGGTGAAGCGTATTGGAACAGGACGCCGTTTTACCTACTCCCCGTACTCCGTACGGCCAACGCCGCCAGCCTCCCTCGAGCCCATCGAAGACATCACCGCCGTCCGCCGCCCTCCTACCCTCGAACCGCCACTGTTCGGGTACAAGATAGGCCATGATGGCCGGATCGCTGCAAGGATCGTCCGGACGGCCGCCCACTCTACAGCATAGCACGCCACGCCCCTTCACGTAGCTAGATAGCGCGGCGTGCATGTGATTCGTTCCCTCCTTGATCTATAAAAGGGGGACGAACCCTCCCTGCCGCGGGGAGAGAAAAAAGGATGAAGGGAACACAGACACAACACAACTGGAGACGAGCTGCGCCACGCACTTCTTCTCCAATTCTCCCACAACATCTTCAGCCATCACACCAGAGACTTGGAAGCCAGGCTTCCTCTCCCGCCTTGCTTGTAGCAGCCCCACTACAGGCACCCCCGGTGCTAAGTAATATAGTGCCTTAAGCACGCCACTGCTGGACGTACGGCCCCCTCGGCCGGAACCAGGATAAAAACCCTGTGTCACTTGTTACTTAGCATCGACCATTGAGGGATAGACCACGGCGCTTATTACTGGTTAGTGTCGGGACCACATTCCGCACCGACAAGTGGTCCTGCCAGTTACCTTTGGGGAGACAAGGGAAAACTACCGCACCGAGTACATCAAGTTTGAAGTCGCGGACTTCGAGACTTCCTACCATGCCATCCTAGGCAGACCAGCTATCACCAAGTTCATGGCGGTACCTCACTACACGTACTTGGTACTCAAGATGCCAAGTCCGGCCGGTGTACTCTCACTGCAAGGGGACTTGAAAATATCCTTCGACTGCGACAAGGAAGCCGTCGAACTCGCAGCCACGAATCAAGTACCCAATGCAAAGATGGAGATCCGAAGTGAACTAGACATCCCAGAGAAGTCGGACAACACCAAAAAGCCTCAGCCAGCTGAGGAGGTTCAAGTCAAGAGAATTGACTTCGGGACAGGCGACAGCAGCAACACCACCACCATCGGGGCGGGCCTCGACCCGAAATAGGAAGATGCGCTCGTCAGCTTCCTCCGGGCTAACCGAGACATCTTCGCGTGGAAACCAGCGGACATCCTAGGGGTGCCTAGGAATCTGATTGAGCATTCACTCAACATCAACCCTAAAGCTACCCCGGAGCGACAACACCTCTGCCGCTTCGCCGACGATAGACGGGATGCCATCAAGAAGGAACTCGCCAAACTACTCGTGGCTGGCTTCATCAGAGAAGTCTTCCATCCTGAGTGGCTCGCCAACCCCGCCCTCGTCCGCAAGAAAAACTCGAACGAGTGGAGGATGTGCGTCGACTACACCGACCTCAACAAGCACTGCCCCAAGGACCGCTTTGGGCTACCATGGATAAACCAAGTCATTGATTCCACGGCGGGTTGCGACCTGCTCTGCTTCCTCAACTGCTACTCCGGGTACCACCAGGTCGCAATCAAGGAAGAAGACTAGGAGAAGACCGTGTTCATCACCTCGTTTGGCACGTACTGCTACACGACCATGTCCTTCGGGTTGAAAAACGCCGGCGCTACCTACCAGCGAGCTATCCAGGCCTGTTTCAAGAGGCAACTCAACAAGAACGTCGAAACCTATGTGGATGACGTGGTCGTCAAGACCAGAAACTCTAACACGCTCATCGCCGATCTTGAAGAGACTTTCGCATCCCTGCGAGAGTACTGTTGGAAGATCAACCCGAACAAGTGCGTCTTCGGCGTACCATCGGGCAAACTACTCAGCTTCATCATCAGCCACCATGGCATCGAAGCCAATCCCGAGAAGATCTCCGCCATCACCAGCATGAAAGCTCCCACGTGCATCAATGGCGTGCAGAAGCTAACCGGGTGCATGGCGGCCCTGAACAGATTCATCTCGAAGCTTGAGAACGGGGGCTCCCCTTCTTCAAACTACTCAAGCATCAAGAGATGTTCGTAGACTCCGGAGGCAGACCAAGCCCTTGCTCAACTCAAGGACTTTCCATCCAAGCCACCAGTCCTCACAGCTCCTCGCAAAAAGGAGCAGCTACTGCTCTACCTCGCTGCGACTACTCACAAGGTCAGTACTGCCATCGTTGTCGAGCGACAGGAAGACGGCCATGCCTACCCAGTCCAGCGACCAGTCTACTTCGTCAGCGAGGTCCTGTCAGAATCCAAAGCACGCTATCAACCAATACAAAAGCTACTGTATGCAATGCTCATCACCTCACGGAAGCTACGACACTACTTCCAGGAGTACTCGATCTCCGTCGTCACCGACTACCCGCTCGGCGACATCTTGTAGAACCAAGACGCTACTGGAAGGATCTCAAAGTGGGTAGTCGAACTCGGCGCCCTCAACATCGACTTCAAGCCACGAACAGCCATCAAGTCGCAGGCACTGGTCGACTTCATGGCGGAGTGGCAGGAAAATCAGCTACTGTCGTATGGACCTCCCTAGGCCCACTACCTCAGTGGGTACCAGGACCGACTACTCGGTGGGCCCCTGGGACTACCCAACTTGTGCTGCACGGCACCTGATGGCGTGGAGCACAAGGACTATGTCGTATGGACCTCCCTGGGCCCACTACCTCGGTGGGTACCAGGACCGACTACTCGGTGGGCCCCTGGGACTACCTGACTTGCGCTGCATGGTACCTGATGGCGTGAAGCACAAGGACTACAGAGGAGAAGTACTCGGTTAGGAAGTTGTACATGTCCTGCACTGTATAGATGACTCCTAGACGTACTCGACTAGTACTCTCTTCCTAAACCGACTTGTAACCCTGCCTCCCGGACTATATAAGGCGAGGCAGGGACCCCTCTCTCATCATCTCATCTCACGGTGTAAGATTGCATCATCTTGTAATCATACCCAATCAATCTAGAGCTACGCAGCATACAAGATGTAGGGTATTGCGCACCTCGCGGCCCGAACCTGTCTAAATTGTGTGCCACGTGTCTCTTCCTTCGAGTTACCGATCTCGGCGAGGCCACATTCATCTACTTCGGGTACTCCCCTTAGTAGGTTGCCGGTCTAAAACACCGACAGCTGGTGCGCCAGGTAGGGGATCTCGCCCGAGATCACATGGCGAACTTGACGGCTCCTGTCTACATCAAGCCAACCTCCGCCTTCAACCGCGGCGACACCTTCGTCTTCGGCGCCTGGGTTTGCACTGCTGACGGCACTGGATCCTTCCAACGCCGCCTCACATTGCCGCCCAACCCAGAGGCCGGGTTCGTGACGCTCCCTGAAGTAGTCACGGGTGAACTCGCCCGCAAGTTCAGCGAAATTTCACTTTTCGACCAACACGCCGACTTCGAGCTCGAATCCGCTTCCAACTCGAACTCGACATCCCCGTGGGCTACCGTGTGCGAGCCGGCTGCTCAGCCATCGCATGTGGTCCCCCCACCCTGCGAGCGCTCCACGCGTGGCCCCCGCAACCTCTGCATTGCCCGCACGGAGGCTCCCTCCACGCGTCGGGCTGGCAAGGAGCCCGTACCCGAGTACAACTCGGACTCCGACACCGCCCCCGGCCACGCTTCGGACTCCAACACCCTCTCCGGCTTCTACTCGGACTCCGCGTACGAGTTCGACTTCGGGTCGGACCCTGAGGACCCCGAGTCCGAAGACAACACTACTGAGCAACCCTTATAAGGGCCGGCTTCCGGGCTGGTTATAACGTCGACACCGGCCGAGAGATTCGTCTACTGGCCAGACCGCAAGCCCGCCGACCTGATAAGCGGGGACTCATGCTACATCGCCTACCTTGACTCGCTCCCGTTCCAGGAGGGAACACCACTCGCTCGAGCGGAGGAGTACACTCCAACCGAGGTGGCGAGCTCTGACTCCAGTCTTGGCAACCCCGATCGCCAAGTCTTCATGGCTGCTGGTGACACGCCAGGACCTTCGGGGACGGCAACTGACAAGTGCCTCGAAGACATCTCCGCAGACGAGCTGTCTGCGGAAGCACCCACGGACGAGACCGACGCCAGCAGGGATGCTCGACGCGAGCGCAACCGAAGATGGAACGAACGGCGCCGGCGTCTCCAGGACAGCATACCCATCCGCAACCTTGCGGAGGCCCTCGAGCAGGTCGAGAGCCGGGTACACACCACCCCCGAGCAATGCCTCATGTCGATCAAAGCGATCGCACGCCAAGCTCAGGGGATACGCGCTGGAGAAGTCATCGCCAAGCTCGCAAAAGACGCCTACTTCATGCGGGTCGACAACAGGGTCAATCAGCCTCCTCCCACCAGGAACCGCGACAACGAAGCTACAAGTCGTAGCGCAGACCTCGGTCGCAACCGTACTCGAGCCGAGCTGCAGGCTCAGCCCAATCGTACTCGTGTAAACGCCGGCGTACCCTCACAGGGTGGCAACAGCAATCGGGAGATCATCCTTCACCACGGCCCTGGCGGCGGCGGCCGTGACCGGCGGCGGCGGCGGCGGCGGCGGCGGAAGCTCCAACCATGGGGCCAACGGGAGGGTCGGCGGCGGGGGCGGTCGCGGCGGTCGTGACCGCGCGAACAGCCACGCCTCCGGAGCCTCACAGGGCGGCTACGACGCCCGTAAGAAGATTGAAGAGCTGCAGCGGAAGAAGTCCACCACCGCAGGCGACAACGACGGCTTCCCCGCCTTCTCTCCTCGGCTTCGAAACTTACTCCTCCCCGACAAGTTCAAACCTTTGGGGATCACCAAGTATGACGCGAAGCAGGATCCCACCCAGTGGCTCAGGTGCTACGCCCTCTCCATCGAGAATGCTGGCGGCAACAACGACACCAAGTGCCTCTACTTCTCCTTCTGCCTGGACCAAGCCCCACTCACATGGCTCGAGTCACTGGACAAGCACTCGATCGACAAGTGGGACCAGCTGAAGGAGCAGTTCACCAGCAACTTCGCGACGCCATGGGCCGATCGGGTACTCGCATGGACCTGGCCATGGTCAAGCAAGAACAAGGCGAGACCCTCCGCAAGTACATGCATCGCTTCTTCGACAACTGCGCCACCGTAGTTGACGTCACCAACAAGGAGGTCATCGACCTCTTCCAAGACGGCCTCTACCACCGCCGCACCTTCGAAGACTTCGGTCGCCGCCGCCCCAAGTCCATCCCCCACCTCAAGGACATGATCACGTCCTGGGCGGATGAAGAAGACAAAGCCAACGCCAAGTACGATGCCATCCGTAGCAAGAGCAAGCAGAACACGGGCGGCGGCAGCGGCAACAACGGGAACCAGGGCAGTCGCAACAACAACAACTACTCGGGTCTCAACCGCAAGCGCAAGCCAAACAACACTGTCGCGGCTATCCAGCGCCCTGCGAAGGAGAACTCGAAGAAGACCTCTGGCGGCTTCAAAGACTTGCTGAAAGAGAAGTGCCCGTGGCATTTGGACGGCAACCACACCACCGAGCAGTGCTACCAACTCAGGCGAGCACTCAAGAGTACTCCAGAGCCACCGCACCCTCACGACAAGAAGGGCAAGAAGAAGAACGACGGAGGCAACAACGACTTCCAGGAACCCGACAAGACTGTCAACGTCCTCTTCGGCGGACTACCCAGACGACGGGAACAAGAGGCTACTTGTTGAGAATTCATGAGCATTGAACCAGCGGTTCCGACCCCTCTCAGGTGGTCGGAGGTACCCATTACCTTCTCCCGCGCGGATCACTGGACCAGCTTCTCCGAACTAGGGCGCTTCCCTCTCGTCCTGAAGCCAGTGGTCGCAGGCTCCAGACGCAACAAGATCCTCATCGACGGTGGAAGCGGGCTCAACGTCCTTTTCACCAAAACCTTAAAGAAGATGGGACTCGACATCACACACATGCTCACCAAGGGCTCCTCGCCCTTCTACGGCATCGTCCCCGGGAACACGGCTATTCCACTGGGCTTAGTGGTCCTGCCAGTTACCTTTGGGGAATCTCGGGACAACTACCGTATCGAGTACGTCAAGTTTGAAGCCGCGGACTTCGAGATGTCCTACCATGCCATCCTCGGCAGACCGGCTATCGCCAAGTTCATGGCGGTGCCCCACTACACCTACTTGGTACTCAAGATGCCAAGCCCAGCAGGTGTACTCTCACTCCAAGGGGACTTGAGGATCTCGCACGTCTGCGACACGGAAGCTGTGGAGATCGCCTCCATGAAAAAAGTACCCAATGCCATGATGGAGATCTACGCTGCGTCGAAGAAGCTTGCCCCAAGTGAACTTGACATCCCTGAGAAGTCAGACAAAGCTAACAAGCCTCAGCCAGCTGAGGAGGTTCTGGTCAAAACAATTGACCTCGGGACAGGCGACAACAGCAAGACCACTACCATCGGGGCGGCTCTCGACCCCAAATAGGAAGACGCGCTCATCAACTTCCTCCGGGCTAACCGCGACATCTTCGTGTGGAAGCCAGCGGATATGCCAGGGGTGCCCAGGGAGTTGATCGAGCATTCCATCAACGTCGATCCTAAAGCTACCCCGAAGTGACAACACCTCCACCGCTTCGCTGATGACAGACGGGACGCCATCAAGAAGGAACTCGCCAAACTACTAGCGGCTGGCCTCATCAGAGAAGTCTTCCATCCTGAGTGGATCGCCAACCCCGTCCTCGTCCGCAACAAAAACTCGAACGAGTGGAGGATGTGCGTCGACTACACCGACCTCAACAAGCACTGCCCCAAGGACCCCTTCGGGTTGCCGCGGATTGATCAAGTCATCGACTCCACGGCGGGCTGCGACACCGCACCGCTTCCTCGAGCGCTACTCCGGGTACCACCAGATCACGATCAAGGAAGAAGACCAGGAGAAGACCGCGTTCATCACCCCGTTTGGCGCGTACTGCTACACGACCATGTCCTTCGGGTTGAAGAACGCCGGAGCCACATATCAACAAGCTATCGAGAAATGCTTCAAGAGGCAACTCAACAAGAACGTCGAAGCCTACGTGGATGATGTGGTCGTCAAGACCAGAAACTTCAGTACCCTCATCGACGATCTTGAAGAGACTTTCACATCCCAGCGCGAGTACCGCTGGAAGCTCAACCCGAACAAGTGCGTCTTCGGCGTACCTTCGGGAAAACTACTCGGCTTCATCATCAGCCACCGCGGCATCGAAGCCAACCCCGAGAAGATCTCCGCCATCACCAGCATGAAAGCTCCCACGTCCATCAAAGACGTCCAGAAGCTGACCGGGTGCATGGCGGCCCTGAACAGATTTATCTCGAAGCTTGGAGAACGGGGGCTCCCCTTCTTCAAATTACTCAAGCACCAAGAGAAGTTCGTGTGGACTCCAGAGGCGGACCAAGCCCTTGCCCAGCTCAAGGACTTCCTATCGAAGCCATCAGTCCTCACGGCTCCTCGCAAAGGCGAGCAGCTACTGCTCTACCTCGCTGCGACTACTCACGTGGTCAATACTGCCATCGTCGTCGAGTGGCAGGAAGACGGCCACGCTAACTCAGTCCAGCGACCAGTCTACTTCGTCAGCGAGGTCCTGTCAAAATCCAAGACACGCTACCAGCCCGTGCAAAAGCTTTTGTATGCAGTGCTCATCACCTCGCGGAAGCTACGACACTACTTCCAGGAGTACTCGATCTCCGTCGTCACCGACTACCCGCTCGGCGACATCCTGCGGAACCAAGATGCTACTGGAAGAATCTCCAAGTGGGCAGTCGAACTCAGCGCCCTCAACATCGACTTCAAGCCATGCACAGCCATCAAGTCGTAGGCACTAGTCGACTTCATGGCGGAGTGGCGGGAGAATCAGCTACCTACTCCAACCGAGCGACCAGAGCACTGGGTGATGTACTTTGACAGCTCACTCAACCTCGAGGGCGCAGGTGCCGGAGTACTCTTGATCTCTCCAACGGGCGAACAACTCAAGTACATCCTGCAGATCTTCTGGAAGGTCTCAAACAACGAAGCCGAGTACGAAGCTCTCCTACATGGGCTCCGCCTCGCGGCTTCACTGGGCATCAAGCGGCTACTAGTCTACGGCGACTCCGCAGTGGTCATCAACCAAGTCAACAAGTTCTGGGACCGCAACAAGGAGAACATGGACGCCTACTGTCTAGAAGTCCGCAAGCTCGAGAACAAGTTCTACGGTCTCGAGTTCCACCACATCGTCCACGACAACAACGTTGCAGCGGACGTCCTGTCGAAGCTTGGCTCTACTCGCGCTCAAGTACCAGCGGGTGTCTTCGTCCACGAGCTTCACGCGCCATCCATCCCGGAGCCGGCGCCACGGACCACTGACTCAGCGCACCCCCTGGCTGGCCAGGAGGTCATGATGATCGACGTGGACTGGAGGCAACCCTTCATCGACTACCTCAGCGAGCAGAAGAGTCCTTTGGACAAGAACTTGGCTGAGCAGATCATCCGCCGTGCCAAGTCCGACGTCCTCGTCGGAGACAAGCTCTACAGGCGGGGCACATCTTCCGGAGTACTCATGAAGTGCGTCCCCAGGCAAGAAGGCAAGGACATCTTGGAGGAGATCCACAAGGGCGTCTGCGGCAACCACGCGTCCTCTCGCACGCTGGTCAGCAAGGCCTTCCGATGAGCTTTCTACTGGCCCACAGCTCTGGGCAACGCCGAAGAACTCGTCAGAAGGTGCCAAGGGTGCTAGTACTTCGCCAAGCAGTAACACGTCCCTGCCTACAAGCTAGTCACCATACCGCCAACCTGGCCTTTCGCATGCTCGGGGCTCGACATGATTGGGCCACTGCCAACTGTGCCAGGTGGATTCAACAGAGTATTGGTGGCCATCGACAACTTCACCAAGTGAATCGAGGTCAAGCCGGTCACATGCCCCAAGGCTGACGGAGTACTCGACTTCCTGGATGAACTCGTGCATCGCTACGGACTACCCCATCGCATCATCACAGACCTGGGCTCCAACTTCAACAACCACCAGTTCTGGGAGTACTGCGAGAACAGTGGGATCGACGTCCGATACGTCTTAGTTGCCCATCCTAGGGCCAACAGACAAGTCGAGCGCGCCAACGGGATGGTGCTCGACGCTCTCAAGAAGCGGCTACACGACGCTGCTAACTCTAAAGGAGGCAAGTGGATCAAGGAACTACTCAATGCACTCTGGGGGCTACGTACTCAGCTCTCCAAGCCAACGGGGCAATCCCTTACTTCCTGGTCTACGGCTCCGAAGCAGTCCTCCCTGCTGATGTCAAACGGGATTCACCGGCAGTGGAGCACTATGACGAAGGCGTCTCCGAAGACAGCAGACGTGTCGACATTGACGGACTCAAAGAAGCTCGCTGCGCTGCCCTCGTCCAATAAGCAAGGTACCTGGAGGGTATCCGATGCTACCACGATCGCAACGTCAAGGAATGCTCCTTCAATGTTGGCGATCTCGTCCTCCGTTGCATCCAGAACACGAAAGGACTACACAAGCTCAGCTCCCCCTGGGAAGGTCCCTTCACAGTGGCAAAGGTGACCAGGCCGAGCTCCTACCGCCTCCTGACACTCGAAGGTGAAGACGTCAAAAACTCGTGGAACGTCGACCAACTCTGTCGGTTTTACGCCTAGTCTACACGACTACCCTGGGGGCTCAAGTCTACGCGACTACACCAAGACCCCTCCGCGGTAAGCAGCCTCCGGGCCCAGGCTCCAGTCTCCGGACTACTTCTTCGCTGTAAGCGGCCTCCGGGTCCAGGCTCCAGTCTACGAACTACTTCTTCGTTGTAAGCGGCCTCCAGGTCCAGGCACCAGTCTCAGAACTACTCCTTTCCAAAATCCAGCCCATGCGGCTACCTACGGATCCTGTCCTGCGACGAGCGACAAAGGACTCTAGCAGCGGTCTACTAAGAGACCATGTACTCCTAGATCCATCCTATATGGCTACTTACGGATCTACTGCTGTAAGCGGCTACACGCCCTAGCACCACTTAGCCGTAGGCGGCCTCCGGGTCCTGGCGACTACTCTATGACTACTCTGTAACTACGGGACTGGCGACTACTCTATGACTACTCTGTAACTACGGGACTGGCGACTACTCTATGACTACTCTGTAACTACGGCCCTGGCCACCCAGGTGTACTTCTTCAGTAATAAAGTTTGATTGTTCATCAATTATTTTACTGTCTTCCTCCCTTAACGGGACTACTACTGCCGAGTACGACTACTCACGACAACTCCACGATGGGACTCTGCACTCCAAGATCGCGGCAACGAGTACTCATTGATGGAAACTTTTCTTCATTCATACTTAAACAATTTCATTACAATTGTTTTCATACAGCTACTGCTATGAGCTAACTATTACAGGACTATTGGAGATTAAGTTTTTCGGCGACTTGATCTGCAATGGGCACCATCTGCTCCAGCAGCTCCGCATACTGCTCGTCGGTGCAGTTGGCGGCTAGTCCGCCAGCGTCTACGTCTACGGGAGCCTTCGGGAAGTACGACTTCATGAAGGCCAGCACTTGGTTCAGGATCGACTTCGCCAAGTGCTTCACGTAGGCCGCCAGCCGGCTGGGGGCTTCCTTCAACCGATCCACCAGCGGCGCTATCTTGGGACCGCCAGGATGAGGCACCTGCAGCCTCCCAATGGGGAGCGCGGCTTCTTCAAGCTCCTTGAGCTGGGCACACAGCTTCTTGCAATCCTCGTTTAGCTTCTGCAATGATTTGTAGCAGTTGACGAGGTCACAATCTGATGCAATACGGAGCTCCATGTGCTTGTCGCACTCGTAAGCAAGCTCTTTATAATCTAACTCCAGTACCTGGCGGTCCTCCTGCTCCCGGTAGAAGAGATTCTTCAGATCAGTCTCCGAAGTCTTCAGCTGATCTACCCGAGTCTCAAGCTCTGCAAACAACAAGGCACAGCGGGTTAGACTACCTCTCGACCTCCAACAAGTACTCAACAAGACAAGTGGTGTACCTTTGTTCTTGTTGCGGAAGGACTAGTTCTTCCGCACCAAGTCGTCGCTCTTCATCTGCATCTCCAGGATGTCATTATGGTACTTGGCGAAGGCGGTATCCAGCTTTGACTGCATGGCGGCGGCTTGCTTCCGTGACTTCACGAGTTGATCCTCCAGCATCTCGGCCCGAAGCACCGCATCGCTGTACCCCTGAAGCATCTCCGACTTCAAGCGGGACCTCTCAGCGATGTCCTGCACAGACAACACACATCAGATGGGTACTCAAAGTTAAAGGATTGACTACTCAAGAGTTATGACTACTCACCTTCATCCAATGCTCGGCTTGGCGGACCGCCTCCAGATGCCGAGCCACCGTTGCCGGATCGACCAGGTCGTCCGCCAACAACTCGATCCCGCCACGACTACTCGTAGCGGCTTCGGTCATCGGCGCCGAGCGGATTGACTCCGCATCCTGGATCTCCGGCGAGCAGACGACCACCTCCAGAGCGGGTTCTGGTAGCGTGGCGGCCTCCTCTACTCCAGTCGTCGCGGCGGCTTCTCCGGCGGCCACCTCCATCGGCTCGGGGGCTTCTATGGCAGCCTCCTGAGTTCCCAGTGCCACGTCTTCTACGGGCACCGCCGGCGGGATCTCGTTTCCTTCGGCCTCGGCACCTGTCGGCAGAAAGACAAGTGTATCAGTCAACATGCGACTACGACTATTATACAAAGGCACTTTGACATCAGTAGAATACTCAACTTCAACGACGCTGGCCTCGGGCAACGTAGCCTCAGCGGCCAGCACTTCGGGCTCCGCCTAAGGGGCGGGAGCGGACTCTTCAGCGGGTAGTGCGGTCTCTTCTTCCACCACCACTACGGCGGGTTCATCCCCCTCCCAGGACAGATCCGTTGACTTCCTGCCGAGTACACAAGCCGGTTGTCAATAAAGTACAACTACCACATCAAGTACTACTCGGGGAGACTCAACACTTACATGCTCGACCGGACTACCGTCACGGTTGGGCGCTGAGGATGCTGGCGATATCTACCAGTCCAGCCTCGGCAGGCGCCTCCTCCTGCACCTCTGCGGCCGTTGCCTCC
The DNA here is from genome assembly GCA_947561735.1 of Cenchrus americanus. NCBI lineage: Eukaryota > Viridiplantae > Streptophyta > Magnoliopsida > Poales > Poaceae > Cenchrus > Cenchrus americanus. The sequence continues at coordinate 140,675,083 of OX387242.1, forward strand.
TCTGCAGCAGCAGTGGCGGGTTCCGTGATCCCCTGAGCAGCAGGGGGCTGGCGTTCCATCTGCGCCAAGAGTTCTTCGACAGTGGGGGCTGGGCTACGACTACTAGCGGCCTCCCCCACCATGTCCCACTCTCCTTCGTCGCCCTGCTCAACGGGCTCGGTAGGTGGCACCTCCTGCAAGTAAGGAAACTTCATCGTCTAAATGTGAACTCGAGACATCAGTACTCGACTACACTAATCAAGACGACTTACCTCCTGGGACGTGGTCTCTGTGACCTTCAATTTCTTGGCCATACGCTTCCGGGCCACATTGCGCGGCTTCCTCGGCGGCGCGGGCAGACTAGCCTCCAGGCTAGTCAGCTGATCCTGAACGAGAGGAATGTGAGGTAAGCCAGGACGGTTGAACCTCGACCGCAGCTGGAAGCGGTCCTGCAACATCTCCTCGTCGTTGTCCTCATCGGACGTGTCTTCTATGACAACTATGTCGTCTCCTTCGCCGACTTCACGCCTCTCCTTGTCCTTGGTTTTCCCCTCCTCTGGGACCTCGACTAGCTGAGGAGGCGACGGCGGCTCGGAGACGAACTTCTTCAAGTCATCCTACAAGAAGAACAACTTATCAGTTCGACTACTCTCGCATAATGGGTACTCGAATGTGGATGCGGCTACTAACCTCCTTTGGTGGGCGCGCAGCGGAGTACTCCGGTACGGGGCACGCTGTGTACGGCGGCATATCCTTGAAGATTCGGGATAGCCTGTCAACAATGTCGCCGTCGTCGACTTCATCTCTAGGCATCCGCGATGTGTCGTCGTCGCCGGTGTACTCGTACCCTAAGGTGTCGCGAGCCATCAGCGGATGCACCCTGCGCTTCATAAAGCTGAAGGCCACGTGCTCGGCCATCAGCCCGGCTTCCCTTAGCGCCTTGATCCGCACCAACAACTCGGGCAGCTGGATCCCTTCCTGCATCGTCGGCTCGGAGTTCCACCACGGACGATGCTTGGGCTGCTTCCCGCTCGGCTTCGGCAGCTATGGGTGGTGATTTGTGACGTAGAACCACTTGGCTTTCCAATCCTGATTGGAGTCTATCAGCTTGTAGGAGAGGTACTGCTCAGCGGCGTCCTCCCTCATCTGGATCCCCGCTCCACCGACTACTCGCAGGTTGCTGGCGCTGGGTTGTGGCTTCACCCGGAAGAATTTCCGGAACAAAATCCAATGGAGGTACTCAATGCCGTAGTACCCCATGAGCCCCTTGAAGAAGTCGCTCGCCGGGAGAGATAGTCCACGCTCCGCGAATCGCGCGAACATCGGGATCTCATCTGGATTCTTCTCCATGGGGTACGGATCCCCGGTGGCGGCCCTCCACATGTCCACCTCCTTCTCCCACAGGAAACCACTGTTGAGAAGGGCGAGCAAGTCTTCAGTCTTCACCTTGGATTTCTTCCATTCACGGTTCGGATCTGGCGCGGCGGGGACACCGGCGGTGATGTCCCCACGGCAGATCCGACGGCCTCCTCACAGCCCCTATTCTTTCCGCCGGCGGCCTTCGCGGCCTTCGACGGAGATGGCTTCATCCTCCAAGTGCACGGTGTCTTCACGCGCATCCGCTCGGGGGCTACTGTGCTGGCTCTCTACGGTGGCGCACTCAGATCTGCGCTCCACTCGACGGCGGCAGTGTGCACTGGTGGTGATTTCTGGCCAGATATGCTGGGAATGACTACAACTGCGTAGGGTGAAAACGCTAAGGGTTTTGGCCTCTATTTATAAGTCAACACGGCCCTCTAACGGCCGGATGGATAAGTCTGTGCTCGGCTGACTCAGCGGCCGCGCGCGACCCTTCAACTTCAACTAGTCGACGCGCCTCACCTCGGGGGCTCGGCTACTCCTACTCGACTTCCTGGGAAGCGGTAAGATTCAAGAGCATCTCAGGACACATTCTACAAGATGACCCTTCAATTCGAGAGGAAGTACTCAACTCAAGGCTTGGGGGCTCCGTGCCATGTGTCCTTCGGTTTTTTCTCCGGATTTTTCAGGATATTCTTGCCAAAACTTCAAATGGACCCTCAGCCAGAGTCTACAACTCAACCTAAGGCTCCGGGGCTACTCCATATGGAGTGCGATTTTACAATCACACTTCCATATCTGTTTCATCTTTAAGACATACGGGCATTGTTGAAGACCTTCAAGGGAATCGCTCGAGGACGCTTGGGACTACTCGAGAAGACTTCAGGATTGCTCGAACATCAGCTGGAGTACATTCCAGCCTCGGGATGCTTTGACTACTCTTGAGGACTTTTGACTTGTAGTACTCGGGGACGCTTGGGGACTACTCGTTAAGGCCATCAAGACTACTTGAAGCTATCCTTCTCGACTACAAAGTACTCGGGGGCTTGTCGTATGGACCTCCCTGGGCCCACTACCTCGGTGGGTACCAGGACCGACTACTCGGTGAGCCCCTGGGACTACCTGACTTGCGCTGCACGGTACCTGATGGCGTGAAGCACAAGGACTACAGAGGAGAAGTACTCGGTTAGGAAGCTGTACATGTCCCACACTGTATAGAAGACTCCGAGACGTACTCGACTAGTACTCTCTCCCTAAACCAACTTATAACCCTGCCTCCCGGACCATATAAGGCGAGGCAAGGACCCCTCTCTCATCATCTCATCTCACGATGTAAGACTGCATCATCTTGTAATCATACCCAATCAATCCAGAGCTACGCAGCATACAGGACGTAGGGTATTATGCACCTCGCGGCCCGAACCTGTCTAAATTGTGTGCCACGTGTCTCTTCCTTCGAGTTACCGATCTTGGCGAGGCCACATTCATCTACTTCGGGTACTCCCCTTAGTAGGTTGCCGGTCTAAAACACCGACAGACTGCAGAGGAGAAGTACTCGGTTAGGAAGCTGTACATGTCCCGCACTGTATGGAGGACTCCTAGACGTACTTGACTTGTACTCTCTCCCTGAACCGACTTGTAACCCTGCCTCCCGGACTATATAAGGCGAGGCAAGGACCTCCCCTCTCCCTCACCTCATCTCACGGCGTAAGATTGCATCATCTTGTAATCGTACCCAATCAATCCAGAGCTACGCAGCATACAAGACGTAGGGTATTACGCACCTCGCGGCCCGAACATGTCTAAATTGTGTGCCATGTGTCTCTTCCTTCGAGTTACCAATCTCGGCGAGGCCACATTCATCTACTTCAGGTACTCCCCTTAGTAGGTTGCCGGTCTAAAACACCGACAGCTGGCGCGTCGGGTAGGGGATCTCGCCCGAGATCACATGGCGAACTCGACGGCTCCCGTCTACATCAAGCCAACCGTCGCCTTCAACCATGGCGACACCTTCATCTTCGGCGCCTGGGTCTGCACTACTGACGGCGCTGGATCTTTCCAACGCCGCCTCACCATGCCGCACAACCCGGAGACCGACCTCGTGACGCTTCCCGAAGTAGTCACAGGCGAACTCGCCGGCAAGTTCAGCAAAATTTCGCTTTTCGACCAACACGCCGACTACGAGCTCGGATCCGCCTCCAACTCGAACTTGACGTCCCCGTGGGCTATCGTATGTGAGTCGGCTACTCAGCCATCGCATGTGGTTTCCCCACCCTGCGAGCGCTTCACGCGTGGCCCCCGCAACCTCAGTAGGGCCCGCACGGAGGCTCCCTCTACACGCCGGGCCGGTAAGGAACCCGTACCTAAGTACAACTCTGACTCTGACACCGCCCCCGGCCACGCCTCGGACTCCAACCCCCTTTTCGGCTTCTACTCCGACTCCGTGTACGAGTTCGACTTCGGGTCGGACCCTGAGGATCCCGAGTCCGAGGACAACTCTACTGAGCAACCCTTATCAGGGCCGGCTTCTGGGCTGGTTATAACGTCCACACCCGCCGGGAGATTCGTCTACTGGCCAGATCGCAAACCCGCCGACCTGATAAGCGGGGACTCACGCTACATCACCAGGAGGGAACACCACTCGCTCGGGCAGAGGAGTACACTCCAACTAAGGTGGCGAGCTCCGACTCCAGTCTTGGCAACCCCGACCGCCAAGTCTTCATGGCTGCTGGCGACACGCTAGGACCCTCAGGGACAGCAGACGACTGATACCTTGAGGACATCTCCGCAGACGAGCTGTTTGCTGAAGCATCCGCGGATGAGACTGACACCAACAGGGACGCTCGACGCGAGCGTAACATAAAGCGGAACGAACGACGCTGGCGTCTTCGAGAATCCCTCCCCTTCCGCAACCTTGCGGAAGCACTCGACCAAGTCGAGAGCCGGGTACACACCACCCCAGAGCAATGCCTCATGTCTATCACCATGATAGCACGTCAGGCCCAGGGGATGCGCGCGGGACAAGTCATCACCAAGCTCGCGGAAGATGCTTACTTCATGCGAGTCGACAACAGGGTCGCTCAGCCGCCCCCCGCCAGGAACCGCGACAACGAAGCCACAAGTCGCAAGCAGACCTCGGCCGTAACATACTCGAGGCGAGGTACCGGCCCAGCCCAACCGTACTCATGCAAACGCCGGCGGACCCTCTCAGGGCGGCAACGGCGCGCGCCGCGCGTGGCCGGTGGCGACCGTGAGATCATCCCCCACCGCGACCCTGGCGGCGGAGGCGGGGCCGACGGCGAAGCTCCAACCATGGGGCCAACAGGAGGGCCGGTGGCGGAGGCGATCGCGGCGGCCGTGGCCACGCGAACAGCCACACCTCCGGAGCCTCACAGGGTAGCTTCGACACCCACCAGAAGATTGAAGAACTGTGACGGAAGAAGTCCGCCACAGTACGAGACAACGACGGTTTCCCCGCCTTCTCTCCTCGGCTTCGCAACTAACTCCTCCCGGACAAGTTCAAACCTCTGGGAATCACCAAGTACGACGCGAAGCAAGACCCCATCCAGTGGCTCAGGTGCTACGCCCTCTCCATCAAGAACGCCGGCGGCAACAATGACACCAAGTGCCTCTACGTCCCCTTCTGCCTGGACCAAGCCCCGCTCACATGGCTCGAGTCACTGGACAAGCACTCGATCGACAAGTGGGACCAGCTGAAGGAGCAGTTCACCAGCAACTTCGCGGGTGCCATGGGTCGCTCGGGTACTCGCATGGACCTAGCTATGGTGAAGCAGGAACAAGGCGAGACCCTCCACAAGTACATGCGGTGCTTCTTCGACAAGCGCGCCACCGTAGTCGACGTCACTGACAAGGATGTCATCGACCTCTTCCAAGACGGTCTCTACCACCACGGTCTCTACCACCGTCGCACCTTCGAAGACTTCGGTCGACGCCGCCCCAGGTCCATCCCCCATCTCAAGGATATGATCACATCCTGGGCCGATGAAGAAGACAAAGCCAACCCCAAGTACGATGCCATCCGTGGCAAGAGCAAACAGAACACAGGCGGTGGCAGCAGCAACAACGGGAACCAAGGCGGTCGCAACAACAACAACTACTCGGGTCCCAACCGCAAGCGCAAGCCAGACAACACTGTCGCGGCTATCCAGCGCCCTGCGAAGAACTCGAAGAAGACCTCCGGCGGCTTCAAAGACTTGCTGAAAGAGAAGTGCCCGTGGCATCTGGACGGCAACCACACCACCGAGCAGTGCTACCAACTCAGGCGTGAACTCAAGGGTACTCCAGAGCCACCGCACCCTCATGACAAGAAAGGCAAGAAGAAGAACGACGACGGCAATGGCGACTTCCAGGAACCCGACAAGACGGTCAACGTCCTCTTCGGTGGACTACCCAGCAGACGGGAACAAAAGGCTACCCGTCGAGAAGTCATGAGCATCGAACTAGCGGTTCCGACCCCTCTCAGGTGGTCGGAGGTACCCATTACCTTCTCCCGCGTGGATCAATGGACTAGCTTCTCCGAACCAGGGCGGTTCCCTCTCGTCCTGAAGCCAGTGTTCGCGGGCTCCAGGCTCAACAAGGTCCTCATCGACGGTGGAAGTGGGCTTAACGTCCTTTTCACCAAGACCTTGAAGAAGATGAAGCTCGACATCACCCACATGCTCGCCAAGAGCACCTCGCCCTTCTACGGCATCGTCCCCAGGAACGCGGCTATCCCACCGGGCTCAGTGGTCCTGCCAGTTACCTTTGGGGAATCTCGGGACAACTATCGTACCGAGTACATCAAGTTCGAAGTCGCGGACTTCGAGACATCCTACCATGCCATCCTCGACAGACCGGCTATCGCCAAGTTCATGGCGGTACCCCACTACACCTACTTGGTACTCAAGATGCCAAGTCCAGCAGGTGTACTCTCACTGCAAGGGGACTTGAAGATCTCGCACGACTGCGACACGGAAGCTGTGGAGATTGCCTCCACAAATCAAGTACCCAATGCAATGATGGAGATCTACGCTGCGTCTAAGAAGCTTGCCCCAAGTGAACTCGACATCCTAGAGAAGTAGGACAAAGCTAACAAGCCTCAGCCAGCTGAGGAGGTTCTGGTCAAGACAATCGACCTGGGGACAGGCGACAGGAGCAAGACCACCACCATGGGGGCGGGTCTCGACCCCAAATAGGAAGACGCGCTCATCAACTTCCTCCGGGCTAACCGCGACATCTTCGCGTAGAAGCCAGCGGACATGCCAGGGGTGCCAGGGAGTTGATTGAGCATTCCCTCAACGTCGATCCTAAAGCTACCCCGAAGCGACAACACCTCCGCCACTTCCCCGACGATAGACGGGACGCCATCAAGAAGGAACTCGCCAAACTACTCGCGGCTGGCTTCATCAAACAAGTCTTCCATCCTGAGTGGCTCGGCAACCACGTCCTCGTCCGCAAGAAGATCTCGAACGAGTGGAGGATGTGCATCGACTACACCGACCTCAACAAGCACTGCCCCAAGGACCCCCTTCGGGTTGCCGCGGATTGACCAAGTCATCGACTCCACGGCGGGCTGCGACCTACTTTGCTTCCTCGACTGCTACTCCGGGTACAACCAGATCGTGATCAAGGAAGAAGACTAGGAGAAGACCGCGTTCATCACCCCGTTTGGCGCGTACTTCTACACGACCATGTCCTTTTGTCTGAAGAATGCCAGCGCTACATACCAACAAGCTATCCAGGCCTGCTTCAAGAGGCAACTCAACAAGAACGTCGAAGCCTACGTGGATGACGTGGTCGTCAAGACCAGAAACTCCAGCACGCTCATCGACGATCTTGAAGAGACTTTCGCATCCCTGCGCGAGTACCGCTGGAAGCTCAACCCGAACAAGTGCGTCTTCGGCATACCTTCGGGCAAACTACTCGGCTTCATCATCAGCCACAGTGGCATCGAAGCCAATCCCGAGAAGATCTCCGCCATCACCGGAATGAAAGCTCCCATGTGCATCAAAGACCTCCAGAAGCTGACCGGGTGCATGGTGGCCTTGAACAGATTAATCTCGAAGCTTGGAGAACGGGGCTCCCCTTCTTCAAATTACTCAAGCACCAAGAGAAGATCGTGTAGACTCCAAAGGTGGACCAAGCCCTTGCCCAGCTCAAGGACTTCCTATCGAAGCCACAAGTCCTCACGGCTCCTCGCAAAGGCGAGCAGCTACTGCTCTACCTTGCTGCGACTACTCACGTGGTCAGTACTGCCATCATCGTCGAGCGGCAGGAAGACAGCCACGCTAACCTAGTCCAGCGACCCGTCTACTTCGTTAGCGAGGTCTTGTCAGAATCCAAGGTATGCTACCAGCCTGTACAGAAGCTTCTGTACGCAGTGCTCATCACCTCGCGGAAACTACGACACTACTTCCAGGAGAACTCGATCTCCATCGTCACCGACTACCCGCTCGGCGACATACTGTGGAACCAAGATGCTACTGGAAGAATCTCCAAGTGGGCAGTCAAACTCGGCGCCCTCAACATCGACTTCAAGCCACGCACAGCCATCAAGTCGCAGGCACTAGTCGACTTCATGGCGGAGTGGCGGGAGAATCAGCTAACTACTCCAACCGAGCACCCAGAGCACTGGGTGATGTACTTTGACGGCTCACTCAACCTCGAGGGCGTAGGTGCGGGAGTACTCTTGATCTCTCCAACGGGCGAACAACTCAAGTACGTCCTGCAGATCTTCTGGAAGGTCTCAAACAACGAAGCCGAGTACGAAGCTCTGCTACACGGGCTCCGCCTCGCGGCTTCACTGGGCATCAAGCGGCTACTAGTCTACGGCAACTCCGTAGTGGTCATCAACCAAGTCAATAATTCCTGGGACCGCAACAAGGAGAACATGGATGCCTACTGCCTACAAGTCTGCAAGCTCGAGAACAAGTTCTATGGTCTCGAGTTCCACCACGTCGTCCGCGACAACAACATTGCAGCAGACGTCCTGTCGAAGCTTGGTTCTACTCGCGCTCAAGTACCAACGGGTGTCTTTGTCCACGAGCTTCACGCGCCATCCATCCCAGAGCCGGCGCCACCGACCACTGTCCCAGCGCATCCCCCGGCTGGCCAGGAGGTCATGATGATCGACGTGGACTGGAGGCAGCCCTTCATCGACTACCTCAACGAGTAGAAGGTTCCCTCGGACAAGAACTTGGCCGAGCAACTCATCCGCCGCGCCAAGTCCTCGTCCTCGTCGGAGACAAGCTCTACAGGTGGGGCACATCCTCAAAAGTACTCATGAAGTGTGTTCCCAGACAAGAAGGCAAGGACATCTTGGAGGAGATCCACAGAGGCATCTGCGGCAACCACGCGTCCTCCCGCACGCTGGTCAGCAAGGCCTTCCGACGAGGTTTCTATTGGCCCACAGCTCTGGGCGACGCCGAAGAACTCATCAGAAGGTGCCAAGGGTGCCAATACTTCACCAAGCAGCAACACGTCCCAACCTACAAGCTAGTCACCATGCTCGGGGCTCGACATGATCGGGCCACTTCCAACTGCGCCAGGCGGATTCAACAGAGTACTGGTGGCCATCGACAAGTTCACCAAGTGGATCGAGTCAAGCCGGTCACATGCCCCAGGGCTGACAGAGTACTCGACTTCCTGGATGAACTGGTGCATCGCTACGGACTACCCCATCGCATCATCACAGACCTGGGCTCCAACTTCAACAGCCACCAGTTCTGGGAGTACTGCGAGAACAGCGGGATCGACGTCCGATATGTCTCAGTTGCCCATCCTCGAGCCAATGGACAAGTCGAGCGCGCCAATGGGATGGTGCTCGATGCCCTCAAAAAGCGGCTACACGACGCCGCCAACTCCAAAGGAGGCAAGTGGATCAAGGAACTACCCAATGCACTCTGGGGGCTACGTACTCAACCCTCCAAGCCAACGGGGCAATCTCCATACTTCCTGGTCTACGGCTCCGAAGCAATCCTCCCTGCTGATGTCATGTGGGATTCACCAGCAGTGGAGCACTACGACGAAGGCGTCTCCGAAGACAGCAGACGAGTTGACATCGATGGACTCGAAGAAGCTCGCTGTGCCGCCCTCGTCCAATCAGCAAGGTACCTAGAGGGTATCCGACGCTACCATGATCGCAACGTCAAGGAACGCTCCTTCAACGTTGGTGATCTTGTCCTCCATCGCATCCAGAACACGGAAGGACTACACAAGCTCAGCTCGCCTTGGGAAGGTCCCTTCAAAGTTGCATAGGTGACCGGACCGGGCTCCTACCGCCTCCAGACGCTTGAAAGCGAAGACGTCAACAACTCGTGGAACGTCGACCAACTCTGTCGGTTCTACGCCTAGTCTACACGACTACCGTGGGGGCTCAAGTCTACACAACTACATCAAGACCCCTTCGCTGTAAGTGGCCTTCGGGTCCAGGCACTAGTCTTCGGACTACTCCTCTCCAGGATCCAGCCCATGCGGCTACCTATGGATCCTGGGCTGCGACGAGCGACAAAGGACTCTAGCAGGAGTCTACTGAGAGACCATGTACTCCTAGATCCAGCCTATACGGCTACTAACGGATCTACTGCTGTAAGCGGCTACACACCCTAGCACTACTTAGCCGTAGGCGGCCTCCGGGTCCTGGCGACTACTCTGTAACAACGGCCCTGTCCATCCAGGTGTACTTCTTCAGTAATAAAGTTTGATTATCCATCAACTACTTTACTGTCTTCCTCCCTCAACGGGACTACTGGCGAGTACGACTACTCGCGACGACTCCACGATGGGACTCCGCACTCACAGATCGCGATAACAAGTACTCATTCATGGAAGTTTTTTCATTCATACTTAAACAATTTCATTACAATTGTTTATATACAACTACTGCTACGAGCTAACATTACAGGACTACTAGAGGTTGAGCTTCTCGGCGACCTGTTCAGCAATGGGCGCCATCTGCTCCAGCAGTTCCGCGTATTGCTCGTCAGTGCAGTTGGCGGCTAGCCCGCCGGCGACTACATCCACAGGAGCCTTCGGGAAGTACGACTTCATGAAGGCAAGAACTTGGTTGGGGATCGACTTGGCCAAGTGCTTTACGTAGGTCGCCAGGCGGCTGGGGGCTTCCTTCAGCCGGTCCACCAGTGGAGCTATCTTCGGACCGCCGGTGGTGGGGGCACCGGCGGCCTCGCGATAGGGAGCGCGGCTTCCTCGAGTTCCTTGAGCTGAGCCCGCAGCTTATCGCAGTCCTCGTTCAGCTTCTGCAATGATTTGTAGCAGTTGACGAGGTCACGATCTGATGCAATACTGAGCTCCATGTGCTTGTCGCACTCGTAAGCAAGCTCTTTATAATCGTACTCCAGTAACTGGTGGGCCTCCTGCTCTCGGTAGAAGAGGTTCTTCAAATCGGTCTCTGAAGCCTTCAACTGATCGACACGGGTCTCAAGCTCTGCAATCAACAAGGCAAAGTGGATCAGACTACCTCAAGCTACCATCAACAAGTACCCAACAAGGCGGTCACGTACCTTTATTTTTGTTGCGAAGAAACTTGTTCTTCCCCACCAGATCATCGCTCTCCGCCAGCATATCTTGGATGTCATTGTGATACTTGGCGAAGGCGGTGTCCAGCTTCGACTGCATGGCGGCAGCATGCTTCCGGGACTTCACGAGTTGCTCCTCTAATGTTTCGGCCCGGAGCACCGCGTCGCCGTAACCTTGAAGCATCTTGGACTTATGGCGGGACCTCTCCGTGACTCCTTCATAGACAACATATGTCAAATGGGTACTCAACACTAAAGGATTGACTACTCAAGGGTGTCGACTACTCGCCTTCATCCATTGCTCGGCCTGGCGCACCGCCTCCAGGTGCCGAGCCACCGTCGCCGGGCCGACAAGATCATCCGCCAACAACTCGAGGCCACCACGACTACTCGTCGCGGCTCCGGACATTGGCGCCGAGCGGATTGGTTCCGCGTCCTAGATCTCTGGCGAGCGGACAACTACCTCCAGAGCGGGTTCTGGCAGCGCGTCGTCGCCCTCTCCTCCAGTCGTCGCGGCAACTTCTCCGACGGTCACCTCCATCGGCTCGGGGGCTCCTCCGGCAGCCTCCTGAGTCTCCGGTGCCACATCGTCAACGGGCACCGCCGATGGGATATCGCTTCCCTCGGCCTCAGCACCTGTCAACAAATGACAACTGGATCAATCATACCCAGCAGCTACGACTACTCTTCGGGATTATTCGCACCTGAGCACAGTACTCACCTTCAACGACACTGGCCTCGGGCAACGTAGCCTTAGCGGCCGGCGCTTCGGGCTCTGCCTGAGGGGCGGGAGCGGACTCCTCAGCGGGCGGCGCGACTTCCTCTTCCGCCACCTCTGCAGCGGGTTCATCCCCCTCCCAGGACAAGTCCGTCGATTTCCTGCAATGAACAAGCTGGTTGTCAACCTAGTACGACTACCACATCTAATGTACTACTCGGGAAGGATCAACACTTACGATGTGCTCGACCAGACCACCGTCACGGTTGGGGCGCCGAGGACCGCCCCGCTCGGCGTGCACCTCTTCCCCGCGCCTCCGTAGCCGCCGCTCTTCGCGGCGCGGCGGGGGCCGCCCGTGCTCCCGTGAGCAACAGGAGGCTGGCACTCCAACTGCGCCAAGAGCTCTTCTACGGTGGGGGCTGGGCTACGACTACCCCCAGCTGGCTCCCCCATGGTGTCCCAATCGGCTCCGTCACCCTGCTCAACGGGGTCAGAAGGCGGCATCTCCTGCAAGCAAGGAAACTTCATCGTCAACGCACAACGTCGAGACATAAGTACTCGACTACTCTATTCAAGACGGCTTACCTCTTGGGACGTGGTCTCCGAGACCTTCAACTTCTTGGCCACGTGCTTCCGGGCCACGTTGCGCGGCTTCCTTGGCGGCGCAGGCAGACTAGCTTCCAGGCTAGCCGGCGGATCCTGAACGAGAGGGATATGAGGCAACCCAGGGCGGCTGAATCTCGACCGCAGCTGGAAGCGCTCCTGCAGCGTCTCCTCATCGTCGTCCTCCTTGGACGTGTCTTCGACGACAACTGTGTCGTCTCCTTCGCCAACCTCACGCCGCTCCTTGGCCTTGGCCTTCCCTTCCTCTGGGACCTCGACCAGCTGAGGAGGCGACGCCGCCTCGGAGACGAACTTCGCCAAGTCATCCTGCAAGAAGCACAACACATCAGCACGAATACTCTTACGTAATAAGTACTCGACAATGGATGCGGCTACCGACCACTTTTGGTGGGCGCGCGGCGAAGTACTCTGGTACTGGGCACGGTGTGTACGCTGGCATATCTTTGAAGATTCTGGCCAGCCTATCAACAATGTCGTCGTCGTCGACTGCATCTCCAGGCATCCGCGACGTGTCGTCGTCACCGGTGTACTCGTACCCTAGGGTGTCGCGGGCCATCAACGGCTGCACCCTTCGCTTCATGAAGCTGAAGGCCACATGTTCGGCCCTCAGCCCGGCTTCCCTCAGCGCCTTGATCTTCGCCAATAGCTCGGGCAACTGGAGACCTTCCTGCATCGTTGGCTCCGAGTTCAACCACGGCCGGTGCTTGGGCTGTTTCCCGCTTGGCTTCGGCAGCTCCGGGTGGTGGTTGGTCACATAGAACCACTTCGCTTTCCAATCTTGATTGGAATCAATGAGCTTGTACGAGAGGTACTGCTCCTCGGCGTCTTCCCTCATCTAGATCCCCCCTCCTCCGACTACTCGGGGATTGCTGGCGTCGGGCTGAGGCTTCACCCGGAAGAACTTTCGGAACAAGATCCAATGGGGCTTGATCCCCAAGAAGGCTTCGCAGAAATGTACGAAGACTGAAGCGTGGAAGATACCGTTAGGGTTGAGGTTGAGGTACTCGATGCCGTAGTACCCCAGCAGCCCCTTGAAGAAGTCGCTGGCTGGAAGAGACAGACCCCGCTCCGCAAACTGGGTGAACATCGGTATCTCGTCCGGGTTCTTCTCCATGGGCTATGGATCCCCTGTAGTGGCTCTCCACATGTCCACCTCTTTCTCCCGCAAGAATCCGCTGTTGAGTAGCGCTAGCAAGTCTTCGGTCTTGGCCTTGGACTTCTGCCACTCGCGATTAGGATCTGGATGCGGCGGAGACACTGGCGGTGATGTCCCCACAGAAGATCCGGCGGCCTCCTCACGAGCCCTCTTCTTCCCGCCGGCGGTCTTCATGGCCTTCGATGGCGAGGGCTTCATTCTCCAGGTGCAAGGTGTCTTCACTCGCATTCACTCGGGGGCTACAGTGGTGGTTTCCTACGTCGTTGTGCTTGGATCTACAACTTTCTCAATGGAGGCAGTGCGCACTAGTGGCGATTTCTAGCCGGGAATGGCTGCGAATGCGTGGGGTGAAAAACCCTAAGGGTTTTGGCTTCTATTTATAAGTCAACAGTGGCCCCTTTAATAGCCGGATGGATAAGTCTGCGCTCGGCTGACTCAGCGGCGGCGCGTGACCCTTCAACTTCTACTAGTTAACGCGCCTCATCTCGGGGGCTTGGCTACTTTTACTCGACTTCCTGGGTAGAGACAAGATTCAAGAGCAACTCAGGACACATTCTACAAGATGACCCTTCAATTCGAGAGGAAGTACTCGACTCAAGGCTCGGGGGCTCCGTGCCACGTGTCCTTCGGTTTTTTCTCCGGATTTTTCGGGATATTCTTGCCCAAACTTCAGATGGACCCTCAGCCAGAGTCTACAACTCAACCTAAGGCTCGGGGGCTACTCCATATGGAGTTCAATTTTGCAATCGCACTTCCATATCACTTTCGGCTTCAAGACAACACGGGCATTGTTGCAGACCTTCAAGGGTAGCACTCGAGGACGCTTGGGACTACTCGAGAAGACTTCGGGATTGCTCAAACATCAGATGGAGTACATTCCAGCCTCGGGATGCTTCGACTACTCTTGAGGATTTTTGACTTGTAGCACTCGGGGACGCTTGAGGACTACTCGTTAACGCCGTCAAGACTACTCGAAGCTATCCTTCTCGACTACAAAGTACTCAGGGGCTTGTCATATGGACCTCCCTGGGCCCACTACCTTGGTGGGTACCAGGACCGACTACTCGGTGGGCCCCTGGGACTACCCGACTTGCGCTGCACGGCACCTGATGGCGTGGAGCACAAGGACTGCAGAGGAGAAGTACTCGGTTAGGAAGTTGTACATGTTCCGCACTGTATGGAGGACTCCTAGACGTACTCGACTAGTACTCTCTCCCTGAACCGACTTGTAACCCTCCTCCCAGACTATATAAGGCGAGGCAGGGCCCCTCTCTCCTTCACCTCATCTCACGGCATAAGATTGCATCATCTTGTAATCGTACCCAATCAATCCAGAGCTACGCATCATACAGGACGTAGGGTATTATGCACCTCGCGGCCTGAACCTGTCTAAATTGTGTGCCACGTGTCTCTTCCTTCAAGTTACGATCTCGGCGAGGCCACATTCATCTACTTTGGGTACTCCCCTTAGTAGGTTGCCGGTCTAAAACACCGACAGCTGCCTACTCCAACTGAGCGCCCAGAGTACTGGGTGATGTACTCCGACGGCTTGCTCAAGCTTGAAGGCACATGTGCAGGGGTACTACTGATTTCCCCAACGGGCGAACAACTCAAGTACGTCCTGCAGATCTTTTGGAACATCTCAAACAACAAAGCCGAGTACGAAGCTCTACTACACAGGCTCCGCCTCGCGGCTTCACTAGGCATCAAGCGGCTACTAGTCTACAGCGACTCCGTAGTAGTCATCAACCAAGTCAACAAGTCCTGGGACCACAACCAGGAGAACATGGACGCCTACTGCCTAGAAGTTCGCAAGCTCGAGAACAAGTTCTGCGGTCTCGAGTTCCATCACGTCGTCCATGACAACAATGTTGCAGCGGACGTCCTGTCGAAGCTTGGTTCTACTCGCGCTCAAGTACCAGCGGGTGGCTTCGTCCACGAGCTTCGCACGCCATCCATCCCAGAGCCGGCGCCACCGACCACTGATCCAGCACATCCCCCGACTGGCCAGGAGGTCATGATGATATACGTGGACTGGCGGCAACCATTCATCGACTACATCCGTGAGTAGAAGGTTCCCTCAGAAAAGAACTTGGCCGAGCAACTCATCCGCCGTGCCAAGTCCTACGTACTAGTCGGAGACAAGCTCTACAGGTGAGGCACATCTTCTGGAGTACTCACGAAGTGTGTCCCCCGAGAAGAAGGCAAGGGCATCTTGGAGGAGATCCATAAAGGCGTCGGCGGCAACCACGCGTCCTCACGCACGCTGGTCAGCAAGGCCTTCCGACGAGCTTTCTACTGTCCCACAGCTCTAGGCGATACCGAAGAACTCGTCAGAAGGTTCCAAGGGTGCTAATACTTTGCCAAGCAACAACACGTCCCGGCATACAAGCTAGTCACCATACCGCCAACCTGGCCTTTCGCCTGTTGGGGGCTCGACATGATTGGGCCTCTCCCGACTGCGCCAGGTGGATTTAACAGAGTATTGGTGGCAATCCACAAGTTTACCAAGTGGATTGAGGTCAAGCCGGTCACATGCCCCAAGGCTGACAGAGTACTCGACTTCGTGGATGAACTCGTGCATCGCTACGGACTACCCCACTGCATCATCACAGACCTGGGCTCCAATTTCAACAATCACCAGTTCTAGGAGTACTGCGAGAACTGCGGGATCGACGTCTGATATGTCTCAGTTGCCCATCCTCGGGCCAATGGACAAGTAGAGTGCGCCAATGGAATGGTACTCGACGCTCTCAAGAAGCGACTGCACGATACTGCAAACTCAAAAGAAGGCAAGTGGATCAAGGAACTACCCAATGCGCTCTAGGGGCTACGTACTCAACACTCCAAGCCAATGGGACAAACGCCTTACTTCTTGGTCTATGGCTCTGAAGCAATTCTCCCTGCCGACGTCATGTGGTATTCACCAGCAGTAGAGCAATACGATGAAGGCATATCTGAAGATAGCAGACGAGTTGATATCAATGGACTCGAAGAAGCTCGTTGCGCCGCCCTCGTCCAATCAGCAAGGTACCTTGAGGGTATCTGATGCTATCATGATCGCAACCTCAAGGAATTCTCCTTCAACGTTGGTGATCTCGTCCTCCGCCGCATCCAGAACACGGAGGACTACACAAGCTTAGCTCGTCATGGGAAGGTCCCTTCATAGTTTCAAAGGTGACCGGACCAGGCTCCTACCGCCTCCAGACCCTTGAAGGCGAAGATGTCAGCAACTCGTGGAATATCGACCAGCTCTGTCAATTCTACACCTAGTCACTCGACTACCCTGGGGGCTCAAGTCTGCACGACTACTCCAAAACCCCTTCGCTGTAAGCGGCCTCCGGGTCCAGGAACTAGTCTCCAGACTACTCTACTCCAACATCCAGCGTTCACGGCTACTAACGGATCTCGGCCTGTTCAGAGAGACAAAGGATTCTAGCAGCGGTCTATTGAAAGACCATGTGCTCCTAGATCCAGCCTATACGGCTACTCACAGATTTACTACTGTAAGCGGCTTTGTGCCCTAGCACCACTTAGCCGTAGGCGGCCTCTGGGTCCTGGCAACTACACTTCTAAAACGGCCCTGGCCATCCAGGTGTACTTCTTTCAGTAATAAAGTTTGATTATCTATCAACTTACTTAATGTGTCTCCGTCAACGGGTCTACTGGCAAGTACCATTACTCGTGACAACTCCACAATGAGCACTCTGCATACAAATCCCGCGACAACAAGTACTCATTTATGAAAGTTTTCTCATTCATACTTAAACAAGTTCAGTACAACTTTGTTTGTACACATGCATTGCTACAAGCTAACCCTACAGGACTACTGGAGGTTCAGCTTTTCGGCGACTTGCTCAGCAATTGGTGCCATATGCTCCAGGAGCTCCACGTACTACTCGTCAGTACAGTTGGCGGCTAGTCCACCCGCGACTACGTCCACCGGAGCCTTGGGGAAGTAATACTTCATGTACGCCAAGATTTGATTGGGGATCGACTTTGCCAGATGCTTGACGTACGTCGCCAGCCGACCAGGGGCTTCTCTCAGCCGGTCCACCAACGGAGCTATCTTCAGCCCGCCCGGATGAGGCACCAGTAGCCTCGCAATGGGAAGTGCGGCTTCTTCAAGTTCTTTGAGCTGGGCCCGCAACTTCTCGCAGTCTTCGTTCAACTTCTGCAGGGATTTGTAGCAGTTGACAAGGTCACGGTCCGAGGCAATTCGGAGCTCCATGTGCTTATCGCACTCGTAAGCCAACTGCTTATAATCATATTCAAGTACCTCGCGGGCCTCCTTCTCCCGGTAGAAGAGGTTCTTCATGTCGACTTCTGAAGCCTTCAGTTGCTCGACTCGGGTCTCAAGCTCTGCAATCAACAAACAAGGCGGGGTTAGACAACTGCAAGGTAATTCCTATGGGTACTCGACAAGACAGCAGCGTACCTTTGTTCTTGTTGCGGAGCGACTTGTTCTTGCGCACCAGCTCGTCGCTCTTAGCCTGCATGTCTTGGACTTCGTTATGGTACTGGGCGAAGGCGCCGTCAAGCTTCGCATGGAGCATGGAGGAGTGCTTCTTGGCCTTTGCGAGTTCTCCCTCCAATGCTTCCGCCCGGAGCACTGTATCGCCGTATCCTTGGAGCGTCTCAGATTTCTGTCGGGATCTCTCCACGACATCCTGCAGCAGGCAACAACTGTTATTCGGGTACTCAGCACTTATGGCAGTTGACCACTCAAGGGCACTGATAGTTTACCTTCATCCACCGCTCGGCCCGGCGCATCACCTCCAAGTTGCGCGCTACCACCGTCGGGTCGACGAGATCATCCGCCAGAAGCTCGATCCCACCACGACTAGTCATGGTGGTCCCGAACATCGGCGCCGAACAGATCGGCTCCGCATCCTGAATTTCTGGCGAACGGACGACTACTTCCAAGTTTGACTCTGGCAGTACATCGTCGCGCTGGTCTTCGGCCATCGCGAGGGCTCCTCCGCTGGCTACCTCCACCGGCTCGGGGGCTGCTCCGGTGGCTTCCTGGATCTCCGGCACCACGCCTTCAACGGGTACAGCCTCAGGGATGGTGTTTCCCTCGGCTTCGGCCCCTATCAACAGAAGACATATGGATTAGCCTCCCTCGGCGGCCACGACTACTCCTTGAGGAAGATTGTGTTTGCGCAGTGTACTCACCTTCTACTATGCTGGCCTCTGGCAGCGTAGCCTCCACGGCCGATGCCTCGGTCTCAGCTTGGGGGAGGGGAGCGGACTTTTCAGCGGCTGGCGCGGAACCCTCTTCAGCCACTACTGCGCTGGGTTCATCTCCCTCCCAGGACAAGTCTGTGGATTTCCTGCACAAGTATACAATTGGTTGTCAACCAAGTACGACTACCAACCTACATATACTACTCGAGAAAGATGTTCACTTACAAGCTCGACCGGACAACAGTCACGGTCGGGGCGCCAAGTATGCTGGCAATGTCTACAAGTCTAGCTTCAGCATGTGCCTCTTCTTCGGCTTCAGTAGCCGTTGGCTCTTCAGCAGCAGGAGTTGTGGTCGGTTCCATCCTGCCCTCGACGACCGGCGCCTGCGGCTCAACTACCGTTGTCGATTGATGTGTCAATTGCGACACGAGCTCTTCCACGGTGGGGGTTGGGTTGCGGTCCCATCCAGCCGGCTCCCCCACCGTCTCCCAGTCGCCTTCGTCCCCTTGGTCTACGAGGTCGGAAGGCGGAATTTCCTGCAAGCAATGGAATTTTGTCGTCAGCATACACAACATCGAGAGACAATTACTCGACTACCCTACTCGAGGAGTTTACCTCTTGAGATGTGGTCTCAGTGACCTTCAACTTCTTGACCACGCGCTTGCATGCCACATTGCGCAGCTTCCTCAGCGGCGCAGGCAAACTAGCCTCCAAACCAGTTGGAGGATCTTGGATGAGAGGAACATTGGGGTAGTCCAGGGCGGCTGAACCTCGATCGCAACTGAAACCGCTCATGAAGCGTTTCCTCGTCATCTTCATCAGATGTATCTTCAACAATGACGGTTTCGTCACCTTCGCTGACTTCGCGGCGCTCCTTGGCCTTGCCTTTCCCCTCCTCTGCAATTTCGACAAGTCGAGGAGGCGAAGCCGGCTCGGAGACAAATTTTACTATGTCATCCTGCAACAAGCACATTGGGTGAGCACGACTACTACTACATAATCAGTACTCGTACACTGAGTGTGGCTACTGACCTCGTTCGGTGGATAAGTGGCGGAGTACTCGGGGACTGGGCAGGGCGTGTACGCCGGTATGTCCTTGAAGATCCTGCCCAGCCTGTCGCGGATGTCGTCATCATCAATCTCGCCGCCGGGCATCCGCGATGAGTCGCCCTTGCCGGTGTACTGTAGCCGAGGGTGTCGCGAGCAATCAGCGGCTGCACCCTCCTCTTCATAAAGCTGAAGGCCACATGCTCGGCCCTCAGCCCAGCTTCCCTCAAAGCCTTGATCTTCGCTAGCAGTTCGGGTAGCTGGATACCCTCCTGCAATTTCGGCTCGGTATTCCACCAGGGCCGGTGCTTCGGCTGCTTCCCGCTGGGCTTAGGCAGCTCCGGGTGGTGGTTGGTGACGTAGAACCACTTCGATTTCCAGTATTGGTTGGAGTCGATCAACTTGTACGCCAGGTACGGCTCCGCGGCGTCCTCACGCATCTGGATGTCGGCCCCTCCGACTACTCGTGGGTCGTTGGCGCTGGGCTTGGGCTTCATGCGGAAGAACTTCCAGAAGAGTGCCAAATGGGGCTTGATCCCCAAGAACGCTTCACAAAAATGGACGAAGACAGAAGTGTGGAAGATGCTGTCGGGGTTGAGATTGAGGTATTCGATACCGTAATACTCCAACAGCCCCTTGAAGAAGTTGCTTGCTGGGAGGGCCAACCCGTGCTCCACAAATGGCGTGAACATCGGGATCTCATCCGGATTCTTCTCCATCGGGTATGGATCTACCGCGGCGGCATGCCACATGTCGACCTCCTTCTCCTGGAGAAATCCGCTGTTCAGCAGTGCCAATAGGTCCTCAGTCTTGGCCTTCAATTTCTTCCACTTCTTTGTTGGGATTCGGGCGTGGGGGAGAAACCGGTGGCGTTGACCCTCCGGCGGATCTAGCAGCCTCCTCCCGGGATCTCTTCTTCCTGTCGGCGGTCTTCATGCTCTTGGATGGTGAGGGCTTCATTCTCCAAGTACAGCGGGTTTTCACTCGCATTCGCTCGGGGGCTACAGTGGTGGCTACTCGCGGCGGCGCGCTTAGGTGGCAGTGTGCACTGGCGGCGGATTCTAGGCGAGATGAGCTACAAATGGCTGCAAGTGTGCACTGGCGGCGGATTCTAGGAGAGATGTGCTACAAATGGCTGCAAGTGTGTGGGGTGAAAACCCCTAAGGGTTTTGGCTTCTATTTATAAGTCAACAGGCGACTCCGCAACGGCCGGATGGATATGTTTCACAACGGCTGACTCGGCAGCAGCGCCTGACCCTTCAACTTCCAGTAGTCGATGCGCCTTATCTCAGGGGCTCTGCTACATCTAATCAATTCTCTGGGAAGCGACAAGATTCAAGAGCAACTCAGGACACATTCTCCATACAAGATGACCCTTCAATTCGAGATGAAGTACTCGACTCAAGGCTCGGGGGCTCCGTGCCATGTGTCCTTCGGTTTTTTCTCCGGGTTTTACGGGATAATCTTGCCAGAACTTCAGATTGACCCTCAGCCAGAGTCTACGACTCAACCTAAGGCTCGGGGGCTGTCGGGCATACACCCCGGGTACTCATGCAAGGAAGGAAGAAGAGTAGAAGACAGACTCCTACTAGAATTCCCCTGTAATTCTACTAGGACTCGTTCCGTGTAGTCCTACTAGGACTCCTGCCTTGTAACCGACTAGGAACCCGCCCCCTGGACTATATAAAGGAGGGCAGGGTACCTAGCCGAACATTGACAATCCCTCCGGGGAACAACACCAAGCGCAGGGCGCAATACTACCCCAAACAGGACGTAGGGTAGCTACTCCGGCTACCCGAACCTGTATAAATCTCGTGTCTTGTGTCCTCGCGTGTACCTTCGGGTTCCAGATCATGGCGATCCTCACCTTCTACCTTGCTGCGGGTACCTCCCATGGAGGTCGAGTGGTTTAAACACCGACAGCTGGCGCCCACTGTGGGGCAATCGTCACGATCATCAGGCGAATTCGGAGGACCTTCATCAGCAAAATCAATCTGTT
This sequence comes from Cenchrus americanus, assembly GCA_947561735.1. Lineage (NCBI taxonomy): Eukaryota > Viridiplantae > Streptophyta > Magnoliopsida > Poales > Poaceae > Cenchrus > Cenchrus americanus. The sequence continues at coordinate 140,696,688 of OX387242.1, forward strand.
CGATCAATCTACTCGACAGAGCTGGCAGAAGCAATTCACACGAGTTACTATTCGATGATTCGACGACATGCACCTTGTCATCCAATCAACGAATTCGGCACGGACGCGGGATGTCAGCTCAGTCTGTTCTAGCAATTCGCCGAGCCGATTCCGCGTCAAGTCTTCAACTCGCAATCACAGCTATCCTGATCGGAGTCGTACCAGACTACCAGGGCAAATCAGCTAACACTGCCCACGTTTAGCCATAGTCCTATCCGAAATCATTATTGATTCCGAGGCATATTCGGTCTCGTCGAGTACTAGTACGCTACTCCGAGCCTACCGTTCGGTATTGCTGCCACCTGCTAGAGGAATCAAAAGCTCCGTGAGTCCCTGAGAGAGACAACAAACTAAAGTGTTTTACGTATTGTTGGAAATAAGTTGGAGGTAATTCAGCTACACGCACACAAAGACACATACCAAGAGACTTCCAGATCTTTGCTTGGTGCACATGGCAAGATGTACGTGACTACACCAACTCTTTCCGCATAGGCTCTACGACAGCCTCGTCGTGCATTGCGACTACTCGTCACCCGGCCGCACGGGCTCTACGTCAACCTTGCCGTGCGCCGCGGGTACTCGTCTCTCGGCCGCAGCGGCTCTACATCGACTACGCCGTACGCCGCCATGACGTCGTTTTCTGGGCGTACGACTACTTCGACTACTATCTCGAGAACGGCTTTCACGACATCAACAACTAGTCAGATCCACCTCCGACTAGTCAACTTCAGCAACAACCGTCGCGGCTCCATCACCGACCGCCATGGCTTCATTGACTCTCGTCCGCGAATCAAGCTAAGTCACTTATTTCAATAATTATTTCTTCTTCGGCTTGTTTTCCGCATACAGGAACCAACGCTGAAGACTACTCCGTGTACGCCTCTCAACGGCTACCTGCCAGCAAAGCTACACCGTGCCAACTATTCCTTGGGGACCGTTGACTGACTGTCACAGGCTTGGTACACCAAATTAGGAGGCTCTTGCCACGATGTTTCATGTACTGAGTGCTGGAGGCGCACAACTGCTACACCCTGAGGAGGCACTGCGCAATCCTGCTCTCCGCCCTGCGGAACAACGAGCAATCGCTCTCTCTCTTGTCGCCATGTCGACTACCTTCGTCTACCTCTTAATGGTCTCGCTACAGTAGCACACGCCTTGATCCGCGCAAAGCCTCAGCTCTCCTGTCATGCCTCCACGCCCCCAGCGGCTATGGCTAAACAGGCTCCTCAGAGACCGGGCGCTTAAACCAGCTCTCTTGTCATGCCTTCACGCCCCCAGCGGCTATGGCTAAACAGCGACCACAGAGACTGGGCGCCAAACCGCATCAGGCTAACTACTCGACGCCTAACGACCACAACAAGAGCATGACACATGACATTTACATCTATATTCATATTTGTATTTGTCATTTGTAGATTCAATTTCTACAAAAAATGCTACATAATGTACGCATCTCTACTTTCAGGTCAAGCTTCGGTGACGACTTCCAGTACACTCCGCGTACCTCCACCGGCGCGGCTAGTTCCCAACTCGGGGGCTACGCACCAAATTACTACTCGACAACAACTCGAGTAGTCTCCGCTAGCTCTGTAGCTCGGGGGCTGGGCACCAACAACTACTCGACGTGGTTCCTACGGCTCACCTGGCGATGAGCTCGGGGGCTGAGTGCTACAAGAGTACTCAAATGACGACTTCCGCAAACACTGAAGACCCTTGGACTGATTCTTCAATCGTTCCAAGGCTTGGGGGCTACTAGGCTACACTCATCATTTGATTTTTTAAGACGGAAGCAGAATCAAGATTGACCCTCAGCCAGAGTCTACAACTCAACCTAAGGCTCGGGGGCTACTCCATATGGAGTGCGATTTCGCAATCGCACTTCCATATAATCTCGACTTCAAGACTGATGAGCTGGACCACCTTCCAGCCTCGCGGCAGTTCAAGTACTATTGAAGGCTTCTCCAAGCTGTACTCGAGGACGCTCCAGAAATACTCGAAGAGGCTTCAATACTACTCGAACTACTACTCTCGACTCCAACGTGCTCGGGGGCTTGTCGGGCATACACCCCGGGTACTCATGCAAGGAAGGAAGAAGAGTAGAAGACAGACTCCTACTAGAACACCCCTGTAATTCTACTAGGACTCGTTCTGTGTAGTCCTACTAGGACTCCTGCCTTGTAACCGACTAGGAACCCGCCCCCTGGACTATATAAAGGAGGGCCAGGTACCTAGCCGAACATCGACAATCCCTCCGGGAAACAACACCAAGCGCAGGGCGCAATACTACCCCAAACAGAACGTAGGGTAGCTACTCCGGCTACCCGAACCTGTATAAATCTCGTGTCTTGTGTCCTCGCGTGTACCTTCGGGTTCCAGATCATGGCGATCCTCACCTTCTACCTTGCTGCGGGTACCTCCCATGGGGGTCGAGTGGTTTAAACACCGACAGGGGCTACTCCATATGGAGTGCGATTTTGCAATCGCACTTCCATATAAACTTCGGCTTCAAGACAACACGGGTATTGTTGAAGACCTTGAAGAGCAGAACTCAAGGACGCTTGGGGACTATTCAAGAAGACTTCAGGATTACTCAAAGATCAGCTGGAGTACCTTCTAGCCTCGGGATGCTTCAAGTATTCTTGAGGACTTTCGACTTGTAGTACTCGGGGATGCTTGAGGACTACTCATCAAGGCCGTCAAAACTACTCGAAGCTATCCTGCTCGACTACAAAGTACTCGGAGGCTTGTCGTATGGACCTCCCTGGGCCCACTACCTCGGTGGGTACCAGGACCGACTACTCAGTGGGCCCCTGGGACTACCCGGCTTGTGCCACACGGCACCTGATGGCGTGAGGTGCAAGGACTACGGTGGAGAAGTACTCGGATAGGAAGCTATACATACCTTGTACTGTGTAAAGGACTCCTAGACGTACTCGACTAGTACTCTCTCCCTAAATCGACCTGTAACCCTGCCTCCCAGACTATATAAGGTGAGGCAGGGACCCTTCTCTCTCATTACGCATCATCTTGTAATCACATCTAATCAATCCAAAGCTACACAACATACAGAACGTAGGGTATTACGCACCTCGCGGCCCGAACCTATCTAAATTGTGTGCCACGTGTCTCTTCCTTCGAGTTACCGATCTCGGCGAGGCCACATTCACCTACCTCGGGTACTCCCCTTGGTAGGATACCGGTCTAAAACACCAACAGAAGTCTTGAAGTCTGCGACTTCGAACTTGATGTACTCGATATGGTAGTTCTCCCTGGTTTCCCCGAAGGTAACTGGCAGGACCACTGAGCCCAGTGGGATAGCCGTGTTCCCTGGGATGATGCCGTAGAAAGGCGATGTGCTCTTGGTGAGCAAGTGAGTGATGTCGAGCTTCATCTTTTTCAAGGTCTTCGTGAAAAGGACATTGAGCCCGCTCCCACCGTCGAGGAGTACCTTGTTGAGTCTGGAGCCCGTGACTAGCGGCTTCAGGATGAGTGGAACCCGCCCTGGTTCAGAGAAGGTTGTCCATTGATCCACGCGAGAGAAGGTTATGGGTACCTTCGACCACCTGAGAGGGGTCGGCACCGCCAGTTCAACATTCAAAACTTCCCGCCTGGTGGCCATCTGAGACCGTCTGGTGGGTAGTCCGCCGAAGAGGACGTTCACTGTCTTGTCGGGTTCTTCGAAGTCGTCGTTGCCTTCGTCAGCTTTTTTCTTGCCTTTCTTGTCGTGAGGAGGCTGTGGGTCTGGAGAGTCCTTGAGTGCTCGCCGGAGTTGGTAGCACTGCTCAGTGGTGTGGTTGCCCTCCAGGTGCCACGAGCGCTTCTCTTTAATCAAGTCTTTGAAGCCGCCAGAGGTCTTCTTCGAGTTGTCTTTCGCAGGGCGCTGGATAGCCGCAACTGTGTTGTCTGGCTTGCGCTTGCAATTAGGACCTGAGTAGTTGTTGTTTCGACCCCCTTGATCCCTGTAGTTGTTGTTGCTGCCGCCCAGGTTTTGATTGCTCTTGCCACGGATGGCGTCGTAGTTGGCGTTAGCCTTGTCTTTTTCATCGGCCCATGAAGTGATCATGTCCTTGAGCTTCGTTATAAAACTCGGGCAGTGTCGACCGAAGTCTTCGAAGGTGCGATGATGGTAAAGACCATCTTGGAAGAGGTTGATGACCTCCTTGTTGGTGACGTCGACTACGGTAGTGCGTTTGTCGAAGAAACGCCGCATGTACTTGCGTAGGGTCTCACCCTGTTCCTGCTTCACCATTGCCAGGTCCATGCGAGTACCCAAGCGACCCATTGCGCCCGTGAAGTTGCTGGTGAACTGATCCTTGAGTTGGTCCCACTTGTCGATTGAGTACTTCTCGAGTGACTCGAGCCATGTAAGTGGAGCTTGGTCCAGGCAGAAGGGAAAGTAGAGGCACTTTGTATCATTGTTGCTGCCAACATTTTCGATGGAGAGGGCGTAGCATCTGAGCCACTGGACTGGATCTTGCTTCGCATTGTACTTAGTTATCCCCAGAGGGTTGAATTTCTCTTGGAGAAGCAGATTGCGAAGTCGAGCAGAGAAGGCGGGGAAGCCGTCGTTGTCGCCTGCCGTGGAGGACTTCTTGCGTCGTATTTCTTCAATTCTGCGACGGGCGTTGTAGCCGCCGCATGAGGCGCCGGTGACATGGCTGTCTGCATGGCCTTGGCCTCCGCGATCGCCTCCGCCACCAGCTCTCCTGCCAGCCCCGTGTGAGGAGCTCCCGCCGCCGCTGCCTCCACTGCCAGCATCACCATGAGCAGTAGTGCCGCGACTACCACCGGCGCCGCCGGCACTGTTGCCGCCCTGAGAAGGTCCACCGGCTGATGCCCGAGTACAGTTGGGATTCTGCGGTAGTTCTCCTCGAGTACGGTTGTGTCCATTGTCCGCTGGACTGCGACTTGTGGCTTCATGGTCAGGTTCACGAGTTCTGAGGGGAGGCACTTGAGCGACTCTGTTGTCGACTCTCATGAAGTAGGCGTCCTCCGCGAGCTTGGCAATGACTTCTCCCGTGTGCATCCCCTGAGCTTGATGTGCTATCGTGGTGATAGACATGAGGCACTGTTCTGGGGTTGTGTGCACCCGGCTTTCGACTTGGTCAAGGGCCTCTGTGAGAGTCCCATTCGTTCCGCTTTCTGTTGCGCTCACGTCAGGCGTTCTTGTCGTCATTGGTTTCATCCACGGGTGCATTGGCAGACAACTTGTCTGCTGAGATATCTTCAAAGTAACGGTCAGGGCGGGTCCCTGAGGGTCCCGGCATCTCGCCGGCAGCCATGAAGACTTGGCGATCAGGGGTGCCGAGACCGGAGTCGGTGGTCGCCACCTCTGTTGGAGTGTGCTCCTCTACTGGAGCTAGTGGTGTTCCCTCCTGGAAGGGAAGCGAGTCGTGGTAGGCGACGCAGCTTGAGTTCCCGTCTGTCAGGTCTGCAGCTTTGCGGTCTGTCTAGTAGACAAATCTTTCGGCGGGCGTAGATGTTATAACCAGGCCGGTAGCTGGTTCTGACAGTGGTTGCTTGGTCGTGGAGTTCTCGGACTCTGGCTCGTCAGTGTCCGATCCGAAGTCGAACTCATAGGAGTCTGAGTTGTAGCCGGAGGCGGGGTTGGAGTCTGAGGTGTAGTCGGAGACGATCTCCTCGCCGGCCCGGCGCGCAGTGAGAGCCTTCGCATGGGCCTTGCTAGCGTTGCAGAGGCCGTATGGGAAGTGCTCATGGAGTGGGAAGTCCGCACACGATGGCTTAGTAGCCGGCTCGCATGCGATGGCCCACGGGGACGTCGAGTTCGAGTTGGAGGCAGATCCAAACTCGAAGCCGGCGTGTTGGTTGTAGAGCGAAATTTCGCCGAATTTTCTGGCGAGGTCGCCCGTGATCACTTCAGGAAGCGTCACGAGCCCAGTGCTTGGGTTGAGAGCCATGGTGAGGCGGCATTGGAAAGATCCTGCGCCGCCAGCAGTGCAGACCCAGGACCCAAAAACGAAGGTGTCGCCGCGGTTGAAGGCAACGGTTGTCTTGATGGAGATTGAAGCCGTCGAGTTCGCCATGAGATGTTCGGCGAGATCCCCTACCTGGCACGCCAGCTGTCGGTGTTTTAGACCGGCAACCTACCAAGGGGAGTACCCGAGGTAGATGAACATGGCCTCGCCGAGATCGGTAACTCGAAGGAAGAGACACGTGGCACACAATTTAGACAGGTTCGGGCCGCGAGGTGCATAATACCCTACGTCCTGTATGCTACGTAGCTCTGGATTGAATGGGTGTGATTACAAGGTGATGCATATGAGAGAGATAAGGGTCCCTGCCTCGCCTTATATAGTCCGAGGGGCAGGTTTACAAGTCGGTTTGAGGAGAGAGTACAAGTCGGGTACGTCTAGGAGTTCTCTACATAGTACAGGACATGTATAGCTTCCTATGCGAGTACTCCTCCACTGTAGTCCTTGCGCCCCACACCATCAGGAGCCATGTAGCACAAGCCGAGTAGTCCCAAGGGCCCACCGAGTAGTCGGTCCTGGTACCCACCGAGGTACTAGGCCCAGGGAGGTCCATACGACAGGCTCCTTCCGTCGTAGACGCGCACCGCAACGGCTCTATTTCAATAATTTCGCGAGAGGATCGCGCCGAATTCTTTGCCAATAGATTGAGCAATGACCTAAACTCCGAGTGTAGGTCGTCAGCCACAACAAAACGTCACCAGGTCACCCTGATGACAACAAGATCGATGAGCCCCCACGTCACATTAACTTAGGTCTTTGACAAATCATTTTGTCAAAACGACCAAATACATGACAGAAGAGTACACAGGTCGTCCGAAGCTACACAAGTCTCATGCGACCTCATTGGATCCAGAACCCGTCACAAAAAGATAAACATACTACAAGTCCTGGTCTACCCAGAGCAATCCTTGCGACCTACTTCGCCGAAGCAAAGAATGCCGCGAGATTTCTCCTAGCACCAGGACCTTGATGGCAGCCTTGCGGGAGACAGCTGTCAGACGGCGCACGTAGCAGGGCACGCTCGGCCCAGACTATTGGAATGCAGGTACAAGCTTGCTCTTAGGCGCGGAATTCCGACCCCTGACGAGCACCCGATGCTCACCAGCGACGTCCAGCTGCACCTCGAGCTGGTACAGCATCACCTCCAAACTCTACCTGGTACCACGCAGAGACACGGTACAAAGAGTGGGGGTGCTGCTCACATTTCCCGAGAGTTCTCCTAGCTCCAAACTTCTACAAGCACAACAATCTACAATCTGGTGGATGAACACATGCCCACGGCATGGTGGGATTGCTACCCTCCGGCTTCATAGCTCAACAATGCTCGGTGCTTGCCTCCTTCAGTCTCACGGTGCTATTTATAGCCAAATCCAGGCCTCGGGCAGCTGGCGGAGTAATGACACTGTCACCACATGGTCCGGAGGGCCTGCAGACATGTGCATGATTAAAGGCGGCGACTTTATTTCCTGCCTCGCGACGTCCTTATCGCTAGTGCATCAATGATGTCTGAGCCCGCCACAGAGTCACATGGCTACAGTAACCCCCTCGATTCGTGGGCAGTTTGTCATTTCCTGGGTGGCAAGAGAATCTCCGACCACTGTTGACCCGTCACCCTGTAGTCTACGGAACAAGACAAAACCTGACCAAGTCTTAGAGGGCCCAACGCCTAACTAAGCCCCATACGACGACAACTCCACAACCTCCCTCTACGACCTGATGTCCTTTATTTACACTCGCCAGGCTCTGCATCCTGGTGCACCCGTTGTGGCTCTGTACGTAAACAGACCTATTCCAATCAGCATATATTTCTGTTTCATGGGCAGAATGGTCGTAGGTTCAATTGAAGACCTTCCGGGGTAGGTGTGCCTCGCTGCTAAGCCAGATCCTTCTGGGTGCCTGGAGATTAGAAGCACCATGAAGATCAGAAACTTCACTTCTATGATTTCGTCGGGCCCCTGTGGTCAGTGTGCCTATTGCTAAGGTCGCCAATACCTTAGTGCATTGGCTACACTGGATGGCTAGTAGCTATGTTGGTTGTCTGGACACCAAAACGACCTCCTCGAGATCGGCGTGCCTTAATACCTAGGTCTTGCAATACCTCGGTATGTCTACGGCTCTGCCAACCTAGTGGGCACCCCGGATGCGTGACCTTCCGAGGTCGGTGTGCTCTTGTAGCCCTACCAGCCTGCTCTGGACACCCAGGATTTTATGTCGGGAATGAAGGCCTCCCTGTGGGGTGCGCGCCTGATGGCCCTGCCAAGTACTTCCGTGTGCTTGGCAGCTTGTGTTTTGAGACCTTCCTGAGGTCGGCATGCCTCGGGTGGCTCTGCCAGACTTCTCGCAGCCACGCAGGATATCTAGGTGTCTCTACACTCCATACGTTCAAGATCAACATTCTTCTATGACTTCATCGTTCACTGTTTTAACCACTACAGAAGACTTCTTCGTGCAACACACCTTTCAAGATCCTATTGGGTATCCTCAGATACTATACATCGCTGAATTGTGGCCTCCTTGGGTCAGCCCTGCCATACTCCTTGCAGCTATGGTAGGAGATCTAGGTACGCCTACAAGGCCTCCTTGGGTCGGCCCTGCCATACTCCTTGCAGCTATGGTAGGAGATCTGGGTGTCTCTACACTTCGTTTGATCAAGACCATGACTCAGTTTTCTTCTCTTTTTTGAGCATCAATCCAGCCATGCTGCCTACTTCAATGGTCGGGGACTACTCTACGAGTGCGTCTTCGACGCCCTCTTGTTTTTTCATCGTACCGACCTGTTGGGAAACCTGTTTCTCATCAGGTTGTTACTCGACATACTTTTTTGCCTTTTCTTATTTGGATCATCATATTGGCCATCCTGCCTGCCAAGATGCTCGAATACTACTCTATGAGTGCATCATTGATGCCCCATGAAATGTTTTCATTGTTGTTTCGACCTATTGGAAGTCTGCTTCCTATAGGTCGTCACTCGACCTTTCTTCGTTCAGCAAGACTACAAACAGGTCGGCTGCTAAGCTGACTTGTTCTTTTTTCTTTTGGACCGAAGTGCATGCTATTCGACCTGTTGATAGCTCTACGACTTCGTCATGACCTTTCTAAGGTCGTTGCGCATACACCTCACTCAGGGGCTTGTGAGACATGGGTATCCCAGGGTCCCCACCGACCAGGCTCACGGTTGTCCCCGACTTAGGTCTCCTGGTCGTAAACAACCAGGAGTCTGGGAACCAACCTCATCCACTGGCCAATATATGGTGGGCGAGGTGACCCTTGTAATCATACGCAATCCTCAAGCAATCTACACCGACAACTGGACGTAGGGTTTTACTATCCGGAGGCCCGAACCAATATAAACTCGTCGTGTTCTCTATGTTCCACGTGCTCGTGCGCGACCATCGAGTTCTTAGCCTTAGATTCCACCCCGCTGAACAACTAAACCACAGGGATAAACACCCCCGTGGGGTGTCTAGATCTCACCATTTGACAAATATCAACAACCACACTTGTCTAACCAAATTTCATAAAATTAGATTTTTTATCTCTTGTTTACGATATAATAATTATAATAACGACTTAGTGTGTTCTAAAAATTCTACAAATTGACTTGGCAACATAATTGAAGTCCCTAAGCTTGTCTACAAAAATTCAAATGGTTTCGAAAACGGAAGATTATACTTGTGTACAAATGTCTACATCTCTCACATAGTTTCTTAGAATGTTAATTCAACATTGAAATTTTCCACACTTTAAAACATGTTCGAACTCATATGCATTTGAAATTTTAACATAACCTTACGTTCACCATAAGATTATGAAATGCAAAGTTTCATTAGTAATGGTTGTGTAAAACAAATATTATTTATATGTTGTACTTATAAGGAACAATATAAGGTGTATAAACAACATCCAAGAAAAGAAATTACATACGAAAAAATGTCATAAATGAATAGATGTTGATTTTAGAAAAAAACAGAAACAAATATCATCAAATTTGGATTACGGTTGACAGAGAAAAATGTGATACAAAATTTGATTGCAGATTAAAAGGGGAAAAGCAAATTGTTCTTCATTCGAACAGACCTGGCCCCGCCCCTTCATTGGCGATATGTGGTTGTTAATCATTGTATCATTTGCGCATCCGAACCTTTTTAACAAATGCTCCACCCTGCCTTCCGCCTTCTATCCACTTCTCCAACTTCCGCCTTCCTCGTGTGTGTCGTAGGTATGGCCCGCGACTCTAGGGGGAGGTTCTGCAAGGAGGAGGCCCCGCGGCCATGTCCCCGTCCGTCTTCCTCGATACTGTCCGTCGCCCCTGCCAAGAGAGTGAGGGTCTGCGGTGACGAAGAGGAGCCGCCCAGCGCGCCGCCCCCGTGCACCTTCCTCGACGCTCCATGGAAGAGGTCGATTCTTCGTCGGCCCGAGGGAGGAAGATGTACACGTGCGTAAGGGCCAAGTTGGCGGACTCCAGCGACGCCCGCCATGGAGAGGCAGGGTTTTTCCTCAACGCGAAGGAAGAAGCGGTCCACACGCATTGAGGTGAGTGTGGACTCCTCCAGTGACGACCCAGGCAGACGAGTGGTGCTGGTAGACCTCATCTCCTCTGGTGGCGACTCCGGCAACAACTCCAGCGACGCCAGTAACAACTCTGGCGACGATTCTGAAGACCATGAGGCAAGTTCTGAAACCATCATGCATGAGATTTATCCTTGTACCTTCACATCTTCACTGATCAATTGTTCTAATGCATCAACTTCGATTTGTTGTAGGAAGTTGTTGCACATGACATTGACAGGATTTGGACTGAAATCAACAAGCTCAAGGAATCGGCTGAAGAGAAGCAGACAAGTTTTGAAACCAGTTAAAGCTAAAACAGCTTTCTTGTAAATTACAACTGTTATGAAGCTTGCATCAATATATTTTTTCCTTTGTTTTAGGACTATGCTGTTACTCAGGATGACATTGACTGCATCTAGAAAGGAATTGACAAGCAGGATGAGCAGCTTAAAGCCGCACAAAAGAGGCAGGAGATTGAACTTATAAAGAAGAATGTTGAGCTGGCAGAAAGAGTTGCAAAACTAGAGACAAGGCTAGTTGAACTTGAGGCAGCAGCACAAAAGAAGCCATCTAGCTAGCTACCTAGTTCCGTTGCAGCAACAATCTAGTTTGGTGATGCGTCCAACTTATGCAGTCTTATTTTGGTGATGTGCCCTGCTGATGCATGTAACATGTGAATATGTTTGTTATGAGTTAGTTTGCTTGGTGATGTGAACTACATTACTCATTTTAAGGCCCACACAAGCCCACTGACTAGGTTAGTAGGGAAGGACGCCTCCCTCACGCAGTCTCCTCCCACTCTCCCCTCGTGCCGTAGCCGCCACTTTCTCCCCCTTGCATTCGTCCCCCTCACCTTCTCCACGTCGCGACCCACGCTACACCCATTCGTTGAGACGCGCACCACACCACGCTTGGCGCGACGCGCACCACACCTCCAACAGCGGGATCTAGAGGAGGAAGGACCCAACAGTGACGACGGCGACGACGACGACGACTGGAGGAGGGATCCGACGACGATGACTAGGAGGAGGAGGAGGGATCCAGCCACGAGGTCGACGCGAGGACGAGCAGGCAGCGGCGAGGAGTAGAGATCCCTCCGCTCTGACAGTGCGAAAGTCAGTGGTGAATCTAGGATTTGAGTTTATGGTATGCCGCTCTAAAAATGTCTTATACAATTCGCTAAATGCATTCTACCAACTCTGTAATAATTTTAAAATTAACAACAATTCAGTAATAACGTAATTTGGTATATTTGCTTGAGTTTATGGAATTAGGCCAAGCGCGCTTTTGTAGCACACATGCGTTCAGGAATCAAGAATAAAACATATGTGTGCGTATGGTTTTCTTTTTATATAAATGCATATAAATATACTTGTACTTATGGGAATTACAGGGTATACCGTGGCTCCCTTGTATAAGTACATGTGGACATACTTAGCTGTCGATGGTATACATACTTAGCATTTCCCTTTAAATTGACTCTTATATTTGGTTTTGCTCTTGTTCATATGCACATCTGCACATTCTCTCCAAGTTGAATAAGTACCTCATCAGCAACCGAGGCAACCTGCATCTTGCTCTTTAAAATGGTATGAACGCTTTGCTTGAACTAATTTTTTGGTTACTGAATTTTCCATTTATGCTAATGGTTTACCAAGAACCAATGATATTACAGTGGGATAAAGTAGTTACTGTAATTCCCTTGATTATTAATTCACAGGATAAATCTGATGGGGACTATATACTTGGGCCACAAGATGAAGAAGAGGGTTATGGCACTGCTAGTGCACAACAAGACCAGATGGGTGGGTCTCAGCGCCGAGGTAGAACGCCAAGGACATCCACAAAGTGGCCAAGTGACACAATGATAGTCACTGAGGTCGACATAGTGGGGATGCCAGTACCATTGACTCAAAAGCGCAGGATCAAGGTGCTTGCGGGGCTCATTGCTAGACAAAAGATACTTTTGAACTTGCCATAAATCAAAGAACTAAGCAATGATGAAAAGTGGGACTTGTTTGATAAGCATGTGTAGAAGCACTTGAAGTTCCAGGAAGACGCAAAACCGCAGGCATTCAAGCTTTTCTGGAAGATGGTAGCTAAGGCATAGAGACAATTCAGATTTCAGCCTCTGCGAGATTTTATCAGAAAAGGACTTGAGTCATTTACAAGGCACCCGTTTATTGTCCCGAAACAGTGGAAGGAGTTCATGAAACAGGAGGAAACCGAGCAAGCCTCATCTGCTAGTGTCAAGTTCAAAGAACTCCGAAGTCGGAACACAAGCGAGCACAACATGGGTCCAGCTTGTTATACTGTGAAACTAGAACAATGGTAGGAAGAGGACAGACAATTAGCTACAGCTGGTATCCCCAACCCATATGACGCCTACCGTGACGATCATTCCAAGAATTGGCTACGAGCAAGGAGTAAGCTAGTGATTAAAGAATGTGTTGTCGTGATAGTGTTTAACAACAAAGAGGTAGAAAAATTGGATGCGGACATCAAGGAGAAGATTGCAGAATCTTCAGGAATGGCAGGGCAGAGGGAGTATGATGTGCTAAGTCAGTGCTTGGGCTACCCTGAACAACCAGGTCATGTGTGTGGTGTCTCTAGCTACCATGGCTGGAAGTATGCATGGCCTCAGCACGTCGAGATGTACAGGAAGAGGAAGAGGATGAAGACTGATGCATCAGTTGATACGGAAAAGATATAGGAACAAATCAAGAAAGAACTGGTGGTTGAGATGCAGATGCAGAGGTGGTGCTGTCACCAATGTCCAATCGTGCAAGCCCTTCACCCGCTACACTAAAGAGTAGCTGTGCGTTTGCAGATAATGTAAGTTTGATCGATGGCACTGCAGAGTTGGTGACGAAGGTGCGCTGTGACGATCGTACACATGAAGACCTTATAGGCATGTTGACTGAACCCACACACATTGTGGCCTATGGATCACGTGGAGGGGGCTTCAATGTGAGGCTGCACTTGGTCTTGTTCATCCAGAGCAGACTACGCTACAAACAGTCCCGATTCATGAAGGTTGTGTTGTGGTTGAAGTTCTCACTGTATATACTATCTTTGGGGATGAACTGTTGGAATACCCTCCTAATGACGAGGTGATGAAACTCGGACAAGCTGAAGGACAAAGGTTACAGTGGAGAAGGTGTCGGATTGACATCAAAAGAGCACCAACATGGAAATCTCGTTCACAGGCTACGGTACAGATTCCTTGTAGTTCACACAGTACGGTACAGGTTCCTTCCTCAGATGGTTCCCCTCCTCCTCCTCCTCAATCCCCACATCCGCAAGACGTTCCATTCGGACCTCCTCCTCGTCCTAAAAAACTTGCATCCCCACCTCCTCGTCATCCTGAAAACATAGAAAAACTTGCATCCCCACATCCGCAAGATACACAAAATATTCCATCCCCACCTACTCCTAGTCCTGAAAAAATAGAAAAACTTGCATCCCCACATCCGCAAGAGACACCAAATATTCCATCCCCACCACCACGCCCACCACCTCCTCCTCCTTCTCATCCTCATGAAACAACAAAAACCACACCCCCAAAAGGAAGTGCTCAAAGCTATCATGCCAAAGTAGGTACATCTGGACCTAATACCTCTGTAATAGGTCCTAGTGAGACACCACTGTTACCAATCAACCAGAGCGATGTGTTGGCTGGTGCTGATAAATCTGTCGACGACATTTCGAAGAAAGTTGTTGTCAGATGGTGAGATCTGGACAGTCCACGGGGGTGCTAATCTCGGTGGTTTAGTTGTTCAGTGGGGTGGAATCTAGGGCTAAGAACTCGAAGGTTGCAAACGAGTACGCGAAACACAGAGAGCACGACAAGTTTATACTGGTTCGGGCCTCCGGAGAGTAAAACCCTACGTCCAGTTCTTCGGTTTGTATTGCTTGGTGATTTTGTGATTGTATAAGGGGTCGCCTCACCCGCCTTATATTTTCCAGCGGATGAGGTCGGTTCCCAGAATCCTAGTCAGTTACGACCAGGAGACCTAAGTCTACGTTACACATCTTGCCATATCCTGTTGATCTGCTTAGTCGAAATCCACCGAGGTCTTGTCTTGTACGCCAAGTCTTGGGGTCGTGCTGAACTAAGTCATTTGGGGAATCTTCTGGAAGGTCTTCAGGAGGTCGTGTGGGCCTCCTACTAGGTCGGTTGGGCCCACTGACAGGTCGGCGGGTCTTCTAGTAGGCCGAACCCACTTGTCGGGGACGGTCGTGAGCCTGGTCGGTGGGGACCCAGGGTTACCCATGTCTCACAAGCCCCCAAGCGAGGTGTAGGCGCAACGACCTTAGAAGGTCATGACGAAGTTGTAGAGCTATCGACAGGTTGAATAGCATGCACGTTAGTCCAAAACAAAAGAACAAATCAGTTTAGCAGCCGACATGTCTATAGTCCTGCCTATCGAAGAGAGGTCAAGTGACGACCTATAGGAAGCAGACTTCCAATAGATTAAAATGACGATGAAAAAATTCAAAGGGCATCAAAGATGCACTCATAGAGTAGTATGCGAGCATCGTGGCGGGCAGGATGGCCGGTATGATGATCCAAAAAAGAAGAACAAAATTGCAGGTCGAGTAATGACGTGATGGGAAATAGATTTCCCAACAGGTCAATAGGACAAAGAAAACAAGAGGGCGTCGAAGAAGCACTCGTAGAGTAGTCCCCGAGCATTGAAGCAAACAAAATGGCTGGTTTGATGCTCAAAAATAAAAGAAAACTGAGTCATGGTCTTGATCGAACGAAGTGTAGAGACACCCAGATCTCCTAGCATAGCTGCGAAGGAGTCTGGCAGGGTCGGCCTCGAGGAGGCCTTGTAGACATGCCGACCTCAAAGAGGCCTCAAATCAATAGCATCCAGTATCCGAGGATATCCAACAGAATCTTGAAAGGCGCACTTGTTGGAGAGGTTTTCTGTAGTGTTCGAAGTAGTCAACGATGAAGCTGTACGAAGATGTTGATCTTGAACGAATTGGAGTGTAGAGACACCCAGATATCCTACATGGCTGCAGAGAGTCTAGCAGAGCCACCCGAGGCATGCTGACCTTAGGAAGGTCTCAAACCAAAAGTGCCCTAGCACCCAGAGATGCCTGGTAGGGCCATTAGGCGCGCACCCCACAGGGAGGCCTTCATTCCCAACGTAAAATCCTGGGTGTCCAAAGCAGGTTGGCAGGGCTACAAGAGCACACCAACCTCGCAAGGTCACGCATCCAGGGTGCCTAACTAGGATGGCAGGTCCATAAATATACTGAGGTATTGCAAGTTCTAGGTACTAAGGCACACCGACCTCACGGAGGTCGTTTTGGTGCCCAGACGACCAACATAGCTGTCAGCCATCCAACGGAGCCGTTGTACTAAAGTATTGGTAACCTCAGCCATAGGCACACTGACCACAGGGGCTTGACAAAATCACAGATCTCCATGATGCTTCTAATCTCCATAGTGGTACTAATCTCTAGGCGCCCAGATGCATCTGGCAGAGCAGCGAGGCACGCCTACCCCGGAAAGTCTTCAATCAAACCTATGACCATTCTGCTCAGGAAACAGAAATATAGGTTGATTGGAATAGGTCTGTTTACATGCAGAGCCATAGAGGATGCATTAGGACGCAGAGCCTAGCGGGTGCAAATGAAAGACATCAGGTCGTAGAGGAAGGTCATGGAGTTATCATCAAAAGGGGGGCTAAGTTGGGTGCTGAGCTTTCTAACACGGGGTCAGGTTTTGTCGTGTAGCGTAGACTGCAGGGTCAGAGATCAATAGTGGTCGGAGATTCCCTTGCCACCCAGAAACGACAAACTGCCCACTGATCGAGGGGGGTTACTGTAGCCATGTGACTCTGTGGTGGGGCTCAGGCACTATTGACGAGCTAGTGACAAGGACATCGCGAGACAGGGAAATAAAGTTGTCACCTTTAATAGTGCACATGTCTGTAGGTCCCAGGACCACGTGGTGACAGTGTCATCACTTCGCCAACTACCCATGGCTTGGCTCCGGCTATAAATAGCGCTGTGATGCTGAGAGAGGCAAGCACTGAGCATTGTTCAGCTATGAAGCTGCAAAGTAGTAATCCTACCATGCCATGGGCATGTGTTCGTCCACCAGATTGTTGGATGTTGTGTTTGTAGAAGCTTGGAGCTAGGAGAACTCTCGCGAAATGTAGGCAACACCTTCATTCTTTGTACCCTGCTTCTGCGTGGTATCAGGTAGAGTTTGGAGGTGATGCTGTACCAGCTGGAGGTGCAGCAGGACGTCGCTGGTGAGCATCAGGTGCTCACTAGGGCTTGGAATCCCGTGCTGAACAGCAAGCTCGTACATGCATTCCAATAGTCTGGGTCGAGCATGCCTTAGGTTGCGCGTTGTCCTGCGGCTGTCTCCCGCAAGGCCGCCATCAAGGTCTTGGTGCTAGGAAAAATCTCGTGATGTGCTCTGCTTCGGTAGAGTAGGTAGCGATGATTGCTCTGGGTGGCCCAGACATTGTATTATGTTTGTCTCTTGTGTTGGGTTCTGGATCCAATGAGATCGCAGGCGACTTGTGTACCTTCGAATGGTCCATGTAATGTTCGCTCTCTTCTGTCACGTAATTGGTCGATTTGACAAAATGATTTGTCAAAGGCCTAAATTAATGTGACGTGGGGGCTTGTTGAACTTGTTTGCCATTAGGGTGACCTGATGTTAATTTGTTGACAGCTGACGACCTGAACTCAGAGTTTCGGTTGTAGCTTACTCTGTTGGTGATGAATCCGGCGCAATCTTGTCATGAATTTTTCGGAATAGAGTTGTTGAAGCGCGTTGTACGGTGGAAGGAACCACAATGGGTAGATCCAGTGGACACCCTATAAATAGAGCGGCCTGGGTTGGGGTTGAACCCATTCGTCCTACTTCTTCCTCCTGTCGCTCTCACTTCCACCGTCGTAGCTTTCCTGCAGTCTTGCGACCGCTTCGCTCCCTCGTGCGCACTCCCATCCAAACTCCAGCTCCGGTCGTCCACGCGCTAGCACCACCGCTCCGCACCGCGCACCTCCATGCATGCGCATCAAAACCTTGTGCATTAGATCCAATCCAAACCCTAGCGGTGAAATGGCGGCGGAGGCGGCTTCCTGTTGACGGTGAAAATCCGTCAACCTAGCCATGAGTTTACCTTCGGTGTTGGCATGACTTTTATATCTTATCCATTGGTACTAACCCCCGTGGTATAACAAGTTCACTTGTGCATGTCGGTTTTGGAGTTAAGTGTTTACGCAGGGTTTTAACGTTGAAAGCAAGACTTCCGGGATAAGTTCATTAAGCACCTCATGACAAGACCTTGAAGCCCGGTACAAGTCAAGCAATGAAGTGAATATGACTCCAAGAGCCCAAGGACCAAGCCCGAGAAGATGAGAAACTCCGAGGACCTAGCCAGAAAACTGCTAAATCTTGCAAGACAAGGAGCTTCGTCCAATTCGGAGAGAAACCGACGACAAGGGCCCACATGCAAAAGGGGAGAGGATCTAGAAGACTCGGGAAGCAATACCAAACGAAGGAGGACACGGACTGGGCCGGGATGGGCCCAGGCCGGTCGGCCCAGGCCGGCCGGCCCGGCTGTTCCGAGGCCCCGCGCCCCCCCCCTTTGACCTAGTTGCATCTCGGGCTATTTATAGCCCCCTGACCGAGAGCCACGCATCAATCAATTCGTCATCCGCCGCCGAGGAGCCGAGAAGCTTGAGGGACATCATCTCGAAAATGAGGGTCGTGCTAGTTGTCTAGGGTCTCCCTAGCCGACGTGGGAACCTTACATGGAAGACCACGTCGGAGCTCCGAAGCAAGGATCAAGATCGAGGTAGGATCCCGGTGGTGATCTTGTTCATGTAATCATTCATGGTGAAGTCTTTAAGTTAATTCAATTTCTAGCGATCAAGTGCCTTCTCGATGATTTTGTTTTCTTCTTGGTTTTGCTTCTTCAACGATCTAGTCTATAGCTAGATTGCATAGGGGTGCTCTTGTAGCCGCGGTGTCTAGAGGTGCATACCGGACCGACCAAGTGATTTCAACTTGTTCTTATCAAACTCGCCCTAGACTACCCGCATGAGTAGGGATACGTTGTGACAGAACGGGGGTTCCGAAAGGCAGGCGTTTTTGGAGTCGGATGGGAGGCCATGATTTAAAGATGCTTTTAATGAGATTTGCTTTTCTATCTTCATCTATTTCGTTTGGAGCTACAACATAAGCGTGATCTAGATTCTCTAGATCGGTTATCTCTTGCTTTCTCTTGCTACCTCTTTAGTAGATTAGATTAGATTAGATTAGATTAGATTCATTTTCTTTATGAGTTAGTAGATTAAATGCAACTTGTCTTCAAAAGATAGCTTACCTTGCTTTACTAGATTGAATTCTTGCGTTGCACATTGTTCCACGGATTTGATACCTTGGGTTCACCACTCGAGGGAAGAAGGGTCCCTTGACTATGACGAGAGACTTGTCCGCTTGCAAGTCTAAACGAACTTTGATACAACTATTAACCGTCAACACTTCTATGCCGGACCCGCACACGGTGTGGGTCCGGTCGACGATGACGGTGTTGGCACACCTTGTCCCCAACTCCATCATTGTAGTTTCGACCTTCATTCACTTTTGTGAGGCGTATCTGGGGATATCACCTCACTTCTTGTTGTGGAGGTATTTGTTTTGTGTGAAGAGCACTGGAAAGAGGTCGGGGCCAGTGGGGGCTTAATGTTCTGCTTGAGGTCAGGCATCAAGACAGAGTGAATAGATAGCGACCTCCCCGACAACACCTTTGGATGGAGGTCAAAGTAGTTTTACATTGTAGATCAGCTTCCAAGACTTCCACATCATACTGGCCATAAGCCAGTGAAGATATCCGAGTGGGACTTAGGGCTGTCATCTTGTGACATCGAGGACCTCAAGGGGGGCCTAGAGCTGGTTAGCAACCTGAAGAAACGGGGGGTGACGGGAGCTGCAGTCACCAGGTCGTTTTGCTGGCAGTTGATTCAACCGATCAAGGACCGGGTACACCCCGCATACGAGTACTGGCGGTAGTCAGACCCCACGTGTGAAGTTAACTACAAGGTCTCCAAGGAGGAGATGGCGGCCAGAGTGTCCTAGATTTACTCTGGGAAGGTGAAGATGAAGAAGTGCCCTAAGGCACACTCGTTGAAAAGGCCAGCTGACCCGGTAAGATACTGAGACCTACCCTTAGATCCTTTACTTCATTTGCCATTGTTACATCGTGTAACTTTCTTGGTCGTTTGTGGCTTTTGCAGGAGCGTGAGCGTCAGCTATGGTGCCCAGCAACTCTTCGTGAAGGCGAGCTGCGCCGAAAGCTTAGGTCGGACAAGTACCAGCCACCAGCAGGTCGTCTGCTAAAGTTTTATGAGTCTGACTTGTTGGTGGAGGCCGATGAAGATACCGACGTCGAGGTCGGAGGCAACGCTGGGACGGGCCCGAACGCTGGTGGCACCGCGAAGTCCCGGCGCAAGACCAGGTCGGCGGTGGCGAAGCAGTCAGCTTCATCGGCTGCTGCTGCGGTCTCCGCGGTGAAGGCCGTGGAGAAGAAGAAGAAGAAGAAGAAGAAGAAGAAGAAGAAGAAGAAGAAGAAGAAGAAGAAGAAGAAGAAGAAGAAGAAGAAGAAGAAGAAGAAGAAGAAGAAGAAGAAGAAGAAGAAGAAGAAGAAGAAGAAGAAGAAGAAGAGGAAGGCTACTACCCCACAGGTAGTTGTGGCGCCGGCAATTCCAGTCTGCAAGATGTAATCAACAAAGCCATTGGGCTAGAAAGCAAACTACAGGAGATCATAAGTAAGAAGAGAAAAAGGAAATTCCCAGGGAAAGCCAATAACAATTCTCACCTACATCATATGTCCCAAGCCCAAGATTTTCCTGAAGATCACTACGAAGATGCATATCTAGAATATCCTCATGGTGTCACAGCGCCAATGATTTATGAGACACCACAGAATCGTCGAAACATTAGGGAAAGTAAAGCTTGTTTCTATTGCAAAGCTGTTGGACACTTTATCAGCAGGTGCCCAAAGAAACTTGTAGATCGACATTTTAAGAAGGAATGGCGACAGCGACACAAGCAAGACAAGACCCCCGATACCTAAGAATGTTAATATAAGTTACGCTTGGAGAGTTTTTCTGTAATATGAAAGGAAGAATATTGTTGAAGGATATGAAAAGAGTTCGAAATAAACCCTTATCTCTTGCTAGCCTTTTTCGAATCTCAGGACGAGATTCCTTTTATGGGGGTAGATTTGTCACACCCTGAAATTTCCAATTTCAGGATGTCAATAGAGAGAATAATTAAATAACGATTTTCCCATAATTTTTAAAACTTTTCCAACATTTATTTTTCTTTATAGGAAATATAGTATAGGAAAATTCTTGTTTGATTTTATGAATCAAATAAAAAGTTGTGAGTGTTGCATTCATGCTGATGCATCTTGGTGTTTCTTGAGTGCAAAAGGTTTCAAAAATGCGTTTAGGAGCTGTCCAAATCCTTCCAAGAATTTTCCGGACTTTTCTGGAATTTATTCTCATTTTCCGTTGAGCTATTTCTATTTATTTGAAGGCTCTAAAATCTTTTTCATGAGCACCAAATACTTTATTTGAATTGTTCATGTCTCAATCTATCTCTGGGAATTTTCCTGGAGTTGTTTGGATTTTCTGAGTATTTTTCGTGCCTTGTAAGCATTTTCTGGAATTTCTGAATTTGTTTTTGCGCTGGAAAATATTTCGAAAAAAAATATAAAATCTTATCCTACCCTATCTGGGCCGAGCCCGTAGGCTCGACCCGGTCCGCTTCGGCCCAGCCGCAGGCCCGCGCGATGCCCATCCGGGCCCCGGCGTCCCCCTACCGTTGCGAGCCGGGCCGCCGCCGCTAGCCGGCCTCGGCGTGCGTGCCAAGGCGGCGCGGCCGCCCACGCCCGCACCTATAAAGGCCCGAGGCGCCGTGCGCCCCCGTGCCCTAGCCGCGACGCCGCCAAGCCCCGCCTCGCCTCCTCGCGCCAGGCCGTGCGCCACTGGCGCTTGTGTAGCTCGCCGCTGCCGGTCGGTCGTTCGCCGAGTCAACTCTGCTAGTCACCGGACCACCTCGGCGCGTCTAGGAGTTGCTCGTGGTCGAGGCGCGCACCCGCAGCCGGTCCCCGTCACCTCTTCGTCGCTGGAGTGCCGCCGCCGCCGAGAAGTCCGGCCGCTGCGCGAGCTCCACCACCGGACGCTCTTCCCCGAAAGCCGGCAGCTCCCTTCCGTCCCCGCCGCTGGTGAGTAGCCCTTCGAGCTCGTCTTCTTCTCCTCTCTTGATTCCGCGCCTCACCTGAACTAGCAGGTCACCAGAGCTCCGTCACGGCTTGGAGGCCGAGCGCTACCGTCCGTGCGTCTCCCGTTCGTCTCTGGATGGAGATTGAAGAAGATATGATCGTTTTGCGATTAGGCCCCTAGCCTTTCTTGTAATTTTGGATCTTTTTATGTCTCTTGCAGATCTACAAATAACCCCCTACAGAGATCCCACTTTCACACATAAAGCCCACCTAAGCCTTTTTATAGATCTAACCCTATCATTCGTCCTTTTTGCGAGCACTATTTAATGTGTCCTGCATATCTTGTCTGCTAGCCCCTGTTATCTACAGTTAATCACGACTAGGTCCTATTAATCTTGTTTTGCTCATAAATTCTTTTTTTAGCTCTGTTTTTATCCGTTCAAGTTGCTTTAGGTTTATAATCATGTAAAGTACACGTTGGTGAAGAGTTTTCATCATGTTTGTTTTCTGAAAATTAATTTGATATTAATTTTGATTAATGCTTTATAAACATGTCTTTTCTAAATAAAAGCAATATAGTGCTACACATCATTTTTCATAAACAATGTTAATTTGATTAATGTTTATTTCACATGCTTTTGTAAATAAAATCTAATTAGATCTTTACCTCAGTTTTTATAACCAAATGTTAATGTATTTAACAGCTAATTAATCTTTTCTAATTAAAAGTTGATTAGGCTTTTACATCGGCTTTTATAATAAATATTAATTTGATTAAGACCAACATGCATGTGTCTTTTAAATAAAGTGTGTTTAGCTCAACACGACATATGCTTTTATTTGATTAGTTCTAACCTTTTCTAAAGTAAATTGTTTAATTGGTATAATTGACACATGAACTTTTATTAATAAAATTTGACTAGTTCTTTACTCCAGTCTTTTACAAATAAAATGTAATGCTGCATTAATTCCAACTTAGGGTATTTTCTTTATGAAAGATCCCTTACATACTTTTTGCTAATTAAAAATAAACCCATCTTATAGTTTGATCTCTCATTAATGCAAATAGTTCCATAGATGTTCTCTATCAGCTCAATCTTAGTGTGTCTCTGTCATAGAGCTAATCTCCTTTCAAGCTCCAGATCTTTTGATCCTAGTTCATGCTCAAACCTTGTGCCTTATCTAAAGCTAACCAAACCTTTCCTTTTCTCGGCACGGTCTGTGTGCTTCAGTGATCCATAGCATCGATCCTATCCTTTAGTGCATTCTTTTAAAGCTTTTCTTTTGAATGGTGTTTGTCCTTAGTTTGTTTGTTTGTCTGCTTTGTATGCTTGTGCCCGATGATTGATGCGCTTAGAGTGAATGCCGTTCGAGAAGTTTTGAAGAGCTTGAAGTTGAAGATTCTGAGCAACTATCCTCTGCTTAAAGGCAAGTGTGTCCTTGATCTTTTGTCCTAAGAATTATATTTAATCACTCATTACATTGCTTGCATTAATTTTGATGGGTTCCTATTAAGGATTATGACTAGTTTTTTACCATTGCCTTGTATAACTGGGTTGTTTAATTAATCTTGATGGTAGATCTTGCTTAGTTTGCTTAACTGGATTGGTAATAAACAACATGAATACTCTTTTACTCTATGTTACAATGTGATATGTGATGTTTAATATACAAGACCATATGTTTAATCGGAACATGGAGAACCACCCAGGACAACAGTGCAACCACAAGAACTATATGGCTCTAGTCTTGGCCGAGTAATTAGGGAAGTCTTTGTGTGGTCATTACGCGCATAGTAGTTTGCGGACGGAGGAATGTTTTTATGGCTCTTCTATTCCGGAGTGGTATTGGAACGGAAGTACTCTATGGCTGACCGTCCGTGAGTAGAGGTGGGGTACGAAAGATAGCCTCTATGACATACTACTATAGACTAATACACACGGGAGGACTCTTTGTAAAGGCCTCGTAGCGTCCCTATGCAATCACACCTCGGTATTGTGGTATGATGCTAGGCCGGCATCGCATGGTTGGGTCTAAAGTTCTTCGGGACTTTTACGCAACTTGTGGTGATAGTGTACAACCTCTGTAGAGTGTAAAACTAATCGATTAGCCGTGTTCACGGTCAAGAGCGGCCTGGACCCTCACATGATAACTGAACTTAAAGATGGACTTAAATCGTGCTCTTTGGTTATGCTTGCCATATGCTTATGGCGAATTTCTTACCTTTATTCTTAATGTGGGTTGGAATATAATACTTTATTAGTAATCAGGTGCTAATAAAATTTGACCAACTAAAATCCTAAATGCTCAGAGCCCAGTCCACTATAAAGCCTTTGCATTCATATTTTTCCCCACACTTGCTGAGTACGACATGTGCTCACCCTTGCTATAAATAATGTTGCTCAGAAGGAGGAAGCTACTCTGAAGTCTTGTGAAGATGTTGCTGGTGCTAGGCGTACGCAACCCCTAGTCAACTGCCTGTGATGTTTGGTGCCTTCGTTTCCAAGATTAAGCGTAAAACTCTGATAATCTTCCTTTTTCTTACGTGAACTGTTTCTGTATTCACTTATATGTCACTATATGCATGAAACTTGATCCTGGCATGCATATAGGTTTGCACTTGGTTTTCTTTGGAAAAACAGGTGTGACAACTGTATGCATGGAGCTCCGAAGGCGACGTCGGTAGGTAGTACAACTTCCGATCCGTAGACCAGAAAGAAGGGCGAAAAGGCTTGGCGGAGCTGACTTGAGTCCTTAGACCCAAATCACGTGTAGTAACTCAGCTTACCACCGGGTGGCGTAGTTGGAGGCATCATCATAGATGCGGTCTTTGAGGGCCTGAACGACCATGTCGTTGGCACATTCAACCTAGCCGTTGCCCTGAGGGTGGGCGACCGAGGAGTAGTAAACGTCAACGTGTTTTCTTGGCAAAAATCCCAAAAGGCAGAGCCAGTGAAAGCTTTGCCCAGGTCAGTGATGATCCTGCTGGGCACACTGAAGCGATGTGTAATGTCTCCGATGAACTTTGTCGCTTCCTCCGATGTTACTTTCGCAACAGGTCGGACTTCAATCCACTTGGTGAATTTATCAACAGCTACTAGTATGTGTTTGTAGCCTCCTGGAACGGTACGAAAGGGTCCCACGGAGTCGAGACCCCACATGGTGAAGGGCCGTGATGGAGGGATGGTGCGCAGGGCCTGAGCCGGCAGGTGCTGCTGTTTGGCAAAGAATTGGCATCCTTTGTACCTCTTTACGAGGTCTTTAGCGTCGGTCATGGTCGTGGGCCAGTAGAATCCAGATCGGTATGCCTTGCCGACCAGGTTGGTGGATGCCGCGTGGCAGCCACACTCGCCGCTGTGAATCTCAGCTAGGAGCTTGAGACCTTCTGATCTTGAGATGCATTTCATTAAAACGCCAGTAGAGGCAGCTTTTCTGTATAGGTCGGTACCAATCACGACATAGTTGACACTTCGTTGTGTGATACGCTCTCTCTCTGCTTTGTCGTCGGGGACGAGCTGGTCGAGTATAAAGTCTATGAAGGGCTTGTGCCAATCATCTTCTTTTTCTAACATCAGCACGTCACGGGGAGGTGCTGAGGTTTGATCGTGTTGAGGTAGTTAAAGGTTATCTGGGTCTAGAAGCTTGATCGAAGGTTTGCGTAGGTCTTGGACGAACATGCATGCTGGGACAAGAGCTCGTCGAGAGCCTAGTTTGGAAAGTACGTCGACGGCCACGTTATTGTTTCGTGGGACGTGCTGGAACTCAATTCCTTCGAAGTGGCCTTCGAGTTTGCAGATCTCAGCAAAGTAGGCATCCATCGTGTCCTTGACGCAGTCCCACTCCTTGTTGACTTGCTCGATTATGACCTTGGAATCGCCGAAAGCCAGTAGTCGCTTGATGCCAAGGGACACTGCTATGCGGAGCCCATGGATCAAGGCTTCGTACTCTGCACCGTTGTTGGAAGCTTTGTAGTGTATCTACAAGACGTACTTGAGTTGTTCTCCCCAGGAAGAGATGAGCAATACGCCTGCACCCACGCCTTAGAGGTTTAAGGCACCGTCGAAGTACATTATCTAGTGTTCAGGTCACTCCTTCAGAGGGGGCATCTAGATTTCTGTCCACTCAGATACAAAGTCTGCGAGGATCTGTGACTTGATCGTTTGTCGGGGGCAAAACTCGATTTTGAATTCTCCAAGCTCGACCAACCACTTGATGTTGCAGCCATTGGCGTCGCGGTTGCGGATGATCTCTCCTAGCGGAAATGATCATGGGACCACTATCTTGTGAGCTTGGAAGTAGTGACGAAGCTTCTTGACGTGATCAGGAGCACATAGAGCAGCTTCTGAGGTTATGTATAATGTGTCTTAGCATCGGCCAGAACCTCGCTTACGTAATACATAGGTCGTTGAACAGGATAGGCCTGCCCTTCTTCTTCTCACTCAGCGACGAGGACTGTGCTGACCACGTTGGTGGTGGCAGAGATGTAGAGTAGGAGCGTTTCTTTTAGAATTGGTGGAGTCATAATTGGTCGCGTCGTCAAGGACTCTTTGAGAGCTTCGAAAGCTTTTTGAGCCTCGTCGCCCGACACGAATTTGTCTGCCTTCTTCAATAGCTTGAAGAAGAGTAAGCCTTTCTCACCGAGCTTGCTGCTGAAACGACCTAGAGCCGCTATCATTTCTGTGAGCTTCATGACATCTTTCTTGTTGTATGGCTTGGCCATGTTGCGTATAGCGTCGACCTTCACAGGGTTGGCTTCAATACCTCGGTGCCCGACCATGAAGCCCAGGAGCAACCCAGAAGGCACACCGAAGACGCACTTGGTTGGGTTGAGCTTCCACTAGAATTCTCGTAGGTTGGCGAAGGTTTCGGAAAGGTCGGCGATGAGCCATATACCTGGGTCAGAGCGACCATCATACTTCTCAATGGCCGGCTTGAAATCCTTGGGGTATCTGATCGTCCAGAGACGTCGTGAGAATGTAGGAAAGTTATTAACCGCCCCCGGGCTTGTGGATGGGGCGTAGGCTATGGCAATGACGTAGAGGATGTCGAGAGGGTCGTTGTCTTGGTCGTACTGGGCACATCGTAGGAGTTCCTGGTTGTGCATGTGCCGCAGGTTCATTGCTTAGATGGGGTTGTTGGCATCAAGAGCGTCAGGGACCCCATGGTCACGATCGTAGTTAGCACGTCGTGCTATCTCCACTTCATCTCATGCGTTGACGCTGACTGCGTTCTGCGCGATTAGCATGCACTAGCGGAGGTTGAACTCCCGCATTATGCCTTGGGTTTGCTGCGACGTTCCCCTGGGCGTTGGCAGCATTAGATGCATTGTTGACGACGTTGCCGACAGCGTTGGCTAGAGCATTTGCCGGGGCATTAGCTGCAGGGTTGGCTGGAGCAATAGCTGCAGCGTTGGCAGCAGGGTTGGCTGGTTGCATCACTTTGTTTTCACCTCGTCCCTCTTCAACCACCGGCTCAAGGGGACCCTGGCTACGGTGTCGTTGGCGAGGATGTTCCGATCTGCTCCTGGAATAGGAACTCGCCGCGGATCTACTATATCCATGTCCTCTTTCTTCAATTTGGGCAGCGGCGACGCGGACGTTAGCTTGAAGACGTCGTACCGCCAGAGAATCTTCGAGGTGGTTTAGGGCGGCAAGAGCGGCTCCTAAGTTGGTTTGTGGGGAGTTGTAGACTTCGAGACCATCTCACTCAAAGTCCCTCAGGAGGTCTCTGGCATGTAGTCGATCGGCACGAGGTTGATTGTCTTGTCGTCGTTACTAAGGGACGGCTGGTGCAGCAGGGGCTTGCTGCCCAGCGTTGTCATTGACCTGTCCGGCGTTGATGGTTGTTGACCTGGTTGTTGACCTGCACCTGGGATAGTAGCAGTGAGTTCTTGATGCCGACGGACAGCTCTGGCAACATTGGTGTTCTCGCCCTGCTGGCGTTTTTCATCTGTCTATCCATCTTGAGGTGGTACATCTGCAGATACGACCAAGATCTCGCGATTTAGGGTCTCGAGTTCTTCTACTGGATAGTTCGGGGAGATAGTTGTGCGGGCGATTTGAAACGCGAGACGGTCCGGGGACGGTTCTCAGTTCAACTGGCGGTGATGGGACGCAGTGAGAGATCGATGAAACTTCTTGAGGACACGGCACTGGCGCACCGTGTGTTTGGGATTCTCATGGATAGGGCAGGGTTCATTGAGGTGGCTCCTGTAGCATCCACGATCTGGGGTGTTGGGTCTAGATTCGATCTGGATCTTGCGCTTCATGTAGTGTGAGGCTACGTGAGCTGCGTTGCGTAAGTCAAGAGGCATGCTAGAAGGCGTTGAGGTCCTGCGAGGGCGTTTGACGCATTCACAGATTTTGATTGTGTCGGAGAGCATGCCCTCAACACGATCGATCCCAGCGATCAGGTCGCTAGGAGTGGTGGGTTTCCGTCAACAGATCTGTTCTGATTTGTTGGTCGGTGGTGACCGCATTGCCTTTGATGACGAGGCAGGCTGCTGGAGTGGTGGATTTCTGTTGATGGTGTATAATCGTATTAAACTTCAAGTAGACTTGCAAGCGGACAAGTCTCTCGTCGTAGTCAAGGGACCCTTCTTCCCTCGAGTGGTGAACCCAAGGTATCGAATCCGTGGAACAATGCGTGATGCAAGAGTTGATCTAGTGATAGAGGGAGAGTGCCCGATCTTTAGGTGAGTGGAGATAAATCCGATTTGGTGGTTGTTGACCCTCACGATCCGACTACGACGAGCGAGACTCGAAGCGCCAATGCAATTGCTGAACCAACTCCCGATGGTTACCGACCTTGCCGGCGCAAGATCAGCCTGATCACGAAGATCAATTCCTGTGCACAATCGAAGAACGAACAAGAATCTGAGGCGAGCAATCTTAATATCACTCGAAGGTGGAGTCTGAATTACACGACGGCGGCACGATGGCGGCTGTTCAGTTGTAGCTAAGGCTAACAAATAAATCAAACTCAAGTTTCTAAGGAGGCGGCTACTGAAAATATAAGAGACGGGGCGTCCTAGGGTTGGGGGCGACCAGGGGTGGGGCGCCCCCAACTTGGGCCTAAGGCCCAACCAAACTGTCAGCGCAGCACTTTGGCAGATTCTGGACGTCAACTTGTTTCGACGATTCCCGTTGACTCGGGACGAATTTTGGCACACGACCGGTGCCATTGGAAGCTTTATGAAATTCTGCTTCCAACCATATATATAACGTCCAAAACCGACTCCGTATGCGACCTGGGCGTCCGTTTTATTGCGCACTGCTCCTGGACTCTGAACTGGACTCGAACTTGAATTGCTTTTGGCCTCCACCTCGGGGACTCGAACCGGATCAACCTTGGACCTCCTTCTTGACTTGGAAACCTTTGTTGGACTTCTTCTACTTCATTCCATGCACCAATCATGGTCATATGCATGGGTGTCATGTCCTCATCATTCTCCCCTTCTTGATGAAAAGCCGTCCTCGGCGTCGATTGTACTTGGAACCGATCATGCACAACACAAGAGCGAACGGGGTTTCGAAACCCAAAGAAATCAAAATTATTGTGAGGACGAATGTCACCATGTCTCCAATTGGTGAATATGTCATCTTGCATATAAAATTTAGCGAGCATGTAAGCATCTTGATCGGATGACACATAATAGTTGGCAACACTACCCTGCAAAAGATTAGTACCAACAAAAGACAAAGTAGGCATAGGTAGCAACCAGCAATGCTCCCCTTCTTGGAAGTAAACTTGTTTCACCAAAACTGAACTAGAGAAAGGTGAATGAATATGTGTAGTGTGGCTGCCCTCTAGTGGATCAAAATTGAGCACAACAAAAGGATAATTCAAATTTTCACAAATGTACACTCGATGAATCATATATTCTCCTTTGTTATTATATTTGCCAATAGCATGATATTTGTGTTTAGAAAAACATGGCAAATCAGCATATTTAGAAAGTTTCTCTTCCAAACAATCTAGATTACACAAAACATCAAATTCAATGTAACCCAAAGTATGTAAAGAAGACAATAATTTCTGCTCATCATTAGCACTAACAATATGCATAACATGCTTAGTTTCAGCAATAGTATTTGGTTCCAAAGCATGTAAAACTGAAGCATTATCAACCAAATCATCTTTATCACAAGGAACATCAAGCAAAACAGCATGTGACCAAGATAAATCAAGAGATGGTTCCATTATTAATTGCTCAACTAAAGTATGATTTGTGGAAAAATTCAGCATATTAACACAATTCTCACCTTCCGTGAGTGTAGCATCATGGACATTACCTATGTTCTCAGTAGGAGTATTAGGTGCATTGTGAAGTGATGGATTCGAGGATGCTCCTACAGGTTCAGCCGTCCTCTCGAGCGGTGTAGTGGTGGGCGTGAATGGCGTTGTGCTCTCGAGCCCTGTAGTGGTGGGAGTAGATGGCGCTGGGAGAGCGGGCGCTGAGCTAGATGTCAAGCTTTCTGCTACAAAAGAGTTAGAATATTGCTTCGAGCGATGTCCCTGCACATCACGTAAAGCGTTGCGAGCATAATATGAAGGCACAAATCTACGTCGCATAGCAGCTTTTAATTCAGCCCAAGTGGTGGGAGTGCTAATGGGATTTTTCGTTCATAACGCCACCAATGTAAGGCAAGATCAGTAAAAGCACTAATAGCAACTGTAACTTGAGAACTAGCAGGAAGATCATGACATGAAAATTTCTGTTCGACCGCTAACTCCCAATCAAGATATGCAGCTGGATCATATTTGCCATTGTAAGGTGGAATTGTAAAAGGAAGCTTAGCAAAATCATTACCACCATGGATGCACACACGACGGGCGCGTCCACTGAAGTCTCCAGCATTCATCTCCTTCTGTAAACTTGTGATCAATATTTTCATTCCATCGAGGTGTGACACAATGGTGTCGAGCTTGGTCTTAGTGGCCCGCGTCTGTGCATCCCTCTTGTCGTCGCCTGCCATTGTTAGCGCAAACACAAAAAACAAAATTGACAACAAAATAGGGGTGTAGTTGCTCACAAAGGCGCTCAAACTAGTGCTTTTATCAAATTCTTATCCCTTCTTACCAAGCACACAGGGGCGAACTGCAACCAACTGGTGGAACCTGCGAAAGATTGGAAGAGCGATTGCCTGGGGAAACAAAATCTGCTCGGCGGAGAAATCTGTGGAGTTTTGGGAAGGCTGCACTCAGATGAAGGATTAGCACAATTCAAACAATAATGCAAAGCTGAAAAAAGAGTGCTAAACACGTCACAACGTTGCTGATCACAAGTGCGGAAAAAGAACGAAGTGATTTAGGCGGGTGGCAGAGCAGATGGCGTAAAAAAAAGCGGCGGCCGGCACGGTGCGACGTGTGTGGAGGGAAGGTGGAGCGGTGCTGCAACGCCTGGTGTCGCGGCGTGACACGGCGCGCGTCAGAAAAGAACGCTGCTGAACCGATCGGATCCCGTTCGTAGAAACCGCCGCTGCCTGTATTTTTTTATCTCTCTTTTTTTACTTTCCTTTCTTTTTCTTTCTTTCTCTTTTTTTCTGTTGTTGTATGTTGGGTCATGGACTCTCTCCTTTTCTCTTTTTTGTTTTCCACTAGAAACACACGTACGTCAAGGGGGTACGTACGCCAGGTGGTCGGTCAACACCTGATGCCACGCGCAACACGTGGTGTGGTTTCGGCGAGCGGTCATATCTCGTGTGGTGACCAGTCACACACGATCGCATGACGCCTGGGACCAATCGTGCGGTGTGCGACCGAAACAGACACCGCACGGGCCACGCGGCGTGATGCCTATTATTTTTTTCTTCTCAGATTGATATGGACTCAGGGAAAAAGGATCGGGACGCGGTTGGAACAGCGGGCCGATCGGTCAGGAAACAACTAGGAGCGGCACGATACCGTGTAACCGCACGCGAAGCAAAAGCGAGGGCGAGCGAGGTTGGACGTGCGGCGGCAGAAAAAAAACGGCGAGCAGGAATTAGATGAAATAAAACACGAGGAACCAGCAACGAGAACAACGAATCAAGCACACGAATTCAACAACGACACTTATTGAATGAAAGTGCGAGGCTAAAACAGGTTGTTGGGACAAGGATCTAACCTAGAATTTTTTTTGTTTCTGTGGACTATAGGAAATAAAAACACTCGATAAACTCACCGATCAACCTGGAAAGCTGATACCACTTGATAGAGGGAGTGCCCGATCTTTCGGTGAGTGGAGATAAATCCGATTTGGTGGTTGTTGACCCTCACGATCCGACTACGACGAGCGAGACTCGAAGCGCCAATGCAATCGCTGAACCAACTCCCGATGGTTACCGACCTTGCCAGCACAAGATAAGCCAGATCACGAAGGTCAATTCCTGTGCGCAATCGAAGAACGAACAAGAATCTGAGGCGAGCAATCTTAATATCACTCGAAGGTGGAGTCTGAATTACACGACGGTGGCACGATGGCGGCTGTTCGGTTGTAGCTAAGGCTAACAAATAAATCAAACTCAAGTTTCTAAGGCAGCGGCTACTGAAAATATAAGAGACGGGGCATCCTAGGGTTGGGGGCGACCAGGGGTGGGGCGCCCCCAACTTGGGCCTAAGGCCCAACCAAACTGTCAGCGCAGCACTTTGGCAGATTCTGGATGTCAACTTATTTCGACGATTCCCGTTGACTCGGGATGACTTTTGGCACAAGACCGGTGCCATTGGAAGCTTTATGAAATTCTGCTTCCAACCATATATAGAACGTCCAAAACCGACTCCGTATGCGACCTAGGCGTCCGTTTTATTGCGCACTGCTCCTGGACTCCGAACTGGACTCGAACTTGAATTGCTTTTGGCCTCCACCTCGGGGACTCGAACCGGATCAACCTTGTACCTCCTTCTTGACTTGGAAACCTTTGTTGGACTTCTTCTACTCCATTCCATGCACCAATCATGGTCGTATGCATGGGTGTCATGTCCTCATCATCTAGTAAAGCCAAGAAACATCGATCTTTAAGAGGCGAAACCTATGCATCTAATCTTAAAGAACATCAAAACGAATCTAATCTACTAAAGACCGGAGGTAGCGAGAGATAGAGGGGGATAGATAAGCCGATCTAGAGAGATCGGATCAAGCCTTTTGTTGAAGTTCCAAGTAAAAGAAGAAGTAGCAAGTTCAATCACATTAGAAGCCTCTTTAAACCATGGTTTCCCGTCCGACTCCGAAAATGCCCGCCTTTTGGAGCCACCGTTCTGTCACAACGCACTCCTATTTGTGCGGGTTAGTCTAGGGCGAGTCCGAGGACAAGTCGAAATTTTTCGGAAGGTCAGGCATGCACCTCTAGACACCACGGCTACAAGAACATCCTATGTGATCTATCTTGACAATAGATCTAAGATAAGAAAAGCAGATCGAAAACGAAGACTTCAGAGAAACACTTGATCACTAGAAATCGGATTCAACTTGATACATCAACTAGTACATGATACATGAACCAAGATCACCACAGGGTTCCTACCTCGATCTTGCTTCTAGCTCTAGGAACTCTGACGTGGGTCTTCCTTGCAAGGTTCCCACATCAGCTAGGGAGACCCGAGTCAACTAGCTCGACCCTCTCCTCTCCGAGATGGTGTCCTCCCTTCTCTGCTCCTCGGCGGCTGATGACGAATGGATTGATGTGTGGCTCTCGGCCTCGGGGCTATAAATAGCCCGAATGGCGGCTAGGTCAAAGGGGGGCGACAGGGCCCCGGAATGGGTCGGGCCGGCTGGCCTGGGTCGACCAGCCTGGGCCCATTTCGGCCCAGTCAGCCGCCTCCTTCGCGTGGTGTAGGTTCCCGAGTCTTCTAGATCCTTCCCCCTTCTGCATGTGAGGACCAGGAGCGTCCCGGTGGTCGATGGATGACCGCTCCTCAGTGATGAGTGATTGACAACGGGTGTTGGACTGACTCTTGGCTCAGTGCGCAGGAGTAGGTTGCGGCCTAGTTCGTGTTGTTGCAGGTGAAGAACGGGTGCGAAAGGTCTTCAACCTTGAGGGGCCTCTGGGAGATGGACAGTCAAAAGTAGGCTCGGTTCGAGGGACCCTGTGGATGGCGGGACTAGGTGTGGGCCACATGGTGGCGATACGAGCATGACGAAATCGTGGACGATCGAACCGGTGCACGGTGGCGGTCGAGTCAAGAGGCTTGGCGGGAGGCCGAGCCGAGCACGCGGGGTTTGGTGGTTTGCCCACAAAACCATCAGAGGACGGTTTCTTGGTTTGGGCCTCAAAACCAAGTCCGAAGGCCCAACACGACGGGGACGGGATCCGGGCGTGTCGGGAAGCTTTGAAGCGGAGGACACGAGGCGGGATCGCATGGCTTGCGTCGGGAGGACGCGGGGTGCGGCAAAGGCGTGGCCGTTCGATGGCAAGACCCACAAACATTACATAAATGCCCCTACGTGGGTTGTATCGCCAGTAGTTGAGTTAGGGGTAGTCGAGTCATTTACCACACCAGCGGGACCCGATATATAAGCCATGAGTGTGGGTGGATGGCTCTCTCTCGGTGACTTAGGGTTTCATTTCCCCCCTTCCATTTCTCATTTTCCTTAGACTTTTTCTTCTCCATTTCTTGTCTAGGCTAGCATGAGAGCTTCATGAGAGATTTGTTGAGAGGGATGGATGTTAGGGCGGCATGCTAGACCTTGTGAATCTTTCCGGGTATGTATAGAAGATTCGGCGTTGTGATTCCCGTGGTCTTTTTCATGCTGTTTTTGGTGCTTTTGTTCTTGGTGTGATTCCGCGGATTTCAGTGGGTTTCTCCCCGGATTTCTTTGAGGGAAACATGGATGGATGTCTTGTGCATCTTTGTGATTGATCTTGTGCCCTCAAACGTCGGGAAACCACTTCGATTCAAGGATTTTCGGTCGGAGCTCTAGTTTTCGGTGGTGCTCAAAGGATCCACGATTCCCGGTGATTTAGGGAGTTAGGAGGCAAAATTTTTGGGGTATAGCATCCTCGTTTGACGCATATCTTGTCCCCAAACTCTTGTCTCATCAGCTTCTACCGTTTGGGAGATCCGGTGATGTGTTGGAGGAGTTGACCCGTGGGGTCGGGCTGTTTCTACCTCTGTCCGTGAGGCGCGAACAGTCCGCGTGTGCCTGGCGGACAGTCCGTGGGCACTGTGTTCTTCGCGTGTTCGTCGTGTTCTTGCTCGTCTTCGTTTTCGATCCGGTTTTGTTTTAGGTTTTCGTTGCAGCCGGTTTGTGGACGGTCTGAGCTTCAGTAGCGGACGGTTCGGATCCGGTGCAGACGAACCGCCCGGTCCTCGCGGACAGTCCATTTTCCCGGTTCGTCTCTGGTGATTTTGTTGGCTTTTACGGACTGTCCGCGGCTCCTGGCCGGACTGTCCACGGCACCTGGTCGGACTGTCCGCGACACCTGGCCGGACTGTCCGCGTGGCCAGTGCGGACCGTCCGCCCCTCCTGGCCAGACAGTCCGCCAGTGCCTGGCAGCTTTGCTCCTTGGTTCAATTCCTATCTCCTTTCTTTCGTGCTTCCGTGTGTGCTTCAAGGAATCGTTCCTAAGACTTGAGGTTGATCCATAACCTCGTTGTCTTGGCGATTGGTGTGTGATTCGATCCATCGCTCGTGTGTGACCGGGATTTGTCTAGGGTATAGGTCGGGTTCTTTGAGAAGAATTTTTACCGGCTCCTATTCACTCCCCCCTCTCTAGTCGCCATCCGATCATTCAATTGGTATCAGAGCTTGGTGCCAGATTCATGGAGACTTTGACAAGTCTTGAATCCTAAGATGGCGTACGTTGAGCGGGGTGGTCCGCTGCACTTCGATGGGAAGGGTTACAACAAGTGGGCAGCCCGAATGATGATCTTTCTCTGTGGCAAGTTGTTGGATTTCATTGTGCTTGACAAGACCTATGCTATTCCGGCGGATATCCACACTCTTATGGTGACCGATGCCGGTGCTAAGGCCAAGTATGAGGCAAATGCAGAAGTCGTTGATCACTTGGTCCGAAGCTTGTGTGATCATGAGTTTGAGCGTGTTCGCCATTTGAATCTTTCCTGGCAAATTTGGGAGATGTTGTTGGTTGCTCACGGTGGTGATAACCATGTGAAGGCACGCCTCTTTGTTTCTTAACAGATGCAATATGAGAACTTTACTCAACTTCTCGGTGAGGACATTGATGCGATGTTTCAGAGGTTCACCGCCATCGTGAACAACATGAAGGCCAATGTTGAGGATTTCCCTTACACCGAGCATGATCAAGATTTTAAGCTTTTACATATCTTGGACCAAAATGTTTGGGGTGCTAAGGTTGAGGCCATCAAGGAGTCCGGGCAATACTTGACCATTGAGTTGGATGATCTATTTTCTAAGCTCAAGTCGTCTGAGGTTGACAGGAAGTTGCAATCCAGGCATGAGAGCTCGACTGATCATAGTCTTGCTCTTATGGGTGGATCAAAGGGCAAAGCCAACACTAACCCTTCCTGTCGACAGTTTTCCTTGTCTTCTCTCATGTCTATTCCAGATGATGAGTTCGATGTGCTGAGCGAGGAGGAACTGGCCTTGCTCTCAAGGAGGTTTAATCGACTACATGAGAATCGGAGGAATGCAAGGCGGAGCTCGGAGACATGCTACAAGTGTGGCAAGCATGGACACTTCATCGCCGAGTGCCCGGAAGCGGAGGAGAACAAGTACAAGATGAGCGAGTACAAGGCGCACCCGAGGCGTGAAGACATTACTCCTCCAAGGGCAAACACTACAGCAAGTCCAAGAGCAAGGACAAGGACAAGCGGCGATCGAGCAAGGGCGGCCACAAGAAGGACAAGGCAAGAGCCATGGTGGCCGGTGCAAGCGACGTCGACACAAGCTCAAGCGATGCGTATTCAAACTCAAGCAGTGAGGATGAAGACACCGGGAGGCGCAAGGGCAAGAAGAATGCAAGCCGGAACCTCAGTTGTTTGAGCTGTGTGGCACTTGGAGGCTTTTGTGGCATGGCCCATAGCTCAAGCAGCAAGAAGAGCGAGAAGGAAGAGACCGACTCTGACTCAGAGGATGAGGTAAACCATGACCTCGACTCTTTGCTTACTGAGATCACTAGGTTGAATGGCTTGATTGACAACCGTGATAGTGTGCTGAGAGATGCCAAGAAGATGAGGAGATATCTTAGGGCTCAACTTGAGAATGCTAGTGAGAAAGTAGGAGAGTTAGAGTCGAAATTGCTTGAATTGAAACTTGAGAATGACTCTTTGAAACTTACTCCTACCACTTCTGATGATGTTGAATGTACTGAATGTGACGCATGGTTGAATGAGATCAAATTGCTTAATGAGAAGAATGCTTCCACTTTGGCTAAACTAGATGCTCTTAGGACTGAGTATGATGAGCATAAGGCTAGACCCACTTTGCTTGGTGCTTGTAAATCATGTCCTACTATGCATGCTAAGCTTGTTGATGCTCGTTCTACCATTAGCACTTTGGAAGCTTCTTTGAAATCTCCTATTGTCAATGCATGCACTAGTTGTGATGAAGTTACTTTGCGCAATCTTGAACTTACTTCTCGTTTGGATGTCATCTATGAGGAGAATGATTATTTGAGGAAGGTGTTGGGTTGGTTGTCTGGGCAGGAACCTCAATTGAAAATCATGATTGAGGAGTTCAAGAGAGCGGATGGTCGTGGTTTGGGTTTTGAGAAGTTGGGTGAGAAAGTGGGAGAAAACAGTGGGGAGAGTGTGTATGAGAAGTGTGTTGAGTCCACCCCCAAGTTTGAGGTGATCAGAGACATCCAAGTCCCACTTCTAAAAGCACCCAAGAACTCTTTCACACCAAAGCCCAACCACCTTTGCAACAAGCTTGACACAACCCAAGATCCACCGAAGTTCCCACCTAAAGCAAATGACTTCCAGAAACCGGTAAAGTTTGTAAGTGAGAAGGGTGTGAAGTCTAGAGAGAAGCCAGAGTCAAAACCAAAACCCATCCCCTTCAGGTGTGAGTATTGTGGCAAGGAGAGGCATCAGCAGAGTTTTGCTACAAGAGGAAGAGGGATGAGAGACTTGCTAGGGAGCAAGCAAACCACGACAGGTATCACCAGTCTCATGGTATTCCTGAGCCTAGAGTGCCACTTCCACGGGGTGTGGGAAGTGTGAGGAATGTTGGTAGAGTTGGAGCTTAGGGTGGTAGGTTCCCACAGAGAGGTGGTGGTGAGAGGTTTGATAGGAGAGATTATGGTGTGCGTGCTGGTGAGAGGTTTGGTCGGGCTCGTGGTGGTTTTGCTGGACGTCCTCCTACTCGTCCTCAATACGGGTCTAGGGGAGGTGATCACAGCTTTGGGTTCCAGAGGAACTACGGACCACGTTTTTCGCCTCGTGGTGCTCATACTCCTTCCATGGGATATGGGAAATTTGGTGGCAAGGCAATGATGTTTGCTAACCCCTCATTTGAGTAGATGGCTCGACACTGGTTCAACTTTTTATGTGCTAACAACAGTGTCGCGTTGTTGGCTCATTCTAGTTCTTGTTTCTGACTGCAGGCGGGAGGCTTGGAGAACATTTGGTTGATCGACTCCGGATGTTCCCGACACGACCGGAGACAAGAAGTGGTTCTCCAGCCTCACCCCAGTGAAGGAAAAGATGTACATCACGTTTGGGGACAATGGACGAGGAAGGGTGATTTCTGAGGGTGTGGTACATGTGAGTGACAAGGTAACGTTGAAGAGGGTTGCTCTTGTGAAGTCTTTGGGCTTCAATTTTCTTTCGGTTTCTCAGTTGTTTGTTGAGGGCTTTGAGGTGTGTTTCAAGTCTGGTGAGTCTCGTTTGCTGGATTCTCGAGGTGATCTTGTATGTATGATCATCCCCGAGGGTCAGATTTTCAGGGCTGATTTCTCTCGTTCTTTGGGTCTTGCTCGTTGTTTGATGGCTGATCCTTCTTGTGATTTGTGGAAATGGCATAGGCGGTTGGGTCACTTGAGCTTTGATTTGGTTTCCCGCTTGAGTGGTCTTGACCTTGTTCGAGGATTGCCAACGTTGAAGTTTGAGAAGGATTTGGTCTGTGCTCCGTGTAGGCATGGCAAGATGGTAGCCACTCCCCATCCACCCCTGACCGATGTCATGACCGAGTGTCCGACAGAGCTGTTGCATATGGACCTTGTTGGGCCAGCTCGAGTTCGCTCCGTGGGTGGGAAAAGTGGTATGTCCTTGTTGTGGTGGATGATTACTCTCACTATGCCTGGGTGTTTTTCTTGGAGGACAAAAGTGAGACATTTGGTTTTGTTCGAGATCTGATCGTGAGGTTGAGGAATGAGAGGCATGGGAACGCCATTCGAGCTATCCGCAGTGATAATGGCTCAGAGTTCAAGAACTCTCGTTTTGATGCCTTCTGTCGTGATCTAGGTCTTGAACATCAGTATTCGACCCCTTATGTGCCCCCTCAAAATGGAGTCGTGGAAAGGAAAAATCGGACTCTTTGTGAGATGGCTAGGACGATGCTCGATGAGCACAGGACTCCTAGGAGGTATTGGGCTGAGGCGGTCAATACGGCCTGTCATGTCTCCAACAGGATTTTATTGCGAGCTTTCAAGAGGAAGACCTGTTATGAGCTTATGCATGGTCGGGCACCCAAGGTGAGTCATTTCCGAGTCTTTGGCTGCAAGTGCTTTATTCTTAAGAAGGGAAAACTCGACAAGTTTGAGGCTAGGCTAGTGATGGGATTTTCTTTGGATATGCTAACCATTCTAGAGCCTATAGAGTGCTTAATCTTGAGACTAACAAAATCATGGAGACTTGCGAGGTAACCTTCGACGATACAATGCAAAGTACCTCTCTTGGTTTTGAATGTGCAGGTGATGAGGAGATGGATGAGGATCTCTTTGAAGAGGAGAAGGATGAAGCTGGAGATGATGATGGAGAGAACCATGCGCCTGAAGCTGAGTGTGTACCCACTACTTCCCCTACGACCACTACGGAGGGTGGACCGTCTACTTCATGGACAACGTCGGTGCGACAAGAGGACCAGGCGAGAGAAGCTGAAGTTGAGGGGGAGGTAGTCTCGAGGCGTGAAGCTCCCCGACGGATTCAAGAAGTGCATCCCCTATCGAAGGTCATTGGTGACATCGACGAACGTACCACTCGGTCAAGGTTCAGAAATTCCTCTCATTTCGCTCATGCTGCATTTGTTGCCTCTTTTGAGCCCAAGGACATTAGACACGCTTTATCTGATGCAAACTGGGTCAATTCTATGCATGAGGAGTTGGAAAATTTTGAGAGGAACCAGGTGTGGGAGTTAGTTGAACCACCTCCAAATTGCCATCCTATAGGAACCAAATGGGTTTGGAAGAACAAAGAGGGTGAGAATGGGATGGTTGTGAGGAACAAGTCTAGACTTGTTGCTCAGGGATATAGTCAGAAGGAGGGGATCGACTATGAGGAGACCTTTGCTCCTGTGGCCCGTCTTGGGGCAATTCGGATCCTTCTAGCCTTTGTCGTGGCTAAAGGGTTCAAGTTGTATCAGATGGATGTGAAGAGTGCTTTCCTGAATGGGGTCATAGAGGAGGAGGTGTATGTGAAGCAGCCATCGGGGTTCGAGAGTGAGAAGTATCCACACAGGGTGTACAGGTGGAAAAGGGCTTTGTATGGGTTGAAACAGGCGCCCCGGGCTTGGTATGGGAGATTGAGAGGTTTTCTGTTGAGCAGAGGGTTCGTGATGGGTACCGTGGATAAAACCTTGTTTCTCCTCAAGCATGGGAATGACTTGTTGGTTGTACAGATATACGTGGATGATATTGTCTTTGGTGGCTCGTCACATAACCTTGTTGCCAAGTTTGCAGATGAGATGAGCAGGGAATTCGAGATGAGCATGATGGGCGAGCTGCAGTACTTTCTCGGGTTGCAGATCAAGCAAGTGAAGGATGGAACATTTGTGCATCAGACCAAGTACACGAAAGACATGCTGAGGAAGTTCCAGATGCAAGATGTGAAGCCTATGTCGACACCCATGGGGAGTACGGCTACTTTGGACGCAGACGAGGACGGAGAACCAGTGGACCAGCGAGAGTACCGGAGCATGATCGGCTCCCTCCTCTACCTGACGGCGACGAGGCCAGACATACAGTTTAGTGTGTGTCCGTGCGCTCATTTTCAGGCCTTACCGAGGACATCTCATCGACAGGCCGTCAAGAGGATCTTCAGGTACCTACAGTCTGCCCCTGGTCTTGGCCTTTGGTATTCATCCTCCTCGACTCTTTCTCTTCATAGTTTTTCTGATGCAGATTTCGCTGGTTGCCGAGTCGAGAGGAAGTCTACTTCTGGTACTTGCCAGTTTCTTGGGTCCTCGTTGGTTTCGTGGTCTTCCCGCAAGCAGTCTAGTGTAGCTCAGTCCACCACCGAAGCGGAGTATGTTGCAGCCGCGAGTTGTTGTTCCCAACTGTTGTGGATCCCATACACCTTGAGAGACTTTGGTGAGGTGTGCACCTAGATGCCACTTCTTTGTGATAGCACCACTGCCATAAGCGTAGCAAAAACCCAGTGCTTCATTCCAGAACCAAACACATAGAAGTGAGGTATCATTTCTTGAGAGACAATGTGGAGAAAGAGACCATTGTGTTGAGTCATGTCTCTACCCAAGATCAGCTTGCAGGCATCTTTACAAAGCCTCTCGACCAAGCTACATTTGTGCGCTTGCGGGGGGAACTTGGGGTTTCTTGCCCTTTCTAGTTGATTCTTGGGGGATTTATTTTTGTACCATATGTATCATACCATGATTCTCTTGATGTATATACATGCTTTGCTTGATGTAAAAACCATGGTAGGATAGCCATCTTGTTATATATCATGTTGCATTTGTATCATATTGCATTTTAGGATGATGAGCTTCTTCCATATGCCTTATCTGAGTTTCTTTGGCTACTTGTGAGATATTGGTCGTGTGTGGAGAAATGGCTATGTGAGGCTATGCTCTTGGAATATTTGAGATATATGTGTTGTGAGATAGCCTGTTTGAATCAAATGCTAATCTTAACTAAATTTGATGAAATGTGCTCCACTCATGTGTAGTAGTGTATCCATATCACTTTTTGGCCTAAATGTGCCTTTCATGCTTAGATTGTGCTTGGATGTCTCTTTCTTGCATTTGGGCCAAAGGCCGATGTCATTGTGAATGTTTAGCCTATGTTGCATTCATGGAGGAGCATAAGCTTCTTTTTGCCGCAAAGGCACTTCATGCACCATGAAATGAATTAATCTCGAAAAGAAGTGTGTATGCTTGAAAAATGCTCCATCTATCATGTTTATGCTTAAAATGTCTTATCTTTCATACATGGGTGCAAAACATGTTGCATGATGTTCACCAGTGGAGAAGTCTCCCCGAAGTGGACACATGGCTCATGAGCTTTAACATGACATGCTTTGCTTTATGGGTGTTTGCAATGATCTTTTGTTAAGAATTTGACATCCTTGTATGATCTCTGGATGATATGCATGTTTTTGGCTAGAATATGACATGGATAGGCCTTTAAATTTGAAGTGAGCCATCTTTTGATAAAACTGCCCAAATCTGTAAATTTGCTTTGTCACATGCCTATATTTCCATATATTACTTGTGGCAAAGCTTTGACTATGCTATGATCCATATGTGTGCTCTCTATCTCACTTCTAGTCTTTGACACTAGATTTGGCCTATTTGAGAAGCTCATGTAGATGTTTATATGCTTTGTCTTACATTCCTGCATTTTCACCTTGATTCATACATTGTCAACAAGGGGAGAAGAGGTGAAGAGGTGAGCTTAATGAAAAATTCAGAAAAATGCATCTAAAATTTGGATCTTTGCATCCACATGTTCAGGGGGAGCTTGCATTTGTTCAGGGGGAGCTTTCTTGCTGTTTTTTGTGTGGAGTGTGTGCTTTGCTCGGCTTGTGACCTTTCTTTGCCTTTCTTTGGTTTTGGTCATGAGTTGAGCTTCTTTGTTTTTCTTTCTTTTTACTTTCTTTCTCTGAATTTCTTTTTTGCGTTGTGTGTTGTCAATGCACTGACAAAGGGGGAGATTGAGGACCAGGAGCGTCCCGGTGGTCGATGGATGACAGCTCCTCAATGATGAATGATTGACAATGGGTGTTAGACTGATTCTTGGCTCAGTGTGCAGGTGTAGGCTGCGGCCTAGTTCGTGTTGTTGCAGGTGAAGAACGGGCGCGAAAGGTCTTCAACCTTGAGGGGCCTCCGGGACATGGAGAGACAAGTAGGCTCGGTTCGAAGGACCCGGTGGACGGCGGGACTAGGTGCGGGCCACATGGTTGCGAGACAAGCAAGACGAAGTCGTGGACGATCGAGCCGGTGCGCGGTGGCGGTCGAGTCAAGAGGCTTGGCGAGAGGCCGGGCCGAGCACGCGGGGTTTGGTGGTTTGCCCACAAAACCATCAGAGGACGGTTTCTTGGTTTGGGCCTCAAAACCAAGTCAGAAGGCCCAACACGACAGAGACGGGATCCGGGCGTGTCGGGAAGCTTCAAAGCGGAGGACACGCGACGGGATCGCATGGCTTGCGTCGGGAGGACGCGGGGTGCGGCAAAGGCGTGGCCGTCCGATGGCAAGACCCACAAACATTACATAAATGCCCATACGTGGGTTGTATCACCAGTAGTTGAGTTAGGGGTAGTCGAGTCATTTACCACACCGGCGGGACCCGATATATAAGCCATGAGTGTGGGTGGATGGCTCTCTCTCTCTCGGCAACTTAGGGTTTCATTTCCCCCCTTTTTCCATTTCTCATTTTCCTTAGACTTTTTCTTCTCCATTTCTTGTCTAGGCTACCATGAGAGCTTCATGAGATATTTGTTGAGAGGGATGGATGTTAGGGCGGCATGCTAGACCTTGTGAATCTTTTCGGGTATGTATAGAAGATTCGGCGTTGTGATTCCCGTGGTCTTTTTCGTGCTGTTTTTGGTGCTTTTGTTCTTGGTGTGATTCCGCGGATTTGATTGGGTTTCTCCCCGGATTTCTTTGAGGGAAACATGGATGGATGTCTTGTGCATCTTTGTGATTGATCTTGTGCCCTCAAACGTCGAGAAACCACTTCGATTCAAGGATTTTCGGTCGGAGCTGTAGTTTTTTGTGGTGCTCAAAGGATCCGTGATTCCCGGTGATTTAGGGAGTTAGGAGGCAAAATTTTTGGGGTATAGCATCCTTGTTCGACGCATATCTCGTCCCCAAACTCTTGTCTCATCAGCTTCTACCGTTTGGGGGATCTGGTGATGTGTTGGAGGAGTTGACCCGCGGGGTCGGGCTGTTTTTGCCTCTGTCCGTGAGGCACGGACAGTC
This sequence comes from Cenchrus americanus, assembly GCA_947561735.1. Classification (NCBI taxonomy): domain Eukaryota; kingdom Viridiplantae; phylum Streptophyta; class Magnoliopsida; order Poales; family Poaceae; genus Cenchrus; species Cenchrus americanus. Next base: position 140,740,829 of record OX387242.1, read on the forward strand.
CGCGTGTGCCTGGCGGACAGTCCGTGGGCACTGTGTTCTTCGCGTGTTCGTCGTGTTCTTACTCGTCTTCGTTTTCGGTCCGGTTTTGTTTTAGGTTTTCATTGCAGCCGGTTTGCGGACGGTCTGAGCTTCAGTAGCGGACGGTTCGGATCCGGTGCGGACGGTCCGCCCGGTCCTCGCGGACAGTCCGTTTTTCCAGGTTCGTCTCTGGTGGTTTTGTTGGCTTTTACGGACTGTCCATGGCTCCTGGCCGGATTGTCCGCGGCACCTGGTCGGACTGTCCGCGGCACCTGGCCGGACTGTCCGCGTGGCCAGTGCGGACCGTCCGCCCCTCCTAGCCGGACAGTCCGCCAGTGCCTAGCAGCTTTGCTCCTTGGTTCGATTCCTCTCTCCTTTGTTTCGTGCTTCCGCGTGTGCTTCAAGGAATCGTTCCTAAGACTTGAGGTTGATCCATAACCTCGTTGTCTTGGCGATTAGTGTGTGATTCGATCCATCTCTCGTGTGTGACCGGGATTTGTCTAGGGTATAGGCCGGGTTCTTTGAGAAGAATTTTTACCGGCTCCTATTCACTCCCCCCTCTCTAGTCGCCATCCGATCCTTCAGCATGTGGGCCCTTGTCGTCAGTTTCTCTCAGAGTTGGACATAGCTCCTTGTCCTGCAAGATTTAGTACTTTTCTGACTAGATCCTCGGAGTTTGTCATCTTCTCGGGTTTGGTCCCTGGGCTTCTTGGAGTCATGTTTGCTTCATTGCATGACTTGTTCGGGGCTTCAAGGTCTTGTCACAAGGTGCTTGATGAACTTATCCCGGAAGTCTTGCTTTCAATGTTAAAACCCTACATAAACACTAAACTCCAAAATCGACATGCACGAACGAACTTGTTATACCAAGGGGGTTAGTACTAATGGATAAGATATAAAACTCATGCCAACATCGACGGTAAACTCATGGCTAGGTTGACGGAATTTCACCATCAACATCTCCCCCATGCTTAAACCTTGCTCGTCCTCGAGTAAGCCTTCGATGGATATCATCGTTGCCCTTCGTTGTTTAAACCTTGCACTTGATCATACATAAGAAAACATAATGCTCTCGAAAATTTAATTCATTAAAGTTCCATAATGTACTACACTTCATCCCTACGGAGGGTAAATTATTAATTAAGTTTATCCCACAAGTATTAACATGCTCCCAAGGTTCAAAATAGATCTCAGAAATTTTGAAATAAGGAATGAGATGAAAAAGAGTTAAAGCAAGTTCACAAATTTAAATATCTTGCATATTGCTCATGAACTCTCATCTCATCTTGTCTCTCAAGCCTATTTATTCTACTCCTCTCCCTCTCATAACATATATATAAGTGGTAGGCTTTATGTGGAGCTTTTGGGAAAGTTTAGTCCTACCAAGATATTATAAATGAGATGTTGTCAAAACAAGACAATCTTCTCATGGTCTTACCGAGACTCGTCAAAAAGGTCATTGGAAAATAATGTTATATCAAGGAGGGGAAGAGAAAAATACACACACTTGAGATAGGTGGACATGTGCAAATGGCAAAGAGTGATCCCGAGGCACAAAGGAAGTCCTCGTTATCGGATTGCACATGGTTGGAGAATGAGTATGGATCTTTTAATCTTGAAGCCTTGAAATTCCTAATGCACTTTAGAGAACCGGGGAGTTCACTTTATTTTATTTTTACACATACTCATATTTTTTTCTCTTTTTCTCATATATATTTTTTCTTTATAATCATTTTTTCTTTTTCTTTTTCATTTTTTTATTTACTCCCTTTGAACTCTAAAATTTCATTATACCTACCTCCTCCCCCATGCTTAGACATTTGCTCGTCCTCGGGCAAAGAGGTGATGGAGATAAGGTAGGTACCGGAACTATTTTTCCTTCGGAGAGATACTTGAAATCTTCAATCTTGGCACTGTCTTGCAATCTTCCTTGAATTGATGATCCATCCTCAGCAATAGGTTGGGGTCAAGGAGGTAATCACAAAAGATGATTTTTTGGTTTTAAGGGTGGATATCCGGCGAGGTTTGTGAGATCTCCGATGTGGGGATACTGTCGGTGTTTTAGACCGGCAAACTGACGACCAGGAGCGTCCCAGTGGTCGATGGATGACCGCTCCTTAGTGATGAGTGATTGACAATGGGTGTTGGACTGACTCTTGGCTTAGTGCGCAGGTGTAGGCTGCGGTCTAGTTCGTGTTGTTGCAGGTGAAGAACGGGCGCGAAAGGTCTTCAGCCTTGAGGGGCCTCCGGGAGATGGAGAGACAAGTAGGCTCGGTTCGAGGGACCCGGTGGAGAGCGGGACTGGGTGCGGGCCACATGGTGGCGACACGAGCAAGATGAAGTCATGGACGGACGAGCGGTGCACGGTGGCGGTCGAGTCAAGTGGTTTGGCGGGGAGGCCGGACCGGGCACGCGGGGTTTGGTGGTTTGCCCACAAAACCATCGGCGGACGGTTTCTTGGTTTGGGCCTCAAAACCAAGTCCGAGGGCCCAACACGACGGAGACGGGATCCGGGCGTGTCGGGAAGCTTCGAAGCGGAGGACACGAGGCGGGATCGCATGGCTTGCGTCGGGAGGACGCGGGGTGCGGCAAAGGCGTGGCCGTCCGATGGCAAGACCCACAAACATTACCTAAATGTCCCTACGTGGGTTGTATCGTCAGTAGTTAAGTTAGGGGTAGTCGAGTCATTTACCACTCCGGCGGGACCTGATATATAAGCCATGAGTGTGTGTGGTTGGCTCCCTCTCTCCGCGACTTAGGGTTTCATTTCCTCCCTCCCATTTCTCATTTTCGTAGCTATTTTTCTTCCATTTTCTCTAGGCTAGCATGAGAGCTTCATGAGAGATTTGTTGAGAGGGATGGATGCTAGGCGGCATGCTAGACCTTGTGAATCTTTCCTGGTTTGTATAGAAGATTCGGAGTTGTGTTTTTTGTGGTTTTTTGTGCTTGTTTTCGTGCTTTTGTTCTCGGTGTGATTCCGCGGATCTAAGTAGGTTTCTCCCCGGATTTCTTTGAGGGAAACATGGATAGATGTCTTGCGCATCTTTGTGATTGATCTTGTGCCCTCAAACGCCGGGAAACCACTTCGATTCGAGAGTTTTTCGTTCGGTGCTCTAGCTTTTGGTGGTGCTCAAAGGATTCGCAATTCCTGGTGATTTAGGGAGTTAGGAGGCAAGATTTTTGGGCTATAGCATACTTATGTGACGCTTTTCAAGTCCCCAAACCCTTGTCTCCATAGCTTCAACCGTTTGGGAAATCCGATGATGATTTGGGGGAGTTGACTTTCGGGGTCGGGCGTTTTCTACTCTGTCCGCACCTGGCGGACGGTCCGCGAGGACCGGGCGGACGGTCCGCGCCGCTAGGGTTCGTCCCGTGTTCTTCGTGTTCTTGCTCGCCTTTCGTTTCGATCCATCGTGTTTTTGGTTTTCGGTTGGACGGAGTTTCGGACGGTCCGCAGCAGAGGGCGGACGGTCCGCGGGTGCCTGGCGGACAGTCCGCGTGCTCCCCGCGGACGGTCCGTGGTTCGTGGGTCGCTTCTGTTGGTTCTGTGTGATTTAACGGACGGTCCGCGAAGTAGGCCGGACGGTCCGTGGTGTTGGCGCGGACAGTCCGCGGTAGCAGTCCGGACGGTCCGCGCGGCCCATCGCGAACGGTCCGCACTGTCTGGCCGGACAGTCCGCCAGAAGCTGTGAGCTGTGCTTCTTGTTTCGTTTCTTCCCTTCCTTTCTCGTGCTTCCGCGTGTGTTTCAAGGAATCGTTCCTAAGGCTAGAGGTTGTTCCATAACCTCGTTGTCTTGGCGATTTGTGTGTGATTCGATCCATCACTTGTGTGAGACCGGGATTTGACTAGGGCATAGGCCGGGTTCTTTGAGAAGAATTTTTACCGGCTCCTATTCACTCCCCCCCTCTCTAGTCGCCATCTGATCCTTCAATTGGTATCAAAGCTTGGTGCCGGATTCTTTGCGACTTTGACAAGTCTCGATTCCTAAGATGGCGTACGTTGAGCGGGGCAGTCCGCCGCACTTCAATGGCAAGGGTTACCACAAGTGGGCGGCCCGAATGATGATCTTTCTTCGTGGGAAGCTGTTGGATTTCATTGTGCTTGACAAGACCTATGCTATTCCGGTCAACATCCATACTCTTATGGTGACCGATGCCGGTGCTAAGGCCAAGTATGAGGCTAATGCAAAAGCCATTGATCACTTGGTCCGAAGCTTGTGTGATCCAGAGTTTGAGCGTGTTCGCCATTTGAATCTTGCTTGGCAAATTTGGGAAAAGCTGTTGGTTGCTCACGGTGGTGATAACCATGTGAAGGCTCGCCTCTTTGTCTCTTACCGGATGCAATATGAGAACTTCACTCCACTTCCCGGTGAGGACATTGATGCAATGTTTCAGAGGTTCACCGCCATCGTGAACAACATGAAGGCTAATGTTGAGAATTTTCCTTACACCGAGCATGATCAGGCTTTGAAGCTCTTGCATGTCTTGGATCCAAATGTTTGAGGTGCTAAGGTTGAGGCCATCAAGGAGTCTGGGCAGTACTTGACTATTGAGTTGGATGACCTCTTTTCTAAGCTCAAGTCGGCTGAGGTTGACAGGAAGTTGCAATCCAAGCATGAGGGCTCGACTGATCATAGTCTTGCTCTTGTGGGCGGATCAAAGGGCAAATCTAACCCTTCCGTCGACGGTTTTCCTTGTCTTCTCTTATGTCCATTCCGGATGAGGAGTTTGATGTGCCGGGCGAGGAGGAGGCGGCCTTGCTCTCAAGGAGGTTTGATCGACTACACGAGAGTCGGAGGAATGCAAGGCGGAGCTCAGGGACGTGCTACAAGTGTGGCAAGCGTGGCCACTTCATCGCCGAGTGCCCGGAAGCGGAGGAGAACAAGTACAAGGTGAACGAGTACAAGGCGCACCCGAGGCGTGAAGACAAGTACTCCTCCAAGGGCAAGCACTTCAGCAAGTCCAAGAGCAAGGACAAGGACAAGCGGCGATCGAGCAAGAGCGGCTACAAGAAGAACAAGGCAAGAGCGATGGTGGCCGGTGCGAGCGACGTCGACTCAAGCTCAAGCGATGAGCAATCAAGCTCAAGCAGCGAAGATGAAGAGGCCGGGAGGCGCAAGGGCAAGAAGAGTGCAAGCCGGAACCTCAACGGGTTGAGCTGTGTGGCGCTTGAGGGCTTTTGTGGCATGGCCCATAGCTCAAGCAGCAAGAAGAGCGAGAAGGAAGACGGTGACTCCGACTCGAAGGATGAGGTAAATCGTGACCCCGACTCTTTGCTTGCTGAGATCGCTAGGTTGAATGGCTTGATTGACAACCGTGATAGTGTGCTAAGAGATGCCAAAAAGATGAGGAAAGATCTTAGGGCTCAACTTGAGAATTCTAGTGAGAAAGTAGGAGAGTTAGAGTCTAAATTGCTTGAATTGAAACTTGAGAATGACTCTTTGAAACTTGCTCCTACTACTCCTGATGATGTTGAATGTCTTGAGTGTGATGCATGGTTGAATGAGATCAAGTTGCTTAATGAGAAAAATGCTTCTACGTTGGCTAAACTAGATGCTCTTAGGACTGAGTATGATGAGCTTAAGGCTAGACCTACTTTGCTTGGTGCTTGTAAATCATGTCCTACTATGCATGCTAAGCTTGTTGATGCTCGTTCTACCATTAGTTCTTTGGAAGCATCTTTGAAATCTACTATTGCAAATGCATGTTCTAGCTGTGATGAAGTTACTTTGCGCAATCTTGAACTTACTTCCCGTTTGGATGTCATCTATGAGGAGAATGACTATTTGAGGAAGGTGTTGGGTTGGTTGTCTGGGCAGGAACCTCAATTGAAAATCATGATTGAGGAGTTCAAGAGAGCGGATGGTCGTGGTTTGGGTTTTGAGAAATTAGGTGAGAAAGTGGGAGACAACAGTGGGGAGAGTGTGTATGAGAAGTGTGTTGAGTCTAACCCCGAGATTGAGATGATCGGAGACATCCAAGTCCCACTTCCAAAAGCACCCAAGAACTCTTTTACACCAAAGCGCAACCACCTTTGCAATAAGCTTGACACAACCCAAGATCCACCAAAATTCCCACCTAAGACAAATGACTTCCAGAAACCGATGAGGTTTGTGAGTGAGAAGGGTGAGAAGCCTAGAGAGAAGCCAGAGCCAAAACCAAAACCCATCCCCTTCAGGTGTGAGTATTGTGGCAAGGAGAGGCATCTTGCGGAGTTTTGCTACAAGAGGAAGAGGGATGAGAGGCTTGCTAGGGAGCAAGCAAACCAGGACAGGTATCGCCAGTCTCATGGTATTCCTGAGCCTAGAGTGCCACTTCCACGGGGTGTGGGAAGTGTGAAGAGTGTTGGTAGAGTTGGAGCTCAGAGTGGTAGGTTTGTGAGGAGAGATGATGGTGTGCGTGCTGGTGAGAGGTTTGGTCGGGCTCGTGGTGGTTTTGCTGGACGTCCTCCTACTCGTCCTCAATACGAGTTTAGGGGAGATGATCGCAGCTTTGGGTTCCAGAGGAACTACGGACCACGTTTTCCCCCTCGTGGTGCTCGTACTCCTCCCATGGGACATGGGAAGTTTGGTGTCAAGGGAATGATGTTTGCTAACCCCTCTTTTGAGCAGATGGCTCGACACTGGTTCAACTTTCTTTGTGCTAACCCCAATGTCGAGTCACTAGCTCATTCTCGTTCTTGTTTCTGACTGCAGGCAGGAGGCTTGGAGGACGTTTGGTTGATCGACTCCGGGTGTTCTCGACACATGACCGGAGATAAGAAGTGGTTCTCCAGCCTCACCCCAGTGAAGGAAAATATGTACATCACATTTGGGGACAATGGACGAGGAAGGGTGATGTCTGAGGGTGTTGTGCATGTGAGTGACAAGGTAACGTTGAAGAGAGTGGCTCTTGTGAAGCCTTTGGGTTTCAATTTGCTTTCGGTTTCTCAGTTGCTTGATGAGGGTTTTGAGGTGCGTTTCAAGTCTGGCGAGTCTCGTTTGCTGGATTCTCGAGGTGATCTTGTTTGTATGATCATCCCCGAGGGTCAGATTTTCAGGGCTGATTTTTCTCGTTCTTTGGGTCCTGCTCGCTGTTTGATGGCCGGTCCTTCTTCTGATTTGTGGAAATGGCATAGGCGGTTGGGACACTTGAGCTTTGATTTGGTTTCCCGCTTGAGTGGTCTTGACCTTGTCCGAGGATTGCCGAGGTTGAAGCTTGAGAAGGATTTGGTTTGTGCTCCGTGTAGGCATGGCAAGATGGTAACCACTCCCCATCCACCCCTGACCGATGTCATGACCGAGCATCCGACAGAGCTGTTGCATATGGACCTTGTTGGGCCAGCTCGAGTTCGCTCGGTGGGTGGGAAGTGGTATGTCCTTGTTGTGGTGGACGATTACTCTCGCTATGCCTGGGTGTTTTTCTTGGAAGATAAGAGTGAGACATTTGGTTTTGTTCGAGATCTGATCGTGAGGTTGAAAAACGAGAGGCATGGGAATGCTATTCGAGCTATCCGCGGTGATAATGGCTCGCAGTTCAAGAACTCTCGTTTTGATGCCTTTTGTCGTGATCTAGGTCTTGAACATCGGTATTCGACCCCTTATGTGCCCCCTCAAAATGGAGTCGTGGAAAGGAAAAATCGGACTCTTTGTGAGATGGCTAGGACGATGCTTGATGAGCACGAGGACTCCTAGGAGGTATTGGGCCGAGGCGGTCAATACGGCTTGTCATGTTTTCAACGGGATTTTATTGCGAGCTTTCAAGAAGAAGACTGTTATGAGCTTATGCATGGTCGGGCACCCAAGGTGAGTCACTTCCGAGTCTTTGGCTGCAAGTGCTTTATTCTTAAGAAGGGAAAACTCGACAAGTTTGAGGCTAGGTCTAGTGATGGTATTTTCTTTGGATATGCTAACCACTCTAGAGCCTATAGGGTGCTTAACCTTGAGGCGAACAAAATCATGGAGACTTGCGAGGTAACCTTCGACGAGACAATGCCATGTACCTCTCTTGGCTTTGAATGTGCAGGTGATGAAGAGATGGCCGAGGACCTCTTTGAAGAGGAGAAGGATGAAGCTGGAGATGATGATGGAGAGAACCATGCGCCTGAAGCTGAGTGTGTACCTACTACTTCCCCTACGACCACTATGGAGCGTGGACCGTCTACTTCATGGACAACGACGGTGCAACAAGAGGACCAGGCGAGAGAAGCTGAAGTTGAGGGGGAGGTAGTCTCGAGGCGTGAGGCTCCCCGGCGGATTCAAGAAGTGCATCCCCTGTCGAAGATCATTGGGAAAATCGACGAACGCACTACACGGTCAAGGTCCGGGAATTCCTCTCATTTTGCTCATCTCGCTTTTGTTGCCACTTTTGAGCCCAAGGACATTGGACATGCTTTATCTGATGCAAACTGGGTCAATTCTATGCATGAGGAGTTGGAAAACTTTGAGAGGAACCAGGTGTGGGAGTTAGTTGAACCACCTCCAAATTTTCATCCCATAGGAACCAAGTGGGTTTGGAAGAACAAAGAGGGAGAGAATGGGATGGTTGTGAGGAACAAGTCCAGACTTGTTGCTCAGGGGTTTAGTCAGAAGGAGGGGATCGACTATGAGGAGACCTTTGCTCCCGTGGCCCGTCTTGAGGCAATTCGGATCCTTCTAGCCTTTGCCGTGGCTAAAGGGTTCAAGTTGTTTCGGATGGATGTGAAGAGTGCCTTTTCGAATGGGGTCATAGAGGAGGAGGTGTATGTTAAGCGACCCACCGGGTTTGAGAGCGAGTTGTACCCACACGGGGTATACGGGTTGAAAAGGGCTCGTATGGGTTGAAACGGGCGCCCGTGCTTGGTATGGGAGATTGAGAGGTTTTCTTTTGAGCGAGAGGGTTTGTGATGGGTACCGTGGATAGGACTTTGTTTCTCCTCAAGCATGGAAATGACTTGTTGATTGTTCAGATATACGTGGATGATATTGTCTTTGGTGGCTCGTCACATAACCTTGTTGCCAAGTTTGCAGATGAGATGAGCAGGGAGTTCGAGATGAGCATGATGGCCGAGTTGCAGTACTTTCTCGGGCTGCAGATCAAGCAAGTGAAGGACGGAACATTCGTGCACCAGACCAAGTACACGAAAGACATGCTGAGGAAGTTCCAGATGCAAGATGTGAAGCCGATGTCGACTCCCGTGGGGAGTACGGCCACTTTGGATGCGGATGAGGACGGAGAACCAGTGGACCAGCGGGAGTACAGGAGCATGATCGGCTCCCTTCTCTACTTGACGGCGACGAGGCCGGACATACGGTTCGGCCGTGTGTCCGTGCGCTCGTTTTCGTGCTTCGCCGAGGACATCACATCGACGGGCCGTCAAGAGGATTTTCGGTACCTACGTCCGCCCTCGGTCTTGGCCTTTGGTATTCTTCCTCCTCGACTCTTTGTCTTCATGGTTTTTCCGATGCGGATTTTGCCGGATGTCGAGTCGAGAGGAAGTCTACTTCGGTACTTGCCGGTTTCTTGGGTCTTCGTTGGTCTCATGGTCTTCCCGCAAGCGAGTCTAGTGTAGCTCGGTCTACCACCGAGGCGGAGTATGTTGCTCGCCGCGAGTTGTTGTTCCCAGTACCGTTGTGGATTTCATACACTTTGAGAGACTTTGGTGAGGAGTGCACCTAGATCCCACTTCTTTGTGATAGCACCGAGTGCCATAAGCGTAGCCAAAAACCCGAGTGCTTCACTCCGAGAACCAAACACATAGAAGTGAGGTATCATTTCTTGAGGGACAATGTGGAGAAAGGAACCATTGTGTTGAGCCATGTCCCTACCCAAGATCAGCTAGCCGACATCTTTACAAAGCCTCTCGACCAAGCTACATTTGTGCGCTTGCGGGGGGAACTTGGGGTTTGTTGCCCTTTCTAGTTGATTCTTGGGGGATTTCCTTTTTGTATCATATGTATAATACCATGTTTACTTTGATGTATATACATGCTTTGCTTGATGTATAAACCATGGTAGGATAGCCATCTTGTCATATATCCCATTGCATTTGTATCATATTGCATTTTAGGATGATGAGCTTCTTTCATATGCCATATTTGAGTCTCTTTGGCTATTTGTGAGATATTGGTCATATGTGTGGAGAAATGGTGATGTGAGGCTATGCTCTTGGAATATTTGAGATATATGTGTGGTGAGATAGCCCTTTTTGAAGTAAATGCTAATCTTGACTAATTTTTGATGAAATATGCTCCACTCGTGTGTAGTTGAGTATCCATGTCACAGTTTGGTCTAAATGTGCTTTTCATGCTTAGATTGTGCTTGGATGCCTTGGTCTTGCATTTGGGCCAAAGGCCGAATATCATTGTGATTGTTTAGCCTATGTTGCATTCATGGGGGAGCATAAGCTTCTTTTTGCCGCAAAGGCACTTCATGTACCATGAAATGATTTAATCTTGAAAAGAAGTGTGTAATACTTGCAAAATGCTCCATCCATCATGTCTATGCTTAAAATGTCTTATATTTCACATATGGGTGCAAAACATGTTGCATGATGTTCACCAGAGGAGAAGTCTCCCCGAAGTGGACACATGGCTCATGAGCTTTGACATGACATGCTTTGCTTTATGGGTGTTTGCCATGATCTTTTGCTGAGAATTTGATATCCATGTATGATCTTTGAATGGTTGGCATGTTTGTGGCTCAAGTGTGACATGGATAGGCTTTTACATGTGAAGTGAGCCTTCTTTTGGTAAAACTGCTTAAATCTGAAATTTTTGCTTTGTCACATGCTTGTATCTTCATATATTACTTGTGGCGATGCTTTTACTATGCTATGATTCATATGTGTGATCTTTGTCTCATTTTTAGCCTTTGACACTAGATTTGGCCTATTTGAGAAGCTCATGTAGATGTTTATATGCTTTGTTTTGCATTTCTGCATTTTCACCTTGATTCATACATTGTCAACAAGGGGGAGAAGAGGTGAGCTTAATGAAAATTCAGAAGAGGTGAGCTGAAATTTGGAAGTTTGCATCCACATGTTTAGGGGGAGCTTTCTTGCTGTTTTCGGTGTGGAGTTTGTGCTTTGCTTGGCTTGTGACCTTTCTTCGCCTTTCTTCGGTTTTGGTCATGAGTTGAGCTTCTTTGTTTTTCTTTCTTCTTCCTTTCTTTCTCTCTCTGAATTTCATTTCGCGTTGTGTGTTGTCAATGCACTCATCAAGGGGGAGATTGAGGACCCGGAGCGTCCCAGTGGTCGATGGATGACCGCTCCTTAGTGACGAGTGATTGACAACGGGTGTTGGACTGACTCTTGGCTTAGTGCGCAGGTGTAGGCTGCGGCCTAGTTCGTGTTGTTGCAGGTGAAGAACGGGCGCGAAAGGTCTTCAGCCTTGAGGGGCCTCCGGGAGATGGAGAGACAAGTAGGCTCGGTTCGAGGGACCCGGTGGACGACGGGGCCCGGGTGCGGGCCACATGGTGGCGACACGAGCAAGACGAAGTCATGGACGAGACGAGCGGTGCACGGTGGCGGTCGAGTCAAGTGGTTTGGCGGGAGGCCGGACCGGGCACGCGGGGTTTGGTGGTTTGCCCACAAAACCATCGGCGGACGGTTTCTTGGTTTGGTCCTCAAAACCAAGTCCGAGGGCCCAACACGACGGAGACGGGATCCGGGCGTGTCGGGAAGCTTCGAAGTGGAGGACATGAGGCGGGATCGCATGGCTTGCGTCGGGAGGACGCGGGGTGCGGCAAAGGCGTGGCCGTCCGATGGCAAGACCCACAAACATTACCTAAATGTCCCTACGTGGGTTGTATCGCCAGTAGTTAAGTTAGGGGTAGTCGAGTCATTTACCACTCCGGCGGGACCTGATATATAAGCCATGAGTGTGTGTGGATGGCTCCCTCTCTCCGCGACTTAGGGTTTCATTTCCTCCCTCCCATTTCTCATTTTCGTAGCTATTTTTCTTCCATTTTCTCTAGGCTAGCATGAGAGCTTCATGAGAGATTTGTTGAGAGGGATGGATGCTAGGGCGGCATGCTAGACCTTGTGAATCTTTCCTGGTTTGTATAGAAGATTCGGAGTTGTGTTTTTCGTGGTCTTTTGTGCTTGTTTTCGTGCTTTTGTTCTCGGTGTGATTCCGCGGATCTGAGTGGGTTTCTCCCCGGATTTCTTTGAGGGAAACATGGATAGATGTCTTGCGCATCTTTGTGATTGATCTTGTGCCCTCAAACGCCGGGAAACCACTTCGATTCGAGAGTTTTTCGTTCGGTGCTCTAGCTTTTGGTGGTGCTCAAAGGATTCGTGATTCCTAGTGATTTAGGGAGTTAGGAGGCAAGATTTTTGGGCTATAGCATCCTTGTGTGACGCTTTTCAAGTCCCCAACCCTTGTCTCCATAGCTTCAACCGTTTGGGAAATCCGATGATGATTTGGGGGAGTTGACTTTCGGGGTCGGGCGTTTTCTGCTCTGTCCGCACCTGGCGGATGGTCCGCGAGGACCGGGCGGACGGTCCGCGCCGCTAGGGTTCGTCCCGTGTTCTTCGTGTTCTTGCTCGCCTTTCGTTTCGATCCGTCGCGTTTTTGGTTTTCGGTTGGACGGAGTTTCGGACGGTCCACAGCAGAGGGCGGACGGTCCGCGGGTGCCTGGCGGACAGTCCGCGTGCTCCCCGCGGACGGTCCGTGGTTCATGGGTCGCTTCTGTTGGTTCTGTGTGATTTAACGGACGGTCCACGAAGTAGGCCAGACGGTCCGCGGTGTTGGCGCGGACAGTCCGCGGTAGCAGTCCGGACGGTCCGCGCGGCCCATCGCGGACGGTCCGCACTGCCTGGCCGGACAGTCCGCCAGAAGCTGTGAGCTGTGCTTCTTGTTTCGTTTCTTCCCTTCCTTTCTCGTGCTTCCGCGTGTGTTTCAAGGAATCGTTCCTAAGGCTAGAGGTTGTTCCATAACCTCGTTGTCTTGGCGATTTGTGTGTGATTCGATCCATCGCTTGTGTGAGACCGGGATTTGACTAGGGCATAGGCCGGGTTCTTTGAGAAGAATTTTTACCGGCTCCTATTCACTCCCCCCGCTCTAGTCGCCATCTGATCCTTCACAAACCTACCAAGGGGGTACCCGATGTAGTAGATTGTGCGGTGGGGATCATGATCAGGAGACCGAGAACTCGAAGGTATGCGCAAGGACAAGGGACACAAGATTTATACGGGTTCGGGTCGCCAAGGTGGCGAACCCTACGTCCTATTTGGGGGATCAAGTATGGCGCCCTGCGCTTGGTGTTGGGTTGAGATCCGATGCCCGGCTAGGTACTCGACCCTCCTTTATATAGTCCAGGGGGAGGGTTCCTAGTCGGTTACAAGGCAGGAGTCCTGGTAGGATTACACGGTACAAGTCCTAGTAGGATTACAGGGGAATTATAGTAGGAGTCCGTCTTCATCCTTCCTTGCATGGGTACCCGGGGAGTATGCCCGACAAGCCCCCGAGCACATTGTAGTCGAGTGTAGTAGTTCGAGTAGTCTTGAAGCCACTTCGAGTAGTTTTTGAGCATCCTCGAGTACTACTTGGAGAAGTTTTCAATAGTACTTGAACTGTCGCGAGGCTGGAAGGTGGTCCAGCTCATCAGTCTTGAAGTCGAGATTACATGGAAGTGCGGTTGCAAAATCGCACTCCATATGGAGTAGCCCCCGAGCCTTAGGTTGAGTTGCAGACTCCAGCTGAGGGTCAATCTTGATTCTGAAACTTCCGTCTTGAAAAAATTGAACGATGGGTGTAGCATAGTAGCCCCCGAGCCTTGAAATGATTAGGTAATCAATCCAAGGGTCTTCAGTGTTCGCGAAAGCCATCATCTGAGTACTCTTGAAGCGTGTAGCCCCCGAGATAAGAGAGTCGTATGAGCCACGTCGAGTAGTTATTGGTGCGGAGCCCCCGAGCTTGAGAGCGAGCGAAGCATGCTGAAGTTATCCTCGAGTAGTATGTTGAGTGCAGCCCCCGAGCTGGAGAGATTCCGAGTAGTAATTTGGCATCGAGCCATGGAGCTTGAGAAGTAGCCGTGCCGTCAGAGCGGACTTTAGGTGCGACCAAAGTCGACTTAGATGCCGGCAGAGCGGACTTTAGAATGCGACTTGAAAACCAAAGTCGACTTTGTGCCGCGCGGAGCGGACTTTAGAATGCGACTTAAAAACCGAAGTCGACTTTGTGCCGCGCGGAGCAGACTTTGAGATGCGACTTGAAAACCGAAGTCGACTTTAGTTGTCGCGCGAAGCGGACTTTGATATGCGACTTGAAAACCGAAGTCGACTTTAGTTGCCGCACAGAGCGGACTTTGATATGCGACTTTAGAAGTCGACTTTAGGATGTCGCGCGAAGCGGACTTTGATATGCGACTTGAAAACCGAAGTCGACTTTAGTTGCCGCACAGAGCGGACTTTGATATGCGACTTTAGAAGTCGACTTTAGGATGCCACGCGGAGCGGACTTTGAGATGCGACTACAATAGTCGACTTTGTGCCACGCGGGGTGGACTTAAGATGCAAAAAACGAAAAGTACTTTTCGAAAAGCCAAAGCGAAAAAAAATCAGATAAAACGAATAGTTTTGCCGCCGGAGCGGGCTTAAGATTGCGACCGAAGTCGGCTTGTGCCACCGGGTGGGCTTGGATGCGATCGTTAGCGTCGACTTGTGCCACCGGAGTGGGCTTGGGTGCGACCGTTAGCGTCGACTTGTGCCACCGGAGTGGGCTTAAGTACCTGGGCCATGGATTTCAGACCCAAGGTACAGTTGCCGCCGGAGCGGGCTTGAGGGTGCGACCGGAGTCGGCTTGTGTACCTAGGCCATGGATTTCAGACCCAAGGTATGGTTGCCACCGTAGTGGACTTGAAGGTGCGACCGGAGTCGACTTGCATACCTGGGCTATGGATTTCAGACCCAAGGTACGGAGCGCGAGTACTTAGGGTACTTGGACCGATGGTACAAAGCGTGGTCTTCATCGTCGCCAGGACTCGAGGGCCGCTTACAGCTAGGTTCCATCGAAGCTTACACACGTAGTATGCCATCGAAGCAAGCGAAGATGCGACCGGAGTCGACTTTAAGTTGCCGCACGGAGCGAACTTTAGAATGCGACTTTAGAAGTCGACTTTAAGTTGCCGCATGGAGCGGACTTTAGAATGCGACTTTAGAAGTCGACTTTAGATTGCCGTGCGTAGCGGACTTTAGAAGCTGCCTCCTAGGGATAGCCCCCGAGTTGATGAAGTAGACTCGTGGTGACTTGATTGATATACCCCAAGAGTAATCAGCAGAGTGTAGCTCCCGTGAAAACCCGCCAAGAAGCGTACACAAATGAGTAGCCGGCAAGTAGTCCTACATGATGAGGAGAACAAGCCAAGAAAAGAAAACAGTAATCATTTAAATAAATGACTTAGCTGTTGCTGCTTGGGCAGACTGTTGGTGAAGCCGTGGCGGTCAGCAATGGAGCCACGACGGTTGTTGCTGAAGTTGACTAGTCAGAGTTGATCCCGACTAGTTGTTGGGGGCGTGACTGTCGTTCTCGACTAGTTTGGAAAACTAGTCGAGATGAATGGTCGACGTGATGCGACCGGAAGACGACGTCATGGCGGTGTGCGGCGTACTCAAAGTATAGCCAGTGTTGCCGCGAGACAAGTAGTCGCGCCCGACGGCGTGGCTGAAGTAGAGCCAGTGTGGCCGCAAGACGAAGTTGTGGCGCACGGAGTAGTCGACGACGAGACTGCGCGACGTAAAGTAGTCGACGACGAGCGGCGCAACGAGCCACGCGACGAGCCGCGCGACGGGCCGAGGCACCCGATCGCGCGGCGTAGGCGAAGTAGTCCACGACAAGTGATGGCCGCGCGACGTGCCGAGGCACACGGACGCGCGGCGTAGGCGAAGTAGTCGACGATGAGCCTGCGCGAGGTGGAGTAGCCGACGACGAGCCTGCGCGAGGCGGAAGGCGAAGTAGTCGACGACGAGCCGGCGCTAGGCGGAGTAGTAGATGACAAGCGGCGTGACGAGCCGCGTGACGAGCCGCACGACGTGCCGAGGCACCCGGACGCGCGGCGGAGGCGAAGTAGTCGACGACGAGCCTGCACGAGGCGGAGTAGTCGACGATGAGCGGAGCGACGTGCCGCATGACGAGCCGCGCGACGTGCCGAGGCACCCAAACACGCGGCGGAGGCGAAGTAGTCGACGACGAGCCTGCGCGAGGCCGAGTAGTCGACGACGAGCGGCGTGACGAGCCGCGCGACGTGCCGAGGCACCGGACGCGCGGCGGAGGCGAAGTAGTCGACGACGAGCCTATGCGAGGAAGAGTAGTCGACGACGAGCGGCGCGACGAGCCGCGTGACGAGCCGCACGACGTGCCGAGGCACCGGACGCACCGCGGAGGCGAAGTTGTCGATGACGAGCCGGCGCCGAGCGCAGTAGTCGACGACGAGCGGCGCAACGAGCCGCGTGACGAGCCGCGCGATGTGCCGAGGCACCCCGGACGCACGGCGTAGGCGAAGTAGTCGACGGCGAGCCTGCGCGAGACGGAGTTGTCAACGACGAGCGGCGCGACGAGCCATGTGACGAGCCGCGCGACGTGCCGAGGCACCCGCACGCGCGGCGGAGGAGAAGTAGTCGACGACGAGCCCGTGCGAGGCGGAGTTGTCGACGACAGCGGCGCGACGAGCCGCGTGACGAGCGCGCGCGAGGAGCCGAGGCACCCGGACGCGTGGTGGAGGCGAAGTAGTCGACGACGAACCGGCGCGAGGCGCAGTTGTCGACGACGAGGGGCGCGACGAGCCGCGTGACGAGCCGCGCGACATGCCAAGGCACCCGGACGCGCGGGGCGGGAGGCGAAGTAGTCGACGACGAGCCCGCGCGGGCGGAGTAGTCCACGACGAGCGGCGCGACGAGCCGCGTGACGAGCCGCGCGACGTGCCGAGGCACCCGGACGCGCGCGCGGAGGCGGGGTAGTCGACGACGAGCCGCGCGAGGCGGAGTAGTCGACAACGCGCGGCGCGACGAGCCGCGTGATGAGCCGCGCGACGTGCCGAGGTACCCGGACGCGCGGTGTAGGCGAAGTAGTCGACGGCGAGCTCGCGCGAGGCGGAGTAGTCGACGACAAGCGGCGTGACGAGCCGTGTGATGAGCCGCGCGACGAGCCGAGGCACCCGGACGCGCGGCGGAGGCGAAGTAGTCGACGACGAGCCGGCCGCGACGAGCCGCGCAACGTGACGAGGCACCCGGACGCGCAGCGTAGGCGAAGTAATCGACGACGAGCCTGCGCGAGGCGGAGTAGTCGACGACAAGCGGCACGACGAACCACGTGACGAGCCACGCGACGATCCAAGGCACCCGGACACGCGGCGGAGGCGAAGTAGTTGACGACGAGCCGCGTGATGAGCCGTGCGACGTGCCGAGGCACCCGGACGCGCGGCGGAGGCGAAGTAGTCGATGACGAGCCCGCGCGAGGTAGAGTAGTCCACGACGAGCGGCGCGACGAACCGCGTGGACGAGCCGCGCAACGTGCCGAGGCACCCCGGGACGCGCGGCGGAGGCGAAGTTGTCGACGACGAGCCGGCGCAAGGCGCAGTAGTCGACGACGAGCGCGCGCGACGAGCCGCGTGACGAGCCGCGCGACGTGCCGAGGCACCCCGACGCGCGGCGTAGGCGAAGTAGTCGACGATAAGCCCGCGCGAGGAGGAGTTGTCGACGACGAGCGCGCGCGCGACGAGCCGCGTGCCGAGCCACGCGACGTGCCGAGGCACCCGGACGCGCGGCGGAGGTGAAATAGTCGACGACGAGCCCACGCGAGACGCGAGTAGTCGACGACGAGCGGCGCGACGAACCGCGTGACGAGCCGCGCGACGTGCCGAGGCACCGGACGCGCGCGCGAGGCGAAGCTGTCGACGACGAGCCGACGCAAGGCGCAGTAGTCGACGACGAGCGGCGCGACAAGCCGCGCGACGTGCCGAGGCACCCGGACGCGCGGCGTAGGCGAAGTAGTCGACGACGAGCCTGCGAGGCGGAGTTGTCGACGACGAGCGGCGCGACGAGCCGCGTGACGAGCCACGCGACGTGCCGAAGCACCCGGACGCGCGGCGGAGGCGAAGTAGTCGACAACGAGCCCGCGCGAGGCGGAGTTGTCGACGACGAGCAGCCGCGACGAGCCGCGTGATGAGCCGCGCGACGTGCTGAGGAACCCGGACGCGCGGCGGAGGCGAAGTAGTCGACGAAGAGCCCGCGCGAGGCAGAGTAGTCGACGACGAGCGGCGCGACGAGCCGCGTGACGATCCGTGCGACGTGCTAAAGCAACCGGAAGCGCGACGTAGGAAAATTGATTACGCTTTGACAAGAGCAAGGCGACTTGCTTCAATGGATCTCTGCGAGTCAATGAGTAGATTGATCTTGTTGACGAGGGTCCTTCGAATTCGCCCGGTGGTGATGATCACCCCTACCTGGCGCGCCAGCTGTCGGTGTTTTAGACCGGCAAACCTACCAAGGGGGTACCCGAGGTAGTAGATTGTGTGGTGGGGATCGTGATCGGGAGACCGAGAACTCGAAGGTATGCGCAAGGACACGGGACACAAGATTTATACAGGTTCGGGTCGCCAAGGTGGCGAACCCTACGTCCTGTTTGGGGGATCAAATATGGCACCCTGCGCTTGGTGTTGGGTTGAGATCCGATGCCCGGCTAGGTACCCGACCCTCCTTTATATAGTCCAGGGGGAGGCTTCCTAGTCGGTTACAAGGCAGGAGTCCTGGTAGGATTACCGGTACAAGTCCTAGTAGGATTACAGGGGAATTCTAGTAGGAGTCCATCTTCATCCTTCCTTGCATGGGTACCCGGGGAGTATGCCCGACAGATACATAATGCACTGATAACAGGCAGCAATAAGATAGATACACAAAAACGGAATGACCAGCTTCTTAGTCTCAGGCCAGAGAAATCATGTCCTGCAATAACTAACCCAAAAATAAATCTTGTATACTAAGGTTTATGCACTCAAATATTTATAAGGCTCTGGATAGGTAGAGCAACACACAAGTGATATTCATGACAAGGTTAGCATTACATTTTAGGAATAAAAACCATCTTTAATCCATCTAAAACATGAGACCATATAAAATACTATAGGTCTTCATTTTAATCATAACCTCCACTGAAGATTAAGCTGGCATTTAGATAAATTCAGATTTGTATTTTAAGAGAGCATTAGCTTAATCATGCATAAAACAAATACAAATATAAACAAAGCGGCAATTATAATCATATATCATCATGGCACAAATTTTGTAACTTTACCAAAGGTAAAAACAAGGTGGTGTCTTTAATCATGATGAAAACAAACTAACATACAAGCTGAAAATAAACTAACAAACTTGCTGAAATTTAAATAAAAACTAAAAACACTACGCAAACACAAGCAAGCACAAGCTGAAAATTAGAGAAAAGGGGAAAAGAAATGAAAACTAAAGCTCCTCCTTCTTCCTAATCCTCCACCGGTGGTTGGTATTGATGATCTTGGTAGTTGTACCCTTGCTCATAATAGGTTTGGATATCCCCTCCAATGAATTGATCCGGCGGTACTAGGTGAAGACGCCCAAGCTCATAGGCAATATTTACATTGCCTTCACCCAATTGAGCCGCGTTGGATTGGATGGCTACGATGTTTTGCATGTTTCTCGCAGCATACCCTCCAATTATGGCCATGCTTTGTTGTGGTTAGGGGTATTGTGCGTAGGGCTCCGCAAAGGTTACGTTGGGCACCACATAATTTTGTGGGGGCATGGCTGCACCACTCCCCCATGCTTGAGTTGATGGCCCTCCATAATAACTTGGCGGTGTAGGGATTCCTCCGAACGGTGACACATAGTTTTGTTGTGCACCACCCTCTTGCGCGGAGGAGGATCCCTCCTCTACAATTCTTCCTCTTTTATTCTTCTTTGCTGGGACAAGGAGTCCTTCCTCCAACCAAACTTCCTTCCCTTGGATGAAGAGTCTTAGTCTTGGATCCGAAAGTGGTAGGTTCACTTTGGCCACATGAAAGCCTCCTCTCTCATCTCAACTTATGTATTTCCCTTGCTTCAAGTATTCAAATCCGAGAGAGGTCCCGGGTAGAAGATGTTCAGGATTTCTTGAAATTCCCGGCCTTAAGGAGATGGCCAACATGGAGAGGTAGCACCCCGAACCAATATCTCCCGATCCCGATGTTGCCTCGCAACACCATCGGTTGATCATAAGGTATGAGGGGTCTATTGGCTGCCTGGCAATTAAGGCCGAGTAAAGCCAATTCAACTCCGTGTCAGTCACCTTCGTCTCCCTCATCCTCCCCATTATCCTTTTACACATCCATGAGTGGAATACTTGGATGATGGGGTTCCGGATGGAATTTCGTTGTTGGTGGGCTTCCCCGAAAATTAAATTCCAAAATCCATCCAACATGCCTTCCGGCACGTCAACTTTCTTCGGAGCTCCCTTTTGGAGCCCAAGTAGCTCCCTAATGTACTCATAGGGAACCACTTGCTGAACTCCCTCCAAACAGAATGATAAACTTGGCACACCCTCATCAAGGATAGGCGCCATAGTCATCAAAATTTTCAAGGCAAACTCCTTGTGGGTGTTTGCCGACACCCTGGTTGAGAATTGCACCCATCCAAGGTGCCCCAACATATAATATATGTTTGTGCCAAAGCCCAATGAGTTGAGAGCTTGAACGTCGAAATCGACGTTTGCCACAAGCCTCTTCTCAAGGCGAGAGAGTTTATTCTCCTCCTCCTCTGACAAGATGATGAAGCCATATGGGGAGTACCGCAGAGTGTATAGGGGTGGAGCGGATGAACGGGTCCATCGACGAGGTGGGACGGGCGTCTCCTCCGTACGCCCTTGAGGTTCGGTAAACCTCATGGACGAGCTTGTCGGGCAAACACCCCCGGTACTCATACAAGGAAGGATGAAGACAGACTCCTATTAGAATTCCCCTGTAATCCTACTAGGACTCGTTCCGTGTAATCCTACTAGGACTCCTGCCTTGTAACCGACTGGGAACCCACCCCCTGGACTATATAAAGGAGGGTCGGGTACCTAGCTGGGCACCTGATCTCAACCAACACCAAGCGCAGGGCGCCATACTTGATCTCCAAACAGGACGTAGGGTTCGCCAGCTTGGCAACCCGAACCTATATAAATCTTGTGTCCCGTGTCCTTGCGCATACCTTCGAGTTCTCGGTCTCCCGATCACGATCCCCACCGCA
Organism: Cenchrus americanus; assembly: GCA_947561735.1. NCBI lineage: Eukaryota > Viridiplantae > Streptophyta > Magnoliopsida > Poales > Poaceae > Cenchrus > Cenchrus americanus. Next base: position 140,762,043 of record OX387242.1, read on the forward strand.
CAATCTACTACCAGAGTACCCCCTTGGTAGGTTTGTCAGTCTAAAACACCGACAGCTAGCGCCAGGCAGGGGTGATCATCACCACCGGGCGAATTCTAAGGACCCTCGTCAACAAGATCAATCTACCCGTCGACTCATCGAGATCCATTGAAGCAAGTCGCCTTGCTCCTGTAAAATCGGAATCAATTTTCCTACGCCGCGCGTCCGGTTGCTCCGGCACGTCTCGCGGCTCGTCGTCGACTACTTCAGCTACGTCGCGTGTCCAAGTGCCTCGGCATGTTGCGCGGCCCGTCGCGCCGCTCGACGTCGACTACTCCGCCTCGCGCAGACTCGTCGTCGACTACTTCACCTCTGCCGCGCATCCGGGTGCCTCGGCACGTCGCGCTGCTCGTCACACGGCTCGTCGTCGACTACTTCGACTATGTCGCGTGTCCAGGTGCCTCGGCATGTCACGCGGCTCGTCACGCGGCTCGTCGCGCCACTCGTCGTTGACTACTCTGCCTCGCGCAGGCTCGTCATTGACTACTTCGACTACGCTACGCGTCCGGGTGCCTCGGCACGTCACGCGGTTCGTCGTCGACTACTTCACCTCCGCCGCGCGTCTGGGTGCCTCGGCACGTCGCGCCGCTCGTCACACGGCTCGTCGTCGACTAGTTCGACTACGCCGCGCGTTCAGGTGCCTCGGCTCGTCGTGCGGCTCATCGCGCGCCTCGTCGTCGACTACTTCGACTACGTCGCGCGTTCGGGTGCCTCGGCACGTCGCGCGGTTCGTCGTCGACTACTTCGCCTCCGCCGCGCGTCCGGTGCATCGGCACGTCACGCGGCTCGTCGTCGACTACTTCGCCTACGCCGTGCGTCCGGGTGCCTCAACTCGTCGCGCGGCTCGTCGCGCGCGCTCGTCGTCGACTACTCCGCCTCGTGCCGGCTCGTCATCGACTACTTCGCCTCCGCCGCGTGTCCGGGTGCCTCGACACGTCGCACGGCTCGTCACGCGGGTCGTCATTGACTACTTCGCCTCCGCCGCGCATCTGGGTGCCTCGGCACGTCGCACGGCTTATCACGCGGCTCGTCGTTGACTACTTCGACTATGCCGCGCGTCCAGGTGCCTTGGCGTGTCGCGCGGCTCGTCACGCGGCTCGTCGCACTACTCGTCATTGACTACTCTGCCTCGCGTGGGCTCATCGTCGACTACTTCGACTACGCTGCGCGTCTGGGTGCCTCGGCATGTCGCGTGACTCGTCGTCAACTACTTCGCCTCTGCCGCGCGTCCGGGTGCCTCGGCACGTCGCATGGCTCATCACGCGGCTCGTCGTCGACTACTTCGACTACGCCGCGTGTCCAGGTGCCTCGGCTCGTCGCACGGCTCATCACGTGGCTCGTTGTCGACTACTTCGACTACGCCGCGCGTCCGGGTGCCTCGGCATGTCGCGCAGCTCGTCGTCGACTACTTCGCCTCTGCCGCGCGTCCGGGTGCCTCGGCACGTCGCGCGGCTCGTCACGCGGCTCGTCGTCGACTACTTCGCCTACGCCGCGCGTCTAGGTGCCTTGGCTTGTCGCGTGGCTCGTCGTCGACTACTCCGCCTCGCGCAGGCTCGTCATCAACTACTTCGCCTCCGCCGCGCGTCCGGGTGCCTCGGCACGTCGCACGGCTCACCACGCGGCTCGTCGTCAACTACTTCGCCTCCGCCGCGCGTCCGGGTGCCTCGGCACGTCGCGCGGCTCGTCACTCGGCTCGTCGTCGACTTACTTCGCCTACGCCGCGCGTCTGGGTGCCTCGGCTCGTCGCGCCGCTCGTCGTCGACTACTTCGCCTGCGTCGCGCGTCCGGATGCCTCGGCACGTGGCACAGCACGTCGCGCGACTCGTCGTCGACTACTACACCTACGCCGCGCGTCCGGGTGCCTCGGCTCGTCACACTGCTCGTCGTCGACTACTTCGCCTATGCCGCGCGTCCGGGTGCCCTGGCACGTCACGCGGCTCGCCGTCGACTACTTTGAGTACGCTGAGCGTTCGGGTGCCTCGGCACATCGCGTGGCTCGTCACGCGGCTCGTCATCGAGTACTTCGACTATGCCGCGCGTCCGGGTGCCTCGGCACGTTGCGCAGCTCGTCACACGGCTCGTCGCCGCGCGTTCGTCGTCAGACCCCGCTGCGCGCCGTGTGTCTGGGTGCCTCGGCACGTCGCGTGGCTTGTTGTCGACTTCTTCGCCTACACCGCGCGTCCGCGTTCCTCGGCACGTCGCGCGGCTCGTCACGCGGCTCGTCCCCGACTACTCCGTGCGTCGCGACTTCGTCTTGCGGCCACACTAGATCTACTTCAGCCACGCCGTGCGTCACGACTACTTGTCTCGCGGCAACACTGGCTCTACTTCGAGTACGTCGTGCACTACCGCGACGTCATCTTCTGGTCGCATCGCGTCGACCATTCATCTCGACTAGTTTTCCAAACTAGTCGAGAACAGCAGCCACGCTCCTAACAACTAGTCGGAATCAACTCTGACTAGTCAACTTCATCAACAACCGTCGCGGCTCCATCACCGACCGCCACGGCTTCATCAAAGTCTGCTCAGGCAACAACAGTTAAGTCATTTATTTAAATGATTACTATTTTCTTTTCTTGGCTTGTTCTCCTCATCGTGTAGGACTACTTGCCGACTACTCATTTGTGTACGCTTCTCGGGGGTTTTCACAGGAGCTACGCTCTGCTGACTACTCTTGGGGTATATCAATCAAGTCACCACGAGCCTACTTCATCAACTCGGGGGCTATCCTAAGGAGGCAACTTCTAAAGTCCGCTATGCGCGGCAATCTAAAGTCGACTTCTAAAGTCGCATTCTAAAGTCCGCTCCGTGCGGCAATTTAAAGTCGACTCTGGTCGCATCTTCGCCTACTTCGGTAGTATACTACGTGTGTAAGCTTCGAAGGAACCTAGCTGTAAGTGGCCCTCGGGTCCTGGCGATGATGGAACCTAGCTACCCGTGGTCTTCACGCTTTGTACCATGGGTCCAAGTACCCTAAGTACTCGTGCTCCATACGTTGGGTCTAAAATCCATGGCCCAGGTACACAAGTCGACCCGGTCGCACCTTCAAGTCCACAACGGTGGCAACTGTACCATGGGTCTGAAATCCATGGCCTAGGTACACAAGTCGACTCTGATCACACCTTCAAGCTCGCTCCTGCGGTAACTGTACCTTGGGTTTGAAATCCATGGCTCGGGTACTCAAGCCCACTCCGGTGACACAAGTCGACGCTAACAGTCGCACCCAAGCCCACTCCAGTTGCACAAGCTGACTTTGGTCGCAATCTTAAGCCCACTCCGGCGGCAAAACTATTTGTTTTCTCTGATTTTTTATTCTCTTTGGCTTTTCGGAAAGTGCTTTTCGTTTTTTGCACCTAAAGTCGACTTCGGTTTTCAAGTCGCATCTCAAAGTCTGCCCCGTGCGGCAACTAATGTCAACTTCGGTTTTTAAGTCACATCTGAAAGTCCGCCCCGCGCGGCACAAAGTCGACTTCAGTTTTCAAGTCGCACTAAAGTCCTCTCTGCCAGCATCTAAAGTCGACTTCGGTCGCATATAAAGTCCGCTCTAACGGCACGACTACTTCTCAAGCTCCATGGCTCGTTGCCAAACTACTACTCGGAATCTCTCCAGCTCGGGGGCTGCACTCAAATTACTACTCAAGGATAACTTCAGCAGGCTTCGCTCGCTCTCAAGCTCGGGGCTCCGCACCAACAACTACTCGACGTGGCTCATACGGCTCTTTTATCTCGGCGGCTACACGCTGCGAGAGTACTCCGATGATGGCTTTCACGAACACTGAAGACCCTTGGATTGATTTACTAATCATTTCAAGGCTCGGGGGCTGCAATGCTACACCCATCATTCAATTTTTTCAAGACAGAAGATTCAGAATCAAGATTGACCCTCAGCTAGAGTCTGCAACTCAACCTAAGGCTCGGGAGCTACTCCATATGGAGTGCGATTTTGCAATCGCGCTTCCATATAATCTCGACTTCAAGACAGATGAGCTGGACCACCTTCCAGCCTTGTGGAAGTTCAAGTACTATTGAAGACTTCTCCAAGCAGTACTCGAGGACGCTCAAGAACTACTCAAGAGGCTTCAAGATTACTCGAACTACTACTCTCGACTCCAACGTGCTCGGAGGCTTGTCGGGCATACACCCCGGGTACTCATACAAGGAAGGATGAAGACGGACTCCTATTAGAATTCCCATGTAATCCTACTAGGACTCGTTCCGTGTAATCCTACTAGGACTCCTGCCTTGTAACCGACTAGGAACCCGCCCCCTAGACTATATAAAGGAGGGCCGGTTACCTAGCTGGGCACCTGATCTCAACCAACACCTAGCGCAGGGCGCCATACTTGATCTCCAAAGAGGATGTAGGGTTCGCCACCTTGGCAACCCGAACCTGTATAAATTTTGTGTCTCGTGTCCTTGTGCATACCTTTGAGTTCTTGGTCTCCCGATCACGATCCTCACCGCACAATCTACTACCTCGGGTACCCCCTTGGTAGGTTTGTCGGTCTAAACCTCATGGACGAGCTCCTTGTAGCTCTCATGCCATCAAGGAGGAGAGTGTCATTCCTCCTCGGTGGTGTCGTATCCTCCTCCATGCTCCGAGGAGACTCGGAAACCGAGTGCCTCCTCGAAGACGTCGTCGAAGATGGCTTGGTATGATGACCCCTTCTTCTTGGTGAAGAGACTTGTGGTTTTCTTCCACATGATTGCAGCACTCTTCTCTCTAATATAATTCCGGGTTTCAATTGGTAACTAGGCACTTCAAAAATTACTTCGGAATGTGGACTTTGAGTGGATTAAGGGTGTGAATTGTATGAGCAATCAAGCTTGGGAAGGATGAGTCTACTGTGGTTCTGGACATAAAAACTTAAGCACGCAAATAAAGGAAGGAGAGAGCTACTTGCCTGCAGAAGACGAGCACCGGGGGGTGCCATTTATGGGGCGGGCCGGCCGGCCTGGGCCGACCAGCCTGGGGTGGCTCTGGCCCTTCTGGCTCGGTTCTTTCTCCCAGCACGATCATCTCCCCTTTGTGACTTTTGTGCCCGCGTGCTCCACTAGTTGCACCACCCAAACGCTCTAATCCAATCCTTTGCTTGCATTATTGGTCCTTTCACTTGATGCCTTCGCTTTGAGTCATGTCCATGCTCCCTTGCTCCACTTGCTTCACATGCCACCATGAATTTCCTGCAAAGCAATGCTTGCTGCCCACCCATGCTTGTCCTTTGCATGTGGTCTTGATGAAAGTTGTTGGGAGGGCATCCAATGATGCATCATGGTGCATGCATGATTTGTTTAACTAGATTGCCTCCCTCTAAGCATGTCTTAAGGCTAAGCACTCCTCTAATTTCGAAAATTAAAACTATTTTCAGAGCTATGGGAAAGATCAAGCATAAATTTAGAGAAGTTTTTAAACCATTAAAAACAAATGTAAGTAAAAAATATTTTCCGACTACATTTATATTGGTCTCACCGGTATTGTTTGCCTTCATTAGTTGAGAGCAAACTTTTCCCGTCTTGATCATGGGGTCATAGGTTTAGGTTCTAATTTTGGCTAAATGAGAGAGATTTTTAATGAAATAAAATTAAATGAGGCTTAGAAAAATTCTAATCTTAGAGAAACTAAGGATGTAGATTTTTAAACCAACCAGATGTTAAGTTTCTAGGTTCACGCGAGTCCTACCACATGCTGAAATTTAAATAACATCTAGGTATAAGTCGTGGCTCTACTCGTGTGTTTTTAGCATGAAAAACAAGTCAACCACAACATCATAAAGAGGATGAATGGTTGAGTTAGGTTCTGAATTTATTTGGTTATGGTTTCTCGAAAAGAAGCAAACAATCACATAGGATGGTTCATGTAAAGGGTTTATGATCAAGAAAAATATTCAACCAAGAATTATGTCTCTAATATTGTTCAACCACTTCTAAGTCTAGTGTCTTTGTGTAGTAAAATTTAAAACTAAATCACTTGAAAAGACTCGAAAAACCTTAAATCAGGTTGTCCTCCCGGTAGCTTATTCTTGACTCGACGAAACGGGTTGCCTCCCGCCTAGCGCTTCGTTTATAGTCCATAGACTTCTTCACTTGATCATTTCGGATCAACGCTCGTTGCAGGCGTTGCAATCTTGGGTACCCACTTCTGCACCATTTTGGGCACGGGCTTATTCGCCGGCTTAGTCATCTTTTTGGTCTTCAGAGGCGGCTTTTGTTCCTTTGTCTTGACGGATGCTACAACTTCCTTGATCTTCTTCACGTCCTTCTTCTTCGGCTCTTCCTTCTTCTTCAGTTCTTCCTTCTTCATTGGTTCTTCCTTAACAACGCGACGATGTGGTGGAACATATTTGACTTCAATCATATTGCATACCTCGAGGCATGGTCGAAACTTGAAGTAACTCCTTTCTCCATTAATGTCGAACACCAACATCAATGGTAGCTCCCACGGTCTTAAGGAAAGGCCTCCCAAGGATGAGTGGTGGCATCTCCCTCTCTCCCATCTCGAGTACCACGAAGTCGACGGGGATGAAGTGGTGTCCGACCTTCACGGGCACATCTTCGGTGATGCCCAAGGGATAGCGAATGGAGTTATCACCCAACTCCAAGCACATACCCGTAGGCTCCAATGGTAGGCGTAGCTTCTCGAACACATCCCTCGGCATGATGCTCACACTTGCTCCAAGGTCGCATAACGCCTTCTCGAACTTGAACGAACCAACGGAACATGGAATTGTCGGGCATCTGGGGTCTTTTTGCTTCTCTAGTCCATTAGCAATAGCGGAACTACATTGCTCGGACATCTTGACATGATCTACCCTGAGTGTTGCTATCTCATATTTATTTGCAAGGATGTCTTTGAAGTAATGAGAATATGTAGGAACTTGAAGGGCATCCAATAAAGGCATGTTGATGCTAAGTCTGCGCACAACCTCCACAAACTTCTCAAAGTGGTTGTCAAGTTTACCTCGGAAGTAGCATGGCTTGAATTGTGATATCTTCGTGTCTTCTCCAGGCATCTCAAACTTGGGCTCTTCGGTGACGATCTCCATAACTTCCTCCTTAGCAAATTCCTCTGCCTCGGCGGATGGTTTAGGCTTCCTTGCTCTCGCGGAATGTTCCGGATCTTCGGTCTCCTTCCTCGAACGTGTTTTAATAGCCTTTGTCGTTTCGGGACCTTTAGGTTGTCCTGGAAGCTTCCCTTCATTAGTGGTTAGGCACCCGGCAAGTTGTCCCACTTGCGTCTCGAGCATCTTCATCATGTTGAGCACTTGATGGTTGGAGCTTTCGACCTCCGTCACTTTGCTACTGATGTTCTCCAACACCTTGTCTATGGCTTTGAACTTGGTGACGGTGTCCTTGTTGATCTTAGCTTGCTCGTCCATGAAGTCCTTCAATTGTATACAAAACGGAACCGAATTCGGAATGGATGAGCTTGCATTGAATTGAGGTCTACCTTGCCCGTAGCGGAAGTTCGGCAAATCTCCCTTCCTCATGTAGTCGAGCACCTTGGCTTCCTCTGGACAATCCTTGTAGACATGGACATACTCTCAACACTCTTCACATGTGGATCTTTGTGACGCCCCAGGTTTTTAATTAACCCTAACAGTCGGTCGAAGCAGCTAACAGTGGTCAAATCATGGTCAACCTGGGCCCTCATCTCGAAAAACTCATTAACCTACTCTAGTGACCCCCTTTGAATAGTAAACACACTTGTGGGGCCAACCCATGGTCAAAGGCTGGGTCAAACCCCTTGCCACCCTAGTGTCCATGGATGTCTGCCGGAACTTTGTCACGTTCTCCAAAATTCACCTAAACACTTAAAATTCTACCTTTATGAAAGTTGTCCACCTTGTTGAGGGACACAACTTTCATGTAGATTGGCATTTCAAATTTTGAGTGGAAAAGCTTGAAAAATTGGTTGCAAGGCAGGATTCACTGTTCCAAAGAACAGGTTGGCATTCAAAGTTGGCATTCATATAATTCAAAATCTGTGAAGAAAAACCCTATATAGCCTTTTTAGAAGTTGTAGAGGGTGGTTGGATCTACAACTTTCATGTTCAACGCTTGGTCAACTATTGTACAAAAATTTGGAGAAAAATCAATTCAAGCAGGGCACCAGTGAAATGAAACCGGGCAGAGCGCCGGCGCGCCGCGACGTCGCGCACCCGCGCGCCGCGCGTCACCGCCGCACCCCCGGCGTCCGCGCCCACGCCGCCCGAGGCACGTGCCCGAGCCACACGCGCCCCGACACGCCCCCGGCCGAGGCACCTCGAGTCGGCATCGGCCACGCCGCCGTACGCGCGCGCGCGCCACGGACCGTCGGTCCGTCGGCGGTGTCGCCGCCGTATGCGCGCCGCCCAAGCCACCGTCACGCCGCCGTCACCCACGGACTCCAAGCCACCTATAAAAGTCGGTTGTTCTCCCCTCCACGCGCCATTCCCCGCCGCGCCGCCCGCCATTGCCGCCACCGCCGTGAGCTCGCCTCCCCGGTCGCGCTCGCCGCCGGCCGACCACTCCCCCTAGGTTCCCTAGATCCCGGTGCACCTCACACGGTCGCTTGTTTTCCAAACCCGTGCCTTCCTCGCCGTTTCCCCCGAGCCGCCGCGGCCACCGCCGCCGGCCGCCGCCGATCCCCCTCGCCGGCCGTCCCTTCCGCCTCAACTCGGCACCCAACGCCCCTAGGTGAGCCCCCGGCCGAGCCTAGGCGCTTGCCCGGCCGGGAGCGCCGCCGGCCGCCGGAATTGGCCGGAGCCGCGCCGCCTCCCTCGGCCAAGGGCCTGATTGCAAGAGCTGAAGTCTTTTCAGGGTGCTCTGCATAAATTTTAAGACCTAGTTGCATTGAATCCTATCTAAGTTTTCTTGGTAATTAGTCCAGCGCACTAGAAAATTCCTAGAAAATTGTAGAAAATTCAGAATAATGGCAAACCAATTTTGTTGGATTCAGGGAGAGAAATCCCACAGCTTTTGTTATTCTCACATGGATTGATTCTAAATAGTTTTAACATGAAAATAGGATTGTGAAATACCTAGATCTGCCATAACTCAAAAACTACAACTCCTCTGTATATAAATTTTGGATATGTTGTGTATCTTGTTAGGACTAGCTCCTGTGCAAAAAATTGCACAAAGTTAGAAGTGAAACTTGCTAAATAAATTGTTGTCCATTTCTGCAGAAACTGCCTAGACGATTTTTGTAGCTAAAAATATTTATGTTTTTGTGCTCAACTTGTGCACACTGTCTTGTTATGTCAAAGCACACCTCTTGTGAATTAATCATGATTTTTGGCTTAACAGAAATGTTTATTCTTAATTTGTGCATGTTTTCCTTTGTAAATTATTTAAGCAAGATCAGTAGAGGCTTAAGGTGTACATGATGGTTCTTTAGGCTTGTTTAGGACCAGAGAGCATGCATGAGAAAGTTTGGATCATTTTGATGCTTATTTATTTTTGTATGTATTTAATTTGAATCACTAGCTAGCCCTTGTAATTTTCCATAGTATTTAATTTCCTAGCTTCCAAGCATTTCATGTGGGTCCAGTGGACCAGTATAGGTGCTAATGTGCTTAAGAAACACTTCTTTAATTTTTGGTAATTTAATCGCTTAATAAAAAGCTTAAAAGCCCTTTTAAATATTAAAGAGCAAATTAATAAGGAAAATCCCTATTTAATTCTTTTCCTTTTTGGAAAAGTATTACCTAGCTTAATTAAAAGTTAATGAAACCCCTTCCTGATAATGAAGTAAATTATGAATAAAAATATTGTTCATACCCTTGCTAGTGAGAGGAAAAGGATTGAAGCTTCACATAAAATGACAAGTACAAGAAAGAAACATTTATTCAATTGTGCAATAAAAGAATGACTCATATACAACTAATAACCTTCCTAAAAGAGTTGTACTACCTAGATACTTGTTAAGGTGAATATGACCAACAAGAGTTGGATAAGATAACAAACTGTCACATCACCTGAACTTGCATTGCATTCCGTGTAGATCTTCCGGACGGAGACTACTCCCTTGTCCTGGAAAACGAGGAAGGAGGAGCGGAAGCTTCACTGCAGTACGTGGAAGTGCTCCACGACACCGAGAGCGCCCAGGCTAACCTAGCTGACGAAGGCAAGCTCCGGTGCATCTGACCCAGTTTTCAAATTTTTTTTATTCATTTATCTATGGATGATTGTGCATTTAAGTTCAGGTGTTGAATGGAACCCTAGATGCATGATCCCTAGGTACCTTGTTCTTACTAGTATGATAGGTCGATAGCTGCTAAGATATAGGACCATTACAAGTCGAGTGATGACCTCACTCGCGAGAATAGGTTCCTAGATAGGAATCACATTATATCCTTAATTGCATTGCTCATGTGGTAAGAGCATGGGATTTGGGCTCCGGTCTAATGGCTATTGTGGGTTAAGTGTTTGAACGTACTAAGCACTTGTCGGGAATGGGACCGATAAGCCTAGTACCTTAATGAGACGGCGAGGGATCCTACTATTACTACTCTTGGGATTCGTCTCACGGCTAGCTACCGGTGGTGTACGGTGACTCCGGGTGCCTCGCGGGGTATGCTGGATAGCTCGCACCAAAAAGATCGTAAGATTCGATCCCGACCCGAGGATTTTTGGGAACTGCTTGGGAAGTTGTCCTCGTGGGGGCAACCTACCGTGTGTTTAGATCTACCTTGCAAGGTTTGAATCAATCGATTGTCGGCCTCTCACCGTTATCTGAGACTACTTACTCCACTAGCCATGAGATCCCTAATGATGGAAGTTGATGAATACTATGCTTGATTAATTGTATTGTGAAACTTTGTCTGTACTAGTTGGCTAATGTAGTAAAGATTAAACCTACTAGAACTTGTGCTAAAATCTTGAAAGTAAGGACCTACTCTTTGTTACTTTTCAGCAAAAGCAACCCAGTAGCCAAAAAGCCTTTCATGTCTAGATTTGGTGAAGTAGTTATCACCGACGGGTAAGACTTGCTGAGTATTAGTATACTCAGCCTTGCTATAATATGTTGATCCAGGTAATGCCTTCGGTGATGTGTGGCCCGAGAGATCTCGCCCGGCTGGGAGCTGGAGTGGGTGGAGGACGACGACTGAAAGCATCATGGATGGCCTCCCGTGGTGTCTTCGTTTCCATTAGTTTATTTCCGCTGTTTCAAAACTTTGAACCATTTCGTGATGGAAAAAACTTCGGTTTGTAATAATTAAACCCTTCAGGGTAAGAATTTGGATATTAATGTTGTTGTATCTCTGGACTCGCCTTCGAGTCAGTTTTAATGCATATATGTCGATCCTTGTTGCTATTCAAGTGATTTACCGGGTGTTAACCCGGCAACTAACGACAGGATGATACTTTATTATCGCTTAATGACCAAAGTGGATTGGTTTAGGCGATAGTACGGTATTTTCCTGGGCGGGTTGTCACAATCTTGCTTCAGCAGCCTTTACATCTTGAGCCTCTTTCTTTTCTATCTCCATCTTGTCCAACCTCCGCATAAGCGAGTCGATCTTGCCTTCGAGTATGTCTTCCTTCTCCACTTGCAAGACTCCTTTGACGTTTCGCATGGATTGAAACGGAAGTAAGCGTCCGGATGACACCCACGTGTCATTGTCCGCAACCTTCTTGAATAGAGTGAAAGCTTCGGTCGGCATAAGCTCGATGATCGATCCTCCCGCCGATGGATCGATGATTGTCCTTGATGCCATGGTGACTCATTGGTAGAACTTTTGCATGAGATCCTCCTTCAAGAACTTGTGATGTGGAACCTCCCAAGTGTACTTATTGAAGCGCTCGAATGCCTCTGAGATAGTCTCCGTAGGATATTGAGCAAAAGTAGCAATCTTATTACGCAAGCTTTGAGTTTTACCCGGTGAGTAGTATACCTTTATGAAGGCCCTCATCAATGCATTCCAATCTTGCACCGTCTCCACCGGTTTAGAGTGGAACCATTGCAAAACCTTCCTGAGTAGAGAGAATGGAAAGAGCCTTGCCCTCATTTGATCTTGAGTCACCCCGTCCAAGTTGAATGTTTGACATAGTTGAATGAACGCTTGGAGGTGAAGGTTCGGATCTTCTTTACCGATGAAGGGTGAATGTTGCACCATGCGGATTGTTGTGGTCTTGATCTCGAACGGCCTTCCAATCTCCGCGAGGTTCAAGATTGGTAGGTCGGTGATGTCTGGGGTGCATAGCTCCCCGATCTTGCGTTCTTGCGGTTGTTCTACCATCGGTGGAAGTCGATTCTTCCGAGGACTTTGAGGTGGTGAATTCTTCAGAGATTCCAACAATCCTTCGTCTTCCGACTTCGAATCTACAAAATCTAGCTTCTTAGCTTGTTGTGCTTCGCGTCACCTTAGTCCGTAAAGTTTTTCTGGATCATCCACAAAATTATCGGTTTTGTTGGAGAGGTAGTTGTCCATCTCCTGTTAGGGTTAGCGATAAACAAAATATACAAAAAACGGAAAGTAAAGACAAATCTAAGAAAACTAAGGTTAGAAAAACTAGATTAGATTGATTTTGAGGATGATCAAAATTTAGTAGATGCCAAAACAAAAACCAAAAGAAAACTAAAAATTACACAAAAAGCAATAAAAGATCGAATCTTGATCACTTGTTCCCCGGCAACGGCGCCAGAAAAAGGGGCTTGTTAACGGCGTATAATCGTATTAAACTTTAAGTAGACTTGCAAGCGGACAAGTCTCCCGTCGTAGTTAAGGGACCCTTCTTCCCTCGAGTGGTGAACCCAAGGTATCGAATCTGTGGAACAATGTGTGATGCAAGAGTTGATCTAGTAAAGCCAAGAAACATTGATCTTCAAGAGGTGAAACCTATGCATCTAATCTTAAAGAACATCAAAACGAATCTAATCTACTAAAGACCGGAGGTAGCGAGAGATAGAGGGGGGTAGATAAACCGATCTAGAGAGATCGAATCAAGCCTTTTGTTGAAGTTCCAAGCAAAAGAAGAAGTAGCAAGTTCAATCTCATTAGAAGCCTCTTTAAACCATAGTTTCATGTCCGACTCTGAAAACGCCCGCCTTTTGGAGCCACCGTTCTGTCACAACGCACTCCTATTCGTGCGGGTTAGTCTAGGGCGAGTCCGAGGACAAGTCGAGATCTTTCGGAAGGTCAAGCATGCACCTCTAGCCACCACGGCTACAAGAACATCCTATGTGATCTATCTCGAGAATAGATCTAAGATAAGAAAAGCCGATCGAAAACGAAGACTTCAGAGAAACACTTGACCGCTAGAAACCGGATTCAACTTGATACATCAACTAGTACATGATACATGATACATGAACCAAGATCACCACCAGGATCCTACCTCGATATTGCTTCTAGCTCCGGGAACTCCGACGTGGTCTTCCTTGCAAGGTTCCCACGTCGGCTAGGGAGACCCTAGTCAACTAGCTCGACCCTCTCCTCTCCGAGATGGTGCCCTCCCTTCTCTGCTCCTCGGCAGCCGAACGGCCTCGGCCCATTTCGGCCCAGTCAGCCACCTCCTTCGCGTGGTGTAGGTTCCCGAGTCTTCTAGATCCTTCCCCCTTCTGCATGTGGGCCCTTGTCGTCAGTTTCTCTCCGAGTTGGACGTAGCTCCTTGTCCCACAAGATTCAGCACTTTTCTGACTAGGTCCTTAGAGTTTGTCATCTTCTCGGGTTTGGTCCCTAGGCTTCTTGGAGTCATGTTTGCTTCATTGCATGACTTGTTTGAGGCTTCAAGGTCTTGTCACAAGGTGCTTGATGAACTTATCCCGGAAGTCTTGCTTTCAACGCTAAAACCCTGCATAAACACTAAACTCCAAAACCGACATGCATGAACAAACTTGTTATACCAAGGGGGTTAGTACCAATGGATAAGATATAAAACTCATGCCAACACCAACGGTAAACTCATGACTAGGTTGATGGAATTTCACCATCAACAATTTCGCCGGCATCGAGCCGAAGTAGATGTTGACAGGATTGGTGAGGATGTCTGCCATGCTCTCCGAGAAGATGACGTCAATGGTCGAAGCCATCGAGTTGCATGAAGAACCTTGATTCCCCCTACCTGGCGTGTCGGTGTTTTAGACCGGCAACCTACTAAGGGGAGTACCCGAAGTAGATGAATGTCGCCTCGCCGAGATCAGTAACTTGAAGGAAGAGACACGTGGCACACAATTTAGATAGGTTCAGGCCGCGAGGTGCGTAATACCCTACGTCCTGTATGCTGTGTAGCTCTGGATTGATTGGGTACGATTACAAGATGATGCAATCTTACGCCGTGAGATGAGATGATAGAGAAAGGGGTCCTTGCCTCGCCTTATAAAGTCCGGGAGGCAAGGTTACAAGTCAGTTCAGGGAGAGAGTACTAGTCGAGTACGTCTAGGAGTCTTCCATACAGTGCAGGACATGTACAGCTTCCTAACCGAGTACTTCTCCTCTGTAGTCCTTGTGCTTCACGCCATCAGGTGTCGTGCAGCGCAAGTCAGGTAGTCCCAGGGGCCCACCGAGTAGTCGGTCCTAGTACCCACCGAGGTAGTGGGCCCAGGGAGGTCCATACGACAAGCCCCCGAGTACTTTGTAGTCGAGAAGGATAGCTTCAAGTAGTCTTGACAGCCTTAACGAGTAGTCCTCAAGCGTCCCCTAGTACTACAAGTCAAAAGTCCTCAAGAGTAGTCGAAGCATCCCGAGGCTGGAATGTACTCCAGCTGACATTTGAACAATCCTGAAGTCTTCTCGAGTAGTCCCAAGCGTCCTCGAGTGCCGCTCTTGAAGGTCTTCAACAATGCCCATTTTGTCTTGAAGCTGAAACTGATATGGAAGTGCGATTGCAAAATCGCACTCCATACGGAGCCCCTGAGCCTTAGGTTGAGTTGTAGACTCTGGCTGAGGGTCCATCTGAAGTTTTGGTAAGAATATCCCAAAAAATCCGGAGAAAAAATCGAAGGACACGTGGCACGGAGCCCCCGAGCCTTGAGTCGAGTACTTCCTCTCGAATTGAAGGGTCATCTTGTAGAATGTGTCCTGAGTTGCTCTTGAGTCTTGTCGCTCCCTAGGAAGTCGAGTAGAAGTAGCCGAGCCCCCGAGGTGAGGCGCATCGACTAGTAGAAGTTGAAGGGTCACGCGCTGCCGCTGAGTCAGTCGAGCGCAGACTTATCCATCCGGCCGTTGAGGGGGTCGCGTTGACTTATAAATAGAAGCCAAAACCCTTAGGGTTTTTCACCCTACGCAACCGCAGCCATTCCTAACAAATCTAGCCAGGAGTCATCCCTGGTGTGCACCGCCGCCATTGAGTAGAGCTTAGATCCAAGTGCGCCGCCGTAGGAAGCCACCACTGTAGCCCCCGAGCAAATGCGCGTGAAGACACCGTGCACCTGGAGAATGAATCCTTCGCCATCGAAGACCGCGAAGGCCGCCGGTGGGAAGAAGAGGGCCCGTGAAGAGGCCGTCGGATCTGCTGCGGGGACATCACCGCCGGTGTCTCCGCCGCGGCCAGATCCAAATCGCGAGTGGAAGAATTCCAAGGCGAAGACCGAAGACCTGCTGGCCCTTCTCAACAGTGGGTTCCTGCGGGAGAAGGAGGTGGACATGTGGAGAGCCGCGGCAGGGGATCCGTACCCCATGGAGAAGAACCCGGACGAGCACCCGATGTTCGCCCGGTTCGCTGAGCGCGGACTGTCTCTCCTTGCCAGCGACTTCTTCAAGGGGCTGCTGGGGTACTACGGCATCGAGTACCTCAACCTCAACCCCAACGGTATCTTCCACACCGCCGTCTTTGTACATTTTTGCGAAGCCTTCTTGGGGATCAAGCCCCATTGGATCTTGTTCCGGAAGTTTTCCGGGTGAAGCCTCAACCTAGCGCCAGCAATCCCCGAGTAGTCGGAGGAGCGGCGATCCAGATGAGGGAGGACGCGGCAGAGCAGTACCTCTCCTACAAGTTGATAGATTCCAATCAAGACTAGAAGGCCAAGTGGTTCTACGTCACGAACCACCACCCGGAGCTGCCGAAGACAAGCGGGAAGCAAGCCAAGCACCGGCCGTGGTGGAACTCGGAGCCGACGATGCAAGAAGGTCTTCAGTTGCCCGAGCTGTTGGCGAAGATCAAGGCGCCGAGGGAAGCCGGTCTGAGGGCCGAGCATGTGGCCTTCAGCTTCATGAAGCGAAGGGTGCAGCCGCTGATGGCCCGCGACACCCTAGGGTACGAGTACACCGGCGACGACGACACGTCGCGGATGCCTGGCGATGAAGTCGACGACGACGACATTGTTGATAGGCTGGCCCGGATCTTCAAAGATATGCCGGCGTACACGTTGTGCCCAGTACCAGAGTACTCCGCTACGCGCCCACCAAATAAGGTTAGTAGCCGCATTCATAGTCGAGTACTCATTACATAAGAGTAGTCGCACTGATGAGTTGTGCTTCTTGCAGGACGACTTGGCAATGTTCGTCTCCGAGCCGGCGTCGCCTCCTCAGCTGGTCGAGGTCCCAGAGGAAGGGAAGGCCAAGACCAAGGAGCGGCGCGAAGTTGGCGAGGGAGACGGCACAGTTGTCGTTGAAGACACGTCCGATGAGGACGACGATGATGAGACGCTACAGGACCGCTTCCAGCTGCGGTCGAGGTTCAGCTGCCCTGGCTTGCCTCATATCCCTCTCGTTCAGGATCCACCGGCTAGCCTAGAGGCTAGTCTGCCCGCACCGCCGAGGAAGCCACGCAATGTGGCCCGCAAGCGCGTGGCCAAGAAGTTGAAGGTCACGGAGACCACATCCCGAGAGGTAAGCCATCTTGAAGAAGGCAGTCGAGTACTGATGTCTCGAGTTTGTGTGTTGACGATGAAGTTTCCTTGCTTGCAGGAGATGCACCTTCCGAGCCTGTTGAGCAGGGCGACGAAGGTGACTGGGACACGGTGGGGGAGGCAGCTGGGGGTAGTCGTAGCCCAGCCCCCACCGTAGAAGAGCTCTTGGCGCAGATGGAGCGTCAGCCCCCTGTTGCTCAAGGGAGCACAGAACCCGCCGCTACTGCTACTGAAGAGGCAGCGGCCACAGAGGCGCAGGAGGAGGCGCCTGCCGAGGCGGGACTGGTCGACATCGCCAGTATCCTCGGCGCCCCAACCGTGACGGTGGTCCGGTCGAGCTTGTAAGTATTGATCATTCCCAAGTAGTACTTTGGATGTGGTAGTCGTACTTGATTGATAACCGGCTTGTGTCAGGAAATCGACGGACTTGTCCTGGGAGGGGGATGAACCCGCTGCATAGGTGGCGGGAGAAAAAGCCGCGCCGTCTGCTGAGGAGTCCGCTCCCGCCCCTCAGGCAGAGCCCGAGGCGCCGGCCGCTGAGGCTACGTTGCATGAGGCCAGCGTTGTTGAAGGTGAGTACTCTCTCAGGTGCAATTAGCCCCAAAGAGTAGTCGTTGTCGCCAGGTATGACTGATACACTTGTCCTTTTGTCGACAGGTGCTGAGGCCGAGGTAAGCGAGATCCCGTCGGCGGTGCCCGTTGAAGATGTGGCACCGGGGACTCAGGAGGCTGCCGGAAGAACCCCCGAGCCAATGGACGTGACCGTCGGAGAAGCTGCCGCGATGGCTGGAGGGGAGCGCGACGACGCGCTGCCAGAACCCGCTCTGGAGGTGGTCGTCCGCTCACCAGAGATCCAGGACGCGGAGCCAATCCGCTCGGCGCCAATGACCGAAGCCGCAACGAGTAGTCGTGGCGGGCTCGAGCTGTTAGCAGATGAACTTGTCGACCCGGCGACGGTGGCTCGGCACCTAGAGGCGGTGCGCCAGGCCGAGCAATGGATGAAGGTGAGTAGTCGACACCCTTGAGTAGTCAATCCTTTAATGTTGAGTACCCATTTGACATGTGTTGTCTGTGCAGGACGTCGCTAAGAGGTCCCGCCAGAAGTCCGAGATGCTTCAAGGATACGGCGACGCGGTGCTCCGGGCCGAGACATTGGAGGAGCAACTCGTGAAGTCCCGGAAGCATGCCGCCGCCATGCAGTCGAAGCTGGACAACGCCTTCGCCAAGTATCACAATGACGTCCAAGAGATGCAGGCGAAGAGCGACGATCTGGTGCGGAAGAACAAGTCTCTCCGCAACAAGAACAAAGGTATGCCATTGTCTTGTTGAGTACTTATTGGAAGTACCTTGAAGTAGTCTGACCCGCTGTGCCTTGTTGATTGCAAAGCTTGAGACTTGAGTAGATCAGCTGAAGGCTTCCGAAACTGATCTGGAGAACCTCTTCTACCGGGAGCAAGAGGCCCGCCAGGTACTGGAGTACGATTATAAGGAGCTTGCTTACGAGTGCGACAAGCACATGGAGCTCCGTATTGCATCAGATCAGGGCGAGGTGCTCTTGGTGAGCATGTGGGTGATGTCGAGCTTCATCTTCTTCAAGGTCTTGGTGAAAAGGACGTTGAGCCCGCTTCCACCATCAATGAGGACCTTGTTGAGCCTGGAGCCCGCGACCACTGGCTTCAGGACAAGAGGGAATCGCCCTGGTTCGGAGAAGCTAGTCCACTGATCCGCGCGGGAGAAAGAAATGGGTACCTCCGACCATTTGAGAGGGGTCGGAACCGCTGGTTCAATGCTCATGACTTCTCGACGGGTAGCCTTTTGTTCCCGTCTGCTGGGTAGTCCGCCGAAGAGGACATTGACCGTCTTGTCGGGTTCCTGGAAGTCGTCGTTGCCGTCGTCGTGCTTCTTCTTGCCTTTCTTGTCATGAGGGTGTGGTGGCTCTGGAGTACTCTTGAGTGCTCGCCTGAGTTGGTAGCACTGCTCGGTGGTGTGGTTGTCGTCCAGATGCCACGGGCACTTCTCTTTCAGCAAGTCTTTGAAGCCGCCGGAGGTCTTCTTCGAGTTCTCCTTCGCAGGGCGCTAGATAGCCGCGACAGTGTTGTCTGGCTTGCGCTTGCGGTTGGGACCCGAGTAGTTGTTGTTGTTGCGACCGCCTTGGTTCCCGTTGTTGCTGCTGCCACCGCCCGTGTTCTGTTTGCTCTTGCCACGGATGGCATCGTACTTGGCGTTGGCTTTGTCTTCTTCATATCCTTGAGATGGGGGATGGACTTGGGGCGGCGGCGACCGAAGTCTTCGAAGGTGCGACGGTGGTAGAGGCCGTCTTGGAAGAGGTCGATGACCTCCTTGTCGGTGACGTCGACTACGGTGGCGCGCTTGTCGAAGAAGCGGCGCATGCACTTGCAGAGGCTCTCGCCTTGTTCCTGCTTCACCATAGTGAGGACCATGTGTGGTTCGAGGACCGGTGGATGGTCGCTTCCTTGTGTGATGAGTGATTGACAACGTTGTGTGGACTGATTCTTGGCTAAGTATTGCAGGTGCAGGTTGCGGCTTGACTCGTGTTGGTGCAGGAGAAGAACAAGCGCGAAAGGTCATCGCCGGTGAGGCCTCCAGGTGTGGAGAAGACAAGTAGGCTTCGTTCGAGGGACCGGTGGCCGGTGGGGTCAAGTGCGGGCCGCATGGTGGCATGAACAAGCAAGATGAAGTCGTGGACGGTTTCTTGGTAGAGCCTCAAAACCAAGGTCGAGCCGGGACTACGTGGGAGCCGAGTCATGAGTGGAGATTGGCGGAGGCTACACCGAGTTCGCGAGGTTTGCGGTGGTTCACCGTAAAACCACCGGGTTACTCGGTTGAGCCACAAAACCGAGGCCGAAGACTCGACGAGGAGGTGCGGCCACCCGGGCCGGTTCAACCGCCCGGGGAGGGGCGGTCGGACCGCCCGGGGCCGGCCGGATCCCCGGGGCCGGCCTAACCGCCCGGGGGGGGCGGTCCGACCGCCCGGCCGCCGGCGCGCCGAGAAGCTTCGAAGCGGAGGACACGCGTCGGGATCGCAAGGCTTGCGTCGAGGCTACGCGAGGTGCGGTCGCCGGCATCCGTCCGATGGTGAAGACATCAAGAATTCCAAATCCGCCCTCGAGGGGCATGTATCCCTAGTTATTAGTGAAGGGTAGTTTAGTCTTTTGGGTGCCTCCATATATACTCATTAGATGGGTGGATGGCAGAAAACTCTTGGAACCCTAGCTCATTGGTTTTCCCATTTTCGTTCTCCATTTTCCCTAGTTTTTAGAGGACTAGCTAGAGAGCTTCATGTGAGATCTAGAGAGAGGGATGGATGTTTGGGTGGCAAGCTAGACCTTGTACGAACCTTTCATGGCATGTATAGAAGGTTTGGCGTTGTTCATCATGGTGGTTTTTCCGTCTCTTTTGTGTTGATTTTCGGAGCTCTTTTGGCGGTGTTTTGAGGATGATTTCTTGGGGCTTTTGGTGCCTATCACATATGAGGTTCTTGTTCCTCTTTAGCTGGTGACTTTGCCCCCAAATCCCCTTTGAATCGGACTCGATTTGGTGGTTTCTCGTGTTGGGCGAGTTCTTGACCTAGAGAAGAGATTTCTTCGATTCCTCTTGATTGTGAGCGTTTCGGGTCGATTCCTTTGAGGTAGAGGTTGCCCAGGAGGTAACCCAGCTATTCCCGAAGTTTTGCTGCAATCCGTGGAGTGATTCGGGAGATCGGGAGCGAGGAAGTTGAGGTTTGATCCGCGGGTTCGTTTTCTGGAAGGGGTGGTCTAACCGCCTACAGGGGGCGGTCTAACCGCCCTGGGTGTTTCCAGGTCGAAGTTTTGTTTCGCCGGATTTTCCTCTGTGAGTTTGTTCGCCTTGATCAGAGGAGCGTCTGGGTGAAATTTGGGGTCGATCTCGTGCCGTTTGCTAGGTGTTCTTGGTTGGAGTTCGTTGCTGGGGACAGGAGGTTAGACCGTCCCAGGTAGCCGGTCTAACCGCCCCTAGGCCCTTTGGTGAAGTTTTGGTTTTCGCCAAGATTTTCTGATAGCTAGCATGGCCTTGACCAGAGATCTCTGTTGGTGAAGGACCGATACGGCGAACCAGAGAGGGGGGGAGTGAATGGGAGCCGATAAAAATTCTTCTCGATGGAGATGAGAACTCCAACAAGACGAACGCGGCTACCAACACACGTCTCCGACTCACTATCCAAGTTGGCCAAGCCCACGTAGCCACTGGAGTGCCACTGGACCTAGGAACCAACACACACAGCCTTCCGACTCGAGAACGCAGAGGAACAACAAACCCCGAGTCTACAGACCCACACCGGTCAGACCGGTGAGCACCACCGGCCGAGCCGGTCCCCCGCCGGTGAACCTGAGCAACTTCCACTAAGTGGCTCTACACCGGTCCGACCGGCCAAGAGCACCGGCCGACCGGTGTAGCTCGGGCGCTCGGGATGAACAAAGACCCGCGGGTCCAACTCCCCCAAATCCAAATCTCGATCTCCCGAATCGCTCCACGGACTTGAACAAGACTTTGGGGATATCAAGAGCACCTCATGAGGAGTCCATAGCCAAGTTTAATCCCACCAAATCTCGTCCAAAAAGGAGGAATCGAGGAAATCCCGCCGAGAGCACCTCCAACCCAAGAACTCAAGAAACCCCCAAAATCGAGCACCTTTACTCACGGATTTGGGAGGGGAATCACAGCCCAAAGAACCACGAAGGGTTCCCACGAATTTCCCCCATCAAATCCCCAAGAGAAAGGCCCCGAAAACAACCCAAAGAAATCACCGAGAGAGGGCTCCGAAAATCACCACCAAGAACAACCGGGGAAAACACATCCAAACCTTGAGGAACCACGCCGAATCATCTATACATGAAACAAAGGTTCGTACAAGGTCTAGCAAGCCGCCCGATCATCCATCCCTCTCTACAAGATCTCTCCGTGAAGCTCTCTTGCTAGTCCTAAGGAAAACCTAGAGAAAATAGGTGGAAAATAGGAAAACTAATGAGCTAGGGTTCCAAGAGTTGGCTGCCATCCTCTCACCTCTTGGGTTATATAGGCGGCAACCGAATGTCTAAAATGCCCCTCTCTACTAACTAGGGATACAAGCCCCTCAAGGGCGATTTGGAATTCTTGATGTCTTCACCATCGGACGGATGCCCGGCGACCGCACCTCGCGTAGCCTCGACGCAAGCCATGCGATCCCGACGCGTGTCCTCCGCTTCGAAGATTCCGGACCGCGTCGTCGCACACCGGCCGACCGTGCTCCTCACCGGCCGACCGGTCCCCACCGTCGGGCCGGCCGACCCACCGGTCGACCGGCCCGGTGCCGCCGCACCTCCGTCTTCGGTTCTCGGTCTTGGCTTTGTGGATCAACCAAGGAACCCGGTGGTTTTTCGGTGAACCACCGGAAACCCCGCGAACTCGGTGTAGCCTCCGCCAATCTCCACTCATGACTTGGCTCCCACGTAGTCCCGGCTCGACCTTGGTTTTGAGGCTCAACCAAGAAACCGTCCACGACTTCATCTTGCTTGTTCATGCCACCATGCGGCCCGCACTTGACCCCCGCCGGCCACCGGTCCCTCGAACGAAGCCTACTTGTCTTCTCCACACCCGGAGGCCTCACCGGCGACGACCTTTCGCGCTTGTTCTTCACCCGCACCAACACGAGTCAAGCCGCAACCCGCACCTCGCAATACTTAGCCAAGAATCGGTCCACACAACGTTGTCAATCACTCATCACACAAGGAAGCGACCATCCACCGGTCCTCGAACCACACATGGTCCTCAATCTCCCCCTTGATGAGTGCATTGACAACACCCACACGAAAGTAACAAGAGAGAAAAGAAAAAGAAAAGAAACGAACAAAAAGAAACTCCAACAAGCGATCGAAAGCCAAACAAAGGCAAAGAGCAAGATCACTTGAAGGAAACAAGTCTCGGACCCCTTAGGCAAGGGCAACGGCTCGACACATCCGAGACAAAGCAAAGCTCAAGCAAAGAGCACAAACCACCAAAACAAAGCTCGAAAACTCTCAAAGAGCTCCCCCTGCACACATGCAAACTCCCACTGAACCAATGCAACTCCCCCTGGACGAATGCATGCAAGACACCACTTGAAACGGGCAAAGCATCAACAACACGGCCACGACCGGTCGGACCGGTCAACACCACCGGTCGGACCGGTGTGCAACATGTGTACAGAACCGAAGACTCACACCGGTCAGACCGGTGACCCTGACCGGTCGGACCGGTGCACAACGAGAGCCCGAAATGGCTCGAAACCACCTGAAAACCTTCTAAACACGTCCAGCAAGCCATTTCAAGCTCAAACTTCTCCCCCTTGTTGGCAATGCATGAATCAAGCCAAAAATGCAAAACGTTCAACCTAGAGCTTCTCAAATAGACAAAATTCAACAAAGAATGCTACACATGTCCAAATGAACAAGTTAGATACTCTACGGCTTCGTATCGATCTCAACTACATGATCACCAAGTTTCACAACCATTGGACGAAGCTAAGATGGATTTTGGCAATTTTGCGAAAAACTTGCCTCTCATAAGCAAAGTCCTAAACATGATCAAAGCATATCAAAATGGCAAAGCCACACAAACTTCATGCTAGGACAAGCTATTCTAACCATAAGACCATCACAAACACCCACAAGCACCTCATGTCATGTCAAAGCCACCGAGCCATGTGCCTACTTCTATGTATGAGACTTCTCATTGGTAGGCATCATGCAACGGTTTAGCACCCAAAGAAAATTAAATTCAGCACATATGACATGGGAGCATATTTTCCAAGCATTTTTCATTTCATTTTCAGATTTGTAAATGGTACATGAAATGTCTTTGCGACAAAAAGGAACTTATGCTCCTCCACAAGATAAATCAAGAGGGCTAAACATTCATGATGGCAAATGAGCCTTTGGCCCCATATGATCAATAAACTAGCTATCCAACCACAAATTAAGCATAGCAAGGCCACAAAAACATGTCAAGAGCATGTAAAGGCATTTACACATGAGAGAGCATACATGTGACATTTTTCAAAAGCATAGCTATCAACCATGGATTATTCATCAAGATCATCAAGAGCTAAGCCAAAACTAACCGTTGCATACCAAACAAGCTCACAAAGACATATATCTCATTCCATGGTGAACAATGTATATGAGAGAAGCTTTCCTAACCAATGCATATGATTCAAAATGCATGCAATCTAAGATACAAGGATGCCTATACATCATGTTACAAACCGGCTCCTCGAGGGGAGGCAAAACGGGCTCGACACCACCGGCAAAAGAGCAAGGGAGCACCAAACTCACAAGCTCCCCCTAAACTCATGCATTAAGGCCAAAGAGCGTACAAAGCTCACCTTACACACATGAGCTAGAGAAGGAGCAAAACAAACCAAGTGGCTTGACCAAGGCCACACACTCGAAGGTCACAAATACACTTACCTTTATCATTTCTTCACAATTCACTCATCCTTGTCCACCATTTCCCGAAAGTGATGCACCTACATATCACCACCGGGATATGAAGCCGAAGAACCACCCCCCGATATCAACCAAATGTTCTCCGGGCTATCCACTTGCAACTCAAAACCAAGAGCGAGAGCGAGCAACCGACTCAACACTGGGGTTAGTTCCAAATGTGTAAAACCAGTGCCTAGCCATTTGCTCGAAAGTGGGGTTAGCAAAAACCAAACCATCTTTCCTACCAAAACTACCTCCACGAACACCACCACGGTAACCACCATGAGGGAACCAACCCTCTCTGCCTGGAGGAGGACCAAAACCACGAAAGAAAGCCCGTGGACCATCCCTCCTCTCCTTCTCAAAGCCATGACTCCTCCCATCCCCGTAGTGAGCTCGAGAGGGAGAATGCTAGCAAACTGGCCTCCTGCAAACTTTCCAGACCAACCACCAGAACCACGACCTCCAGAAACAACCCTCGCACCTGTACGAGCACGAAACCCAAACCGCCGCTCGTCCGTCCGAGCCCCGCACCGGTCCGACCGGTGCTCCACACCTGCCGACCCGGGGTGTAGCCCGAGGCGAAAGCACCTCCAACGCCCTTCCGCTCTCCCCAAGCCCGAACCGACTTCACACTCGCCTTGGCCCCGGGCAACCGCACACGAGGCTCAAGTACACCATCGAAAGGGTGGTACTTGTCCTTGTTAGCCCACTCCTTCGCCATTCTCTCCTCACGCTTCCTCTTGAAGCAAAACGCTCTCTTGTGACCATCCTTTCCACAAAACTCACAATGGAAACGGATCGATCTGGGCTTAGGCTTGGGATGAGGCTCTTCACAAGGCTTCTCACTTGGTTTCTCACTAGGCGTTTCACTTGCCTTCTCACTCGGTTTTTCTTTTGGTTGGTTTGGCTTGGATGCAAACTTGTATTTGGGTGTGGGTTGTGGTGGAACCGAAACATTCCCAAATTTTCTTTCTCTCCTCCGCCCTCACCAACCTTATCCAATCCCAAAGCCCAACCGTCAAAGCGCTTACAGCTAGCAATCATCATACCAAGCTGAGGTTCTTGACTCGACAACCAACTCAGCGCTTCACGCAACTTATCATTCTCATCTTGCAAGCGACCAACACATTTTGCAAGATCCAAATTCTTCATAGCATGCAACTCACATGTAGAGCAAGAAGTAGGAATGGGCACTTTCAAATCGGCCTCAAGCGAAACAATGCGAGAACGGAGCTCAAGCAATTTTCTCATGCAAACTAGGGCAAGAAGTGCAAGCACCAAGCAAAGTGTGTCTAGATTGTAGCTCACCCAACTCAACCCTAAGCACATCTAGTTCCTCACACTTGGAGGCATACTTCTCCCTAAGATCACCAAGTCGACCAGAAAACGAGCAATCAAGACAATCGTTCTCATCCGAAACAACAGGCTAGCCTTAAGGGAATCAATTTCAAGCTTGCTATCAAGCACCCGTGTCTCTAGCTCGCCCACTCTACTCCTAGCATCCTCGAGTGAAGATCTAAGCTCCTTCCTAAGCTTCTTAGCCTCTCTAAGCATGTGATCGCGATTATCAAGCAAGTCAACCAACTCCTCATTCTCCTTGCGCAAAGAGGAGAGCTCATCACATACCTCATCCTCGGAATCCAAGTCCGAGGCGTCCCTCCGGCTTCTCTTGTCGCTCGAATTGCGAGCCATGCCGCAGAAGTCGTCCTTGAGGCTTAGGCCCGTCACACAAAGGCCGTTGAGGTACTTGCCAAGGTTCTTCTTCTTCTTCCTCTTCTTCTCATCCTCTTCGTCTTCATCACTCGAGCTTGAAGACGTGTCCTCGGAATCAGACTCGATGTCGCTCGATCTCTTCATCTTCTCTCGAGACCGCGTCTTCTTCTCATGTCCATGATCCTTCTTCCTGGACTTCTTCTTCTTGTCCTTGGACTTGTGCTTGTCGTGGCTGTTCACCTTTGGACACTCAGCGAAATAGTGTCCGAGTCTTGCCGCACTTGAAGCATGTCCTCGTGTTCCTCCTCCTGTTCACGCGGTTCTCGTGCGGCCTCTCGAACCGCCCTCGTCGGGAGCGCCGGCTCGTCCTCTCCAAGCTCGTCGAACTCCTCATCCGGCATAGACATCAAAGAGGAGAAAGAGAACATCCGGTGGATGGGTTAGAGTTAGCCTTTCCTTTGGAACCACCAACGAGGGCGAGACTATGGGAGTCAGTCGGACCCTCGAGCTTGGCGGTCATGCCCCTATCCACCTCGGCCGACTTGAGCTTCGAGAACGGCTCGTTCACTGGTCGAGTGTCATACTTCTCCGACTCCACAATGGCCTCGAACTTTCCGCCCCAAATCGTACGATCCAAAGAGTGTAAGAGCTTGACCGCTCTATCATGATCATCGTACGGGAGCACGTCCACATTGGCCCTCATGTTGTTCACAACCACCGTGAACCTCTCGAAACAAGGCATCGATGGACTCACCGGGGAGATGAGTGAAGTTCTCGTACTCTCTCCGTAGGTCGCATACATTCGTGCTCGAACTCGGGCGTTCCCAACATGAGCCTCCTTCAACACCGCCCAAATCCTACAAGCCAAGTGCTCGGTGTGCACCCGATCGAACTCGGGCCGACACAAAGCACGAAACAAGTAGTCGACCGCCTTATTGTTGGCGTCGAAGCCGTCCCTCGATCTGGAGCGAGGAAATCCATCGGCCGGACATAGCTCGTGTCCACCGTGACATCCCAAAGCAGCCGACCCTTTCCGCGGAGGAACGCACCCATCCGCTTGCTCCACATCCGGTAGTTCTTGCCATCGAAGTGTGGAGGACCCGAACCCCGTTCTCGGTACGCCATCCTTGGATCTTAGGCGGTTAGAGTCAACAAAGACCTGAACCCGCTCTGATACCACTTGAAGGACCGATACGGCGAACCGCAGAGGGGGGGGGGAGTGAATGGGAGCCGATAAAAATTCTTCTCGATGGAGATGAGAACTCCAACAAGACGAACGCGGCTACCAACACACGTCTCCGACTCACTATCCAAGTTGGCCAAGCCCACGTAGCCACTGGAGTGCCACTGGACCTAGGAACCAACACACACAGCCTTCCGACTCGAGAACGCAGAGGAACAACAAACCCCGAGTCTACGAGACCCACACCGGTCGGGACCGGGGTGAGCACCACCGGCCGACCGGTCCCCTGCCGGTGAACCCGAGCAACTTCCACTAAGTGGCTCTACACCGGTCGACCGGCCAAGAGCACCGGCCGACCGGTGTAGCACGGGCGACTCGGGATGAACAGCACCCGCGGGTCAACTCCCCCAAATCCAAATCTCGATCTCCCGAATCGCTCCACGGACTTGAACAAGACTTTGGGGATATCAAGAGCACCTCATGAGGAGTCCATAGCCAAGTTTAATCCCACCAAATCTCGTCCAAAAAGGAGGAATCGAGGAAATCCCGCCGAGAGCACCTCCAACCCAAGAACTCAAGAAACCCCCAAAATCGAGCACCTTTACTCACGGATTTGGGAGGGGAATCACGCCCCAAAGAACCACGAAGGGTTCCCACGAATTTCCCCCATCAAATCCCCAAGAGAAAGGCCCCGAAAACAACCCAAAGAAATCACCGAGAGAGGGCTCCGAAAATCACCACCAAGAACAACCGGGGAAAACACATCCAAACCTTGAGGAACCACGCCGAATCATCTATACATGAAACAAAGGTTCGTACAAGGTCTAGCAAGCCGCCCGATCATCCATCCCTCTCTACAAGATCTCTCCGTGAAGCTCTCTTGCTAGTCCTAAGGAAAACCTAGAGAAAATAGGTGGAAAATAGGAAAACTAATGAGCTAGGGTTCCAAGAGTTGGCTGCCATCCTCTCACCTCTTGGGTTATATAGGCGGCAACCGAATGTCTAAAATGCCCCTCTCTACTAACTAGGGATACAAGCCCCTCAAGGGCGGATTTGGAATTCTTGATGTCTTCACCATCGGAAGGATGCCCGCGACCGCACCCCGCGTAGCCTCGACGCAAGCCATGCGATCCCGACGCGTGTCCTCCGCTTCGAAGATTCCGGACCGCATCGTCGCACACCGGTCGACCGGTGCTCCTCACCGGCCGAGGCCGGTCCCCACCGGTCGGACGGGGTGAGACCCACCGGCCGACCGGTCCGGTGCCGCCGCACCTCCGTCTTCGGTTCTCCGGTCTTGGCTTTGTGGATCAACCAAGGAACCCGGTGGTTTTCCGGTGAACCACCGGAAACCCCGCGAACTCGGTGTAGCCTCCGCCAATCTCCACTCATGACTTGGCTCCCACGTAGTCCCGGCTCGACCTTGGTTTTGAGGCTCAACCAAGAAACCGTCCACGACTTCATCTTGCCGTTCATGCCACCATGCGGCCCGCACTTGACCCCCGCCGGCCACCGGTCCCTCGAACGAAGCCTACTTGTCTTCTCCACACCCGGAGGCCTCACCGGCGACGACCTTTCGCGCTTGTTCTTCACCTCGCACCAACACGAGTCAAGCCGCAACCTCGCACCCGCAATACTTAGCCAAGAATCAGTCCACACAACGTTGTCAATCACTCATCACACAAGGAAGCGACCATCCACCGGTCCTCGAACCACACATGGTCCTCGATTGGTGAAACCGTGGTGAGTTTTGGTGCTCGGAAGAGGCGTTTCGGAGGATTTCTTGGTTGCCGAGGTGGAGGCGGTCTAACCGCCCCCTATACCCCGGTCTAACCGCCCCTCTCGGTTAGCCGGCTTTCGAGTTGTTTCCGCTGTCGGTGCCGCGTGTGTGTTGTGGTTGCCGGTAGAGTTTGTTCCTAGGACCGGGTAGCACTCCAGTGGCTACGTGGTTTTGGCAAACGGAAGGTTGAAGTGCGGAGCGTGTGATTTCGGGGGTTCGACCGAGCTAGTTCATCTTGTCGGAGTTTCAATCTCCCTCGAGAAGAATTTTTATCGGCTCCCATTCACTCCCCCCCTTCTCTGGTCGCCTAATCGGTCCTTCAAGTGGTATCAGAGCCGGTTCGGGTCTTTGTTGACTCTAACCAGTCTAAGATCCAAGGATGGCGTACCAGGAACGGGGTTCGGGTCCTCCACACTTCGTTGGCAAGAACTACCAGATGTGGAGCAAGCGGATGGGTGCGTTCCTCCGCGGAAAGGGTCGACCGCTTTGGGATGTCACGGTGGACACGGGCTATGTCCGGCCGATGGATTTCCTCGCTCCGAGATCGAGGGGACGCCTTCGACGCCAACAATAAGGCGGTCGACTACTTGTTTCGTGCTTTGTGTCGGACCGAGTTCGATCGGGTGCACACCGAGCACTTGGCTTGTAGGATTTGGGCGGTGTTGAAGGAGGCTCATGTTGGGAACGCCCTGTGTTCGGAGCACGAATGTATGCGACCTACGGAGAGAGTACGAGAACTTCACTCATCTCCCCGGTGAGTCCATCGATGCCTTGTTTCAGAGGTTCACGGTGGTTGTGAACAACATGAGGGCCAATGTGGACGTGCTCCCGTACGATGATCATGATAGAGCGGTCAAGCTCTTACACTCTTTGGATCGTACGATATGGGGCGGAAAGTTCAAGGCCATTGTCGAGTCGGAGAAGTATGACACTCTGACGGTGAACGAGCTGTTCTCGAAGCTCAAGTCGGCTGATCGAGGTGGATAGGGGCATGACTGCCAAGCTCGAGGGACCGACTGATTTCCATAGTCTTGCCCTCGTTGGTGGTTCCAAAGGAAAGGCTAACTCTAACCCATCCACCAGGATGTTCTCTTTTTCCTTTTTGATGTCTATGCCAGATGAGGAGTTTGATGACCTTGGAGAGGACGAGCTGGCGCTTTTGACAAAGCGGTTCGAGAGGCTGCACGAGAACCGCGTGAACATGAGGAGGAACACGAGGACCTTCTTCCAGTGCGGCAAGCCGGGACACTTCGTCGCCGACTGCCCGGAGAAGGCCGAGAACAAGGACAGCTACAAGCACAAGCCGAGGAAGGATGGCAAGTACCGTTCGAGGCGCGACCACAAGAGCAAGCACAAGAACAAGTACAAGGACGAGCGACGATCGAGGAAGAAGGAGAGCCGAGGCAAGGCCCGAGCGATGGTCGGAGCGAGCGACGTCGACTCCAGTTCCGCGTACTCCACCTCGAGCTCGAGCAGCAGTGAAGACGAAGGCGATCGTCGCAAGAACAAGAAGTCGTCCAAGAACCTGAGCGGGCTGAGCTGCTTTGCGAGAGATGGCTTCTGCACCATGGTGCTGAGCTCCGGCAAAGAAGAAGAGCACACGGAGCGACTCGGACTCTGAGTCCGACGACGAGGTGCGTGATGAACTTCCCTTCTTGCGCCAGGAGAATGAGAGGCTTGGCTCTTTGCTTGATAACCATGATGACATGCTTAGAGAGGCCAAGAAAATGAGAAAAGAGATTAGGGCTTCACTCGAGGATGCTAGGACTAGAGTGGCTGAGCTAGAGACACACGTGCTTGATAGCAAGCTTGAGATTGATTCCCTTAAGGCTAGCCCTGTTGTTTCGGATGAGAATGATTGTGCTGATAGCTCCATATTCCTTGCTGATCTTGCTTTGTTTAAGGAGAAGCATGCCTCCAAGTGTGAGGAACTAGATGTGCTTAGGGTTGAAGTGGCTGAGCTTAAGTCTAGACCTACTTTGCTAGGTGCTTGCACTTCTTGCCCTGTTTTGCATGCTAAGATTGATGAGATGCATGCTTACACTAGTTCACTTGAGGCTAAATTGAAGGAACCCATGCCTACATCATGCTCTATCTGTGAAATGCATGCATTGAAAAATTTGGAACTTGCACATTATGTTGATCGTTTGCAGGATGAGAATGATGATTTGAGGAAGTTGATGGGTTGGTTGTCTGGCCATGAGCCCCAGTTGAGGATGATGATTGAAGCCTTTAAGAGGCAAGATGGTGAGGGACTGGGGGCAAACAAGGTTGGTGAGGGAAGTGGAGAGAATATCCCGGAGCCACCAAAAACCCACCACAAAAATTATTTCCCTCCAAAACCCAACCACCTTAGGAACCGACTAGACACAACCCCAGCTCCACCTATATTTCCTACACCCACAAATGATCTCCGTAGGCCTATCAAGTTTGTGAGCACTTCCGGGGAAGTGTTCTTTGGGAAAGTGAGTGAGAAGGCAAGTGAGGAGAAATCGGTGGAGGAGTTGAGTGGAGAGAAACCAAGCGAGCAGCCCCAATCCAAGCCTAAACCTAAGCTTGTGAGGTTCTGTTGTGGCCATTGTGGAAAAGAGGGTCACAAGGATGAGTTTTGCTTCAAGAGGAAGCGGGAAGAGAGGATGGCAAAGGAGTGGGCGAACAAGGATAGGTACAACCCTTCCCATGGTGTACCTAAGCCTCGTATGCCACCGCCCGGGGGTAAGGCCGTGGTGAGAAGTGTTCCGGCATGGGGAGATGCGAATTCCGCAGCTCGAGGAGCGAGGTGTCCGGAGGGGGGCGGTCGGGACCGGCCGGCTAGGCGGTCGACCGGCCCGGCTAGGCGGTCGGAGCCGGCCCGGCCCGGAGGGGGGGGCGGTTAGGACCGGCCCGGCTAGGCGGTTTAACCCGCCCCCCACTCGGGGCGGAGTGGTTTTCGAGGTGGTGAGTCGAGAGGTTTCGGTGTCCGGAGGTGGAGTTGTTGGTGGTTGGTCTAGAGAGACAAGCGGGTGGTCGGTTGCTAGGCATTCTCCCCCTCGAGTTCACTACGGGGATGGGAGGAGTCGTAGCTTTGAGAAGGAGAGGAGGGACGTTCCACGGGTTGTCTTCCGTGGTTTTGGTCCTCCTCCGGGCAAGGTGAGGGGTGGTTTCCTCGGAGTGGTTACCGAGGTGGTGTTCGTGGTGGTAGTTATGGTAGGAAAGATGGCTTGATGTGTGCTAACCCCACTTTCGAGCAAATGGCTCGGACCTTGGTTTTCCTCTTTTGGTACTAACCCCAGTGCTGAGTCGTTTGTTCACTCACATGCTTGTTTTTGAATTTCAGGTGGGAGACTTGAAGAACATTTGGTTGATTGACTCCGGTTGTTCGAGGCATATGACCGGAGACAGGGGGTGGTTCTCAAGTCTCGTCCCGATGGTGACAAAGAGGTACATCACCTTTGGGGACAATGGGCGTGGGCGTGTGCTTTCAGAAGGTGAGATAAAAGTGAGTGACAAGATCACTCTGAGGTGTGTTGCTCTTGTTCAATCGCTGGGGTACAATTTGCTTTCTGTGTCCCAGTTGTTGGATGAGGGCTTTGAGGTGTTGCTTCGGCCAGGTGGTTCTCGGATTGTGGACTCTCGAGGGGACCTTGTTTGTATGGTCGTTCCCGAGGGTCTAGTGTTTCGTGCTGATTTTTCTCAGTCTTCGGGTGTGGAGCATTGTTTCTTGGCTAGTTCTTCGAGTGAGTTGTGGAAGTGGCATAGGAAGTTGGGTCACTTGAGCTTTGACCTTTTGTCACGCTTGAGTAAACTCAATTTGGTCCGAGGATTGCCACGGTTGAGGCTTGAGAAAGAGTTGGTTTGTGCTCCGTGTAGGCATGCCAAGATGGTGGCCTCTTCTCACCCGCCTCTCAACGATGTGATGAGTGAGCGTCCATGCGAGCTGCTCCATATGGACCTTGTTGGCCCAGCTCGTGTGCAATCTGCGGGTGGGAAGTGGTATGTCCTTGTTGTGGTGGACGACTATTCTCGGTATGCTTGGGTGTTCTTTCTGGAGGATAAGGGGGAGACGTTTGGTTTTGTTCGAGATCTAGTCTTGAGGTTGAGGAACGAGAGGCACGGAGATGCCATACGAGCTATCCGCAGTGATAATGGTTCGGAATTCAGAAACTCTCGTTTTGAAACCTTTTGCCATGACTTGGGTCTTGAGCACCAGTTTTCGAGTCCGTATACGCCTCCCCAGAATGGTGTCGTGGAAAGGAAGAACAGGACCTTGTGCGAGATGGCTCGGACGATGCTTGATGAGCATAGGACTCCGAGGAGGTATTGGGCTGAGGCGGTGAATACCGCGTGCTATGTGTCGACCAAGATATACCTCAGAGTGCACAAGAAGAAGACATGCTATGAGTTGATGCATAGTCGCACACCCAAGGTGAGTCACTTCCATGTCTTTGGATGCAAGTGTTTCATTCTGAAGAAAGGCAGGAAGTTGGATAAGTTTGAGGCTAGGTCTGTCGATGGCATTTTCTTTAGTTATGCATCTCATTCTAGAGCATATCGTGTGCTCAATCTTGAAACTAACCAAATTGTGGAGACTTGCGAGGTAACCTTCGACGAGACAGAGCCACGTAGTCAGCTTGTTTTTGAGTGTGCAGGTGATGATGAGCTTGGCGAGGAGATCTTTCAGGAGGAGGAGCATGAACATGGTGATGATGAAGATGGCGGTGTGGTGCCCCCGGCTGAACATGTACCCACTACTTCGACTACGATGATGGATGGACCCTCTGCTACACCTACGACGACAAATCAAGAACGAGGAGAAGCTGATGTTGAGGGGGGGGTAGCTTCGAGGCGAGAACCTCCCCGGCGAGTTCAAGTGGATCACCCAGCTTCGAGGATCATCGGCGACATGATGAACGCACTACACGGTCGAGGGTTCGAAACAATTCCCACTTTGCTCATGCTGCGTTTCTTGCTTCTTTTGAGCCCAAAGA
Organism: Cenchrus americanus; assembly: GCA_947561735.1. NCBI lineage: Eukaryota > Viridiplantae > Streptophyta > Magnoliopsida > Poales > Poaceae > Cenchrus > Cenchrus americanus. Next base: position 140,795,980 of record OX387242.1, read on the forward strand.
CATTGGACACGCACTATCTGATCACAATTGGGTTAACTCGATGCATGAGGAGTTGGAGAACTTTGAGAGAAATCAGGTGTGGGAGTTGGTTGACCCTCCCCCAGGGTGTAAGCCGATTGGTACCAAGTGGGTGTGGAAAAACAAAGAGGGAGAGAAGGGTGAGGTTGTGAGGAACAAGTCGAGACTTGTTGCTCAAGGGTTCAGTCAGAAGGAGGGGATCGACTACGAGGAGACCTTTGCTCCCGTAGCCTGTTTGGAGGCGATTAGGATCTTTCTAGCCTTTTCTGTGGCTAAAGGGTTCAAGTTGCACCAAATGGATGTGTAAGAGTGCTTTTCTGAATGGTGTGCTGGAGGAAGAAGTGTATGTGAGGCAGCCTCCTGGGTTTGAGAGTGAGAAGTACCCCCACCGGGTGTACAAGTTGAGGAAGGCGCTGTATGGGTTGAAGCGGGCGCCCAGAGCTTGGTATGGCGGGTTGAGGGGGTTCTTGTTTGAGAGAGGTTTTGAGATGGGGAAGGTCGATCGGACCTTGTTTTTCTTTGAGGCGAGCGAGAGAGATATCCGATTGTGCGGGGTGTACGTGGATGATATTGTCTTTGGTGGCTCGTCTAACTCTCTTGTTGCAAGGTTTGCGGATGATATGAGCAGGGGAGTTTGAGATGACCATGATGGGTGAGTTGCAGTTCTTCCTCGGGCTACAAATCAAGCAATCAAAGGAAGGAACATTTGTGCACCGGAGCTAAGTACACCAAGGACATTGTGAGGAAGTTCAAGATGGAGGACTCCAAGGCTATGACGACGCCGATGAGTACGACTACGGCTCTTGATGCGGACGAGGAAGGTGAACACGTGGACCGGAAGGAGTACCGGAGCATGATCGGGTCACTCCTCTACTTGACGGCGACGAGGCCGGACATACAGTTCTCGGTGTGTCTGTGCGCTCGTTTTCAAGCGTCTCCGAGGACTTCGCATCGGCAAGCGGTGAAGAGAATTTTCAGGTACTTGCGTCACACTCCCGACTTCGGCCTTTGGTACTCCGCGTCCTCTTCTTTGGCGCTTCATGGCTTTTCAGACGCAGATTTTGCCGGGTGTCGGTTGGATAGGAAGTCCACTTCTGGGACTTGCCAGTTTTTGGGTTCCTCTTTGGTCTCTTGGTCTTCCCGCAAGCAGCCTAGTGTTGCTCAATCCACGACCGAGGCCGAGTATGTTGCCGCTGCTAGTTGTTGCTCTCAGCTCCTTTGGATCACCTACACCATGAGTGACTTTGGTGAGGAGTATACCCATGTCCCACTTCAATGTGATAGCACCAGTGCCATAAGTGTTGCAAAGAATCCAGTGCTCCATTCCAAAACCAAACACAAAGAAGTGAGGTACCACTTTCTGAGAGACAATGTAGAGAAAGGGAAGATAGCTTTGATCCATGTACCCACACATGACCAACTAGCTGATATTTTCACCAAACCCTAGATCAAGCAACTTTCACTCGTTTGCGGGGGGAACTTGGTGTGTGTTTGATTTCTTTAGTTGGGTGTGTGGGAGCTTTCCTTTGCCGGTGGTGTCGAGCCCGTTTTGCCTCCCCTCGAGGAGCCGGTGGTTTGTGAGCTTTGTGTGTGGGAGCTCCTTTGTAGCATATGTATAGCTTTCTTTTGTGCATTTCTTGCATTTGGCATTGCATATGTAACATGATGTATAGGCATCCTTGTATCTTAGATTGCATGCATTTTGTATCATATGCATTGGATAGGAAAAGCTTCTCCTATATACAATGTTCACCATGCATTGCTATATATGTTCTTGTGAGCTTGTTCGGTATGCTATGGTTAGTTTGGCTTAGCTCTTGATGATCTTGTTGAATGATTCATGGTTGATGGCTAATTGTTTTGAAAAATGTCACATATATGCTCTCCCATGTGTAAATGCCTTTATATGATCTTGACATGTTTTAGTGGCTTTGCTATGCTTAATTTGTGGTTGGATAGCTAGTTTATTGATCATATGGGGCCAAAGGCTCATTTGCCATCATGAATGTTTAGCCCTCTTGCTTCATCTTGTGGAGGGGCATAAGTTCCTTTTTGTCGCAAAGATATTTCATGTACCAATCATAAATCTGAAAATGAAATGAAAAATGCTTGGAAAATATGCTCCCATGTCATATGTGCTGAAATAAATTTGCTTTGGGTGCTAAACCGTTGCATGATGCCTACCAATGAGAAGTCTCATACATAGAAGTAGGCACATGGCTCGGTGGCTTTGACATGACATGAGGTGCTTTTGGGTGTTTATGATGGTCTTATGATTAGAATGGTTGTCCTAGCATGAAGTTTGAGTGGCTTTGCCATTTTGATATGTTTTGCTCATGTTTAGGTATTTGCTTATGAGAGAGTAACTTTTCGCAAAATTACTCAAATCCTTTTTAGCCTTGTCCAATGATTGTGAAACTTGGTGATCACGTAGTTAAGGTCATTACGAACCTGTCGAGTATCTAACTTGCTCCTTTGGACTTGTGTAGCTCCTTGTGATGAATTTTGTATATTCGAGAAGCTATATGTTGTAAAGGTTCGCATTTTGCCTTGATTCATGCATTGTCAACAAGGGGGAGAAGTTTGTGCATGTTTTGGGCACCTGGGAGTGTTTGAAAGGTGTTCCAATTGGTTTGGGCAATTTTTGAGCAGTTTGGTGCAGGGCCGGTCTCTTGGGGCGGTCTAACCGCCACCCGAGCGGTCGGATCGAGCACGGGCGGTCTAACCGCCTGTACGGCGGTCTAACCGCCACGGGCGGTGTGAGCGAGGTTTTTGCTCTTTGTTGCATTCCGCGTTGCATTGCTGCATTTGTTCAGGGGGAGTGTGCTGTGGCTCAGGGGGAGCTTGCATTTGTGCAGGGGGGCTCTTTGTGGTGTTCGAGCTTTGCTTTGGTGGTTTGCGCTCTTTGCTTGAGCTGTGTTTCTGTCTCGGATGTGTCGAGCCGTTGCCCTTGCCTAAGGGGTCTGAGACTTGTCTTCTTCAAGTGATCTTGCTCTTTGCCTCTCTTTGGCTTTCGATCGCTTGTTGGGGTTTCTTTTTATTTGTTTCTTTTCTTTTCCTTTTCTCTTGTGTTACTTCATGTGAGTGTGTTGTCAATGCACTCATCAAGGGGGAGATTGAGGACCATGTGTGGTTCGAGGACCGGTGGATGGTCGCTTCCTTGTGTGATGAGTGATTGACAACGTTGTGTGGACTGATTCTTCGCTAAGTATTGCAGGTGCAGGTTGCGGCTTGAATCATGTTGGTGCAGGAGAAGAACAAGCGCGAAAGGTCGTCGCCGGTGAGGCCTCCAGGTGTGGAGAAGACAAGTAGGCTTCGTTCGAGGGACCCGGTGGCCAGTGGGGTCAAGTGCGTGCCGCATGGTGGCATGAACAACAAGATGAAGTCGTGGACGGTTTCTTGGTAGAGCCTCAAAACCAAGGTCGAGCCGGGACTACGTGGGAGCCGAGTCATGAGTGGAGATTGGCGGAGGCTACACCGAGTTCACGGGGTTTGCAGTGGTTCACCAGAAAACCACTGGGTTACTCGGTTGAGCCACAAAACCGAGGCCGAATACTCGACGAGGAGGTGCGGCCACCCGGGCGGTTCAACCGCCCGGGAGGGGCGGTCGGGACCGCCCGGGGCCGGTCCCAACCGCCCGTGGGGGGCGGTCGACCGCCCTGGCCGCCGGCGCCGAGAAGCTTCAAAGCGGAGGACACGCGTCGGGATCGCAAGGCTTGCGTCGAGGCTACGCAGGGTGCGGTCGCCGGGCATCCGTCCGATGGTGAAGACATCAAGAATTCCAAATCCGCCCTCGAGGGGCATGTATCCCTAGTTATTAGTGAAGGGTAGTTTAGTCTTTTGGGTGCCTCCATATATACTCATTAGATGGGTGGATGGCAGAAAACTCTTGGAACCCTAGCTCATTGGTTTTCCCATTTTCGTTCTCCATTTTCCTTAGTTTTTAGAGGACTAGCTAGAGAGCTTCATGTGAGATCTAGAGAGAGGGATGGATGTTTGGGTGGCAAGCTAGACCTTGTACGAACCTTTCATGGCATGCATAGAAGGTTTGGCGTTGTTCATCATGGTGGTTTTCCCGTCTCTTTTGTGTTGATTTTCGGAGCTCTTTTGGCGGTGTTTTGAGGACGATTTCTTGGGGCTTTTGGTGGCTGTCACGTATGAGGTTCTTGTGCCTCTTTGGCTGGTGACTTTGCCCCCAAATCCCCTTTGAATCGGACTCGATTTGGTGGTTTCTCGTGTTGGGCGAGTTCTTGACCTAGAGAAGCGATTTCTTCGATTCCTCTTGATTGTGAGCGTTTCGGGTCGATTCCTTTGAGGTAGAGGTTGCCTAGGAGGTAACCCAACTATTCCCGAAGTTTTGCTGCAATCCGTGGAGTGATTCGGGAGATCGGGAGCGAGGAAGTTGAGGTTTGATCCGCGGGTTCGTTTTCTGGAAGGGGCGGTCTAACCGCCTACAGGGGGCGGTCTAACCGCCCTAGGTGTTTCCAGGTCGAAGTTTTGTTTCGCCGAATTTTCCTCTGTGAGTTTGTTCGCCTTGATCAGAGGAGCGTCTGGGTGAAATTTGGGGACGTTCTCGTGTCGTTTGCTAGGTGTTCTTGGTTGGAGTTCGTTGCTGGGTACAGGAGGTTAGACCGCCCCAGGTAGCCGGTCTAACCGCCCCTAGGCCCTTGGGTGAAGTTTTGGTTTTCGCCAAGATTTTCTGGTAGCTAGCATGGCCTTGACCGAGAGATCTCTCGTTGGTGAAACCGTGGTGAGTTTTGGTGCTCGGAAGAGGCGTTTCGGAGGATTTCTTGGTTGCCGGGGTGGAGGCGGTCTAACCGCCCCCTATACCCGGTCTAACCGCCCCCTCTGGTTAGCCGGCTTTCGAGTTGTTTCCGCTGTAGGTGTTGCGTGTGTGTTGTGGTTGCTGGTAGAGTTTGTTCCTAGGACCAGTAGCACTCCAGTGGCTACGTGGTTTTGGCAAACGGAAGGTTGAAGTGCGGAGCGTGTGATTTCGGGGGTTCGACCGAGGTAGTTCATCTTGTCGGAGTTTCAATCTCCCTCGAGAAGAATTTTTATCGGCTCCCATTCACTCCCCCCCTCTCTGGTCGCCTAATCGGTCCTTCACATAGTTAGGTCCATGAGAGTACCCGATCGGTCCATGGCGCCCGCGAAGTTGCTGGTGAACTGCTCCTTCAGCTGGTCCCACTTGTCGATCGAGTGCTTGTCCAGCGACTCGAGCCATGTGTGCGGGGCTTGGTCCAGGCAGAAGGGGAAGTAGAGGCACTTGGTGTCGTTGTTGTCGCTAGCGTTCTCGATGGAGAGGGCGTAGCACCTGAGCAACTAGATGGGATCCTGCTTCGCGTCGTACTTGGTGATTCCAAGAGGTTTGAACTTGTTCGGGAGGAGTAAGTTGCGAAGCCGAGGAGAGAAGGCGGGGAAGCCGTCGTTGTCGCCTACGGTGGCGGACTTCTTCCGCCGCAGTTCTTCAATCTTCTGGCGGGCGTCGTAGCCGCCCTGCGAGGCTCCGGAGGCGTGGCTGTTCGCGTGGCCTCAGCCGTCGCGATCGCCTCCGCCACCGGCCCTCCTGTTGGCGCCATGGTTGGAGCTTCTGCCGTCGCTGCCTCCGCCGCCAGGGTCGCGGTGGGGGATGATCTCACGACCACTGGCAGCAGCTGCGGCGCTGTTGCCATCTTGTGAGGGTCCGCCGGCGTTTGCACGAGTATGGTTGGGCTGAGCCGGCAGCTCCGCTCGAGTACGGTTACGGCCGAGGTCCGCGCTGCGACTTGTAGCTTCGTTGTCGCGGTTCCTGGCGGTGGGTGGCTGGTTGACCCTGTTGTCGACTCGCATGAAGTAAGTGTCTTCTGCAAGCTTGGCGATGACTTCTCCAGCGCGTATTCCCTGAGCTTGGCATGCGATCGCTGTGATCGACATGAGGCATTGCTCGGGGGTGGTGTGTACCCTGCTCTCGACTTGTTCGAGGGCCTCTGCAAGGTTGCGGATGGGGACGTTGTCTCGGAGACGCCGGCGTCGTTCGTTCCGCTTTCTGTTACGCTCACGTCGAGCGTCCCTGTTGGCGTCGGTTTCATCCGCAGGTGCTTCAGCAGACAGCTCGTCTGCGGAGATGTCTTCAAGGTACCGGTCCTCTGCCGTCCCTGAAGGTCCTGGCATGTCGCCGGCAGCCAGGAAGACTTGGTGATCGGGTTGCCAAGACTGGAGTCGGAGCTCGCCACCTCAGTTGGAGTGTACTCCTCAGCTCGAGCGAGTGGTGTTCCCTCTTGGAAGGGCAGCGAGTCGAGGTAGGCGACGTAGCGTGAGTCCCCTCTTATCAGGTCGGCGGGCTTGCGATCTGGCCAGTATACGAATCTCCCGGCGGGTGTGGACGTTATAACTAGTCCGGAAATCGGCCCTGATAAGGGTTGCTCAGTAGAGTTGTCCTCGGACTCGGGATCCTCAGGGTCTGACCCGAAGTCGAACTCGTACGCGGAGTCTAAGTAGAAGCCGCAGAGAGGGTTGGAGTCCGAGGCGTGGCCGGGGGCGGTGTCGGAGTCCGAGTTGTACTCGGGTACGGGCTCCTTGCCGGCCCGGCGTGAGCGGGGAGCCTCCGTGCGGGCCCTGCTGAGGTTGCGGAGGCCACGCGTGGAGCGCTCGCGGGGTGGGGAAACCACATGCGATGGCTGGGTAGCCGGCTCGCATGCGATAGCCCACGGAGACGTCGAGTTCGAGTTGGAGGCAGATCCGAGCTCGAAGTCGGCGTGTTGGTCGAAAAGCGAAATTTCGCCGAACTTGCCGGCGAGTTCGCCCGTGACTACTTCGGGAAGCGTCACGAAGCCGGTCTCCGGGTTGGGCGGCATAGTGAGGCGGCGTTGGAAGGATCCAGCACCGTCAGCAGTGCAGACCCAGGCACCGAAGACGAAGGTGTCACCGCGGTTGAAGGCGACGGTTGGCTTGATGTAGACAGGAGCCGTCAAGTTCGCCATGTGATCTCAGGCGAGATCCCCTACCTGGCGCGCCAGCTGTCGGTGTTTTAGACCGGCAACCTACTAAGGGGAGTACCCGAAGTAGATTAATGTGGCCTCGCCGAGATCGGTAACTCGAAGGAAGAGACACGTGGCACACAATTTAGACAGGTTCGGGCCATGAGGTGCGTAATACCCTACGTCCTGTATGCTGCATAGCTCTGGATTGATTGGGTACGATTACAAGATGATGCAATCTTACGCCGTGAGATGAGATGATAGAGAAAGGGGTCCCTGCCTCGCCTTATATAGTCCGGGAGGCAGGGTTACAAGTCGGTTCAGGGAGAGAGTACTAGTCGAGTACGTCTAGGGGTCTTCCATACAGTGCAGGACATGTATAGCTTCCTAACCGAGTACTTCTCCTCTGTAGTCCTTGTGCTTCACGCCATCAGGTGCCGTGCAGCACAAGTCGGGTAGTCCCAGGGGCCCACCGAGTAGTCGGTCCTGGTACCCACTGAGGTAGTGGGCCCAGGGAGGTCCATACGACATGGCGCACCAACTGTTAGATGGTGAGATCTGGACAGCCCACGGGGGTGCTAATCCCGGTGGTTTAGTTGTTCGGTGGGGTGGAATCTAAGGCTAAGAACTCGAAGGTCGCACACGAGTACGCGGAACACAGAGAACACGACGAGTTTATACTGGTTCGGGCCTCCGGAGAGTAAAACCCTATGTCCAGTTCTTCGGTTTGTATTGCTTGGTGATTGCGTGATTATAGAAGGGGTCGCCTCGCCCGCCTTATATTGGCCAGCGGATGAGGTCGGTTCCCAAACTCCTGGTCGGTTACGACCAGGAGACCTAAGTCTACGTTACACATCTTGCCATATTCCGTCGATCTGCTTAGTCGAAATCCACCGAGGTCTTGTCTTGTACGCCAAGTCTTGAGGTCATGCTGAACTAAGTCATTTGGGGAATCTTCTGGAAGGTCTTCAGGAGGTCATGTGGGCTGCCAACTAGGTTGGTTGGGCCCACTGACAGGTCGGCGGGTCTTCTGGTAGGTCGGACCCACTTGTCGAGGACAGCCATGAGCTTGATCGGTGGGGACCCAGGGGTACCTATGTCTCACAATCCTGAATGCCTTTGCTCAACAACGTTGAACAACACGGATAACACTCTTGCTTTCTCTGTGTCCTATATGCTCAATGCCTTCAAACTATATGCTAAAAAGAAATTAATGCCTACCGCTTATCTCAGTACGAACCACTGGATTGCAGTGGCGATCGTTCCGAAGCAGCGGAAGGTCTACTATCTTGATTCATTAAAGACAATTAATACTAATACTGACCCTTTCGAGTGAATCATTAATGAGTAAGTTATTTATTTCTTAACCTGCGGACGTTCCTCAACAAACTGTACAGAGTATATTAACTAACAGTGTCCTAACCATTGTTGCTTGTTTCGTTGTAGGGCTTGGGAACGTTATTGCGGCAAAAAGAAGTTCTTGCTCCTTGGCCCCTTGGAACACGTCAAAGATGTTAAGGTACATACCACTTATTTCCTTCCTGTGGAAGCTAGTACTAAATCTTGAGTTTATTTCTTCTCGACCACCATTATTTTTCTTTGTACGCTTATTGCAGTGCCACCAACAACCTATTGTATCCAGACTCTGCGGCTTCTATTGTGCCTACCACATGCTTGAATTAAAAGAAAGCAGCCCACATATGCAGGTACTTTCTTGGGATCTTCATTTGTAAAACCTGCAACTGAGCACAGTTCTTGCTTATTAGCACTGCACATGTTTGGTAACCACCTATATATGTGTGCTGACTGGTGACATTGTTATATCTAGAGATTAGGGCCAGATGAGCATCCTCTCGACAAATCATTGCTGGCAGATAATCGTGAAAGAATTGCCACATTCCTCATGGAACAAGTGATCACAGCCGGAGGAAAATTTCATGCTGATGAAACTGTGTGGGCTCAAATTATGTATGGTGACTAGGAAATATTGGCATTCCTCCTTGTCCATGAATTTTTGTGATATTGTTGCATTTCCTCTTTGTGAGATGATGATGCTGAATTTTGTCATATGATGCATGTGAATTGTGGATTTCTGTCAATTTGGATGCTGGATCTAATTTCTATGAATTTAGTCATATCCTGGCTGGTTCTAGGATGCAGCTCTTGATGGCTGACAAATCCTGGCTGATTCCAGGATGCAGCCGGCAAGCAGGCAGCAGGTTACTATAGGGGTGGCCTACATATCTGTAACGGGAGTTAATTAAAGCTCGTTACAAACATTGACCACTGAGTAACGGGCTTCAATTGGAACACCCGTTACAAACATGCTAACAAAGTAACGGGCACCATAAAAGCTCGTTACCAGTACTGACCGGTGGCCCCCACAACATGGTCCGTTTGTCGAGACATCGGAGACGCAGGTTCACTACACATGTCTCCTATATTGACTTCACAGTAACGAGCTTTGTTTTGGTGCCCATTACCAAAGTTCCATGTGGGCCCAGAGAAACAGTCATTTTCACGTGACCGGTGACTAGTTGTGGTAACGGTTGTTGTTTGATGCCCGTTACGAATCCTTGTTATGCGGAGACGCGCATGAAATAGACGCGTCTCATTTCGTCGAGACATCAGAGACGAAGTTTTATAAAATGCGTCGTAGATGTTGAGTTCCTATAACGGGCTTTGTTTTGGTGCCCGTTACCAAAATTCTCTGTGGGGCCAGAGAAACAACCATTTCACGTGACTGGTGGATAGTTGTGGGGTAACGGTCGTTGTTTGATGCCCGTTACGAATATGTTCTTGGCCCATTTGTAACACTTGATCGGTAACGGGTGCTTTGCCCGTTACCAAAGGCGATCTATTCCTGTTAACAAAGTGAGTTTTTCACGTAGTGAGGCTCGACGGGCGGAGACGGGATCCAGGCGAACCGAGAACCTTCGATGCCGGCGGACACGTGGCGGGATCGCAGGGCTTGCGTCAGGGAGGACGTGGTCTGCGGCAACGACATGCCCGTGCATTGAAGAGTAGTGCTACATGACCTATATGCCCCTAGGGGTTTGCATCACAACTTAAGAGCTAGTGGTAGTGTAGTCTTTTGCCTGGCCCAGGAGGGACTCATAGGGCGTGTTTGATTTCTTGCCCCTGGGTGGCTCGCCGGCGGGCCTGGCTATGGCCAGCCTTGCCCATGTTCTCTTGGGCAACACCTTTTGTTTGATTCACATGGCTCTAATGAGCCAAGTCATATAAGGATTGTGTTTGATTTGGGTCATGTTTGAATGGGATGACCTTGCATCTGTATTATGGTGACCTTACCCCTCTCCTTTCTCTTTGGCATTTCATCAAGCACCACCATGGCTGCTGCTCCTCCTCCTCGTGCCATGGCGACGCCTGCTGCTCCTCCTCCTCGCGCCATGGCGGCGCCTGCTACTCCTCACGCATGTCTTGTCCGCCACGCGCGCGCGCGCGAAGCCGCCACCTTCCCCGCCTTGTAGGCGACGACCTCCCCCGCTCCGCCCCGGCCACCGCGCGCCGCGGCAACCTCGACGGCGCGCCCGAATCCGACGCCGCCCCCGCTCTCCCCACATCCCGGGGTGGAGCCCGAGGAACGGTGCGAGGGCGGAGGAGCCCGAGCTCGCTAGCCGCGGTCCCGGTGCCGAAGCACATGCGCGGCCCTGGCGCCCCACCGCGCGGCGCGAGCTCGGCGGCCCCCACGGTGCCTTGGCGGCCTTGTGAGGACGGCACCTCGGCGGCCCCACCGCGCGGCGCGAGCTCGGCCATGGAGGTCCCGGCGGGCGAGGCCGCGCCGTCGGGTTCCTCTCGCTCCGCCGGCCATGGCGGAGGTGGCACTCGGAGGACGCCACCCGCATCGACCAGCCCCTCCTCCCACCGGCGCGACCTCGTGCTCAACGCGCCGCCCTCCCTGTTCCGCCCTGGCCACTGCTGCTATGCGCTAGCGTGGGGGAGCTGACGAGGCGGTTGGCGAGCCTGTTGAGGGGGAGGAAGGAAAGATGGAGGTGAGTGTGGAGGAGGTAACCGAAGACCACCACAAGCGTTAGAACGGTCCTGGCTCTAGAAAAACGAGAGAGGGGGGGGGGCGTCGGACAGGAGCCAGGAGAGAGAGTGATTTTTGCATCCCGTGGGCCTGGCTCGCAAGTGGGTTCAGGAAATCAAACACAGGGCCTGCACCTGGGGAGCCTGGCTGACTGATTTTTGGCCCCAATCAAACACGCCCATATATATTAGCTCTAGGGTTTCCAGGCAAATCATCCATCTGGACTTCTTCTCATTTTCCTTGCTCCATAAGGTTACATTTTTCCTCCGTTTGTAAAGAATCTGACCTCCGAGTGAATGGAAGCTTTCATGGTTGCGTCGATTTCCCTCTTGTAGCTCGTGTGATTTTCGTGTCTTTTTCGAGCTATTTTCGTAGGATTTTTGTGCGCGGCTTGTTCCTTTGATTTCCCTCAAACTCCGAATTCGACCTCCAATTGAAGGATTTTCGGTTGGAAACCTAGCTTTGTGCTTGAGCTCAGTAGAATCTCGATTCCTCTCGAATCAGTGGGTTTGAGGCTACAAATTCGTAGGCATAGCATCTCCTAGAGGCGATTAACCTTCACCCGTTATTTGGTAGCTTTCCTTGGTTGATTTGGGAGATCGGGCAAAGGGGAGGAAGGTTTGACCTTCAAGAGGTCGAGCTCGGTTTTCTGTATGCGTGGTTGGCGGACCGTCCGCGGCCACCGTGCGGACTATCCGCGAGGTGCGGTTCGGCAGGTTGTTCTTCGTGTTCGTCGCGTGTTCTTGAGTGCTTTCGTTTCGATCCGTTTGGCCGTGTGCTTTTGGTTGCACAAGGTTTGGCGGACGGTCCGTTATTGAGGGTGCAGTACTGGTGGTTCGGGAGTTGTTTTCAGACGGTCTGCCACAGCTCGCGGACAGTCCGTCCAGGTTACGCAGACAGTCTGCCCGGTGCTTGCGGACGCTCTGCCTGGTCCTTGAGTTTCGCTTTCGCTTTGAGATTGTTTGGGGTTTGTTCCTAGGGTTGGTAGGTTCGTTGTGACTACACGACCTTGGCAAACTCGTGTGGGAATCCTTGTTTGTGAATTTGGGGCATAGGCCGAGTTCGACTTTCGGGAAGAATTTTTATCTACTCTCATTCACTCCCCCCTTCTCTGGTAGCCTAATCGGTCCTTCAGCCGAGCTCTGACCTTCGCTCGCCGAGATCGCAAGGAGGCACGCCAGGTGGGGCGGCCGGAGGTAGGAACGCGCTCGAGGCATGGTGCGGCGACATGGCTCCAATCGACGGTAGCTAAGGTCGATTCGTTGGCGGCGGAGCTCGATTCGTCGACGCTGGAGCTCGATTTCACCCCTCCCTCCTGCCGCTGGCCGCTGCTACCGCGGGCGCCACGCGTCGGTCGCTGCTGCCGTCAAGGGTTCACGGGTGGGAGAGGCCGGATAGGGGAGGGGCAAACGTGGGCAACCGCTGTCGGAGCCGCGCGGAGCCACCCTTTCCTGGCTCCTCCTCTCCTTCGGAAGCCGCAAGGTGCCGCTGCGTTTTAGTATCTCTCTTTAATATTTGACACATGCATAAAGTGTTAAGTTCATATCTCAGGGGAGATCCAATGTGACACCCAAAATTTTTCACCGACGACATAAAAGATCTTTTTTTTTGTCAACCATTGTTGCATGTTTCAATTATATGTTGATCCAATGCATGTGTAGTACACTGCCGAAAAGAAAAGAGAGGTCAGTCTGCGCCCTGCGGAGAGAGAAAAGCAGCAAACTTCGCATCGTTCGTGTCATTGAAGAGGTCAAGGTTGGAGAGGGAAAAGAGAAGGCAAGTCGCGTCACGGCATGTGGCACCACTCCACTCACTCCACTCGGTCCATGTCACCATTTGTGCCACTTTGTCAATTTGGTCACGCCAAGTCACGTGGTATGACTGAAGTATTAGCCGCACCAAATGGTTTGGCGCGACCAAAAGGGCTAGATATTGGATTTTAGTTTGGTCCTCGTTTAGTTTGCTAAAGTTTCTAACATTTTCTCCACTCCCTTTCCATCACATCAAATTAAATACACCAAAAGTCATATGTTCGGAGCAGTAAATGTAAGTAAAAAATTACTAATTACACAGTTTTGATGTACTTTGCGACACGAATCTTTTAAGTCTAGTTAGGCTATGGTAGGATAATATTTACCATAAACAAACAAAACGTGCTGCAGTGTGCTACAGGAGTTCGAAATGTTGAAAAGGCAAATTTTTGCAACAACTAAACAAGGCCTCAGAGGAATTATTTTTAAAATTTTAGGGTTAAAATATAAAAAAGTTAAATAAAATCTTAAATTATATATATAAAAAAAATCATCTATCAATCCTCACGCCGCATCGGCAGCCAAAGGAAGGGCGCGCTATCCACTAACCCTCCACCGTTTCCGACCCAACCAAACCGATTGTCCAATGTCCATGGCCGCCACCGCGTCCACGCTGGTGCAGGGGAGCAAATTCTCTAGCGAGCGCTGTGTCCCAAGAACCGCCGGCCACCAGCGCATTCCAAGTGGCGTAGGGAGGAGACCGGCCCCTTCCTCTGGCTGCCTCTGCACCGGGAGCGGGCGGAGACCAGCAGTTATCCGCGCGGCGGCAGCGAGCGACAGGGGTGCACCGGCCTCCGCCCTGCCGGCGGCGCTGCTGTTTGACTGCGACGGCGTTCTGGTGGACACGGAGAAGGATGGCCACCGCATCTCTTTCAACGAGACCTTCGCTGAGGTTGGGCACCTGCTCGTCTGATTTTTTTCCGATGCTATTTGCTCCTAATCAGTTCACAAAATCAATTAGTACACCAGTGGGTTATTGATCGACGGAATATTGATTCACAAAACAATGGGTGAAGACAGATTTCTGCAGCAACCGACCACTAATAATTGACTAATAGCCATCCCAAGTAATCAGATCATCTCCATAATTTGTTGAATGAATGGTAATTTTGGTACGAACCTGGATCGTCTTCTTTCAACAGTGCAGTTTCGTGTTGCTTAGTTGCATAGTTCCCTTATCTGCTATCAACTATGGTCGGAGGTTGACAATCTCATTGCTAAGAAGTTAGTTTTGATTTTGTGCAGATATCCCTTAGACCGTAAGCATAATGAAATAGACATCATAGAAGCCACATAGCTATTCTATATAAATTTTGGATTAGGCTTACATGCTTAAAATTGCACATGCTTATACATTTACTTAATTAGAAACAAATTTTGCTATAGAAACTGTTCAAATATTACTTGAGTATTTTGTGCCCTGAGTTGGGTAGAAAGAATTATATGGCCAACGAAAGAACTCTTAACTTTAACCCATCAAATTATTATCGAATGTAATGGGTTCCACTTGAAGTATTTGTTATTCTCTTGCTTAGGATTTGTACCTTATAATCTGTTAGGTAAATGGACCAACCAGAACTTTTAGAAAATAAATTGTGATCATTTGTCTAGTTGTAATGTTGTTTCATGGTTCGTTCATATGGTTACAAAAAACTCTAATGCACATTCTTATCGGTCAATAAATCAAAGAAATGCCACCAAATGAAACTAAACCTACAAAATCCTGATGTCTGTTGAAGTTTGCGTGATTAGGTTATTGATATTTACAGAAGGAATTAGGTGTCAGCTGGGACGTTGAATTGTATGGAGAATTGCTCAAGATAGGTGGCGGGAAAGAAAGGTCAATCTTACTTAACTTGAATTATGATTGTTCAATATTCCTTTATAAGTAGAGATTTATGCCCAAGATGGGTGGTGGGAAGGAAATGCAATTCAGTTACTTCTACATTTATATTGAGCTTAAGCACTTTCACTAAGAAATTAAGGAGATATCACTCTAGTTTCCTGTCAAAAATTTCCATTTAGGCCCATCTATGTGATCTGCTTTAGGAACTTTGATCTCAGATGCAACTGTAGTAAAAGAATAGTGTAATTATGCTTCTGCAAAATTCATCCAACAACAACAACAACAAGGATAGGAGAAACACAAAAGCAGCATGTAGAGTTAAGGGTATCCATGAAAAGAAGAAACAAAGATCATTGTTCGATCACATCGATTGCAAGTCTCCAAGCACTCCTTTCCATAGCTAAGTCCTTGGAGATGTTCCACTCCTTAAGGTCTCCTTTAACCAACTCATCCCAAGTCAGTTTAGGTCGACCTCTACCCCTATTTACACTATCAACCCGGTCTATAACCCCACTACGCACTGGTGCCTTGGGAAGCCTCCTTTGGACATGACCAAACCATCTCAACCGATGCTGAATCAACTTTTCCTCAATTGGTGCCACCCCAACCGTATCTCGAATGTCTTCGTTTCAGACACTTTCTGTTCTTGTGTGCCCACAAAGCCAATGCAACATACGCATCTCTTCTACACTCAGTTGCTGGACATGTTGCCTCTTTGTAGGCCAACATTCAGCACCATATAACATTGCCAAGCGAATCACCATCCTATGGAACTTTCCTTTTAGCTTTTAACATGCATCCAATCACAAATTTTAATTTTTTCCCCGTGTATGGCTTACTTTAATTCATCATTAATTAAAATCTATTTTGAGTAAAATGCACGTGAAGCCCATCAACTTGTAAGAGTGTGTGACTTAGGTTCATCAACTCCGAAAGTACATTTCTGATTCCATAGACTTGTTGAGTCATGTACCCCAGTTATCCACATATGCTTCTTGTGCTTACATGGACACATGGTATGATGACTTGGTTAGAAGAAGCATCTTCTGATTGAGCCATTTCACCGAGCAGGTTACATAGGGCGACACATGCTTGATATTCTTTGAGACGAACGACGACAACCTCCTCCCGTCTACGGCAAACACCGCACGAGAGGAGGCTGTTGAGTTCAGGTCGGCGAATGTCAACTCTGTATCGCCCATAAGCTACTCGATGAAATGCCTTAGCTAGGATTGAAAAGATCTTGTGATGCCTAGAGGAGGGTGGAATAAGATAACTTAAAAATTCGTTAGATGACCCGACAGTAGGATAAATTCTAAGAGAAATTCAAAATAAAAACTAAAATTGACGATTCTACTTATATTAAAAGCTTTATAAGGATGCAAGGAGCACCCTGCAAGAAATAGTTAGTTGAGCAACCACACAAAAAAGTAGATCGGGCTAAAACAAGCTTCTAGGTCAAAGAAAAGGGATGGACACAATAAGCACACGAGACATGATTTGTTACCGAAGTTCATCTCCACAAAGGAAGCTACGTCTCCGTTGAGGTACCCACAAAGGGTGGGCTATCACAAAGAGCCACTTGCCTCTCTCAATCAACCACGACGGAGGATTGAGCACTTACTATGAATCCTCACAAAGAGGAGGGCAATCCCACCTTTCTACATGGTATCACGAGTTTAGAGTTTGAGATCCAACCTTTCACTGCCCAAACCCTAGCGCCTTCGGCAGCCCTCCTCTCGCGTCGTCGCCGCCGCCCCTTGTTCCCCACGGCGCCCCTCCAGGGCCCTCCCTCGACGGCCTTCTAGCGTGCCCCATGACCTCCGCCGGGGGCAGCACGCTCTGTCGCGGCGGATCGAGTTAATCCGCCGCCGTCGCATTTAGAAGTAGTAGCAGATCGGGTGTGCCTCACCATTCGCCATGGAAGCAATCGACGACCCTGACCTGAGCTGCTGTGGTGGCAGCCGCGGTCTCATGCGGCGCCTGTGCTCTAACCCGTGCTACCGTGGTGGCAGCAGGGGCCTGATGTGGCACGTCCTCGTCGTCGGCGGCTGCGTGGCAGCACCTCCACTCCACGCAGCCGGGCGGTGGCTCCTGCCCTTCGTCCGGATCACTCCCCAACCGGACCCGAGTCGCCCGAATCTGCCGCTGCAGGTTGGAACTCGCGCTGCCAAGATTGTGGCGAAGTCCTACGTGTCTGCACGACTGGGACCAGATCTGCTCTGGTTCTGATCCATCACCGTCAGGCAAGACCTGCGCCACCTGTCTCCGCGGTCGCCGCTGACACAACCGACAAAACTCGTGGTGCTCGACCCTCGAGGACTGCTCTGCTCCGATGCAGATCACCGCCGCCCCATCAATCGCCTTACTTGGCTCTCTCTCCCTTTGTTTTTTCCCTCGTGCATCTATTGACTATGCAGTCACCGGTGCAAGCTCTGCATCTATTGCTTGTGTGGTCACGGGTGCGAGCAGCGATATTGGAAAGGAGAGATTGAGGGTCTTTGCTACGCGCACCCTGGAGGTTTACACGAGATGCTGCTGCTGATTTATTTTTGGCATTTTCTCTGATTTTTGCTCGATCATTGATCGAGATTGAGCCACGCACCGCCCGTCGATCGCATGCCTCTTCTTCGACATCGTCACCGACCGTTCTTCGTCAACACCCGTGTCGCTTGGACTGGCGTGCGGTGCACGTAGGCCCCTCCCGCAGCGCCGCCAGGCTCCTTCGCAACACGGTCTCCACGTCGGTCGTCCCCGCCTTCTCCTCCATGATTCCAATCTGCGCGGCTTCGTCATCCGTCGTCTCGTACGTGCACCGACGGCCTGATCAGCCGATTAGCCTGCGACCGCGACACGTATGGATTCCGGATTTGTGTCTTCAGTATGCGTGCACCTCCACCAACACGAGGGTTGTGGCTGCGCCGCCTCTTCGGGTAGTAGCGCCGCACTCCTTGGTCCTCCGCGTTGCATCTTCATCGCCGTCGACTACGTCCTCGACGTCATCTACGACTACATCATTGCGCGCCTTGCACACATGGTCTTCATCAAGCTGTTCGAGTTCTTCGCCGTCTCCTTCGAGCTCTGCCGCCGCGTCATCTGGATCATCAGGCTTTGTGCCAGATCGTCCGGGTTCACCTCTTGTGACAGAACCGCCCAAAATAATTTCGTATTATCGCCTAAGCCAGTCCACATGGCCATTAAGCAATAATAAAGAACTATTTTGTCGCCTCTGCTGGGTCATGCCCAGTAAATCACCTACAACAGGATCGCTGATATGCGCAAAGCCCACACGAAGGCGGGACTAGAGTACAAGTCCAACATTACATCAAAGTTCACAAAGTTACATTATTACAAACCAGGTTTCATACATGAAAGTAAAGGTGTTATTCAAACAGCAGAAATAAAACTAAACATGGGATACACATGGGAGGCCATCTATAGAGTATCACTCATCACCCTGGCTCTCCCACTCAAGCTCCCAACCATCTGGAATAGAGTTAGGTCAGATGGGATTACCTGAAAACAACAACACAAGCAAGGCTGAGTATACCAATACTCAACAAGACTTACCCGACAAAAATAAAATAAGACTAGACATGCAAGGCGTTTTGGCTGGTGGGTTTGTTTTGCCAAAAGCGATTAAGAGTTGATCCTTATTTTCATAGCTCAGATTCTAGTATGTTAACCATTGTAGGTGAGCACCTGTACTAAACAAGCATGTTGTGCAAATAATATTAAACAAGCAACAATATTAATCCAACTGTTCCATAAATACATGAGGTAGCCAGTGGTTAAGTTGACTCAGATAACGGCGAGTGACTGACGATGGATCGATTTATATCCTTGCAAGGTAAACCCAAGATACACAGAAGAAGGTAGACCCCAAGAAATCAAATAAAAACGAATGCGGGGTCTACCCCGACCACACGGTTCCCAGCGTCCCACATTTTGGGATCAGACGCTACACACTTTGGTACACGGTTATCCGGAGGGTCTATCCCGACCAGTCCGGAACTCACCCACTATACCACGGGTAGCTAGCTCGGAGACGCAACCCAAGCGGGTAGCTAGAAATATCCTGCCCCGGTTCAAAAGGTACTAAGCTTACCGGTCCCATTCCCGACAAGTATTTGGTACGTTCAATAGCTTAAACCAGCACAATGCTACTCGGTCGAGACCGAACCCGTTGCTCTTACCAGATGAGCGAGTCAATCTATCCACTTATGATTCCAACATAAGCATCCTATATCTCGCGAGCAATGAGTCATTACTCGACTTGTACCGTGTCCTTAAAGCATAGCTCTAGCGTCCTAACATGCTAGTAAAAGAGCATAGGAGTCCTAAGGATCATGCATCTAGGTTTCAAACAACTCCTGAAACTTAAATGAACAAAACATAAATACTGAAATGTAAAAGAGTATGAACTTTTAATCCAAAAAGGTTATATGACTCCTGTGCTTGCCTTCCTCTGACTCAACACTAGCCTTGGGCTCTTCTGGACTTTGGTCCAGGTCTTGCTGCACACTAGTCCAGTTCACCTCTCCGCTAGCTGCTCCCTCCTCCTGAGTGAGCGTGTACGTCCCCGTCTGGTAAATCTACACGTCACATGCATATGCATTAGATTATGGTGAGGGTGGTTAATTAAATGTCAATTTTGATGGTGACTTTGTACATATTTAAGCAAATTAAATTACATAACTTCAATAAAGAGCAAGGGCCTAATGATTTTGAACAGATCCACAACATCACATTTCAAAAATAAAACAAAAAGATGTCAATTTGTTATTTACTTGAAAGCTATTAGCCTTTCATAAAAAATTCATATAAAATTAAATACACATCCATCGGTCCTAAATTTTGGTACACAACAACATATACCTAAACTAAGCTCACACGCCAAAATTTAGCTCTAGGTAATGTATAAATTAATTTATAAGAAAAAGACAAATTTAGCCTAGTTTAACTTAAACTGAGTTTGAATTTTTAAATCAAAAACTACACAGAAAACCCTATACAACCTTTCTACAAAAGGTAGAGTTCTTCACCAGTAAACCAACAAAATTGGATTTGTATTTTTCTAAATTTTCTACGATTTTTAATGAATTTTCGAAGTTGCAGTCGAAACCTAACAATGTATTTTACAACCGGGTCCCTGGAATCTTGCATCTAGGACCCTGGAAAGAACTTGCCCTCTGCAATGTAGTCCCTGGCCGCGGGACAGAGATGGAGATGGCCGGATTTCGACGAGGGGAAGGCCGGGCTTGGCCGGGAAAGAGCGGGGAAGTGATCCTCACGCACATAGGATTCGATTTTGATGCATAGACGACTCGGAGGAGTCAGAGGTGGTTCTTGGCGGCTCGGTGGATCCACCGCCGCGGTTGCTGTGTCTCTGGCGAACTGGATGGCGTACAGGCGATGTGCCGCGTAGGGCAGTGGCAGAGGGTTCCATAGGGGATAGGGAGGGGAGGTGTTAGAACGGGTGGAATGTGGTGGTTCCGAGCGGAGGAGAAACTAGGCGGCGACGGACATGGAGGTCGCCGGCGGAGCTCTTTGCTCTCCCTCGCGTGGAGGCCATGACTTCATTTTTGTGGGCGATGGTGGCGAGGTGAGGGGAAGAAAACTCCGAGGCGACGACCCCCGACTACCTGCGGCTTGGCCAGCTGACTCGCCCGCCTGCGCAGCCTGTTGCAGTGCCCGCTGCTCCCCTCGGCGCGTGTTGCCGCGCAGTCGGTCGGTCATGTGGAGACCTGTAGAGAGATGGAATAGGGAAAACACCACACCCAATTAGGGGGTGAGCCTTTCATATATATAGCAAGGGAGGCTTGTATTACAAGGAAACTATCCTAATACAAATCAATCATCAATCAGCTATACATAGTAACTATAATCGCCTATATATGGTAAGCCTATATATGGTAAGCTATATACACTGCCTAATACCCGCCCGCAGTCGTAGCGGGAGTGGAACGAACGCACGGAGCGCGGAGCGAAAGTCCGTGAAGAGTCAGATAGGCGGACCCTTGGTCATGATGTCAGCGAACTGGTGAGCGGAGGGCACATGAAGGACCCGGACCTGTCCAAGCGCGACCTTCTCGCGGACGAAGTGAATGTCGAGCTCGATGTGCTTCGTGCGCCGGTGGTGAACATGGTTGGCAGTCATATATACCGCGCTGACGTTGTCGCAATAGACAATCGTAGCTGAAGTCAGGGAAACGTGAAGTTCCTGAAGAAGCTGGCGGATCCAGCAGCACTCGGCGACGACATGAGCAACCGCACGGTACTCAGCCTCAGCGCTGGACCTGGACACCGTGGTCTGGCGCTTCGAGGACCACGAGATCAGGTTGTCGCCGAGGAAGACGCAGAAGCCGGAGGTGGAGCGTCGGGTGTCTGGGCAGCCAGCCCAGTCGGCGTCGAATAGCCGGTGAGACTGTCGATGGAGCTGGTGCCAATGTGGAGATCGGAGGAGAGGGTGCCCTTCACATAGCGGAGAATGCGCTTCACCAAGGCGAGGTGAGGCGTGCGAGGGGCATGCATAAAGAGGCACACCTGCTGAATAGCATACGCTAAGTCAGGGCGTGTCGACGTGAGGTACTGGAGGGCGCCCACGAGACTCCTGTAGTCGGAGCCGTCGGAGGATGACAACGGATCGCCAGCCGTGGCGGAGAGCTTGGCCTGAGTGTCCACTGGAGTCGCCGTGGAGTGACACTCAGCCATGCCCGCGCGCTGGGGAAGATCCACGGCGTACTGGCGCTGTGACAGGAATAAACCATCTGTCGAGCGGGTGACGGAGATGCCGAGGAAGTGGTGCAGCTCCCCGAGGTCGGTCATGGCAAACTCGGAGGCGAGCTTGGCCATGATCTGGTGGAGAAGCGTCGAGGAGGAGGCGGTAAGGATGATGTCGTCGACGTAGAGGAGTAGGTAGGCGAGGTGGCCACCGTCCCGTAAGACGAAGAGGGAGGCGTCGGAGGCTGAGGCGACGAACTCGAGCTGTCGAAGGAAGGTGGCGAAACGCTGGTACCACGCTCGCGGCGCCTGCTTGAGTCCGTACAAGGACTTTAGCAGGTGGCAGACGTGGTCGGGACGAGCTGGGTCGACGAAGCCTGGTGGCTGCTGGCAGTAGACCGTCTCATCGAGGTGGCGGTGAAGAAAGGCATTCTTCACGTCGAGCTGGTGGATGGGCCAGGTACGGGAGGTGGCGATGCTGAGAACAACCCAGATGGTTGCCGGTTTCACCACCGGGCTGAACGTCTCGTCGTAGTCGATGCCGTGCTGCTGAGAAAAGCCGCGGACGACCCATTGGGCCTTGTGGCGAGCAAGAGTACCGTCGGAGTGATACTTATGCTTGAAAATCCACTTCCCGGAGACGACATTGGCACCGGGCGGTCGTGGGACGAGACGCCAAGTGTCGTTGTCGATGAGAGCCTGGAACTCGTCAGCCATAGCAGCCCGCCAACTCGGATTGGCAAGCCCACTGCGGTAATTCGCCGGAAGTGGCGACGGGACGATCGCAGCAAGCCCCCTGTACTGCACGCGTGGAAGCACCCCGGACTGTGTATGAGTCACAGGGCCAGGGGGTGCCATGGCGACAGGGGCGGGCACAGGCGCGGGCGGCGGTGCGCGAGCGCGGCGATGCGGTGCCGGGCGCCGGGGCACGCCGGCGGCGCGAGTAGACCCGGCGGGGGGGGGGGGGTGGGGGCACCGCAGTGCCGGACCCGTCTGGAGGGGTAGCCCTGGCGGAGGCACGAGACCATGCCCGCCTGGACCTGCTGGCACGGAGGGAGGAGGCGGCTGCTCAACGTTCGGGAGGAACGGAGCTACCGCGGGTGTCGACTGGCGTGGACGAGCTGCAGGGTTAGTCGAACAAGGCAAAAGATTCACAGTATCATCATCGGTCAGAATGTCCGGGGAGGGAGTGGGTGAGGCGGGTGGAGTAGTAGCGAAGGGAAAAACCGTCTCATCAAATATGACATGCTGTGAGATGATGACACGTTTAGTGGAGAGATTAAGGCAGCGATACCCTTTGTGTGCCGAAGGATACCCGAGAAAAACACAGGCGGCAGAGCGGGGAGCTAGCTTGTGTGGGGAAGTGGCCTGGAGATTGGGGTAGCAGAGGCACCCAAAGACTCGCAGGTGATCATAGCTAGGTGGCTCGTGGTGTAAACGGGTGTAGGGGATGTCATTGTGGATGGAGGAGGAGGGGCGCCTGTTAAGGAGATGACAGGCGGCTGCGAGGGCCTCGGCCCAGTATGTCGCAGGCATGGACGCGTGGAGAAGCAAGGTCCGCACAGAGTTGCTAAGGGTGCGAAGAATGCGTTCAGCTTTGCCATTTTGTGCAGAGGTGTATGGACACGAGAGGCGCGTAAGGGTGCCGTGGGCTGCGAGGAAGGTGGTCGTGGCGTTGTTGACAAACTCCGTGCCGTTATCAGCCTGAAAGCACTTAATGGGTAGGCTAAACTGAGTGCGAACGTAAGCGACAAAGTTAAGAATGGTCTCGTGGACGTCAGACTTGCGTCTGAGGGGGAATGTCCAGCAGAAGTGGGTGTAGTCGTCCAAAATCACGAGGTAGTAATTAAAGCCTGAAATACTAGAGATGGGCGACGTCCAAACATCACAGTGAACAAGGTCGAAAGGTCCAGCAGTAGAAGAACTAGATGAGGTAAAGGGCAGGCGAGTATGTTTGCCAAGTTGACAGGAGTGGCAAAGTGAGCGACCTGCTTTATTACAAGACAAAAGATGGTTCTTATGTAAATGATCTAAAGCTGCCGGAGCTGGATGACCGAGACGCTGATGCCATAGGGAGCGGGAAGCGGTGATGAGGGCGGACGCAGTGGGTGGTGAGGGCTGCCAGGTGTAGAGGTCCCCGTCGCTATTGCAGCGCAGAATCACGCGCCCCGTCGGAAGTTCCTTGACAGAAAAACCGAAAGCGTCAAACTCAATGGTAACGTGATTATCGCGAGTGAACTGACGAACAGACAGTAAATTCTGAACTATGGATGGGACGACAAGGACGTTATTCAGGGCAAAGGTGGATGCTGGGGTGGGTAGGACGGAGTGACCGTGTGAAGTTACTGGGATACTAGTACCATTGCCTACTAAAATAGAGGAAATAGAGGTGGGAGTACGGCGAAGCAGTATACCATCCGACGACGTCATGTGGGAAGAGGCGCCGGAGTCCAGTACCCAGGGGGAGGATCCCTGGACTGACATCTGCTGCAGAGCCGCGATGAGCCCGGCCTGGTCCCAAGATCGCCGCCGCCGGGGTCGGGGAGGAGCGGCGAAGGAGGCCGGCGAGTACTGAAGCGGCGCAAAGGCCGTGTGGGCCTGGCCGGGCCCGAACCGAGGAGGCCGGGCCCCCCGCGCCACCGCCGGGAGCCGCCGGGCGCGACCCACCGGGCCGGCCGCCGGGGGTGAAGCACACCCACGGCCCGGCGAGAGGGAAGGGGCGGGTCCGTCCACCCGACGGAGCGCCCTCGTCCGCCGCCGCAGCCCACCCCCGGCCGCCGCCGAAACCGCCCCCGTCCGCCGCCGAAGCCGCCGCCACCGTTGCCGAAGTTGCGCCGCCCGCCCTTCTTGCCGTGGGCGCCGCCGGCCGTCGCTCCGCCGGCCGCCGCGGCGGCCGGCACGGCCGGCCGGAGGCGGGCCGCCCGCGGGCGCCCGGAAGGGCCGCGGAGGAGGTAGGGTTGGCGACAAGGGCGGTACCGGCGGCGACCTTCTTGGCGTTGGCAAGGCGAAGCTCCTTGAGGGAGAGCTGGTCCCGGGCGTAGGTGAGGGTTGTTGCAAGCTGAATTCTAACTCTCATTGAGAGAGGATGACACTAGAAGTTGGGACAATTTTCTGGTTTTTCTTCATTCACAATGCCATACCAACCCTGGAGGTTGGGGTTACATATTTATAGGCCGCCGGAGTCGCTAACCACCAAAGATATGCTAGATGCTAGTCAAGATGCTAAACTAGATGTCGTCCTAAAAGCATCCAAGCCGAGGTGTCTTCTTGTCCTAGATGCTCTAATCTAGTCTAAGATGCTCTAGTCTAAGATGCTGAAAAACCACCCCGTCGTTAGCCCCACAAGGACCATGTGTGTCGCAAAGCAAACCACCCCGCAAGCAGCTCCTACAAAGGACCATGTGCCGCAGCCCCCACAAAGACCAAGTACAGAGACTTATCCATCATTCTCCCCCTAAGTCTTGTGCGTCGTCTTGTGGGAACGCCGAACCATCCCAATCTTGGAGCGAGCTCCAGAACTCGATCCTCCCAAGAGGCTTGGTGAGCAGTGTCGGCCACCGATCCATGGTGTTGATGTAGCCCGCCTTGATGCTCCCTTCCTCCAAACAGCTCGCGGATGAAGTGGTACCTCACCCGGATGTGTTTGCTCCGTTCATGGAAAACGGGGTTCTTTGCCGTGGCCGGAGCGGACTTGCCGTCCACCCGCAGCCTCCACCGCTCCGGTGTCTCGGCCGAGGAGATCACCAAGCGCCGAGCGAGCCGTAGCGCCCGAGTCGAGGCAAAGGATGCCGCTATGTACTCGGCCTCGCACCGGATAGAGCCACCACCGTCGCTTGACCGACCGCCACCGACGAGGCACTTGCCAAGGAAGAAGAGTATCCCACTAGTGCTCTTGCTGGTGTCGATGTCGCCGGCGTGGTCGCTGTCGCTGTACCCGACGAAGTGTGTCGCTCCGGGACACCTCGGGTAGAAGAGGCCGTGGTCAAGAGTCCCCGCAACGTAGCGGATGATCCTCTTCACGGCCAGATGGTGCTCCGTCGTCGGTCGCTGCATGTACCGACTGACGTAGCCGACGGGGAATGCCAAGTCCGGTCGCGTGTGGACGAGGTAGTGAAGGCTCCCCACAAGGCGCCGGTACTGCGTGGCGTCCACCTCCGTCGTGCTGTCGCGACTGAGCTTCAGCCTCTCCTCCATCAGAGTGAGAGCCGGGTTGCGGGGCCGGTGAGCCCGGCCTAGCTCAACGACGCGCTTGGCGTAGGCGGTCCGTCGAAGCGTGATCCCGAGTCGTCCCGGTGCACCTCGATCCCCAAGTAGAAGGAGAGAGGCCCCAAATCGCTCATCCGGAAGGTGGCCTTCATCTCTTCCTTGAACGCCGCCACCTCCGCATCGTTGGTGCCGTGATCACCAAGTCGTCGACGTAGACGCCCACCGGCCAAGGCATTTCCGCCATTGCCCCGCCGCAGACGGCCGCCTCGTGCGGGCTTTGCTTGAAGCCCATCCTCTTGAGCGTGGAATCCAACTTGGCATTCCACGCCCTCGGTGCCTGCCGCAAGCCATAGAGGGCCTTGAGCAGGCGTAGCACCTTGCCCTCCTTGCCGGGGATCGCAAACCCCGACGGCTGGTGCACGTAGACCTCCTCCTGCAAGTCGCCGTTAAGAAACGCCGACTTGACGTCCATGTGATGGACACGCCAGCCCTCCTGGGCAGCCAGCGCAAGGAGGAGTCGCACGGACTCCATCCGTGCCACGGGAGCGAAGGCATCGTCGAAGTCGATCCCCTCCCCGCCGGCAGAAACCGCGAGCCACCAAGCAAGCCTTGTGCTTGACAATGGCGCCGCTTCATCCCTCTTCGCCTTGAACACCCACTTAAGGGTGATTGCACGGTGACCTCGAGGGAGATCGCGCAAGCTCCCAGGTGCGGTTCTTCTCAATCGCGTCCATCTCCGATCGCATCGCGCACGCCATGCCGCGTGTCCCTCGGCCTCCGCGAAGGACCGAGGCTCACCGTCTTCGCACGCAAGGTGCAACTGTGCCTCCAAGTCACGAGGCGCCGGCCTCCGGCACCGACTGGTCGTCGAGAAGATCCTCCATCGTACGGTACCGCAACGGCTCGCCGTCGTGGTACGCGTCGATCCGCTCGTCGTCGTGGGAGAGCGGAGTAGCGAACTCCACCGGGCTGTGCTCAACGCGAGCTGGTGTTGGAGTGGACGTGCCCGGAGGAGTGGCTGTCGGTGTCGGAGTGCGCGGAGTCGCTGGCTGTGGTGGTGTCGGCGAAGAGCTCGTCGCGGCAAGCCGAGGTCGAGGCTCGAGAGCGCGACGCCGGTCGGGAGTAGTGGGCGCCGAGTCGGTGGAGACTCGGGAACCGGGGTAGGCATGCTCCGTGAGGAGGAGCCGCCCGCTCCCCGGCTCTCTCGAAGGGGACGTACTCGACGCTGAAGTCGTCGTTCGTCGGAGTCGAGTCGTCGGTCCACCGCCTTGTCCCACGCCCATCCTCGCCCTTCGTTGAACACCACGTCACGCGCCGTGCGCACACGCCGTGTCTCCGGTCGAGGATGCCGTAGGCCTTTGAGCCCTCCGCGTAGCCGATGAACACTCCCGAGTGCTCCCGTCGTCGAGCTTGCCGACGTGGCCAAGCTCCTTGGCGAATGCGAGGCAGCCGAAGACCGCAGGTGGGAGACCGCCGCTTGCGCCCATGCCAAGCCTCATACGCGTCCCGCCGTCGAGGGCCTTGGTGGGCGAGCGGTTGAGGATGTAGACAGCCGTCACCACCGCCTCTCCCCAAAAGGTAGCCGGCATCCCCCTCTGCTTGAGGAGGGCCCGCGCCATTCCCACAACCGTCTGGTTGCGGCGCTCGACGACGCCGTTCTGTTGCGGGCTGTACGGCGCGGAGAGGTGGCGCTGAATGCCCTCATCCGCGCAATACGACGCGAACTCAGCCGCCGTGAATTCGCCGCCGTTGTCGGTGCGCGCACGCGCGCAGCCTTGCGGCCGCACTCGGCCCTCGCGGCACCGCGCGCGCTTGATGGCGTCCGCAGCTTCTCCCTTGCTGCCGAGGACCATCACCCACATGTAGCGGGAGAGGTCGTCGACGAGCAGCAGGAAGTAGCGCTCGTCCTCCCGGTGGGGCCGTGTCACTGGGCCACACAGTCCCCATGCACGAGCTCGAGCCGCTCCGTGGCTCGGAAGCTCGAGTGCTGGGGAAAGGGGAGCCGCCTCTGCTTCGTCAACACGCAGACGTCGCAGAACTGCTCCACGTGGTCGAGGCATGGCATGCCTCGCACCATCTCCTTGGCACTGAGCCGCTTCAGGGCGTCGAAGTGAAGGTGCCCGAAGCGCTCATGCCATTGCCACGCCTCGTCGTCCCGACGAGCAGCAAGGCAGACGGGTTGTGCCACCTGCACATTAAGGACGTAGAGCCGATTGTTGCCTCTAGTTACCTTGGCAAGGAGGCGACGATGGCGATCCCAAACCCTCATGATCCCGTTCCAGACCTCCACGCGCGAACCATTCTCATCCAGCTGTCCCAAACTGATGATAGAGTTCCTCAACGCGGGGATGTAGTAGACTCCGGTGAGCGACTCGTGCTCACCGGACCGGGCGATGAAGAGGACGGAGCCAACGCCCTTGATTTCCACACCGGAGGCGTCCCCGAACTTGGACCGGGAGCCGCGGGTGCTGGAGTCGAGCTCGGTGAAGAACTCCCGCCGACCGGTCATGTGATGGGTGGCGCCGGTGTCAAGGCACCACCCGTCCATCTTGTCGGTGCCGGGAGGCAGCCGCCAAGGAGGGCGCGTGCCCTCGGCTCATCAAGGTGGAGGAGAACCGCTGCGGCCGATGCCGCGGGGGGTGGCTCGATGCTTGCATGAGCCAGGAGCAGAGCCGGCTCCTCCTCCACCTGTGCGACGTGGGCCTGGCCGTGCTGGTGCGGTTGGCCACGCCTCGGCTAACGACACTCCTTGGCCTAGTGGCTAGTCCTGCCACAGTTGTGGCAGAGGTCGTCGCGTGTCGCCTTGCGCTCGCCGGCGGCACCGTCCTGGATGCCTCCACGGACGCCGACCGGCCGCCGCCGCGGCCACCGCCCGGGCGCCTCCGCGCCCTTGCGCGACTTGCCGCGCTTCCTCCCGCTCGTCGAGGAAGAAGGCTCCCCCTTCTTCCAGTCACCTCGGAAAGCCTCCCACTGCTCCCGAGTGTAATGGAGCTTCCCGCCAATGGTGATGGGCCCCGAGAGGGGCTGTGGCTCATCGACGTCGACGACCTTGAGGCGACCAATCGCCTCCTCGATCGACATCGTGGAGAGGTCCAGCAGAGACTCGACCGAGCGGACGATCTGTTTGTACTTGGCGGGGGCACAGCGGAAGAGCTTCTCGATAGCTCGCTCTTCGTTGTAGGTGGCGTCGCCGAACTGCACCAGCTTCCGCAACAGAGTGTTGAGGCGAAGAGCGAAGTCGTCGATGTCCTCACCTGGCTTGAATGCCAGGTTCTCCCACTCCTTGCGAAGTGCCTGCAATGTGGTCTTGCGGGCGCGATCGCTGCCGATGCGTGCTGCAGCGATGGCATCCCACGCCTCCTTGGCAGTTTGCTTCTGGGTAAGCGAGAACTGCATCTCGACTGGGACGGCGGCGATGAGGGCATCCAGTGCCCGCCGATCCTCGTCGAAGCTGACGTCGCCGTACCGGACCGCATCCCACATGCGCCACACTTGAAGCTTGACCTTCATGAGCGCGGCCCACTCGACGTAGTTGGTCTTGGTGAGGGTCGGCCACCCAGCACCGGGACCGATGTCCCCGACCACCGCCGACCCCCGTAGGGGCCGAACTCTTCGTCGACCCGCCCGCCGTGTGCGCCTCCCCCGGGAGCACCACCGCGGTGCGCGCCTCCCCCGGGAGCGCCACCGCCGTGTGCGCCTCCCCCCCGGGAGCACCACCGCCGTGTGCGCCTCCCCCGGGAGCACCACCGCCGTGCGCGCCTCCACCGGGAGCGCCACCGCCGTGAGCGTGCTCGCTGCCCACCGTTCCGTCCGTTCTCGAGCCGCATTCCCCGCCGAGCGCCCCAAGGTCCCGCGCCGGCGCCGTCGCAAGCACAAACGGAGCCGCTGGGCGCCGCCGCGCGCGCCTCGGCCTCGCCGCCGCCGCACGTGCCGGCGCCCGCCGCCTCCGCCGCCTCCACCTCCCCCCCCCGGCCGCCGCGCCCGCCGCCGCGCCCTCGACGCCCTCGCCGCCGGCCGCAGCCGCCTCGGCCGCCGCTAGCTCGCGCTCCTCTCCGCCGCAGCCGAGCTCGGCCCCCCGCCGGCGCCGCACGCTCGAGGCGACCGAGTGCCGAGACCGCCCCGCGACATGGCGCGCCGCAGGGGAGCCGCCCGCGCGCCGCCGCGTGGAGAGTTTCCTCCGCCGCACGAGTTGTCGCTCGTCCGCACCGAGGGAGGGGAGGGACGAGCACACTCGTTGCCGCCGTTGCCGCCGGGCCGGGGCCGCCGTGAGGGCCGAGAGCGGATGGGAAGCTTGGGAAGGGGAAGAGCGAGAAGATGTTCGGAAGCCGCAGGAAAGAACGGCTCTGATACCACTTGTTGCAAACTGAATTCTAACTCTCATTGAGAGAGGATGACACTAGAAGTTGGGACAATTTTCTGGTTTTTCTTCATTCACAATGCCATACCAACCCTGGAGGTTGGGGTTACATATTTGGGATAATTTGAACCATGCCATTATGATTCTGCTAAATTGGAGATATGCCATCCTGACCCACATGTCAGTGACTGTGGTGGCACCCACCTGTCAGTGAGATACCAATGGCATATTTCCAAACTGTGAAAATTATAATGGCATATTTCCATCTAACCCTACATATTTATAGGCTGCTGGAGCTGCTAGCCAGCCAGCATATGCTAGATGCTAGTCAAGATGCTAAACTAGATGCTGTCCTAAAAGCAGTCCAAGCCGAGGTGCCGCCGTCCTAGATGCTCTAATCTAGTCTAAGATGCTCTAGTCTAAGATGCTGAAAAACCACCCCGCCGTGAGCTCCTACAAGGACCATGTGTGCCGCAAAGAAACCACCCCCGCAAAGAAATCCTACAAAGGACCATGTGCTGCAGCCCCACAAAGACCAAGTACAGAGACTTATCCATCAAGGGTGAGGTTGGTGGCGGCGATGTGGTCCGCCGTGCCGGAGAACTCCTCGTTCAGGCCCCGGAGGAGGTTGAGGACGAGCTGCGACTCACCGACGGGGTGACCGACGTCGCGAAGCTTGTCGGCGGCGACCTTGACGCGGAGGCAATAGTCGTCGATGGAAGAATCCCCTTGAGTCATGGAGTGGAACTCATGACTCAAGAAAATAGCCCGCTGCGCCTTGTTCGCCTGGAAGAGACCTTCAATGGCGACCCAGAGCTGGCGAGCAGTCTGGGTGGTGGTGGAGTCGTCCGTGGCCATGTCGAGGACGGCCTCGGCCACGGAGCCGAAAATCCAGCTCCTGACGCAGCAGTCCGCCTGCCGGAGGAGGAGTCGGTGGGGGGCGCTGGGGCAGAGCCGTCGACGTGATGAACAACGCCGAACTTGCCGCACATGGCAAGGAAGTGGGAGGACCAGCCGGCGTAGTTGCCGCCCTTGAGCTCCGGGGTAGCTCGCACATGGTGCTTCACGTTGATGGAGGCGAAGGGATGGACCAGGAGGGGGCCGACGGAGGCACCCCCGGGTGCCGCGAGGAGGCGCTGGAGTCGGCGGACAGGGTGGAATTGGTGCCAGACATGGGGGCGGCTGGCAGCTAGTAGATGGGAGCAGGGGAGGGTGCGACGGACGAGGAGGTTTGCGGCGGGGGGGGGGGGGGGGGGGAGATCGCGCGAAGGGGCGCCGATCGGGGGAGGGGTCGCGAGCCAGGGGGGGGGGGGGTCGCGAGGGGGTTCAGTGGAAGGGAGCAGGGGTGGGGAGGACCCGGACTCTTGATACCATGTATCGAGATGGAATAGGGAGAACACCACACCCAATTAGGGGGTGAGCCTTTCATATATATAGCCAAGGAGGCTTGTATTACAAGGAAACTATCCTAATACAAATCAATCATCAATCAGCTATACATAGTAACTACAATCGCCTATATATGGTAAGCCTATATATGGTAAGCTATATACACTGCCTAATAAGACCCCCGGTGTAGCGCCTAGTTGCTGACTTGGCGACCTGGGCTGGCATGAGGGCCCACGTCACGATTAGGGACGGCCGGAGCCGTACACCGGCGCATGCAGGGGCTGCACACGCCCACGGCGTGGCCGTCACGCTCTGGCGCGAGAGTGCGCAAGCCTGGCACAGAGCACCCATTTTTATCTCGTTTGCGCCTCTTCGTCGACCCGAAACTCAAAAATTTTGAATGGAACGTGAAAATCTCCAAAAATAAAAGTTGCAGAGCATAGGGCTATATTTTTTTGCAAAGGGTGACCTATGTTTTGGTGATTCGTTTGACGGGAAAAACTTGGCGAAGTTTCAGATTTTCCATGGCCCGGAATACTGTTCAAAAGAGCTTAATACTGTTTTTGGCTAAGTAGCAGTCAAAATTTGAATGTCCGCCAATTATGAAAATTGTGTTTCCGGAAACAACGAAGAACTTTTATATTGGCCGATTTTGAGGTTTTATTATGAAATTTCGAGAACGCGCTAGAAAACCATTAAAGGGTATAGAGCTCTAAAGAACTTTGACCCAGAACTAGTGTTTGACTTTGTCAATTGTGTGTCAATTTGTACTAAACATGATTTGGTAGTGCTAGCACATTACATTAGGATTTTTAAACATATGGGGTGTTACACCTCTTCGCTTTGTCCAGCTCCACCTCGTCGCTAGCGTCACCATCTCGTTCTAGCCCTTCGTCTACTCCAACAACAGCGGGATGCATCAGCATCTTTTACTCCGCTATTGTATGCCTGCGAGTGTCGTGGAGGCCTTCTCTGCTGGTCCCTTAGACGATAGCACTTGGTGGTGCACCCTCCCTCGCACGTCCGGTATTGGCAACATCGGTGCGTGCCACCATTCCCGAGGCATTTCCGAGCCTGGCAAACTCGGGAACGTCTCGCCCGTCGGCTTCTGACTGCATCGACTTCGGCATCGACCCCCTTTTCGAGTGCATCGACGTGTCGCCGTCTTCGTCCATGATGGCTTCACCTTCGCGCCACCGTCCTCACGACGCCTGCTCTAGCGTCAGCGGCTTCCTGTGCGGCTCCTTACGCTCGGCAACCTCGACAGCTCCACGTCGACCACAGCTACCCTACACATGGCATCATCGACCACGACTATTCACCCTCCAATTCGGCTTCATCAACATCGGCACAAAGGGCTACCATCTGCATGAGTTACTCGCCGGTTGTCTCTCCAGTCGCAGTGTCTGCACGACACCAACGTTCAAACTACGGGGGGATGTTAGTCCGTCGGCTTCCGCCTTGGCTTCTTCTCCAGTCTCACCGTCTGCGGTGCTCCCGCAGTGACTGCGGGGGCATGTTAGAGTATATTTGGTAGTTGTAGATATTCCTATCTTAGACTGCCATATGTATCCGGGGTGTCTTGCACTCCAAGCCTTGTACTCTCATATATATCGGTCGAGGCCTCAATGCAATACATCCATCTAGTTACACCAATCCCACCTTTCTACAATTATCTCCAATTTCCCAGCCACCTCCTTGCGCTCCTCGTTTCTGCTTATGCACAACAAACCTCCGCCGATGAAATCCCCCCTGTACGCACCATCAATTCCAAATTACTGGCACCCATGACTCCACCACCTCCCTGGCTTCAATCCTGAACCAACTCATGCTCCGACAGGCAATGCGCTTGGGAGTCAAATCCCGTGGCCGCCATTGCCTGCGGCGGCCTGAGCTCCACCTCGATGCCGACGGCCAAGCTTCAGTCCCCTCCACACTCCGCCAACCCTTCAAATTGGCTCCTGGTGAGGCATGAATGCTCGATGGCTCGCTATCTCGTCACCCATATTGGGCATCCGGAACGGCGTGTGGTGAGGAGAGGAGGCCACACAGGTTCAACGGGAACCCTTGGCGGTGGCGTAAGCGTGTGGTGCCGTGGCCGGCGAGCAACTTGGGCCGAAGTGCGTCCACAATCATTTGTGCGTGGTGCAGCAACTGCGGCGACCGGCGGAGGAGAGAGGTGAAGAGAGAAGAGAGAAGAAAGAGAGATGGGAGGAAGAGGTGTTGATAAGTGGGCCCCATGCCACGTGGAAAACGTCTATATTTGCAAAACCACTATGCAAAACCACCGGATGGTCTAACGGTCTAACGTGAACGGTTTTGACAATTGGATGGTCAAGGATACCCGATTTTGAAGTTCGATGGTTAAAACCAAACTTAGTGTATAATTCGATGGTAAAAAATGGAGTTTTTCCAATTCAAAATAGAAACTAAAATCGAGAATTCTACTGAAATCAAAAGCTTTACAAGGATACAAGGAGTACCCTGCAACAAATAGTTGAGCAACCACACAAAAAAGTAGATCGGCCAAAACAAGCTTCTAGGTCAAAGATAATAGATGAATACAATAAGCACACGAGACAAGTGGTTTGTTACCGAAGTTCACCGCGACAAAGGAAGCTACGTCTCCGTTGAGGTACCAACAAATGGTGGGCTATCACAAAGAGCCAGTTGCCTCTCTTGATCAACTACCAAGGAGGATTGAGCACTTACTATGAATCCCCACAAAGAGGACGGCAATACAAACGTTTCCGGGTGCTTCACACAAAGAGGGCACTTGACGGGCGAGCCTAACCGTCTAGAAACAACCTTCAAGAGTAACAAACGCGAATCGATTAACCTTGGCCACCACAAGTGCTTCTTGAGATGAACAAGTGATGAACTCAACAAAAGGGGCTCAATCTCACACCTTAAATGTCTCTCACACCCAAACCCGAGGTGAATCCTTGCAAGGATTGTTCTGGAAGGGAGTTGGGAGAGAGATTGGAGCTCAAGATGGTGTTCAAGTCGTTGGAGGCAGCATCAAGTGAAGGAGGAGGTGAGGGGGTATAAATACCCAACCCCCAAAAAGTGACCTTTAGAGCAGTTGCGCAGTGCTTCCCTGGTCATCCAACCCAGAGGCCGGACCATCCGCTAGCAAACCGAGCACACCCAGAAGATCCAACCGGATTACCCGAGCCTGGCCCTGAGGTTGGATCATCCAGACCACCCTGAAATCCTGCAAATCTAGGTGTTCGTTGTTAGATCTCAAGAATAGCATCAGTAGTCACGTCCCCCTTTATAGTACAGTATTTCTATACTCAAATTCAAATAAAAAATTAATGGGAAATTGGTCTCCAGCACACCTTCAAAGTGTCACTTTGTGTTGAGCACATCAGTAAAATTGATTTTGTCTGTGGCACACCGCTGAAGTATGATTTAGTGTGCAACACACCACACCAAATAATCTATCATTCCGTTTCTCAAAAATAAATCTATCATTCCCAGGAGAGAGGATTGGTAAACAGACCATTTGCCCTTCGTGCAGCCCACATGTCATCTTCTTTCTCTCCTCTCCCTCTCTTCCTCATCTACTCTCTGTCAATGAAGGTGAGAAGATTGAGCAGCGGTGGCCGGTGGGGTGTGGAGCTCAGCTCGGACGGAGCAATTGGCGTCGGCGCGACCACGAGGCTCTGAGCTCAGGCGACATAACTCGTGGCAACCATCAGCGATGTTCACCTCAAGCTAGGATCCGCGAGGGTGTGGAGCTACTGGTGGCGGTCGGCACGACCGTGAGGCTGGGAGCTGCTGTCCCGGGGAGGAGGTTGGTCATGTCGCCCAGCGGCTCCGCACAGTCGCCGCCTTCCGCTACCGACGGCACCGGACTTGGCGGTCGACGACCCCGGTGGCATGGTGGCGGTCGTGGTCCTCCTCGGAATCGGGCAGACCGCAGACGCATGTGAAATGGGATTGCATTTTACGGAGAGCTCACCTGCAGGCTAAGCAGTAAGCAGAGACAAGCGGTGCCGGCGGGTGGATGCGAACGGGATGAGAAAATTGCAAATTTGGGACTCCAAACGTTGCGCTTCACGGTTTTGCCATTCCTAACACTGACTTCGCAAAAATGGGTCTCGAAACGTTATCCTCTTGCAAACCATGCCATTAGATGTATTTCCCTATTTTATAATCAAAATACATGTATTTGCCAGTTGAAAAGACCCTTTTACCTCTTCTATTTTTCCTCAACAACTACTCACAATCACACGACAATCCACATAAGCATGCACCGGTTTGACCGGTCACGGTCAGTGCCACTGCCCACTGTTGCATTTGGGCACGAGTCGGCAAAGTGTCCCTTCTCTCTGCACTTGTAGCACACCCTCCCCTTGTTGGAGCTTCTAGGCTTCTGGGAGAGTGACTCTTATGTCTTGTGCTTGATTGGGTGATAATGGGATTTGATTTGCCCAACCTTGTTCTTTTCTTGAATCTTGCTCTTGTGGATCATTGTATGTTGTTGTGGAGTTGATCTAGTGGCGGTTGATCCCTTCTCAAGCTTCTTCACCATGTCTTCACGGTTATCTTGAGAAGGTTGCACTTTGCTCATCTCCTTCAACACATACAAGTCCTTTTGAAGCTTTTCAACCTCTTGCTTGAGTTCATCATTTTCTTTAGCAATGTGGTCATCACAAGATTCTACAAGTACATGCTCAATGCTAGATTGGCTTGCTTGAGACAAACAATCATTAGCGCAAGATAAATTAACTTGAACTTGTGAGCATGTGCATGTGTGAGATAGAGGTTGTATTGATTTTACCGATGAAAACACAACCTCATGGGCTATCTCTAGTGTTGCATAAGAATCGACAAGCTTCTCATAGGAATGTTCAAGTTTGTTGTGACTAGCTTGTAGAACCATATGCTCACTAGTGAGTTTCGCTAGTTTGGCTTCTAGATCATCATTGGCTTCTTCTTCTATTTTAGCTCTACATGCAAAGGATTTGATGTCATGAACATATTTGTTAGCCAAAGATTCATACTTACAAACCAAGGATGCAAGCTCGGATTTGAGAAGCTCAAGTTCTCTTGACGGAGAGCTTGATGCTTCAATCTTCTGGCCCTTAGCTCCATTGGCTTGTCTCCTCTTCTTACTCTTCTTTTCCTTCTTGGCCATCAAGCAAGTTGAAGTGCCCCTGCTGGCACCGGTCTGACTGTTGGGTGTCACCGGTCTGACCGGTCCCTGCAGAGGGACGGCGTGTTCGCTTCTTTGATCTTCTTCTTGCTCGGGGTTTGATGCTTGATGATCAGTGGATGTTGTAGGGGTCGGGCACATCTCCACTGGCTCATCTTCATCATCACTCTCAATTTCATCCCATTTGGTGTTTACCAATTCAAATAGTAATTTCCAAATGAGATGACCATCTTCACAAATCTTCTTGCTCTTTAGGTAAGATACTTTAGTTCTCTACATACACAACTACACAAAAGATTAGTAATAACGACATTGAGTTGCTTCTTCTCCAAGTCCATTGGCGAGACACATGCCTCATCCTTTGGAAGGATACTCGCAACCATAATGTGCTCAGCGGTAGGACCCAAAACCTTAAGTGCAATGAGAACATTAGAGCACCAAGAAGAATAGTTTGAGCCATCTAGAGCTAGAGGCTCAAACGGTACCTCACAAGTTGTCGACAACGAAGAACTCGAAGCGGTTAAGCTCAAATCAGAGCACCAAGCTTTGATACCAATTGAAAGGACCTTGATGCCCCCTAGAGGGGGGGGGGGTTGAATAGGCGTGACGACCAAATTAAACTCTTTCTCCCCTAACACTTGAGCTGACAGTGCTCCACCGGTCAGACCGGTGGCTGTTAACGGTAAGACCGGTCAAGCACTGGACTTCACAGGTGACACCGGTCAGACCGGTGTAGCACAGAACACCTGCAAAAACGACTTCAAGTACCTCTTTACTTCTAGCACAAACCGAACTTGGTGTGTGGCCTTTGTAGATGAGCAAGGTAATGAGCCCTGCACACACAAGTAGCACACCCAAGTAGATCGAAGTGGAAGCAAATCAAATATGCTAGAAAAACAACTTAGAGAGTCAAATCACACGGAGAAGGAAGGATTTGTTTCCCGAAGTTCACCACCCACTAAGGAATGACTATGTCTTCGTTGAGGAGCTTGTAAGGGACAATTCCCACAAGCCGGGTCTCTTTCAACCACTTTCCTCCTTTCCACTAAGGTGATCTTTTCCACGAAGAGGCAAGATCGCAGCCCTTACAAACTTCCCGCTGCTCACCACAACCTTGGGAGCTAGCCGGAGATGCATAGCCGTCTAGGCAAACCTCCAAAAGTAACAAATGCTTCAAAGCATGTAGACGCAAAACCAAAGTGCTCAAGCTATGGAAATGCTCTTGTTAGCTCACTAGGTCACTCTAAAGCTCACTTTCTCAATCCAACACAAAGATTATGGCTTCAATCCACAAATCTCACAAAAAGAGGGTTGGGGAGAGCCACTAAGGCATAGAGCTAGTTAGAAATGGCTTGGGACCTCAGCAAACTCACTAGAAACAACAACCCTCACTTGAAGAAGGCTTGGGGTATTTATACAACTTAAAAGAGAAAACAAGCCGTTGGTCCTCGGACGACACCGGTCAGACGGGTGTTTGAAAAACTAGCCGTTGGGGCTAGCGGCATCGGTCAGACCGGTCAGGACCGAGACACCCCCAAAAACCTTTTCTAAGAGACTAGCACTTCACCACCAAGATGAAATGACTCAGGTTAGGTTAGGAGGGTTTGTTAGCACACTCTAAGGCTAGATCTCACTTAGGTCAACTAAAGAGCACTTTGACTTGGTCAACTTGCTAAGTTGCATCTCTCTTGATAGTACGGCATACCTATACTCAAGAAAGAATTAAAAAACACTTCGTTGATCTCTTAGAGCTTGAACAACTTCAATCTTGCCATACTTGATCGATATCCATTTGAGGGCTTTCAACATAACCTTTGACTTGAGCACGTCCATACTTGAGCTAGTGACTTAGAATCTTTCCAAATGGCGTAGGAATGCACACTTGGATCCATGAGTCACTCCATATTGCCACTCTTAACAAGTTGATGACTTGCAATGCTTCCCTCGGTTAAGGTTTGAATATGATACTTGAAGACCCCATGGATGCTAGAACTTCACCTTAGCAAAACACTAATGGCAGCTTAGCTACGGCCCCAAAGATTGCTTAGTCCCTCACCCTAGACATCTCGGTTGATCTCTTCATCACTTATCCAATCCACTTTGAGTTCCACTTTGCTTCATACACAATTAACCTTCATTTGAAAAACCCGCTTCAAACGCTTGATCTTGATTGACAATGGATGTGCAAGCTTCCAAATTAGAACCATAGTGTGTACACTCATTATTATGTTCTTCTTTCAATAAACACATGAAGTCTTGTACCATATACTTGTTTTTGTCAATGTGAGCCATAATATTCATTCACAATTAAATACGTCAAAGGTTGCTCATGAATATATAAAGAAAACCTGCTCACAATCTTAGACAAATTCATTAGTCCTTTAACCGCCTTGTCATTCAATTCACCAAAATCCACTTAGGGGCCTTGATGCACTTTCAGCTCAGCCGCGCCACCGCACGCGCGCCGGCTCCACCGCGCACAAGAGATGCGGCCAAGCATTGTGTGCTGCTGGGTGCCTGGGTTTTTTTTTTGAGTCACTGCTAGGTGCCTGGGTGGGAGGCACAGGGGATAAGGTGTGCGTGCCTGGATGGGAGACAAAGGATAGGTGGGATGGGCCTTTTTATGGGCTTTTCTCCAACTATAGGTCCACAAATCTCCTATTTTTTCTTTTACTTAAGGTAATTGAAGATAATATATATGTATATATGTAAAAATACTAAATCAAAATGACTATATTATTACTATTTTTATTTTATTTTTTAAATAGTAAACGTATCCGCGTATCGGGTTCTTTTGAAAATTGCCGTATCCGCGTCTCCGTATCCTTCCGATACCGATACACGTATCCGTATCCGTGCAACATATAGCTATCAAAAAGAAAAACTAATTTGATAATAAATAAGTATTCAAATAGGATATCATGAAACAACATTTAGTGTTTTGAGGATAACGGGATTTGAGATATTTCAAATGAAAGAATAATTTATTTTAATTCTACTGAAAATCTGAGCTTTCCAAAATTTAATTATTTATTTTCAGGATGACAACATACTTCAACAAAACAGGATGGCCAGCCAAGGCACCAAAAACTGATGAAGAGAGAAAGGAGTTTATTGCTTCTATTCACAAGAGGAAAACAGAACTATTCATGGCCCTAATTGAGAAGAAGTTGCTTCCTCTACGTCCAGGTGTTCAAAGGTATTTCCAGCCACTTGATGACTCTAGCAACTTAATTACAATTAAAATCAACCCATAAGTTGTGATATTGGGAAATTTGCTCTCTCGCTTCTTCAAGATAAATGGTATGAAGTGACGTTGTACAGGATAATAAAAGATGTCGCACAAAATAGATTAATGTTGCATTTAAACCATGAAATTGTACTTCAACATCTCAAATATTACTGAACAGTAGATCTCCATTTGGCATTGTGGTGACTTTCAAAACTGCTTGTCTAT
Source organism: Cenchrus americanus (assembly GCA_947561735.1). Taxonomy (NCBI): domain Eukaryota; kingdom Viridiplantae; phylum Streptophyta; class Magnoliopsida; order Poales; family Poaceae; genus Cenchrus; species Cenchrus americanus. Next base: position 140,835,961 of record OX387242.1, read on the forward strand.
TTATATGTCATTTTGAGGCATGCATGTTGAGATCCGTAACAATAACAAAATCCATCTAGAGTTGTAAGTAAATATTCCTCTAATGAGGAAGATAAGTATTGTAGACTGTCATATGTATCTGTGGGAGCCTTGCCCCACCAAGTCTTATACTCATATATACCGGCCGAGGCCTCAATGCAATGCAACCAATCCATAACACACAATCTATTCCTCCTACATGGTATCACGTGTTTAGATTTTCAAATCCCAGGCAGACCTTATGCTGCCTCTGCCGCGCACCCTGCCTTCTGCGCACCACCGGTAGTCCTCCGAAGCACTTGAGGAGTTCTAGCAACTCCATTGACTTTGCTAATGGGTGATCTCCCCCGGGGTGCACAAGGATGCCGTCGAGGACTTCGCGCTGCGCCTCACCGGCATGGTGACCACACTGCTGGGCGAGCCAGTTGGAGAAGACGACACTGTGTGCAAGTTCCTACGCCGCATTCCGGAGAAGTACGATCAGATTGCCATCTCGATCGAGACGTGCTTTGAGATGGAGGCGCCCACGATCGAGGACGTCAATGGGCGTCTCAAGGCGGCGGAAGATCGATTCGCTGCAAGGGTGGCGAAGGCTCTGCCGCTACCACCGGAACCAAGCTGCTCCTCGCCGCCCAGGAGAAGCGGGCGATAAAGGCACGCGGACGAGAAGCAGGGAAGGATCCTCTGCTTCGCACGATGTTGGTAGAGGAGGCCGCGGATGCTCCAACACACGCGGCTGTGACAGGTGTAGCGACAGCCGACACGCAACCAAGGACCAGTGCCTAAATTGCGGCGAGTCAAGCCACTGGTCAAGGGATTGCAGGCAGCCGTGCTGGGAGCTCACGCACCTGGCTCAGGAGAATGACGACGAGCCCACATCCCTGATGCGGGCTTGACAAAAGGAGAGCACATGTCCAACGCGAGGAGGAGGACGGTGACGGCGGCGCCGACAAGAAGAGGAAGTTGTGGTACCTGGACTCCGGTTCCAGTAACCACATTATCGGGGAACACGAGGCCTTCTCCGATCTCGACACGGGCGTTGTCGGCACAGTGAAGTTCAGCGACGGTTCGGGTGTGGAGATTTGCAGGCGCATCACCATCGTCTTCAAGTGCCAGAACGGCGAGCACCGCGCCCTCACCGATGTATAGTTCATCCCCAGACTCAGGAGCAACATCATCAGCATCAGGCAACTTAACGAGCGAGGCTGTCAAGTGCCCATCGACGACGGCATGCTGCGCATCCGCGACATGATCGTTGTGAGACATGGGTACCGCTCAATACATCGACCACATTATACGCATCCTACCTTGCTTACATGGTATCAGACGCCTGTGTTTGAGATCTTGACCTAGCCGCGCCGTCGATTCCGCTGCACCCACGCGCCTCTGAGGAGATCGAGATCAATCTCCACCGGGTGCAGCGTCCTCCTAGGATGCGACGTGGATCCCTCTGATCCGCGTCGCGGTCGTCGTCAACAAGTAGCAGGAGGGTTGAACTTTGTCGTCGTCTTGGCTGCGTCGCTTGTCAATGTCGCCATGGCCCCGCCATGGGCCGCCACCGCCTCCGCGTCAACGTCGTCCCTAGCACCGTATCAGCTTCCCCGCCCCTTCCTGCACCCCTGGCCGTCCTCTTCCCTCCCAGCGTAGCCGCCGCGCGTGCGTTGCCACGGAGGGGGAAAGGCCCCTCCCAGAGCCGCCGCACGGCCAGCGCACTACGCGCGTGCGCGGCTGGAGGTGAGGAGTCACACCATGCTGTCGGGGCGGATGGGTCGAGCACCGCCATTAGACTTTGCCGTCAGGCCGCCGCGTCGTGGGCTCTGCCCCCACCATCCTTCCCTTGCCGACTCCCTCCTCCGCGCCGTCAGCCGCTACCGCCGTTTCTTCCCCAGCGCTGCCTCTGGTCCTCGAGGACGCGGCTGCAGGGGACGATCTTGGAGGAGCCGCTTGTGTCTTTGCATCTCCCCTATGTTTCCTCGATTTGTCCCACGTTGACCGACGCGGTGAAGAGATAAGGAACGCGGAGGAAATTATTATGCGCACCCGAGAATGTACCAGAGTACGTCCAGATTAACTATCGGGTTTGCGTTGCCCGACCGATCAAAATCTAGCATCTGGAGGATGAGGCTGGTGGAGAAGGGCCGCTTAAGTGCGTGTCCTCCGACGCCTTCGGGAAAGCCTCCTTGCGCAACAGCCGTGTTGAGGGCGTCACGATCGTCTTGAAGTCCCTGATGAACTTTCGATAGTAGCCTACCAGGTCTAGGAAGTTGCGCAGACCTCAGGCCGAGCGGGGCTCAGGCCAGGAGGCGACAACGTCCACCTTGTCATTGTCCATGGTGACGACATCTGCGGAGATGCGTGGCCGAGGCAGGCGACCGATGGCGCCATGAAGGAGCACTTTTAGCACTTGATGTGGAAGCCATGGGTGTGCAATGCCTTGAGGACGAGGCGGACCAGCTGCAGGTGCTTCAAACAAGACGAGCTGTAAATCAGGATGTCATAAAAAAAACACTAGCACAAACCGTCGCAATGGCCGGAGCACTTCATTCATGAGAGCTTGGAAGGTTGTTGGTGCATTTGAGAGACCGAATGCATGACAAGGAACTTGAAGGGGTCGTGGCAGGTGTTGATGGCTCAAAAGCACATCAAGTTTGAACCGCAAGCGCACTGATCGTGTGTAGCTTTTCGCTTAGAGTATTCCGTCCAAGGTTATCAATCCGTGGATCGGCAATGAATCACTTATGGTTTTCCATCTCATCTAATTGATCAATCCTAACATGAAGCATTCATTGTATATGAAGGGTAACCATAAAGGATATTTAAGTGATAGCACAAGGTTGATCACATCCATGAACACCGGAAAGGATAAAGCGCCACCCTTGGGTAACTAGGCCTATCGCCTTCTAGTGTAGTTCCAGGAAATGAGCAAGCAATCATGCATCTCATCGTCAACATATACCATCGAACAACATCCTGAAAACATCTGCCCTACATGGGGTCACACCCTATTACGATGCCCCTATCGGCGCGGGGAGTCTAAGGGCACACCCACAAGTGAACGTCTCTAAAAATCATGAACGATCGACATACTAGATCTAATCACCACGATTACGTAAAGAATGCTATGTAGTCTAAACATGTATTAGACTAAGAAACAATCATATTTGTTAGACTGTATATGTGTATTGGCTGTGTACAGGCCCTTTGGGCCTTGGGGCGTGGCTGGCTGGCCCTGTATGGCCGCCGCCCCCCTGGGTTTCTTGTGTAGAGGGCAAGGGTTTCTACCCTTGCCTATATATGTATGTGTGCTATGCACCCTCATAATCAATCTACTATTTTTCCCAAACATATCTTCCTACATGGTATCAAGAGACTAGGTTTCTTTCCTTTTCCTCTGCTTCCGCTCGCCGCGCGCCGCGAGTCCCGCAGCCGTGCCGCCCTCCCCGCCGCGCGCCGCGAATCCCCGCCGCACGACGCCCTCCCCGCCGCGCGCGCGCGCCCGCGCGTCACCCCCCGCCGTGCGCCGCGCGCCCGCGCGCCACCCATCCTGCTGCACACCGCATCAGCCGTGTGCCGCCCTCTCCTGCCCCTATGGTCGGGAGCCCCACTGCCTCCGCCCTCGCCGCAGAGGCCAAGGAACGCCCCGAGCGCGCCGACGTCGAGGCCAAGGAACAGCTTCTCCTTGACCAGGAAGCCCCTGCCGAGCGCCTGAAGAAACGCGATGCCTTCCTGCAGTGCGCCCAGGCTGCTGAAGACGAGGCCGCCCTCGCGGTTAAGGATCGTGAGGCCGCGGATCAAAGGATCCGCGACGCCATGGCCCGCGCTGCTGCTGCGTGCAAGTCTGCTGCCGAGGCCGCTGGTGTCGAGGCTTCCGGCGTCGAGGAAAGCGACGACAAGGGGTCTAACGCCTCTGATCCCCCTTCCGACGCCAACACCCTGGGATGCATGAAGCCGCCGCCCTTCTTCATCTTCACTCCCAGGCTGTCGCCGTCCACAACATCCGGCTGCTCGTCCCGATCGTCCTCGACCTGGCCTCCAACAACTACACCCGTTGGCGCGAGCAATTTCTCCTCACCGTCGGGAAGTTCTCCTTGCAGGACCACGTCGAGCGCGACGCCCCCGCCGTGATCCTTCCTGACTGGGATCGGATGGATTGCGTCGTTCGTTCCTGGATTTACGGGATGATCTCCGACGATCTTGTGGAGACTGTGCTCAAGCCCCGCGCTACTGCACGCGTCATTTGGCTCGCCGTCGAGTCACAATTCCTCGACAATCGTGAACAACGTGCGATCCTCCTCGACACCCAGTAGTACTGCCGCCGCCTGAAGACCATGGCCGATGCTCTAGGTGGCTTCGGCGAGGACGTCTCTGATCGCACGCTCGTCCTCAACGTCATCCGCCGCCTCAACGAGAAGTTCGCCCAGATAGGTGTTCATCTCCGCCGCGGACGTCCGTTCCCCACGTTCCTCGAGGCTCGCAACGAGCTTCTCTTCGACGAACTCACCATCAGCAAGTCGGCGCCTGATAGCTCCACCGCTCTTCTCGCCTCTGCGCCCGGTGTTTCCGGGACGGCCGTGAATCGTCAAGCACCATCCCAGCAGCCTCTACGCACCAACTCTGGTGGCTCCTCCAATGGTGCGGGCGGTGCAGCCCCAAAGCAACAGCAGCAGCAGCGCCGTTCCGGTGGGACCGGCGGCAACAGGCGTAACGGCGACAACCAGCGCTCCAAGTCCAGCGGCAGCGGCGGCAACAACGGCAATGGTGGCCGTTCGCCGTCCTCTGGTGCTTCCCCAGCCGTCCCGCCAGGACTGGTGGTCACCTGGCCCGGCCTCCAGCTCTGGCCCGGCGCTAGACAGGCGCAACACCAGGCCCTCCTGGCATAGTACCAGCCCAGCCAGGCGCAACAACTTCATGCCGCTCAAGCTGCCCAGGCACAAGCCTATGCCCAGGCCCAAGCACAGGCGCTCCACCTTCAGGCACAGGCACAGGCTCCTGGTTCTTCTAGTCCGCTTCAGGACAATGGCCGGCCGGCATTCCCGGCATCTACACCACCGCTACCGGTGCTTCGTACTGGGATCCGCAGTCCCTGGCGTCCACCTTCAGCACCCTGACGCTGAACCAGCCGCAGCAGAACGAGTGGCACTTCGATTCAGGTGCTACCTCTCACATGGCCTCTGATTCTACTTCTCTTTCACATACTTTTACCCAGCGATATCCTTTTCCTTCAAACATTGTTGTCGGTGACGGATCTGTACTCCCCGTCACTTCCACTGGTTTTGCACAACTTCCATCTAATTTATATCTTAATAATGTTCTCGTTTCACCAAAACTTATTAAGAATTTGATTTCTGTGCGCCAGTTCACTACTGATAACAATTGTTCTGTTGAATTTGACCCCGCTGGCTGTTCTGTGAAGGATATCAAGTCTCGGAACGTGATCATTCGGTGCAATAGCTCCGGTCATTTGTACCCGCTGCATTTACCTGTTGCTGTCGCCCTCATTGCTGGCTCCACTTCCACCATTTGGCATCGTCGTCTCGGACATCCTGGCCAAGAAGTCTTGGCCAAATTACCTTTTTCATGTACTAAAGACATTAGCTCGTCTCTTTGTCATGCTTGTCAGCTAGGTCGTCATACTTGTTTACCTTTTCGAGCTTCTTCGTCTAGAGCTTTGAGTCGGTTTGATCTTATACATTGTGATCTGTGGACATCTCCAGTCACCAGTGTTTCTGGCTATAAGTATTTCTTGGTTATACTCGATGATCACACACATTATTTGTGGACTTTCCCTCTTCGACTCAAATCTAACACGTTTAGCACACTTGGTAATTTCTTTTCTTATGTGACCACACAGTTCGGGACCACTGTGAAGGCTGTCCAGTGCGACAACGGGCGTGAGTTTGACAACACCCACGCCCGTACCTTCTTCTCCACCTGTGGTGTCCTGCTGCGCATGTCGTGTCCCTACACCTCAGCACAAAACGGGCGAGCCGAGCGTATCATTCGCTCCATCAACAACACTGTGCGCTCATTGTTGTCCAAGCCAGCCTTCCACCCACCTACTGGGTCGAAGCTCTGGTTACCTCCACATACGTCCTCAACATCTTGCCAACCAAGACGTTGTCCACAGGCAGCCCCCACAGTGCTCTCTTCAGTACGGAACCCTCCTATGAGCATCTCCGTGTGTTCGGCTGCAAGTGCTATCCGAACCTTTCATCCACTGCTCCTCACAAACTCTCTACATGATCCGCTTTGTGTGTCTTCCTTGGTTATTCTGCTCATCATAAAGGATATCGCTGTCTTGACTTGTCTTCCAACATGATCATCATTTCTCGGCATGTCATCTTTGACGAGCACAACTTTCCGTTTGCGGATAGAACCACCACCGGCACCGCAGATCCCTATGAGTTTCTTGATGCGCCTCCTGACCCTGTGCCGACCAATCCTTTTGGATCGCCACAACACTTTGTTCATGCAGGTCCTCCCAATGGTGCTCCGACATCTTCCGCATTGCCACGTGCGGATGACGACATCCCACCCGTGGTGCCTTCCGGCGCCTCTCCGCACTACCACGTGCGGCAACCGGCGCCTCTCCCGCACTGCCATGTGCGGCCTGCGGCACCTCTCCCGCACTGCCACGTGCGGCCCCTGACGCCTCCTCGACGCCGTTCACCACACCCTTGCGGGCTCCCGTCGTCCCGCCTGGGTTCTCGCCACTCCCGGTGCATGCCTAGGATTTTCGTCATGTCTTCCAGCGACGACATCCTGCTCCTACGGCCTCAGCACCACCGTCACCTCCGGTGCCCCCTGCTCCCAGTCCGGGGGCACGACCTGCTAGCAGGCCAGCTGTTTCGCCCGGTGTTGCTGTTCCTCCGCTGCCCAAAGGGGCAGTCCCGGTGCCTCCCGTCGTCAATCAGCACCGATTGACGACCCGTGCCAAGTCGGGCTTCCGCCAACCCGCCCTGTTTCACACAGCGCCGCTTTCGCCGCTCCCCAAGTCCTTTTGTGCAGCTCTCGCCGATCCTAACTGGCGCGCTGCTATGGAAGAGGAGATTACTGCTCTCTCCCAGGACAAGACTTGGGATCTCGTTCCGCGCCCGTCCAGAACTAATGTTGTCTCTGGCAAGTGGGTGTTCAAGATCAAGTACAACTCCGATGGCTCCTTCCAGCGCTACAAGGTTCGCTGGGTTGTTCGTGGATACTCTCAGCGCCCTAGTGTTGACTTTGGTGAGACCTTCGGCCCTGTCGTCAAGTCTGCTACTGTTCGTACTGTGCTGTCCCTTGCAGTCTCTCGACGTTAGCCGGTTCACCAGCTCCACGTCAAGAACGCCTTTCTCCAGGGTGCTCTCACCGAGACAGTCTACTGTGTCCAACCGTCTGGGTTCGAGGACTCTGCTCATCCGGACTTCGTTTGTCGGCTCAACAAGTCCTTGTACGGTTTGAAACAGGCGCCCCGAGCATGGAACAACACGTTTGCAGCATATGTTCTACCACTGGGATTTGTGGAGTCCAAGGCAGATACATCTCTGTTTGTCTACCACCGCGGCTCTGAGACTTCATACCTCCTACTCTATGTTGATGACATTGTCCTCACTGCTTCATCATCAGCATTGTTGCGTCGATTCATTCAGGATCTTCAGCGACAATTCTCTCTGAAGGATCTGGGGATTATTCATCACTTTCTGGGAGTACATGTTCAGCCTGTCACTGGTGGCGGCCTTCACCTCTCACAACGCCAGTTTATGATTGATATCTTGGATCGTGCCGGCATGTCAGCCTGCAAGCCCTGCAGCACCCCAGTCGACACCAATCCCAAGTTATCTACCGCCACAGGAGCTCTACTTGAGAAACAGCAGGCTACAGATTTTCGCAGCCTAGCTGGTGCACTTCAGTACCTGACTTTCACCAGGCCCGACATTGCCTATGCTGTTCAACAAGTGTGCCTTCACATGCACGCTCCCCGGGAACCTCATCTGGCAGCTCTTAAGCGCATTCTGCGTTATATATGTGGGACTCTCCACCTCGGCCTCTTGCTTCGCCCTTGTTCCCAGGACAGTTTGGTGGTTTACTCTGATGCAGACTGGCCTGGCTGCCCAGACACACTTAAATCTACCTCCGGATATGCGGTCTTTCTCTGTGACAATCTGGTCTCCTGGTCTTCGAAGCGGCAAGTTACCGTTTCTCGCTCCAGTGCCGAGGCTGAATACCGGGCTGTTGCTAATGCTTGGCTGAAGCAACCTGGCTGCGTCAGTTGCTCCTTGAGCTCCGGTCCCCGTTACGTCGCGCCACCCTGGTTTACTGCGACAACATCAGCGCCGTCTACATGTCCGCCAACCCCGTTCAGCATCAACGTACCAAGCATATTGAGATCGATCTCCACTTCGTTCAGGAGCGTGTTGCTATTGGTGATATCCAGGTACTCCATGTACCTACAGCTTCACAGTATGCTGACGTCTTCACCAAGGGGCCCTTTGGGCCTTGGGGCGTGGCTGGCTGGCCCTGTATGGCCGCCGCCCCCCTGGGTTTCTTGTGTAGAGGGCAAGGGTTTCTACCCTTGCCTATATATGTATGTGTGCTATGCACCCTCATAATCAATCTACTATTTTTCACAAACATATCTGCCTACAATATTCATGATAGGGAGAAAGCATAGGAGACATCAAATTGCATGCTCCGAACTAGGTCCAAATATGCTTGTATGATACTCAATTTCCTGCATAAACAATAGTTTTCCAAAAACACATGCCAATAAGAACTTGTTACGTCATAAGGGTGCCTAGTGGAGGGTTAGTTCCAAATAAGTGCCAAAACCTTTGTGTAACAAGTGCTCTAGGCGTGTCATTAACAAGCGTCAATGTGGGTACGGAACGTCGTCTTCTCAATGTGGGTGCATCCCGAATTGGTGAGAGTCAGACCGCTAATCTAGCTTGGTGAAGAACTTGGCACCATGGAGCTCATCGAGGAGCTCGTGGACCACTGGGATCGAAAACTTGTCCTTCGAAGTGTTGCCTATCAGACTAGCATGACTGGCACAGATAACGACGACGTGCTCGACCGGATGATGCCCTACTCCAGCATGGTGACGCACTACGTTTCCAACTTGACCTTCTGCAGGTGTGGGCTGCGGTAGGGACGGAAGTATGCAGGGGAATTTGAATATGTCTAATTATATTTTGAAAGTATTGCGAACTTAGCACCTCTTTTCTTGATGTCCATATTGTGTCGATTAGATGCAGACATACTTGTGGGCACAAAAAAGGTCTTCCATTGGGAGAAATACATGCCAACAAAATGCAAATGTGAAGCACCAAGATTCTTAAAAATAAATAGTAAAGCTAAGCTAGATTAATTGTCAACTTTGCAGGTTGATTGATGAAGCATTAGGAAAGGGAATTAAAGTTGCAGTGTGCAGTACGTCAAATGAGAAAGCTGTAAGTAACCTGTCATTTCCCACCTTGAAGTGCCTTTGCAGAGGATATGTTGATTAATAACTACAACAGATATGTACCATTGTTTAAATTGATCAACAGTTATCTACCATATCCTGTCGAATGATTTTTCAGTTTTGAGCAAGATATGTGCATATATTCTACTGTGATGCAGAAACTACTAGTCTATAAAATACTAAAAGGACATCGACTGAAGTAACACAATTAAAACTCAGATACCACCAGTTCTTGATGTAAGAAAATCATTATGGATGATTAGCCTACGTTTTTTTCCATTTCATCTATTAAAAATGCATGTAACCTCTTTATGCAGCAAAACATTATGCCAGTATTCTTGATCAAATGACACACTCATTGCTTAGTTTCTGCACTTGCTTATTCTTTTTTGTGCTTCTTGTTGGTACACATAATTTTCATTGTATTTGTTTTATTTAAAGCTTAGCAATTTGAAGTAGCATTCTTACCCCTATTTTGAACCCCAATTATAATTTTACCCCCATTGTCTCCCACTTTGTATTTTTACCCCTATTATTTGAAGGAGAAGCCTCCTTTTACCCCTATTTCTTAACTCTTGTATCTCCATTTGTAACAAACCAACTAAAACAAAAGGGAAATCCCTTCATAATATGGTGAATAGACACATACCTCTTATCTATTCCTATCCCCTCCACTTTCCCACCCAACACCACTCTTGAGTTGAGAAGTGGCAATGACAATGGAAGGCGTGACACATGTAGCTTTCCTAGGCTTGTGGCCTGGGTCGGCACCAAGGCGCAGTGTGGGCGTGTGTCCTAGCCAGGCAGTGTGACGCGTGTTGTTTCCCAAGCGTCGGCGCACGACGAGGGTGTGTGGTGCAACCAACAGGCTTATGGCTTTCCCATGGGTGCATGCAGAGGCTAGGCAAGCACAGTTGTCGTCCAATGACAAGGGGTGGTGCGTAAGTGTGGGCGCACGGCCTTAGGTGCTCAATTTCAGGAGCTTCATGTGATACTTGTTGTCGCCGAGACAGTACCGAGATGTGAGCAATAACATGAACAAAAGGATTTGCCAAGGAAGGAGGATTTTTTCCCAATTTTTACTTGTGTGTTGATTGTTTTTATAACCAGCCATACAATCAAGCAGTCAATAGTTTGACTGAATCAAAATTACATACATAAATGAAAACGTAAAGTACTAAGAGCATCTCCAATAGTTTGTCAAATCGAGTTGGCATCTTAAACACCTCTCCAACAGTTTGGCATCTGACTTGGCAATTTTTGGCATCATTGTTTCTAGCCAGGTGAAAAACAGCTAAAGAATAGAGATGGCTTCTTGATGCAAATGTATAAAAAGGAAACAACACCTTGCCAAGTTAAAAATAACAAAACTCTTGGAGATGCTCTCATACTCCATACTCCTGCTTGGGCCTTCATCTCTTGATAGAAGTCATGATAGCCCCTGAGTTGGACCTTGTCCCCAAGCGGGTGCAGCTGGATACTGCTATTGCACGACATTCATGTCTTCCTAAGTTGCTGGGGCAACAAAGTAGCTTGTCCATTAGATCAGATGTTGTCGAATTGCAGAATTACCTTTCTTGACAAGACATAATTGCCTCTGGTTCAGTAGTAGTATGAGCCCTCAAATCCACCTATTATATGTGTATATATGGGCCCACCAAAAGGTTTGGACAGTCCCAAGGACGGAACTTGACAGCAAGATGGATCTGACATGTTCTACATAGAAAGCCAAGGACTAGTCGAGGGTTCGGACAATAGTCTTATTAGTAGCAATAGGAATTCTCTAGTCATATCCCACTACTACCTTGTAGTGACATCGACCTATAGCCCTGCCCCTCCAATCAATCAATCCGACATGTAACATATAGGATGTAGGGTATTATGCTATTCAATGACCTGAACATGCCTGAATTGTGTGTTCATGTTCACCTTCGAGTTCCTGATCCCTTCAAGCCCCACCACACAAAACTCTGCCTCGGGAACCCTCTTGGTAGGTTGCCGAGTCTAAACGTTGATAGCTAACATGTTTGATTGGGGATCTCGACGAAGATCCACTGGCGATCTCGATGGCACAAATGATCATCAAGCCTCTCGTCGCTTTCAAGCAAGGTGATACATTTGTCTCGGCTGCTAGGTTTGTGTTGTTGAATTTCAAGCAAGGTTTGTGTTGTTGATAGTCTCGGAAGCTTTCGTTGCCACATTGTGTCAAGTCGCGGAGAAGCAGTTCTCAATCTTGAAGCTCCAGTGCAAGGTGATGGAGGATCCCAGCAAGAAATTCAATGAAACTTCAATTTTTGTCCTAGACATAGGGTGGGGGACAAGTCCAAGTACAACTCCACTTCTTTTTCCAATTGGTCTGGGTCATGTGAACTTGCACATGATTTGTAAGTCTGGATCTGTGAGTAACCAAGTCTTAGTTCATACTCTTGTTCGCTCTTGGTAGTTCTACTGCTTATCGTGATTGCTTTTCTCTGAGCTTGAGTAAAGTAGTGCTTGGTTAGTATAAGAGTCGTGCACTCTCCAGTGCCTTGAATTACGAATTGATATATGAAATGTTGTGGTAGCATAGGGAGATGACAGCTTTGGACGGCCTTTGCAATCCACCACGTTAGTTCAGAGGGGTAGGAGTGACACTAGAGTCCGCTTCTCATCCCTTTCCGCGACTCTAGTCACTCTGGCCCCAACGAGTGATGAGACTTGATTTGATTCTCTTGTGACTAATGATCTTTGATTTCCTCAGCGTATCCCTTCTCTGCTCGAAATCTCCCTTTGCCTATGTACCCTTCGTTGTCGTATCCCCCGGACGAATTAGTTCCCGTAGAATTCGGTACCTTGGACTCCTCGGTGAAAGCTACAACGGCATCTGTGCGCTTGTGGATCTATCTGTGATTGTATAATATACCAACTGGGTTTCTTGCATCGTTGCAAATCTTGAAGCAATGTAAGAAACGCCAACAATGACCAGAATGCACACTCCCACGAACTCACCGTACTGCGGCATCGTCTAAGGCAATGCAACTGTACCCCTTGTTTCACATGGTTTTGCTAGCCCCTTCGAGACCAAATAGCACTACCATACCGGGTACATCCGCAATAAATGCACAAACCATTAGCCTTTCTGAAATCTCTGAGATGACTATCTCTCCACTTAGTATGTTTAGGTTGTGATGTTTTGTTCTGACTTTGTTGCTGGTCCACTGCCTTTTCCATTGTACTTGCGGAACTTCAATTGCTTGTTGTCCAATTTTATTGATGAACTTTAGCAAAAGAATATCCTTGCTCATCTTCTTAGGCACCGAGCTTGAACTCCATTTGCCAAATCATGCTTCAACCCATTAGTGAACTGTCACAAAATAAATACCATCTATCCCTTGATTATATATTTGGACTTGAGGCTGCAAATCAGTAAATGCTACTATATAATCCTCTAGAATTCATTCCTGAGTCAAAACCACTAGCTCACTAATAGCATACTTATAAGCTTATAAGTAAGTCATCTTGGGAATTGTTTTTATTTATTGCAGGTTTCAGCAATAGTATCATGCTTATTGGGGCCTGATAGAGCAGAAAAGATTACCATATTTGCTGGAGATGTGGTTCCTCGCAAAAAACCTGATCCGGTAAGTTTGATTTTGCAATTTGGTAAACAGTATTTTTCTCTCACTAATCCCTATTGAGCTATTTTCATGAAGAAATGTTTTCAAAAATGTAAATAGACCCTGTTAATGTGCTGCCAGGAAAGGCCTGTTGTGTGGTACTGTCGTACTGTGTTGTACTGTCGTACTGTGTTGTACTGTTACTGTGCATAAGCTTATTTAGGATGTTGTCCTGCAAGTAACCTTCTCTTATCTTGTACGTAGGATAAGGGATTGCCTTGCAGAGGCTTTTTCCCTTTCTCTCCTTTTGATACAGATGTACACTATATTCCAGGAAAAAAGTTTGTCTATGAAATTGCTGTCATAAAATTAATTGTATATTAGAGCTTGTGTTTTTTTATGGTTGTTTGCAGGCAATCTACATATTAGCGGCAACTACACTTGGAGTTGATCCATCTAGGTACTGACAAAATACCTTTGAACAATACAGTTTTTTTACTTGCAGTTAACTTGATTTAATAAAGTTGTGTACAAGTGCATACTGCATATTTTAACATACTATAGTACTTTTTAATGTATCCGGCAGTTTGTCATCTTTCATGTTTTTCCTATACATATCATTTTATACCTTCGTTCTTCCTATTCATTCTTATTCCATATGCAGTTGTGTTGTTGTTGAAGATAGCACTATAGGACTTGCAGCGGCGAAAGCTGCCGGCATGAAGTGTATTGTAACAAAAAGCGGGTACAACTTTCTTCCTAGTAACACTAATAAACAATTTTGTTACTTCATGGAAATTGGTAGGAATTTCTTAGTTAAGTTGTTCGTCTATTATATGATAAGGATTTTAAGTGAGTAAAAATTGTTGTTTCACAAATCATTTCGGTATTTTACGACATATGTGCTACTTAGAGTTATTTTTTTGCACTTTATTCATGAGTCTAGTGAGCATTATTTCTATTCTGAATGAACCGACATGAAATTCTGCAAGTTTCTATTTTTTTATGAGAAACATGGTATATTAATTAACAACACAAAGCTGTTAAGTGGGTAAGGTTTACCCACTGTACAAGATCAAAGAGCATTCCGAATTGGACAGCTCGAGATATGGGTTGCACAATGGCAGTTTACAAAGACACCTGTAGCTATATCCACAGGATTCCTAGCCCGTTGAGCAAGAACATGAGCCGAGATGTTTAGAGTTCTAGAGATTTTGTAGACCTTGTAGCCTCGTCCTGGCACCATGTTCCTGAAAATTTGAGTGTATATTTGGGCCTCCCATCTTGGAATGTCTTCAATTGAGGCAAAGTTGATATAGATGACAAGCTGTTGATAATCAGAAAGGAAGAAAACTTCATTGATGTCGAGCCTGCGGAGGATGGTACCTGCAAGAGCAAGGGCCGCTGCCTCTGCCATGAACACGGAAGATGCACTAGGCAGATGGGCTTTTATGTAAACATTGAACTGCAGGTTGGATCATATGAGGAAAATACCAACACCTGCATTTCTATTAATCAGTTGGTTTCGAACAAGAGAAATAGAAGCATCTATGTACACAAGAATTCCATCCAAAATGGTTGGCAAGCTGATCCTGTACAGAGGTGCCTGGGGTTGTTCCTGCAATACATGAGTAACAGATTGAAGTAGCGTAAGGTTAAACACCATTTGTTGAGAATGAAGGCATAGATGTTCAAGGGAGGCTGTTATTGGAGCTGGATCATTGTTGACACCTCGTTGTTCAGAAAATAGCAACTCTTCTGAAGAAATACGTACTTCTTGAGCCATGGTCTTGGATACTTGAAAGTGAGCACTTACAGCACTATGGACCTGCCAAACAGTCCAACTTTTGTTGTTAAATGTTTTACCATTTCTAGCCTTCCAAATGTACCATAGAGTAAAACTATTTTTTATTAAACTGTCATCAGAAGTTTGGTCATTGATCATTGAGGCTAGAAAGGTTTGAACACCATCCTCATCATGAGGAAGATTAGAAACATGAATAGGAGGATTAGAGGTGAACCAAACAGCCCTAGGTAAATTGCACTGGAAAAAACAGGTGACTACCATTTTTGAAAGAGCTGCAGGTAGAGCAGAATTTGGTAATATTTTCAGATTATTTACCTGATCTCATTCCTGTGGCCAAGGCATTTCTAATTAGTCTCCAAAAGGAAGATTTTAGGTTTGGGGGACAAATCCTGAGTTTCCAAACACGTCTTATTATCTGCATTGCTTCTGGAATAAACTTCTTGGTCCCTTATTCAGCCGATGTACTTGGTTTTCTGCATTTAGAAATTGGAAGGACTGTTTTGCAGTACAAGTACCGTTAGGAGAGGGTTTCCATACTACAATGTCATCCTCATTAGGTGGAATTATATTAGTGTTTGTTATGTTGTGTGCAGCATGATGTGATGAAAATTGATTGATTAGATCCACATTCCAAGTTAGGTTGAGATGGTTCCAAAGTTGATTTACAGTCAGTGGTAGAGGGCCTATTGTTACACAGAGGTTTAGCTTGTAGTAGATTGAGCCCTAGATGTGACACCAAGCTGTGTTTCGAATATTCAAATTACCTCTGTTGATCTGAACAACCGTATTGGCATGTAGGATGTCCTTGACCTGCATATTAGATGACCAGAAATTAGATTTTGAAGTGTTTTTTGATGCAAGTCCGGAACGATTTATCAAGAAAATATTTAGATTTAATCACAGCTGCAAGGAATTCGTCCTTGGCGGTGGCAATCCTCCAGGCTGCGTTGAGAATCAAACTTTTGTTAACAGTATACAGGTCTCTGATTGCGAATCCTCCATTCTCCTTTGGTTGACGTATGTCCTGCCAAGACTTTTAAGAAACGGTGTGGTTGCATTGTCCTCCCGTACTCCAGCCCACCAAAACTTTCTGATAATTGCAGTAATACGACCAATAAAATCTTTAGAAAAAAACAAAGTAAAATGCAACTCCGGTCGACAAACTTCCTGAGCTGTGTCACGCCGGTCCATAAACTTTTGAAGTGTGTGAAAACTGTACCTAAACTCAATTTGGGTCTCTAACCAGCCCCTAATGGGTCCATGGTGTTAGTGCATATTTACAATTGGAACCCTATATCCTTTTGTTAATTTATTTTCCATCCTTTTTCGGAGGGGAAAGAAACAAATCTCGAGTTCTTCAGATGCAATCTTGAAGACCAACTGATAAGATGGAAGGATTCACAAGGAATCGAAGAAATCCTCGTCGGCGAAGGAGCGGTTCACAGGTGGAGGCTGATGCAGCGGTGGTACCAGCCCTGCATGTAGCATCCGAAGCCGCGGAAGGAGGCCTTCTCCAGCTGTGGCTGCGAGACGACGGACGCCGCGCGGTCCCCACCAATTAGAGGAAGGATGGAAAATGAATTAACAAAGGAGATAAGGTTCTAATTGTAA
Source organism: Cenchrus americanus (assembly GCA_947561735.1). Classification (NCBI taxonomy): domain Eukaryota; kingdom Viridiplantae; phylum Streptophyta; class Magnoliopsida; order Poales; family Poaceae; genus Cenchrus; species Cenchrus americanus. The sequence continues at coordinate 140,852,435 of OX387242.1, forward strand.
ATATGTAATAGCACCATGGACCCGTTAGAGGCTGATTAGAGACACGACCTGAGTTTAAGTACAGTTTTGACACACTCTAAAATTTATGATTTGGGATGAAACAGCTCAGAATGTTCGTGGACCGAAGTTGCACTTTACTCAAAAAAAAAGAACTATTGACAGGTAGTAAATGGGGATGGAAGCAAGAATGACTTGATATAAGTCAGCCTTCCTGCATGATTATGTTTATTTGTTTTGATGGTGGTGAGCCTAGCCCCGAATTTATTAGCGATAAAAGCATACACTCTATTTCTATCTTTGTGAGTAAACAAAAGCGGATGCCCTAGATGAATGTTATTTGGATTAAGAGTGGCCACAAGAAAAATGCCTTTGATAGTGGAAACCATAGTTGGAGACACATTCGGATAGAGGACTTACTTAGATTTGGTAGTTGACCAGAAGCTTGACACAGAAGATCTAGAGATGATTTGATTGTCAGGGCTTTCTCTTCAGTTTCTTGTCCACATATATGATTAGATCGTGCAAAAAGCAGAGAGTGGATGCTAGGTCCAACATTACCAAGTTTAATCCCTTAAATGTCCCCATTCTGAAGAGCAATTTGAAGCATATTTGATAGCTTATTAATAGCAATTATGATGAGGTAAGATGACAATGGACATCCCATACTCCGAGGGTCATTCACGAACACCTGCAACGAAGTTGTTGAAATACAAGTATACAAGAGCTGAATGAAATGATGAGAGAACTGGTATTTTTTAAGAATGTGAGAGATAAAATTCCAGCTAATGCGGTCAAAAGCTTTGGCAAGATCCACCTTGAGCAAGAAAGCTCGAGAATTCCAGTTTTTTTAATGAAAGGAGTGAATAATTTCTTGAGTGATGATAATGTTGGTGGTATTAAGTAGGAATTAATTTCTTAGGGATGAGAGCTAAAAAGGTTTTGTTAATATCCTTAGGCAGACTTCTTGTTTTGCCAAAATCTCCTGATGCTGATGCATGAGCTCTTTTTGGACGGAGAAGTTTTGTTGTTGTGGCGGTTTGAACTGTAGAAGTAGCAGCTGATCTTCGATGTCCTGCAGGCTATTATACAATTTGGGTTTGGTTCTTCTCCAAACCTTTAGGTCAGTAGCAAGGTATTGAAGTTTTCATTGAAACGGTATATAATGAGATAAGTTCCAACTTTGTTTCACTACCTGTTTGAAGTCATTTTTTGCAAGCCAAAAGTTTTCAAACGGAAAACATTTTTTTTTTTGCTTTGACGTGATTGGATTCTAGAATCAAGATGGGAGCATGATCACTGCCATCGTGGGTAATGGTAGACTACAGCTGCAGGAAATTGAGCACACCATTTTGCATTGGCTAAGCAACTATCCAAATGCTCAAAGGTAGGATTAGTGGTGAAACACTTATTTGTCCAACCCCAAACCATTATATACGAAGTCTAGCCACAATTTTAACTAAACAACAGAAATTAGAAATACGATTCATATTAGGAGGTCTAGGGCCTAGCTTCTCAGACATAATATATTACTTATGTCTCCAATACATAACATAGGCATGCCTGAATATTTTACAACAAAGGCTTGAACAGAAGCCCATATTGCAGAGGTGTTCAGGTGATGAGGATCACCATAGATGCCTATAAGACCAAAGTTAAAACTAGACTGCTTATATGTACATAAAGCTAAGATAAGGTTCTTGCTAGAAAACTCTATTGAAACAGCTATTCTCGGCTGATCTTGGCACGGCTTATCTCGGCTTATTCTCTCTCACACAACACTATTCAATCTACCAGCCGAGCACTATTGAATCAGCCAGCCGAACAACTCTTTGATTAATCGTTTCAATGTTGATAATGCCCCCGTTCTAGCACAAGGTCTTTCTGGAGGCCTATGGCCTTCAAAGAGCGAGAAATTTGTATAGTAATGCTGTTGTTTCTAGTCTGTGATATAAAAATTACCTTAGATGATGTTCATACTATAAGGCACTGCAGATGAAGCATCTTGGAACTCACCAGGCTGCCGCCAATTACCTGGTAGTTTCATGCCATGATACTCATGATTCCCTTGGCACGTTACTGGGTAGCGCCAAGCAGTATAGCAGCACCCATATTGATGCCCCGTTGAAATCAGCGAAAGAGGCCAGAATTGGTGGGATCAAGAAGAAAAATGTGAGGGGATCAAAGATCTGGCGGAGACTGAGTTGGCAGAAAGGTAGGCTACTCAGAGCTTCGGAGGAGATGCGGCTGAGATGCTTCAGGAGGGTGCAAGGACCAAGGAGGGGAACGAGAGGGACCTCCTGGGCCGGGGGGGGGGGGGGGGCTATCCCTATGAGCCTGTTCGACTAATCTTGGCATGGCTTATCTCGGCTTATTCCCTCTCACACAACACTATTAAACTACCAGCCGAGCACTGTTGAATCAGCCAGCCGAATAGAGTGTATGTTGCTGCTGCCGGCGGCGGCGGAAGGGAGTCGCCGTGCGAGTCGCGAGCCCCTCACCCTCACGCGCGAGTCACATGGCCACCTCCAAAACAAAAACTGAAACCTCGAGCAAGTGTTGGGATCTGCTAGGGAATCCAAAGTTTCTATTGATAAAGAAGGAATACTATACAAGTGTGCTAAAATAAATTAAAAAAAGGCAAATGTGTTTAAAACTAACGATCCACATCTATAAAACCTATATAGGTGAGACCCACTAAGAATCCTACCTCTATTTCTCTCGATCCTGAATACGCCACGTCATATTGTGATGTCACCATTGGCCCATCCACCAGAGCACCCGTAGCAGCCTCTCCTATTCTTTTCTAGGCACTACAGTTCAAGAGGCTCCCTACGAAAAGTTAAAGCCAATACCCTCAATAGAAATTCCAATGGCCTCTAGCAGACCAGCACCTCTTCACGTACCCACCAGCAGCGGTTGAAATCCTGTGTCTCTTCATTTTCCTCAAGGTTTATATAAACCGCTTGCATCATTGTGCGGTAACTCATCTCCATGCCACGCTCGCAGTCACGATTAAACTTCCACACGATGCCTCAGACCTGTAGCGGCAACGAAGCCTCCATTGATCTTCAATGCCATGGTGCCATACCAGCTGAATGCATTGCGGCCTTCCCTTGCCACAGTAGCTGTGCACAAAAAAGATGCTCCAAGGTTGAAGCAATGAGACCAACAAACTTCAGGCTAGCTAGCAGATCGTTAGAATTTCATGCAACATGTAGCGAATTGAGGTATTCCATTCTACTACTAAACACGAGCTCATTATAATATTGTGATCCACAGTTATCTCAAATTGTTCGTATAGGTGACACATTGACAATCTTTTTATTGCAGATTATACCAGTGCTATTTGTTACTATTTTCAACAAATCAATATACATGACATATGAACATCATAATATTTCTTTCACCGCTACATTTTCCAATAACTCCATATAATTTTCTACCTTTTTATTATATTCTTTCATAATGCAACAACAATATTTCTAAGAAAAGCATGTTGCAATAAGTTTTTAGGAGAAAAGCACTCAAATCCCGCAGCATCGTGCGGGGAATCACCTAGTAATAAGTAACTAATGCAGCACACTTAAACATCACTTTGATCGACAATTGAGTTAGCGTTATCCACAAGTCACATTATTTTCACTCTTCAAATTTGGTATTTATCTAAATTATCAGTTCGTTACTTTTTTGCATTCTTCGTAGACTAGAGAATAGAGTAATCTCACATTGATTTTTCAGATACACTGCAGAAGAGGACTTTGCGAAAGCAGACGCCGTGTTCGATTGCATCGGAGACCCACCGGAAGTACGCTTTGATTTGAATTTCTGCGCGGACCTACTCCAGAAATATTATGTAAGCTAAAGGGATACACTTAATCAATAAGTATTAATTGTTTGTAAAGAAACAAACGAAAATGCATTATACATAGAACTGTTAAAACTGCATGTTTATTCAATCCTCGCTGCTCTCACTTGGATAACTGATCCATGACTGACGGCTATGTTCCCTTTTTACTACCCTATAGAAACAGACAATTCCTCTATGATTTTGCCGCCATTTGGTTCAACTCCAAATTAGCATACCCCCTACAAATTTTCCACGGCATAAGCGATGTCGTTTTGCCAATTGTCTTCTTTCTGACCCACCAAATTGGTCATCTTGGAATGGGCTTTGCTACATGGAAACTGATATGACGGGGGCTGATGCAGTCTTGATGAGAGTGAGGTAACTCGATTGGGTGGAGGATCGATGTTATGCTGCCAAACTGCAATGACTAATATGGGTGTTAGTACCTTAGCGACAGTTACATAGGCTTCGGTTTGTTGTTGTTCGTGCCGTGTCAAGAACAACCTTGAACTTGCAAGTAGATCGAAGAATAAGGAAGAACAAGTAAACCCATACACACGAATTTGGGATTCTGAATCAAGTAAAACAAATGGTCTAGCCGACACACACGTTTAGAAGGAAGTAGGAAAGGTAATTTGCATTCAAAGAAAATCCTACCCTTCTCCTGGTGGCTCGAACATATATTTATATTTTATACATAGCAGACAACAAGGAGGCCTGAGAAGGTGTGAAACCTAACATACAATGTATTGACGCTTTTTACAATCGAACACACGAGTGCGCTACATCATGCAGTACTTGAAATCGCACCTTGCCGGAGTTTGCTGTCATGGGTGGTCTAACACCGCCTTGCGCGCGCGCGGGGGGGGGGGGGGGGGGGTGTCTAACCGTCTTTGTTACGAAAAATTGCAAAAATTCCCGGGAGGGACCCCATCGGGGACAACGTGTCTAGGGTTACTCTGAGATCGGTAGGCCACTTAGAACGCCTCAAATCGCCATAGAGATGAAGAAGGAAGCAAACGGGTTGGAAAGGTAGGATTTGGTGATAAAATGTAGATAAATGTTTGTTGGATTAAAGAAATTAAAGGGTATTCTAAAAAGAGGTTTTTTTATTTTCACAATAGTTTTCTTTTGAATCCAATTTCAAGTTCCATTAGAAGGATAGAAAGGTGATGAGAATGGGAAAAGAAAAATCAAATATTTTTAATTAGTTCCCCTTTTTTGTAATTTTCTTATTATCTATTCCATTCATTTTTTATAGATATAGAATACTAAAGTATTCTAAAAATAGTATTTTATACAACATAAAGATTTTGTAACTAAAAAATACAACAGTCAATATTCCTTATAATAGATATACTTAATTGTATCATGAGAATTTTAAGATATATTTCGAATAGATAGAAATAGTAAATTAGGTGATAGGTCCTCCACCGGTGACAACCCTTTATATTTATAGGGTAGGGAGGGCTCGTAAGGAATCCTTTTACAACACAAGGGTGGGGAGGGCTTACCCCGCAAGGAATCCTTTTACAACTCCAAACCTGCTTTGACTCCTCAATTTGGTTAGGACTCAAGGGAGGGCGGTCTAACTGCCTGGGTCACGCAGTTAGACCGCATGGCACTTTTGCCAGACCGGCTACAGGGCACTCAGTCAAACCGCTTGGTGAACCCGGCCTGGCTGACTGGCCCATCCTGATCTGGCTTATCTACGATTTTTGAGTGTCAACATATGCCCTGCCGTTATTAGTAAAGCTTGCCTACTAAAAAAATAAGTCTACGGTCGATATAACACTTTCCATCGGCTATTTTGTCCTAAGGGAGATTCTCATTGAAATGGGTCGTATCTTGTCAATTGTCTCTAAGACTCATATGCTCTATAGAAGAAATGTAATAAATAAGTTGTTCATCTTGTAGTTCAGGTGCTAATGGTAGCTCATTGTCACAAGCCATGAGAATCGAAGAAACGAGATCGGGCAACATCTCTGAATTAACTGGTCTAACCAGCTGTGCCCTGGGTCCCCACCGACCAGGCTCACAGCCGCCCCCGACAAGTGGGTCCGGCCTACTAGAAGACCCGCCGACCTGTCATTGGGCCCAACCGACCTAGTTGGCGGCCCACACGACCTCCCGAAGACCTTCCAGAAGATTCCCTAGACGACCTAATCCAACACGACCTCAAGACTTGGCGTACAAGACAAGACAAGACCTCGGTGGACTTCGCCTAAAGCAGATCGACGGGATATGGCAAGATGTGTAAAGTAGACTTAGGTCTCCTGGTCGTAACCGACCAGGAGTCTGGGAACCGACCTCATCCGCTGGCCAATATAAGGCGGACGAGGCGATCTCCCTTGTAACTTAACATCACGCAATCATCGAGCAATCCACACCGACAACTGGATGTAGGGTATTACTCTCCGGAGGCCCGAACCAGTATAAACTCGCCGTGTTCTCTGTGTTCCGCGTACTCGTGTGCGACCTTCAAGTTCTTAGCCTTAGACTCCTCCCCACCGAACAAATAAACCACAGGGATTAACACTCCCGTGGGCTGTCCAGATCTCACCATCTGACAGTTGGCGCGCCAGGTAGGGGCAAGTCAAGGTTCTTCGTGCAACTCGATGGCTTCGACCAACTGCGTCATCTTCCCGGAGAGCATGGCGGACTTCCTCGCGAACCCCGTCGACATCTGCTTCGGCTCGATGCCGGCGACATCCACCGCTCCAGCCGCCTGCCTCGTCACCACCAACCAACAGATCGAAACAGATCTGTCGAAGAAAACCCACCCACCCACTCCTAGCGACCTGATCGCTGGGATACGATCAAGGGTATGCTCTCTGACACAATCAAAGTCTGTGAGCGCATCAAACGCCCTCGCACGACTCCTTCGACCTCCAGCATGCCTCTTGGCTTGCGCAATGCCGCTCACGTAGCATCCCGCTACATGAAGCGCAAGATCCAGATCGAATCTGGACTCTACCCTCAAGATTGTGGAAGCTACGGGAATCACCTTGACGAGCCCTGTCATGACGTCTACTATTCCTCGGTCGCCCACCCACGGTGCAACGGCCAGGTCGAAAGAGCCAACGGCATGGTGCTCCAAGCACTCAAGGACCGTATCTACGACGACGCTTCCAACTACGCCACTAGATGGCTAGCTGAGCTGCCTCATGTAATCTGGGGTCTCAGGACTCAAGTCAGCTCTGCGACAGGCTTTTCGCCCTTCTTTCTGGTCTACGGATCAGAGGCTATACTTCCTACCGACGTCACTTTTGGAGCTCCGCGACTTCAATTCTACGAGGAAGGAGAGTCCGAGCAAACACATCGCATCGACCTCGACAGTCTCGAAGAACAAAGACTCACTGTTGTCATGAGACAAGCCCGTCATGACCAGCAGCTACATCGCTACCACGATCGCAATGTTAAGGAAACCTCCTTCAATGTTGGCGACCTCGCCCTTAGACGCATCCAGAAGACTGGCAACATACACGAGCTCTTTGCCCCTTGGGAGGGACCCTTCATCGTCACGGAAGTAATTAGCCCATCAACATATCGAATTCTGTGGGGTAACGGGCAAGGAGTACCCAACCCTTGGAACGTGGAGCATCTACGACGATTCTATCCGTAGGTTAGTTTCTTTTCAAGCTATGTATTTTTTCCTTTTGTATTTCTTTTTTCAGATTAAATAAAAAGTATTTCAAGCAGTCCTCTGCTACGAGTCGAGCACTACCTCCTCCTTCCTCATACTATAACCCCCCCGACATGCTCGGGGGCTTGGCTAAAGCCAACATCTGGGTCGCACGACCTGGGAGTTCTAACTCCTCTTTATCCCTTCCCCTCGACACGCTCGGGGGCTTGGCTAAAAAGCCAACCTAAAGGTCATCCGACCTAAGGACATCATCGCGAACGAGTACGAAGCTTCCCACCGCCATGAGTATGCTTGATCAGAAAGGTCGCCAGACCTGAGCCTCGGGCTCCTCCTTCGCGCGCCGATCTCTCGTAAGCCTCCACGCTGAGCTGTCGAGGTCGGCAAGCCAGCCTCTCTGTGAGTAGTGGTTAGCGAGTCAAGAATACAAAATGTCGCCATCTACAATATCAACCAAAACTCGCGCAGGCAAAAGGCAAGTACTTCGTTACAGATTTCTTCAAAGTTTTTACAAGTCATGAGAGGAGGGGGAGGTACAGCTCCTAGCTACTACTGGTTGTCGCCGTCGCCACCTTCACCACCAGCTCCGCCATCGCCATCAAAGTCGATGTTCTCTACCACCTCGGTGGCGGCTTCATCAACTTCGACCTCCAGGGCGTGAAGGTCCTTCGTGGTGTCAGCACCGCCCTTGATCTTGGTCATGTCGACTTCAGGATAGTGGGACTTGACTCTCACCAACGCATCGGTCGCCCAAGCCGGTTGCCCTCAATAAAAGCAACATCATGTTAGGAGTGTCTACCAGGCGATCAACGATGGACTGCTGCTGATCCCCTTCCTTTGGAACAGGTATGCAAGACATGGCATAATTGGCAGCACCCTTGAGGTCGTTCAGCTCCACCTCATACCCTGCAATGGTGATTTTGTCACGCTGCAATGACTTCAAAACAACCTCGAACTCAACTTCAAGGCCCCGACGAGCTGCGGTCTCATCAGCCAGCTTTTGAGATACGACGTACTCACTCTCGGTGGCCTCCTTCATCGCCTGTTTGAGTTCCAGGCCTCCGGCCTCGATCTCCCGGACCTTGCCCTCCAGGCTATGAATCTTGCTCCTGGAGGCCGCCAGAGTATTTTTTAGCTCTTCTTCGCGGTTACGGAAATCTGCACACACAATAGTTAGCTGACAGCTAATGACCTTCTGTTCAAAAAGGGACAAAGACTAAAACTCAGCAGTAGCCGCAACGTTAAACTGCGTAGTGGCCTCCACGGCCTTGCGTCTTTCCTCAGCAAGCTCGTCCTCGAGCCTCTTCTTGTCGGCGGCTGCCGCCTCACGAACCTCCCTGAGCTCTCGCTCAAGGTCGGTAATACGTTGTTCCTTCTCCTCGGCATGCCACAGCTGGTCCGCCCGGCCCTTGGCCCTCTCTGCTAGCGACTATTACAAAATCACAAGGTTGTTAACGATGCTTAAAAAGCAAAATAATCAAGCAGTGATAATACATCACAGGCTGATGAGGACATCACTTCTATGGATATGCACGAGGCTTCTCCGCTGGACATTCAACCTATTCATCACTTCTATGGATATGCACGAGGCTTCTCCGCTGGACATTCAATCTATTCAAGGTCCAATTACAAGAGCTCGTGCGCGACAATTAAACCTAGAGGTGAGCTCGTTCCTAAGTGTTCCTATTAATAATTTTAAGAATGATTTACTACCTATTGTTTATAATGTGATTAGGAACCAAGGAGAAGACCAAGAAATACATGGAGGAAGGCTTGGAGGCGTGGAGGGCCAACAAGGGGAGGCCAAGTCACATGGAGGCCCACTACAACTCAAGTTCGAGTCCAACTCGGGGTCCAGGAGTTGTCTTCGGTAAAACGGACGCCCAGGCCACAAACGGAGTTCGTTTTCGACGTTCTACATATGGTTGGAAAGTTAATTTCATAGAGCTTCCAATCCAACTGGTTTGAGGCCAAAATGCTTTCTGAGTCGTCAGGAATCGTCGGAACAAGGTGGCGTCCAGATTCTGTCCCGGTGCTGCGTCACCGTCTTTTGGCCTTTGGGCCGTGTATCGTCGTTGAGCCCATTAGGGGGCGCGTCCAGGGGTTGATCACGACCTTAGACTCTATATTACAGCAGCCGCCGCCATCATTAGGGTTTGGGGTTTTTCTTAGATTAATCTGTCAAGAACAGTTTCGCCGTCGCTTCGGTTTATGAGACCCCAACTCGTGAGTTTAATCATACATCTGCAATTGTGTTGCATTCTTCCTTATTCTTGCTTGTGTTCTTCTATTCGCAGGCAAGGATTAGCCTTCTTGGCGTGGTCGGCCATGTAACGCCGGTCGATAACCTGAGGAGACGTGGTGCTGCAATTGCGGGGTTTTGAACGTGTTGTTCGGAAGCCGGATCGATTTGTGTCGCGACTTCACCAAATTGTCGTATATCAGAACCTTTCGGAAGATCGGAACCCTAGCTTCCATCATTTGGTAATCAGAGTTTGGTTTACCGTCAGGTTCACCCTTACCCTTGTTTTTGTCTTCGTCCTATAGTCCACTGAAAAGCCAAAAAAAAGATTGTGTAGTTGATTAGGTTTTCCCCGTCCTAAAGTCGTGTTTAGCCTTTTGCATGATTCTCTTTCAGAGTCCGTAGTGTTGAGTTTGTGTCCTAGTTCGTGTTTTTGTTGCTGGTTTAGATCGTGTTTTGGTTCAGTTGTGTTATCCCCTTTTTCCGTTGCCGCCACTCCATATTTTCATCCCACCCGATTCGCATCCGATTCACCAACACCATCACAAAAACCTAACTCGGAGGGTCCTCCTTAAAACGGGCATAACTTTTCACTCGGAACTCCGATTGAGACGTTCTTGTGCTTTCTGGAAAGCCTTCGAAATTTTACACATACGATTCACTGCTTCGTCGGTGTAGGCTGAAGGACCGAAACGGCGAACCAGAGGGGGGGGAGTGAATGGGAGCCGATAAAAATTCTTCTCCAGGAACTCGACTTAAGACCCAAAGTCACTTCCAAAGACCTCTACACAAACTTGCCAAGATCACGTAGTCACAACGTACCTACTGACCCTAGGAACAAGTTAGAGCAAGCTTAGAAACAAAGCGGAAACACAATCGAACAATCCTAGGCAAACCACACTGGAAAGTCCGGAATCTCCGCACTTTTTCCCGGAGTCTCCGGGGTTTCCGGAGAAAAAGTCCGGAGAAAAAGTCTGGAATAAAAGTCCAGATACTCCGGGTTTTTTCCCGAAGAAAAGCCCGGGGTAAAATTTCAGCCTTCGAGAGGGAGAGGGGAAAAAGGCAAAACTCAATCAAATGACCTCCAAAAATCACGAAATTTGAACCAAGGCCTCTCAACACCACAAAGAAGCTTTTTCCAAAGAATCTTCCCAAGAAGATCAAGCCATCACCACCAGAAAAAAGGATTTAAGCTAGGAACCCTAGAGAGAGACCTTTTTCCTCAAAACCACCGATCTCCCGATTCGCTCCACAGATTCGAACAAGACTTTGGGGATACTAGGAGTACCTCATGGGCATCCCATAGCTATGATTTGGTCCACCAAAACTTGCTAAATCAAGAGGAATCAAAAGTCAACCCTCAAGAGCACCTCCAACCCTAGAACTCCGAAACCACCAAAATCGAGCTCCTTAACTCATGGATTTGGGAGGGGAATCACAGCCCAAAGAACCACAAAGGGTTCCCACAAATTTCCCCCATCAAATCCCCAAGAGCAAGGTCCCGACAACGCCCCGAGAAAATCACCAAGAGAGAGCACCGAAAATCACCACCAAGAACAACTGGAAACAACACATCCAAACCTTGAGGAACCACGCCGAATCATCTATACAAGCCACAAAGGTTCATATAGGGTCTAGCTTGCCGCCCGATCATCCAACCCTCTCAACAAGATCTCACCATGAAGCTCTCAAGCTAGTCCTATGGAAATCCTAAGAAAATAGGAAGGGAAAATAGGAAAGCAAATGAATTAGGGTTTCAAGAGATGGCTGCCATCCTCTCACCTCTTGGGTTATATGGAGGCAACCGAAAGTCTAAAATGCCCTTTCCTAATAACTAGGGATACAAGCCCCTCAAGGGCAGATTTGGAAGTCTTCATGTCTTCTCCATCGGACGGATGCCCGGCGACCGCACCCTGCGTAGCCTCGACGCAAGCCATGCGATCCCGACATGTGTCCTCCGCTTCGAAGTCTCCGGACTGCGTCGTCGCACACCGGTCAGACCGGTACCCACCGGTCAGACCCACCGGTCAGACCGGTCTGGCACTACTGGAGCATGGTCTTCGGTTCTTCGGTCTTGGCTTTGTGGATCAACTAAGGAACCAAATGGTTTTCTGGTGAACCACCAGAAACCTCGCGAACTCGGTGTAGCCTCCGCCAATCTCCACTCATGACTCGGCTCACACGTAGTCCCGAAATCCATTGGGTTTTGAAGCTCGACCTTGGTTTTGAGGCTCAACCAAGAAACCGTCCACGACTTCATCTTGCTGTTCATGCCACCATGCGGCCCGCACTTGACCCCGCTGGCCACCGGGTCCCTCGAACGAAGCCTACTTGTCTTCTCCACACCTAGAGGCCTCACCGGCGACGACCTTTCGCGCTTGTTCTTCACCTGCACCAACACCAGTCAAGCCGCAACCTGCACCTGCAATACTTAGCCAAGAATCAGTCCACACAACGTTGTCAATCACTCATCACACAAGGAAGCGACCATTCACCGGTCCTCGAACCACACATGGTCCTCAATCTCCCCCTTGATGAGTGCATTGACAACACCCACACGAAAGTAACAAGAGAGAAACGAAAAGAAAAAAGAAACGAACAAAAAAAACTCCAACAAGCGATCGAAAGCCAAACAAAGGCAAAGAGCAAGATCACTTGAAGAAGACAAGTCTCGGACCCCTTAGGCAAGGGCAACGGCTCGACACATCCGAGACAAAACAAAGCTCAAAACAAAGAGCGCAAACCACCAAAGCAAAGCTCGAAAACCCACAAAGAGCTCCCCCTGCACACATGCAAGCTCCCCCTGAACCAATGCAACTCCCCCTGGACGAATGCATGCAAACCAACTGAAAATAGGGCAGCTGCAGCAACTTCAGCTCACACCGGTCAGACCGGTGCACAACAGAGCCCAGAAATGGCTCGAAACCACCTGAAAACCTTCTAAATGCGTCCAGCAAGCCATTTCAAGCTCAAACTTTTCCCCCTTGTTGGCAATGCATGAATCAAGCCAAAAATGCAAAAATTTCAACCTAGAGCTTCTCAAATAGACAAAATTCAACATAGGATGCTACACATGTCCAAATGAGCAAGTTAGATACTCTATAGCTTCGTATCGACATCAACTACAAGATCACCAAGTTTCACAACCATTGGATGAAGCTAAGATGGCTTTGGGCAATTTTGTGAAAAACTTGCCTCTCATGAGCAAAGTCCTAAACATGATCAAAACATATCAAAATGGCAAAGCCACACAAACTTCATGCTAGGACAGCCATTCTAATCATAAGACCATCACAAACACCCACAAGAACCTCATGTCATGTCAAAGCCACCGAGCCACGTGCCTACTTCTATGTATGAGACTTCTCATTGGTAGGCATCATGCAACGGTTTAGCACCCAAAGCAAATTAAATTCAGCACATATGACATGAGAGCATGTTTTCCAAGCATTTTACATTTGATTTTCAGATTCATAATTGGTACATGAAATGTCTTTGCGACAAAAAGGAACTTATGCCCCTCCATAAGATAAAGCAAGAGGGCTAAACATTCATGATGGCAAATGAGCATTTGGCCCCATATGATCAATAAACTAGCTATCCAACCACAAATTAAGCATAACCAAGCCACTAAAACATGTCAAGATCATATAAAGGCATTTACACATGAGAGAGCATACATATAACATTTTCAAAAACATAGCTATCAACCATGGATTATTCATCAAGATCATCAAGAGCTAAGCCAAACTAACCATAGCATAGCAAACAAGCTCACAAAGACATAAATAGCATTCCATGGTGAACAATGTATATAGGAGAAGCTTTTCCTATCCAATGCATATGATACAAAATGCATGCAATCTAAGAAACAAGGATGCCTATACATCATGTTACATATGCCATGCCAAATGCAAGAAATGCACAAAGGAAACTATATGTATGCTACAAAGAGAGCTCCCACACACAAAGCTCACAAACGACCGGCTCCTCGAGGGGAGGCAAAAAGGGCTCGACACCACCGGCAAAAGAGCAAAGGAGCACAAAAACTCACAAGCTCCCCCTAAACACATGCACTAGGGCCAGAGAGCATACAAAGCTCACCCTACACACACGAGATAGAGAAGGAGCAAAACAAACCAAGTGGCTTGACCAGGGCCATGCACTCGAAGGTCACAAAAACACTTACTTTTATCATTTCTTCACAATTCACTCATCCTTGTCCACCATCCCCGAAAGTGATGCACCTACATGTCACCACCGGGATATGAAGCCGAAGAACCACCCCCCGATATCAACCAAATGTTCTCCGGGCTATCCACCTGCAACTCAAAACCAAGAGCGAGAGCGAGCAAACGACTCAACACTGGGGTTAGTTCAAAAAGTGTAAAACCAGTGCCTAGCCATTTGCTCAAAAGTGGGGTTAGCACAAACCAAACCATCTTTCCTACCAAAGCTGCCTCCACGAACACCACCACGGTAACCACCATGAGGTAACCAAACCTCTCTACCTGGAGGAGGACCAAAACCACGAAAGAAAACCCGTGGACTATCCCTCCTCTCCTTCTCAAAGCTAAGACTCCTCCCATCCCCGTAGTGAGCTCGAGGGGGAGAATGCCTAGCAAACTGACCTCCTGCAAACTCTCCAGCCCAACCACCAGAACCACGAACTCCAGAACCAAACCTCACACCTGTATGAGCACGAAACCCAAGCTGCTCGCCCGTCCGGTGCCCGCACCGGTCCGACCGGTGCCCCTCACCGGCCCGACCGGGTGTAGCCCGGGCAAGAAGCACCTCCAACAGCCTTCCGCTCTCCCCAAGACCGAACTGACCTCACACTCGCCTTGGCCCTGGGCAACTGCACACGAGGCTCAAGTACACCATCGGAAGGGTGGTACTTGTCCTTATTAGCCCACTCCTTCACCATTCTCTCCTCACGCTTCCTCTTGAAGCAAAATGCTCTCTTGTGAGCATCCTTTCCACAAAACTCACAATGGAAACGGATCGATCTGGGCTTAGGCTTGGGATGAGGCTCTTCACAAGGCTTCTCACTTGGTTTCTCACTAGGCGTTTCACTTGCCTTCTCACTCGGTTTTTCTCTTGGTTGGTTTGGCTTGGATGCAAACTTGTCTTTGGGTGTGGGTTGTGGTGGATATGAAGCATTCCCAAATTTCCTTTCTCTCTCACCACTGCCCTCACCAACCTTATCCAATCCCAAAGCCCAACCGTCAAAGCGCTTACAGCTAGCAATCATCATACCAAGCTGAGGTTCTTGACTCGACAACCAACTCAGCGCTTCACGCAACTTATCATTCTCATCTTGCAAGTGACCAACACATTTTGCAAGATCCAAATTCTTCATAGCATGCAACTCACATGTAGAGCAAGAACTAGGAATAGGCACTTTCAAATCATCCTCAAGCGAAACAATGCGAGAACGGAACTCAACAATTTTCTCATGCAAACTAGGGCAAGAAGTGCAAGCACCAAGCAAAGTGGGTCTAGATTGTAGCTCAGCCAACTCAACCCTAAGCACATCTAGTTCCTCACACTTGGAGGCATACTTCTCCCTAAGATCGATCAAGTCGACTAGGAAAGCAGAGCAATCAGCACAATAATTTTCATCAGAAACAACAGGGCTAGCCTTAAGCGAATCAATTTCAAGCTTGCTATCAAGAACCTGTGTTTCTAGCTCAGCCACTCTAGTCATAGCATCCTCGAGCAAAGATCTAAGCTCCTTCCTAAGCTTCTTAGCCTCTCTAAGCATGTGATCGCGATTATCAAGCAAGTCAACCAACTCCTCATTCTCTTTGCGCAAAGAAGAGAGCTCATCACATACCTCATCCTCGGAATCCAAGTCCGAGGCGTCCTTCTGGCTTCTCTTGCTGCTCGAACTGCGAGCCATGCCACAGAAGTCGTCCTTGAGGCTTAGGCCCGTCACACAAAGGCCGTTGAGATACTTGCCAAGGTTCTTCTTCTTCTTCCTCTTCTTCTCATCCTCTTCGTCTTCATCACTCAAGCTTGAAGACGTGTCCTCGGAATCAGACTCGATGTCGCTTGATCTCTTCATCTTCTCTCGAGACCGTGTCTTCTTCCCATGTCCATGTCCTTCTTCTTGGACTTCTTCCTCTTGTCCTTGAACTTGTGCTTGTCGTGGTTGTTCACCTTCGGACACTCGGCGAAATAGTGTCCAGCCTTGCCGCACTTGAAGCATGTCCTCGTGTTCCTCCTCATGTTCACCCAGTTCTCGTGCAGCCTCTCGAACCGCCTCGTCAGGAGCGCCAGCTCGTCCTCTCCAAGCATGTCGAACTCCTCATCTGACATAGACATCAAAGAGGACAAAGAGAACATCCTGGTGGATGGGTTAGTGTTAGCCTTTCCTTTCGAACCACCAACGAGGGAAGGACTTTGGGAATCAGTCGGTCCCTCGAGCTTGGCAGTCATACCCCTATCCACCTCAGCCGACTTCAGCTTCGAGAATAGCTCGTTCACCGTCAGAGTATCATACTTCTCTGACTCCACAATAGCCTCGAACTTTCTGCCCCAAATCGTACGATCCAAAGAGTGTAAGAGCTTGACCGCTCTATCATGATCATCGTACGGGAGCATGTCCACATTGGCCCTCATGTTGTTCACAACCACCATGAACCTCTGAAACAAGGCATCGATGGACTC
The DNA here is from genome assembly GCA_947561735.1 of Cenchrus americanus. Taxonomy (NCBI): domain Eukaryota; kingdom Viridiplantae; phylum Streptophyta; class Magnoliopsida; order Poales; family Poaceae; genus Cenchrus; species Cenchrus americanus. The sequence goes on from OX387242.1 coordinate 140,868,842, forward strand.
ACCGGGGAGATGAGTGAAGTTCTCGTACTCTCTCCGGTAGGTCGCATACATCCGTGCCTGAACCTGGGCATTCCCAACATGAGCCTCCTTCAGCACCATCCAAATCCTACATGCCAAGTGCTCGGTGTGCACCCGATCGAACTCAGGCTGACACAAAGCACGAAACAAGTAGTCGACCGCCTTGTTGTTGGCGTCGAATCTGTCCCTCGATCCTGGAGCGAGGAAGTCCATCGGTTGGACATAGCCTGTGTCCACCGTGACATCCCAAAGGATCTGACCCTTTCCGCGGAGGAACGCACCCATCCGCTTACTCCACATCTGGTAGTTCTTGCCATCGAAGTGTGGAGGACCCGAACCCCGCTCCTGGTACGTCATCCTTGGATCTTAGACTGGTTAGAGTCGATAAAGACCCGAACCGGCTCTGATACCACTTGAAGGACCGAAACGGCGAACCAGAGAGGGGGGAGTGAATGGGAGCCGATAAAAATTCTTCTCCAGGAACTCGACTTAAGACCCAAAGTCACTTCCAAAGACCTCTACACAAACTTGCCAAGATCACGTAGTCACAACGGACCTACTGACCCTAGGAACAAGTTAGAGCAAGCTTAGAAACAAAGCGGAAGCACAATCGAACAATCCTAGGCAAACCTCACTGGAAAGTCCGGAATCTCTGCACTTTTTCCCGAAGTCTCCGGGGTTTGCAGAGAAAAAGTCCGGAGAAAAGTCCGGAAAATCCAGGTTTTTCCCCGGAGAAAAGCCTGGAGTAAAATTTCAGCCTTCGAGAGGGAGAGGGGAAAAAGGCAAAACTCGATCAAACGACCTCCAAAAATCATGAAATTTGAACCAAGGCCTCTCAACACCGTAAAGAAGCTTTTTCCAAAGAATCTTCCCAAGAAGATCAAGCCATCACCACCAGAAAAAAGGATTTAAGCTAGGAACCCTAGAGAGAGACCTTTTTCCTCAAAACCACCGATCTCCCGATTCGCTACACGGATTTGAACAAGACTTTGGGGATACTAGGAGTACCTCATGGGCATCCCATAGCTATGATTTGGTCCACCAAAACTTGCTAAATCAAGAGGAATCGAAAGTCAACCCTCAAGAGCACCTCCAACCCTAGAACTCCGAAACCACCAAAATCGAGCCCCTTAACTCATGGATTTGGGAGGGGAATCACAGCCCAAAGAACCACGAAGGGTTCCCACAAATTCCCCCCATCAAATCCCCAAGAGCAAGGTCCCGACAATGCCCCGAGAAAATCACCAAGAGAGAGCACCGAAAATCACCACCAAGAACAACCGGAAACAACACATCCAAACCTTGAGGAACCACGCCGAATCATCTATACAAGCCACAAAGGTTCATACAGGGTCTATCTTGCCGCCCGATCATCCAACCCTCTCAACAAGATCTCACCATGAAGCTCTCAAGCTAGTCCTATGGAAATCTTAAGAAAATAGGAAGGAAAATAGGAAAGCAAATGAATTAGGGTTTCAAGAGATGGCTGCCATCCTCTCACCTCTTGGGTTATATGGAGGCTACCGAAAGTCTAAAATGCCCTTTCCTAATAACTAGGGATACAAGCCCCTCAAGGGCAGATTTGGAAGTCTTCATGTCTTCTCCATCGGACGGATGCCCGGCGACCGCACCCTGCGTAGCCTCGACGCAAGCCATGCGATCCCGACGCGTGTCCTCCGCTTCGAAGTCTCCGGACTGCGTCGTCGCACACCGGTCAGACCGGTGCTCCTCACCGGTCAGAATGGTACCCACCGGTCAGACCGGTCAGACCCACCGGTCAGACCGGTCTGGCACTACTGTAGCACGGTCTTCGGTTCTTCGGTCTTGGCTTTGTGGATCAACCAAGGAACCCAATGGTTTTCTGGTGAACCACCGGAAACCCCGCGAACTCGGTGTAGCCTCCGCCAATCTCCACTCATGACTCGGCTCACACGTAGTCCCGGCTCGACCTTGGTTTTGAGGCTCAACCAAGAAACCGTCCACGACTTCATCTTGCTGTTCATGCCACCATGCGGCCCGCACTTGACCCCGCTGGACACCGGGTCCCTCAAACGAAGCCTACTTGTCTTCTCCACACCTGGAGGCCTCACCGGCGACGACCTTTCGCTCTTGTTCTTCACCTGCACCAACACCAGTCAAGCCGCAACCTGCACCTGCAATACTTAGCCAAGAATTAGTCCACACAACGTTGTCAATCACTCATCACACAAGAAAGCGACTATCCACCGGTCCTCGAACCACACATGGTCCTCACAGGCCTAAAATAAAAAAGCAAAAAAGAATAACTGAAGGGAGTTGTTTCGGACTTTGAAGTTTCGGCATCGGTTTTGGAGAGTAGTCGTGATTTTCTATAGAACACATCTTATATCTGATTGAAGTGATACTTTGTGGTGTTCCTATTTGTGTGTTCCTGGTTGAGGAAAAAATATCAAAAAAAATAAAAGACAAAAAAAGTGAAGAAATTGATTTCTACTAGTGCTAAAAGACGAAACCGAGAAGCACATATAGAGGATACACTTGCTGTTTCGTGTGCTGTGCTGTCTACTTGCTGATATTGTGCCATCTTTGATCATCATCATCATTCTTGTTCCATCTTTGTTGGTTACCACTGTTCTAAGACTCGATTAGACCAACAACTAGGGACAAGTAACTTTGGACATTTATTTAGCATTACTATCTATTTGTGAATTGTGTTCCACTTTCATATTTTTGGCCTTCCCATAGCTCCACATATCACTTCTGAGCAGCACAGGTTCTTGATCTTTGCAATCGCAGTCTACATGTTCCAGGTATCCTTTGCCTTGCTGGTAAGAACCTTGTAAGAGCTTGGTAAGGTGTTTCCTTTGGTAGTGTTGATTCATTTGAGAGGCGCCACCACACCTTCGTAGAAGATTTTTTTAGGGATAACTTTCACTGTTTGTTCCTATTTTTGGTGTTTACAATGGCAGCAGATGATGGAGCTTCCCCAAAGGACTTCAACGAGTGTGTCAGCCAAACCCAGCTGCAGACTCTCTTGGACACCACCCGGACAGAGATAGGAGAGACGATCACCAAAGCCGTCACCGAGAGTATTAATGGACTACACCTTGCTGACACTATTGCAGGTTTGAGAGGGTGAATCACCACGCTCACTAATCGGATTGCTGCGTTGGAAACTCGTTCACCACCTCAACAAGATCAAGATGTAGTGTATGACATCCATGGCAATGTGGACGAGGCTGCTACACGAGAGGCACACATTCGAGGGCGTGTTCGTGCTCACAACGCAGGTGGTAACCGTGCTCCCCCAGACCCTTATGCTAAGGTTAAATATACCTTACCTTCATTTTCTGGGAGTTATGATGCTGATGGATATCTTGATTGGGAGATGATGGTTGAACAAAAATTTAATGCCCACCTTGTGCCTGAGCAACATAGAGTTCGACAAGCTAGTAGTGAGTTTAAAGATTTTGCTATCATTTGGTGGTCTGGCTTAGTTGCTGCAGGTCTTGCGCCTACTACTTGGGAAGCCCTAAAGGTTGCTATGCGTGATAGATTTGTTCCTCCTTCTTATCATAGAGAACTGTGTAAGAAATTGATGCATTTAGATCAGGGAGATAAATTTGTGCAGGACTACTATGGTGAGCTTCAAAAGGGTTTGATGTGTTGTGGGATAGTTGAGGAACCCGAGGATGAGCTTGTTCGTTTTTATTCAGGTTTAAGACGTGAGATCCAAGACATAGTTGATTATAAGGAATTTACTACTGTCAACCAATTGTTCCAGTTTGCTATGTTTGCAGAGAAGGAGTTGCAGGGTCGTCATTCGCAGGAAAAGACCGACGGCCGAACATCTTTCGCGCCACACACACAGTCGCATTCGGGGCTGCCCAAATCTTCGAGCTTTCGAGCCTCTACACCATTGGCCAAGAAAACTACGAGCGGTGTAGCGCCTACGCCAAACAAGACTCCCCCACGTGCTGCAGATTCAGGTAAAAGTGTTTCGCAGGCACCAGCTCAGAGTTCTTCATCTGTCGCCTCGACGGGACACACTTCAAGCATTTAGTGTCACCGTTGTCATGGTATTGTCCACGTGAAGAAGGATTGCCCGAGTCAGCGGGCATATTTGGCGACAGAAGATGGAGGCTACATCAGCGCCTCTGACGTAGAAGAAGACGATGAGGAGGATGGTACTGACGATGTTGAGGAATGTGTCATTCATGGAGGAGAAACTTCGTCAGGCCATTTGAACATCATTGTTCAGCGTGTGCTCAGCATGCAAATCCAGCAGCCTGAGAGGTTGCAACGCCACAACTTGTTCCAGACTTTCTTCGTCATCCAGAACCGACGCGCGCGTGTGATTATTGATGGAGGAAGCTGCAACAACTTGGTGAGTTCCGATCTGGTCAAGAAGCTTGGCTTGCCCACACGACCACATCCACATCCTTACTATATTCAGTGGTTAAACGACTCTGGTAAAGCTAAGGTATTAAAAACTTGCAGAGTTTCTTTTTCCATTGGTGCATATGCTGATTATGTTGATTGTGATGTGGTACCTATGCAAGCTTGTTCACTTTTGTTGGGTCATCCATGGGAACATGATAATGATGCTACACACCATGGTAGAAGTAATAATTACACATTCATGCATAAAGGAAAGAAAATCACTTTGGTTCCTTTGACCCCTGCCGAAATTGTATAGGCTGATAAAGAAAGAGCTGCTAGTTTGAGTAATGATAAGTCCAAAAATCAGCAAGTTGTTAATTCTGTGTACCCACCTAAAAAGGAGAAAGCCACACATAAATCTGACACTCAGGGAATTAAATAAGGGGGTGGAGTAATGCTAGCAGCAAAATGTGACCTTGCTGAAATTTCTGATGATGATGTTTGCTATGCTTTGATATGCAAACGAGCTTTGTTTTCACTTGATGATATTGCTAGCTCTTTGCCTCCTGCGGTCATTAACATTTTGCAGGAGTTTGAGGACGTTTTTCCAGCTGAGATACCCCCGGGGCTGCCACCTTTGAGAGGAATAGAGCATCAGATTGATTTGATCCCGGGAGCCGCTTTGCCAAACCGTGCTGCTTATAGAACCAACCCCGAGGAGACTAAGGAAATTCAGCGGCAAGTCCAAGATCTTTTGGACCGCGGGTATGTACGTGAGAGCCTTAGTCCTTGTGCTGTGCCTGTGCTTTTGGTTCCAAAGAAGGATGGTACGTGGCGTATGTGTGTTGATTGTAGGGCCATTAATAATATTACTATTCGATATCGTCATCCTATTCCTAGGATAGATGACATGCTTGATGAGTTGTGTGGCGCTATAATTTTCACAAAGATTGACTTGCGTAGTGGTTACCACCAAATATGAATGAAACTTGGAGATGAATGGAAAACAGCTTTTAAAACTAAATTCGGGTTGTATGAGTGGTTAGTGATGCCTTTTGGTTTGACCAATGCACCTAGTACTTTCATGCGCTTGATGAATGAGGTTTTGAGGGCTTTTATTGGACGATTTGTGGTGGTTTAATTTGATGATATCTTGATTTACAACAAGTCTATGGATGAACATATGGAACACTTACATGCTGTTTTTGATGCATTGAGAGCAGTGCATTTGTTTGCTAATCTTGAGAAGTGCATCTTTTGCACCGATCGAGTCTCTTTTCTTGGATATGTTGTTAATCCGCAGGAAATTGAGGTGGATGAGATGAAAATTGAAGCCATCCAGAGTTGGCCGCTGCCCCAAAATGTTACACAGGTGAGAAGTTTTCTTGGTCTTGCAGGTTTCTATCGACGCTTCGTCAAGGATTTCAGTACCATCCCTATACCGCTGCATGCATTGATGAAGAAAGATGTGGTGTTTCATTGGGGAAAGGCGCAAGAGGAGTTCTTTAACACTTTGAAGGACATGCTTACACATGCACCATTGCTACAACTTCCGAACTTTGGTAAGACTTTCGAGCTTGCTTGTGATGCTAGTGGAGTTGGCATTGGTGGTGTTTTGATGCAAGATGGTAAACTCGTTGCATACTTTAGCGACAAATTGAATGGTCCTGTTCTGAATTATTATACGTATGATAAAGAATTGTATGCTCTTGTATGTTCTTTACAGACATGGCGTCATTATTTGTGGCCTAGAGAATTTGTTATACACTCTGATCATGAAGCGCTTAAGTATCTTCGTTCACAAAGTAATTTGAACCGTAGGCATGCTAAATGGGTTGAGTTCATTGAATCTTTTCCTTACATCATTCAACATAAAAAAGGAAAAGATAATGTGATTGTTGATGCTTTGTCTAGACGATATACTTTGTTGTCCCAACTTGATTGTCGGATTTTTGGGCTTGAAACAATTAAAGAACAATAGGCGCTTGATGCTGATTTTAAAGATGTGTTGCTGAATTGTAGAGAGGGACGTACATGGAACAAGTTTGTGATCAATGATGGGTATGTGTTTAGAGCTAACCGCCTATGCATTCCAGTTGGTTCCGTTCGTCATTTGTTGATGCAGGAAGCGCATGGAGGAGGTTTGATGGGACACTTTGGCGCAAAGAAGACGGAGGATGTTTTGGCTACATACGTCTTTTGGCCAAAGATGAGGAGAGACGTCGAACGGTTCGTTGCTCGCTGCACTACATGTCAAAAATCTAAGTCTCGCTTGAATCCACATGGTTTGTACATGCCTCTCCCTGTGCCTTCTATTCCTTGGGCAGATATTTCTATGGACTTTGTTTTGGGATTGCCTAGGACTAAGAGGGGGAGGGATAGCATTTTTGTTGTGGTGGATCGATTTTCAAAAATGGCTCACTTTATACCATGTCATAAAAGTGATGATGCTATTCATATTGCTGACCTCTTTTTCAAAGAGATTGTGCGCTTGCATGGTATGCCTTCTACTATTGTTTCAGATCGGGATGTGAAATTTTTGAGTCACTTTTTGCGTACTTTGTGGAACAAGTTGGGAACAAAATTGTTATTTTCTACCACTTGTCATCCGCAAACTGATGGACAAACTTAGGTGGTGAACCGTACTTTGGGCACCATGTTGAGGGCTGTCTTGAAGAAGAATTTGAAGATTTGGGAAGAATGTTTGCCTCACGTGGAGTTTGCATAAAATCGGGCAACACATTCTACCACAAAGGTTAGTCCTTTTCAGGTAGTGTATGGTTTTAACCCCCGTCCTCCTATTGATATCCTACCTTTGTCTACTAATGAGAGACTTCATAATGATGCTAAACAACGTGCTGAATTTATATTGAAAATGCATGAAACAACTAAGCACAACATTGAGAAGATGACTGAAAAATATAGAGTTGCTGGTAGCAAAGGTAGAAAAGAAATGAAACTTGAACCGGGTGATCTAGTATGGTTGCACTTGAGAAAAGAACGTTTTCCAGATTTGAGGAAGTCCAAGTTAATGCCTAGAGCTGATGGTCCTTTCAAAATTATTGAGAAAATTAATGATAATGCATACAAGCTTGAGTTGCCTCCCGAGGACATCACTTCTATGGATATGCACGAGGCTTCTCCGCTGGTCATTCAACCTATTCATCACTTCTATGGATATGCACGAGGCTTCTCCGCTGGACATTCAACCTATTCAAGGTCCAATTACAAGAGCTCGTGCGCGACAATTAAACCTAGAGGTGAGCTCGTTCCTAAGTGTTCCTATTAATAATTTTAAGAATGATTTACTACCTACTGTTTATAATGTGATTAGGAACCAAGGAGAAGACCAAGAAATACATGGAGGAAGGCTTGGAGGCGTGGAGGGCCAACAAGGGGAGGCCAAGTCACATAGAGGCCCACTACAACTCAAGTTCGAGTCCAACTCGGAGTCCAGGAGCTGTCTTCGGTAAAACGGATGCCCAGGCCACAAACGGATTCCGTTTTCAACGTTCTACATATGGTTGGAAAGTTAATTTCATAGAGCTTCCAATCCAACTGGTTTGAGGCCCAAATTCTTTCTGAGTCGTCGGGAATCGTCCGAACAAGGTGGCGTCCAGATTCTGTCCCGGTGCTGCGTCACCGTCTTTTGGCCTTTGGGCCGTGTATCGTCGTTGAGCCCATTAGGGGGCGCGTCCAGGGGTTGATCACGACCTTAGACTCTATATTACAGCAGCCGCTGCCATCATTAGGGTTTGGGGTTTTGCTTAGATTAATCTGTCAAGAACAATTTCGCCGTCGCTTCGGTTTGTGAGACCCCAACTCGTGAGTTTAATCATACATCTGCAATTGTGTTGCATTCTTCCTTGTTCTTGCTTGTGTTCTTCGATTCGCAGGCAAGTATTAGCCTTCTTGGCGAGGTCAGCCGTGCAACGCTGGTCGATAACCTGAGGAGACGTGGTGCTGCGATTGCGGGTTTTGAACGTGTTGTTCGGAAGCCGGATCGATTTGTGTCGCGACTTCACCACTTCACCAAATCGTCGTATATCGGAACCTTTCAGAAGATCGGAACCCTAGCTTCCATCACAGGAAACTCACAATGAGTGCGTGGTTGATGGTGACGATGCTGGTCTGCAAAGCCCGCATGTCCTCATTGTCCTCGAACCAATCATCCTGCCAAGGGGTGTGATCCCAATTAATTGATCGGCGTGGCAACCTCAGGCTCAAAGTTGAAGATGAAGGTACCTGTGCGCCGGACGCTTCTGGACCTCCCGTCGCCAGGTCGATCTGAGGCTGGTCCTCGGCCACGTCCTTCGCCCCATTAGGAACAACCATGATAGGGTCAACATCTATGACTGTTGGAGAGGTCGTCGCCCCGACCTCCCCAACTGAGGTCTCAACACCCTCAGCAGTGTCCAGGGAAGAACCCGCCCTCGTGCAAGTCACGGGTGGCGAAGTCGTCAACTCCTCCGCCATCCCTTGCGTTGGGGCAGCGGTACGAGCATCATATACCAGTGCCTCCCCCGTGACCTGTGGCTCAGGCGACCTCGTGCAGGAGGGAGATGATGGGGTAACCGGCATCCCTTGTGGTCTTGCCGCCGGCCTGCACGGAAAAATACCACGTCAAGATTGAGTTCAGATAAAAAGCATAAAGATAGCATCAACTTTTAAGTCTATACCTCACCACAGTCGGAAGCCGAGTCTTCGGCCAAAACACCCGAGGCTTAATAGCCGCAGGTATCTTCGCCCGCACCATCGCAGCACTGCGCTGCGCCTCTAAAACCACGTCGGAGAGCCTCCTCTGACGTCTTTTGCACCAGCTCTCGCTGCCTCTTAGCAGCAGGACTCTCTGGGCTCCCCGCTGCCTGGTCTTCAGGGACAGGCAGCTCTTCGACGGCCTCATCCTTTTCCTTCTCCTTCTCCTCCTCCTCATCCTCCGACCCGACCTCCCGCGAGCGAGGCGTCGGAATCGTTGGGGTAGTGACGGGCGGAGGGGATGCATCCCTCCTCTTCCTTCTTTTCTTCTGTTCTGCGGCCTTCACCGCAAAGATTGCAGTGGCAACGATCGAAGCAGACGTCTTCGCCACCGTCGACTTGGTCCTGCATCGGGATTTTGCAGCGCCGACGACTGGATCCGCCCCAGCCTCCGCGTCAGTGTCTTCGTCAGCCTCCACAGATGAGTCAGACTCATAATTCTCCAGCAGACGACCTGCTGGAGGCTTGTACTTGTCCGACCTCAGCTTCCTCCGATGTAACTCCCCCTTAGGGAGAGGCGCCGGGCACCACATCTGGAGCTCGCGCATCTGCGAAACAGATGACATAAATGCTATACGATCTACATGAATTAAGAAAGCAAAGCACAATGACCTAAAGACAGATCTCAGGATCTTACCGGATCAGCCGGTCTCTTCAACGAGTGTGCCCTTGGGCACTTCTTCACCTTGACCTTCCCAGAATATATCTGGGAAACCCTAGCCGCCATCTCCTCCTTGGAGACCTTGCAGTTCACCTCGCGTGTGGGATCTGATTGCCCATAGTACGCATACGCCGGGTGGACCCGATCTTTGATCGGCTGGATCATCCGCCGGTAGAACGACCTCACCGCCACCGCTCTTGTCACTCCTTGGTTCTTCATGTCGCTGACTAGCTCCAGGACCCCCTTCAGGTCCCCGAGTTCGCGGGTGGAGAGTCCTATATCCCACTCGCTAATTTTCACTGGCTTGTGGCCGGTTTGCCGCGGAAGACCTGGAATTTGGTCCGCAATGTAGAACCACTACGATCTCCACCTGGCGGTGTTGTCAGGAAGGTCCGCGTCTATCCATTTTGCCTTGAGGCCTGACCTCAAATTGAACACCACAGCCCCCACTGGCTCCAACCTTTTGCCAGTGCTTTTGACGCAGAAAAAATGCCTCCACAATGCGAAGTAAGGCGGTATCCCTAGATACGCCTCACAAAAATGAATGAAAGTTGACACTACAGTGATGGAGTTGGGAACGAGGTGCACAAACTCCAGCCTGTAGTAGTACAGCAGGCCACGGAAGAAGTCTCCCGCTGGGAGGTTGAAGCCGCGCTCGAAGAAGGAGCCGAAGACGACCTGCTCCTTGACGTCCTCGCTCGAGAAATCTTCCCCGACGGCCGCCCTCCACTCCACCTCCGTCTTCGACCGGAGCAGCCCCTGGTCCACCAGCGCCTGGATCTTGGCCTCTGTCATTGTCGACCGGACCCACGCTGCCTGGGGGTCCGGGATGCAAGCCGCATCCGCCGCCATCTCACTTCTAGGGTTCAAGTTGGATCTAATGTGGCACAGAGACTTAACGTGCATATGCTGGAGGAGCACAGTGTGAAGCGGTGACACTAGCACGAGCCTAGCTGGAGGTGGAAGATGGGCACATTGGCGCGGGAGCACGACGGTCGCAAGATTGCTGTAGCACAAAAGGAAAGCGAGAGCGACGGGAGCGAGAGGAAGAAGATGAGGGGAATGGGGTCAGCCTCGCCCAGGCTCACTCTATTTACAGAGGGGTCCACCGAATCTATCCGTTGCGGCTCCTTGCTCCGTACAACACGCCCCAACGGCTCTATCCCAAGAAGTTCGCGAGAAGATTGAGGCGCATTTTTTGCTAACAGACCAAGCGCTACGACCTAAATCTGAGTTTAGGTCGTCAGCCAAATAAGAAGATAACGTCAGGTCGTCCTGATGACAAACACAGTTTGCAAGCCCCCATATCATATAAATCAGTCTTTGGCGAATCATTTTGCCAAATCGACCGAGTACATGACAGAAGAGAGCGCACATTACATGGACCACCCAAAGTTACAAGTCACCTACGACCTCATTGGATCCAGAATCCAAGGGTGTATATCGGCCTACAACCTTATCGGATCCAGAACCCGAGGGTACAAGCCACCTACGACCTTACTGGATCCAGAATCCGAAGGTACACAAGTCGCCTGCGACCTCATTGGGTCCAGAACCCAGCACACAAGATAAACATACTACAAGGCCTAAGCTACTCAGAGCGGTCACCACGACCTACTCTGCCAAAGCAGGGCATGTTGCGAGACTTCTCCTAGCATCAATACATTGATGGCGGCCTTGCGGGGACCTACTTCAGGACAACACGTAATCTGAGGCATGTACGGCTCCAACTATTGGAATGGAGACACGAGCTTGCTCTTCGGTGCGGAACACCAAGCTCCGGTGAGCCCCCAGTGCTCACCAAAGACGTCCTGCTATACCTCCAGCTCGACCAGCATCACCTCCAAACTCTACCTGGTACCACGCAGAGGCAGGGCCCAGCAGATGGAGATGTTGCCTGCACTTCGCGAGAATTCTCCTAGCTTCAAGTGTCTACAAGAACATAACTCTACATTCTGGTGGACGGTCGCATGCCCATGGCATGGCCTCACAACTACCCTGCGGCTTCATAGCTCAACAATGCTCGGTGCTTGCCTCCTCCAGCCTCACGGTGCTATTTATAGCCGACGCCGCGCCTTGGGCAGCTGGTGAAGTGATGACACTGTCACCACGTGGCAATGTGGTCTGTAGCCTGTGCATCATTAAAGGCGACAACATTACTCTTTCTGACTCACGACGTCTTTGTCGTTTGTGCATCAATGATGCCTGAGCCACGCCGCAAGGGTCACATGGCTACAGTAATCCCCTCAATCAGTGGGCAGCTTGTCGTTTTCTGGGTGGCAAGAGCATCTCCGACCACTGTTGCCCGTGACCCTGCAGTATACGCTACAAGACAAAAATTGACCTCATGTCAGAGGGCTCTGCGCCTAACTTAACCCCCCTTTCGATGACGATTTTACGACCTTCTTTCTACGACCTGATGAATATTTTTTGCACCCGCTAGGCTCTGCGTCCTGGTGCACCCGCTATGGCTCTGTACGCTAACGGACCTATTCCAATCAGCCTATATTTCTGTTTCCTGAGCAGAATGGTCGTAGGTTCGATTGAAGACCTTCTGAGGTAGGCGTGCCTCGCTGCTTTGCCAGATCCTTCTGGACGCCTGGAGATCAACAACACCATGGAAACTACAAGTGTTCAAGGAGATCTACAATTTTCGTCAGGCCTCCGTGGTCGGTGTGCCTATTGCTAAGGTCGCCAATACCTTAGTATCACGGCTCCGCTGGGTGGCCAGCAGCTATGTTGGTCATCTGGACACCAAAACGACCTCCTTGAGGTTGGCGTGCCCTAATACCTAGGTCTTGCAATATTTTGGTATATCTACAGCTCTGCCAACCTAGTTGGGCGCCCCGGATGCCCTTCCGAGGTCGGTGTGCTCTTGTAAGCCCTGCCAGCATGCTCTGGACACCAAAGAGTTTTACGTTGGAATGAAGGCCTCCATGTGGGGTGCGCGCCTGATGGCCCTGCCAAGTATCTCCGGATGCTTGGGCGCTTATGTTTTGAGACCTTCCTTAGGTTGACATGCCTCGAGTGGCTCTGCCAGACTCCTTGCAGCCATGCAGGATATCTGGGTGTCTCTACACTCCATACGATCAAGATCGATATTGTTTCGCCAACTTCATCCTCAATCGACTACCAACATTGCAACCTCAGCTATGATGTAATCAACGTACCTTCCAAGACCATGCTAGGTATCCTCGGATACTGGGCATAATTTATTTGAGGCCTCTTTGAGGTCGGCAGGCCTACAAGGCCTCCACGAGGTTAGCCCTGCTAGACTCCTTGCAGCCATGCTGGGAGATCTAGGTGTCTCTACACTTCATTCGATCAAGACCATGACTCAGTTTTCTTCTCTTTTTGGAGCATCAAACCAGCCATGCTGTCTGCTTCAATGCTCGGGGACTACTCTACGAGTGCGTCTTCGACGCCCTCTTGTTTTCCTCGTCGTACCGACCTGTTGGGAAACCCGTTTCTCATCATGTCGTTACTCGACCTACTTTTTCTTTTCTTCTTTTTGGACCATCATACTGGCCATCCTGCCCGCCATGATGCTCGGATACTACTTATGAGTGCATCTTCGATGCCCTCTGAATTTTTTCATCGTCGTTTCGATCTATTGGAAGTCTGCTTCCTATAGGTCGTCACTCGACCTCTCTTCGTTCGGCAAGACTACAAATAGGTCAGCCGATTTCTTCTTTTTCTTTTGACTGACGTGCATGCTATTCGACTTGTCAATAGCTCTATGGCTTCGTCATGACCTCTGTAAGGTCGCTGCGCCTACACCTCGCTCGGGGGCTTGTGAGACATGGGTACCCCTGGGTCCCCACCGACCAGGCTCACGGCCGTCCCCGACAAGTGGGTCCTGCCTACTAGAAGACCCGCCGACCTGTCAGTGGGCCCAACCGACCTAGATGGCGGCCCACACAACCTCCTGAAGACCTTCCAGAAGATTCCCTAGACGACTTAATCCAACACGACCTCAAGACTTGGCGTACAAGACAAGATAAGACCTCGGTGGACTTCGCCTAAAGCAGATCGACGGGATATGGCAAGATGTGTAAAGTAGACTTAGGTCTCCTAGTCGTAACCGACCAGGAGTCTGGGAACCGACCTCATCCGCTGGCCAATATAAGGCGGACGAGGTGATCTCCCTTGTAACTTAACATCACGCAATCCTCGAGCAATCCACACCGACAACTGGACGTAGGGTATTACTCTCCGGAGGCCCGAACCAGTATAAACTCGTCGTGTTCTCTGTGTTCCGCGTACTCGTGTGCGACCTTCGAGTTCTTAGCCTTAGACTCCTCCCCACTGAACAAATAAACCACATGGATTAACACCCCCGTGGGCTGTCCAGATCTCACCATCTGACACCAGCCCATCACCCATTTTGACCGCCTCCTCCACCTGTTTGACTGCCTCCTCCACCGGTTTGACCATTTCTGTTTGGTCTCTAGTCTTGATTCTCCACTCTTTCCCTTGTGGCACCATAGGTCTGTAGAGGGTGAACATCTCGTCTCTCTGCTTCTTTAGTTCCTTTTCCCTATTCTCCTGAAACCGTAACCTTTGAAGTTTTCTCCTTTGAGTTCGCGTTAAACCAGGAGGACACCATCTTGGCAGAAAGTACTTGGAGTTGGAACAACTTATTGTTTAAAATAACCGGTCTCTTACCATCTTTCTCAACGGGAGCGTCCATCATCCCAATCTGAATGATATCTTGATTAGTAGTCCTTTTTGGGTCGACATCCATCTTTTCAACCTCCTCGTCTCTGATCTTGTGATAGAGGCGGAGTGCACAATCTTTCGATGAGTGGAGATAAATTTGACTTGGAGGAAGTAGACCCTCACGATTTGACTACGACGAGCAAGACCAAAGCGCTAATGCAATCGCTGAACTAACTCCCTGTGGTTACCGACCTTGTTGATGCAATATCAGCCTGATCACGAAGATCGTTTCCTTTCCGCAATCGAAGAACGAATAAGAAAATGAGGCAAGCAATCTGCGCATATCTGCGCATGTTCGAGAGTGGAGTTCTACAATACACGAGGACGACGCATATCTGCGCATGTTCGAGAGTAGCTAAAGCTAGATGAAAAAGACTCAAATTTTAAATGAAAAGGCTATGACTAAATAAAGGAAAAGGAGGTGCAGCCCCTAGGGACGGCATGGCCAGGGGGCACGCGTGACTAGGAGAGAGGGTGCATGTGTTGGGTGCCCCTAGGTGCCCCACCTAGGCGCCCTATCGAGCCAACTGCTAATCTTTTGGGCCCTTGTTCTTCAATAGCATGATGTTGTTCAATTCCCTCCCACGGGCCTGGGTGATTGGCCAAAAGGTAGCATAGGTGGCGCTTCTGGTCTAGAAGGTGACGTAGGTGGAGGTATTGTCGGTGCTGGAGATGGCGCTTGGGGTGGTGTCGCTGGAGATGATTGAGTTGGTGCTGGAGAAGGAGCTACTAGTGTAGATGATGTCCTCGTCATCCTCCCCTTCTTGAACTAAAGTCATCATCAATGACAACTCCTCACCCGCATAAGGTTTCAAATCTGCAACATTAAAACTAGTGGAAACACCAAACTCCATAGGCAGATCAAGGATATAAGCATTATCATTAATCTTGGTTAGCACCTTAAAAGGACCAGTAGCACGAGGCATCAATTTAGAACGGTGCAAAGTATGAAAATGATCCTTTCTCAAATGCAACCATACATATCACTAGGTTCAAAAGTAACAAGTTTTCTACCCTTATGACCAAGCAAGGCACATTCTTGCCTTTCTTCCATCCTACTTCTAAGGATTATGTGGGGCTCTGGGTATGGAAAGAAGACAACAAATATAGCTCATCATTTTTACTAGCAACATGCATAATATGTGTATTTTCATCACTAGCATATAAAACTGAAGTAGTAGCACACAATTCATCTTTTTTTGACGAGAAAGACTGTGGGGGAGATGATATATAAAGAAATATGTACAATGTTCCATAAACTACCTAAGCAACTGTCTCAAAAAAAAGATTAAAAGCAGCACGATGATCCTCCCGAACTCTCACGAGTTGGTAGCCCTGATCTCTAAATTTCCGAACCCAAAGCCTAATGGAGGGTACACCCCCTTAAAAAATCTTGAAATTTCTAAGGTTCCAAATTTCCCACAACGCAATCATGACAATCTCCATGAAGAAGGGATGTGCTGAGGACTGTGCCGTCTCCAGAAGTCTGTCATTGATGTCCTGTAGATCCTACCATTGAAAGCCTAGCTTTTGCCAACAAGCCGTAGCAAAGAGGCAACTAAAAAAGAGGTGATCCAAATCTTTTTCAACATTGAGAAGACACATAACGCAGTTGGCATTGGGTTGAACATTATAATTCCTTCGGAAGAGCATGCTTTTGGTGTTGAGACGATCCACCACAACAAGCCACATGGAAAATTTGATGCGTGGAGAGCATTTGGAGTGCCACATCTTCTCATACAAGGGAGAAGCTGAAAAATTATTGAAGACCGACCTGTAATATTTCCTGGAAGAATAAATTGAAGAGCCCCATATGAAACTCCAAGAGTCAGTTGCTTCTGGGTTATAGGGAATGACATTCAGCAAATCTTGAAGAGCAATGAGTTCATCCATGGCCTCTGGAGAAAGAGGCAAGAAGAAGAGAGAATCAATATCTTCAGCCAACATGATCCCTTGGACAGAGATGTTATCATTAAGTGCAAAGGAGAAAAGCGTTAGAAAAGCCTTAGATAAAACTTGTCCAGCCCAAAGATCTTCCCAGAAAGACACTGACGCCCCATTACCAATTGTGCACTTTGCAATCCCCCGAAACAAAATGTGGAGCCTGAGTAGATGTTTCCACCAGAAAGAACCTGTCTCAGGAGAGAGATGGGGCACTTTCGAGGTGTAATATCTGCTCCAAATAAGATTACCACCCTTCTTAGTTGCATCATTCCCCCTCCAAAGACATTGTTTCCTGATTCTATCAATATTTTCTATGACACCAACAGGTAACTTTAGAGAGCACATTGCATATGTGACAGTTGGGGTTATAACAAAATTGATCATCTCCAGGAGACCTGAGTAAGAGAGGAAATTGGAGCAAGCATTGAGACGCCTTTCAACTCTGTCCATTAGTGGGGTGAGATCTTCCATCCGAGGTTTAGTGGTAACCATGGGTAATCCAAGATAAGTGAAAGGCATGGTAGCAATTTGACAACCAAAAGCACCTGCTAAGTCCTGCATGGTGCTATCAGGGACATTGATGGAGACCATTGAGGACTTATGAAAGTTGACATGTAGTCTAGTGGAGGTTGTGAAGGCAGTCAACTGAGATTTGAAGTGAAGGACTTCTAAGATATCAGCTTTCATAATCAGTATGGTATCATCAGCATATTGAACTATAGGAAAATCATTAGAACCGGGGACTGGTAGGGTCAAGAGTCCATTCTGTTTAGAATCATTTATTAAATATTGTAGGAGCTCTGCTGCTAGAACAAAAAGGAGGGGTGAGAGGGGATCACCTTGTCTAACCCCCCTCTTGCAGTGAAATTGCTTGCCAGGAACACCATTGAGCAAAATTGAGGAGGTTCCAGAGGAGAGGATGAGCTTTATCTAATGAGTCTGTTTGCCTGTAAATCCTAATGCTTCCATCATTGCAATAATGGCACCATGCTCAATTGTGTCAATAGCTTTGGCAAAGTCAAATTTGAGGATGATAATTTCCTTCCTACTGTGATGACACTGATGAATGTACTCAAAACACCAAGAAATGTAGTCTTGAATGGTTCTGGTTCTAATAAAACCATATTGATTTGCATGGAGGAGCTTTAGAATGACTACTTGCAATCTGTCAGCTAGGATCTTAGTGAGAATCTTAATACTGCTGTTCAGTAGGGAGATGGGACGAAAATCATTCACTGACTTTGGATTGTTAATCTTGGGCAGCAAGGTAATGAAGGAACCATTTATACTTTCAAAATCTGTGTTGAAATCAAAAAAATTCTAACATAATTGATAGAAATCAGCCTTGATAGTTGCCCATCATTTCTTAACAAATAAGCCATTGAAGCCATCAGGACTAGGTGCTTTGTCAGGAAGCAATTTAATGATTCTATCCATTTTGTCATGAAGTATTGGAGCAATAAGGTCATTGAGATCAACTATAATTGTAACTAGCCTTGAGAGATCAAAGCCCATTTCAGGCTGGGTAGAAATACCCATCCTATTTTTTATAAGCATTGTATAAAAGAGCATCTTTGCCTTCATGGTCTTCAACCATATTGCCATTATCATCCTTGAATTGGGTGATAGCATTCCTCCTGTAGTTCACAGTTTCCATGGCATGAAAGAACTTTGTACATTCATGACCATATTTAATTCTGTTCAAAGTAAATCTTTTCTTCCAATAAACACTTTTATAGTGCAAGAGAGTTTCTAACTGACTCTTGACTATGACCCTTAAATTCCATTCTGGAGTAAAGAGGACCCTGCATTCCTCTAAAGAGTCAAGGAAGCAAATGACTGTTGCAAAGCTTGATAGTCAGAGATAGTTGAGAGAGATTTTTGCTGTAGCCCTTCAGTCTATATCTGACATTCTTTAGCTTTCTAGCTAGGACAGCAGCATAATTTCTATCACCCCTAACCGGCCGAGACCAGCCTTGTTCCACAACCTCAAAGAATCTAGGGTGATGGGGCCAAAAGTTTTCAAATTGGAAATACTAGCCTTAGGGATGGAAGTGCCAATCACAATTCTACAGGGGATATGATCTCAAGTTATCTTAGCATTAGTAAAATAATGTGTTTAGGAAGTCCAAAGTCCAATTCACTGATGTAAAGAACCAATCTAGATGTTCTAACAGAGGGTCTTTTTGCATCTTTGACCAGGTGTATGTACAGCCTTTAAGAGGCAACTCAATGAGGCCCAGATGATCAATGAGGTCATTAAAGATCAAAGTATCATGGAGATTGCCCCCTGGCTTGTTTCTGTCTTCTAAAGACCTATAAAAGTTGAAGTAACCTAGGAAAAGCCAATTCATATCATCTGCAATATCATAAGAGCGCAACCACTGAATAAAATCTGATCTTTGGCTCACGACAAGGACCATAAACTGTAGTGAGTCTCCAAGAGGCGCCATTAAGTTGAGAGGTGAGTTCAATAGTTAAACCAAATTGCAAATTGTCCAGGATGACCCCAGAAAATTGAGCACTATTCCACAACACAATAATTCCCCCTGAAGCCCCATTAGATGGGACAAAATCAAATTTATCAAAACGACGAGAAGCAAATTTGCGCACGAAGGCCATATCCACCAAACCAATTTTTGTTTCCTGCAAACAAACTATAGAACAACCACTCTCTTCAATTTTGTTTCGAACAACGTCTTGCTTACTGGTGTCATTGAGACCTCTAACATTTCAACACAAAATATTCCAATCTCTATTCATCATGATTGAGACCAAACAAAGGGGAGAAGAGGACTATAACCAGTATAGACCTAGTAGATGAAGCCAAAAACAAACCCTGGGGGTGGCCAGATAAATAAGCCTTGAGAGAGGACCAGGGCTGAGAAGGAGTCTGCATAGGACCAGACTTATGACACCAAAGATACACAGTAAGCCATGAAAGAAAAGTAGTATTGATATCACACAGGTTCAGCAAAAGGCATCCAGAGTAGCAGCAAACACACATAAAGTTTGAAGAGCCACAAAATAAAATGCCAACAACCAACACTAGCACTGGCAGTGGACTAAGCTTGAGCATCACTATCATTAGTCTTCTGTGTCATGAGAGCTTCAAGTGTGACCTCACTAGGGGGAACACTACATTGGATGGCCCAGTCTTGTAGGACTTGAAGAGGAACAGGAGCAGGGACTTCACCAGATGGCTTAGGGGTGCATCAAGAGATGGAACAGAAGGAGGTAGGAGCTTCCTCTTCTTCCTTCGAGTCTTTTCAAGCTGTACATGCTTAAAGCCTGTTGTATTGTTAATTCTGGGGCTCCTATGGCTTGTCTCAGTAACAAGAACTTTTCTGGGATTTTTCTTGGAGACAGTCTTTGGCATGAAGACTGTAGATGAAGTTTCATCAGAGGCAACATCAAGAAGTGGCGCTAGGAATTTCTTAGTAGGCACAGAATCAGAACTTACCAAATCAATCATCAAAGCTTCAGAAGAAATGTCAGCAGCTTCATCAGGTTGTTGTTGTGGGGGCATAGCAGATATGCAGTGAGCCAGAACCCTGATCAGAACAACATGATAGCTAGGTGGCTGAGCTGGAACAATGGCAAGAGGGTTGATTTCTGCAACGAAAGGGCCATTGTTCTGAGTTCAAAACAAGCTAGCATCAAACCTAAAAGGAAACTGCATTGGGATTGCATTGACAGGAGGAGCTTCAGACAACAGAACTCTGAAAGCGTGGAATTCAACCATCTGAAAGGCTTGAGGCAAAAAAGTGCTCTGAACCTCATGATCTTCAACTGCAGGTTGCTCTGTTGAAACTGAGGAAGAGCTAGAGGACCCATACTATCCAGCTTGGACATCTTCTATGTTCAGTGTAATATCAGGTCCAGTTGCACGTAGATACTCTGCAGTGGAGCCAGACTGATCAAAGGTGATTGATTCATGAGGTTGATCATCAGCAACCTGATCAAAAGCATCCCAAGGATCAGCTAGTGGTTGGTTTGGTTTTGCATCTCGTGAACCTAGTTAACTTCTGGCCAAGCATCCCAGCCAGCAAGCCCATGATCTGGTACAGGTTGGGCCTGGAGTTCTTCCTGCACATTATTTGCTTGCTGCTCATTCAGCCCAAAATCCTAAAACACATGAGGAGCAGCTCCATGAAGGTCATGCTGCCAGCCTAGAACAACATCAGGGTGGGCTGCATTAATAGGACCATTAGCGGGGTGTGGATTGCCATCTACCGGAACAGGATCCGCATCTTGAGGAAAACCATCAGGGAAATTGCCATTCAAAATAAACACTGGAATAGTCCATGATCTACCAGCTCCAGCCAGCATAGTCCCTTGCGAAACAACTAAGCTTCTTGGCACACGATCAGGTGTGAGCAGAAGGCAACAAACAAGGATACATGACTTATTTGGTCCTTCAAACCATGTGAGTAAACGACCAAAAGGAGCAACAGAGGCCTGGATGAACTATTTGAGTTGGTAATCAAGTGGAAAACTAAAAAACATGATCCAAGACTCACGAATATAATTGCAAGTACTGAAATTCAAAGCTTCGTCATGTGTGTGGATCGTCAAAACCCATTGCTCCAGGTTTATTAGCGAAGCATCTAAGAGCTCCTCACGTTGAACGGGGTTTTCGAACTGAAAAAGACCCAACCCAAAGGGAGACGGGAAGGCAGACAGGACCCGGACATCTACGTATCCCCGATACGCTGCCCAACTGCTGTACCGGTATCGCGATACGTATCCGATACCGATACTTCCCGATACGCCTCCGATACGGTATCGAGAAGTATCAGAGAAAAAGAAAAATTACATTAATCTCAATACTTCTAAATGCACCTCGATACCTCTCAATAGCCCTCCGATACCGTATATGGAAGTATCGGTGCTGCGAGAGGGCCAAGAACCACAGGCGAGCAGCTCGATTCCGGTAGGGGTGCAGATCGATACAGCTCGATTCGGTTGTCAGGGAGGCTTGCCCGTGTAGCCTGCAGACTGCAGCTCGGCGCGCAGAGGCCATCGCCCTGCTGCTACTCGCTGTATCTTGCGAGAACGTCGAATCTGCTGCTCACCTGGCTGCTGCTCAGAGGGAGCGATCATGTAGCAGTCTGTTTTCGTGTGGCTTTTGGTATATTGAGCACTACTAGTTGTACTTATTTTCTTTGCTATTAAATATATATTATATTTATGTATATTAGTAATAATTATTATACAACATTATATGTACTTGCCGTATCGGCGTATCCTTGTTTTTGGAAAATGTCGTATCAACGTATCGCCGTATCGGTATCGGCGTATCCGTATCCCGTATCGGTGCAACGTAGCCGGACATCGAACTGATGCTCAAGAAACTCACTAACATGCTGCAGGAGGCCAGGAATCTGGCCCTGATGAGGCTCCGGGTTGAGGAAGATGACCGCATACTCCTCATGACGGCGAAGCGGCTCACCACCAAGAGCCACTCGAGCTCAAGCAGGGTGATGCCATCCATGCTCCACATGCATTCCAGCCGGGAGGAACAAAATGGGGTTGCAAGGGAAGTTCGCCATAGGATCAGGTGGCGGTGGTGGCGGTGAGGGAGGCAGCGTCGATTGATCTGTACTGTAGTTTGGGGAAGGAGAGAAATCCGCAGCGTCACGGCTTTCTTGGGAATCGTAGCAATCCAGAGGGGATGCTTCCAGGGGCGACCCTTCAGTTTCCTTTGAGTTGGCTGTACATGTTGCCGCCGTGGACTTGGGAGCCTAGAATAAATTGGGCCGAGCTTTGGTTAAGCACCATCTGGCCTTATGGTGAGGCCCAGTGACCCAAAGACAAGCATTTAGCACAACGAATAGAATTGACCATGGGTTGAGAATTCAAAATTTGAATTTTATCTGTGTCTGGGGGTGAAGAACAAGCCTTGAATTCAGGATCTAGAGAGCGACCAAGAGCTTTGGCGAGGCAGACAAACACTCGAGAGATAGGAACCGAAGTGGGCACAGTGATGCCTCCTACCACGAAAGAATTGTGACGACACGGTTGATGTTTTGTCATAGGGGAATCTTGCACAAGCTTAGGTGCAAAACGAACGTGTCGTCCATGGGATCTAGAACGAGAGGAAGACTGTTTGTTCTTCTACCTCTTAGATTGAACATAGTTCCATTCCTTTAATAGGACTTTCTCTTGGAAAGATTTGCCATGGGTGAAATCCAACTTGGAGATTAGATCCGAGGGGATGTCCATGGATCAAACACTTGGAGGAGATCACCAGAGATCACCGGAGATCACCACCAGAGGAGCGGAGGGAGGGGGTCGCCATTCCCTTCATTACAACTTTTGAATGGTCGGGGTCATCGCACACAATTCATCTTTATCACAAGAAACTTCAAGCAAATGACCATGTGACAAGGATAAATCAATAGATGGTTCCACTATTAATTGCTCAACGAAAGCATGATTTGTGGAAAGTTTCAGCACATTAATACAACTCACCTTCCGTGAGTGTAGCATCATGGGTATTAGCTATATTCTCAATAGGAGTAACTCTCATCCTGTTTTCGGGTTCCCTTTCAAGGGATGAGGATATTTAGGTGCATTGTGAAGTGATGGTTTGGAATTTGCACATGAGGATGCGCCTGTGGGTTCGGTCGTCCTATCGAGCAGTGTAGTGGTGGCCATCGATGGCGCTGGGCTCTCGAGCGTTGTAGTGGTGGGTGTGGATGGCTCTGGGAGAGCAAGCGCTGAGCTGGATGTCGAGCTTCGTCTTGCAAAAGAGTTAGAATATGTCTTCCAACGGCGTTCTTGTACTTCATGTTCAACTTTGCAAGCATACTCAAATAAAGTGGTCTTATCTGCAAATTCCTTACAATTAAGTATATCTTGAATTTCGCGGTTCAAACCACCACAAAAAGGTGCCATTGCAGCATCGTGTTGCTTTAATAACCCACAACGAATCATGTCTTTTTGTAATGCTTGGTAATAGTTCTCCACAGATTGAGAACCTTGCTGAAATAAGAAGGCACAAATATATGTCGCATAGCAGCTATTAATTGATCCCAAGTGGTTGGAATTGTACTAGGATGTCTTTTATTATAGTCATGCCACCATATTAAAGCAAAATCAGTAAACTCACTAATAACAGCTTTAACTTGAGACCTTCCAGAAGATCAGCAGGACATACTTGAGTTGTTTGCCGTTTGGAGAGATCAGGAGTACCCTACGCCTGTGCCCTCGAGCTTGAGTGAGTCGTCGAAGTACATCACCCAGTGCTCAGGTCTCTCTGTTGGAGTGGGTAGTTGGTTTTCCCGCCAGTCTACTATGAAGTCGACTAGTGCTTGAGACTTGATGGCGGTACGTCTTGAAGTCGATGTTGAGGGCGCCAAGCTCGACCGCCGACTTGGAGATCCTCCCGGTGGAGTCCCGGTTGTGGAGTATATTGTCAAGCGGGAAGTTAGTGATCACGGAGATCAAGTACTCCTGGAAGTAGTGTCGTAGCTTCTGCAAGCTAATGAGTTCTGCATAGAGTAGCTTCTGGACTGGTTGGTACTGGTCGTTGGACTCAGACAAGACCTTGCTGACGAAGTGGATGGGTCGCTGGACTGTATAGGCGTGGCCTTCTTCCTACCGCTCAACGACGATGGCTGTAATGACCACATTGATTAGTCGCATCAAGGTAGAATAGTAGCTACTCCTGTTTGCGAGGAGCCGTGAGGACTGGTGTCTTAGACATGAAGTCTTTCAGCTGCGTCAAAGCTTGATCAGCCTCCGCAATCCACGCAAGCTTCTCTTGGTGCTTGAGTAGCTTTAAGAAGGGTAGTTGAAGGACCGATACGGCGAACCAGAGAGGGGGGGGGAGTGAATGGGAGCCGATAAAAATTCTTCTCGAAGGAGATAGAAACTCCAACAAGATGAACACGGCTTCCAACACACGTCTCCGACTCACTACCAAGGTTGGTCAAGCCCACGTAGCCACTGGAGTGCCACTGGACCTAGGAACCAACACACCACCTTCCGACCCGAGAAACGCAGCGGAAAAACCAAACCTCGAGTCTACAGACCTACACCGGTCAGACCGGTGAGCACCACCGGTCAGACCGGTCCCTGCTGATGAAACTGAGCAACTTCGACTAAGTGGCTCTACACCGGTCAGACCGGTGAGACACACCGGTCAGACCGATGGCAACCTGAAAGCCCCCAAGGCACCAAACAGGCCAACCGACCACCAAACGGACCCAAACTCGAAACAGCAGCAACACGGGACAACAATGAACTCACCAAGACGTTCATCCGAGCAAAAACCCACAAGGGCTCGCACCGGTCAGACCGGTCAAGAGCACCGGTCAGACCGGTGTAGCCTGGGCAGCTCGGGATGAACAACACCCGCGGGTCAACTCCCCCAAATCCAAATCTCGATCTCCCGAATCGCTCCACGGACTTGAACAAGACTTTGGGGATATCAGGAACACCTCATGAGGAGTCCATAGCTAAGTTTAATCCCACCAAATCTCGTCCAAAAAGGAGGAATCGAAGAAATCCCGCCGAAAGCACTCCCAACCCAAGAACTCAAGAAACCCCAAAATCGAGCACTTTTACTCACGGATTTGGGAGGGGAATCACAGCCCAAAGAACCACGAAGGGTTCCCACAAATTTCCCCCATCAAATCCCCAAGAGAAAAGCCCCGAAAACAACCCAAAGAAATCACCGAGAGAGGACTCCGAAAATCACCACCAAGAACAACCGGGAAAACACATCCAAACCTTGAGGAACCACGCTCGAATCATCTATACATGAAACAAAGGTTCGTACAAGGTCTAGCAAGCCACCCGATCATCCATCCCTCTCTACAAGATCTCTCCGTGAAGCTCTCTTGCTAGTCCTAGAGAAAACCTAAGGAAAATAGGTGGAAAATAGGAAAACTAATGAGCTAGGGTTCCAAGAGTTGGCTGCCATCCTCTCACCTCTTGGGTTATATGGAGGCAACCGAATGTCTAAAACGCCCTTCTCTACTAACTAGGGATACAAGCCCCTCAAGGGCGGATTTGGAATTCTTGATGTCTTCACCATCGGACGGATGCCGGCGACCGCACCTCGCGTAGCCTCGACGCAAGCTATGCGATCCCGACGCGTGTCCTCCGCTTCGAAGATTCCGGACTGCGTCGTCGCACACCGGTCAGACCGGTGCTCCTCACCGGTCAGACCGGTCCCCACCGGTCAGACCGGTCAGACCCACAGGTCAGACCGGTCTGGTGCTGCTGCACATCCGTCTTCGGTTCTTCTATCTTGGCTTTGTGGATCAACCAAGGAACCCAGTGGTTTTCTGGTGAACCACCGGAAACCTCGCGAACTCGGTGTAGCCTCCGCCCATCTCCACTCATGACTTGGCTCCCACGTAGTCCCGGCTCGACCTTGGTTTTGAGGCTCAACCAAGAAACCGTCCACGACTTCATCTTGCTGTTCATGCCACCATGCGGCCTGCACTTGACCCCGCTGGCCACCGGGTCCCTCGAACGAAGCCTACTTGTCTTCTCCACACCTGGAGGCCTCACCGGCGACGACCTTCGTGCTTGTTCTTCACCTGCACCAACACGAGTCAAGCCTCAACATGCACCTGCAATACTTAGCCAAGAATCAGTCCACACAATGTTGTCAATCACTCATCACACAATGAAGCGACCATCAACCGGTCCTCGAACCACACATGGTCCTGAATCTCCCCCTTGATGAGTGCATTGACAACACCCACACGAAAGTAATAAGAGAGAAAAGAAAAGAAAAAAGAAACGAACAAAAAGAAACCCCAACAAGCGATCGAAAGCCAAACAAAGGCAAAGAGCAAGATCACTTGAAGGAAACAAGTCTCGGACCCCTTAGGCAAGGGCAACGGCTCGACACATCCGAGACAAAGCAAAGCTCAAGCAAAGAGCGCAAACCACCAAAACAAAGCTCGAACACCACAAAGAGCTCCCCCTGCACACATGCAAGCTCCCCCTGAACCAATGCACCTCCCCCTGGACGAATGCATGCAAGACACCACTTGAAACAGCCAGCTGCAACAAAAGAGCCCTGACCGGTTAGACCGGTCCACACCACCGGTCAGACCGGTGTGCAACATGTGTACGGAACCAAGCACTCACACCGGTCGGACCGGTGACCACGACCGGTCGACCGGTGCACAACAGAGCCCAGAAATGGCTCGAAACCACCTGAAAACCTTCTAAACACGTACAGCAAGCCATTTCAAGCTCAAACTTCTCCCCCTTGTTGGCAATGCATGAATCAAGCCAAAAATGCAAAACTTTCAACCTAGAGCTTCTCAAATAGACAAAATTCAACAAAAGAGCATGTAAAGGCATTTACACATGAGAGAGCATACATGTGACATTTTTCAAAAGTATAGCTATCAACCATGGATTATTCATCAAGATCATCAAGAGCTAAGCCAAACTAACCGTAGCATACCAAACAAGCTCACAAAGACATGTATCTCATTCCATGGTGAACAATGTATATGAGAGAAGCTTTTCCTAACCAATGCATATGATACAAAATGCATGCAATCTAAGATACAAGGATGCCTATACATCATGTTACATATGCCATGCCAAATGCAAGAAATGCACAACGAAAAGCTATACATATGCTACAAACCGGCTCCTCAAGGGGAGGCAAAACGGGCTCGACACCACCGGCAAAAGAGAGCTCCCACACACCCAACTCAAGAAATCAAACACACACCAAGTTCCCCCCGCAAACGAGTGAAAGTGGCTTGATCTAGGGGTTTGGTGAAAATATCGGCTAGTTGGTCATGTGTGGGTACATGGATCAAAGCTATCTTTCCTTTCTCGACGTTGTCTCTCAGAAAATGGTACCTCACTTCTATGTGTTTGGTTTTGGAATGAAGCACTGGGTTCTTGGCAACGCTTATGGCACTGGTGCTATCACATTGAAGTGGGACATGGGTATACTCCTCACCAAAGTCACTCATGGTGTAGGTGATCCAAAGGAGCTGAGAGCAACAACTAGTAGAGGCAACATACTCGGCCTCGGTCGTGGATTGAGCAACACTCGACTGCTTGCGGGAAGACCAAGACACCAAAGAAGAACCCAAAAACTGGCAAGTCCCAGAAGTGGACTTCCTATCCAACAGACACCCGGCAAAATCCGCGTCTGAAAAGCCATGAAACGCCAAAGAAGAGGACGCAGAGTACCAAAGGCCGAAGTAGGGAGTGTGACGCAAGTACCTGAAAATTCTCTTCACTGCTTGCCGATGCGAAGTCCTCGGAGACGCTTGAAAACGAGCGCACGGACACACCGAGAAGCGTATGTCCGGCCTCGTCGCCGTCAAGTAGAGGAGTGACCCGATCATGCTCCGGTACTCCTTCTGGTCCACGTGTTCACCTTCCTCGTCCGCATCAAGAGCTGTAGTCGTACTCATCGGCGTCGTCATAGCCTTGGAGTCCTCCATCTTGAACTTCCTCACAATGTCCTTGGTGTACTTAGCCTGGTGCACAAATGTTCCTTCTTTTGACTGCTTGATTTGTAGCCCGAGGAAGAACTGCAACTCGCCCATCATGCTCATCTCAAACTCCCTGCTCATATCATCTGCAAACCTCGCAACAAGAGAGTTAGACGAGCCACCAAAGACAATATCATCCACGTACACCCCGCACAATCGGGATATCTCTCGCCCGCCTCAGCAAAAACAAGGTCTGATCGACCTTCCCCATCTCAAAATCTCTCTCAAACAAGAACCCCCTCAACCTGCCATACCAAGCTCTAGGCGCCTGCTTCAGCCCATACAGCGCCTTCCTCACTTGTACATCCGGTGGGGGTACTTCTCACTCTCAAACCCCGGAGGCTGTCTCACATACACTTCTTCCTCCAACACACCATTCAGAAAAGCACTCTTCACATCCATTTGGTGCAACTTGAACCCTTTAGCCACAGAAAAGGCTAGAAGGATCCTAATCGCCTCCAAACGGGCTACGGGAGCAAAGGTCTCCTCGTAGTCGATCCCCTCCTTCGACCGAACCCTTGAGCAACAAGTCTCGACTTGTTCCTCACAACCTCACCCTTCTCTCCCTCTTTGTTTTTCCACACCCACTTTGTACCAATCGGCTTACACCCCGGGGGGAGGGTCAACCAACTCCCACACCTGATTCCTCTCAAAGTTCTCCAACTCCTCATGCATCGAGTTAACCCAAATGTGATCAGATAGTGCGTGTCCAATGTCTTTGGGCTCGAAAGAAGCAACAAATGCAGCATGAGCAAAATGGGAATTGTTTCGAACCCTCGACCGTGTAGTGCGTTCATTCATGTCGCCGATGATCCTCGAAGCTGGGTGATCCACTTGAACTCGCCGGGGAGGTTCTCGCCTCGAAGCTACCTCCCCCTCAACATCGCCTTCTCCTCGTTCTTGATTTGTCATCGTAGGTGTAGCAGAGGGTCCATCCATCATCGTAGTCGAAGTAGTGGGTACATGTTCAGTGGGGGCACCACACCGCCATCTTCATCATCACCATGTTCATGCTCCTCCTCCCGAAAAATCTCCTCGCCAAGCTCATCATCACCCGCACACTCAAAGACAAGCCGACTACGTGGCTCGTCTCGTCGAAGGTTACCTCGCAAGTCTCCACGATTTGGTTAGTTTCAAGATTGAGCACACGATATGCTCTAGAATGAGATGCATAACCAAAGAAAATGCCATCAACAGACCTAGCCTCAAACTTATCCAACTTCCTGCCTTTCTTCAGAATGAAACACTTGCAACCAAAGACATGGAAGTGACTCACCTTGGGTGTGCGGCCATGCATCAACTTATAGCATGTCTTCTTCTTGTGCACTCTGAGGTATATCCTGTTCGACACACAGCATGCGGTATTCACCGCCTCAGCCCAATACCTCCTCGGAGCCTTATGCTCATCAAGCATCGTCCGAGCCATCTCGCACAAGGTCCTGTTCTTCCTTTCCACAACACCATTCTGGGGAGGCGTATACGGACTCGAAAACTGGTGCTCAAGACCCAAGTCATGACAAAAGGTTTCAAAACGAGAGTTCCTGAATTCCGAGCCATTATCACTGCGGATAGCTCGTATGGCATCTCCGTGCCTCTCGTTCCTCAACCTCAAGACTAGATCTCGAACAAAACCAAACGTCTCCCCCTTATCCTCGAGAAAGAACACCCACGCATACCGAGAATAGTCGTCCACCACAACAAGGACATACCACTTCCCACCCGCGGATCGCACACGAGCTGGGCCAACAAGGTCCATATGGAGCAGCTCGCATGGACGCTCAGTCATCACATCGGTGAGAGGCGGGTGAGAAGAGGCCACCATCTTGGCATGCCTACACGGAGCACAAACCAACTCTTTCTCAAGCCTCAACCGTGGCAATCCTCGGACCAAATTGAGTTTACTCAAGCGAGACAAAAGGTTAAAGCTCAAGTGACCCAACTTCCTATGCCACTTCCACAACTCACTCGAAGAACCAGCCAAGAAACAACGCTCCACACCCGAAGACTGAGAAAAATCAGCACGAAACACCTGACCCTCGGGAACGACCATACAGACAAGGTCCCCTCGAGAGTCCACAATCCGAGAACCACCCGGCCGAAACAACACCTCAAAGCCCTCATCCAACAACCGGGACACGGAAAGCAAATTGTACCCCGGGCGATTGAACAAGAGCAACACGCCTCAGAGTGATCTTGTCACTCACTTTTATCTCACCTTCTGAAAGCACACGCCCACGCCCATTGTCCCCAAAGGTGATGTACCTCTTCGTCACCACCGGGACGAGACTTGAGAACCACCCCCTGTCTCCGGTCATATGCCTCGAGCAACCGGAGTCAATCAACCAAATGTTCTTCAAGTCTCCCACCTGAAATTCAAAAATAAGCACGTGAGCGAACAAACGACTCAGCACTGGGGTTAGTACCAAAGGAGGAAAACCAGTGCTGAGCCATTTGCTCGAAAGTGGGGTTAACACCAACCAAAGCATCTCTCCTACCAAAGCTACCTCCACGAACACCACCACGGTAACCACCCTGAGGGAACCACCCCTCTCTGCCTGGAGGAGGACCAAATCCACGCAAGAAAGCTCGTGGAACGTCCTTCCTCTCCAACTCAACGCCACGACTCCTCCAATCCCCGTATTGAGCACGAGGAGGAGAACGCCTAGCAACCGACCACCGCACCCTTTCCAGGCCCAACCACCGAACCACGACCACCGAAACAACCCTCGCACCCGTACGAGCTCGAAACCCAAACACCGTTGTCTGTCTGTGCCCGCACCGGTCGACGGTGCCCCACACCGGTCCGACCGGTGTGACTCGGACAAGACAGCACCACCTGCAGCCTTCTTCTCTCCCCAAGCACGA
This sequence comes from Cenchrus americanus, assembly GCA_947561735.1. Classification (NCBI taxonomy): domain Eukaryota; kingdom Viridiplantae; phylum Streptophyta; class Magnoliopsida; order Poales; family Poaceae; genus Cenchrus; species Cenchrus americanus. The sequence goes on from OX387242.1 coordinate 140,899,670, forward strand.
ATCGTCCTCACAATCGCCTTGCCCCGGGCATCCGCATACGAGGCTCAAGTACACCATCGGAAGGGTGGTGCTTGTCCTTGTTAGCCCACTCCTTCTCCATTCTCTCCTCTCGCTTCCTCTTGAAGCAAAACTCCTCCTTATGGCCATCTCTCCCACAATAGCCACAATGGAACCTCACAAGCTTAGGCTTTGGCTTGGGATGTGGTCGCTCACTTGGTTTCTCTCCACTCAAACCCTCCACCGATTTCTCACCACTAGCCTTCTCACTCTCCTTCCCAAAGAACACTTTCCCCCGAAGTGCTCACAAACTTGATAGGCTTTTGTAGGTCATTTGTGGGTGTAGGAAACACGGGTGGAGCTGGGGTTGTGTCTAGTCGGTTCCTTAGATGGTTAGGTTTTGGAGGGAAATCATTTTTGTGGTGGGTTTTTGGTGGCTCCGGGATATTCTCTCCACTTCCCTCACCAACCTTCTTTGCCCCAAGCCCCTCACCATCTTGCCTCTTAAAGGCCTCGATCATCATCCTCAATTGAGGCTCATGACCGGACAACCAACCCATCAACTTCCTCAAGTCATCATTCTCATCCTCCAAACGATCAACATAATGTGCAAGCTCCAAATTTTCAATGCGTGCATTTCACAGGTAGAGCAAGATGTAGGCATGGGTTCCTTCAATTTAGCCTCGAGCGAACTAGTGTAAGCATGCATCTCATCAATCTTAGCATGCAAAACAGGGCAAGAAGTGCAAGCACCTAGCAAAGCATGTCTAGACTTAAGCTCAGCCACTTCAACCCTAAGCACATCTAGTTCCTCACACTTGGAGGCATGCTTCTCCTTAAACAAAGCAAGATCAGCAAGGAATATGGAGCAATCAAGACAATCATTCTCATCGAAACAACGGGGCTAGCCTTAAGCGAATCAATCTCAAGCTTGCTATCAAGCACCTGTGTCTCTAGCTCGGCCCACTCTAGTCCTAGCATCCTCGAGTGAAGCCCTAAGCTCTTTCCTCATTTTCTTGGCCTCTCTAAGCATGTCATCACGGTTATCAAGCAAAGAGCCAAGCCTCTCATTCTCCTGGCGCAAGAAGGGAAGTTCATCACGCACCTCGTCGTCGGACTCGCAGTCCGAGTCGCTCCGTGTGCTCTTCTTGCTGCCGGAACTCGCCGCCATGGTGCGAAGCCATCTCTCGCGAAGCGCCTCGGCCCCCGCTCAGGTTCTTGGACGACTTCTTGTTCTTGCGGCGATCTCCCTCGTCTTCGCTGCTTCTCGAGCTCGAGGTGGAGTACGCGGAACTGGAGTCGACGTCGCTCGCTCCAACCATCGCTCGGGCCTTGCCTCGGCCCTCCTTTTTCCTCGATCGTCGCTCGTCCTTGTACTTGTTCTTGTGCTTGCTCTTGTGGTCACGCCTCGAACGGTACTTGCCATCATTCATCCTCGGCTTGTGCTTGTAGCTGTCCTTGTTCTCGGCCTTCTCCGGGCAGTCGGCGACGAAGTGTCCCGGCTTGCCGCACTGGAAGCAAGTCCTCGTGTTCCTCCTCATGTTCACGCGGTTCTCGTGCAGCCTCTCGAACCGCCTCGTCAACAGCGCCAGCTCGTCCTCTCCAAGGTCATCAAACTCCTCATCCGGCATAGACATCAAAGAGGAAAACGAGAACATCCCGGTGGATGGGTTAGAGTTAGTCTTTCCTTTGGAACCACCAACGAGGGCAAGACTATGGGAATCGGTCGGTCCCTCGAGCTTGGCGATCATGCCCCTATCCACCTCGGCCAACTTGAGCTTTGAGAACGGCCGTTCACCGTCGAGTATCATACCTCTCCGACTCGACTATGGCCTCGAACTTTCCGCCCCATATCGTACGATCCAAAGAGTGTAAGAGCTTGACCGCTCTATCATGATCATCGTACGGGAGCACGTCCACATTGGCCCTCATGTTGTTCACAACCACCGTGAACCTCTCGAAACAAGGCATCGATGGACTCACCGGGGAGATGAGTGAAGTTCTCGTACTCTCTCCGTAGGTCGCATACATCCGTGCCTGAACCTGGGCGTTCCCAACATGAGCCTCCTTCAACACCGCCCAAATCCTACAAGCCAAGTGCTCGGTGTGCACCCGATCGAACTCAGGCTGACACAAAGCACGAAACAAGTAGTCGACCGCCTTATTGTTGGCGTCGAATCTGTCCCTCGACCCTGGAGCAAGGAAATCCATCGGCTGGACATAGCTTGTGTCCACCGTGACATCCCAAAGAAGCTGACCCTTTCCGCGGAGGAACGCACCCATCCACTTGCTCCACATCTGGTAGTTCTTGCCATCGAAGTGTGGAGGACCCGAACCCCGTTCCTGGTACGCCATCCTTGGATCTTAGACTGGTTAGAGTCAACAAAGACCCGAACCGGCTCTGATACCACTTGAAGGACCGATACGGCGAACCAGAGAGGGGGGGGAGTGAATGGGAGCCGATAAAAATTCTTCTCGAAGGAGATAGAAACTCCAACAAGATGAACACGGCTTCCAACACACGTCTCCGACTCACTACCAAGGTTGTTCAAGCCCACGTAGCCACTGGAGTGCCACTGGACCTAGGAACCAACACACCACCTTCCGACCCGAGAAACGCGGCGGAAAAACCAAACCTCGAGTCTACGAGACCTACACCGGTCGGACCGGGTGAGCACCACCGGTCGACCGGTCCCCGCCGATGAAACCGAGCAACTTCCACTAAGTGGCTCTACACCGGTCGACCGGTGAGACACACCGGTCGACCGATGGCAACCCGAAAGCCCCCAAGGCACCAAATAGGCCAACCGACCACCAAACGGACCCAAACTCGAAACAAGACAGCAACACGGGACAACAACGAACTCACCAAGACGTTCACCCGAGCAAAAACCCACAAGGGCTCGCACCGGTCGACCGGTCAAGAGCACCGGTCGACCGGTGTAGCACGGGCGGCTCGGGATGAACAAGCACCCGCGGGTCAACTCCCCCAAATCCAAATCTCGATCTCCCGAATCGCTCCACGGACTTGAACAAGACTTTGGGGATATCAGGAACACCTCATGAGGAGTCCATAGCCAAGTTTAATCCCACCAAATCTCGTCCAAAAAGGAGGAATCGAAGAAATCCCGCCGAAAGCACTCCCAACCCAAGAACTCAAGAAACCCCAAAATCGAGCACTTTTACTCACGGATTTGGGAGGGGAATCACAGCCCAAAGAACCACGAAGCGTTTCCACAAATTTCCCCCATCAAATCCCCAAGAGAAAAGCCCCGAAAACAACCCAAAGAAATAACCAAGAGAGGACTCCGAAAATCACCACCAAGAACAACCGGGGAATACACATCCAAACCTTGAGGAACCACGCCGAATCATCTATACATGAAACAAAGGTTCGTACAAGGTCTAGCAAGCCGCCCGATCATCCATCCCTCTCTACAAGATCTCTCCGTGAAGCTCTCTTGCTAGTCCTAGAGAAAACCTAAGGAAAATAGGTGGAAAATAGGAAAACTAATGAGCTAGGGTTCCAAGAGTTGGCTGCCATCCTCTCACCTCTTGGGTTATATGGAGGCAACCGAATGTCTAAAACGCCCTTCTCTACTAACTAGGGATACAAGCCCTCAAGGGCGGATTTGGAATTCTTGATGTCTTCACCATCGGACGGATGCCCGGCGACCGCACCCTGCGTAGCCTCGACGCAAGCTATGCGATCCCGACGCGTGTCCTCCGCTTCGAAGATTCCGGACTGCGTCGTCGCACACCGGTCAGACCGGTGCTCCTCACCGGTCAGACCGGTCCCCACCGGTCAGACCGGTCAGACCCACAGGTCAGACCGGTCTAGTGCTGCTGCACATCCGTCTTCGGTTCTTCTGTCTTGGCTTTGTGGATCAACCAAGGAACCCAGTGGTTTTCTGGTGAACCACCGGAAACCCTGCGAACTCGGTGTAGCCTCCGCCCATCTCCACTCATGACTTGGCTCCCACGTAGTCTCGGCTCGACCTTGGTTTTGAGGCTCAACCAAGAAACCGTCCACGACTTCATCTTGCTGTTCATGCCACCATGCGGCCCGCACTTGACCCCGCTGGCCACCGGGTCCCTCGAACGAAGCTTACTTGTCTTCTCCACACCTGGAGGCTTCACCGGCGACAACCTTTCGCGCTTGTTCTTCACCTGCACCAACACGAGTCAAGCCGCAACCTGCACCTGCAATACTTAGCCAAGAATCAGTCCACACAACGTTGTCAATCACTCATCACACAAGGAAGCGACCATCCACTGGTCCTCGAACCACACATGGTCCTCAGTAGTCCCCATTCTCCAAGTCTTGAGATGAATCTGTTCAGGGCCGCCATGCAACCAGTAAGCTTCTGGACGTCCTTGATGGAAGTCAGAGCCTTCATGTTGGTAATGGTGGAGATCTTCGGAGTTTGCTTCAATGCCACGATGGCTGATGATGAAGCGGAGTAGTTTCCCTGATGGTATGCCAAAGATGCACTTGTTGGGGTTGAACTTCCATTGGTACTCCCGCAATGATAAGAAAGTCTTCTCAAGATCGGCGATGAGCATGTCTGAGTTCCTGGTCTTAACAAACACGTCATCCACGTAAGCTTCGACATTCTTGTTGAGTTGCTTCTTGAAGCATGCCTGGATAGCTTGTTGGTAGGTAGCATCGGCGTTCTTCAACCCGAACGACATCGTCGTGTAGCAGTAGGCACCAAACGGGGTGATGAACACAGTATTCTCCTGGTTTTTCTTCCTTGATTGCAATCTGGTGGTACCCCAAGTAGTAGTAGAGGAAGCAGAGCAGGTCGCAGCCCACCGTGGAGTCGGTCACTTGATCAATCCGCGACAACCTGAAGGGGTCCTTGTGACAGAACCTGCCCAAAATAATTCCATATTATCAACTAAGCCGGTCCACGTGGCCATTAAGCAATAATAAAGAAGCATTTTGTCAACTCTGTCGGGTCATGCCCGGTAAATCACCTCAACAGGATCGCTGATATGCGCAAAGCCCACATGAAGGCAGGACCAGAGTACAAGTTCAACATTACAAAAAGAGTCCACAAGATCACATTATTACAAACCGGGTTTTTGTACATACAAGTAAAGTGATTCAGAGTTTAAATAGCAGAAATAAAACTAACAAGAGATACACATGGGAGGCCATCCATAGAGCATCACTCATCATCATCCTACTCCCACTCAAGTTCCCAACCATCTGGAATAGAACCAGGCTAGATGGGGTTACCTGAAAACCACAAACTAAGCAACGCTGAGTATACTAAAAATGCAAGGCTTTTTGGCTGGTGGGTTTGTTTTGCCAAAAGCGACCAAATGTTGATCCTTAATTTCAACTTTTAGCTCATATTCTAGTATATTAACCATTCTAGGTGAGAACTTGAACTAAATAAGCATGTTGTGCAAACAATATTAAACATGCAACAATATTAATTCAACTGTTCCATCAATACATGGGGTAGCCAGTGGTCAAGCTGACTCAGATAACGACGAGTGAACAACGATCGATCGATTTATATCCTTGCAAGGTAAACCCAAGATACGCGGAAGAAGGTAGACCCCAAGAAATCAAATGTCGGTGCGGAATATGGTCCCGACACTAACCAGTAGATAACGCCTAGGTCTATCCCTCAATGGTCGATGCCAAGCAACAAATGACACAAGGTTTTATCCTGGTTCCGGCCGAGGGGGCCGTACGTCCAGCAGTGGTGTGCTCGTGGCACTATATTGCTCGGCACCGGGGGTGCTTGTAGTGGGGCAAGTACAAGCAAGGCGGGAGAGGAAGCGTGGCTTCCAAGTCCCTGGTGAGTGGCTGAAGATGTTGTGGGAGAATCAGAGAGTGAGTGCACGGTGCGTTGTGCTCGACTGTGCTTGTTCCTCTGAACTCGTCCCCTTTTCTCCTCCCCCCGCGGCTGGGGGCTCGCCTCCCCTTTTATAGGCCAAGGGGGCGGCGAGTTACATGCACGCCGCGCTACCTAGCTACGTGTGGGAGCACGTCGTGCTACGGTGTAGAGCGGGCGGCCGTCCGGACGATCTTCGCTACGATCCGGCCATGATGGCCTACCTCGTACCCGAACAGTGGCGGTTCGAGGGTAGGAGGCGGCAGATGGCGATGGCGTCCCCTGATAGGCTTCGAGGGAGGTGCTGATGATGGCTGGTACGGGGTACAGGAGCGGGCAGAACGGCGTTCCTTCCCAATGAGCTCTGCGGTGGTGGAGTGGTTGCCGCAGGTGCCGGGCGTGCGCCGCGGAGTCGGGCGTGCGCTCGCGCGCGTGGGTACGGCGGCCGCGCCGTTACGGTGGCCGGGATGGCCGCCCACCGGCCTAGCGCCCCTTACCCAACTCCGGGGGTCACGGGAAAGTGGAGTCGAGGGTGCGCCCGGCCCCCTTTCGAGGGTCGGGCGCGTTAGCCGTACAAGAGCGTGCGCACGGTGTCACGGACCGACACCGGCCGTACCGCACGGTCCATCCCACGGTGGCGGGGATGGGCTCCTCCCCGGGGAGTTGGTGCGGCGGCACCGGGCGTGAGCCCCGGCGCATGATGGCGCCGTCCCCGCGGCGTCGTGGCGTTAAATGCCCAAGGACGGGGCCGGCGCACGCGTGCGGGGCGCCCGTGAGCGTGGCGGGCCCCCGGCCGAGGGCGGAGCGGACCCTCGAGCGAGACGGGACTCGCTCGGGGGAGGGGAGCGTGCCCTCGAGCGGGGCGGGACCGCTCGAGGGAAGGGTCGCCCCTCGAACGGGGCGGAGCCCGTTCGAGGAGGGGGGTTGCCCCTCGAACGGGGCGGAGCCCGCTCGAGGAGGGAGCGACCCCTCGGGCGAGGCGGAGCCTCGCTCGAGGGTCTTCCGGACGGGCCGTCTTGGTGGGCCTCCGAGTCCTCGCCGCATGGGCCATGTCCCGCATGGTTAGTTTCCCGCATGGTTAGGCTTAGCTTATTTAGATGCGGGGATTTAAGTGAGGGTTCCCCCATTGTTTAAGGGGACCCCTAGGGGCGGTCCCCGACGTAGCCCCCGAGCATCCGCGGGTTTGCCATTGAGGCTCCCGCGGATGCCGGAACCTACCGATAGGACGTTCTTCCCTCCTTGTTTGCGAACGCTTTCCGTGGGGCCGCGTCGGCGGACCCGCGGGTCTAGCCTCCGAAGCCCTGCGGAGTGTGAGCTCTCGCCCGCGCGGGGTTAACCGCGAGCAATTCGGTCGAAAGGCGTGGCACATATGCCAACCGGCATCGGCGGTATTTCGGCCCCGGCATCGGGGGTGCACGCTCCCCCGTCCTTGTCTCCGGCGGGTGCAATTTCAAGGAGGTGTAGCCGTGCGTCAAGCCCCCGAGCCTTGGCCTGTTCGAGGCGATCGGGTCGAGCCTGACGACTTGTTTTTTTAACGCGCCCTCGCCGTCCCTCCGCAGGACGGAGGGTGAGGTTTCCACGACTCCCATCGAGCGGGTTGCGAATCGCGGATTCCTCATCGAGCTGCTAGCGGGTGGTTCAAGTGGACGTCCATGCCCCGTTCGATAAGGGTAGGCTGCGCGGTCCGGAGACACGTCCATGGAAGCGCTTGCGTGGGTTTGCTAGGTGGGGCTCGGTCCCGTTCGCTAGGGACCGAGGGCGCGGAAGCTCTCCCTCGGTGGGATCCCCCCGGCTAGCTGCCCTCGCTGGCTCTCGAACATGACATGTGGGGCACCCTCGAGCCGACGGGCTCGAGGAACGGCTCGAATGCGCGTGCCCTCGTCGTCCCTAACTCTGTGATCTGGGGCGCCTGTTCGAACCCGTCGAGGGTCAGGCTTCGAACCTCTGATCAGTAAGGCCGTGCGGGGCCGTGCATGGACAGCCCCGTCTTTTCACGTTTGCGGCCGTCGAGGGGTCTGGGCGTGCCGACCATCGAGGTGCTGGTTTGTGGCATGGCGCGGCATGAGTGCTTTCGGTGTCGCTCTATTTCAAGCGTGACCTGGGCGATCCTCTTACGCGCGTGCCTTCTTTCAGAGGGTTGACATCGTCTCGAGTTGGGGGTCATGCCGCTCGAGGGTCCTACGTGGCATGGGCGCCCGCGGTGGTCTGCTCTACGTCGAGCAGGTCCCGGACGACCTTCTCACGCTGATATCCCATCGAGGGTCGCCTTGTTTCGAGTTGAGGGTCATGCCGCTCGAGGGTTCCACGTGGCATGGGTGCCCGCGGTGGTCTGCTCTACATCGAGCGAGTCCCGGCGGCCTTCTCACGCCGATATCCCATCGAGGGTCGCCTTTGTTTCGAGCCGAGGGTTCGCCTCGCTCGAGGGCTCTCCTTGCTTGGCAAGGGGCCCGGCATTTAATTGCCTTGCGGTCGTGGCCGCGGTTTCGCGCCGCGGGCGCGCCTTTTTAGGCGGCGCGGCCGCGCGCGCGCGCGTAGTTGGCGGTGAGGCCGGCGGACGTGACGGTTTCGCCTCGGTCGTCGCCGGTCTTGCCGTAATGATGACCCGCCCGCGGTGTTAGAGCCGCCGCGGTCGTGGTGGGGCCCACCCGTCGACGCGATGGAAAGATTCCTGCAGTTAATGTCGGGCGGGGCGTCCGCTCCGAGAACTCGCCCGTTGCCTATAAACCGCGGGGGAGGAAGGGACGGCGGTTTTTTACCTTGGCTTCTCACCGTTTTCAGTCCTCCGTCCCTTCGCCTTCGCCTCACTCTTGCCGTCGCGCGGGCTCGCCGCTTGGAGCTTTTTCCTCGTTTCCTTGTCCTCCGCCTTCGCACTCGTTCGTCCCTCCTTATGGCGCCGCCTCAGCTTCCGATCAGGGTCCTGGAGCCGTACGCCTGGGAGAGGTCGACCGTGGACCCCGCGCTCGCCCGGGCGAGCTGGTCGTCGCCGGCCAGTTGTCGGCCAACGAAGAAGGGCGCCCGGCGGAGTGGATCGTGCCGCCGGCGACGCACCTTGAGCCCAACCCGCCGGGAGGGCTACGTGGTGAGCTTCCTCCGCTACCACGAGCGCGGCTTCAACGCGCCGGCGAGCACCTTCATGCGGGCGTTGTGCTACCACTATGGAGTGGAGCTGCACAATTTCGCCCCCAACGCTATCTCGCAGGCGGCCACGTTCGTGGGCGTCTGCGAAGGGTACCCGGGGATCCCGAGCCAATTGGGAGCTGCGGGTACACCTCTTCCGCGGGGAGCTCATCACGCAGCCCCACGTCGGAGCCGAGGGACCCGCGCGCGCGGTGCGCGCCGGCGGGATGTCGCTTGCCCCGCGGGGGCGGCTCAAGGATTTCTACATCCCCCCGCACCATGACGACGAACAACGCCGGCCGAGAGCGGGGATGGTTTTACTCCGCGCAACGCCGAGCCCGGCCTCCCCTCCCTACACCGCCGGGTGTTTAAGAAGAGGCCGGACTCCTGGGGCTACGGGTTGCCTACGGCCAATCATCGGGCACGCCAGGGGTCCGTCCTCGCCGCCTGCGGCCGGGCGGCGAAGGAGGGGGCTCAACGCGATGGGCGTCCTCGCCTTCCTCCACCACCGGCGGGTCGTGCCGTTGATGGAGAGGCCCCTCTGCATCTTCGAGATGACGGAGGCGGCCAACCCCGTCGACCTGGCGAGGTCGCGGATGCTCCCGACGCCGCTGGAGCGGCCGTATGCGCTCACCCGGCGCGGAGCGCCGTCGACACCCGGACGCCGGCGCCTGCGGGTCGGACCCCGTGGGATATCGAGATGCTCCCCATCGGCCCGTTGGTGAGTGTGACTTTTGATTCTGTTTTAGTCCTTGTTCTTGCTTCCGTTTCCTGATGCGCCATTGTCGCTCTTGCACGCAGCTGGTGCAGTTCAACGCCGCCAAGTCCGTTCCACCCACCCCCGACTCCCGTGCGCTCGGCGGGCGGCGGCAGCCGGGAGCAAGCAGGAGCGGGCGGCACGCAAGAGGGAGCACGCAAGGCGGCGCCAAGCGCGCCGCGACGCACGGTCCGCGGAGTGCCGGCGGCGGGAGGAGCCGGGGCTCTCCTCCCCGGACATCGAGGAGCCCTCGTCCTCGGATCGGGACGAGGAGGAAGAGTCCGAGGGGGAGGGCCCCTCGGACGGGTGGCGGCTCGCGCCCCCCGTCGCCGGTTCCCCGCGCCGGCGTCGGGGGTGGCTTCGTGCGGGGCGGGCGCGTCGGCGCTCGCCGCCGGCGGTCATTGTCGGGGCGGCACGCGCCGCGGGAGGTGCCGGTGCGTGCCGCGGAGGCACGCGCGGCGGACGTGCCCGCGCGCGGCGGGAGCGCGTCCGCGCGAGCGGCGTCGTCGTCGAGGGGCGCGTCGGGAGGCGTGCCCGCGCGCGCGGGCGAGCGTGCCCCCGCGCACGCGCGGCGTCGTCGGGGGGTGCGGCATCGGGCGCGCCCGCGCGCGGGCGGGCGTGCCCGTGCGTGCGGCGGCGCCGTCGGGGGAGGCGCCGCGTCAGGCGCGGCCGCTGCGCCGGCCTCGTCCGAGGCCTCGAGGAAAAGGAAGCGGGCCTTTTCCTCCGCGAGGTAAGGAGCCTGTCTTCCTTCGTTTGGTTTTAGTGTGCTGGTGATTAGACGCTCTAACCCTCCGTTCGTGTTTGCGCAGGGCGGTGCCAACCGTCCCTCCTCTTGCACCGGCCAAGGTGCTGAGGACGGACGCGTCAATCCCCACCCGGCGGCGCTCGTCGAGGGGGTCGCGCCCGGGGACAAGCGCGGCGGCGGGCGCGAGCTCGCAAGGTCCGGCCGGGGCCTCGAGGCCCCGGCCGGCGGATCGGCCCGCCGCGACGCGGCCCGAGGTCGCCGGGGGCGGCCGGCGCCGGTTGCCACGGAGGCGCGCAGCCGCGGCGGTGGCTACGGTGGAGGTGCCGCCGCGGTGGCGGCCACCGCGGAGGAGGCGGAGCGGGCGCAACTCGGCGGGGGCGCCCGCGCATGCGGCGGCACGGGCGGAGGTGGCGGCGACGGCGCCACGACGGGCGCCCATGGCCGCGGAGGCGCGAGGTGGAGGCGCCGGCGGAGGCGGAGCGGGCGGCTCCTCCCGCCGGCGGTCTCCGGGCGGAGGTGGTGGAGCTCTCGGATGACTCCCCGCCGCCCGGGTGGAACCGGTGGGCCGGGGCCCGGCCCACGAACTCCCCCCGAGCCCCGGGGAGGGGGCCCTCGTGAGGCGGCACGAGGGTCACATGATAGTGGGGGGGCGAGGGCACGATGCCGAGGCCTCGTCCTCCCACGCCGGCCGCCCCCGCTCGGGGGGGGGGGCCGTGGAGGATCCCCCGGCGTTTGCTGACGCCCAGAGGGAGCAGGAGCTCTGGGGCGAGCTTCGGAGCCACGGCGCCACGCTCAACCGTGCGTTGAACGAGGCACTGCAAGTTCACGGCGGCCCGGCCTGGCTTGTCTTCCAGGTGAGCCTCGGTTGCTTGTCTCTCTTCTTTTTTCGTTTCCGTGTGCTGCATTCGAGCCTCGATACTTACGAGATTCGATGTGTGGATGCCAGGAGCTCGAGCGCCGCGCTCGTGAAAAGTACAGCGCGTTCGACCAGGTGAACACCGAGGCCCGCCAGCTCCGGGAGCGATGCAGCGCTTTCGACGCGCTTGCGGATGCTCTCAGGACGCCAGACAGCTGGCTGGTGTACCGGGCGATGGCGTGGTGCGACGTGCTCCCCGAGAGCTCAGGGCAGGACACGGCGCGTCACTCGAGTCTCGGGCGGATCCGCGCAGCCCTCGTCGATCGCGACGAGGCGCTGTGGAACGCGCGCGAGGACTCGGACAAGACGCGGACGCCGGCCGCCAACCGGGAGGCGGAGGTGGCCGGCGCTCGCGCCGAGACCCGGGAGCTCCGCACGTCGCTCGAGGGGGCCCGGGCGCGGCAGCAGCCGCCGGGCCGAGGAGCGGGCGCGCGGGTTGGAGCGAGCCGCGCCAAGGAGGCCGACGACCCGAGGGCCGCCCTCGACGCCAAGGCCGCGGCTCTCGTCGCCGCCGAGGAGCGGCTCCGGCGAGAGCGCATCGCCCGCCGGGGGCCGAGGGGCGGCTCCGGCGAGAGCAGGCCGCCCTTGGCGACGCCCGGACGGCGCCTGGAGCGGGAGCGCGTCGCGCGCGAGGCAGCGGAGAGGTCGCTGGAGGAGCGGAACGCCGCATTCTCCAAGGTTGAGGACGAGGCGCTGGCGCTCAGCATCAGCAATGCCAATCAGGAGATGGCCCTCCGCGAGCAAGGCGAGACCGTCCAGCGTCTCGAGTTGGCGCTCGAGTCCGCGCGCCGCGACCTCGATCTGGAGAGGAGACAAGTCGAGGGTAAGTTACTGCTTGACCCTGCTTGTTGGTTCTTGCTTTAGAGGGTTTGTTTCCTCCTTTCTGATTTCTTGTCGTCTTGTTGATTCCAGGCTTGCGCACTGCCTTGGGGCACGCTGCTGGGCGGGCCGAGGCCCTGCAGGCTTCCTACAACTCCTCCGAGCGGTGAGCCGGCGGGGAGCCGTGAGACGCGGCCCTCGAGACCCGCCGCGTCGTCGAGGAAGGCGAGGCCCGTGCCGGCGGCTCGGCCGGCCGCCCCGCCGCGCGCGCCCTCGGCGGCCACGTCACGGAGCGGATGCGCCGGGCGTTGCACCTAGGCGTGCAGAAGGCCCTCGGAGTGGTGCGATCCCACTACGAGGTCAACCTCGAGGCGGTGGCGGAGGGCTACATCGTGCCCGAGGGCGTCGAAGACGAGGTGGCCATGGAGCGTGCGGACGCGCTTGTTGCTGACGCCGCCGGGTCGCTCGCCGAGGCCTTCGAAGAATTCCTCTTCCCGGACGCCGCCGATGCTGCTGCTCCACCCGCCTGAAAGCATCTGGGCGCTAGGCCCATTTTTCGCTTATGTGTATCAGAATTCTGGCCTCGTGGCCTCTTGTAAATAAACAAGTCATTTCATGAACATGGGCGGTTGCTTGTAAATGAAATCGTTTGCTTATTACGCTTTTTGTTTCTCCTTCTTCCTGAGTAGATTCTAGTTAGGGGAGTTCGTTTTTCGCAGGGGGCCCGCTGGGTTGGAGGCGAGAGAGATGGGCCGTAGCCACGCGGCGTAGGCTGTCTCTGGCTCGCGCGCTCCTTCCGCTGTGCCGCCTGCGCCCTGTTCGAATCATGGCTCGAGGTTGAAGTAGAGAACAAACTTAGCGCGTGTGAATCGTTTTTTATTTTTGCGCGAAAAATGGGACCATTTTGGGGGGGGGGGGTGGCCCCCCGCAGTAGCCCCCGAGGGTAACTTGGGTTTCAGGGGAAAGCCGAGTTGCCCTTTTATTAGACTTGAAGTATTTACATAGGTGACACCAACTGGGGCGTTGGCCATGTGTTTTCACAACGAGAAAATACTTGGAAATCCTAGCTAAGGGTAGAAGCGACGTAGCCGTTGGATGTTCCAAGCGTTGGTGAGTTCTTCGCCGTCCTCGTTGGCCGCCTTGTATGTGCCGGTTTGAGCACCTTCACCACGACGTAGGGTCCCTCCCATGGGGGCGATAGCTTGTGGCGCCCTCGGTTGTCTTGGCGTAGCCTTAGGACCAAGTCCCCCTCGCTGAAATCCCTCCGACGTATCTTGCGTGCTTGGTAGCGTCGTAGGGACTGTTGATATCTTGCGGAGTGCATCAACGCCACGAGGCGTACTTCGTCCCGGCCTCCGATCCGCCGAGTCCTCGCGGGCTCGCTGGTTAGCCTCCTCGTTGTAGCCTCGAACCTTGGGCGACCCGTATTCCGCATCCGTGGGGAGGACGGCCTCCGCGCCATGAACTAGGAAAAACGGGGTGAACCCGTGGCTCGCTTGGGGTGGTCCTTAGGCTCCACACGACCGCCGGCGCTATTGGAGCCATTTCCGCCGCATTTGTTGAGCCGATCAAAAATTCGGGTTTGAGGCCCCGTAGAATCATGCCGTTGGCACGTTCCACTTGGCCGTTGGTCTGTGGGTGTGCCACAGCTGCCCAATCCACGCGGATGTGGAACTTGTCGCAGAACTCCAAGAACTTCCGGCCCGTGAACTGGGACCCGTTGTCTGTGATGATGGAGTTTGGCACTCCAAAGCGGTAGACGATATCGGTGAAGAACGTGACCGCCTGCTCAGCCCTCAAGTTTGTGATGGGACGCACCTCCACCCACTTGGAGAACTTGTCAATTGCAACCAGCAGGTGGGTGAAGCCCCCGGGCGCCTTCCGCAGGGGCCCGACGATGTCCAACCCCCACACAGCGAACGGCCATGTGACGGGGATCGTTTGCAGGGCGTGAGCGGGCAAGTTGGTCTTGCGGGCGTAGAACTGGCACCCTTCGCAGGTGCGTACAATTTCGTTGGCATCCGCGACCGCGGTAGGCCAATAAAAGCCCTGGCGGAACGCGTTGCCAACGAGGGTGCGTGGCGCGGCGTGGTGGCCACAGATTCCCGCGTGGATGTCCCGTAGGAGCTCGCGCCCCTCGGGAATGGGTATGCACCGCTGGAGGATGCCCGACGCGGCGCGCTTGTGCGCCTCGCCGTCGACGAGGGTGAAGGATTTGGCCATCCCGGCGATGCGCCGGGCCGCGGCCCGATCTTCGGGGAGTTCCCCTCGAGCGATCCGAGCCGTGTACTTTTCCCGCCAATCCGCTTGGACAGGAGCCGGTTCTATATCCATCGCATCGACCTCGTGGGAGCCGTACCCCTCGAGAAGGGAGAGCACATACGCCTCGTTCGAGGGGTCCTCTTCCATGGGTTCCGCGCCCGCTGGATTCGAGGGAGCCCCCGAGGGTCCGCCGTCGCTCGAGGGGTAGGGCTCGAAGGTGACCAAGGGCTGCGCGACGTCGCGCGCAAAAACGTTTGGGGGAACGGTGATCCGCCCGGACGCTATTTTTGCCAGCTCGTCTGCTTCCTCGTTGTACCGGCGGGGTAAATGATTAAGTTCGATGCCGTAGAATTTGTCTTCGAGGGCCCGCACGGCTTTACAGTAGGCCTCCATCTTGTCGTCGTGGCAGCTCGCGTTCTTCATGACTTGATCGATCACGAGCTGCGAGTCCCCTCGTACGTCGAGGCGCTTGATGCCCAACTCAATGGCGATTTTGAGGCCGCAGAGAAGGGCCTCGTATTCCGCCATATTGTTGGACGCGGGGAAGTGGAGGCGCACTGCGTAGCGCATGTGCTCCCCGAGGGGTGACACGAAGAGCAGGCCCGCGCCCGCTCCTGTCTTCATCACCGAGCCGTCGAAGAAACGCAGTCCAAGACTCGCTTGAATCTGAGGGGGCGGCAGCTGCGTGTCCGTCCACTCAGCGACGAAATCGGCTAGGATTTGCGATTTGATGGCCTTGCGCGGAGCGTAGGCGAGCGTCTCGCCCATCAACTCCACGGACCACTTGGCAATTGCGCTCGCCGCGTCGGGGTTGCGTATGATCTCTCCCAACGGGAAGGAAGAGACCACCGTAACTGGGTGGGCCTCGAAGTAGTGGCGAGCTTGCGCCGCGCGAGGACTACTGCGTACAACAGCTTCTGGACCTGGGGGTAGCGCGTCTTCGTGTCCGACAGGACTTCGCTGATGTAGTAGACCGGCCTCTCGCACAGGCAAGGCATGCCCTTCCTCCGTGCGCTCCACGACGATCACGGCGCTGACCACCTGGGTGGTTGCGGCCACGTAGAGTTGGAGGGGTTCGCCATCTCGCGGCGGCGTAAGGATTGGGGCGTGCGTCAGAGACGCCTTCAGCTTGTCGAGCGCTTCCTGGGCCTCGGCGGTCCAAGAGAAGCGCTCGTGCTTCTTGAGCAGCCGGTAGAGGGGCAGGCCCTTCTCACCGAGCCTCGAGACGAAGCGGCTCAAGGCGGCAAGGCACCCCAACACCTTCTGCACCCCTTTGAGGTCCCGAATTGGACCCATTCGCTCGAGGGCCGCGACCTTTTCGGGGTTGGCCTCGATCCCCCGCCGGGAGACGATGTACCCTAGGAGCATGCCCCGCGCACTCCAAAGACACATTTTTCGGGGTTGAGCTTGACCCCGTTGGCCCGCGAGGCACCGAACGCGATGCCAAGATCGCTAACCGGGTCGTCCGCCTTCTCGGTCTTGACGACGATGTCGTCTACGTAAGCCTCGACCGTCCGCCCGATATGGTCCCCAAAAACGTGCTGCATGCAGCGCTGATATGTTGCGCCCGCGTTTCTGAGGCCAAAAGGCATCGTGACGTAACAGAACGTCCCGAACGGTGTGATGAACGAAGTCGCGAGCTGGTCGGACTCCTTCATTTTTATTTGGTGATATCCCGAATAGGCATCAAGGAAACAGAGTAGTTCACACCCAGCTGTGGAATCAACGATTTGATCTATACGTGGCAAAGGAAAAGGAACTTTTGGACATGCTTTATTGAGACTGGTGTAGTCTATACACATCCTCCACTTCCCATTTTTCTTTTTTACAAGCACAGGATTAGCTAACCACGTAGGGTGGAACACTTCCTTGATGAATCCGGCCTCGAGGAGCTTCCGCAGCTCCGCTCCGATCGCCCGTCGCCGCTCCTCGTCGAAGCGGCGCGCCCGCCGCCGAACAGCCGCGAGCGTTAGGCAGGATATCAAGGGAGTGCTCGGCGACCTCCCTCGGGATGCCTGGCATGTCCGAGGGGCTCCACGCGAAGACGTCGGCGTTGGCGCAGAGGAAGTCGACGAGCACTGCTTCCTATTTAGGATCGAGGGTCGAGCTGACCCTCAACGCCTTGCCCTCGGGGGCCGACGGGTCGAGGGGGATCCCTTTGGTTTGCTCGGCGGCCTCGAACGTGCCGACGTGCTTGGCGGCGGAGCTGAGGTCGTCGTTGACCATCTTCTCCAGTGTGTTTACCAGCGCTTCATCCAGCGCTAGCGCCTCTGTATGTTCCACGCACTCGACATCGCAGTCGAATGCGTGCTCGATCGACGACCCGACGGTGATGACGCCGTTTGGACCCGGCATCTTCATCTTCGAGTACGTGTAGTTGGGGACCGCCATGAACTTGGCATAGCACGGCCGCCCAAGGATGGCATGGTAGGCCCCTTTGAATCCCACCACCTCGAATGTGAGGGTTTCTTTGCGGAAATTCTTGGGGGTCCCAAACCGGACGGGCGGGTCGATCCGCCCGAGGGGTTGAACCTCGCTTCCGGCGCGATGCCGTGAAACGGCTTCGTGCCGGGCCGCAGCCGGTCCAGCCCCAATCCCCATTAGGCGCAATGTATGCGCGAAGAGGATATTGAGGCTACCGCTCCGTCCATAAGGACCTTCGAAAACCGGGCGTTCCCAATGATGGGATCGACCACCGGTGGGCACCGGCCCGGTTCGGGATGCGATTTGGGTGATCATCCCGGCTAAAGGTGATGGCATCCTTCGACCGGTTGAGAAAGGCCGGAGGTGCCCTCTCGCGGCGAGGACTTCGTGCCGCTCCTTCTTGCGCCGCCGGTCGACATGTCGACGTAGGTCCCCCAAAGATGAGGAACACATTTTCGACGGCGGGGAAACCACCCGCGTCGCCATCGCCCCCATCCTTCTTGGCCTCTCGCCCTCCTTCGCGGCGGCGCGGCCATAGAACTTCTTGAGCATGTCGCACCGCTCAAGAGTGTGATTCACGGGGGTCTTGTGGTAGGGGCATGGCTTCTTCATCATGTCGTCGAACACCCCCCGGCCTCGAGGAGCCGGCCGAGGGCCCCGTCGGCCGGGTCAACGCCGAGGGCCTCGGCGTTGCCGCCGTTGCGCCCCTCGCTCGCGCGCCTCGCGGCGCGGCTTCTTCCCCCTTCTTGCCCCGCTTGTCGTTACGGCGCGGCTCCTTGGACCCGCTGCCCTCCGCGGGCGTGTCCTCGGAGCGCTTGCCCTTCTTGCCGTCGAAGATTGCCCCCACGGCCTCCTCTCCGGGAGGCGAAGCCGGTGGCAATGTCGAACAGCCTCGTTCGAGTCCGTAGGCGGGCCGCGCTCCCAGCTCGCGCACAAGGTCCCGGCACGTGGTGCCCTCGAGGAACGCGTGCACGATCTCGGACTGTGCTACGCTGGGGAGCTCTGTGCAGCGCTTGGAGAAGCGCCGTATGAAGTCCCGCAGCGACTCGCCCGGCTTCTGCGTGCAGGAGCGCAGATCCCAGGAGTTCCCAGGGCGCACGTACGTGCCCTGGAAGTTGCCCACGAAGGTATGGACTAGGTCGTCCCAGTTATGGATTTGGCTGGCGGGCAAGTGCTCGAGCCATGTCCGGGCCGCGTCGCCCAGATGCAGGGGCAAGTTGCGGATGATTACTTCGTCGTTGGTGGCCCCGCCCAGCTGACAGGCCAGGCGGTAATCGTTGAGCCAGACACGAGGGTCCGTCTCCCCGTTGTACTTGACGATTGTCGAGGGCTGACGGAAGCGCTGGGGGAACACTGCCGTGCGGATCTCCCGGCTGAACACACGGGTGCCCGGGGGCTCAGGCGTTGGGGAGCGATCCTCCCCGCTGTCGTAGCGTCCACCCCTTCGAGGGTGGTAGCCCCCTGGCCGCTCGCGCGTCCGCCTTGCTGGTGCGCCTGGCGTTGATGACGTTGCGGGCGTCTCCATCCAGCGCCCTGCGTGTGTCAAGGAGCCGCTCCTTGGCCGGCGTGCGTCCCTGGTCAGCAAGTTGACCCACATGCACCGAGGGTTCGCCCCCTGGTGCCGGATCATCACCCCGCGCGTCCCCCTGTTGGCGGATGCGTGAGGCCGAGCTCTCGGCCTGCTGGACGGCCGCTTGCTCAAGGAGGGTCTGCACCTCGCGGTGCATGTCTCGAGCCTCGGGGGTCGAGGGTGCCGGCATGGCGCGCAGCAGTGTCGCGGCGGCGATGAGCTTTTGGCTCGCCCGCGGCGGAGTATCCGCGTTGTCGACGTTGGGGACGGGGTTGAGGCGGTCACGGACTTGTCGGCCCGCCTCCCGCGCGCGTTCGCCGCGCGCGGAGGCCTCTCCCCGCCATCGAGGCGCGGAGTAGCCGCACGGTCCGTACTCCTCGCGCCGGCTTGGCCTCGAGCTCGCGGGCTCGGGCCGCCCGCGCGTCGACGTCGGCCCCGGCAGGTGCGCTTGGCCCCGCGGCCGGGCGCGTGGCGACCCCCCGGGGCCGGCGTGACTTCCCCATCTCCGGCGCCCGCCCGCGCCGGCGGCGTTGGCCGGGTCGTTGGTGATGACGGCGCAACATTCCCGCGTGGGGTCGTAGCTCCCGCGTCTGGAGTCGTCGGAACAGCCAAACCAGTAGTCCGTGGCGTCGAGGAAGCGCCTGAACGCGACTGGGTCCGGCACACCGGAGAAGTCCCACTCCGCGTAGCCATGGCGGTTGGCGGGTGGCATCGTGTCGACGGAGCCCAGGGATGACTCGTCCGCTGCTGAAGTGCCAGGATCCCTGGCGACGAAGACGTGCCGACCAGGCGGAACCCTGCGCATTGTCGTGTTGACGTTGGCGTTGTAGGCCGTAGTGGCGCCACGCAGCCCGATAGGGATGCGTGGTCCGGAGACCGCACGCGGTCCCGCTGGGGCGGTGGCGGCCGTCGTGACGGTGGGTGCACCGCGTTGAGCGGCGGCGCGCTCGCCCGCCGCCGCTCGGACCGCGCTTGACGCGAGCGTAGCCCGCAGCGACGACGGCGTCGCGGCGTCGACGGGCCCGCGGCATCCGTGCCCGCAGCGCCCGCGCCGATGTCGTGCGTGCGGCGGAGACCAGAGCGGACCTGGCCTCGCGCTGCGCGCGAAGTTCCTCACGATTTGTGAGGCGCATGAGATAACCGTTCCCCGTGGCCTGGAAGTTCAAGTCTCCGAAGCGGATCTCGAACCCGGCCGGGAGAGGGTCCGAGCTACCCATGTTGTAGCGGGTGCTACGGTACTCAGTACGGATCACCATGGAGGGAGTTAGCGAAATGACCTTAGGCGCTCGTTTGCCCCACGGTGGGCGCCAACTGTCGGTGCGGAATATGGTCCCGACACTAACCAAGAGATAACGCCTAGGTCTATCCCTCAATGGTCGATGCCAAGCAACAAATGACACAAGGTTTTATCCCGGTTCCCGCCGAGGGGGCCGTACGTCCGGCAGCGGGTGTGCTCGTGGCACTATATTGCTCGGACCGGGGGTGCTTGTAGTGGGGCAAGTACAAGCAAGGCGGGAGAGGAAGCGTGGCTTCCAAGTCCCTGGTGAGTGGCTGAAGATGTTGTGGGAGAATCAGAGAGTGAGTGCACGGTGCGTTGTGCTCGACTGTGCTTGTTCCTCTGAACTCGTCCCCTTTTCTCCTCCCCCCGCGGCTGGGGGCTCGCCTCCCCCTTTTATAGGCCAAGGGGGCGGCGAGTTACATGCACGCCGCGCTACCTAGCTACGTGTGGGAGCACGTCGTGCTACGGTGTAGAGCGGGCGGCCGTCCGGACGATCTTCGCTACGATCCGGCCATGATGGCCTACCTCGTACCCGAACAAAGGGCGGTTCGAGGGTAGGAGGCGGCAGATGGCGATGGCGTCCCCTGATAGGCTTCGAGGGAGGTGCTGATGATGGCTGGTACGGGGTACAGGAGCGGGCAGAACGGCGTTCCTTCCCAATGAGCTCTGCGGTGGTGGAGTGGTTGCTGCAGTGCCCGGGCGTGCGCCTGCGGAGTCAGGCGTGCGCCTCGCGCGCGTGGGTACGGCGGCCGCGCCGCGCGCGTGGCCGGGATGGCCGCCCACCGGCCTAGCGCCCCTTACCCAACCTCCGCAGGGTCACGGGAAAGTGGAGTCGAGGGTGCGCCCGCCCCCTTTCGAGGGTCGGGCGCGTTAGCCGTACAAGTAGCGTGCGCACGGTGTCACGGGACCGACACCGGCCGTACCGCACGTCCATCCCACGCGGGCGGGGATGGGCTCCTCCCCGGGGTGTTGGTGCGGCGGCACGGGGCGTGAGCCCCGGCGCATGATGGCGCCGTCCCCGCGGCGTCGGGCGTTAAATGCCCAAGGACGGGGCCGGCGCACGCGTGTGGGGCGCCCGTGAGCGTGGCGGGCCCCGGCCCGAGGGCGGAGCGGACCCTCGAGCGAGACGGGACTCGCTCGAGGGGGAGCGTGCCCTCGAGCGGGGCGGGACCGCTCGAGGGAAGGGTCGCCCCTCGAACGGGGCGGAGCTCGTTCGAGGAGGGGGTTGTCCCTCGAACGGGCGGAGCCCGCTCGAGGAGGAGCGACCCCTCGGGCGAGGCGGAGCCTGCTCGAGGGGTCTTCCAGACGGGCCGTCTTGGTGGGCCTCCGGAGTCCTGCCGCATGGGCCATGTCCTGCATGGTTAGTTTCCTGCATGGTTAGGCTTAGCTTTTTTAGATGCAGGGATTTAAGTGAGGGTTCCCCCATTGTTTAAGGGGACCCCTAGGGCGGTCCCCGACATCAAATAAAAGCGAATGCGAGGTCTACCCGACCAGGCGGTTCCCGTCATTCCCTAGATTAGGACAGGTGCTCCAGTCCTAAGTACAAGGTTACTGGAATGCCCTCACACAGCCATCCAGGATCACACTTGCACCACCAGGATCAAACGGAGAGAAGCATCTCAAGAGTAGTAGAAATAAAGTCCCTGCACTGGTTCATTAGGTACTAGGCTTACCTGTCCCATTCCCGACAAGCACTTGGTACGTTCAATAGCTTAAACCAGCACAATGCTACTTGATAGAGACCGAACTCATTGCTCTTACCACATGAGTGAGTCAATTTAACCAACTTATGATTCCAACATAAATAACCTATATCTCGCGAGTAATGAGTCATTACTCGACTTGTACCGTATCCTTAAAAGCATGGCACTAGCGACCTAACATAATAGTATAAGAGCATAGGAATCCTAAGGATCATGCATCTAGGTTTCAAAACAACTCCTGAAACTTAAATGCACAAAACATAACATAAATACTGAAAAGTAAAAGAGATGAGTTTATCCAAAAAGGTTATATGCTCTCCGATGCTTGTCTTCTTCTATGTTAGCAACAACCTTGGGCTCTTCCGGACTTTGGTCCAGGTCTTGATGAACACCCAACTCGTTCACTTCACCATCTACCGTCCCATCTCCCTCCTGGATAAGCGTGTATGTACCGTCCGACAAATGTACACGTACACATGCATATGCATTAGGTGAGGGTGTGAGAGGTTAAATAGAGGTTAATTTTGATGGTGACTGTGTACATATTTAAGCAAAATAACTCACTAAACTTCACCAAATAGTATGGGGTGGTTTTTAATAATTATAAATAGGAACAAACATGAAAACCTTGATTAAACTTGAATAATAAATATAAACCTATTTATTCAACTCCTAGCTAGCCATTCATCCAAAATTCATATAAAATTAAATATACATACAATGGTCCTAAATTTTAGTACTCAGCAACATATAGCTAAACTAAGCTCACATGCCAAAAATTAGCTCCAGATCACATATAAATTAATTGATAAGAAAAAGACAAAATTCAACCTAGCTTCACTTAATTAAATCTTATAAAAAGATTTACTAATATTTTTTATCTCAACTTTCTCCTACAAGATATATATGTCAAATCTAAGCCTCTGGCCAAAGCATAGGTGCAGATTCAAATTATGTTTGAAATTTTGAATTTAAACTCCTACACAAGATTAAATCCAAAACATATACAAAAGCACATCCTAAAATCATATCCAAACTACCAGAGGTGCTATTCATTAAGACAAAGCCCTAGGGTGCACTTGTGCTTAAGGAAAAGTTTATTAAAAGCGCTATAAAAAGCATCAAGATTAAACTAGCATAATGCTTAAATAAATCATAACTAAGTAACTACACATCAAACTCCTGCCAACTTTGGTCACAAATCTAAACATGCTATAAGGAGCAACATATCCAAAATTCAACTCCATAGCATGAGTATATTTTAAATTGTAACAAAAACACTTTAAACTAAGTTTGAATTTTTAATTCAAAGTCTACACAGAAAAACCCTATACGACCTTTCTAGAAAAGGTAGACCTCTTCACCAAGATCCCAACAAAACTGGATTTCCATTTTTCTGATTTTCTACGGTTTTTAATGAATTTTCGAAGTTGTAGTAAAACCTAAAGATCTCTTGTACAAGCCGACCCTTGGAATAAGTTTTCAATATTAAACATATGCCCTTAGTTTACAAAAACACCCTAGACAACACGGGGAAGATGCAATCGGGTCCCCGATGGTGGTGTGCCTCGCCGGCGATGATTGGCCGACCGTCCTTGGTTAGGGAGCGTCCTAGGGTGCCTAGCGTGCTCAACCACATTGATAGAAGGGGCAAACGGGGTCAGTGGCGGCGCCGGCGTGCGTCGGCGACGAGGTTGCTGTCGGTCGGCTGCCGGAGCTAGAATCCTAGCCCGGCGTGGTGCAATGCGGGGAGAAGGATGGCAGTGGAGGTTAGGGCGTGTCCAAGGGAAGGTGTAGAGCTTGAGGGTGGCAGCAGATTCGACTGGAAAAAGGAATTCCCGAGGTAGCGGCGGTGTTTGTGTCCAGCAGACGGGAAAAGCGAGGACGAGCGCCGAGGCTCGGTTTTATGATGCATAACGTGCGTGCTCGATGAGGATGGGGTGATGGAGAGTCGATTAGAGACTGTGGGGTGGCCAGCTGGGCCCGGCTGCAAGCACACGAGGCGTGCAGTGCGGGCGTCGCGCGACGCGTGGCATCGTGCGAAGGGCGGTCGATGCCTAGGTGTGGCGTACGGCGGACTGCATGGACAGAGGCCCCACGACATCTCGCGGTCCTCAGTGGGGACATCAAGGCATCTGTACATCGGAGCTAGCGGACGACGAAGCGTGACGACGCAGGACATGGCGTACGTGCGCGCGACGCGGGAGCGCGGCGACGTCGACAGCTGCACTTGTTTTATTCCATGTAGCTTGGTTCAAAAATGTGAAACTCCAATTTATTTAATACAACTCGAAATCTCCAAATACAAAGTTTTAGAGCAACTATAGGACTACAACTTTTAGAAAGGGTGACCTCTGTTTTGGTGAATGGATTGAAAGGAAAAACGTGAATAACTTACTGATTTTCTCGGCCCTGAGTTACTTTTCACAGGGACTTCAACTCGATTTTTGGTCAATTTACACTCAAAAATTGAAAGTTTGATAATTATGAAAATTGTGTTCCCGGAAGTAACCAACAACTTTTATATTGGCTGAAATTGAAGTTCTATAGTGAAATTTGGAGAACGCACAAGAAAACCCTTTTATGGAGCACTTAGGTTTTGACTGTAATTTGAGATTTTGACCAAGGGTGTATGTGCAAAAGTAAGCATAATCATGTTAAACATGCTTAGGGACTATTAAATCTTGAATAACCAAATTAATTAATGTAATTATCTTAAACAAATATCATGGGTGTTACAGTCCTTGGGGAAATGCTTGTTGAGGTTGGTGTAGTTGACGCACATCCTCCACTCGTTGGTGTTCTTCTTGCAGATGAGGACGGGGTTGGCAAGCCACTCAAGATGGAAGACTTCTTTGATGAAGCCCGTCGTGAGTAGTTTCACGAGTTCCTTCTTGATGGCTCCCCGTCGGTCGTCAGCAAATCGGTGGAGGTGTTGTCGCTTGGGGTTAGCTTCGACGTTGAGTGAGTACTCGATCAGCCTCCTGGGTACACCTGGCATGTTTGCTGGCTTCCTCACGAAGATGTCTCGGTTAGCCCAGAGGAAGCTGACGAGTGTGTCTTCCTATTTGGGGTCGAGCCCCGTGCCAATCATAGTAGTCTTGCTGTTGTCACCTGTTCCGAGGTCAATGGCTTCAGCTGCACGTCCTCTAACGGTTGAGGCTTGTTGGTAGTGTCGGTATTCTCTGGTATCTCCAGTTCGCTCGAAGCGAGCTTCTTGGAGACAACAAAGATCTCCATCAAGGCGTTGGGTACTTGAGTAGTTGCGGTGAACTCCACGGCTTCGGTATCACAGTCGTAGGATCGTTTCAAGTCCCCTTGCAGCGCGAGTACTCCTTGGGGGCCTAGCATCTTGAGTACTAGGTACACATAGTGCGGGACTGCCATAAACTTAGCCAGGATGGCATGGTAGGAAGTCTCAAAGTCTACGACCTCGAACTTGATGTACTCGGTGCGGTAGTTCTCCCTTGTCTCGAAGGTAACTAACAAAACCATTGAGCCGAGTGGTACAACCGCATTGCCTGGGATGATACGGTAGAAGGGTGACGTGCTCTTGGTGAGCATTTCGATGACGTTGAGGCCCATCTTCTTAAGGTCTTGGCAAATAGGATGTTGAGGCCGCTACCGCTGTCCATGAGTACCTTGATGAGTCTGGAGACTGCAACTACTGGGTCCAGGATGAGAGGGAATCGTCCTGGCTCGAAGAAGCTTGTCCATTGATCCGCGCAAGAGAAGGTGATGGGTAACTCTGACCACTTGAGAGGGGTCGGTGTCGTGGGTTCGACAGACATGATTTCGCACAGAGTTGGTTTCTATGTTCGCTTGGTTGGTAGACCACCGAAGAGGACGTTGATCGTCTTGTTAGGGTCTTGGTAGTCATCATTGCCTTCGGGCACCTTCTTGTCATGAGGGTGGGGAGGGTCCGGAGTATCATTGTGTGCCCACCGAAGATGGTAGCACTATTTGGTAGTGTGGTTGTTCTCCGGATACCACAGACACTTCTCTTTGAGCAAGTCCTTGAAGCTACCCGAGGTCTTCTTGTTGTCGTCCTTCATAGGGCACTGAACTGCCATGACAGTGTTGTCTGGATTGTGCTTATGGTTAGGACTTGAGTAGTAGTAAATGTTGTTAGTGCGACCACCCTGATCCTTGTTGTTGTTGTTGTTGTTGTTGTTGTTGTTGTTGTTGTTGTTGTTGTTGTTGTTGTTGTTGTTGTTGTTGTTGTTGTTGTTGTTGTCGCCCGTGTTTTTCTTGCCCTTGCTACAATTGGAGTCATACTTGGCATTGGCCTTTTCCTCCTCATCAGTCCATGAGGTGATCATGTCCTTGGTCTTGGTAATGGAACTCGGGCGGTGGCGACCGAAGTTTTCAAAGGTGCGATGGTGGTAAAGACTGCCTTGGAAAATGTTGATGACTTCTTTGTCAAAGACGTCGACTACAGTCGGGCACTAGTCGAAGAAGCGACACGTGTACTAGTGGAGCGTTTCGCCTTGCTCTTGTCTGACTTGCGCCAGGTCCATGCGTGTACCCGAGCGCCCCATGACGCTCGCGAAGTTGCTAGTGACTGCGCCTTCAGTTGGTCCCACTTGTCGATCGAGTTCTTATCGAGCGACTCGAGCCACATGAGTGGAGCTTGGTCTAGGCAGAAGGGGAAGTAGAAGAAGTAGAAGCACTTCGTGTCATTTTTGCCACCAGCTTTCTCGATAGCTAGGGCATAGCACCACAGGCACTAACTTGGGTCTTGCTTCGCGTCATACTTGGAGATCCCAAGAGGCTCGAACTTCTTGGGTAGTGGTAGAGCATGTAGTCGAGCCGTGAACGCAGGGAAGCCATCATTGTCACTGACGTTGGTCGTCTTCTTGGCATGATGTATCTTGTCACTTTTATGGCGGGCATCTTAGCCGCCATGCCCATTGCCGACGGCGTGGCTGTTCCTGTGGCCTCAATCTTTGAGGTCGCCACCACTGTTGGGTCTGCCGCCGGCACCGTGTGAAGAGCTGCCGCTACTACCCCCCTCCCCCGCCGTTTCTATTGGCACCGTCGTGTGAGGGTCCTCCCCCCATAGCTCTATAGCAATTAGGGGTCAGGTGGTGTTCGGTGTGTGTTGACGATTGATTATCGTATCAAAGTTTGTTTGGATTTGCAAGTGGACAAATCCCCCGTTGTAGTCAAGAGACTCTTATTACCTTAAGTGTGAGAACCCAAGGTATCGAATCCGTGGAACAATGTGCAATGCAAGGATTCAATCTAGTAATAAAAGAAACTCCTTTTGAAGTATCAAGTTGCATCTAATCTAAGAGATCATCAAGAAAACACATCTAATATAATCTAATCTACTAAAGAGGTACCAAGAGAAAGCAAAGAGATAACCGATCTAGAGAGTCTAAATCATGCGTATGTTGTAGCTCCAAATAAGTTAGATGAAGATGATAAAGTGAATCTCCTTAAAGCATCTTTAAACTGTGGCCTCTGATCTGATTCCGAAGATGACCGCCTTTTGGAGCCACCGTTTTGTCACAACGCACTCCTATTCGTGCGAGTTAACCTAGGGCGAGTTCGAGAAGAACACGTTGAAAACACTTGGTCGGTTTGGTATGCACCTCTAGCCACCGCGACTACAAGAGCACCCTATGCAATCTATCTTAAGTATAGATCGGGGAAGAAGCAAAACCAAGGGAGAACAAAATCATCGAGAATGCACTTGATCGCTAGAAATCGGATTCACTATAAAAACTTCACCATGAATGATTACATGAATGTTGACGGATAATACTCGTATCCACCTACGATCCGCAAGCGTACGAACCTACACCTTTTTCACCACGGGATTCCCTATGTTCTTGTCAATCCGCGGAGCAAGGGGATTACAAGCGTTTGATCTACCTCTTGTCACACCCTGAAATTTCTAATTTCAGGATGTGAATAGAGAAAATATTTAAATAATGATTTTCTCATAATTTTAAAACTTTTCCAACATTTATTTTCTTTACAGGGAATATAGTATAGGAAAAAAACCTTGCTTGATTTTCTAAATCAAATAAAAGTTTTGAGTGTTGCATTCATGCCGATGCATCTTGGTGCTTCTTGAGTGCAAAAGGTTTCAAAAAAATGCATTTATGTGCTGTCCAAATCCTTCTGAGAATTTTCCGGACTTTTCTGGAATTCATTCTCATTTTTCTCGAGCTATTTCTATTTATTAGAAGGCTCTAAAATTTTTTTCATGAGCACTAAATACTTTATTCTGATTGTTCGTGTCCCAATGTGCCTCTGGGAATTTTCCTGGAATTTTTAGGATTTTCAAAATATTTTTCATGGCTTTAATGAATTATCTAGCTATTTCTAGAGTATTCTTTTCACAGAAAATATAATTCTGAAAATGAAAGAGGGATTCTTTTTTTCTCCACTTTTGGCCTGTTTCTGCTTCAGCCCATCGTTCGGAAGTTTGGTTTTGCACCCCGGACTCCTTTGCTCCACCCCCTCTCCGCCTCTCGTGTTCTCCGGCCGCGGCCCAGTTCGGCCCAAACCCAAGCCCGCTCCATCTCCTGGCCCAGCCGCGAGCCCGCTAGAGCCCATCAGGGGCCCGGGCACGCCGGTATCCATGGCGGACATGGCATGGCCGCCGCCGCCGGTTCTTGGCGTGCGCGCCAAGGTGCGGCTACTCCTGAGCGCCCTATAAATCCCCCCGTGCCCTCGTGCCATAGCCACTGTTCCCCGCCGCCTGCGCCACGCCTCTGCATTGCGCCGCCAGCGGAGCCAGAGGGTTCCACCGCGGTTGCGGCTTCAATTCGCCGGCGTGGAGCGCCGGGAGCGAGGTGACCCCACGGGGAGCTCCACGACATCGAGCTGGATGCCCGCCGCCCCTTTTCATCACCGGAAGACCACCAGTGCGTCGTCGCCACTTACACCGAGCCGGCCGCCAACATCGACGCCGTCCTCATTCGATTCAGGTCGCGTCCCCGCATCTTCGCCGCCTGTGAGCCACCCAACACGACCACCTCGATCTCCTCTACCTCCCGCGCCAATCAATCTAGATCCTAGCTTCTCCGAGCGCCGGCGAGGGAAACCACCCGGGCCGCCGTATGCCCCTGTCCAGGGCTTGAAGAAGCTCTTGGCGTTTTGCAAGTAGACCCCCATCAGATCATGTAATCCTGTTTCCTTTTTATGTGTCTTGTGCTTTTCATAGTTTAATCCCTAGATCTAACAGATCCTCACCATCAGATCCGATCTATCACCTTTTTTTCAGATCTAACCCTGCAGTTTATTCTTTTTGCAAGCACTATTGCATGTGTCTTGCAGATCTTCTATGCTAGCCCCTGAGATCTATAGTTATTCACGAATAGGTCCTCCAATCTTGTTTTCTCCATATCTTGCACGTTTTAGCTCCGTTTTAATTCATTCAAGTTGCGTTAGGTCCATAATAATGCGAAGTACGTGTTAGTGGAGAGTTTTCATCATGTTTGCTTGAAGAAAATTAATTTAATATTAATTTTGATTAATGGTTAGTTATACATGCCTTTTATAACTAAAAGCAATATAGTGCTACACACCATTTTTCACAATTAATGTTAATTTGATTAATAATTATATCACATGCTTTTATATATAAAATCTAATTAGATCTTTATCTCGGTTTTTCTTAAACCAAATGCTAATTTTTTTAATAGTTAATTAATCTTTTCTAATTACAATTTGATTAGGCTTCTACATCGGCTTTTATAATAAATGATAAAATGATTAATGTCAATTCCATAATGTTTTTAATAATAATATGGTCCAATCAAATTACAAAGTTCGTTTAGATTTTTCATATAGTTTAGTTTTTCTAAATTAAATGTTCAATTGGTTAATTCATATATGAATCTTTATAAATAAAATTTAACTAGGTTCTTTACACTAGTTTCTTCAAATAAAGTTTAATCTGAGCTAATGCCAACATAGGGTATTATTTCTAAAATATCCTTTACATTTGTTTTGTTATTAATTAAAATGAACCTAGCCCTTAATCTTGTTCTATCAGAGATGCAAATAATTCGTTAGATGTTCTTTTTTGTGTATCTAGCCTTGTGTAAGCTTTAGATCTTTCTAAATCTAGTTCTAGTTCAGATCAAGTTGTTTCTTGCCCTTCTAAGCACGGTTTGTGTGCTTTGGTGATCCAAGTAGATACCTTAGAGTTTCTGTTATGCATTTCTTTATCAAGTAATCCTACCATGATTATTTCGTGTTTCTCTTAGAACCTCGCTCATCAATATCTAGTTCATGTCTATCCTATCTCAGTTAGGTTGTCTCTTTATAAATCAGCTGCGTTCTTAAGAGTTTACCCTATAATCTGCTTCACCTGTCAGATCAAATCACCCTTGGTTAGTGTGTAAATTGTTCATCCGAGTTCTCTTTGTAGACTGGTTCTCCTAAACCCTAGCCAAAGGTTTGTGTGTGCGTTATAGTTCGCTTCTACCGTTCTCGTTCATTTCACCTTAACTTGTATGTTAGCATGTGTATCACTTGTTACTTGCTTTAACACTAAAACTGCATGTTAATCTTGACTAATTCTTATTCCATTGCTTTTATAAATAAAAAGTGATTAGGTTCTAATCCGGTTTTCTTTAATCATGATGTAATTGGTTAATCCCTATTCATAACTAGTTTTTCTAAATAAAAGATGTTAGAGTTAAACATCGGTTTTCATAATAAAGTTAATATGCCTAATGACATCATAAATGCCTTTTCAATATTAAATATGTTTAGTTGAACACGTGATATAAAGTTAATCGCCTAGATATCTTATACTTGTTTTATCTTTCTAAAGTAATTGTTAATTTGACATAACTTCTACTCGAATGTTATAAATAAAATATGATTAGGTTTATCGTGATTTTTTTAATTAAATGTAACTTGTTTAATGGTAACATAGAGTATTTCTCTGAAATATTCTTTCACATGATTTCTTAATTAAAATATGACAAGCGTAGTCTCTTGTTGTTTGATAATGATCTCACGATAGTTTCGAGCTTTGTTCTGCTTTTAGCATTTCTTGCGCTTGCGTAACCATAGATCCTATCCTTTAGTGCGCTCTTTTAAAGCTTTGGTTTGATTGGTGTATTGTTCTTAGTGTGCTTGTTTGTTTGCTTTGTATGTTTGTGCTCGATGATTGATGCGAGTAGAATGAACGTTGACCGAGGAGCTTGGAAGAGCTTGAAGATGAAGACATTTTGAGCAACATCACTACTCTGGTTACGGGAAAGTGTGTCCTTGTTCTTTTGTCCCAATAACTTTATTAATCACTATTGCATGTGCCTTGCATTAATTTGAAGGGTTCCTACTAAGGATGATGACTAGTTTTCTTTTTATCATTGCCTTGTATAACCGGGTTGTTTAATTAATCTTGATGGTAGATGATGCTTAGCTTGCTCAAAATGGGTTGGTAATAATCAACATGGTTATCTATTTATGCTATATGTTCCTTTATGATAATTTTAATATAAGATCATTGTGCATTAATCGGAACATGGAGAACCACCCAGGAAAACAGTATAACCACAAGAACTAAACGTGCAATTGTCTTGGCTGAATAATTAGGAACTTTAGCTTGGGGTGACCTTACCTGATAAAGACAAGGGATCGGCGGTACTGCGGGGTATGGTCTCGCTCTAGCAGGGGGTTGGGTGAGTTCTTTATTCTATGGTGGGGTATCAACCTGCTAGGGGACTTTATACCTTGCTAACTGATCTGGACCTTGTGGGTCACAACTTGCTAGGGAACCTTTGTAAAGGCCATGTAGAGTCCCTATGCAACCACACCACAGTAGTGTGGTGTGGTGCCTAGCTAGCATCGCATGGTTGGGTTCAAAGTTCTTCGGAGCTTTTACGCTACTTGTGGTGAAAAGTGTACAACCTCTACAGAGTGTAAAACTAATCGATTAGCCGTGCTCACAGTCAAGAGCGGCCTGGACCCTCACATGATTAATTGAACTTGAAGATGGACTTAAATCATGCTCTCTGGTTATGCTTGCCATATTCTTATGGTGCATCTTACCTTATGCTTAATGTGGGTTGGTATAAACTTATACTTTATTAGTAATCAGGTGCTAATAAAATTTGACCAACTAAAATGCTAAATGCTTTGAGCCAGTCCACTATAAAGCCTTTGCATTCATATTTTCTCCACACTTGCTGAGTACGACAAGTGCTCACCCTTGCTATATATGTTGCTCAGAAGGAGGAAGGTGATCTGAAGTCTTGTGAAGATGTTGCTGGTGCTAGGCGTAAGCAGCCCCCAGTCGACTGCCTGTGATGTTTGGAGCCTCTGTTTCCAGGATTAAGCGTAAATCTCTTATAATCTCCCTTTTTCTTACGTGATACTGAACTGTTATTAACTTATATGTCACTATATGCATGAAACTTGATCCTGGCATGCATATAGTTATGCACTTGGTTTTCTTTGGAAAAACAGGTGTGACACCTCTACTTACTAACTTACCCAAACTCTAATGTACGATTAAACTAGGTAACAACTACGCTACACTAGTTAGAATGATTAAACCAACAAGATATGTAAAAGACACTTGCCCAAGGGTCTACGATTCTTGAACATGCAACCGCTTAAAACATGAAAACCAATCTAATCTATTAGGGGTTGTGACCACGGTTTCGCCCTTTCCCTCCCCCCGTACTATCACTACGCGGAGGTATTCGTGACTAGACCTATGATGGACATGGTGTATTGAATGGATCTAAGGGAGCATTGAGGCCTTACTCCCTCTATGGCATGGTAGCTAACCTTAAACATCAAAGCTTCTTCAACACTAGATGATAGATAGATATCTGAACAAAGTAGTGATTACATCTCAAGATTGATAACAACCCATGAACAAATGAGAAGATTACCCCATCAAGGTGCTAGACATGGCATCGTTGATCATGGTGACTGTTGGTGGTATCCGAAAATCCGGATAGGATCCCCGAACACGAGAGAAAGGAAAACAGACATATTCAGTTCAAGTACACAGATGACGCCAAAGGAGACAAGGAATCTCCAAAAGACTGCTCAAGCCTCAAAAGTTATGAATACTTTTACACGTGCCCTCGTGCCCCCTTTTATAGGGAGACGAAGGGACTTTTACATTCCGAAAATACCCCTCGGACCCAAGGAATATTCCTGGTGCGAACATGTACATGAACGCCTTTTACATCTCATACATTTACAAGCCTGCCACTAGTTCACACACCAAACCTGAACTTTTTGAGACGACGTCTTTGACTTGGCTTCCCACTGATTCTTGAATCTCCCCATCCAGGAAATTTTCATACGTCATGACTTCCAAACTCGAACTTCAGCAAATTCCCGAACTTCGCAGATTTTCGATTTCGTGGCTTCGCAGGTTCATGACTCTAGGTCTTCACAGGTTCGCGACCCCAGGGCTTCACAGGTTCAAGATTCCAGATCTTCACAAGTTCATGACTCCGAGCTTCACAGGTCCATGGCTTCGAATCTTTGCAAGTTTGCGATTTCGGAGCTTCACAATTTCAAGATTCCAGATCCTCGCAGGTTCAAGATTCCTGAGCTTTGCAGGTTCAAGACTCCTGAAAACTTATTTCATGAATTTCATAAAACTCGGCGTTTCGAGGGTGACGGGTTTTCCTGATTTCCCCAACACTAGCCCCTCGGGGAAGCGGGTTGACTCCGACAATCCGATTCCACGAAAATCTAAGAATTTCAGTAAAAAACGTCACCATCGGAACGTCGGAGTGGACATGTGTCCTCCAGAAATCTCGCAACAATCGACTCGAGGCGAGTTCTTGAAACCGCCCCCCCCCCCCCTATAAATAGAGAGCTGCTGCTGTAAAACATTTTCACCAGCCTCTCACTTTCTGCGAACTTTTGCTCATATTTTCGTAGAAAAGCGCTTCGCGGCAAGGTGCTCACGATCTCAAGACTTCCTCGAACTTCCAAAGGTACCGCTTTCTTTGTGAACTAGTTATCATTTCTACTTGTCGATGCTTGTGTTCGCACCTATTGTTTTGCGAACTTTATTCGCGAATGTTGTCTTGTTACTTCTTGCTTTTACTATTGCCGAACAGGTGGCTCACACTAAAAGTACCGCTAGGCCTATGACGACCGAAGAGTTGGTTGCAGCTGGCCTTCCGGCCGAGCCAGTAGTTCAAAATCCTGAGACCACACAACCTCCAGAAGGGCACTCATCTCCCGCTACCAGCGGGTCTAGGAGTCAAGAAGATGGGGAGGCCAGGACAGACGATGAAGACGTCGGAGATGTTGACGCCGAGGTCAAAGATCTTATCAAAGCAAGGCCATCGGGACCTCTTCCTCCGTCTTTCATCTTTGGGGAATCCAAGGTTACCACTAATATGATCAGAGATTACGAAGCTGCTGGATTTTTCCCCGTAGGCACTGGGCATGCTTCGCTAGACGAACAAACTCCTACTCCCGAAGATGGTGAAGTCGTTGTGTTCCATAACTTCTTTACCTGCGGGGCTAAGGTTCCCCTGCGATCCTATTCTTCTGGCGATTCTTGACACTTTTTCCATGAAGATCCATCAGCTTTCATCGAACTCATTCTTGGAAATGTCAAAGTTTATTTGGATCATGAAGACTTTCGGCTGCAACTTCGGGGTTGACGTTTTCGCTTGATTCATTGAGCTGGTGATTGTGCCGGATGTTATTAAGGTTGATGACGACCAATTCTATTAAGCTCATTATACATGTTGCACCTTCAACACTCGTCAGCAGAACACGCGAAGAGGGATCACGCGAATTCAGATCGCACCCTGCTGCAGGACAAACTTCACAAAAGATTGAAGTTCATATTGGTTCTACGTCAAAGTTGACATGTCCGCGATTACTGACTACGAAGGACCAGCCCATTCTCTCTCCACGCCTATAGAGGCGTTGAATGCAGTGTGCACTGCGGACTACAATCATTGGGCAGTCGGGATCAGGAGCTGTGAGAATGCATTTCACCTTGCGAGTACCATTCTTGGAGGTCGCGACATCATTGAAGAATTCGTTGCTGCCCAAATTTGGCCAATTTCTTATGGTTGGGCCCCGACTGAGATCGTGAACTTTAATGTTAACTGGGCAGCACAAGAAGTTCCTTTCCCGAAGTTCGGCATTCAGCTGAGGGACGGCCAGAGTGCCGACGATTTTATGCTTGAAATTGAAAGGAGAGTGAATCTTATGATTGGCGAATACACCATGAATGAGTATAAAGCATACAAGAACTTGGTGAAGCATAAGAAGAGAATAAATCAAGTTTTCTCTGAAGTCCGCGGAGACAAGTCTTTCCGCTCCCGACGTCCCAGCCGTAAGTTGAAAATACCTGCTGTTGCTGTTGCCAACTGTTCAGCCGGATCCCCGAAAGCTCCAAGAAGAAGATCCTCTAAGAGCAGCGTTTTGATTGCCGACAAGACTACATCCTCTGGTGTTCAACCCTTGAAAACAAGGTCCCTAGAATTGTCGAAGCGCAAACGCAAGACTTCCGAATAGGTTTCGGACGCTGAACTTCAGGCAGCCTCCAGCCTTGCTCAAATGAGCCGCAAGAAAGCTAAGAAGGCTGTCAAGAAGGTTGTCTCTTCCGAAGTTCGACGAGTTCCCTCCGCTTCCGATGATGACCTTTTCATGGACTCCATCCAAAAAGGTTCTTTCTTTTGGCCTCTGTTACGATTCAATTTTCATGAACACTACCCATCGGGTTCTGAAAATGAGTTCGTGGACATTGATTCTTTTTCAAATGCTACTCCCAAAATTCAGAAGGAAGTCGTTTCCGCTGTTGCTAGTGAGGATCCTCCTGCTGCTATGGATACTGCTGTTCCTCAAGCCGCCCATCCTCAAGAGGAGGCATCTTCTGAATTCACGAGAGATCTTGATCTAACTATTCACAAGGGCAACGAGCCCATCCAAGATGTTGCCTTGCTTGAGACTCGTGAAGATCTCCCCGAGGGCCAGGATCCTTCTCATTCTGTAGCCGCCTTTAAAAAAGTTTTGGTACGTCACATCGTGGTGAATTGCTAAGAGTTGGCTATGAAGTGACCCGAAACAAAGGTGGCGCACCCAGGGTTTTAACACTTTGGAAATCGTCTGCGCTTATTGATGAAACAGGGGAGGGGGGTTCGGGACAATCACTTCACTCGCTCAGAGAAGTTGCCCGCGATTCCGGAAAGGAACCTCGCTCCTCTCTGAAGAAAACTTCTGCCTCCTTAGGTAAATCTTCTTCGAGTTCGGGGAAGAAGGTCACCATACAAAACCTAAGCGCAAAAGGTTCATCTTTTTTCGTTAATCCTTGTGCCTCTCAGCTTTATGATTTTCTTCTTATGACTTTAATCATGGATTTTTTTCAGAGTTTAAAGATCTTCGTTCATACTCACTGTCCAGACTTGCGAAGTACCAAGATGACTATGCCCTCAAATCCTCCATGCTTGGGAAAATTGCTGCTGAACGGCTTATCGAACAAGAGAAGGTCAACAAACTGCTATCTCATGAGTCTAAAGAGGTTAAACGCAATTTCTCTCTTGCTCAAGCTGCAAATCTCGACCTTGAGAAGAAGGTAGCCGAACTGGCGGAAACCCTTAGGCGTTGTCAGGACAAGAAGAAAACTGCTGAAGAGGCACTTGACCGGTCTAAAAAAGATCTTGAAAAACTATAGAAAACACATGACGATGATTTGCTGCTAATCGAGAATCTTCGTAAGGATCATGACAAATCCTTAAAGACTGCCGAAGATCTTCGTACCAACAACAGCGATTTGGCCAAGTCTTTGAGCAGCAAGGAATAAAAGATACAAGATCTCGAAAGAGCGTTAACTGATCAGAAGGAAGCTTCGGAAAGAAGCGTTTCTGAGATTATCAGCAGGTTGAAGAATTTATTTGAAAAGTATGAAAAATCTCTAAACGAGTTTGGTTTCCGTCCTGCGCCACTCCCTGCTGACTTAGGACTTCCTGAATTCATGGAATGGATCGATGCTGAATTCAAAGCACTCCCCGAGGTTATTTCTGGTGCTAACGATTTTGCAGCAGCCTTCTCTGTAGAAAGCATCTTGAAGCATCTTCACAATTTGGACTGCGTGGATCTTGTGAAGTTTCATGAGAAACTTCCACAATTTCCCGATGCCCTGAGCACCTCAAGACTTCGGCCTAATGGAGATGTTCAAGCAATCAGGTCTAAGTTCGCAAGAGAGTTCTGGCTAAGCATCGTGGGAAGGAAGCTGTCAAAAGCATCGTGCGTGCTAAGCTTGCCCAGGTTGATTTCCGAACGATTCTAATCGCTTCTGCTAATTCGCAAAGTTTTCCCTTCTGATTTTTGTTATATCTCTTTCTTTGCCTCATATAGTTAATTGAAGAAGAGAAGAGAGGAAAGGGCACTGCGCCTCCAGAATCCTCTACCGAAGATGACGTTGCCAGCGGGACGGATGAAGAGAACACTAGCGATAGCAGCAGCAGCGGTGACGATGCCGAAGAAAGCTCTGATCATGAAGAGAGTTCCCCGAAGGTTGACATCATGGGCTAAACGTTGATGAAACATTTGCCCCTCGTGGCCGTTGTGTACATATGTAAATTTATTAGGCTGTAACATTTTGTCTGAATAAGCTGTCTTGTAAATTTTAACCTGCACAGGTCCTGGGAGTTGGGCCTGCGTAGTATGCGACGCCACTACGAATTCATCGTGGGAACGTATTTTTTAGTGGTGAAGCTTGGCGTTTGTTCAAGGAAGCTCATCCAGAGCAAGACTTCTCGGATTTTTGGCTTGAAGCTTCACTTAAATTTTCTATGAGTTGTTTCGATCTTTCCTCGTTTTTCCTTCTTCGCAAAGATGAGAACTCCACTGCTGTGAAATCGAGCTCTCTGAGGATCCCGAAGACGGTGCCCCTTA
This sequence comes from Cenchrus americanus, assembly GCA_947561735.1. Classification (NCBI taxonomy): domain Eukaryota; kingdom Viridiplantae; phylum Streptophyta; class Magnoliopsida; order Poales; family Poaceae; genus Cenchrus; species Cenchrus americanus. The sequence goes on from OX387242.1 coordinate 140,936,993, forward strand.
GCCCCATCACTACTGGGCTCGACTTCGCCTATGCTAGCGATGTTGCGGAAAATAACAGTCGCGAACCAGGGCACGTTGTTGAACTTTCATTCTAGAGTTTGTAATTCTCAATGTAATCTTGACGATGCTAAGTTAAGATTTTTATGCAAATAAGGCAATAAAACGTTTTCTTGAGAAAAAAAACGTCACCCTCCCCCACCTTGTCGTTTTATATGAAAATCTCGAGGCAAGTTAAAGAAACCTTGATGTTATGCGGCCGTCTTGGTTACATGTATTTCTGAGAAATTTTCGCGAGTTTTGAAATTTTGAACTTATGAAGCAAGTTGACAAAATTTGTTTGCGAATTTTGTGGACTTGACCCGCTTGCCACACTTGCCCTGGTTGATATCGCAACCCTCAGTTGCTTCAACCACAATTTTCTGCGAATCCTCATTCGAGCCCCTTGCCTTTTCAACGAAACATATTCATCGCGAAAAGTTTTCATGAGTTCCTGCAAAAAATTCTTACAAAATGACATATACATTCGCTTATCCGCAATTACCCTTAATTATCATGATGGAAACTCAGGATAGAACTTATTGTTGTCTCAAGCCTTTTTGGGTGGGAATCCCTTTGACGGTGGGATTTAGGCCACAACTTGTTGTTGTCTCAGGCCTTTCGGTGGGAATCCCTTTGACGGTGGGATTTAGGCCACAACTTATTGTTCTCTCAGGCCTTTTTGGGTGGGAATCCTTTTGACGGTGGGATTTAGGCCACAACTTGTTGTTTTCATAGGCCTTTCTGTGGGAATCCCTTTGACGGTGGGATTTAGGCTTTCACGGAGTCTCAGGCTATCACGAAGCCTTTTCGCAAACTCTTCCCCTTTTCACGATAGGATTCTGGCTATTACGAAACCTTTCACACGAAATTTCTCTTTTTTCATGATGAAATTCTGGCTATTACGAAGCCTTTCACACGAACTTTTTTCTTTTTTCACGATGGAATTCTGGCTGTCAAGAAGCCTTTCACACGAACTTTTTTCTTTTTTCACGATAGAATTCTGGCTATCAAGAAGCCTTTCACACGAACTTTTTCTTTTTTCATGATGGAATTCTTAAAAAAGATGCACGATATGGGGGAAGACTCTTTTCATATATATCACAAAGAGTATTTACATAGGATCCGCCTCGTTAAAAACCTTGCCTCTTGATTTAGAGCCCCCTTTGCAAGGAAAAGAGTACGGTCCTCCTTATTCTAATGTAAATGCGAAAAACAAAGCTAAGTTTTTTTCCCCAAAATCACCTATAGACTCGTGATTCGGCTTTTAGGTTTTCTAGAGAGTAAACTTACGAAAAATGAAAAATATTCTAAATTAAATCCTACCTAATTTTAGAACTCTTATGGGTAGTACCTTTTCAGGCTGTCGGCATTCAACGAATATGGCAATTCTTCACCAGTCTGTTCTAGCATACGAAAAGCCCCAAGCATATCTGTTTCTTTTGCTATGTATGGTCCTTCCCATGATTCATGAAGTTTCCCTGGGTTTTCCCAGTTCTTCTTTCTTTTCAACACCAAATCGCCAGTTTTGATGTCTTTTCTAACCACTTTCTTGTCTTTCCATGCCTTGGTCTCTTTCTGGTACTTCTTGATGTTTTCAGCAGCTTCAAGGATTGTCAGCTCAATCATATCCTTTTCTACTTTCTAGTCAACTTCTTCTATTTCGTTTTCTTTCAGTACTATCATGCTTTCATTCTTGATTTCCTCTGGTGTCATTGCTTCTGTGCCGAAGAGCAGGCGAAACGGTGTGAAACCTGTTGCCCTGGACACAGTGGTGTTGTGAGACCAGTTCACTTTCGGCAATTCATCTACCCATTTACCCTTTTTTTAATCGAACAAGAACTTCTTGATTCCTAAAAATATCAGACCATTTGCCCTTTCAACTGCTCCATTGGACTGCGGATGATACACTGATGAGAATTTCGCATGAGTGCCCAAGGATTTGCAATATTCTTTGAAAGTGTAACAGTCGAACTGTTTCCCATTGTCGACAGTCAGTTCTCTCAGAACTCCAAATCTGCAGATTATGTTCTGCCAGAAGAACTTCTGAATTGTAGGTGCTTTGATGTTCGTGAGTGGTTTCGCCTCTACCCACTTCGTGAAATAGTTGACAACAACAGCTGCGAATCTGCAATTTCCTTGAGCCGTTGGCAATGGTCCAACTAGATCCATCCCCCACCTTTGCAGTGGCCACGATGGTGGAATCAGATGAACTGGCATAGAGGGTAGATTCTGTTGATTCGCCGTTTTCTGACATGCTTCACATTGCTAAACCAGTGCTTTCGCATCTATGTTTATGGTAGGCCAATAGAATCCCTGTTTTATCGCTTTTCCTGCTAGAGCCCTGGTGCCTATTTGTGCACCGCAGAATCCACTGTGAATTTCTCTAAGAAGTTCAAGGCCTTTTTCGGAGGTGATGCACCTTAGCCAAGGCTCAATGACTCCCGATTTGTACAGTTCTCCATTTACCACTGCGTAGCCCCTTGTCCTTTGTTTTAACCTTTTTTCTTCCAACTCATCTTGTGGTTCATAATGGCCTCTCAGATAAGCCATGATTTCTGCTCTCCAATCGGGGGTTTCCACAACATTCACAGTTTTCGGCCTTGATTCCTTGATAGATGGTTCTTTGATGATTTCGAAGAACACATCAGGAGGCAATTCTTGATTTCCGGCTGCTGCTTTCGCCAGTTTGTCTGCTTCGTTGTTGTCATCTCTTGGAATATGTTGCACTAAATAACCTTTGAAATGCTTTTCCATTTCTTTGATTTTTCAAGGTATTTCATCAAGACAGGATTCCTTGCTTCACATTCTTTCTCGATATGTTCTTGAATAACTTTTGAATCCATCCTGATTATGAAGGTTTGCTGACCCAAGGCTTTCATCTTTCTTAGTGCTAAGAGTAAGGCTTCGTATTCTGTTGTGTTGTTCGTGGAGTGCTCATTATTCGCGAATATGAGCCGTGCTGCGTATCTTATCACGACTCCCGCCGGAGATGTTACCACCGCTGAAATTCCAACTCCCTTGTAGCACCAAGCTCCATCACACTACACTATCCAAGGTGTAGGTATCTCTTCTTCAAGATTTTGAGTTGTTGAAGTCCAATCCACGACAAAGTCTGACAAGACTTGCGATTTTATCATGCTTCTTCTCTTGAAAGCCATGATGTATTCTGAAAGTTCAGCGCCCCACTTGATTATTCGGGTAGATGCCTCTCTATTTGCGAACAAGTCACTCAGTGGTTGATTTGTGATGACCCTTATCCTGTGACCCTCGAAGTAGTGTCTCAGTTTCCTCGCAGCCATGATGACTGCATATGCAATCTTTTCCAACTCGGAATAGAAGATTTTAAAGCCAAACAGGGCTTCTGAAGCGAAATATACGGTAATCTATTCGAGCTTTCCTTCTTCCTTTTCTTGCACTAATACGGTGCTCACTGCCGAAATCGATGCAGACACGTATAGGAGAAGTGGCGATCTTGGTTCGGGAGGGCACAACTTGGTCATGTTGGACAAGTAGTCTTTTAGTTCTTGGAAAGCTTGTTTCTGGGTTTCAGATCACTGAAAGTTCTTAGCACTGCTGAGAACTTGAAAGATTGGTAAGCTTCTTTCAGTAGCCCTAGGAATAAACCTGTTGAGCGCGACCACTCTTCCTGTCAATTTCTGCACATCCTTCACGGAAACTGGATCTTGCATTTCCAGCAGTACCTTGATTTTGTCGGGATTGGCTTCTATACACTTTGTTGAGACTAGGCATCCGAGAACTTTCCTTTGTGAATGCCGAAAACGCACTTTTCAGGATTCAGCTTCAAATTGGCTGCTCTCAAGTTCGCGAATGTCTCTGCCAGATCACTGATATGACCTCTTCTCTAGACACTTTTGACGACTATGTCATCCACATATGCCAAAATGTTTCTCCGAATTTGAGGGTGGAGGACTATCACTATCATTCTGGAGAATGTACATCCCGCGTTCTTCAGCCCCTCTGGCATTCTCATGAAACAAAACGTTCCGAAGGGAGTGATAAAGTTTGTCTTTTCTTCATCTTTCTTACGAACTCTGATCTGATGATATCCTGAAAACATGTCTAGGAGTAAAAGCATCTCACTGTTAGCGGCAACATCTACGATTTTATCTGCCCTTTCTAAGGGAAAATCGTCTTTCTTGCATGCCTTGTTCAAATCTATGAAATCTACACACATCCTCCACTTTCCATTCTTCTTTTTTACTGGTACCGTGTTGGCTAGCCAGACTGGATACTTCACTTCTCTGATCACTTTCGCATCTTGCAGCCTTTGAACTTCAGCTTCAACTGCCTTCACTTTTTCCTCGAACAATTTCCGAAGTTTTTGCTTTTTGGGAACTATTCTTTCGTCTATTTCCAGGGCATGTTCAATGATGTCCCTGTCAACGCCTTGCAGGTCCTTCGCTGACTAGGCAAAATCGTCTTTGTTCCTATTCAGGAATTGAATGAGCTCTTTCTCTTCTTCGGGACTGAGGTTAGCCCCAATTGTGATTGCTCTGTCGAGCATATCATCCAGGTATACTTTCTTGGTGTCACCATTAGCTGCTATCTCAATCTTCTCTTTATCCCACTTAGCCTCTTCGTAAGGTTCCTTCCTTTCTTCAGTTGTTTTCAGCTGGTACACATTTTCCTGGCCTGGAGTATGGCCTTTTTCTATGTTTCTGGCCTCTTGTTGATCGCCGAACACTGTGATAACCCCCTTGGGTGCCGGTATCTTCATACACAAGAATTGCTGTCTTATGACTGCGTCGAACTTGTTCATGAAGCCTCTGCCGAAAATCGCAAGGTACAGGTGATAGATGTCAACCACATCAAAGGTGAGAGTCTCTGTCCTGGCATTGTCAAGATCTCCGAAAGATACAGGAAGCGATATCTTTCCAACTGGCTTGATTGGCTTTCCTCTGAAACCTTGCAGTGGGTATTCTGGCGGATGCAACATGTGCTGACTCAGGTTCATTTTCTCAAAAGTTTTCAAGAATAAAATATCTGCCGAACTTCCATTGTCTACTAGGACTTTAACAATGATCCTTCCAGCTATGTTTACCTCGATGACCATGGCATCATTGTGAATCGCGGATTTCAATTTGAAGTCCTCTTCGGTGAAAGTGATTGGCATCTTGGCCCATTCTGGTCGCGCAGCCGGACCATCATTGATGATGGTATTCACAGACCTGAAATAATTTTTTCTTTGCTTCTTAGTTTCGAATTCCATGGCAGACCCTCCCGAAATTGGCATGATGGTCCCGAACGATGGCAAGGCTTTCGAGTTCTAGGGTCTTGAACTTGATTCTGGTCTTGACGAACTGTCTAGGGGTGGTGGAAAGATTTCTCGAATTGGCTGTGGTTGCTAGATTGACTGAATTGCCTGCGACTGAGGGAAATATTGCGGAGAGGGTTGCCATGATGGCTGTGGTTGTTGAAATTGCTGCATTGCAACTGTACTTGGTTGAGAGTTCATGAACTGCGGCTGCCAGAAATTCGGGCGTAGTTGGTTCGACATTGAGGATGCGATGCTCATCAAAGCTTTCTCTTGCTGAATTCTTGCGATGTTCTTCTTGGTTTCTGGACACCCTTCAGTGCTATGTCCTCTTCCAAGATACGGACAGTAGAAATACGGGTCTCTTGGGTTGTGATTCGTGAGTCTCAGGGGTCCTCTTCCTCTTCCCCTTCCCCTGGGTGCGAATCCTCCTCTTGTGCTAGGCCTGCTGTTTTGGTCAGGCTGAGGATTTTCCACATTGTTGATGTTTTGTGGATTCTGGGATTGTGCTGTCCAAGTCATTTCTCTGTTGCCTTGTTGTGCTTCATTTCATTCGGCCACTCTTTTGTGATGATTATCATCGGACAAGATGTACTCTTCCAGTTCATGAAAAAGTTCTTCAATCGTCTTGGGTTTCTTTCGCGTCAGATGCGAAGCTGTTGGTCCTGGAGTCAAACCTTTGACCAGTGCCTTGATCGTTGTTTTGTCATCGGCTTCTGGAACCTGGGATCTCTGCTGCATGAACCTTCTCACGAAGTTCGACAATGGCTCTCTGTCTTTCTGCTTGCAGTTATACAGATCTGATGATTCAGCTGTTGTGTCATGGAACATCTGAAATGCTTGCATGAATTTTGTCTTGAGGTCTACCCAGCTACAGACAGAATGCGGCGGCAGCAAAGAATACCGATTCAGGACTGGTCCTTCGCAAGCAATGATGAAGGATTTGGCCAATGCAACATCGTCTCCTCCTGCTGAATTCACAGTCGATTCATACCTCATGAGGAACTGCCTGGAGTTTCCGATGCCATTATACTTCGGGAGAGAGACCGGCTTGAATTTCGGTGGCCATCCTGCAGTTTGCAGCCTTATGGATAGTGGTGATTCAGAATCTACGAACTGTGAGATTCCATTTCCCGCGAAGAAATTTTCTTTCGGGGTTCTTCTGGTTGGTCCAGAGTTCTGGTGTGGTGATTCTTGCCACAGTGAACTGTTTTCTTGTTCTCTCATTTCATCTATCTCTCTTTGTATTGTTTCAATTTGCTCTCTTGCCTGGTCGAGCTGTTCTAGCTTCTCAGAGATCTTTCTTTTTGCCTGCAATTGGCTTGTGAATTTTTCTTTCTTGTTCTGCAGCTGCTGTATCTTCTACTGAACTCTTTCTAGTTCTCTGTCTATGGTCTCGTTATTATCATCATCGTTCTCATGCGTTTGTTGTTCAGTAGGTTGTTCTTGAATGTGTGCTGTCTTCATTAGAGCTTCAAGTTTTGCTCTCCGTTCTTGATCTGTTATGTTTGAAGGTTTGGGAATGAAAGAGATTTCATTGCCTTCAAGATGATGGTGCTCTTCTTGATCTGTCTCAGCTGGAATGTTCTTCTTGGACCTCTTCTGTGGTGGCATCGTGAGTTGTTTTTCGGCTGAAACACAGTGGGCACCAATGTTGGGCGTATCCAAAAATCCGGATAGGATCCCCGAACACGAGAGAAAGGAAAATAGACACGTTCAGTTCAAGTACACAGATGACACCAAAGGAGACAAGGAATCTCCAAAAGACTGCTCAAGCCTCAAAAGTTATGAATGCTTTTACACGTGCCCTCATGCCCCCACAGATGACACCAAAGGAGACAAGGAATCTCCAAAAGACTGCTCAAGCCTCAAAAGTTATGAATGCTTTTACACGTGCCCTCATGCCCCCTTTTATAGGGAGACGAAGGGACTTTTACATTCCGAAAATACCCCTCGGACCCAAGGAATATTCCTGGTGTGAACATGTAGATGAACGTCTTTTACATCTCATACATTTACAAGACTGCCACTAGTTCACACACCAAACCCAGACTTTTTGAGATGATGTCTTTGACTTGGCTTCCCACTGATTCGTGAATCTTCCCATCCAGGAAATTTTCATACGTCATGACTTCCGAACTCGAACTTCAGCAAATTCCCGAACTTCGCAGATTTCCGATTTCGTGGCTTCGCAGGTTCATGACTCCGGGTCTTCACAGGTTTGCGACCCTAGGGCTTCACAGGTTCAAGATTCCAGATCTTCACAAGTTCACGACTCTGAGCTTCGCAGGTCCAGGGCTTCGGATCTTCGCAAGTTCGCGATTTCGGAGCTTCACAAGTTCAAGATTCCAGATCCTCGCAGGTCCAAGATTCCTGAGCTTCGCAGGTTCAAGACTCCTGAAAACCTATTTCACAAATTTCATAAAACTCGGCGTTTCGAGGGTGACGGTTTTCCTGAATTACCCAACAGTGACGCTTCTAACAATGTCTTCCTTCTTCTCCATTTGCGGGTGCTTCCTGAGTTGAGCGATCCTTCTCCCGAAGATCTCCCTCCTCTCTCTCTAGCTTGTGGATGGCCTCTCGATGCGAATGGCTCTCTGTCTTGCGAATGGCGGCACCTCCACGAACTTAGGGTTGAAGGTCCTTCAGGTGCAAGAAAAGGGGGGGGGGACCGACCCCCGGAGTGGGTCAGGCCGACCGGCTTGGGCCGACCGGCCTAGGCCCATCCCGACCCGGTTCGGTCGCCCCTTCGCTCCCGTGGGTCCTCATGTATTTATGAACTTTGCCCGCTCCACTTGCTATATTTTGACGATGTTATCCTCGCATCTAAGATGGAGGTTCTCCTTGCATGAAGTCCGGTCTTTTACACTTCAATCCTCAGGGATGTTCCTTTGTAACACTTTGGTCCTTGCTGCAATTGGAAGTGATTTCATCAAGATCATAAACACGAACAAGAATCCTTAATTGCTCCTTTGAACTTGTTGTGAATCCGTTTATGTCCATGTTTTCCTACATAAACATAACACTTCCAAATGCACACACAAAGATGAACTTGTTATATGATTAGTGTGCCTAGTGGCATGTTAGTTTCATAATCAAATCCAAACCAAAGTGTAATGAACATGTTTGGTGTACCAAAACACCCCGTCAACATCTCCCCCACGCTTAGATCTTGCTCGTCCTCGAGCAAGTACTCGTAAAAGAACTTTGTCCAAGGTGTTGAAATCGTGCTTCGCTAATTCTTTCTTCACAAGTTAGTCAATCATTTATCTTTAATGTAGTAAACATAAAGCAATGATCATCAAACATAAACATGGGCGTTTAGAATTTTTACCAAATCAAGATTTACCCCACAACTCAAACTCTTCACTCGAGGTCTTCAATTCTTTGCTTCCATTGGAGGGTTTTCATGATTTTCAAAACTAAATTCCCACAACAAGTATTAGACAAAATCCTTTCTCCAAGTTCTCACATGTCGCTCATATGAAGTGGCTATCCTAAACAATTTTCATAAAACTCTCACCTCCCATAAGTCTCTCATATAACATGTAGAGTGGAGCTATAGGTATGTCTAGCACAATCAACACAAGTATTGTCAAGCTAAGAACTTCCTCTAATGGTTGTCTACCTTTCAAAGCCAATGATCATGAGAATTAAACCATATGTGGGGACATCAAGGATAATAAGATATAGAATGGTTAACATGTGCAAAGGCAAAAGAAAATAAGACTATGAGGCACCGATGACGTCCTCGTTGTCGCATTAAACATGTGGAAAAAGAGTGGAAGTTTCGTCTCTCAACAACGTGACATCCTTCCTTACACTTTATTTATCTTTCACTTGATTCATCCACTTCATATTTTTCTTGCCATTCCTCTTTTTTTTCTCTCTCTTTTTTTTTCTTTTCTTTTCTTTCTTTTATTTTCTTTCTCATCCATACATATATTTTTTCTTTACTTTTCTTTCTATTGACATCTTTATCTCTCTTTTCAAAGCTCTCAACTCATCTTTCCTTGCATAAACACAAACTAAATTTTAAAACAAAACTATGCTAGAGACGAGACAAAACTTCGAGAATAGGTTGTGTTCAAGGAATACGATGTACGAAAGAGGTATAGTGGTTTGGTTATGAAATTTGGCAATGTACGGGACTTCCAATGTGAAAGTCACGTTACCGAATGCAAAAGATGAGCACAAGGACATGATCATTGCTTGAAATTAAAACTTCCAAGAGAGAAGGATCCTAGCCCAACTCATTATGCTAATAGCACTTATGGTGGATCGTGAATTAAATTAGGCTTTGTATAGGATTTTTCTTAAAACTCTAAACTTGGAAAAAGAGAATTCGGTAACCTTATTACAAGGGTTTTTTCAATAATTTTTAGAATTAAATTCCTCCAAATTTTAGCATCAAACATAGCACAACCAAAATATGAAGCTCTAGATCAAAGCATGATGCAGGCACTTTTAGAGGTAGAAACTCCACTAAGCACCACGGTAAATATTTCAAACCAAATACTTATGTTTATTTATCAAAACTTAAAGACAAACAAACGAGTAAAGTAAGAAAAGCATCACAAGAGATAAAAATTTAAATGACACTTTTTATTTGATTTTCTTGACACGAATACTAACTTTAAGACACTTCAAACTTTCAAAATTTTAAAAGCACAGTCCTAAAACTTTAGACTCATAGACTCTCACACCCTCGCGAAAACTAAACTGAACCAAAACTAATACTAAAGCAAAAGGCTAGCTAGCTAGCTCTCCCCCACGCTAAAATCATATGATGTCATCGTCGTATCTTACAAACTACCTAAGGGGGGAAACTCTATCTAATGGTACTTTCCGCAGCTATTGCACCACTCACCGTTCATGTTCCCCACCATGCAGAATAACTTCCGCACGTTGCGATTCAGAAATTTATAGTCGTCTTCAACCATGCATTCCAAATCTTCCATGTGCTGCCTCATCGCCTCCATGGCATGGAAACACTCGTCGACCGATGCGTAGAGCTCCGAGATGGAGTGACGGCAAGCCGCACAACACATCGGATGCATCCCGAAAGGGTCGTCACCGCCAGGATCTCCGCCGCCGTCGTCGTTGCCGTCGTCACCATCGTCGTCGTCGTCGTCGTTGCCGCTGCTGTTGGGGCCTTCGGGAGTCTTCTCTTTGGGCACCTCTTCCCAATAATACAAGTCATTGTCCTCCCTTCCGGCAGCCGCCCACGAGCTCGGGCTATGATCGTCGGAATAGTTACTCCCCCCATAGTCTTTAGGCTCGGGCGACACCTCCTTGTAATCCTTCCTCTTCATGCCTCGGATGCGCTCCGACCTTCGAATGGGAGTAGAAACCTTCTCCTTATTGACGGGGTAGCGAGATGTGATTGCTCCGGTCGAGACACGCCGTCCGCAACGGATACGGGCGGTCCTCTTGATCTCGATGGGTACCTTGAGCTCGCATCACTTCGCCTCCTCCATCGATGGTTCCTTGGTGCCTAGCTTCAACTCTACGCTCTTCGGGGACATCATGACTACTGCGTGGGTGCAAAACATTGCGAGTTGGAATGGATTCCCGAGCTCCCATCTCGGCTAATTAAATAGTCTGGGAAGGAATACTCTGGAAACCGCATTTTCCTTTTTTAAACTTCCCTTAAATTTTTCTGACCAAAGAAGGAAGTCAAAAATGCGCGTTCCAGAGGAAACTAGGGGTGAACCGCCGCCTGGGCCCCCTGGGCCGGTCGGACTGGGCGGGCCGGCCTACCTTGGTTCGCGGGCCGGTGCAGTCCGGTTTTTCGTGTTCCACTTTTATTTTGCATTTCAGCCCATGAGAAAAAGATGGCTCGGTAAAACTTTGCGAGAAACTCCAAAACAATAAAAAAACTATTTACAAAATCCTAACCTTATTTTACGTCCTAGGCTTGACGTTCGGGCTCTTCTTCCATGGTGAAGACATCAATATGGCGAAGAGGCACAACGTTGGGTTCGTAATAAACCTTAAGCCGTTGACCATTCACCATTAATTGATCACCTTTCATATCCATGATGGTTACCGCTCCATTGGAGAGCACCGAATGAGCAATGTAAGGTCCGTCCCACTTGCTTTGCAATTTCCCCTTTCCGAAGGTTTTAAACCTCGAATTGTAGAGGAGGACCTTATCTCCTTCCTTGAATTCCTTTTTTCAACCTTTTATCATACCACCTTTTAATCCTCTCTTTGTATATGCTCACATTTTCATATGCTTTCAACCTCATCTCTTCTACCTCGCTTATTTGGATTCTTCGCTTTACCACCGCAGCGTCTAGATCGAGGTTCATCTCTTTAATTGCCCAATAGGCTTTATGCTCTAACTCAACCAGAAGGTGACAAGCTTTGCCATAGACAAATTGATAAGGGGTCATACCTATCGGTGTCTTAAATGCCGTTCGATATGCCCACAAAAGCTCTGTCTAATTTCTTTGACCAATCCTTGCCTGCCTTCTTTATGGTTTTGTTGAGGATGCTCTTTAATTGCCTATTCGATGTTTCCACTTGTCCGTTGGTTTGTGTATGATAGGCCGTAGAGATCCTATGTTCAATTCCTAACTTGGACGAGCACTTTTTGAAATTCTTCCCGGTGAAGTGAGTTCCTCCATCGCTTATCAAGATCCTCGGAGTACCGAAGCGAGGGAAAATCATGCTCTTGATCATTGCAATGGACTCTTCCGTGGAAGCTTTACGACATGGCATGGCCTCTACCCATTTGGATACATAATCAACCATGACTAGGATATGCTCGAATCCATGTGAGTTTTTGAAAGGCCCATGAAGTCTATTCCCCACACATCGAATAAGTTGATTTGTAGATTATATTTCAAGGGCATGGAATTCCTTTGAGAAATATTCCTGGTTCTTTGGCATTTGGGGCATGACGCAACATATCTTTTAATATCTTCATGCATCTCCGGTTAATAGAATCCGCTGGACCACACTTTTGCTTGGGTCCGAAAATGACTATAGTGTCCACCGTACTCCGTCGAGTGGCACTTTCTCAAAATTTCTAGCCTCTATTCTCTTGGCACACATCTTCTCATGACTCCGTCATTGCCAAGTTTAAAGAGGTAAGGCGAATCCCAAAAGTATTTTCGACTTTCAGAGACTATCCTCCTTTGAGTGTTTTTATCTAAATGATCAAGAGGCATCTTCCGAATTGCTCGAATGATATCGATCATCCAAGTATCTTTGTCGAGTACTCGATAGAGGTGGTCATCTCTCATTTTGTATTCTACAGGCTCTTTGTCATCTTGTCCATGGTTCATCCTAGACAAATGATCGACCACAACATTTCCACCCCCTTTTTATCACGAATTTCAACATCAAACTCTTGGAGAAGGATCCAACGAATCAATCGTGGTTTAGCATCGCAAAGAGATACTTGATGGCCGTGTGATCAGTGTAAACAATGACCTTTGAGTTCTCGATGTAAGATCTGAATTTTTCAAAGGCAAATAGCACCGCTAGTAACTCTTTCTCTATAGTGGCATAATTTAATTGTGCCTCATTAAGAGTTTTACTAGCGTAGTGAACTCGGCCTTCCTTTCTCTGACCCAAAACTGCTCCTACAGCATAGTCACTTGCATCACACATGGTCTCGAAAGGTTGGCTCCAATCCGGAGGTTGAATGATGGGAGCACTCACCAAAGCACTTTTCAAGGTCTGGAATGCCGCTAATCACTTCTCATCAAAGTCAAAAGTCACATCCTTTTGAAGGAGATATATTAGAGGCTTAGTGATCTCTGAGAAGTCCTTAATAAATCTTCTATAGAATACAGCATGGCCTAGAAAGCTCCTCAAGGACTTAACATCCGTTGGAGGTGGGAGTGCTCAACCGTCTCCACTTTAGCTTTGTCCACTTCGATTCCTCTGCTGGATCAACGTTCCGTACTTCCCTGTCCATCATGCTGCAGTGCGCCCCAAGTTACATGGGCACGTCTTGACTTTGTTTCAGATGCGGACTCCGAGTACTTCTGCAGGATGAGGGACGTGGACGCAGACTTGCATGTTGACCAATCCTGATCCAATTAGTGCTCCATGTGCGCTAATGCAAGCTCGCCGAATTGCAAATTGATCTTATTGGTGGCGCGATGAACTTGAGACCTGACGCGTCGTTTGCCGCCAAGCAGATTGATTTTGAAAAGTGGTCCTTCGAATTCGTCAGGTGATGATGATCACCCCTACTTGGCGCGCCAGCTGTCGGTGTTTTAGACCGGCAAACCTACCAAGGGGGTACCTGAGGTAGTAGATTGTGCGGTGAGGATCGTGATTGGGAGACCGAGAACTCGAAGATATGCACAAGGACACGGGACACAAGATTTATACAGGTTCTGGCTGCCAAGGTGGAGAACCCTACGTCCTGTTTGGGGATCAAGTATGGCGCCATGCGCTTGGTGTTGGTTTAGATCAGGTGCCCCGCTAGGTACCCGACCCTCCTTTATATAGTCCAGGGGCGGGTTCCTTGTCGGTTACAAGACAAGAGTCCTAGTAGGATTACACGAAACGAGTCCTAGTAGGATTACAGGGGCATTGTAGTTGGAGTTCATCTTCATCCTTCCTTGCATGGGTACCGGGGGAGTATGCCCGACAGGTTTAGACTAGTTCGGGCCTCCGGAGAGTGAAACCCTACGTCCAGTATGGGGTGGAATTATGTGTGAAAGGGAAGTCCCCACGAAAGGAGCACAAGGCCGCCTTATATGGTCAACGGGCTAGGTCTTGCATTCGAGGTCGATGGACCCTCATCAGTGTCAGTTACAAATTAGGAAGGTCATCTACCTTGATTACAGGGTGAATCCCATGATCTGCGGACCTATTAGTGGAGCCAAGCTGCGATCAAGGAGCACGCCTTGCGCTCCAAGCCCGACGGATCCTCCGGGATCTAGATAAGGTCTTCCGAAGTCTCCCAAGGTCGTCGGAGTGTAAATAAGGTCTTTGGGCCCACTTGTAGGTTGGCGGGGCTTCTGGCAGGTCGAGTCCACTTGGCAGGGACCTTTTGGGACCCTGTTCTGTGGGGACCCATGGGTACCCACGTCTCTCAACTACCCACTAACATGATGTGGGAATCCCTAGTGGTCAAAAAGTACAACGAAGGCGTCGCAGAAGACAGCAGAAGGGTTGATGTTGACAACCTCGAAGAAGCTTGTTGTGCCGCCCTTGTCCAATCAACAAGGTACGTGGAGGGTATCCAACACTCCCACGACCACAACATCATAGAATGTTCCTTCAACATGGGCGATCTAGTCCCACGTCGTATCCAGAACACAAAAGGACTACACAAGCTAAACTCGCCATGTGAATGTCCCTTTTCAGTATCCAAGGTTGCCGGCCTAGGATCCTATCGGCTTTAAACACTCAAAGACGAGGAAATCAGCAACTCGTGGAACGTCGACCAGTTGTGTCGGTTCCACTCATAGTCTTTCAACTACTCATCTCAAGGGTCCAGCTTTAACGACTACCTAATGGATCCTTAGTTGTAAGCGGCCTATAGGTCCTAGCGACAACTTAGCTGTAAGTGGCCTATTGGTCCTAGCGACTACTTAGCTGTAAGCGGCCTACGGGTCCTAACGACTACCTATTTGTAACGGACCTGGCCATCCGAGAGATCTTATTTAACTACACTGGCCATCCAAGTGCAACCTTTCATCGTCAGTAATAAAGTTTGATACTACTCAACTTTTGTACTGAGTCTATGAGGACCGGAGCGTACAAGGACCGGTGGATGGTCGCTCCTAGTTGTGATGAGTGATTGACAATATGGTGTTGACTGACTCTTGGCCGAGTAATGCAGGTGCAGGTTGTGTCTTGATTTGCGTTGGTGTAGGTGATGGGTGAGCGTGAAAGGTCTATGCCTTGCGGGGCCTCCGAGGAGTGGAGAACAAGTAGGCTCGGCTTGAGGGACTCGGTGGCTAGCGGGGTCAAGTGCGGGTTGCATGGTGGCAAGAAAACCAAGGAGAAAATTTCTTGTATGCCACAAAAAAATACAAATCATGTGTTATATGCCAATGAAAATGTAAAATTGAGCTCTATACCACATGTTGCAAATTTTGATGTGTTACATGCCATTTCCGTTTAACAGTGCCGGCGTTAACTGGCTTCGTTTCTTAACGGGTCGGACAATTTTACCCTCCGCATCCATCCCCACCAAGTGGCATATCGAATATCAGGAGAAAAAAGACCATTGCAGCCTCGACTCCGCATCGACCACGGAATGCAGCACCTCCATCGCCGGCCAAACCTAGCTGTCGCCGCCGCACAAACCTAGCTGTCGCCGCCACCGAAACCTAGCCCTGCCGCCGCCCGAACCTAGCATCGCCGCCGAAACCAAGCCTAGCGCCACCGCCCGCCTAAACCTAGCGTCGCCGCCGCTGCACTTCGAAACCCTAGCAGGCCGGCAATCTCTGGCGCAGGGACAGAAAAAAGGAGGAGAGCACCCCTCGAGCACGGGCATTGAGCACCGCACGGGGTGCCCCCTCGAGCGCGGGGGTTGAGCGCGCCCCTCGGGCAAGGTCACCGGCCGCACGGCCCTCGAGCGCAGGCATGAGCGGGCAACAACATCGATGGAGACACCGGTGCCGGGGCAGCACGATTGGCTTCTTGAAGGGTGAGTCACAGTCAAATCTTAATTCTGGTTTGATTTCATGCCCTATTGTCTCGATTGAAACTAGATTGGATATATTTGATGGTCCGCCATTAACAGGATGGACCCTGATACAAGCTTTTTGATTGAAATCCACATCAAATCCAATGCTAGAACATGTAGGAAGGACTCCACCTCATGCTATAGTTCGAGCAAAGTTGTAGATTCTGATCTATGCAATTTCAAGGATTTCATTGTAGAAATTGTGGATCAGTTCCCTCATGGATATCAGGAACTAGTGCATGTTTTTTATTACAATGATGTCAACAAAGCCTCCTCACAAGTGAGAACAGATCAGGAGTTGCTTGAAATGTTTAGCAAACATGCTGATAGCAAGGTGGTGCATATGACAATTACCTACACCGATCCTAAAGACATGCCAATCCTTGTATGTGCTTCCACCCAAAAATTTTAGAGGAACTTGACATCCCTTGCACCCCATCTATTCCTTGTCCATGTCGGCGGACACGTGGCGGGATCGCAGGGATTGCGTCGGGAGGACGCGGACTGCAACAATGGCGTGGCCATGCGATGAAGAGGAGTGCTACATGACCTATTTGCCCCTGAGGGGTTTGTATCACAACTTAAGTGCTAGGGGTAGCGTGGTCATTTGCCTAGCCCAGGACGGACTCATATATATTAGCTCTAGGGTTTCCAGGAAAACCATCCTTTTGGACTGCTTCTCATTTCCTTGCTCCATAGGTGTATACCTTTCCTCCGTTTGTAAAGAATCTGACCTCCAAGTGAATGGAAGCTTTCATGGTTGTGTCGATTTCCCTCTTGTAGCTCATGTGATTTTTGTGTCTTTTTCGAGCTATTTTTTGTTGGATTTTCATGCGCGGCTTTTTACTTCGATTCTGAGGTGTTTGGGTTCGGATTTGTTGGTGGGGATCATGGATAGTTGCCTCGTGCATCTTTGTGCTTGATCATGACGCCTCAAACTCCGAATTTGGCCTCCGATTGAAGGATTTCGGTTGGACCCTAGGTTTTTGGTTGAGCTCGGTTGCGATTTGATTCCCGGCGATTTATTTCGTTTGAGGGATCAAGTTTTGGGTCATAGCATCCCCTAGGTATGCTTCACATCTCCCCCAAATCTTTCCTCAAGAGCTTAAGCCGTTTGTGAGATTCATGGAAGGATAGGTGGTTGGGAGTTCGCGTAATTGCTCTCGGCCAGCTGGTTTGGCAGACAGTCCGCGAGCAGAGGCTGGACTGTCCGAGCGGAGCGAACGGATGGTCCATTATTGAGGGTGCAGTACTGGAGGTTCGGGAGTTGTTTTCGGAAGGTCCGCCACAGCCAGCGGACAGTCCGCCTAGGCCACACGGACAGTCTGCCCGGTGCTTGCGGACGGTCCGCCTGGTGCTGCGCAGAGTTGTTAAGTCCTATGCTCTTTGAGTTTCAGTTTCCCTTTGGGATTGTTTGGGGTTTGTTCCTAGGGTTGGTAGGTCCGTTGTGACTACGCGACCTTGGTAAACTCGTGTGGGAATCTTTGGTTGTGAATTTGGGGCACAGGCCGAGTTCGACCTTCGGCAAGAAATTTTATTAGCTCCCATTCACTCCCGCTCTCTGGTCGCCTAATCGGTCCTTCAATTGGTATCAGAGCCGGTTACGGAACTTCTTGATTCTAACCAGTCTAAGAACCAAAGATGGCATACCACGAACGGGGTTCAGGTCCACCACACTTTGATGGTACTAACTACCAGATGTGGCAAAGGCGGATGGCTGCTTTCCTCCGCGGCAAGGGTCAGATCCTGTGGGATGTCACGGTGAACACAACTTATGTTCATCCTGTGAACTTCATTGCTCTATGATCGAGGGACAAGTTCGACTCCAACAATAAGGCAGTCGACTACCTGTACCGTGCTCTGTGTCGATCCGAATTCGAACGGGTCCAAACACAGGACTTTGTGTGTAGGATTTGGGAGCAACTGAAGAATGCTCATGCCGGGAATGCTCAGGTTCAGGCTCGACTCTTTGCGACCTACCAGAGAGAGTACGAGAATATCATGCATCTCCCTGGTGAGTCGATTGATGCCACATTTCAGCGGTTCACGGTGATTATGAACAACATGAGGGCTAATGTGGGTGTGCTCCCGTACGATGACCATGACAGGGCTATCAGACTCTTGCATTCCCTGGATCGTACTGTGTAGAGTGAGAAGATCGAGGCTATTCTTGAGTCAGAGAAGTATGAGACCCTGACGGTGGACGAGCTGTTTTCCAAGCTCAAGTCTTCCGAAGTGGACAGTGGGGTGCGTGCAAAGATCGAGAACCCGACTGACCCTCATAGTTTGGCTCTCGTATATGGTTCTAGGACTAATGCTAACATTTCTTCGAGATATTTTTCTTTGTCTTTCCTTGTGTCCATGCCAGATGAGGAGTTCGACGTGCTAGGCGAGGAGGACCTCGCGTTGCTGAGCAGGCGGTTCGAGGGCATGTACACAAACCAGAAGAACGCTCGGAGAAGCTCGGGCATGTGCTACCGGTGTGGGAAGCACGGGCACTTCATCGTCGAGTGCCTGGAAGCCATGGAGGGCAAGCCCGAGCACAAGCACCGTCCGAGGACCGACCACAAGCACCGCTCGAGGGACGACTACAAGGGCAAGAACAGGTCCGAGCGGAGGTCAAGGAGGAGTGGTGGTCACAAGAAGAAGGAGCGAGCGATGGTTGCCGGAGCGAGCGACATCGACTCGAGCTCTTGCTACTCTTCATCGAGCTCAAGTGATGAAGATGAGAACCGGTAGAAGGGCAAGCGGTCGGGCAAGAACATCAATGGTTTGTGCTTCAGCACCCAAGCCTTTTGCGACATGGCAAATAGCTCCGCAAGCAAGAAGAGCAACAAGGAGGACTCGGGCTCCGACTCCGAGGAAGAGGTAAACAATGATCCATCCTTCTTGATAGTGGATAATTCTAGGTTGAATGACTTACTTGACAGCTGTGATGATGTGCTTAGAAAGACCAAGAAGGAGAAGGGGGAGTATTGGTCTTTGCTTGGAGAGGCTAAGGAGAAGGTGGTTGAGTTAGAACCTTTGCTTGATGATGCTAGGGCTCAAATAGATTCTCTTAAGTCTTCTCCTATTTTGTACAATGAACCTGAATGCACTGATTGTTCCACTTTTCTTGGTGAATTGACTATGCTTAAGGATAAATATCCTCTAAGGTCGAGGAACTAGATGTGCTTAGGGTTGAGCTAGATGAGATGAAATCTAGGCCCTCCTTGCTTGGTGCTTGCACTTCTTGTCCTGTTTTGCATGAGAAGCTAGATGTTTTGCTTGTTTATGCTAGATCTCTAGAAGCTTAGCTGAAAGCTCCTATTCCTACATCTTGTTCTACTTGTGAAATAAATGTTGTGAAGAATATGGAGCTTGCACACTATGTTGATCGCTTGTAGGATAAGAATGATGAGTTGAGAAAGATGATGGGTTGGTTGTCTGGTCATGAGCCTCAGTTCAGGATGAGGATCGAGGCATACAAGCGCTATGATCGGTCAGACAAGGAAGGTGAGGGAAGTGGTGAGAATGAGGGAAAGATCGGTGACATCCCAGAACCACCAAAAACCCACCACAAGAATGCCTATGCTCCCAAGCCAAATCTGCTTAGGAACCGACTAGACACAACCCCAGCTCCACCTGTGTTTCCTCCACAAACCGACAACTTCCAGAAATCCATCAAGTTCAACAGTGACTTGGGGAATGATTTCTTTGGGAAGAAGGGAGAGAAACCAGAGCCCAAAGAGAGCCCAAAACCAAAGCCAAAACCAAAACCCTTCCATTGTGAGCATTGTGGGAGGGATGGGAACCTTGCTGAGTTTTGCTTCAGGAGGAAGCATGAGGTGAGGTTGGCTAACAAGGATAGTTACCGCCCTTCTCGTGGTGTGCCTGAGCCTAGGTTTGTTCGGAGAGCTGAGGGTATGGTGCGTACCATTTACCCTCGAGAGAGGCATGAGTTTGTTCCTTGAGGTGAGCCACCACATAGAAAAGGTGGTAGGCGTCTTGGGTTTGGGCGTGGTGAGTTTGCTGGACGTTCCTTTGCTCATGGCCAATATGAGTATGGGGGGAACGATCACAGCTTTAGGTCCCAGAGGAGCTATGGGCCATAGTCTTCCCCTCGTGGTACGCGTAGTCCTCCAAGGGGACGTGTGGGTGTTCCACCAAGGAGCGATAGGATGGATTTTGTTAACCACACATTTGAGCAAATGGTGAGGCACTGGTTTGATTTGTTTTGTACTAACCCCAGTGATGAGTCTTTTGCTCACTCTCGCTCTCGTTTTTTATTTTGCAGGTGGGAGGCATGGAGGGCTTTTGGTTGATCGATTCCGGTTGCTCTCGACACATGACCGGAGACCGAAGGTGGTTCTCCATCCTCACCCCGGTGATGACCAAGGAGTACGTCACTTTTGAGGATAATGGAAAAGGTAGAGTGCTTTCAGTGGGCACGGTGAAGGTGAGTGAGTCTGTGACTCTTCGGCGTGTGTCTCTTGTCAAGTCTTTGGGGTACAATCTTCTCTCTGTCTCCCAGCTTCTTGATGAGGGTTTTGAAGTCCATTTCAAAACGGGTTGTTCTTGTGTTTTGGACTCTTGAGGTGATCTCGTGTGCATGATTGTCCCCGAGGGTCAGATTTTCCGAGCCGTTTTTTCTTAGTGCGTTGTCTCTTCTCGTTGCTTGGTTGCTGGTGTTTCGGTGGAGCTTTGGAAATGGCATAGGAGACTAGGTCACTTCAGTTTTGACTTGTCACGCTTGAGTGGACTAGGATTGGTCTGAGGACTGCCAAAGTTGGAATACCAAAAGGATTTGGTATGTGCTCCGTGTAGTCATGGTAAGATGGTCGCCGCCTCTTATCTGCCTCTAACATCTGTTATGGCAGAGAGGCCATGCGAGTTGTTCCATATGGACTTGGTTGGTCCAGCTCGTGTGTGCTCGGCGGGTCGGAAATGGTATGTCCTTGTGATCGTGGACGACTATTCTCTCTATGCTTGGGTCTTCGTCTTAGCTGACAAGGGGGAGCTTTTGGTTTTGGTCGGGATCTAATCTTGAGGTTGAAGAATGTGAGGAATGGAAATGCTATTCAAACTATTTGTAGCGACAATGGCAGTGAATTTAAATACTCTCATTTCGAAATCTTTTGTCGTGATTTGGGTCTCGAACATCAGTTTTCTTCTCCCAATGTGTCTTGTCAGAATGGTGTAGTTGAGTGGAAAAATCGTTCCCTTTGTGAAGGACTTTGAGAAGATATTGGGCGGAGGCGGCGAATACCGCTTTCCATGTTGGGAACCGGATTTTTCTGAGAGCCTTCTTGAACAAGACGTGCTATGAGCCCATGCACGGGCGAGCACCTAGAGTGAGCCATTACAGGGCTTTTAGTTGTCGGTGCTTTATTCTAAAAAAGGGTAGGCTTGATAAGTTTGAGTCGAGGTCCTCCGATGGGATTTTCTTGGGTTATGCTAATCATTCTTGTGGTCGTGTGCTCAACCTTGATACTAACCTAGTCACGGAGACTTGCGAGTTACCTTCGCGAGACACAACCATGCACTTTGTCTGTCTTTGAGGGTGCAGGTGACGATGAAGTTGGCAAGAAGATCTTTGAGGGTGAGGAGGATGATGTTGGAGAGGAAGATGGCGATGATGTTGAAGCTCCAGCCACGCATGTACCCTCTACTTCCACTACGACGACTACTGTGGAGGATGGTCCATCCCCTACACCGCCTACGATCCAGCAAGATCAAGTGGAAGCAGCTGCTGAGGGGGAGGTTGTCTCCAGGCGAGAGGCACCGAGGCGCGTTCAAGTTGATCATCCACCCTCAAGAATCATCGGCAACATCAATGAGCGTACGGCACGGTCGAGGTCCAGAAATGCTTATCACTTTACTCATTCAGCTTTTGTTGCTACTTTTGAGCCGAAAGACATTGGACACACTCTATCTGATCCTAATTGGGTGAATGCCATGCATGAGGAGTTAGAGAATTTTGAGAGAAACCAAGTGTGGGAGTTAATGGAGCCACCACCAGACTGCAAACCTATTGGGACAAAATGAGTGTGGAAAGAGAAAAAATGGTGAGGTGGTGAGGAACAAGTCGAGGTTGGTTGCTCAGGGTTATAGTCAAAGGGAGGGGATAGACTATGAGGAGACATTTGCTCCTATAGCCCGTTTGGAGGCGATTAGGATCCTTCTAGCCTTCTCTGTGGCTAAAGGGTTGAAATTGTACCAAATGGATGTGAAGAGTGTCGTCTTGAATGGGTTTTTCGAGGAGGAAGTTTATGTGAAGCAACCATCGGTCTTTGAGAATGTTGAGTTTCCGCACAGGGTGTATAGGCTGAGAAAGGCTTTGTATGGGCTGAAACAAGCTCCCCGTGCTTGGCATGGCCGCTTGAGGGGGTTCTTGTTCAGCAAGGGGTTTGAGACGGGCAAGTTTGATAAGACTCTTTTTCACCTCAGGCAGGGTGATGATATCCTAATTGTCCAGGTGTACGTGGATGATATTGTCTTTGGCGGCTCGTCTCACTCTTTGGTTGCGAGGTTTGCAATGGACATGAGCAAAGAATTCGAGATGTTCATGATGGGAGAATTGCAGTTCTTTCTTGGGCTTTAGATCAAGAAGGCGAAGGAGGGATCCTTTGTGCATCAAGCCAAGTACACGAAGGACATCCTCAAGAAGGTTCAAGATGGATGACTCGAAGCAACTGTCGACATCGATGAGTACGACTACAGCGCTCGACGCAGATGAGGACTTGATGGCAGGCCATCAAGAGGATCTTCAGGTATCTTCGATACACTCCTGAGCTTGATCTTTGGTAGTCGGCGTCCTTTTCTCTTTCACCTCTTGGTTTTTCGGATGCTGACTTTGCGGGGTGTCGAGTCGATAGGAAGTCGACTTCAGGGACTTGTCAGTTTTTGGGATCTTCGCTTGTTTCTTTGTCTTCTCGCAACTAGTCTAGTGTAGCTCAGTCTGCCATAGAAGTCGAATATGTTGTTGCCGCTAGTTGTTGCTCACAGCTGCTTTGGATCACATACACGCTGAGTGACTTTGGTGAGGAGTGTTCCCATGTACCTCTCATGTGTGATAGCACGAGTGCTATTAGTGTTGCCAAAAACCTCGTGCTTCACTCCAAAACCAAACACATAGAAGTGAGGTACCGCTTCCTGAGAGACAATGTTGAGAAGGGAAACATAGACCTCATTCATGTACCGACAGAAAAACAGCTTGCCGATATCCTAACCAAGCCTTTGGACAAAGCTACATTTGCTCATTTGCGAGGAGAGCTTGGAGTTGTTTTTCCTTTATGAGCTTCGGTTGGGAGGGTTGTTGTACATATGTATGTTGCATTTTCATTTATGTATCATATCATGTTTGCATCTTTGTATCATAGACTGAATTTGTAACATATGTCATAGAGATGTGCTTCTCTCACAGCTTTGCTCACCATGATACACTAATATGAGGTTATGACTTTGCTTGTGATGCTCATGAGATGTATAGCTATGCTCTTGGTAGATTTGGGATATATATGCCTGTGGATGGCTTCTTTTTATAAAAATGCTATATGATCCTCTCTTGTGAGTAGAATGCCTCTCATGTTCAGTTTGGGTGCTTATGGATATATCTTGCTTAATTTGTTCTTGGAACCATATTCTTCTCAATTGGGATCAAAGATCCATTTATCATCATGAATGTTTAGCCTACATGCAACCTTTTGGAGAAGCCTAAGCTTCTTTTTGCCGCAAAGGCACTTCATGTGCCATGCTTAACTTGTAAATCATAACAATTGTATGTGAGATGCCTATGCTTGCAAAATGTGTTTCCATGTCATAAATGCTCTAAATTCCTTATCTTGGGTGCCTAAACCGTTGCACGATATTCACCAATGAAAAGTCTAAT
The DNA here is from genome assembly GCA_947561735.1 of Cenchrus americanus. Classification (NCBI taxonomy): domain Eukaryota; kingdom Viridiplantae; phylum Streptophyta; class Magnoliopsida; order Poales; family Poaceae; genus Cenchrus; species Cenchrus americanus. The sequence goes on from OX387242.1 coordinate 140,960,849, forward strand.
ATCTAGAAGTGCACACATGGCTCGGTGGCTTTGACATGACATGAGATAGCTTGTAGGTGTTTGTGATGACCTTGTGATAAGAATTTGTGACATTGCCTAAAGTTTGTGAGTTATATTTTGTTTGTTCTTAGTTTGAGCATGTTTAGGTCCTATGCTCGTGAGAGGGAAAATTTTGTGAAAAATGCCTCACTTTGTTCATGGCTATGTCACTTGCTTGTATGTCCCTATCTAGCTTGTTGGCGATGCTCGTGCTCCAATTGTGGCTATCTTGCTTGTCTATGTCTCAATTTTAGCATGCTGTAGTGCTCTTTGTATATTTGAGAAGCACATCTTGCATTTGTAGACTTGATTCATGCATTACCAACAAGGGGGAGGAAAAGTACCCAACTCATGTTTCCAGGGGAGCTTTGCATCAAGGGAAGAAAAATTGGGAGAAATGCATTTGTTTAGCGGGAGCTTGCATTCATGCATTTGGGAGCTCTTGTTCGCCTAAACTTTAGTTGTGCTCTTTTGCCGATGGTGTCGAGCCCTTTTGCCTCACCTTGAGGAGTCGGCAAATTTTGGAGCATTTTATCTTGGTTGTGTCGAGTCGTTGCCCTTGGCTTAGGGGACTGAGATTCTTCTCACTCAAGTGATCTTTTTCTTGGCTTTTGTTTGGCTTTTGATCACATGTTTGAGTTTTTCAGTCGTTTCTTTTCTTTTTCTCTTTTCTCTGAATTGGTTACTTGTGTGTGTGTTGTCAATACACTCATCAAGGGGGAGGTTGAGGACCGGAGCATCTGAGGACCGGTGGATGGTCACTCCTGGTTGTGATGAGTGATTGACAACATGGTGTGGACAGACTCTTGGCCGAGTAATGCAGGTGCAGGTTGCGGCTTGATTTGCGTTGGTGCAGGTGAAGAGCGAGCGCGAAAGGTCTATGCCTTGCGGGGCCTCCAAGGAGTGGAGAGACAAGTAGGCTTGGCTTGAGGGACTCGGTGGCCAGCGGGGTCAAGTGCGGGGCGCATGGTGGCAAGAAAAGCAAGACGAAGTCGTGGACAGGAGCCGGTGCAGGGTAGCGGCTCACGAACGGAGTCTGCACGCGGGCTTTGCGGCGGTTCACCAAAAAACCGTCGGGTTACTTGGTTGAGCCACAAAACCAAGACCGGAGGCTCGACGGTCAGAGACGGGATCCAGGCACGCCGAGAAGTTTCAAGGCCAACGGACACGTGGCGGGATCGCAGTGCTTGCGTGCGATGAAGAGGAGTGCTACATGACTTATTTGCCCCTGAGGGGTTTGTATCACAACCTAAGTGCTAAGTGTAGCGTGGTCATTTGCCTGGCCCGGGAGGGACTCATATATTAGCTCTAGGGTTTCCAGGCAAACCATCCTTCTGGACTGCTTCTCATTTCCTTGCTCCATAGGTTTAGATTTTTCCTCTGTTTGTAAAGAATCTGACCTTCGAGTGAATGGAAGCTTTCATGGTTGCGTCGATTTCCCTCTTGTAGCTCATGTAATTTTCGTGTCTTTTTTTCGAGCTATTTTTGTTAGATTTTCATGTGTGGCATGTTCCTTGGATTCTGAGGTGTTTGGGTTCGGATTTGTTGGTGGGGATCATGGATAGTTGCCTCGTGCATCTTTGTGCTTTATCATCACCCCTCAAACTCCGAGTTTGGCCTCCAATTGAAGGATTTCGGTTGGACCCTAGGTTTTTGGTTGAGCTCGGTTGTGATTCGATTCCCGACGATTTAGTTCGTTTGAGGGCTCAAGTTCTGGGGCATAGCATCCCCTAGGGACGCTTCACATCTCCCCCAAATCTTTCCTCAAGAGCTTAAGACGTTTGGGAGATCCATGGAAGAATAGGTGGTAGGGAGTTCACGTTCTTGCTCTCGGCCTGCTGTTCCCACGTCTGTTCGCACCTGGCGGACAGTCCGCCTGGTAGGCACGGACAGTCCGCGTGGAGCCAGTCAGCCTGGTGTTCTTCTTGTTCGTCGTGTGTTCTTGAGCGCCTTCATTTTGATCCATTTGGTCGTGTGTTTTGGTTGCACAAGGTTTGGCGGACAGTCCGCGAGGAGAGGCCGGACAGTCCGCGAGGAGAGGCCGGACAGTCCAAGCAGCGCGGACGGTCCGCGGGTAGAGGGCGGACGGTCTGTTATTGAGGGTGCAGTACTGGTGGTTCGGGAGTTGTTTTCGGACGGTCCGCCGCAGCCCGCGGATAGTCCGCCAAGGCCACACGGACGGTCCGCTCGGTGCTTGTGGACGGTCCGCCTGGTGCTAAGCAGAGTTGTTAAGTCCTTTCCTCCTTGAGTTTTGCTTTCGCTTTGGTATTGTTTGGGGTTTGTTCCTATGGTTGGTAGGTCCGTTGTGACTACTAGACCTTGGCAAACTCGTGTGGGAATCCTTGGTTGTGAATTTGGGGCATAGGCCGAGTTCGACCTTCGGGAAAAATTTTTATTGGCTCCCATTCACTCCCCCCCTCTCTGGTTGCCTAATCGGTCCTTTAGTCTATTAACAAGATAATCATCTTTGAGTACTACTACTCATCACCTATCATGGCTAAGTACTCCGCGGGCTTCGTTGCAAGTCGCAGTAACGAGTACTTGGTCAAACAAGTCAATCAAACAAACTGAGATGCATTCAACTGACTCACATAACTTAATTTGTTTTTCAACTACTACCTATACTTGGCTACCCTATAGGTACATCTACTGGAGGTTCAGCTTCTCGACAACTTGTTCGGTGATTGGCGTCATCTCCTCTAGTAGCATGCAGAACTGCTCATCAGAACAGTTCGTTGTGACTCCACCAGCCACAACATCCACGATCACCTTTGGGAAGTACGACTTCAAAAAGGTGAGCACTTCATTAGGAGTCAACCTCGCCAAGTGCTTCACATATGTCGCCAAGCTCCTGGGGGCCTCCTTCAACCAACCCACAAGCAGTCGTAGTTGCTTTCCAGCCACATGTCGAACCAACAACCTTGCTATTGGCAGCGTGGCTTCTTCAAGCTCCTTCAGTGATGCCCACAACTTCTCTCGGTCTTCATTCAGCTTCTGCAGAGATTAATAATAGCGCACAAGCTCCATGCCACTGGCTTCATGGTGCTCCATCCACATAATGCACTCATGTTGAAGCTTCGCGAGTTCGTATTCAGCTACCTCTCGAGCACCAATCTCCCGGTACACAATATTTTTTAAATTTGTCTTGGAACCTTGACCTGCTGGAGAGCAGCCTCGAGTTTTGCACAAACCTCATCAACATTGTTAGATGCAGATATCAGCAAAATCAGAACACGAGCGGCCACGACTAGAGTCATACCTTTGTTCTTCTGTCGCAGCGCCTTGTTCTTCCTGATGACCTCATCCTTCTTGGCCTCCATATCCTGGACTTTGTTATGGTACTGGGTGAAGGAGGTGTCAAGCTTTGACTGGAGCAGTGCGGAATGCTTCCTCGACATATCTAGCTCCTTGTTGACGATGAATTTTCGTCAACCTAGAGTACTTGTTATGCATTGATTTCGATTATGATTTGTAACTAACCCACCACTAGGCACACTAATTATATAACAAGTTCAACTTCGTATGTGCATTTTGAAGTGTTCTGTTTTTGCAGGAAAACATGGACAAATGGGACGGAGTCACAACAAGTTCTATTCAAAGGAGAAAATGAGGAGTTCCGTTCGTGTTCGAGTGCAAGGAGAAATCACTTCCAAAGGTGGCAAGGACCAAGGTGCTATGACGGATCATCCCTGAGGACTAAGACGTAAAGTTCAGACTTCATGTGAGAAGACCCACTATCTTGATTGCAGGGATGATGACCTCAAAAAGACACAAACCAAGGGGGCTAAGTACACAATGTACAGAGGAGCCGCGGGGAGGAAGACAGTCCTGAACCGGCCCAGAAAGGGCCTTGCCAGCCGACCCAGTCGGATCGGCCTAGGGACTTTTTGTCCCGGTTCGTGATGCCCTTTGACCTAGGTGTTTCTCTATAAATTGCCTCCACCTCCATCGGCCGCCACATCGATCCAATCATTCTACCGATGCCATTCACCAGAAATCTGCCACTGCAAGATGAGGGAGGGAGTTGGATGAGCTCGTTGCAAGGATCAACACCGGCGGAGGAAAAGAAGCAAGAGGAGGACTCCATGTCGTTAGCCTAGGGGTGTTCCCAAGCTACATCACCGCCATCTTCATCGACGACGTTCTCCGGAGTCTCCATCACCCCTATATGCTTCAATCCATGTAAGATGATGGGGTCATTTCTCCGTTCTTCCCTAGGGTTAGATGGATGCATGATATGTAATCTATACGTGAATCTTATGCCAATCAATGCTTTATGGTCTATGTCTTCGTGTATGCTTTGTTTACATATGTTTGCGCATCATGTGGTCTTAGTAGGGTTTGTGGTAATCGTGGTGAATAGCTTAAGCCTATGGATGCTTAGGTATAGATGTGGTTATACGTGAAAGTGTTTGATTACCCTGCGTAGTGATAGTATGGTGGAGGGAAAAGGCTTAGCGGCCGCATAACCGCCATGAAGGTAGTGTAGGCAACACCCTTTTCATGTAGTAGGTGAATGTTCATGAGATCCTAAACCCTAGGGAGGGAACACTAATCTATCTTAATCTCTCTCTTGTGTCCACCCTTTGCCATCTAGTTTAACCTTAGATTTCTTTTATTAACATAGGTTAGATTGTCTTTACCTTTAGATTAATACCCCTTTCGAAGTTTTTCCATCAACTAGATTAGTACTTGGTTAAGCACTAGCAATCCCCTTGCTCCGCGGATTGACAAGAACCTTGGGGGTCACCCCCTGGTGAAAAAGGTGTAGGTCCGTACGCTTGCGGATCGAAGGTTGTTACGTGTTTCAACTGTCAACAAGCCCCTTTTTTTGGTGCCGTTGCCGGGGAGCAAGCCAGTTTGCTACGTTTAATCTTGTATTAGTTTTGTTGATTACTAACATCTAACCCTCCTTTTCTAGAAAAAAAACTTTTGTGTTTTTCTTTTTTATTTTTAGTGCCTAGATGGATTTTAACCTCACCTTTGGAGGACGAAGAGATGTCGCTAAGGGAGCTAGCAATGCCGTCAATGGAGGACATTGAGATACAAAAATCAAATTTGGCACTTGCTACAACCCAATACGAAGTGGCGATAAACCCATTTAGAGGGTTGGAGGATGACAACCCATATAGACACATTAAGGAATTCATGATGATATGCAACAGTGTGCAACAAGGAGTTCCGGCCGCTTGGTTCAAGTCGAATCTTTTTCCGTTCTCTCTCAAAAATGAAGCGCGAAGATGGTACACACTTGCGTCTGTTGAAGCAAAAGGAATTTGAGATGGGCTAATGAAGAAGTTTCTTTTGAATTTCTTTCCCACAAGCATGGTCCAAGACTTAAGGAGTGCTCACTTTCAAGGGAGAGGATGAAGGAATTGATGAAGCTTGGGACTGTTTTAATGAACTACTCGAGCAAGGCCCGAACTTGGGATTTTCCGGTGACTTGATGTTGCATACCTTTTGTTTTTCACTAACCCCTAACTCCTCTAGTTTTGTAAGTGTGTGTGAAGGCGGTGATATAATGGACAAATCTTACAAAGGATAAGTAATGGAAAAGAACGCAATGAGATTGACAAAGATGTTGTCGGGAGGAGCAAAACGACAAAGCAAGCCCGAGGTGCTTGCTGAAATTTCTGAAAAAGATGAACCGGAGATCAAGAAAGATGAACCGACCATACGAGAAATTGAAGATCCACTTCCCAAGGTAAGAGAAGTCATTTCAGATATTAAAAATATAGAAACTAACATGAATGTAGGCCGAAGTATGGAGAATACTAGACCATTGGCGGAGTTCAATCAATCCGGCTGGATTCAAGTTGATTTTGCCCCACTAATCAACTACCGAAGGAAGGAGGAATGCTGACACGGTGTCAAACTAGTTGAGGATATATTTGATCAAGAAATGAGTGGAGAATCGATCCAAAAGATATTTGAAGAAGAAAGATAAGAAGATGATGAAGGATGGATCGATCAATTTGACAACTCAAAGATTTATGATGAAGAAAGAGAAGAGTACAACCATGAAGGGCCTGGTGACTCGAAGGATAAATGGGAAAAGATAGGACTCAAGCTAGAAGATCAATGGAAAGGAGTTGACATAGAGCAAGTACTCCAAGAAGGCCTCTACCCACAACGTGATAGCTTGTGTGCTATTGAAGCCTACACACTAGCAAATCAAGATACAGAAGCACTCAAGGATGAAGAAAAGAGTGAATCAATGATGAGCGATCTTGATGACATGTGGTACACGGGAGATAAAGAAAGCAACATACAAGACTTTGAAGATAAAGATTTGGTTGATAAAGAAGACTTCAAAGAAGAGATGAATGCGTACATAGTTGAAGGATTACATGTTCCACATGATGAGTTGAAGATATTGCAAGACGGTGATGAAGAGACAACTCCACTTGTTGAGATTGACTTGACTTCAATGCTACAAGACGAACCAAAGATCACTCTTGTTGATGGAGCTCCGAGTGAAAGGTATTAATGATGATATATTCAAATATTCATGTTGGACTAATAGTATGAATAATAGTTTAAAATCTATGCCTTGTTCCAATAATGATCTTGTTGATAGGCTAGATTATCTTGAGAATGATGATGAGGCAATGTTTATGTTTGAACCATTTAATTATATGCCTAAAGAACCTTTGCTTAATGAGGAACTAAATGCTCTGCATGAAACATATGCTTCTTTTAATTAGATCTTGATATGTTGCTACAATTTGCTTGTGGTGTTAATTATGGACGTGTCGGTGCGGAATATGGTCCCGACACTAACCAGTAGATAGCGCCGTGGTCTATCCCTCAATGGTCGATGCTAAGTAACAAGTGACACAGAGGTTTATCCTGGTTCCGGCCGAGGGGGCCGCACGTCCAGCAGGGGCGTGCTCGGGGCACTATATTACTTAGCACCGGGGGTGCTTGTAGTGGGGCAAGTACAAGCAAGGCGGGAGAGGAAGTGTAGCTTCCAAGTCCCTGGTGGAGTGGCTGAAGATATTGTGGGAGAATGGGAATGAGTACGTGGTGTGGTGTGTCGAACTCTCCGTCCCCCCCCCCCCCCCCGCGGCTGGGGGTTCTCCCCCCCTTTTATAGATCAAGGGGGCGGCGGGTTACATGCACGCCGTGCTACCTGGCTACGTGAGGGATGCACGTCGTGCGACGTGCTAAGGTGTAGAGTGGGCGGCTGTCCGGGCGATCCTTGCAGCGATCTGGTCATCATGGCCTGACTTGTACCCGAACAGTGGCGGTTCGAGGGTAGGAGAGCGGCAGATGGTGGTGGCGTCCCCCGATAGGCTTCGAGGGAGGTGCTGACGATGGCTGGTACGGGGCACAGGAGTAAGCAGAACGGCGTTCTTTCCCAACGCGCTTCACAGTGTCGGAGTGGTTGCTGCAGTGCCGGGCGTGCGCCTGCACGCGTGGGTACGGCGGCCGCGCCGTTACAGTGGCCGGGATGGCGATCCACCGGCCTAGCGCCTCCACCTAACCCTGTAGGGTCACGGGAAAGTGAAATCGAGGGTGCGCCCGGCCCCCTTCGAGGGTCGGGCGCGTTAGCCGCATCTTGTAGTGGGCGCGCGGTGTCACGGGACCGACACCGGCCGTACCGCACGGTCCCTCCCCACAATGGTGGGGATGGGCTCCCTCCCCGGGGAGTTGGTGCGGCGGCACCGGGCGCGAGCCCGGGCGCATGATGGCGCCGTCCCGCCCGTGTCGGGCGTTAAATGCCCGTGTACGGGGGCCGGCGCACGCGTGCGGGGGCGCCCGTGAGCGTGGCGGGCCCCGGCCGAGGGCCGGACGGGCCCTCGAGCGAGACGAGACTCGCTCGAGGGGGGAGTGAGCCCTCGAGCGGGGGCGGGACCGCTCGAGGGAAGAGTTGCCCCTCGAACGGGGCGGAGCCCGCCCGAGGGGGCGCGCGCCCTCGAGCGGGGCGGAGCCCGCTCGAGGGGACTTCTAAGAGGGTCGTCTTGGTGAGCCGTCGGGGTCCCGCGGCGTGGGCCGTGTCCTGCATGGTTAGTCACCTGCATGGTTAGGATTAACGTATTTGGGTTTCGTCGCGGGCTTTAAGTGAGGTTTTCCCCCATTGTTTAAGGGGACCCCTAGGGCTGTCCCTGACAGTAGCCCCCGAGCATCTGCGGGTTTGCCATTGAGGCTCCCGCAGATGCTGGAACCTACTGATAGGACGTTCTTCCCTCCTTGTTTGCGAACGCTTTCCGTGGGGCCGCGTCAGCGGACCCGCGGGTCTAGCCCCCGAAGCCCTGCAGGAGTGTGGGCTCTCCTGCAGGGGTTAACCGCGAGAATTTTGGTCAGAGAGGCGTGGCACATATGCCAACCGGCATCGGCGGTATTTCAGCCGGCTTCGGGGGTGCACGCACCGCTGTCACTGTCTCCGGCGGGTGCAGTTTCAAGGAGGTGTAGCCGTGCGTCAAGCCCCCGAGCCTTGGCCCGTTCGAGGCGATCGGGTAGAGCCTGACGACTTGTTTTTTAACGCGCCCTCGCCGTCCCTCCGCGGGACGAAGGGTGAGGTTTCGCAACTCCCATCGAGCGGGTCGCGAATTGCGGATTCCTCTTCGAGCCGGTAGCGGGTGGTTCAAGTGGACGCCCATGCCCCGTTCGATAAGGGTAGGCCGCGCGGTCCGAGACACGTCCATGGAAGCGCTTGCATGGGTTTGCTAGGTGGGGCTCGGTCCCGTTCGCTAGGGACCGAGGGCGCGGAAGCTCTCCCTCGGTGGGATCCCCCTGCTAGCTGCCCTCGCTGGCTCTCGAACACGACATGTGGGGCACCCTCGAGCCGACGGGCTCGAGGAACGGCTCAACGCGCGTGCCCTCGTCGTCCCTAACTCTGCGATCTGAGGCGCCTGTTCGAACCCGTCGAGGGTCAGGCTTCGAACCTCCGATCGCAGGGGCCGTGCGGGGCCGTGCCGGACAGCCCCCGTCTTTTCGCGTTTGCGGCCGTCGAGGGGTCTGGGCGAGCCAGCTCTCGAGGCGCTGGCTGGCAGCACAACGCGGCATGGGTGCTCGCGGTGCCCGCTTTATTTCAAGCAGGCCCTAGGCGACCCTCTCACGCGCGTGCCTTCTTTAGAGGGTTGACATTGTCTCGAGCCGGGGGCTCGCGCCGCTCGAGGGTTTTGCGTGGCATGGGTGCCCGCGGTGCCTGCTCTACATCGAGCAGGTCCCGAGCGACCTTCTCACATCGATATCCCATCGAGGGTTGACGTCATCCTGAGCCAAGGGCTCGTGCCGCTCGAGGGTTTTACGTGGCATGGGTGCCCGCGGTGCCTGCTCTACATCGAGCAGGTCCCGGGCGACCTTCTCACGCTGATATCCCATCGAGGGTCGCCGTCATCCTGAGCCAAGGGCTCGTGCCGCTCGAGGGTTTTACGTGGCATGGGTGCCCGCGGTGCCTGCTCTACATCGAGCAGGTCCCGGGCGACCTTCTCACGCTGATATCCCATCGAGGGCCGCTTTTGTTTCGAGCCGGGGGTTCGCCCCGCTCGAGGGTTCTCCTTGCTTGGCAAGGGACCCGGCATTTAAGTGCCTCGCGGTCGTGGCCGCGGTTTTGCGACGCGGGCGCGTCTTTTTAAGCGCTGCGCACGCGGCGCGCGCGCGCGCGTAGTGGGCGGCGTGGCGGCGGACGTGACCGCTTCGCCTCGGTTGCTGCCGGTCTTTGCCGTAATGATGGTCCGCCTGCAATGACGTGGCCGCTGCGGTCGTGGTGGGGCCCGCCCATCGACGCGATGGAAAGATTCCCTGCAGTTAATGCTAGCGGGGCGTCCGCTCCGGAGAGCTCGCCCGTCGGCCTATAAAGCTGCGGGGAGGAGGGGACGGCGGTTTTTTACCTTAGCATCTCACCATTTTCAGTCCCCCGCCCCTTCGTCTTCCTCTAGCTCTTGCCACCGCGCAGTGTCGCCATTAGAGCTTTTCTTCCGTTCCTCGTTCTCCGTCCTCGCATTCCTTCGTCCTTCCTCATGGCGCCGCCTCAGCTTCCCCTCACGATCCTGGAGCCGTACACCTGGGAGAGGTCGACGGTGACCCGGCTCGCCCTTGGCGAGCTGGTCGCCGCCGGCCAGCTGGCGGCTAATGAAGACGGACGCCCGGCGGAGTGGATAGTGCCGCCGGCAGCGGACCGCGAGCCCAACCCGCCAGAGGGCTATGTGGTGAGCTTCGTCCGCTACCACGAGCGCGGTTTCAATGCGCCGGCGAGCACCTTCATGCGGGCGATGTGCCACTACTAAGGGGTGGAGCTGCACAACTTCGCCCCCAACGTGATCTCGCAGGCGGCCACGTTCGTGGGCGTCTGCGAAGGGTACCTGGGGATCCCAGTCAATTGGGAGCTCTGGGTACACCTTTTCCGCGCGGAGCTCATCACGCAGCCCACGACGGAGCCAAGGACCCGCCGCGCGATGCGCGCCGACGGGAAGTCGCTTGCCCTGCGAGGGCAATTCAAGGACGTCTACATCCCCTGCACCATGACGACGAACAACGCCGGCTGGGAGCGGGGGTGGTTCTATTTGCGCAACGCCGAGCCCGGCCTCCCTCCCTACACCGGCCGGGTGTTCAAGGAGAGGCCTGACTCCTGGGGCTACGGGGTGTCCTCGGTCCAGCATCGGAGGCGGCAGGAGTCGGTCCTGGCCGCTCTGCAGCGCCTGGCGACGATGGGGCTGAACGCGATGGGCGTCCTCGCCTTCCTCCATCACCGGCGGATCGTGCCCCTGATGGAGAGGCCGCTCTGCATCTTCGAGATGACAGAGGCGGCCAACCCCGTCGACCTGGCGAGGTCGCGAATGCTCCCGACGCCCCTCGAGCGGCCGTACGCGCTCACCCGGGCGCGGAGCGCCGTCGACACCCGGGTGCCGCCACCTGCAGGTCGGACCCCATGGGACCTTGAGATGCTCCCCACGGGCCCGCTGGTGAGTTCGGCTCTTAATTTTGTTTTAGTTCTTGGTCTTGCTCTCGTTTCCTGATGCGCCATTATCACCCCTGTGTGCAGCTGGTGAACTTCACCATCGCCAAGTCCGTTCCGCCCACCCCCGACTCCCACGCGCTTGGCCGGGCGGCGCGGCGGCGGCGGCGCCAGGAGCGGGCGGCGCGCAAGAGGGAGCACGCGAGGCGACGTCAAGCGCGCCGCGACCGGCGGGCCGCGGAGTACCGGCGACGCGAGGAGCCGGGGGCTCTCCTCCCCGGAGATCAAGGAGCCCTCATCCTCGGAGGAGGATGAGGAGGAAGAGGCTGAGGGGGAGGGCCCCTCCGACAGGTGGCAACCAGCGCCCCCGTCGCCGGAACCCGCGCCGGCGTCCAAGGGCGGCTTCGCACGGGGCGGGCGCACCGGCGCCCGCCGCCGTGCAATCGACATCGGGGGCGGCACGCGCCGCGGAGGTGCCGGCGCGCGCCATGGAGGCGCGCGCGCGCGCGCGCGCCCGTGCGCGCGTCGGCGTGCCCGCGCGCGGGGGGAGCGTGCCCGCGCGCGCGGCATCATCGTCGGGGGGGCGCGACGGCGGGGGCGTGCCCGCACGCGAGGCGAGCGTGCCCCCGCCCGCGCGCGCGGCGGCGCCTTCGGGAGGCACGGCGGCGGGCGCGCCCGCGCACGGGGCGGGCGTGCTCGCGCGCGTGCGGCGGCGCCGTCGGGAGGTGCTACGGCGGGCGCGGCGAGCTGCGCCGGCCTCGTCTGCTGAGGCCTCGAGGAAAAGGAAACGGGCCTTTTCCTCTTCGAGGTAAGGAGCCTGTCCTTTTTCGTTTGGTTTGGTTCGTTGGTGATCAGGTGATTTAACCCTTCGTTCATGCCTGCGCAGGGTGGTGCCAACCGTTCCTCCGCTTGCACCAGCCAAGGTGCTAAGGACGGACGCCTCGATCCCCACCCGGCGGCGCTCGTCGAGGGCGTCGCGCCCGGGGACAAGCACGGCGACGGGCATGAGCTCGCAAGGCCCGGGCCGGGGCCTCGAGGCCCCGGCCGGCGGATCAGCCCGCCACGGCGCAGCCGCAGGTCGCCGGGGGGCGGCGGCGCCGGTCGTCGCGGAGACACGGGCCGTGGCGGTGGTCGTGGTGGAGGTGGAGCGGGCGCAACCTCGCGGAGGCGTCCGTGGACGCGGCAGCACGGCCGGAGGCGACGGCCGCGGCGCGCGCGCCGGCGCCCGCGGCCGCGGTGGCGCGAGTGGAGGTGCCGGTGGAGACGGCACGGGCGGCGGCGCCCGCCGTCAACCGCGGGCGGAGGTGGTGGAGGCCTCGGACGACTCCCCGCCGCCTGGATGGAATCAGTGGGCCACCCGGCCCACGAACTCCCCCCGAGCCCCAGGGGGGGCCCTCGTGAGGCGGCACGAGGGTCACATGGTGGTGGGGGGCCGAGGACATGGTGCCGAGGCCTCGTCCTCCCGTGCCGGCCGCCCCGCCCAGGTGGAGGGGGCCGTCGAGGATCCCCCTGCGTTTGCCGACGCCAGGGGGGAGCAAGAGCTCTGGGGCGAGCTCCGGAGCCATGGCGCTACACTCAACCGCGCGCTGAACAAGGCGCTGCGGGTCCATGGCGGTCCGGCCTGGCTCGTCTTCCAGGTGAGCCATGGTTGCTCGTCCTTTTTCCCTTTTCATTTTCGTACGCTGCATTCAAGTCTTGGCGCTTACGGGCTTCGATCCTGTGATTGCCAGGAGCTCGAGCGTCGTGCCCATGACAAGTACGACGCCTTCGACCGGGTGAACGCCGAGGTTCACCAGCTCCGGGAGCGGTGCAGCGCCTTCGACGCGCTTGCCGACGCTCTCAGGACGCCGGACGGCGGGCCGGCGTACGGGCGATGGCGTGGTGCGACGAGCTCCCGGGAGAGCTCGGGACGGGGACGCACGCGCGCGCTCGAGCCTCGAGCGGGTCCGCGCGGCCCTCGTCGATCGTGACGAGGCGCGCGCGGAATGCGCGCGCGGACACGGAGAAGACGCGGACGCCGGCCGCCAACCGGGAGGCGGAGCGGAGGTGGCCACCGCTCGCGCCGAAACCCGGGAGCTCCGCACGTCGCTCGAGGGGGCGCGGGCGCAACGGCGCCGGGGCGAGGAGCGGGCGCGCGGGTTGGAGCGAGCGCGCCAAGGAGGCCGACGACCCGAGGGCCGCCCTCAACGCCAAGGCCGCGGCCCTCGTCGGCCGCCGAGGAGCAGCTCCGGCAAGAGCGCATCGCTCGCCGGGTGGGGCGAGGGGCGGCTCCGGCGGGGAGCGAGGGGCGCCCTCGGCGACGCCCGGACGGCGCCCGGAGCGGGGAGCGCGTCGCTCGCGAGGGCGGCGGAGAAGTCACTGGAGGAGCGGAACGCCGCGTTCTCCAAGGTCGAGGACGAGGCGCTCGTGCTCAGCATCAGCAACGCCAACCAGGAGCTGGCCCTCCGCGAGCAAGGCGAAACCGTCCCGGCGCCTCGAGTTGGCGATCGAGTCCGCGCGCCGCGACTTCGAGTCGGAGAGGAAGCAAGTCGAGGGTGAGCCACTGTTTGACTCTTGCTTGTTGGTTTTTCACTTTAGAGGGTTCGCTTCTCCCTTTCTGATTTCTTTTTGTCTTGTCGATTTCGGGCTTGCGCACCGCCACGGGGCACGCGACCGAGCGGGCCGAGGCTCGCGGGCTTCCTACCACTCCTCCGGCCGGGGCTACGGGGGGCCGCGCGATGCGGCCCTCGAGACCGCCGCGTCGTCGAGGAGGGCGAGGCCCGGGCCGGCGGCTCGCCGGCCGGCCCGCCTGCGCGCCCTTGGCGGCCATGTCACGGAGCGGATGCGCCGGGCGTTGCAGCTCGGCGTCCAGAAGGCCCTCGGAGTGGTGCGATCCCACTACGAGGTCAATTTCGAGGCGCTGGCGGAAGGCTACATCGTTCCCGAGGGCGTCGAGGACGAGGTGGCCATGGAGCGTGTGGACGCGCTTGCCGCCGACGCCGCCGGGTTGCTCGCCGAGGCTTTCGAGGAGTTCCTCTTCCCCGACGTCGCAGACGCTGCCGCTCCTCCCGCCTGAAAGCAGTTTGGGCGCTAGGCCCAATTTTTGATGTGTATCAGTATTCTGGCCTCGTGGCCTTTTGTAAATAAACAAGTTGTTTCATGAACATGAGCATTTGCTATAAATGAAGTCGTTTGTTTATCACGCTTTTTTGTTTCTCCTTCTTCCTGAGTAGATTATAGTTAGGGGAGTTCGATTTTCGCAGGGGGCCCGCTGGGTTGGAGGCGAGAGAGAAGGGCCATATCCACGCGGCGTAGGCTATCTCTGGCTCGCACGCTCCTTCCGCTGTGCCACCTGCACCCTGTTCGAATCGTGGCTCGAGGTTGAAGTAGGAAACAAACTTAGCGCGTGTTGTTTTGTTTTTTGCGCGAAAAAATGGGACCATTTTGGGGGGGTGCCCCCCTCAGTAGCCCCCGAGGGTAACTTGGGTTTCAGGGGAAAGCCGAGTTGCCCTTTTATTAGACTTGAAGTATTTACATGGTCGCTGCCAACTGGGGTGTTGGCGATGTGATTTTTACAACAAAGATACTTGGAAAATCCTAGCTAAGGGTAGAAGCGACGTAGCTGTTGGATGTTCCAAGCGTTGGTGAGCTCTTCACCGTCCTCGTTGGCCAGCTTGTATGTGCCCGGCTTGAGTACCTTCACCACGACGTAGGGTCCCTCCCATGGGGGCGATAGCTTGTGGCGCCCTCGGTTATCTTGGCGCAGCCTTAGGACCAGATCCCCTTCGCTGAAATCCCTTCGACGTATCTTGCGTGCATGGTAGCGTCGTAGGGACTGTTGATACCTCGCGGAATGCATCAACGCTACGAGGCGTACCTCGTCTAGCTGGTCCAGCGAGTCCTCGCGGGCTCGCTGGTTAGCATCCTCGTCGTAGCCTCGAACCCTGGGCGATCCGTATTCTAAGTCCGTGGGGAGGACGGCCTCCGCGCCATGGACTAGGAAGAACGGGGTGAACCCGGTGGCTATGCTTGGGGTGGTCCTTAGGCTCCACACAACTGCTGGTAGTTCTTGGAGCCATTTTCGCCCAGATTTGTTGAGCTGGTCGAAAATTCTGGGCTTGAGGCCCTGTAGGATCATGCCGTTGGCACGCTCCACTTGGCCGTTGGTCTGTGGGTGTGCCACAGCTGCCCAATCCACGCGGATGTGGAACTTGTCACAGAACTCCAAAAACTTCCGGCCCGTGAACTGGGACCCATTGTCCGTGATGATGGAGTTTGGCACTCCGAAGCGGTAGACGATGTCGGTGAAGAATGTGACCGCCTGCTCAGCCCTTAAATTCGTGATGGGGCGCACCTCCACCCACTTGGAGAACTTGTCAATTGCGATCAGCAGGTGGGTGAAGCCCCCGGGCGCCTTCCGCAGGGGCCCGACGATGTCCAGCCCCCACACGGCGAACGGCCATGTTACGAGGATCGTTTGCAGGGCATGAGCGGGCAAGTTGGATTTGCGGGCATAGAACTGGCACCCCTCGCAGGTGCGCACGATCTCGCTGGCGTCGGTGACCGCGGTAGGCCAATAAAAGCCCTGGCGGAACGCGTTGCCGACGAGGGTGCGTGGCGCGGCGTGGTGGCCACAGATCCCTGCGTGGATGTCCCGTAGGAGCTCGTGCCCCTCGGGAATGGGCACACACCGTTGTAGGATGCCAGAGGCGGCGCGTTTGTACAGCTCGCCATCGATGAGGGTGAAGGATTTGGCCATCCTGGCGATGCGCCTGGCTGCGGCCCGGTCCGCGGGGAGTTCCCCTCGAGCGATCCAGGCGATGTATTTTTCCCGCCAATCCGCTTGGACAGGAGCCGGCTCGATGTCCATCGCATCGGCCTCGTGGGAGCCGTACCCCTCGAGGAGGGAGAGTACGTACGCCTCGTTCGAGGGGTCCTCGTCCATGGGTTCCGCAACCGTTGGATTCGAGGGAGCCCCCGAGGGTCCGTCGTGGCTCGAGGGGTAGGGCTCGAAGGTGACCGAGGGTTGCGCGATGTCGCGCGCGAAAACGTTCGGGGGAACGGTAATCCGCCCGGACGCGATCTTTGCCAGTTCGTCTGCTTCTTCGTTGTACCGGCGGGGTACATGATTGAGCTCAATGCCGTAGAACTTGTCTTCGAGGGCCCGCACGGCTTTGCAGTAGGCCTCCATCTTGTCGTCATGGCAGCTCGCGTTCTTCATGACTTGATCGATCACGAGCTGCGAGTCCCCTCGCACGTCGAGGCGCTTGACACCCAACTCAATGGCGATCTTGAGGCCGCAGAGAAGGGCCTCGTATTCTGCCATATTGTTGGACGCGGGGAAGTGGAGGCGCCTTTGCGTAGCGCATGTGCTCCCCGAGGGGTGACACGAAGAGCAGGCCCGCGCCCGCTCCCATTTTCATCACTGAGCCGTCGAAGAACAGAGTCCAGCACTCTGCTTGGATTTGTGGGGGTGGCAGCTGCGTGTCTGTCCACTCAGCGACGAAATCAGCCAGGATTTGCGATTTGATGGCCTTGCGCGGGGCGTAGGCGAGCGTTTCGCCCATCAGCTCCACGGACCATTTGGCAATCCTGCCTGCAGCGTCAGGGTTGCGAATGATCTCTCCTAGCGGGAATGAGGAGACCACCGTGACCGGGTGGGCCTCGAAGTAGTGGCGGAGCTTGCGCCGCGCAAGGACTACCGCGTATAGCAGCTTCTGGACCTGGGGGTAGCGCGTCTTCGTGTCCGAGAGGACCTCGCTGATGTAGTAGACTGGCCTCTGTACAGGCAGGGCATGCTCTTCCTCCGCGCGCTCCACGACGATCACGGCGCTGACTACCTGGGTGGTTGCGGCCACGTAGAGCTGCAGGGGCTCGTTGTCCTGGGGCGGCGTGAGGATCGGAGCGTGCGTCAGAGACGCCTTCAGCTTGTCGAGCGCATCCTGGGCCTCGGTGGTCCAGGAGAAACGCTCGTGCTTCTTGAGTAGGCGATAGAGGGGCAGGCCCTTCTTGCCGAGCCGCGAGATGAAGCGGCTCAAGGCGGCAAGGCACCCCAACACCTTTTGCACCCCTTTGAGGTCCCGGATCGGACCCATCCGTTCGAGGGCCGTGACCTTTTCGGGGTTGGCCTCGATTCCCCGCTGGGAGACAATGTATCCTAGGAGCATGCCCCGCGGCACTCCAAAGACACATTTTTCGGGGTTTAGCTTGACCCCGTTGGCCCGTAGGCAGCTGAACGCGACGCCAAGGTCGCCAACCAGGTCGTCCGCCTTCCTGGTCTTTACGACGATGTCGTCCACATAGGCTTCGACCGCCCGCCCGATGTGATCCCCAAAAACGTGCTGCATGCAGCGCTGGTAGGTTGCACCCGCGTTTCTGAGGCCAAAAGGCATCGTGACGTAACAGAACGTCCCGAACGGTGTAATGAACGAAGTCGCGAGCTGGTCGGACTCCTTCATTTTTATTTGGTGGTATCCGGAGTAAGCATCAAGGAAACAGAGCAATTCGCACCCAGCTGTTGAATCAACGATTTGATCTATGCGTGGCAAAGGAAAAGGAACTTTTGGACATGCTTTATTAAGACTAGTGTAGTCTATACACATCCGCCACTTCCCATTCTTCTTTTTTACCAGCACGGGATTAGCTAGCCACGTAGGGTGGAACACTTCCTTGATGAATCCGGCCTCGAGAAGCTTCCGCAGCTCCGCTCCGATTGTCCGTCGCCGCTCCTCGTCGAAGCGGCGCGGCCGTTCTTTGCACGGCGCGGGCGTTTGGCAGGATGTCAAGGGAGTGCTCAGCGACTTCCCTCGGGATGCCTGGCATGTCCGAGGGGCTCCACGCGAAGATGTCGGCGTTGGCGCGGAGGAAGTCGACGAGCACTGCTTCCTATTTGGGGTCGAGGGTGGAGCTGACCCTCAACGCCTTGCCCTCGGGGGCTGACGGGTCGAGGGGGACCCCTTTGGTCTGCTCGGCGGCCTCGAAGGTGCCGACGTGCTTGGCGGCGGAGTTGAGGTCATCGTTGACCATCTTCTCCAGCGTGTTCACCAGCGCTTCATCCAGCGCCAGTGCCTCTGCGTGTTCCACGCACTCGACGTCACAGTCGAATGCGTGCTCGATGGACGACCCGACGGTGATGATGCCGTTTGGCCCGGGCATCTTCATCTTCAGGTAGGTGTAGTTGGGGACCACCATGAATTTGGCGTAGCAGGGTCGCCCAAGTATAGCATGGTAGGCCCCTTTGAACCCCACCACCTCGAAGGTGAGGGTCTCCTTGCGGAAGTTCTTGGGGGTGCCAAACCAGACCGGCAGGTCGATCTGCCCGAGGGGTTGAACCTGCTTGCCCGGCGCGATGCCGTGG
The DNA here is from genome assembly GCA_947561735.1 of Cenchrus americanus. NCBI lineage: Eukaryota > Viridiplantae > Streptophyta > Magnoliopsida > Poales > Poaceae > Cenchrus > Cenchrus americanus. The sequence goes on from OX387242.1 coordinate 140,979,127, forward strand.
AACGGCTTCGTGCTGGGCCGCAGCTGATCCAACCCGATCCCCATCAGGCACAATGTATGCGTGAAGAGGATATTGAGGCTACTGCCTCCGTCCATAAGGACCTTCGAAAACCGGGCGTTCCCAATGATGGGATCGACCACCAGCGGGTACTGGCCCGGGTTGGGGATGCGGTTTGGGTGGTCATCCCGGCTAAAGGTGATGGCGTCCTTCGACCAATTGAGGAAGGCCGGAGGCACCCTCTCCGCGCCGAGGACTTCGTGCCGCTCCTTCTTGCGCTGCCGGGTCGACATGTCGACAGTAGGTCCCCCAAAGATGAGGAACACGTTTTCGACAGCAGGGAAGCCACCCGCGTCGCCATCGCCTCCGTCTTTCTTGGCCTCTGCCTCCTTCGCGGCGGCACGGCCATAGAACTTCTTGAGCATATCGCACTGCTCAAGAGTGTGGTTCACGGGAGTCTTGTGGTAGGGACATGGCTTCTTCAGCATGTCATCAAACACCCCCGGGCCTCGAGGAGCCGGTCGAGGGCCCCGTCGAGCCGGGTCAACAGCGAGGGCCTCAGCGTTGCCGCCGTTGCGCCCCTGCTCGCGTGCCTCGCGGCGCGGCTTCTTCCCCTTCTTGCCCCGCTTGTCGTTGCGGTGCGGCTCCTTGGACCCGCTGCCCTCCGCGAGCGTTTCCTCGGAGCGCTTGCCCTTTCTGCCATCGAAGATTGCCCCCACGGCCTCCTCTCCGGAGGCGAAGCTGGTGGCGATGTCGAACAGCTCGTTGGAGTCCGTAGGCGGGCTGCGTCCCAGCTCCCGCACGAGGTCCCGGCACGTGGTGCCCTCGAGGAACGCGTGCACGATCTCGGACTGTGCCACGCTGGGGAGCTCCGTGCAGCGCTTGGAGAAGCGCCGTATGAAGTCCCGCAACGACTCGCCGGGCTTCTGCGTGCAGGAGCGCAGGTCCCATGAGTTTCCAGGGCGCACGTATGTGCCCTGGAAGTTGCCCACGAACGTGTGGACTAGGTCGTCCCAGTTATGGATCTGGCTGGCGGGCAAGTGCTCGAGCCATGTCCGCGCCGCGTCGCCCAGATGCAGGGGCAAGTTGCGGATGATCACTTCGTCACTAGTGGCCCCGCCCAGCTGGCAGGCTAGGCGGTAGTCGTTGAGCCAGACACGGGGGTCCGTCTCCACGTTGTACTTGACGATCGTCGAGGGTTGGCGGAAGCGTTGGGGGAACGCTGCCGCGCGGATTTCCCGACTGAACACACGGGTGCCCGGAGGCTCCGGCGTTGGGGAGCGATCCTCACCGCTGTCGTAGCGCCCACCCCTTCGAGGGTGGTATCCCCTTGCTGCTCGTGCGTCCGCCTTGCTCGTGCGCCTGGCGTTGATAACGTTGCGGGCGTCGCCATCCAGCGCCCTGCGCGCGTCAAGGAGCCGTTCCTTGGCTGGCGTGCGTCCCTGGTCAGCGGGTTGACCCGCGTGCACCGAGGGTTCGCCTCCCGGTGCGGGTTCGTCACCCCGCGCATCCCCCTATTGGCGGATGCGTGAGGCCGAGCTTTCGGCCTGTTGGACGGCCGCTTGCTCGATGAGAGTCTGCACCTCGCGGTGCATGTCTCGAGCCTCGGGGGTTGAGGGTGCTGGCATGGCGCGCAGCAACGTCGCGGCAGCGATGAGCTTTTGGCTCGCCCGCGGGGGCGCGTCCGCGTTTTCGACGTTGGGGACGGTGTTGATGCGGTCACGGACACGTCGACCCCGGCTCCGCGCGCGTTCGCCGCGCGCGGAGGCCTCCCCCGGCCATCGAGGCGCGGAGCGGCCGCCGCGTCCGTATTCCTCCGCCGGCTTGGCCTCGAGCTCGCGGGCTTGGGCCGGCTGTGCGTCGACGTCGGCCCCGGCGGGAGCGCTTGGCCCCGCGGCCGGGCGCGTAGCGATCCATGGGGGCGGGCGTGACTTCCCCGTCTCCCGGCGCTGCGCCGCACCGGCGGCGTTGGCCGGGTCGTTGGTGATGACGGCGTAACACTCCCGCGCGGGGTCGTAGCTCCCGGTCTTGGGAGTCGTCGGAGCAGCCCAAACCGGTGGTCCGTGGCGTCGAGGAAACGCCCCGAACGCGGCCCCGGGTCCGGCACGCCGGGAGAAGTCCCCACTCCGCGTACCCGTGGCGGTTGGCGGGTGGCAACGCGTCGATGGAGCCTAGGGACGATTCGTCGGCCATTGAGGCACCGGAATCCCGGCGACAAAGACATGGCGGCCGGGCGGGACCGGCGCATCGTGGTGTTGACGTTGTTGTTGTAGGCCGTCGTGGCGCCACGCGGCCCGATGGGGATGCGCGGTCGGAGACCGCACGCGGTCCCGGCCGGGGCGGTGGCGGTTGTCGTAACGGTGGGCGCGTCGCGGCGGGTGGCGGCGCGCTCGGCTGTCGCCGCTCGGACCGCGCCTCGGTGCGAGCGTAGCCCGAGCGACGGCGGTGTCGCGGCGTCGACGGACCCGCGGCATCCGTGCCTGCGGGCGCCGCGCTGGTGTCGTGCGTGCGGCGGAGACCAGAGCGGACCTGGCCTGGCGCTGCGCGTGAAGCTCCTCACGGTTGGTGAGGCGCATGAGATAGCCGTTCCCCGTAGCCTGAAAGTTCAGGTCCCCGAAGTGGATTTCGAACCCGGCTGGGAGGGGGTCCGAGCTACCCATGCAGTAGCGGGTACCACGGTACTCAATGCGAATCACCATGGAGGGAGTTGGCGAAATGACCTTAGGCGCTCGCTTGCCCCACGGTGGGCGCCAACTGTCGGTGCGGAATATGGTCCCGACACTAACCAGTAGATAGCGCCGTGGTCTATCCCTCAATGGTCGATGCTAAGTAACAAGTGACACGAGAGGTTTATCCTGGTTCCCGGCGAGGGGGCCGTACGTCCCGACGAGGGGGCGTGCTCGGGGCACTATATTACTTAGCACGGGGGTGCTTGTAGTGGGGCAAGTACAAGCAAGGCGGGAGAGGAAGTGTAGCTTCCAAGTCCCTGGTGGAGTGGCCGAAGATATTGGGGAGAATGGGGAATGAGTACGTGGTGTGGTGTGTCGAACTCTCCCCCCCCCCCCCCCCCCGCGGCTGGGGGTTCGCCCCCCCCTTTTATAGATCAAGGGGGCGGCGGGTTACATGCACGCCGTGCTACCTGGCTACGTGAGGGATGCACGTCGTGCGACGTGCTAAGGTGTAGAGTGGGCGGCTGTCCGGGCGATCCTTGCAGTGATCTGGTCATCATGGCCTGACTTGTACCCGAACAGTGGCGGTTCGAGGGTAGGAGAGCGGCAGATGGTGGTGGCGTCCCCCTATAGGCTTCGAGGGAGGTGCTGACGATGGCTGGTACGGGGCACAGGAGTAAGCAGAACGGCGTTCTTTCCCAACGCGCTTCACAGTGTCGGAGTGGTTGCTGCAGTGCCGGGCGTGCGCCTGCACGCGTGGGTACGGCGGCCGCGCCGTTACAGTGGCCGGGATGGCGATCCACCGGCCTAGCGCCTCCCACCCAACCCCCGTAGGGTCACGGGAAAGTGAAATCGAGGGTGCGCCGGCCCCCCTTCGAGGGTCGGGCGCGTTAGCCGTCTTGTGTAGTGGGCGCGCGGTGTCACGGGACCGACACCGGCCGTACCGCACGGTCCCTCCCCACGGTGGTGGGGATGGGCTCCTCACGGGGGAGTTGGTGCGCGGCACCGGGGCACGAGCCCCGGCGCATGATGGCGCCGTCCCGCCCGTGTCGGGCGTTAAATGCCCGTGTACGGGGGCCGGCGCACGCGTGCGGGGCGCCGTGAGCGTGGCGGGCCCCGGCCGAGGGCCGGACGGGCCCTCGAGCGAGACGAGACTCGCTCGAGGGGGGAGCCCTCGAGCGGGGGCGGGACCGCTCGAGGGAAGAGTTGCCCCTCGAACGGGGCGGAGCCCGCCCGAGGGGGCGCGCGCCCTCGAGCGGGGCGGAGCCCGCTCGAGGGGACTTCTAAGAGGGTCGTCTTGGTGGGCCGTCGGGGTCCCGCGGCGTGGGCCGTGTCCTGCATGGTTAGTCACCTGCATGGTTAGGCTTAACGTATTTGGGTTTCGTCGCGGGCTTTAAGTGAGGTTTTCCCCCATTGTTTAAGGGGACCCCTAGGGCTGTCCCCGATAGGACTCGTATGTTTATAATAAGTTTTGTAAATCTCTATCATGCTTTGTGCTTGGTCAAGCTAATAACCTTAAATAAGAACATGTCGGGAGAAGGCCCAATTTTCACTAACCATGTAGATAAGGATTGAATAATAAAAAGAGAAGTGATGCCTAAAGAGTTGCAAGATAAATCATCAACCTCTCCAAATCCCGTGATGGATGCTGCTGTCTTCATCAATTTGAGAGCTTGTTCAGAGGTGCACAAATGAATAAAATGAGATATTCAGAAGATCCATCAAGTTTCCATTCCAACGCATCAAGAACCAATGAATTTGAAGACCCGTGCAATGAGTTATGGAGAAAACATTGAGCGTTGCACGTTCTGAAATTTCAGGATAGATTTCATCGCCGAAGTAAAACAGATGTAACTCTGTTGTCCAGAGTCCGATTTGGGCAAATAAAGACTCGTTGGAAAGGAAATTGTGTGCACTATGCAATGGAGTAGAGCTTGGGTATACTTTATGTTCAGGACTTTAAAGAAAAATTCATGGAGTGAAGGCGGCACCGAAGGGTTATAAAAAATGAGATAGCGATGAAGCAAAAGGATGCCTTGGGCAAGTCTTCTATATGTGATCAAGCACAACGTGGGAAGTAAATTAAAGCTGCATTGGTTCCTTTTCTCCTTGCATGAAGGGCCATGGCCATGCGATGCAAAGAAAGTATGTGAGAAGTCGAGCTCTATGACTTTAAATGAAGCGCTTTTCGGGAGGCAACCCGTTTCTTTATGTTTTTATTCCTTTCTTAGAGAGAATAAAGAATGAAAGCATCTCATGATGATCAACAGGATAAAGAATCTAAGTTTAATTTTCTACTTAGAACCACCATCATGTTCATGATCATATTTATTTATTTGCATGCATTGCATTTTGTTATCAACGTGATGTTTCTTTGGATATACATGTTTTGCACATAGTTGGCTTGGTTGTTTTATATACTTAATGATGTATGCTTTAGTTTCCATGTTAATGCTTCGGGGGTATTTTCCTTTTGTGATCTTGTGTAAACATTGTGTTTAAACATGATTGCGGACCATCATCGTTAAGTTCGACAATCCTTGCTAGCTTTTCATTTGTTTTCATGTTGCGTAGGTTAGTTTATAGGTGAGGACCATGTGTGGTTCGAGGACCGGTGGATGGTCGCTTCCTTGTGTGATGAGTGATTGACAACGTTGTGTGGACTGATTCTTGGCTAAGTATTGCAGGTGCAGGTTGCGACTTGACTGGTGTTGGTGCAGGTGAAGAACAAGCGCGAAAGGTCGTCGCCGGTGAGGCCTCCAGGTGTGGAGAAGACAAGTAGGCTTCGTTCGAGGGACCCGGTGGCCAACGGGGGTCAAGTGCGGGCCGCATGGTGGCATGAACAAGCAAGATGAAGTCATGGACGGTTTCTTGGTTGAGCCTCAAAACCAAGGTCGAGCCGGGACTACGTGGGAGCCAAGTCATGAGTGGAGATTGGCGGAGGCTACACCGAGTTCGCGGGGTTTCCGGTGGTTCACCAGAAAACCACTGGGTTCCTTGGTTGATCCACAAAGCCAAGACCGGAGAACCGAAGACAGAGGTGCAGCAGCATCAGACCGGTTTGACCGGTGGGTCTGACCGGTCTGACCGGTGGGGACCGGTCTGACCGGTGAGGAGCACCGGTCTGACCGGTGTGCGACGACGCAGTCCGAAATCTTCGAAGCGGAGGACACGCGTCGGGATCGCATGGCTTGCCTCGAGGCTACGCGAGGTGCGGTCGCGGGCATCCGTCCAGATGGTGAAGACATCAAGAATTCCAAATCCGCCCTTGAGGGGCTTGTATCCCTAGTTAGTAGAGAAGGGCATTTTAGACATTCGGTTGCCTCCATATAACCCAAGAGGTGAGAGGATGGCAGCCAACTCTTGGAACCCTAGCTCATTAGTTTTCCTATTTTCCACCTATTTTCCTTAGGTTTTCTCTAGGACTAACAAGAGAGCTTCACGGAGAGATCTTGTAGAGAGGGATGGATGATCGGGCGGCTTGCTAGACCTTGTACGAACCTTTGTTTCATGTATAGATGATTCGGCGTGGTTCCTCAAGGTTTGGATGTGTTTTCCCCGGTTGTTCTTGGTGGTGATTTTCGGAGCCCTCTCTCGGTGATTTCTTTGGGGTGTTTTCGGGGCTTTTCTCTTGGGGATTTGATGGGGGAAATTTGTGGGAACCCTTCGTGGTTCTTTGGGCTGTGATTCCCCTCCCAAATCCGTGAGGAAAAGTGCTCGATTTCGGGGTTTCTTGAGTTCTTGGGTTGGAAGTGCTTTCGGCGGGATTTCTTCGATTCCTCCTTTTTGGACGAGATTTGGTGGGATTAAACTTGGCTATGAACTCCTCATGAGGTGTTCATGATATCCCCAAAGTCTTGTTCAAGTCCGTGGAGCGATTCGGGAGATCGAGATTTGGATTTGGGGGAGTTGACCCGCGGGTCTTTGTTCATCCCGAGCGCCGGGGCTACACCGGTTTGACCGGTGCTCTTGACCGGTCTGACCGGTGCAAGCCCTTATGGGTTTTTGCTCGGGTGAACGTCTTGGTGTGTTCGTTGTTGTCCCGTGTTGTTGCTGTTTCGAGTTTGGGTCCGTTTGGTGGTCTGTTGGCCTGTTTGGTGCCTTGGGGGCTTTCAGGCTGCCATCGGTCTGACCGGTGTGTCTCACCGGTCTGACCGGTGTAGAGCCACTTAGTGGAAGTTGCTCAGTTTCACCAGCAGGGACCGGTCTGACCGGTGGTGCTCACCGGTCTGACCGGTGTGGGTCTGTAGACTCGGGGTTTGTTGTTCCGCTGCGTTCTCGAGTCGGAAGGCTGTGTGCGTTGGTTCCTAGGTCCAGTGGCACTCCAGTGGCTACGTGGGCTTGGCCAACTTGGGTAGTGAGTCGGAGACGTGTGTTGGAAGCTGTGTTCGTCTTGTTGGAGTTTCGATCTCCTTCGAGAAGAATTTTTATCGGCTCCCATTCACTCCCCCCCTCTCAGGTTCGCCGTATCGGTCCTTCAAGTGGTATCAGAGCCGGTTCAGGTCTTTATTGACTCTAACCAGTCTAAGATCCAAGGATGGCGTACCAGGAACGGGGTTCGGGTCCTCCACACTTCGATGGAAAGAACTACCAGATGTGGAGCAAGCGGATGGGTGCGTTCCTCCGCGGAAAGGGTCAGTTGCTTTGGGATGTCACGGTGGACACGGGCTATGTCCAGCCGATGGATTTCCTTGCTCCGAGGGTCGAGGGATAGATTCGACGCCAACAATAAGGCGGTCGACTACTTGTTTCGTGCTTTGTGTCAGCCTGAGTTCGATCGGGTGCACACCGAGCACTTGGCTTGTAGGATTTGGGCGGTGTTGAAGGAGGCTCATTTTGGGAACGCCCAGGTTCAGGCACGGATGTATGCGACCTACCGGAGAGAGTACGAGAACTTCACTCATCTCCCCGGTGAGTCCATCGATGCCTTGTTTCGAGGTTCACGGTGGTGGTGAACAACATGAGGGCCAATGTGGACGTGCTCCCGTACGATGATCATGATAGAGCGGTCAAGCTCTTACACTCTTTGGATCGTACGATATGGGGCGAAAGTTCGAGGCCATAGTCGAGTCGGAGAGGTATGATACTCGACGGTGAACGAGTCGTTCTCGAAGCTCAAGTCGGGCCGAGGTGGATAGGGGCATGATCGCCAAGCTCAAGGGACCGACCGATTCCCATAGTCTTGCCCTCGTTGGTGGTTCCAAAGGAAAGACTAACTCTAACCCATCCACCAGGATGTTCTCGTTTTCCTCTCTGATGTCTATGCCAGATGAGGAGTTTGATGACCTTGGAGAGGACGAGCTGGCGCTGTTGACAAGGCGGTTCGAGAGGCTGCACGAGAACCGTGTGAACATGAGGAGGAACACGAGGACTTGCTTCTAGTGCGGCAAGCCGGGACACTTCGTCGCCGACTGCCCGGAGAAGGCCGAGAACAAGGACAGCTACAAGCACAAGCCGAGGATGAACGATGGCAAGTACCATTCGAGGCGCGACCACAAGAGCAAGCACAAGAACAAGTACAAGGACGAGAGACGATCGAGGAAGAAGGAGCGCCGAGGCAAGGCCCGAGCGATGGTTGGAGCGAGCGACGTCGACTCCAGTTCCGCGTACTCCACCTCGAGCTCGAGCAGCAGCGAAGACGAGGGAGATCGCCGCAAGAACAAGAAGTCGTCCAAGAACCCGAGCGGGGCCGAGGCCGCTTCGCGAGAGATGGCTTCGCACCATGGCGTTGAGCTCCGGCGGCAAGAAGAGCACACGGAGCGACTCGGACTGCGAGTCCGACGACGAGGTGCGTGATGAACTTCCCTTCTTGCGCCGGGAGAATGAGAGGCTTGGCTCTTTGCTTGATAACCGTGATGACATGCTTATAGAGGCCAAGAAAATGAGGAAAGAGCTTAGGGCTTCACTCGAGGATGCTAGGACTAGAGTGGCTGAGCTAGAGACACAGGTGCTTGATAGCAAGCTTGAGATTGATTCGCTTAAGGCTAGCCCTGTTGTTTCTGATGAGAATGATTGTGCTGATTGCTCTATATTCCTTGCTGATCTTGCTTTATTTAAGGAGAAGCATGCCTCCAAGTGTGAGGAACTAGATGTTCTTAGGGTTGAAGTGGCTGAGCTTAAGTCTAGGCCTGCTTAGCTAGGTGCTTGCACTTCTTGCCCTGTTTTGCATGCTAAGATTGATGAGATGCATGCTTACACTAGTTCGCTCGAGGCTAAATTGAAGGAACCCATGCCTACATCTTGCTCAACCTGTGAAATGCATGCATTGAAAAATTTGGAGCTTGCACATTATGTTGATCGTTTGCAGGATGAGAATGATGATTTGAGGAAGTTGATGGGTTGGTTGTCCGGTCACGAGCCTCAGTTGAGGATGATGATCGAGGCCTTTAAGAGGCAAGATGGTGAGGGGCTTGGGGCAAACAAGGTTGGTGAGGGAAGTGGAGAGAATATTCCGGAGCCACCAAAAACCAACCACAAGAATGACTTCCCACCAAAACCTAATCATCTAAGGAACCGACTAGACACAACCCCAGCTCCACCCGTGTTTCCTATACCCACAAATGACCTACAAAAGCCTATCAAGTTTGTGAGCACTTCGGGGAAAGTGTTCTTTGGGAAGGAGAGTGAGAAGGCTAGTGGTGAGAAACCGGTGGAGGGTTTGAGTGGAGAGAAACCGAGTGAGCAGCCACATCCCAAGCCAAAGCCTAAGCTTGTGAAGTTTCATTGTGGCTATTGTGGGAGAGATGGCCATAAGGAGGAGTTTTGCTTCAAGAGGAAGCGAGAGGAGAGAATGGAGAAGGAGTGGGATAACAAGGACAAGTACCACCCTTCCGATGGTGTACTTGGGCCTCGTATGCAGATGCCCAGGGGCAAGGCGACTGTGAGGACAGTTCGGGCTTGGGGAGAGAAGAAGGCTGCAGGTGGTGCTGCTGCCCAGGTCACACCGGTCAGACCGGTGTGGGGCACCGGTCGGACCGGTGCGGGCACAGACGGAGACGGCTGTTCGGGTTTCGAGCTCGTACGGGTGCGAGGGTTGTTTACGGTGGCCGTGGTTCGGTGGTTGGGCTGGAAAGGGTGCAGGTGGTCAGTTTGCTAGGCGTTCTCCTCCTCGTGCTCAATACGGGGATGGGAGGAGTCGTGGCGTTGAGTTGGAGAGGAAGGATGTTCCACGGGCTTTCTTGCGTGGTTTTGGTCCTCCTCCGGGCAGAGAGGGGTGGTTCCCTCGGGGTGGTTACCGTGGTGGTGTTCGTGGAGGTAGTTTTGGTAGGAGAGATGCTTTGGTTGGTGCTAACCCCACTTTCGAGCAAATGGCTCGGCACTCGGTTTTCCTCCTTTGGTACTAACCTTGATCTTTGCCGAGTCGTTTGTTCGCTCACGTGCCTATTTTTGAATTTCGGGTGGGAGACTTGAAGAACATTTGGTTGATTGACTCCGGTTGTTCGAGGCATATGACCGGAGACGGGGGGTGGTTCTCAAGTGTCGTCCCGGTGGTGACGAAGAGGTACATCACCTTTGGGGACAATGGGCGTGGGCGTGTGCTTTCGAAGGTGAGATCAAAGTGAGTGACAAGATCACTCGAGGTGTGTTGCTCTTGTTCAATCGCCGGGGTACAATTTGCTTTTCGTGTCCCGGTTGTTGGATGAGGGCTTTGAGGTGTTGTTTCGGCCAGGTGGTTCTCGGATTGTGGACTCTCGAGGGGACCTTGTACGTATGGTCGTTCCCGAGGGTCAGGTGTTTCGTGCTGATTTTTCTCAGTCTTCGGGTGTGGAGCGTTGTTTCTTGGCTGGTTCTTCGAGTGAGTTGTGGAAGTGGCATAGGAAGTTGGGTCACTTGAGCTTTGACCTTCTGTCTCGCTTGAGTAAACTCAATTTGGTCCGAGGATTGCCACGGTTGAGGCTTGAGAAAGAGTTGGTTTGTGCCCCGTGTAGGCATGCCAAGATGGTGGCCTCTTCTCACCCGCCTCTCACCGATGTGATGAGCGAGCGTCCATGCGAGCCGCTCCATATGGACCTTGTTGGCCCGGCTCGTGTGCGATGCGCGGGTGGGAAGTGGTATGTCCTTGTTGTGGTGGACGACTATTCTCGGTATGCGTGGGTGTTCTTTCTCGAGGATAAGGGGGAGACGTTTGGTTTTGTTCGAGATCTAGTCTTGAGGTTGAGGAACGAGAGGCACGGAGATGCCATACGAGCTATCCGCAGTGATAATGGCACGGAATTCAGGAACTCTCGTTTTGAAATCTTTTGCCATGACTTGGGTCTTGAGCACCAGTTTTCGAGTCCGTATACGCCTCGCCGGAATGGTGTTGTGGAAAGGAAGAACAGGACCTTGTGCGAGATGGCTCGGACGATGCTTGATGAGCATAGGACTCCGAGGAGGTATTGGGCTGAGGCGGTGAATACCGCGTGCTATGTGTCGAACAGGATATACCTCAGAGTGCACAAGAAGAAGACATGCTATGAGTTGATGCATGGTCGCACACCCAAGGTGAGTCACTTCCATGTCTTTGGTTGCAAGTGTTTCATTCGAAGAAAGGCAGGAAGTTGGATAAGTTTGAGGCTAGGTCCGTCGATGGCATTTTCTTTGGTTATGTATCTCATTCTAGAGCATATCGTGTGCTCAATCTTGAAACTAACCAAATCGTGGAGACTTGTGAGGTAACCTTCGACGAGACGAGCCACGTAGTCGGCTTGTCTTTGAGTGTGCGGGTGATGATGAGCTTGGCGAGGAGATCTTTCAGGAGGAGGAGCATGAACATGGTGATGATGAGGATGGTGGTGCGGTGCCCCGGGCTGAACATGTACCCACTACTTCGACTACGATGATGGATGGACCCTCTGCTACACCTACGACGACAAATCAAGAACGAGGAGAAGGCGATGTTGAGGGGGAGGTAGCTTCGAGGCGAGAACCTCCCCGGCGAGTTCAAGTGGATCACCCGGCTTCGAGGATCATCGGCGACATGAATGAACGCACTACACGGTCGAGGGTTCGAAACAATTCCCATTTTGCTCATGCTGCGTTTGTTGCTTCTTTCGAGCCCAAAGACATTGGACACGCACTATCTGATCACAATTGGGTTAACTCGATGCATGAGGAGTTGGAGAACTTTGAGAGGAATCAGGTGTGGGAGTTGGTTGACCCTCCTCCAGGGTGTAAGCCGATTGGTACAAAGTGGGTGTGGAAAAACAAAGAGGGAGAGAAGGGTGAGGTTGTGATGAACAAGTCGAGACTTGTTGCCCAGGGGTTCAGTCAGAAGGAGGGGATCGACTACGAGGAGACCTTTGCTCCCGTAGCCCGTTTGGAGGCGATTAGGATCCTTCTAGCCTTTTCCGTGGCTAAAGGGTTCAAGTTGCACCAAATGGATGTGAAGAGTGCTTTTCTGAATGGGGTGTTGGAGGAAGAAGTGTATGTGAGGCGAGCCTCCGGGGTTTGAGAGTGAGAAGTACCCCCACCGGGTGTACAAGTTGAGGAAGGCGCCGTATGGGTTGGAAGCGGGCGCCTAGAGCTTGGTATGGCGAGGTTGAGGGGGTTCTTGTTTGAGAGAGGTTTTGAGATGGGGAAGGTCGATCGGACCTTGTTTTTTTCGAGGCAAGGCAGAGATATCCCGATTGTCTTTGGTGTACGTGGATGATATTGTCTTTGGTGGCTCGTCTAACTCTCTTGTTGCGAGGTTTGCGGATGATATGAGCGGGGAGTTTTAGATGAGCATGATGGGCGAGTTGCGGTTCTTCCTCGGGCTACAAATCAAGCAATCAAAGGAAGGAACATTTGTGCACCGGGCTAAGTACACCAAGGACATTGTGAGGAAGTTCAAGATGGAGGACTCCAAGGCTATGACGACGCCGATGAGTACGACTACGGCTCTTGATGCGGACGAGGAAGGTGAACACGTGGACCGGAAGGAGTACGGAGCATGATCGGGTCACTCCTCTACTTGACGGCGACGAGGCCGGACATACAGTTCTCAGTGTGTCTGTGCGCTCGTTTTCAAGCGTCTCCGAGGACTTCGCATCGGCAAGCAGTGAAGCGAATTTTCAGGTACTTGCGTCACACTCCCGACTTCGGCCTTTGGTACTCCGCGTCCTCCTCTTTGGCGCTTCATGGCTTTTCAGACGCGGATTTTGCCGGGTGTCGGTTGGATAGGAAGTCCACTTCTGGGACTTGCCAGTTTTTGGGTTCTTCTTTGGTGTCTTGGTCTTCCCGCAAGCAGTCGAGTGTTGCTCAATCCACGACCGAGGCCGAGTATGTTGCCGCTGCTAGTTGTTGCTCTCAGCTCCTTTGGATCACCTACACCATGAGCGACTTTGGTGAGGAGTATACCCATGTCCCACTTCAATGTGATAGCACCAGTGCCATAAGCGTTGCAAAGAACCCAGTGCTCCATTCCAAAACCAAGCACATAGAAGTGAGGTATCATTTTCTGAGAGACAACGTCGAGAAAGGAAAGATAGCTTTGATCCATGTACCCACACATGACCAACTAGCCGATATTTTCACAAAACCCCTAGATCAAGCAACTTTCACTCGTTTGCGGGGGGAACTTGGTGTGTGTTTGATTTCTTGAGTTGGGTGTGTGAGAGCTCTCTTTTGCCGGTGGTGTCGAGCCCGTTTTGCCTCCCCTCGAGGAGCCGGCTTGTAGCATATGTATAGCTTTCCTTTGTGCATTTCTAGCATTTGGCATGGCATATGTAACATGATGTATAGGCATCCTTGTATCTTAGATTGCATGCTTTTTGTATCATATGCATTTGTTAGGAAAGCTTCTCTCATATACATTGTTCACCATGGAATGAGATATATGTCTTGGTGAGCTTGTTTGGTATGATATGGTTAGTTTGACTTAGCTCTTGATGATCTTGACGCATAATCCATGGTTGATAGCTATGCTTTTGAAAAATGTCACATGTATGCTCTCTCATGTGTAAATGCCTTTATATGCTCTTGACATGTTTTGGTGGCTTAGCTATGCTTAATTTGTGGTTGGATGGCTAGTTTATTGATCATATGGGGCCAAAGGCTCATTCGCCATCATGAATGTTTAGCCCTCTTGGTTTATCTTGTGGAGGGGCCTAAGTTCCTTTTTGTCGCAAAGACATTTCATGTACCATTTACAAATCTGAAAATGAAATGAAAAATGCTTGGAAAATATGCTCCCATGTCATATGTGCTGAATTTAATTTGCTTTGGGTGCTAAACCGTTGCATGATGCCTACCAATGAGAAGTCTCATAATAGAAGTAGGCACATGGCTCGGTGGCTTTGACATGACATGAGGTGCTTGTGGGTGTTTGTGATGGTCTTATGATTAGAATGGCTGTCCTAGCATGAAGTTTGTGTGGCTTTGCCATTTTGATATGCTTTGATCATGTTTAGGACTTTGCTCATGAGAGGCAAGTTTTTCGCAAAATTGCCAAAATCCATCTTAGCTTCGTCCAATGGTTGTGAAACTTGGTGATCATGTAGTTGAGATCGATACGAAGCCGTAGAGTATCTAACTTGCTCATTTGGACATGTGTAGCATTCTTTGTTGAATTTTGTATATTTGAGAAGCTCTAGGTTGAAAGTTTTGCATTTTTGGCTTGATTCATGCATTGCCAACAAGGGGGAGAAGTTTGAGCTTGAAATGGCTTGTTGGACGCGTTTAGAAGGTTTTCAGGTGGTTTCGAGCCATTTTACGGGCTCTCGTTGTACACCGGTCGACCGGTGAAGAGCACCGTCCGACCGGTGTGAGTGCTGGTCCTATACACATGTTGGGCACCGGTCTGACCGGTGGTGATGACCGGTCTGACCGGTGTGAGCTAAATTTGCTGCAGCTGCCCTGTTTTCAGCTGTTTTGCATGCATTCGTCCAGGGGGAGTTGCATTGGTTCAGGGGGAGCTTGCATGTGTGCAGGGGGAGCTCTTTGTGAGTTTTCGAGCTTTGTTTCGGTGGTTTGTGCTCTTTGCTTGAGCTTTGCTTTGTCTCGGATGTGTCGAGCCGTTGCCCTTGCCTAAGGGGTCCGAGACTTGTCTTCTTCAAGTGATCTTGCTCTTTGCCTTTGTTCGGCTTTCGATCGCTTGTTGGAGTTTCTTTTTGTTCGTTTCTTTTCTTTTTCTTTTCTCTCTTGTTACTTTCGTGTGGGTGTTGTCAATGCACTCATCAAGGGGGGAGATTGAGGACCATGTGTGGTTCGAGGACCGGTGGATGGTCGCTTCCTTGTGTGATGAGTGATTGACAACGTTGTGTGGACTGATTCTTGGCTAAGTATTGCAGGTGCAGGTTGCAGCTTGACTGGTGTTGGTGCAGGTGAAGAACAAGCGCGAAAGGTCGTCGCCGGTGAGGCCTCCAGGTGTGGAGAAGACAAGTAGGCTTCGTTCGAGGGACTCGGTGGCCAACGGGGTCAAGTGCGGGCCGCATGGTGGCATGAACACCAAGATGAAGTCATGGACGGTTTCTTGGTTGAGCCTCAAAACCAAGGTCGAGCCGGGACTACGTGGGAGCCAAGTCATGAGTGGAGATTGGCGGAGGCTACACCGAGTTCGCGGGGTTTCCGGTGATTCACCAGAAAACCACTGGGTTCCTTGGTTGATCCACAAAGCCAAGACCGGAGAACCGAAGACGGAGGTGCAGCAGCATCAGACCGGTCTGACCGGTGGGTCTGACCGGTCTGACCGGTGGGGACCGGTCTGACCGGTGAGGAGCACCGGTCGACCGGTGTGCGGCGACGACGCGGTCCGGAATCTTCGAAGCGGAGGACACGCGTCGGGATCGCATGGCTTGCGTCGAGGCTACGCGAGGTGCGGTCGCGGGCATCCGTCCGATGGTGAAGACATCAAGAATTCCAAATCCGCCCTTGAGGGGCTTGTATCACTAGTTAGTAGAGAAGGGCATTTTAGACATTCGGTTGCCTCCATATAACCCAAGAGGTGAGAGGATGGCAGCCAACTCTTGGAACCCTAGCTCATTAGTTTTCCTATTTTCCACCTATTTTCCTTAGGTTTTCTCTAGGACTAGCAAGAGAGCTTCACGAGAGAGATCTTGTAGAGAGGGATGGATGATCGGGCGGCTTGCTAGACCTTGTACGAACCTTTGTTTCATGTATAGATGATTCGGCGTGGTTCCTCAAGGTTTGGATGTGTTTTCCCCGGTTGTTCTTGGTGGTGATTTTCGGAGCCCTCTCTCGGTGATTTCTTTGGGGTGTTTTCGGGGCTTTTCTCTTGGGGATTTGATGGGGGGAATTTGTGGGAACCCTTCGTGGTTCTTTGGGCTGTGATTCCCCTCCCAAATCCGTGAGGAAAAGTGCTCGATTTCGGGGTTACTTGAGTTCTTGGGTTGGAAGTGCTTTCGGCGGGATTTCTTCGATTCCTCCCTTTTGGACGAGATTTGGTGGGATTAAACTTGGCTATGAACTCCTCATGAGGTGTTCATGATATCCCCAAAGTCTTGTTCAAGTCCGTTGAGCGATTCGGGAGATCGAGATTTGGATTTGGGGGAGTTGACCCGCGGGTGCTGTTCATCCCGAGCTGCCCGAGCTACACCGGTCGACCGGTGCTCTTGACCGGTCGACCGGTGCAAGCCCTTGTGGGTTTTTGCTCGGGTGAACGTCTTGGTGTGTTCGTTGTTGTCCCGTGTTGCTTCTTGTTTCGAGTTTGGGTCCGTTTGGTGGTCGGTTGGCTGTTTGGTGCCTTGGGGGCTTTCGGTGCCATCGGTCTGACCGGTGTGTCTCACCGGTCTGACCGGTGTAGAGCCACTTAGTGGAAGTTGCTCGGTTTCACCGGCGGGGGACCGGTCGACCGGTGGTGCTCACCGGTCTGACCGGTGTGGGTCTGTAGACTCGGGGTTTGTTGTTCCGCTGCGTTCTCGAGTCGGAAGGCTGTGTGCGTTGGTTCCTAGGTCCAGTGGCACTCCAGTGGCTACGTGGGCTTGGCCAACTTGGGTAGTGAGTCGGAGACGTGTGTTGGAAGCCGTGTTCGTCTTGTTGGAGTTTCGATCTCCTTCGAGAAGAATTTTTATCGGCTCCCATTCACTCCCCCCCTCTCTGGTTCGCCGTATCGGTCCTTCAATAGGCTTTGCAACGCATTTAGTTTTTCTTGTGCTATAAGAATTATTGATCTAGGGATAGACATGTTGTTTTAACCCTATATTTATCAACCTTTATGGCTATGGAGAAATTCGGCAACCTAGTTGTAAACATGGTGTTTAGAACTAGGTGAAATCATTGTCTTTGTCTATATGCTTTCCTATCATGTGCATACACAACTTGCACCAGGTGCACTCATTAGGTTTTTATTTCTCATTAGACTAATTATGCCACAAGTTCAGAATCTTAGGAGGTATTGTTGGGTTGTTTGCAATTCTATCTACTCCCAACCGTCACCTTGGGGGTAGAATGTGCGCTTAAAACATCTTGCAGGTAAGATAAAGATTCTCACTACAAGGAAATTGAAGGATGGCTAAGATAAAAATGCTTTGTCACTGAATCTTCAACACGGAAGTGCAACATGACGCTCTAGAAGATAGAATGATTAAGATCATTAGCGTCTCTAGATCAATGCGCAAGAAGCCACCGATCTCATCAAAATTCTGCATGGTCTCAAAGATAAAACACTGAGTATTTTTTGGATATTTAGAAGCCCCATGATGTTATGATTCCAATAAATCAATAATCAAGAAAATCAGAGGTTCCTACAAGCGGTTATGACCGAATCACCGAGTGCAACACGTCCTGAAATCAGTTTTGGACAGCACACAGCGCTGAAGTAAAATGGATATAGCTCCATTGTTTGAACTCTGTTTTTGATGAATGACCACACGTTGGAAATGTAATTTCATAAACATTTCAATAGAACTATATTTCGATATATGTTCTTTTGTGGACAGAGGGTAAATCTATGAAAAAAGACAGCAAGGAGATGATGGGAACAAGAAATAGGAGATGGTGATGACAACATTGAAGAGAAGGGCGACCAATGACTCCATTAAGCATACAAGATCAAATTCAGAAGTTTAGGAGTGTTGATAAATCATGATAAAAGCAAAGCCACATCGATATATGGATGCATGATACGTAGTCTATACATGAATCTTATGCCAATCAATGCTTTATGGTCTATGTCTTCGTGTATGCTTTGTTTAGATATGTTTGCGCAACATGTGGTCTTAGTAGGGTTTGTGGTAATCGTGGTGATTAGCTTAACCCTATGGATGCTTAGTTATAGATGCGGTTATACATGAAAGTATTTGATTACTTTGCATAGTGACAGTATGGTGGAGGGAAAAGGCTTAGCGGCCGTATAACCGCCATGAAGCTAGTGTAGGTAACACCCTTTTCAGGTAGTAGGTGAATGTTCATGAGATCCTAAACCCTAGGGAAGGAACACTTATCTATCTTAATCTCTCTCTTGTGTCCACCCTTTGCCATCTAGTTTAACCTTAGATTTCTTTTATTAACATAGGTTATATTGTCTTTACCTTTAGATTAATACCCCTTTCAAAGGTTTTCCATCAACTAGATTAGTACTTGGTTAAGCGCTAGCAACCCACTTGCTCCGCGGATTGACAAGAACCTTAGGGGTCACCCTTTGGTGAAAAAGGTGTAGGTCCATACGCTTGCGGATCGAAGGTTGTTACGTGTTTCAACTGTCAACACTCCTTCTCTAGCTCCTCGGCATGGAGGATGGTGTCACCACATCCCTTCAAAAGCTTGGTCTTATCTGGGATCTTTCAATCATACTCTGCATCAACAAAGCATAATCACACGAACAGTCAGACTACTACCCTTAATAACGAAACATAATGGGTACTCGAAAGCTTACCTTCACCGACTGCTCCGTGTGGCGCCATGACTCCATGTTCAGCACAACCACCGTGGGGTCGATGAGTTCATTGTCCAATAGCTCGAAGCCTTGGTGGCTCGTGCTACCACACCATTCCATCTGTACTGACCTCAGCAGTGCCGGCTATTCTATCTCCTCTTGATAAACAATACCAGTCGATGGGCTAGGGTGAAGCTCTACTTGTGCTTCCTCCCTAACCTCGAAGACTGCAGTTGTGGTTTTCACCTCCACTTGCTCAACTGCAACTGGATCTGGAAGTACCCTCTCCTCAGCTTTAGGCCTTGATGAGGACCATGTGTGGTTCGAGGACCGGTGGATGGTCGCTTCCTTGTGTGATGAGTGATTGACAACGTTGTGTGGACTGATTCTTGGCTAAGTATTGCAGGTGCAGGTTGCGGCTTGACTTGTGTTGGTGCAGGTGAAGAACAAGCGCGAAAGGTCGTCGCCGGTGAGGCCTCCAGGTGTGGAGAAGACAAGTAGGCTTCGTTCGAGGGACCCGGTGGCCGGCGGGGTCAAGTGCGGGCCGCATGGTGGCATGAACAGCAAGATGAAGTCGTGGACGGTTTCTTGGTTGAGCCTCAAAACCAAGGTCGAGCCGGGACTACGTGGGAGCCAAGTCATGAGTGGAGATTGGCGGAGGCTACACCGAGTTCGCGGGGTTTCCGGTGGTTCACCAGAAAACCACTGGGTTCCTTGGTTGATCCACAAAGCCAAGACCGGAGAACCGAAGACGGTGCTGCAGCAGCACCAGACCGGTCTGACCGGTGGGTCTGACCGGTCTGACCGGTGGGGACCGGTCTGACCGGTGAGGAGCACCGGTCTGACCGGTGTGCGACGACGCAGTCCGGAATCTTCGAAGCGGAGGACACGCGTCGGGATCGCATGGCTTGCGTCGAGGCTACGCAGGGTGCGGTCGCCGGGCATCCGTCCGATGGTGAAGACATCAAGAATTCCAAATCCGCCCTTGAGGGGCTTGTATCCCTAGTTAGTAGAGAAGGGCATTTTAGACATTCGGTTGCCGCCTATATAACCCAAGAGGTGAGAGGTTGGCAGCCAACTCTTGGAACCCTAGCTCATTAGTTTTCCTATTTTCCACCTATTTTCTCTAGGTTTTCCTTAGGACTAGCAAGAGAGCTTCACGGAGAGATCTTGTAGAGAGGGATGGATGATCGGGCGGCTTGCTAGACCTTGTACGAATCCTTGTTTCATGTATAGATGATTCGGCGTGATTCCTCAAGGTTTGGATGTGTTTTACCCGGTTGTTTTTGGTGGTGATTTTCGGAGCCCTCTTCGGTGATTTCTTTGGAGTGTTTTTGGGGCTTTTCTCTTGGTGATTCGGTGGGGGAAATTTGTGGGAACCCTTCGTGGTTCTTTGGGCCGTGATTCCCCTCCCAAATCCGTGAGAAAAGTTGCTCGATTTTGGGGTTTCTTGAGTTCTTGGGTTGGAAGTGCTTTCGGCGGGATTTCTTCGATTCCTCCTTTTTGGACGAGATTTGGTGGGATTAAACTTGGCTATGGACTCCTCATGAGGTGCTCCTGATATCCCCAAAGTCTTGTTCAAGTCCGTGGAGCGATTCGGGAGATCGAGATTTGGATTTGGGGGAGTTGACCCGCGGGTCTTGTTCATCCCGAGTCGCCGGTGCTACACCGGTCCGACCGGTGCTCTTGACCGGTCCGACCGGTGCGGTGCCCTTGTGGGTTTTCGCCGGGTGAGCGTCTTGGTGTGTTCTTTGTTGTCCCGTGGTGCCGCCTTGTTTCGAGTTTGGGTTCGTTTAGTGGTCGGTTGGCTTTGTTTGGTGCCTTGGGGGCTTTTTCGGCTGCCATCGGTCCGACGGTGCGTCTCACCGGTCGGACCGGTGTAGAGCCACTTAGTGGAAGTTGCTCGGGTTCACCGGCGGGGACCGGGCCCGGCCGGTGGTGCTCACCGGTCTGACCGGTGTGGGTCTGTAGACTCGGGGTTTGTTGTTCCGCTGCGTTCTCGAGTCGGAAGGCTGTGTGTGTTGGTTCCTAGGTCCAGTGGCACTCCAGTGGCTACGTGGGCTTGGCCAACTTGGGTAGTGAGTCGGAGACGTGTGTTGGAAGCCGCGTTCGTCTTGTTGGAGTTCTCATCTCCATCGAGAAGAATTTTTATCGGCTCCCATTCACTCCCCCCCCCCCCTCTCGGTTCGCCGTATCGGTCCTTCAAGTGGTATCGCAGCCGGTTTGGGTCTTTGTTGACTCTAACCGTCTAAGATCCAAGGATGGCGTACCGAGAACGGGGTTCGGGTCCTCCACACTTCGATGGCAAGAACTACCGGATGTGGAGCAAGCGGATGGGTGCGTTCCTCCGCGGAAAGGGTCGAGCTGCTTTGGGATGTCACGGTGGACACAGGGCTATGTCCGGCCGATGGATTTCCTCGCTCCGAGATCGAGGGACAGCTTCGACGCCAACAATAAGGCGGTCGACTAATTGTTTCGTGCTTTGTGTCAGCCTGAGTTCGATCGGGTGCACACCGAGCACTTGGCTTGTAGGATTTGGGCGGTGTTGAAGGAGGCTCATGTTGGGAACGCCCAGGTTCAGACACGGATGTATGCGACCTACGGAGAGAGTACGAGAACTTCACTCATCTCCCCGGTGAGTCCATCGATGCCTTGTTTCGAGAGGTTCACGGTGGTTGTGAACAACATGAGGGCCAATGTGGACGTGCTCCCGTACGATGATCATGATAGAGCGGTCAAGCTCTTACACTCTTTGGATCGTACGATTTGGGGCGGAAAGTTCGAGGCCATTGTGGAGTCGGAGAAGTATGACACTCTGACCGTGAACGAGCTGTTCTCGAAGCTCAAGTCGGCTGAGGTGGATAGGGGCATGATTGCCAAGCTCGAGGGTCCGACTGACTCCCATAGTCTCGCCCTCGTTGGTGGTTCCAAAGGAAAGGCTAACTCTAACCCATCCACCGGGATGTTCTCTTTCTCCTCTTTGATGTCTATGCCAGATGAGGAGTTCGACGAGCTTGGAGAGGACGAGCTGGCGCTCCTGACGAGGCGGTTCGAGAGGCTGCACGAGAACCGCGTGAACAGGAGGAGGAACACGAGGACATGCTTCAAGTGCGGCAAGACTGGACACTATTTCGCTGAGTGTCCAAAGGTGAACAGCCACGACAAGCACAAGTCCAAGGACAAGAAGAAGAAGTCCAGGAAGAAGGATCATGGACATGAGAAGAAGACGCGGTCTCGAGAGAAGATGAAGAGATCGAGCGACATCGAGTCTGACTCCGAGGACACGTCTTCAAGCTCGAGTGATGAAGACGAAGAGGATGACAAGAAGAGGAAGAAGAAGAAGAAGAACTTTGGCAAGTATCTCAACGGCCTTTGTGTGACGGGCCTAAGCCTCAAGGACGACTTCTGCGGCATGGCTCGCAGTTCGAGCAGCAAGAGAAGCCAGATAGACGCCTCGGATTTGGATTCCGAGGATGAGGTATGTGATGAGCTCTCCTCTTTGCGCAAGGAGAATGAGGAGTTGGTTGACTTGCTTGACAATCGCGATCACATGCTTAGAGAGGCTAAGAAGCTTAGGAAGGAGCTTAGATCTTTGCTCGAGGATGCTAGGACTAGAGTGGGCCGAGCTAGAAACACGGAGTTCTTGATAGCAAGCTTGAAATTGATTCGCTCAAGGCTAGCCCTGTTGTTTCTGATGAAAATGATTGTGCTGATTGCTCTGCTTTCCTAGGCCGACTTGGTCGATCTTAGGGAGAAGTATGCCTCCAAGTGTGAGGAACTAGATGTGCTTAGGGTTGAGTTGGCTGAGCTACAATCTAGACCCACTTTGCTTGGTGCTTGCACTTCTTGCCCTAGTTTGCATGAGAAAATTGCTGAGCTCCGTTCTCGCATTGTTTCGCTTGAGGCTGATATGAAAGTGCCTATTCCTACTTCTTGCTCTACATGTGAGTTGCATGCTATGAAGAATTTGGATCTTGCAAAATGTGTGGGTCGCTTGCAAGATGAGAATGATAAGTTGCGTGAAGCGCTGAGTTGGTTGTCGTGTCAAGAACCTCAGCTTGGTATGATGATTGCTAGCTGTAAGCGCTTTGACGGTTGGGCTTTGGGATTGGATCGGGTTGGTGAGGGCGGTGGTGAGAGAGAAAGGAAATTTGGGAATGTTTCGGTTCCACCACAACCCACACCCAAAGACAAGTTTGCATGCAAGCCAAACCAACCAAGAGAAAAACCGAGTGAGAAGGCAAGTGAAACGCCTAGTGAGAAACCAAGTGAGAAGCCTTGTGAAGAGCCTCATCCCAAGCCTAAGCCCGTGTCGATCCGTTTCCATTGTGAGTTTTGTGGGAAGGATGGTCACAAGAGAGCGTTTTGCTTCAAGAGGAAGCGTGAGGAGAGAATGGCGAAGGAGTGGGCTAACAAGGACAAGTACCACCCTTTCGATGGTGTACTTGAGCCTCGTGTGCGGTTGCCCGGGGCCAAGGCGAGTGTGAGGTCGGTTCGGGCTTGGGGAGAGCGGAAGGCTGTTGGAGGTGTTCGTTGCCCGAGGCTACACCGGTCGGACCGGTGTGGAGCACCGGTCGGACGGTGCGGGGCACGGACGAGCGGCGAGTTTGGGTTTCGTGCTCGTACGGGTGCGAGGGTTGTTTACGGAGGTCGTGGTTCGGTGGTTGGTCCGGGAAAGTTTGCGGGAGGCCGGTTGCTAGGCATTCTCCCCCTCGAGCTCACTACGGGGATGGGAGGAGTCATGGCTTTGAGAAGGAGAGGAGGGATGGTCCACGGGCTTTCTTTCGTGGTTTTGGTCCTCCTCCAGGCAGAGAGGGTTGGTTCCCTCATGGTGGTTATCGTGGTGGTGTTCGTGGAGGTAGCTTTGGTAGGAAAGATGGTTTGGTGTTTGCTAACCCCACTTTCGAGCAAATGGCTAGGCACTGGTTTTACACATTTGGAACTAACCCCAGTGTTGAGTCGGTTGCTCGCTCTCGCTCTTGGTTTTGAGTTGCAGGTGGATGGCCCGAAGAACATTTGGTTGATATTGGGGGTGGTTCTTCGGCTTCATATCCCGGTGGTGACATGTAGGTGCATCACTTTCGGGGATGGTGGACAAGGATGAGTGAATTGTGAAGAAATGATAAAGTTAAGTGTTTTTGTGACCTTCGAGTGTGTGGCCTTGGTCAAGCCACTTGGTTTGTTTTGCTCTTTGCCTTATCTCATGTGTGTAAGGTGAGCTTTGTACGCTCTTTGGCCTTAATGCATGAGTTTAGGGGGATGTTGACGGATAAAAGACGTATCCCTCTACGATCCGCAAGCGTACGGACCCCACACCTTTTTCACCACGGGATTCCCAAGGTTCTTGTCAATCCGCGGAGCAAGGGGATTACTAGCGCTTAACCAAGTACTAATCTAGTTGAATGGAAAACCTTTGAAAGAGAGTATTAATCTAAAAGTAAAGACAATCTAACCTAAGTTAATCTAAGTTAAGTTGATCAAACAAATCTAGGTTTAAACTAGATGATAAAGGGGTGAACACAAGAGAGTGAGCAAGAAAGATAAGCGTTCCCTCCCTAGGATCTAGGATAACATGGTATGCATCTACTACACGAAAGCGGTAAACCAATCTACCGGGGGTTGTGACCACGGTTTCGCCCTTTCCCTCCTCTCGTACTGTCACTACGCGAAGGTATTCGTGACTAGACCTATGATGGACACGGTATGTTGATGGAATCTATGGGAGTAGTGGATATCATACGCCCGAAAAACACGGTGGCCTACCTTAATCATCAAAGCATCATCAACATGAAAACAATAGATTGGAACCACGAATCAAGTAGCAATTACATAGCATGTATCCATCTAATCCTAGGGATGAACGGAGACATTACCCCATCATCTTACACGGATTGAAGCACATAGGGGTGATGGAGACTCCGGAGAACGTCGTCGATGAAGATGGCGGCGATGGAGCTTGGGAACACCCCTAGGCCAACGGCTTGGAGTCTTCCTCTTGCTTCCTTCTCTCCGCCGGCGTTGATCCTTGCGACGAGCTCATCTAACTCTCTCCTTCATCTTGCGGCGGCGGTTTTCGGTGATTGGCGTCGGTAGGATGATTTGTTCGATGTGTCGGTCGACGGCGGCGGAGGCAATAAATAGACAAACACCTAGGGCAAAGGAGGGACCGAACCGACCTCGGAGTGGGGCCGGGGCCGGTCGGACCGGGCCGGCCGGCCCGAGCCCCGCCGGCCGGTTCGGGCCCGGTTTTCTCCCCGGTTGCTTCTCGCGTGATCCCTTATTCGTGTGCACTTGCATGTGGGCCTTTGACGTCGTTTCCTTCACGGTTTAGGCTTGAATCCTTGCTATGCAAGCTTTCGCCGTTTTACGGTTGAGTCCCACGAAGACTTGCACGTTGACGCTTCGGTCCTCGGGTCATTTGGAGTCATGTTCATCGCGTGTCTTGACTCTTGTCGGGCTTCATGATCTTCTTCCAAAGTGCTTGGTGAACTTATCCCGAAAGTCTCCTCATTAGCGTAGATTTCCTGCGTAAACAACAAACTCCAAAATCGACATGCAAGTGTGAACTTGTTATATCATTAGTATGCCTAGCGGCGGGTTAGTTGCAAATCATAATCGAAACCAATGTATAACAAGTACTCTAGGTTGACGGAAATTCACCGTCAACATCTCCCCCATGCTTAAACCTTGCTCGTCCTCGAGTAAGTGGTCCTCGCTTAAAAGGGAAATCAGCGTTGCCTTCCAATGTTATCCCCGCACTTAGTCATTCATGACGAGACAAATTGCTCTCTCTTAAGAATTTATTTTTAAAGTTCAAGTTGTGACCGGCTTCTTTTTCATTATGGAAGATAGACTAACAATAAAGAACAAGCCACATTTAATAAACATGATGCTCTCAAACTTAAGTAAACTTCAAACCATTACCTTGTCACATGGAAGATTTTCAAAAAGATGCATATCCAACATAAGTGAAAATCTCTTGCAAAAGCTCATGGAACACTCATCTCATCAAGTCACTCAAGCCTATACTAGATTATTTTCAACCTACTCTACTCATATGTGATAGTGGAAGGCTTATGTGGAGCTTGGAAGGTTAAAAACAATCCTAGCAAAACATACATCCGAAATATTGTCAAATTAAGAGAGAGATCTATTGGAATTACCGAGACTCGTCAAAAAGGCCATGGAAAATAAATGTTGGAAAGAGAGAGGGATGAAACACACACATTTAGATAAGTGGACATGTGCAAGTGGCAAATGGATGATCCCGAGGCACGAGTGAAGTCCTCGTTATCGGATTGCACATGGTTGGAAGATTTGAGTATGGATGTGTCATCAAGGCACTTGAGAACTTATGAAGCAAAAAGAACCGAGGAGCATCTTTATTTTTTTTTCTTTATTTTAGTTCCTTCTCATTTTCACTCTTTCTTTTTTCACTTTATTCTACCTATTTTTCTTACTTTTCTTTTATTCTTATCATATTTTTTTTTCATTTTTCATTTCTATTCTTTTTTTTTCTTTTGCTCCTCAAAACTTTTTGCAACATAATACTTACATAGCATTTGTGTCGAGAGAATGACTCCTCCCCCATGCTTGAACGATGCTCGTCCTCGAGCATAAAAGAGAGGGGAAATGACTGCTAAAGTAAGTATAAATTCCATAATCTTGCGGAATATTTGAATCTCCATCGAGAATTTTACTCCATACTCAAATTGGGTTGTGGACAAGGAGGTGATCACAAAAAGATGTTTTTGGTTTAGGGTGGATGCCCGGCGAAGTTTGTGAAATTTTCGATGTGAAAACCCACGATGCTTGGACAAAAAGGCTAGCATGAAAACGTTACACAAAGGAATGACCGACTTCTTAGTCTCGAACCATAGAAATCAATCCTAATCCAACTCATCAAAACATATGTTTGCAATCTACGGGTTTTGTTATCATAAAACATATATGTATATGGCTTTGGTAGGTAGAACTTTGCAAGAGCATCACAAATATGTAGATAGCATAAAAGTTAAGTTTTCATAAAAACAACAAGTTATCCGGCTATCCATAAACTTAAATCAAAGAGCAAAGATATGTATGTGGGTCTAGAGCATAGTCATTTCACCTCCACAAATAAAAGAGCCGGTATTTAAATTAATTTCAGATCATATTATGGAGAGCAATTAGCCAAGACATGTATAACTTCATGTAGGTAAAACAAAGCGGCAACTTTCATCATCTTTCCGTAAGCAAAGGCAATATAGAACATCGAGGTGAACACATGGTCATGCTTATCTATTGAAAGTAAAAAGAAACCTAGGTTGTCCTCCTAGTAGCCATGTTATTGTTTGAAGAGAAAAACAAAATGTTGCACCTAGTTGAGGTTGAAGGCATACTTACAAGCATTTGTGTTTGGAAAAGAGAAGGTCCATGGAGATGTTACCATCCTTTGTAATTCTTCGTTGCCTTTTTCCGACATCTCCATGTATCGATGTGGCTTTTGCTTTTGTCTTGATTTATTAATGCTCCTAAACTTCTGAATTTGATCTTGTATGCTTAATGGAGTCATTGGTCACCCTTCTCTTCAATGTTGTCATCACCATCTCCTCTTTCTTGTTCTCATCATCTCCTTGCTGTCTCTTTTTCATGGATTTCCCCCTCTGTCCAGAACAGAAAATATATCGAAATATGGCTCTATTGAAAAGTTTATGAAATTACCTTTCCAACGTGTGGTCATTCATCAAAAACGGAGTTCAAACAAGGGAGCTATGTCCGTTTTACTTCAGCGCTGCGTGCTGTCCAAAACTGATTTCAGGACGTGTTGCACTCGGTGATTCGGGCATAACCGCTTGTAGGAACCTCCGATTGTCTTGATTCTTGATTTGTTGGAATCGTAACTTCATGGGGCTTCTAAATATCCAAAAATATCCAGTGTTTTCCCTTCGAGACCATGCAGAATTTTGATGAGATCGATAGCTTCTCGCGCATTGATCCGGTGATGTTAACGATCTTGATCATTCTATCTTCTAGAACGTCATGTTGCACTTCCGTGTTGAAGATTCAGGGTTTCCCCCATGCTTAGCATTTTGCTAGTCATGGAAGAAGAAGACAAAGCACTTCTTAGCCATCCTTCAATTTCCTTGTAGTGAGAGTCTTTATCTTACCTGTAAGACGTTTCAAACGCACATTCTGCCCCCAAGGTGACGGTTGGGAGTAGATAGAATTGCCAACAATCCAACAATGTCTCTAAGATTCTTAACTTGCGGCATAATTAGTTTAATGAGGAATAAAAACCTAATGAGTGTACGTGGTGCAAGGTGTGTATGCACATGATAGGAAAGCATATAAACAAAGACAATGTTTTCACCCAGTTCTAAACACCATGTTTACAACTAGGTTGCCGAATTTCTCCATAGCCATAAAGGTTTATTTATCAAGGGTTAAAACACCATGTCTATCCCTAAATCAATAACCCTTATAGCACAATAAAAATTAAGCGCATTGCAGAGCTTATAAACTAACCAATGCAATATGAAAATGAAAAGCTAGCAAGGTTTATCGAACTTAACGATGATGGTCCGCAATCTTGTTTAAACACCACGTTTACACAAGATCACAAAAGGAAAATACCCATAGGGCCATATGAAGCATTAACATGGAAACTGAAGCATACATCATTAAGTATATAAAACAACCAAGCCAACTATGTGCAAAACATGTATACACAAAGAAACATCACGAGGATAACAAAATGCAATGCATGCAAATAAATAAGATCATGAACATGATGGTGGTTCTAAAAAAAGGAAAACTGAACTTAGATTAATAACCACAAGTTGATCATCATAAGATAGTGCCATTCTTTTATTTTCTCTAAGAAAGTAGTAAAAATATAAAGAAACGGGTTGCCTCCCGAAAAGCGCTTCATTTAAAGTCATAGAGCTCGACTTTCTCACATACCTTCTTTTCGTTGCATAGCCATGGCCCTTCATGCAAGAAGAAAAGGTACCAATGCAGCTTTAATTTACTTCCCATGTTGTGCTTGATCACTTATAGAAGACTTGCCCAAAGCATCCTTTTGTTTCATCGTTATCTTTTTCTCTATCATCCTTTGGTGCTGCCTTCACTCCATGAATTTATTTTAATGTCCAGAACAGAGAGTATACTCAAGCTCTACTCCATTGCACAGTGCACAAAATTTCCTTTCCAACGAGTCTTCATTTGCTCAAATCGGACTCCGGACAAGAGAGTTACGTCCGTTTTACTTCGGCGATGAAATCTGTCCTGAAATTTCAGAACGCGCAACGCTCAATGTTTTCTCCATAACTCCTTGCACGGGTCTTCAAACTTGTTGGTTCTTGATGCGTTGGAATGGTAACTTGATGGAGCTTCTGGATATCTCATTTTCTTCATTTGTACACCTCTGAACAAGCTCTCAAATTGATGAAGACAGCAGCATCCATCGCGGGATTCGGAGAGGTTGATGATTTATCTTGCAACTCTTTCAGGCATGACTTCTTTTTTTTTTTCATTATTCAAGCCTTGTCTACATGGTTAGTGAAAATCGGGCCTTTCCCGACATATGATTCTTTAAGGTCACTATCTTGACCAAGCGCAAAGCATGATCGAGATTTACAAAACTTATTGTAAACATACGCGTCCATAATTAACACCACATGTGAATTGTAGCAACAAGTCAAGGTGTAAATAAAAGAAGCATATGTTTCATGCATAGCGCTTAGCTTATCATTAGGCAAAGGTTGTATAGGTGTGAGATTAATTGGATCAAACTTAAATGTTTCCTCTTTTTCATTCTCAAGAAAATCTAGCCTATCAACATGATCACTATTGGAACAAGGCATAGGCATTAAACTATCATTCATACTATTGGTTGAGCATGAGTATTTGAATTTATCAACATCAATACCAATAATATCTTGAGATTTCAGCGCGTACCTTGGCCTTAGAGATTTTTCAACAAGAGTGATATTTGGTTCATCAAGCGGTGTTGAAGGCGAATCGATCTCAACAAGTGTAGTTGCCTCTTCATCACCATCTTGCAATTTCTTCAACTCATCATGTGGAACATGTAATCCTTCAAGTATGTATGCATTCATCTCTTCTTTGAAGTCTTCTTTATCAACTATATCTTCATCTTCAAAGACTTGTATGTTGCTTTCTTTATCTTCCATGTACCACATGTCATCAAGATCGCTCATTGTTGATTCACTCTTTCCTTCATCCTTGAGTACTTCCATGTCTTGATTTGCTAGTGTGTAGGCTTCAATAGCACACAAGCTATCATCTAGCTTGAGTCCTATCTCCTCCCATTTATCCTTTGAGTCACTAGGCTCATCACGGTTGTACTCTTCTCTTCCTTCATCATAAATCTTTGAGTTGTCAAACCGGTCGATCCATCCTTCATCTCCTTCTTTTCTTTCTTCTTCAAACATCTTTTGGATCGACTCTCCACTCATCTCTTGATCAAATATATCTTCAACTAGTTTGGCAACGTGTCGGCGTTCCTCCTTCCTTCGGTAGTTAATTAGTGGGGCGAAATCAACTTGAACCCAACCGGATTGCTTGAACTCCGCCAATGGTCTAGCATTCCACATACTTCGGCCTACATTCATGTTAGTTTCAACATTTTTAACATCCGAAATGACTTCTCTTACCTTGGGAAGTGGATCTTCACTTTTTTGTATGGTCGGTTCATCTTCCTTGACCTTCGGTTCATCTTTTTCAGAAATTTCAGCAAGCACCTTGGGCTTGATTTTGTCATTTTGCTCCTCTCGACAACATCTTTGCCAATCTCGTATTGTTCTTTGTCCATTGCTTATCCTTTGTAAGATTTGTGCAGCTTCACTAATTGTTTTATCCATTATATCACCGCCTGCACACATGCTTACAAAACGAGATGAGTTAGGGGTTAGTGAAAAATAAAAGGTATGCAACATCAAGTCACCGGAAAATCCCAAGTTCGGGCCTTGCTCAAGTAGTTCATTAAATCGGTCCCATGCTTCATCAATTCCTTCATCCTCTCCTTGCTTGAAATTGAGCACTTGCCTCCTTAAGTCTTGGACCTTGCTTATGGGAAAGAACTTCAAAAGAAACTTCTTCACTAGCTCATCCCAATTTCCTTTTGCTTCAACGGACGCAAGTGTGTACCATCTTCGCGCTTCATCTTCGAGAGAGAATGGAAAAAGATTCCACTTGAACCAAGCGGCCGGAACTCCTTTTTGTTGGACCGTGTTGCATAACATCGTGAATTCCTTAATGTGTCTATATGGGTTGTCATCCTCCAATCCTCTAAATGGTTTTGTCGCCACTAACTTGATGATTCCAGGCTTCACTTCGTAGTGGGTTGTAGCAAGCGTCAAATCTGATTTTTGCATCTCAATGTCTTCCTTTGACGGCATTGCTAGCTCCCTTAGCGACATCTCTTCGTCTTCCAATGGTGAGGTGAACAAATCCATCTAGGCACAACAAAAGTAGAAAGAAAAACAAAAAAGATTTTTTTTTTCTTTTTTTTTTAGAAAATAAGGGTTAGGTGTTAGTAATCAACAAAATTAATACTAGATTAAACGTAGCAAAGCGGCTTGCTCCCCGGCAACGGCGCCGGAAAAAGGGGCTTGTTGACGGATAAAAGACGTATCCCTCTACGATCCGCAAGCGTACGGACCCCACACCTTTTTCACCACGGGATTCCCAAGGTTCTTGTCAATCCGCGGAGCAAGGGGATTACTAGCGCTTAACCAAGTACTAATCTAGTTGAATGGAAAACCTTTGAAAGAGAGTATTAATCTAAAAGTAAAGACAATCTAACCTAAGTTAATCTAAGTTAAGTTGATCAAACAAATCTAGGTTTAAACTAGATGATAAAGGGGTGAACACAAGAGAGTGAGCAAGAAAGATAAGCGTTCCCTCCCTAGGATCTAGGATAACATGGTATGCATCTACTACACGAAAGCGGTAAACCAATCTACCGGGGGTTGTGACCACGGTTTCGCCCTTTCCCTCCTCTCGTATCGTCACTACGCGAAGGTATTCGTGACTAGACCTATGATGGACACGGTATGTTGATGGAATCTATGGGAGTAGTGGATATCATACGCCCGAAAAACACGGTGGCCTACCTTAATCATCAAAGCATCATCAACATGAAAACAATAGATTGGAACCACGAATCAAGTAGCAATTACATAGCATGTATCCATCTAATCCTAGGGATGAACGGAGACATTACCCCATCATCTTACACGGATTGAAGCACATAGGGGTGATGGAGACTCCGGAGAACGTCGTCGATGAAGATGGCGGCGATGGAGCTTGGGAACACCCCTAGGCCAACGGCTTGGAGTCTTCCTCTTGCTTCCTTCTCTCCGCCGGCGTTGATCCTTGCGACGAGCTCATCTAACTCTCTCCTTCATCTTGCGGCGGCGGTTTTCGGTGATTGGCGTCGGTAGGATGATTTGTTCGATGTGTCGGTCGACGGCGGCGGAGGCAATAAATAGACAAACACCTAGGGCAAAGGAGGGACCGAACCGACCTCGGAGTGGGCCGGGGCCGGTCGGACCGGGGCCGGCCGGCCCGAGCCCACTTCGGCCGGTTCGGGCCCGGTTTTCTCCCCGGTTGCTTCTCGCGTGATCCCTTATTCGTGTGCACTTGCATGTGGGCCTTTGACGTCGTTTCCTTCACGGTTTAGGCTTGAATCCTTGCTATGCAAGCTTCGCCGTTTTCCGGTTGAGTCCCCGAAGACTTGCACGTTGACGCTTCGGTCCTCGGGTCATTTGGAGTCATGTTCATCGCGTGTCTTGACTCTTGTCGGGCTTCATGATCTTCTTCCAAAGTGCTTGGTGAACTTATCCCGAAAGTCTCCTCATTAGCGTAGATTTCCTGCGTAAACAACAAACTCCAAAATCGACATGCAAGTGTGAACTTGTTATATCATTAGTATGCCTAGCGGCGGGTTAGTTGCAAATCATAATCGAAACCAATGTATAACAAGTACTCTAGGTTGACGGAAATTCACCGTCAACAGGGGAGCTTGTGAGTTTGGTGCTCCTTTGCTCTTTTTGCCGGTGGTGTCGAGCCCTTTTTGCCTCCCCTCGAGGAGCCGGTCGTTTGTGAGCTTGGTGTGTGGGAGCTCCTTTGTAGCATATGTATAGCTTTCCTTTGTGCATTTCTTGCATTTGGCATGGCATATGTAACATGATGTATAGGCATCCTTATATCTTAGATTGCATGCATTTGTACCATATGCATTGGTTAGGAAAAGCTTCTCTCATATACATTGTTCATCATGGAATGAGATATATGTCTTTGTGAGCTTGTTTGGTATGCTATGGTTAGTTTGGCTTAGCTCTTGATGATCTTGATGAATAATCCATGGTTGATAGCTATGCTTTTGAAAAATGTCACATGTATGCTCTCTCATGTGTAAATGCCTTTATATGCTCTTGACATGTTTTGGTGGCTTAGCTATGCTTAATTTGTGGTTGGATGGCTAGTTTATTGATCATATGGGGCCAAAGGCTCATTTGCCATCATGAATGTTTAGCCCTCTTGATTTATCTTGTGGAGGAGCATAAGTTCCTTTTTGTCGCAAAGACATTTCATGTACCATTTACAAATCTGAAAATGAAATGAAAAATGCTTGGAAAATATGCTCCCATGTCATATGTGCTAAATTTAATTTGCTTTGGGTGCTAAACCGTTGCATGATGCCTACCAATGAGAAGTCTCATACATAGAAGTAGGCACATGGCTCGGTGGCTTTGACATGACATGAGGTGCTTGTGGGTGTTTGTGATGGTCTCATGGTTAGAATAGCTGTCCTAGCATGAAGTTTGTGTGGCTTTGCCATTTTGATATGCTTTGATCATGTTTAGGACTTTGCTCATGAGAGGCAAGTTTTTCGCAAAATTGCCAAAGTCCATCTTAGCTTCGTCCAATGGTTGTGAAACTTGGTGATCATGTAGTTGAGATCGATACGAAGCCGTAGAGTACCTAACTTGCTCATTTGGACATGTGTAGCATTCTTTGTTGAATTTTGTCTATTTGAGAAGCTCTAGGTTGAAAGTTTTGCATTTTTTGGCTTGATTCATGCATTGCCAACAAGGGGGAGAAGTTTGAGCTTGAAATGGCTTGCTGGACGCGTTTAGAAGGTTTTCAGGTGGTTTCGAGCCATTTCTGGGCTCTGTTGTGCACCGGTCTGACCGGTCAGGGTCACCGGTCTGACCGGTGTGAGTGCTGGTCCTGTACATATGTTGGGCACCGGTCTGACCGGTGGTGATGACCGGTCTGACCGGTGTGAGCTGATGTTGCTGCAGCTGCCCTGTTTCATGTGGTTTCTTGCATGCATTCGTCCAGGGGGAGTTGCATTGGTTCAGGGGGAGTTTGCATGTGTGCAGGGGGAGCTCTTTGTGAGTTTTCGAGTTTTGTTTCGGTGGTTTGTGCTCTTTGCTTGAGCTTTGCTTTGTCTCGGATGTGTCGAGCCGTTGCCCTTGCCTAAGGGGTCCGAGACTTGTCTTCTTCAAGTGATCTTGCTTTTTGCCTTTGTTTGGCTTTCGATCGCTTGTTGGAGTTTCTTTTTGTTCGTTTCTTCTCTTTTTCTTTTCTCTCTTGTTACTTTCGTGTGGGTGTTGTCAATGCACTCATCAAGGGGGAGATTGAGGACCATGTGTGGTTCGAGGACCGGTGGATGGTCGCTTCCTTGTGTGATGAGTGATTGACAACGTTGTGTGGACTCGATTCTTGGCTAAGTATTGCGGTGCGAGGTTGCGGCTTGACTTGTGTTGGTGCGGGTGAAGAACAAGCGCGAAAGGTCGTCGCGGTGAGGCCTCCGGGTGTGGAGAAGACAAGTAGGCTTCGTTCGAGGGACCCGGTGGCCGGCGGGGGTCAAGTGCGGGCCGCATGGTGGCATGAACGGCAAGAAGATGAAGTCGTGGACGGTTTCTTGGTTGAGCCTCAAAACCAAGGTCGAGCCGTGACTACGTGGGAGCCAAGTCATGAGTGGAGATTGGCGGAGGCTACACCGAGTTCGCGGGGTTTCCGGTGGTTCACCGTAAAACCACCGGGTTCCTTGGTTGATCCACAAAGCCAAGACCGGAGAACCGAAGACGGAGGTGCAAGCAGCACCGGACCGGTCGACCGGTGGGTCGACCGGTCGACCGGTGGGGACCGGTCCGACCGGTGAGGAGCACCGGCTCGACCGGTGTGCGACGACGCGGTCCGAATCTTCGAAGCGGAGGACACGCGTCGGGATCGCATGGCTTGCGTCGAGGCTACGCGAGGTGCGGTCGCGGGCATCCGTCCGATGGTGAAGACATCAAGAATTCCAAATCCGCCCTTGAGGGGCTTGTATCCCTAGTTAGTAGAGAAGGGCATTTTAGACATTCGGTTGCCGCCTATATAACCCAAGAGGTGAGAGGTTGGCAGCCAACTCTTGGAACCCTAGCTCATTAGTTTTCCTATTTTCCACCTATTTTCTCTAGGTTTTCCTTAGGACTAGCAAGAGAGCTTCACGGAGAGATCTTGTAGAGAGGGATGGATGATCGGGCGGCTTGCTAGACCTTGTACGAATCCTTGTTTCATGTATAGATGATTCGGCGTGATTCCTCAAGGTTTGGATGTGTTTTACCCGTTGTTTTTGGTGGTGATTTTCGGAGCCCTCTTTCGGTGATTTCTTTGGAGTGTTTTTGGGGCTTTTCTCTTGGTGATTCGGTGGGGGAAATTTGTGGGAACCCTTCGTGGTTCTTTGGGCTGTGATTCCCCTCCCAAATCCGTGAGAAAAGTTGCTCGATTTTGGGGTTTCTTGAGTTCTTGGGTTGGAAGTGCTTTCGGCGGGATTTCTTCGATTCCTCCTTTTTGGACGAGATTTGGTGGGATTAAACTTGGCTATGGACTCCTCATGAGGTGCTCCTGATATCCCCAAAGTCTTGTTCAAGTCCGTGGAGCGATTCGGGAGATCGAGATTTGGATTTGGGGGAGTTGACCCGCGGGTCGTCGTTCATCCCGAGCCGCCTGTGCTACACCGGGCCTCGACCGTGCTCTTGACCGGTCTGACCGGTGCAGGCCCTTGTGGGTTTTCGCTTGGGTGAGCGTCTTGGTGTGTTCTTTGTTGTCCCGTGGTGCTGCTGTTTCGAGTTTGGGTTCGTTTAGTGGTCGGTTGGCCTGTTTGGTGCCTTGGGGGCTTTCTGGCTGCCATCGGTCTGACCGGTGCGTCTCACCGGTCTGACCGGTGTAGAGCCACTTAGTGGAAGTTGCTCAGGTTCACCAGCAGGGACCGGTCTGACCGGTGGTGCTCACCGGTCTGACCGGTGTGGGTCTGTAGACTCGGGGTTTGTTGTTCCGCTGCGTTCTCGAGTCGGAAGGCTGTGTGTGTTGGTTCCTAGGTCCAGTGGCACTCCAGTGGCTACGTGGGCTTGGCCAACTTGGGTAGTGAGTCGGAGACGTGTGTTGGAAGCCGCGTTCGTCTTGTTGGAGTTCTCATCTCCATCGAGAAGAATTTTTATCGGCTCCCATTCACTCCCCCCCCTCTCTGGTTCGCCGTATCGGTCCTTCACTTGACAACAAACAAGTGCGCTTGTGGGCTACAACATTCAACCAACAAGCCAATGTACTTGAAGCGGTAGGATCATACCTTGAGAGGGGTCGGCTTCTACGGTCGTCGCCTCCATTTAATCCCCTTCCTAGCGGGGTGGACTGGGTTCCCGTGGCTCTGTCGAGAGGTCTCCATCATTGAAAGGGGTACTCGTTTCAGTCCCATCCCATGACAAGTAAGTAACTTTCCTGTGTAAGGTCCTATGTCAGCATCAAATAACAAGTTTCTATAACTACTCAGATTGACGGGTACTTACAATGTTGACCGCACCACGGTGACGATCAGGGCACTGAGGAGACTCGAGATATCCACAATAATGGGTGGTACCTCAAGTATGGTCTCCTTGGTGGTCGCTTCAACGACAGGCGGCTCCTGCTCTCGTGCCTCTTGCTGCTCAACGGCTTGTGCCACAGCGGGAGGGGGATCTTGAGTCTCCGCCGAGGCCGGCTACGAGCTTGCTTCTGTGGCCGACGGCTGCTCCTGTGCCTCCACTGGCACAGTGGGAGGTGGGTTGATGTTGCCTCCAGCTGGTGCCCCCATGGTGTCGAAATCTTCTTCACAGGCAGTCATCTCGACTTGCTCCATGGGAGGAATCTCCTGCAACAACACGACAATAACAAGTCATGAACAACAATTGTCAGTAAAGGGTATTCGACTACTATAGTGGGGAGTACTCACCTCCAGCCTTGTGTCTACCCACACCTTGATCTTCTTCACGGCACGCTTCCACGCCATTTAATGGGGCTTCCTCAACCGACGTGGGACATTATCCTCAAGACCAGCCACCGGCTTCTCCACCGGCATGAACGACATCCCAGCTCAGCTAAATCACGACCGAAGGTGGAAACGTTGTTAGAGTGTCTCTTCATCATCATCATCAGATAACGTGTCCTTAATAATGATGGCGTCATCACCTTTACCAACTACTCGCCGCTCCTTGGCCTTCGCCTCTACCCTTACTCCAGATTGTTTTTGCGACTCAGGTAGAAGAGGCATGGATACAACTTCTCGACATCCTCCTACAACAAGCAAATAACAAGTGGCAGTGTGACTACTTCAACAATGAGTACTCGGGGGCTATGGCCACGACTACTAACCTTCTTAGGCGGATGCGAGGCAAAATACTCCTCCACTAGGCAAGGAGTATACCGGGGCATATCTTTGAAGATTTTGCCTAATCTCTCAAGGATCAACTTGTCGCCAATCTCTTCCTCGTGCAATCTTGAGGGATCATCCACCCCGGTGTACTCGTACCTGAGGTGGTCGCACCCCATCAGCGGCTGGATTCTTCCCTGAAGGATCGATTAGGCGACCAAAGAGGGGGGAGTGAATGGGAGCTGATAAAAATTTCTTTGAAGAGACACCGGCCAAATCCCAATACCAACTCCAAGGATTGCCACACGAACTTGCCAAGGTCATGTAGTCATGATGGAGCTACCAACCCTAGGAGCAAGTCCAAACAAGTTGCAAAGCGCAAGCACATCTCACAAAGCAAAGGACTTAGCCAACTGTGCCATCCTAGGACGGACCGTCTGTGTAGAGGACTTAGACCATCTGTCGACTACAGCGGACCGTCCGTGAAGCTAGGACGGCTCATCCGTATTAAGCACCAGAACCTCCAGTAGCGCACCCGACCTATATGGAGTGTTCGACATAGCATGTCGGACTGTCCAACCTAGACGGACCGTCCGTACAACCCCGGCAGACTGTCCGTTGTTGACAGTCCTGACAACAAACTTTTGACCATCAACATCTCAGAAACGGTAGCACTTTATAACGAATTTCATGCATGCTTTAGGTGCTAACATTGTTCCACGAGTTGAGTTGAGTTTCTATCTGCTGGATCAAGATTAGGGGCGATTCCGGAGCACGGAGTCACATATGGTAGGCGTGACTGCACCTAGTGGTACGGCCGGCCCTACATTGCCCATCTACGCAGGATCCCACTAAGTATAGTTTCGTGCACCGGCTCCGGGGCGCATCTGTTGGTGTTTTAGACCGGCAAACCTACCAAGGGGGTACCCGAGGTAGTAGATTGTGCGGTGAGGATCGTGATCAGGAGACCGAGAACTCAAAGGTATGCACAAGGACACGGGCCACAAGATTTATACAGGTTCGGGCTGCCAAGGTGGCGAACCCTACGTCCTGTTTGGGGGATCAAGTATGGAGCCCTGCGCTTGGTGTTGGTTTGTTCAGATGCCCGGCTAGGTACCCGGCCCTCCTTTATATAGTCCAAGGGGCGGGTTCCTAGTCAGTTACAATGTAGGAGGCCTAGTAGGATTACACGGAACGAGTCCTAATAGGATTACAGGGGAATTCTAGTAAGAGTTCATCTTCATCCTTCCTTGCATGGGTACCCGGGGTGTATGCTCGACAAGCCCCCGAGCACATTGTAGTCGAGAGTAGTAGTTCGAGTAGTCTTGAAGCCTCTTCGAGTAGTTCTTGAGCGTCCTCGAGTACTGCTTGGAGAAGTCTTCAATAGTACTTGAACTGCCTTGAGGCTGGAAGGTGGTCCAGCTCATCAGTCTAGAAGTCGAGATTATATGGAAGTGTGGTTGCAAAATCGCACTCCATATGGAGTAGCCCCCCGAGTCTTAGTTTGAGTCGCGGACTCTAGCTGAGGGTCAATCTTGATTCCAAATCTTCCGTCTTGAAAAATTAAATGATGGGTGTAGCATAGTAGCCCCCGAGCCTTGAAATGATTAGGTAATCAATCCAAGGGTCTTCATTGTTTCACGAAAGCCATCATCCGAGTACTCTTGCAGCGTGTAGCCCTCGAGATAAGAGAGCCGTATGAGCCACGTCGAGTATTTGTTGGTGCGGAGCCCCCGAGATTGGGAGTGAGCGAAGCCTGCTGAAGTTATCCTCGAGTAGTAACTTGAGTGCAGCCCCGAGCTGGAGAGTTTCCGAGTAGTAGTTTGGCATCGAGCCGTGGAGCTTGAGAGGTAGTCGTGTCATCAGAGCAGACTTTAGATGCGACCGAAGTCGACTTTAGATGCTGGCAGAGCGGACTTTAGAATGCGACTTGAAAACCGAAGTCGACTTTAGATGTCGGCAGAGCAGACATTAGAATGCGACTTGAAAACCGAAGTAGACTTTGTGTCGCGCGGAGCGGACTTTGAGATGCGACTTGAAAACCGAAGTCGACTTTAGTTGCCACACGAAGCGGACTTTGATATGCGACTTTGGAAGTCGACTTTAGATTGCCGTGTGAAACGGACTTTAGATGCGACTACATTAGTCGACTTTGCGCCACACGGGGTGCACTTAAGATGCAAAAAACGAAAAGCACTTTCTGGAAAGCCAAAGCGAATTAAAAATTAGAGAAAACGAATAGTTTTTCCACCAGAGCGGGCTTAAGATTGCGACCAAAGTAAGCTTGTTCCACCGGAGTGGGCTTGGGTGCGACTGTTAGCGTCGACTTGTGCCACCGGAGTGGTCTTAAGGACCTGAGCCATGGATTTCAGACCCAAGGTATGATTGCCGCCAGAGCGGGCTTGAAGGTGCGACCGAAGTCGACTTTTGTACCTGGGCCATGGATTTCAAACCCAAGGTACGGTTGCCACCGTAGTGGACTTGAAGGTGCGACCGGAGTCAACTTGTGTACTTGGGCCATGGATTTCAGACCCAAGGTACGGAGCACGAGTACTTAAGGTACTTGGACCCATGGTACAGAGCGTGAAGACCACGTGCAGCTAGGTTCCATCGTTGCTAGGACCCGAGGGCCACTTACAGCTAGGTTCCATCGAAGCTTACACACGTAGTATGCCACCGAAGCAGGTGAAGATGCGACCAGAGTCGACTTTAGTTGTCGCACGGATCGGACTTTAGAATGCGACTTTAGAAGCCGACTTTAGATTGCCACGTGTAGCGGACTTTAGAAGTTGCCTCCTTGGGATAGCCCTTGAGTTGATGAAGTAGGCTCGTGGTGACTTGATTGATATACCCCAAGAGTAGTCAGCAGAGTGTAGCTCCCGTGAAAATCCGCCGAGAAGCGTACACGAATGAGTAGTCGGCAAGTAATCCTACATGATGAGGAGAACAAGCCAAGAAAAGAAAACAGTAATCATTTAAATAAATGACTTAGCTGTACTCGAAGTAGAGCCGGTGTTGCCGCGAGACAAGTAGTCACGACGCATGACATGGCTGAAGTGGAGCCAGTGTGGCCGCAAGACGAAGTCGCGGCGCACGGAGTAGTCAACGACGAGCCACGTGACGAGCCGCGTGACGTGTTGAGGCACCCGGACGCGCGGTGTAGGCGAAGTAGTTGACGATGAGTGGCGTGACGAGCCGCGCGACGTGCCGAGGCACCCGGACGTGCGGCGTAGTCGAAGAGTCGACGATGAGCCGCGTGACGAGCCACGCAACGTGCCGAGGCACTGGGTCGCACGACGTAGGTGAAGTAGTCGACGACGAGCCTGCGCGAGGCGAAGTAGTCGACGACGAGCCGCGCGACGTGCCGAGGCACCCGGACACGTGGCGTAGGCGAAGTAGTCGACGACGAGCGGCGCGACGAGCCGCGCGACGTGCCGAGGCACCCCGGACGCGCGGCGTAGTTGAAGTAGTTGACGATGAGCCGCGTGACAAGCCACGTGACGTGCCGAGGCACCCAGTCGCACGATGTAGGCGAAGTAGTCGATGACGAGCGGCGCGAGGCGGAGTAGTCGACGACGAGCCATGAGACGAGCCGCGCGACGTGCTGAGGCACCCGGTCGCACGGCGTAGGCGAAGTAGTCGACGACGAGCGGTGCGAGGTGGAGTAGTAGACGACGAGCCACGAGACGAGCCGCGCGACGTGCCGAGGCACCCGGTTGCATGGCGTAGGTGAAGTAGTCGACGACGAGCGGCACGAGGCGGAGTAGTCGACGACGAGCTGCGCGACGAGCCACATGACGAGCTGCGTGAGGTGCCGAGGCACCCGGACGCGCGGAGTAGGCGAAGTAGTCGACGACGAGCGGCACGACGAGCCGCACGACGAGCCGCGCGACGTGCCGAGGCACCTGAACGCGCGGCGTAGTCAAAGCAGTCGACGACGAGCCACGCGACGTGTCGAGGAATCCGGACACGCGGAGTAGTGAAGTAGTCGATGATGAGCCACGCAACAAGCCGCGTGACGTGCCGAAGCATCCCAGACACGCAGCGTAGGCGAATTATATCCGTTGCGGCCGCGAGACAGGTAGTCACGATGCACAACGAAATGACTGGGCACACGGCGAGAGCCAGTGTGACCGACTGACGAGAAGTCGAGCGGAGCTAGTGTGACTGACTGACGAGAAGTCGAGCATCGAGACGGCACGTCTGGATGCACGACGTAGGTGCAGTAGAGCTGGTGCAATCCAGATGATGAGTAGTCGCGCTGCGAGACGCAGTGACCGGACGCATGGCGAGAGCCAGTGCGACCGACCGACGAGACGTCGAGCGGCGAGACGACGCGTCCGGATGCACGACATAGGCGCAGTAGAGCAGGTGCAATCCGGACGACGAGTAGTCGCACCGCGAGACAAAGTGACCGGACGCACGGCGAGAGCAAGTGCGACCGACCGACAAGAAGTCGAGCGGCGAGAGATGCGTCCGGATGCACGGTATAGGCGCAGTAGATCCGGTGCAATTCAGACGACGAGTAGTCGCGCCGCGAGACGTAGTGACCGGACGCACGACGAGAGCCATTGCGACCGACCGATGAGAAGTCGAGCGGCGAGACGACGCATGGTCGACGACGATCCGCTTGACGTGCCGAGGCACCCGGACGTGCGGCGCAGGCAAAGTAGTCGACGACGAGCCGCGTGACCAGCCGCGAGACGAGCCGCGTGACGTGCCGAGGCACCCGGATGCACGACGCACGCGTGGTCGAGCCGCGAGACGGAGCGACCGGGCGCACGGTGAGAGCCAGTGCGACCGACCGACGAAAAGTCAAGTGGCGAGACGGCGCGTCCAGATGCGCGGCGTAGGCGCGGTAGAGTCGATACAACCGGGCCACAAGTAGTCATGGCGTGTGGCAAGGTTGAGGTAGACCCTGTGCGGCCGGGTGACGAGTAGTCGCAGCGTGTAGAGTACTACTGGCGCACGGCGTAGTTGAAGTAGAGCCGGTGCAGCCGCAAAATGATGTCGTGGTGGCACATAGCGTAGTCGAAGTAGAACAGCCACGGACTTGGATTTGGAAAATCGAATCCCGACATAATTTGGATTTATGATGTAGAAGACACAAGTCGCCGAATTGGAATCCACCACAGATTGGAGCTTACTTCTGCCAAGACGCACGCTGTTGAGGAGACACCTCTTCAATTGCTTTGAACTTCGATGCGGACACGCCGAGTAGATTGATCTTGATAGTTGGTCCTTCGAATTCGCCTGGTGGTGTGATCACCCCTACCTGGCGCACCAGCTGTCGGTGTTTTAGACCGGCAAACCGACCAAGGGGGTACCCAAGGTAGTAGATTGTGCGGTGAGGATCGTGATCGGGAGACGAGAACTCGAAGGTATGCACTAGCACTCGGGACACAAGATTTATACAGGTTCAGGCTACCAAGGTGGCTTGTTTGGGCGAGTTGGGCCCAAGGCTGACCGCACCTAGACGACCGGCTGCACCTCCTTCCCTCAGCAAACCGACCCACAACCTCCCTGTAACCGCCTCAGGGACAAATCACAGACGCACGATAGAAGGCGGTGGAAATCATAGGGCCGACCGCACCTGGAGATACGGTCACACCTCCTTGCCGGGCACTGCAGCTCCCCCTCGCCTACAAGTACCCCCTCTTGCAGCCATCGACCTACTAGAGCTATAAATTGTGCCAGGCCCCTCGGGGAAGAGTACAAGTGATTAGAAGCAAGTGGAGGAGCCCTACAGAAGTTAGTATTCAGAGAGTAGGGAGAGAGAGTTGAATGTTGGACGAGAAGCTGAAGTCGGTCTTCTTCTTGTACCTCGGTGAGTGCGGTACAACTTCGGTCGTGCATACCTGGGATACTTTGTAAGTTCGGCTTTGTGACTAAGTCTCAAGTCATTTCATTGTTCTCTCTTAGGTTCCTCGATTTTGGATTAAGTAGTTTCTACTTATCGTGATTACTTTGCTCTAGCGCGGGGTGAAGTAGTGCTCGGTTAGTGTAGACGCGGTGTCTAGACTCTCCGGTACCTTGGAATGCTTACCCGGTTCAACCGAATAGCTGTGGTACCCTAGGGAGGTGACAACTCTAGACGGGCTCTGTAGTCCACCACGTTAGTTCCGGCGAGTAGGAGTTACGACATCAGAGCACCCTTCTCATCCCTTTCTGTGGCTCTTTTCCCTTTGGCCCCGACGAGCGACAAGTTGTGCCTTGATTCTATCTGTGACCCTCACGAGTCCCAAACTTCATCAGCTATCCCCTCTCTACCCGAATTCTACCCTTGCCTTTCTATCCTTCGTCACCAGACCCCCCGGGCGAATTAGTTTAGGTTCTCTACACTTCTCGTTCCCCGTGGAAATCGATACCTTGGAATACTCTTGGGTGAAAGATACATCGGTATCCGTGCGCTTGCGTATTTATCTGTGATCGTGTAGTATACTGTTGACAGATAAAGCTTGTATCCACCTACGATCCGCAAGCGTACGGACCTACACCTTTTTCACCACGAGGTGACCCCCAAGGTTCTTGTCAATCCGCGGAGCAAGGGATTGCTAGCGCTTAACCAAGTACTAATCTAGTTGATGGGAAACGTTTGAATGGGGTATTAATCTAAAGGTAAAGACAATGTAACCTATGTTAATCGAAGAAATCTAAGGTGAAACTAAATGGCAAAGGGTGGACACAAGAGAGAGATTAAGATAGATAAGCGTTCCCTCCCTAGGGTTTAGGATCACATGAACATGCATCTACTTGAGGACCATGTGTGGTTCGAGGACCGGTGGATGGTCGCTTCCTTGTGTGATGAGTGATTGACAACGTTGTGTGGACTGATTCTTGGCTAAGTATTGCAGGTGCAGGAAGCGGCTTGACTGGTCTTGGTGTAGGTGACGAACAAGCGCGAAAGGTCGTCGCCGGTGAGGCCTCCAGGTGTGGAGAAGACAAGTCGGCTACGTTCGAGGGACCCGATGGCCAGCAGGGTCAATTGCGGGCCTCATGGGGGCATGAACAGCAAGATAAAGTCATGGACGGTTTCTTGGTTGAGCCTGAAAACCAAGGTCGAGCCGGAACTACGTGAGAGCCAAGTCATGAGTGGCG
Source organism: Cenchrus americanus (assembly GCA_947561735.1). NCBI lineage: Eukaryota > Viridiplantae > Streptophyta > Magnoliopsida > Poales > Poaceae > Cenchrus > Cenchrus americanus. The sequence goes on from OX387242.1 coordinate 141,023,369, forward strand.
ATTGGCGGAAGCTACACCGAGTTCGCCGGGTTTCCAGTGGTTCACCAGGAAACCACTGGGTTCCTTGGTTGATCCACAAAGCCAAGACCAAAGAACCGAAGACGGTACTGCAGCAGCTCCAGACCGGTCTGACCGGTGGGTCTGACCGGTCTGACCGGTGAGGAGCACCGGTCTGACTGGTGTGCGACGACGCAGCCCGAAGACTTCGAAGAGGAGGACATGTGTTGGGGTCGCATGGCTTGCGTCGAGGCTAAGCAGGGTGCGGTCGCCGGGCATCCATCCGATGGAGAAAATCTGAAGACTTCCAAAACCGCCCTTGAGGGGCTTGTATCCCTAGTGATTAAGTAAGGGTATTTTAGACTTTTGGTTGCCTCCATATAACCCATGAGGTGAGAGGATGGCAGCCATCTCTCGGAACCCTAGTTCATTTGCTTTCCTATTTTCTCTTCCTATTTTCTTAGGATTTCCATAGGACTAGCTTGAGAGCTTCATGGTGAGACTTTGTGAGAGAGTTGGATGATCGGGCGGCAAGCTAGACCTTGTATGAACCTCCTTGGTATGTATAGATGATTCGGCGTGGTTCCTCAAGGCTTAGTTGTGTTGTTCCCGGTTGTTCTTGGTGGTGATTTTTGGAGCCCTCTCTTGGTGGTTTCCTTGGTGTGTTTTCAGGACCTAACTCTTGGGGATTTGATGGGGGAAATTTGTGGGAACTCTTCGTGGTTCTTTTGCCTTTGACTCCCCTCCAAAATCCGTGAGTTAAGGGCCTCGATTTTGGGGTTTTCGGTGTTCTAGGGTTAGAGGAGCTCTTGACGGGATTTCTTCGATTCCTATTGATTTGACAAGTTTTGGTGGGATGAAACTTGGCTATGGACTCCTCATGAGGTGTTCCTACTATCCCCAAAGTCTTGTTCAAGTCCGTGGAGCGATTCGGGAGATCGAGGCTTGGATTTGGGGGTGTTGACCCGCAGGTGCTGTTCATCTCGAGTTGCCCAGGTTACACCCGTCTAACCGGTGCTCTTGACCTGTCTGACCGGTGCAAGCCACTTGTGGGATTTGCCTTCGGTGAACTGCTTGGCTCGTGTGTCTTTGGGTCTTGGTGCTGCTGGTCAGTTCTTGGTCTGTTTGGAGTTGTTTTGCTAGGTTTTGTGTAGAGTTTTCCTTCCGTGCAGGTTGTGTTTTAGGGGTGTTTTTGTTCCAGAGCCTAGAGAAGTCGTTGAGGCTCTCTGGAACACTTGTTGTGCGGCTGCTGTAGGCACCAGCCTGATCGGCTCTGTCCACCAGTCTGACCGGTGTCACCGGTCTGACCGGCGTAGGCCATCGGTCTGACTGGTGCAACACAGGCAGTAAGCCTTGCAAGTTTCCACTGTGCATGTTGGTGTGTTTTGGCTCGGAAGGTTGTTTGTTGGTTCCTAGGTCCAGTGGCACTCTAGTGGCTACGTGGGCTTGGCCAACTTGGGTAGTGAGTCGGAGACGTGTGTTGGAAGCCGTGTTCACCTTGTTGGAGTGTCCATCTCCTTCGAGAAGAATTTTTATCGGCTCCCATTCACTCCCCCCCTCTCTGGTTCGTCGTATCGGCCCTTCAAGTGGTATCAGAGCCGGTTACGGGTCTTGATTGACTCTAACCAGTCTAAGATCCAAGGATGGTGTACCAGGAACGGGGTTCGGGTCCTCCACACTTCGATGGCAAGAACTACCAGATGTGGACTAAGTGGATGGAGGCGTTCCTCCGTGGAAAGGGTCAGATCTTTTGGGATGTCACGCTGGATAATGGCTATGTCTAGCCGATGAACTTCCTCGCTCTAGGATCGAGAGACATGTTCGACGCCAACAATAAGGCGGTCTACTACTTGTTTCGTGCTTTGTGTCAGCCTGAGTTCGATCGAGTGCACACTGAGCACTTGGCTTGTAGAATCTGGTCGGTGTTGAAGAAAGCTCATGTTTGGAATGCCCAGGTTCAGGCTCGGATGTATGCGACCTACCGGAGAGAGTACGAGTACTTCACTCATCTCCCGGTGAGTCCATAGACGCCTTGTTTCAGAGGTTCACGGTGGTTGTGAACAACATGAGGGCAAATGTGGACGTGCTCCCGTATGATGATCATGATAGAGCTGTCAAGCTCTTACACTCTTTGGATCGTACGATTTGGGGTGGAAAGTTCGAGGCCATTGTGGAGTCAGAGAAGTATGACACTCTGACGGTGAACGAGCTGTTCTCGAAGCTCAAGTCGGCTGAGGTGGATAGAGGCATGACAGCCAAGCTCGAGGGCCCGACTGACTCTCATAGTCTTGCCCTCGTCGGTGGTTCGAAAGGAAAGGCTAACACTAACCCATCCACCAGGATGTTCTCTTTGTCTTCTCTGATGTGTATGCCAGATGAGGAGTTCGACGTGCTTGGAGAGGACGAGCTGGCGTTGCTGACGAGGAGGTTCAAGAGGCTGCAAGAGAACCGGGTGAACAAGAGGAGGAACACGAGGACATGCTTCCAGTGCGGCAAGCTGGTACACTTCGTCGCCGACTGCCCGGAGAAGGTCGAGAACAAGGATGGCTACAAGCACAAGTCAAGGACGAATGGCAGGTACCGGTCGAGAACAAGGATGGCTACAAGCACAAGTCAAGAGCAAGAACAAGCACAAGCACAAGGACGAGTGACGATCGAGGAAGAAGGAGAGCCGAGGCAAGGCCCGAGCGATGGTTGGAGCGAGCGACATTGACTCCAGTTCCGCGTACTCCACCTCGAGCTCAAGCAGCAGTGAAGATGAAGGTGATCGTCGCAAGAGAAGGAAGTCGTCCAAGAACCTCAGCGGGCTGAGCTGCTTCGCAAGAGACGGCGTATGCACCATGGCACTAAGCTTCGGCAGCAAGAAGAGCACACAGAGCGACTCGGACTCCGATTCCGACGACGAGGTGCATGATGAACTTCCCTTCTTGCGTCAGGAGAATGAAAGGCTTGGCTTGTTGCTTGATAATCGTGATGACATGCTTAGAGAGGCTAATAAAATGAGGAAAGAGCTTAGGGCTTTACTCGAGGATGCTAGGACTACAGTGGCTGAGCTGGAAACAAAGAATTTGGATGCTAAGCTGGAAATTGATTCTCTGAAAGCTTCACCTGTTGTTTCTGATGAAGTTGAATGTGCTGATTGCTCCATTTTCCTTGCTGACCTTGCCTTGTATAAGGAAAAGCATGCCTCCAAGTGTGAGGAACTAGATGTGCTTAGGGTTGATGTAGCTGAGCTTAAGTCTAGATCTGCTTTGCTAGGTGCTTGCACTTCTTGCCCTATTTTGCATGAGAAAATTGATGAGATGCATGCTTATACTGTTTCTCTTGAGGCTAAATTGAAAGAACCAATTCCTACATTTTACTCTACCTGTGAATTGCATGCTTTGAAGAATCTGGAACTTGCACATTATGTTGATCATTTTGCAGGATGAGAATGATGAGTTGAGAAAGTTGATGGGTTGGTTGTCTGGTCATGAGCCTTAGTTGAGGATAATGATTGATACATTCAAGAGGCAAAATGGTGAGGGACTTGGGGCAAACAAGGTTGGTGAGGGAAGTGGAGAAAACATTCAAAAGCCACCAAAAAACCACCACAAAAATGATTTCACTCATAAACCTAACCATCTCAAGAACCAACTAGACACAACCCCAGCTCCACCCGTGTTTCCTCCACAAACAAATGATTTCCAAAAGCCTATCAAGTTTGTGAGCACTTCGGGAAAAGTGTTCTTTGGGAAAGAGAGTGAGAAGGCTAGTGAGGAGAAACCAGTTGAGCTTGTGAGGTTTCATTGTGGCTATTGTGGGAGAGATGGTCATAAGGATGAGTTTTGCTTCAAGAGGAGGTGAGAGGAGAGAATGGCGAAGGAGTGGGCTAACAAGGACAAGTACCACCCTTCCAATGGTGTACTTGAGCCTTCTGTGCAGATGCCCAGGGCCAAGGCTAGTGTGAGGACAGTTCCGGCTTGGGGAGAGCGAAAGGCTGTTGGAGGCGCTCGTCGGCCGGCCACTGTGGCCGGACCGGTGAGGGTCACCGGTCGGACCGGGTGCAGCCCGGACAGCGGAGCCAGTTCGGGTTTCGTGCTCGTACAGGTGTGAGGTTTGTTTCTGGAGGTCGTGGTTCTGGTGGTTGGGCTGGAGAGTTTGCAGGAGGTCAGTTTGCTAGGCGTTCTCCCCTCATGCTCAATATGGGGATGGGAGGGGTCGTAGCTTTGAGATGGAGAGGAGGGACGATCCATGGTTTTCCTTTCGTGGTTTTGGTCCTCCTCCAGTTAGAGAGGGATGGTTTCCTCATAGTGGTTACCATGGCGGTGTTCGTGGAGGTAGTTTTGGTAGGAAAGATGGTTTGGAGTGTGCTAACCCCACTTTTGAGCAAATGGCCCGGCACTGGTTTTACTCTTTTGGTACTAACCCCAGTGTTGAGTCATTTCTTCGCTCACGTGCTCGTTTTTTAATTTCAGGTAGGAGACTTGAAGAACATTTGGTTGATTGACTCTGGTTGCTCAAGGCATATGACCGGAGACAAGGGGTGGTTCTCATGTCTCGTCCCAATGGTGACAAGGAGGTACATCACTTTTGGGGACAATGGGCGAGGGCGTGTGCTTTCAGAAGGTGAGATTAAGGTGAGTGACAAGATCACTCTCAGGCATGTTGCTCTTGTTCAATCACTTGGATCAATTTGCTTTCTGTGTCCTAGCTGTTGGATGAGGGTTTTGAGGTGTTGTTTCGGCCTGGTGGTTCTCGGAAATTTTGGACTCTCGAGGGGACCTTGTCTGTATGGTCGTTCTCGAGGGTCAAGTGTTTGGAGCTGATTTTTCTCAGTCTTCTGGTGTGGAGCGTTGTTTCTTGGTTGGTTCTTCGAGTGAGTTGTGGAAGTGGCATAGGAAGTTGGGTCACTTGAGCATTGACCTTTTGTCTCGCTTGAGTAAACTCAATTTGGTCCGAGGATTGCCACGGTTGAGGCTTGAGAAAGAGTTGGTTTGTGCGCCGTGTAGGCATGCCAAGATGGTAGCCTCTTCTCACCCGCCTCTCATCGATGTGATGACTGAGCGTCCATGCGAGCTGCTGCACATGGATCTTGTTGGCCCAGCTCGTGCGCGATCTGTGGGTGGGAAGTGGTATGTCCTTGTTGTGGTGGACGACTACTCTCGGTATGCGTGGGTGTTCTTTCTCGAGGATAAGGGGGGGACGTTTGGTTGTGTTCAAGATCTTGTCTTGAGGTTGAGGAACGAGTGGCACGGAGATGCCATACAAGCAATCCGCAGTGACAATGGCTTAGAATTCAGAAACTCTCGTTTCAAAACCTTTTGTCATGACTTGGGTCTTGAACACCAGTTTTTGAGTCCGTATACGCCACCCCAGAATGGTGTTGTGGAAAGGAAGAACAGGACCTTGTGTGAGATGGCTCGGACAATGCTTGATGAGCATAGGACTCCGAGAAGATTCTGGGCTGAGGCGGTGAACACCGTGTGCTATGAGTCGAACAGGATCTACCTCAAAGTGCATAAGAAGAAAACCTGCTATGAGTTGATGCACAGTCGCACACCCAAGGTGAGTCACTTCCATGTCTTTGGATGCAAGTGTTTTATTCTTAAGAAAGGGAAGAAGTTGGATAAGTTTGAGGCTAGATCAGTCGATGGTATTTTCTTTGGTTATGCATCTCACTCTAGAGCATATCGTGTGCTCAATCTTGAAACTAACCAAATCGTGGAGACATAGCCACGTAGTCATCTTGTCTTTGAGTGTGCAGGTGATGATGAGCTTGGTGAGGAGATCTTTCAGGAGGAGCATGAACATGGAGACGATGAAGATGGCGGTGTGGAGCCCCCGGCTGAACATGTACCTACTACTTCGACTACGGTGGTGGACGGACCCTCTCCCACACCTACGACGACAAACCAGGATCAAGGAGAAGCTGTTGTAGAGGGGGAGGTAGCATCAAGGCAAGAACCTCCCCAGCAAGTACAAGTGGATCACCCAGCTTCAAGGATCATCGACGACATGAATGAACGCACTACACGGTCGAGGGTTCGGAACAGTTCTCATTTCGCTCATGCTGCATTTGTTGCCACCTTTGAGCCCAAAGACATTAGACATGCACTATCTGATCATAATTGGGTTAATTCGATGCATGAGGAGTTAGAGAACTTTGAGAGGAATCAGGTTTGGGATTTGGTTGACCGTCCCCCAGGGTGTAAGCCGATTGGGAAAAAATGGGTGTGGAAAAACAAAGAGAGAAAGAAAGTTGAAGTGGTGAGGAACAAGTCAAGGCTTGTTGCTCAAGGGTTCAGTCAGAAGTAGGGGATTGACTACGAGGAGACCTTTTCTCCCGTAGCCCGTTTCGAGGCGATAAGGATCCTTCTAGCCTTTTCTGTGGCTAAAGGGTTCAAGTTGCACCAAATGGATGTGAAGAGTGCTTTCCTGAATGATGTGTTGGAGGAAGAAGTGTATGTGAGGCAACCACCGGGGTTTGAGAGTGAGAAGTACCCCCACCGGGTGTACGAGTTGAGGAAGGCATTGTATGGGTTGAAGCAGGCGTCTAAAGCTTGGTATGGTAGGTTGAGGGGGTTCTTGTTTGAGAGAGGTTTTGAGATGGGGAAGGTCGATCAGACCTTGTTTCTACTTAGGCGGGGCAGAGATATCCTGATTGTGCAGGTGTACGTCGATGATATTGTCTTTGGTGGGTCGTCTAACTCTCTTGTTGCAAGGTTTGCAGAGGATATGAGCAGGCAATTTGAGACGAGTATGATGGGCAAGTTGCAGTTCTTCCTCGGGCTACAAATCAAGCAATCAAAGGAAGGAACATTTGTGCACCAAGCTAAGTACACCAAGGTCATTGTGCGGAAGTTCAAGATGGAGGAGTCCAAGGCTATGATGACGCCGATGAGTACGACTACAACACTTGATGCGGACGAGGAAGGTGAACATGTGGACCAGAAGGAGTGCCGGAGCATGATCGGGTCACTCCTCTACTTGACGGCGACGAGGCCGGACATCCAGTTCTCGGTATGTCTGTGCATTTGAGGACCAGGAGCGTCCCGGTGGTCGATGGACGACCGCTCCTCAGTGATGAGTGATTGACAACGGGTGTTGGACTGACTCTTGGCTTAGTGCACAGGTGTAGGCTGCGGCCTAGTTCGTGTTGTTGCAGGTGAAGAACGGGCGCGAAAGGTCTTCAGCCTTGAGGGGCCTCCGGGAGATGGAGAGACAAGTAGGCTCGGTTCGAGGGACCCGGTGGGACGAGGCGGGATCGGGTGCGGGCCACATGGTGGCGACACAAGCAAGACGAAGTCATGGACAAACGAGCCGGTGCACGGTGGCGGTCGAGTCAAGTGGTTTGGCGGGAGGCCGGACCGAGCACGCGGGGTTTGGTGGTTTGCCCACAAAACCATCGGCGGACGGTTTCTTGGTTTGGGCCTGAAAACCAAGTCCGAGGGCCCAACATGACGGAGACGGGATCCGGGCGTGTCGGGAAGCTTCGAGGCGGAGGACACGCGGCGGGATCGCATGGCTTGCGTCGGGAGGACGCGGGGTGCGGCAAAGGCGTGGCCGTCCGATGGCAAGACCCACAAATATTACCTAAATGCCCCTACGTGGGTTGTATCGCCAGTAGTTAAGTTAGGGGTAGTCGAGTCATTTACCACTCCGGCGGGACCTGATATATAAGCCATGAGTGTGTGTGGATGGCTCTCTCTCTCCGCGACTTAGGGTTTCATTTCCTCCCTCCCATTTCTCATTTTCGTAGCTATTTTTCTTCCATTTTCCTTAGGCTAGCATGAGAGCTTCATGAGAGATTTGTTGAGAGGGATGGATGCTAGGGCGGCATGCTAGACCTTGTGAATCTTTCCTGGTTTGTATAGAAGATTCGGAGTTGTGTTTCTCGTGGTCTTTTGTGCTTGTTTTCGTGCCTTTGTTCTCGGTGTGATTCCGCGGATTTGAGTGGGTTTCTCCCCGGATTTCTTTGAGGGAAACATGGATAGATGTCTCGTGCATCTTTGTGATTGATCTTGTGCCCTCAAACGCCGGGAAACCACTTGGATTCGTAGTTTTTCGTTCGGTGCTCTAGCTTTTGGTGGTGCTCAAAGGATTCGCGATTCCCGGTGATTTAGGGAGTTAGGAGGCAAGATTTTTGGGATATAGCATCCTTGTGTGACGCTTTGCAAGTCCCCAAACCCTTGTCTCCATAGCTTCAACCGTTTGGGAAATCCGATGATGATTTGGGGGAGTTGACTTTCGGGGTCGGGCGTTTTCTGCTCTGTCCGCACCTAGCGGACGGTCCGCGAGGACCTGGCGGACGGTCCGCGCTGCTAGGGTTTGTCCAGTGTTCTTCGTGTTCTTGCTCGCCTTTCGTTTCGATCCGTCGCATTTTTGGTTTTCGGCTGGACGGAGTTTCGGACGGTCCGCAGCAGAGGGCGAACGGTCCGCGGGTGCCTGGCGGACAGTCCGCGTGCTCCCCGCGGACGGTCCGTGGTTCGTGGGTCGCTTCTGTTGGTTCTGTGTGATTTAACGGACGGTCCGCGGCATATGATGTGCAATTTGATGAAGCAATGGGCTCTCAAGATGAGAAAGAAAATTTAGATGATGTGAGAGGTGAAAAATGGAGTAGAGCAATGAAGACCATGGATATCGGGGATATCATGCCTAGAGAAGAAGATGATGATGAAGGTCCATCAATCTCTATTCAAGCAAATTCATCTACTTCCACAACAAATGATCATAATCAACAAGAGGGTAACTCAAGCAATAATGACTCACCTCAACAAGATGATCAAATGGCCTGCATGGTTACACCTTCTACATCAACTCAAGAACCGATTGATCAACCAAGAATTCATCATCAAGTCGTAAGGGTGTTCAAACTCGATCTCGTGTTGCTTCATTTTGTCAACATTATTCTTGTGTATCTTTTCATGAGCCTAAGTGTGTAGATGAAGCACTTGTTGATCCGGATTGGGTTATTTCCATGCAAGAAAAATTAAATGATTTCACTAGAAATGATGTTTGGAAGTTGGTTGAAAGACCCAAGAATCATAATGTCATTGGTACTAAATGGGTCTTCTGAAACAAAGAAAATGAAGATGGTATTGTTGTGAAGAACAAGTCTAGATTGGTTGCTCAAGGTTATACTCAAGTGGAGGGATTGGATTTTGATGAAACATTTGCTTTCGTAGCTAGACGTGAAGCCATAAGGATCTTGCTCGCTTATGCTTGTTCTCGCAACATTAAGTAATATCAAATGGATGTCAAAAGTGCTTTCTTGAATGGGAAAATTAGTGAACTAGTATATGTTGAGCAACCTCCCGGCTTTGAAGACCCCATAAAGCCTAATCATGTGTACAAGCTCTCTAAGGCTTTATATGGGTTGAAACAAGCTCCTCGTGCTTGGTATGAAAGGCTTAGGGACTTTCTTCTTTCAAAGGGCTTCAAAATTGGAAAGGTTGATACTACATTGTTCACCAAGAAAATTGGAAACGACATCTTTATTTGTCAAATTTATGTTGATGATATCATATTTGGTTCAACAAATGAAGACTTTTGTAAAAAATTTGGAGAAATGATGTCTAGGGAATTTGAAATGTCTATGATTGGTGAATTGAGTTTCTTCCTTGGTCTTCAAATCAAACAATTGAAGGAAGGCACTTTTGTTTTCCAATCTAAATATGTGAGGGACATCTTGAAGAAATTTGGCATGGAAGATGCAAAACCCATCAAAACTCCGATGGCTACTAATGGACATCTTGATCTTGATGAGGGAGGTAAACTGGTTGACCTTAAGCTTTATAGGTCTATGATTGGTAGTTTGCTTTATCTTACCGCATCTAGGCCTGATATCAGGTTAGTGTGTGCATGTGTGCTAGATTTCAAGCCGCACCTAAAGAGTTTCATTTGACCGCCGTAAAGCGAATTATGAGATATTTGAAGTATTCTCCTAACATTGGTCTTTGGTATCCAAAGGGTGCTCATTTTGAGTTAGTAGGTTTTTCGGACTCGGATTATGCCGGTTGCAAGGTTGATAAGAAGAGCACTTCTGGAGGTTGTCAATTGCTTGGACGTTCACTTGTTTCTTGGTCGTCTAAGAAGCAAAATTCAGTGGCTCTTTCTACCGCCGAAGCGGAGTATATCTCGGTGGGAAGTTGTTGTGCTCAATTGCTATGGATGAAGCAAACACTTCTTCATTATGGTGCGAAATTCAATGAATTTCCTATCTTATGCGACAATGAAAGTGACATCAAGATTGCCAACAATCCGGTTCAACATTATAGAACCAAGCATATTGATATTCGGCACCATTTTTTTAGAGATCATGTGATCAAAGGAGATATCAAGATTTATGGAGTGAGCACGGATGATCAATTGGCGGATATATTTACCAAGCCTTTGGATGAATCTCGGTTTTGCAAATTGAGAAATGAGCTAAATGTCATTGACATCTCAAATGTGGCTTGAGAGCTAGCACATGTGTTTATTCATATGCATTTGTTTATCTCTCTTATTTATTTCTAGCCTATCTTATTTTTTATATTTTTGTCCTCTAATTCTCTTGAAGCTTACTTTTGCATAATTGTTTAGCATTGTTTGGTAAATTGCATCATATGACAAGTTTCCTTCATTATTCTTGAGCAATGATCCCAAAAGATACTTTTTCAAATCTTTATCTCGGAATATATCAAGCTGAAAAAGAAAAGGAAGGTCGGACAGTCCGCGGCGGTGGGCCGGACTATCCGTCCGCTCCTGGCGGACCGTCCGCCGTGGCGACGCGGACCGTCCGCGCGGCTCGTGGGGGAGAGGGGCAAGATGCGGATGTTCGGGAACAAATAACGGACCGTCCGTGCCGGGTGCCGACCGTCCGCGCACCTCGCGAACCGTCCGCGTGGGCACCGCGGACTGTCCGTGGGTGCCGCGCACGGGTGGGTCTTAGGTCGCGGGCTATAAATGAAGCAGGCAACTCCTTTATTCTCCAACCCGACCAAGGTCTCCTCTTTTCGTCTCTCTCTTGCTCTCTCTCTCTCTCAAGAAAAGACTCCCTCCTTGGGGATTTCGTTTGGGGCACTCCTCGGACCGTCCGAGCACATCCCCGGACTCTCCGTGAGGTTCTCTCTTATAATTGCTCCCAATTGTTAATACTCATTCAAATATATGATTTTTGACAGTGCTCGCAAGGCTATCGCTTCGCTCACCAAAAAGGTGACCAAAAAGGCCACTTCCAAGAAGAAGAGCAAGGATGTTGGGACATCTAAGAGGCGTAGAAAAGATGATACCTCTGAGGAAGAAGAGGAGCCCGACAATCCTAATGACAGTGACTTTGATCTGGCTGATGAAGCGGCCAGTGCCTTATTCATGGTGGACGAAGATGAGATAAATCAAGGGGGAGGTAACAATGCTGACATCATTGATGTGATTAATTACACAGCTCCTAGAAGGCAGTGGACACAAAGAGAGTTTGTTATTGCTAGGAATGACAATGCTTATAATCAACCCCATGACACTCACAGTTTGTATTTCCACACCACTGTGCAAGAGCAAGCCTTCTTTAGCAGTTTAATGGAGTGCACAGTATTTGCTCATCAGAGGGTTGATTTTAACTATCTTGAGTCTAAACCTGTCTTAGCTGGTGTGGCAACAAAACTTGAAAACTTGGGCTTGAAACCGTTTCTTCAGCATAGATGTGATTGGAATGACACCATAATTAGACAATTCTATGCAACATATGAAATGGTATTTATAGGCAAGAAAATGAGGTGGATGACCGTAAGAGTTAGTATGAGGCCACTTTTGAAGAATTTGCAGCTGCCAATCATGTTAATTCTGAGTATTTTAGTGATGGTGTTGATGTTTATAATGAGGATATTCTTGAAAACACTATTGTCTTTTATGAGCCTGGCACCTCAAATGCAACTATAATGAATTGGCTAGCAGCAGGACTAGACATCATATGGCTGCCATTAACAACATCATCAGACATACCTTTATGCCTAAGAGTGGTAATAAGGTCCGAGAATATTATTGGAATGTGATTAATCACATAATGCATGGAACTAAATTTGATGTTGTGAAGCTCATCCTTGATCAAATGATTTGCAAGAAGCGTCTTGTCAGGGATAGCATTTATTTTGCCCCTTATATTATGTCTTTGATCAAGAACAAGACAGGGTTCAATGGTCTATGTGATATGAAGCATAAAATTCATCGTCCCTTTTACAATGCTAAAGCTTTTCTCAACAAGCCATTTACATCTTATGGGCAGGATGCAGAGGCTCAAAATGTTGTTGAAAATGTTGAGATTCATGCTAGTGATGATGAAAATGCTAATGTTGGTAACATGGGTTATGCTAATGTTGATGAGGATGCTCATGCTATGCCACCTCCTCCCCCTCCAGTTGACCCCATGCAGCCACAATGGGAGCCTCCTGCTGGATACTTTGACTCTTATTTTGCTAATATTCAGCAGTCCATGAACTCTCAATTTCAGCAGATGCAGTCCGGTTTCAACTCACACTTTGAGGCATATGGGGAATAGATGCATAATACATTTCAGACTATGCAGCAGGGTTTTCAGCAGCAGATTGACACTAGTCTAGATAATTTTGGTCATCATCTCTATAACTCTATGTATGACCCCATGATGCAAAAGTTAAGTGATATGCAAACAAGCCTTCACAATGACCTTAATGCCTTGAATGACAGATTCTCTAAGATGTCCACTTCAGAGCTGTACCAGCAGATCTATGATTAGCAGACTCAGCTTCAGAATGATGTCAATGCTTTGAACACAGCTTTTGGGGATTTCAGAGATCATTTTTATCACTACTACCCAGCTCCAGCTCCACCACCTCAGTTTTGTCCCCCTCCGCCATTCTATCCTCCTCCGCTGCTGCCTCAGGACGACTAGACCTTTTGGTATTTGATGCCAAAGGGGGAGAAATTTGGAGGAGTGATGTGTGATCTTTAGGGGGAGCTCATCTATTTGCATTTGGAACTCTTGCATTGCACTTGCATATTTAATTTCAGACATGCATGAACTTTGGTTGGCTTGTAATAATTTGTAAGACATTATTGTGTGATGTGGTTGAGAACTAGAACTAGAACTTGTGGATTTTTATGTGATGGTCTATGTGTGTGATTTTAAGTTGCTTATCTTTTGACTTGTTCTAGTTCTTGTAGAGTTTTGAGGCTAACCCTTTGCTAAATCTTATTGGATATATATATGTGGTTGTTGCCTTGATCCTTATTTTGTAGGGGAAACTCCGTCAAAATTACTATATCTATGCATATGTGTAAAAATCAAATGAAAGTTATATGCACATATGTAGGGGGAGTTCTCTCTATTTTCTGGTTTTGGACACATTCACTCTATCTATTTATTGAATTTATTTAAGAAGAGTCAGTGATTCCAAAACACAAAACCTTTCTTATATTTACTCCTTTAAATGGTTGTCATCAATTACCAAAAAGGGGGAGATTGAAGGCATCTAGGCCCCTAATTCGTGTTTTGGTAATTAATGACAATCATTGTGGACTAACATTTTTATTTGAGTTATAAGAATAGGTTAGTCCGGTGAAATGATGAGATTATGCGATATGAATGAGGAAGTCTTGTATGGCATGTGTTGGAAACAGCTCAAGGCAAAGGTAAAAGATAGGGTTTTATTTTCGCCAATCATAAGGTGATTAGAGGATGTTAAATGACTGGGTTGATAGAATAGATAGCCGTACTATCAAGAGGGATCAATTTCATTGGCTTGACTTTCCATAGTGCCACGTGGATCAAAAATTTACATGCATTGCATTTAGATGAGTGGCGATTTCTCTTGGTAAAAGGGTTTCATTGAAAATCTTAAGAAAAATCAGTTTTCAGGTGTTGGGCGGACATTCCGGGCTCTTGGGGCGGATGGTCCACGGGTTTTTGATATTTATTTAATATCTAATATTTTTGGCAAAAGTTTTCGAGAAAATGCGCTTCCAGGCGGACAGTCCGCAGACCCCAGGCGGACGGTCCGTTATTCTCCTCGGAACCTAACAGAACAGCGTGCAGCTCGATGGACCGGGCGGACGGTCCGGGGCGTGCACGCGGACAGTCCGCGGGGCCCACGCGGACAGTCCGCGGGGTCCTGGCGGATAGTCCGCCCAGCCCAACGGCCACTCCTGACAGTCGTTGACTTCGCATTTTTCACCGTTGGAATTCAAATGCGGACAATCCGCGAGGGCATCGCGGACAGTCCGCGAGGCACGTGTTTTCCCACAACGGCTAGTAACGGGAAGGGGGAGTATATATACTCCATGCCCGGGGTTGGAGAAGCTCTCTTGGCACTTTGAAAGGTCCATACTCCCTGGTAGAGCTCTCCCTCTCCTCTCACTCACTCACTTGGCTTAGTGGTTGCATTCTTTGTGTGGTTGAGAGCTTCTAGTGCATTGCATCAAGGTTTTGATCTTTGTGGCACTAGGGAATCAGCAAGCAAGTGGTTGATTTGTTACTCTTGGAAGTTGCTGCTTCCTAGACGGCTTGGTGGTGGAAGAATCCGTTGAAGCTCGCAAGAAGATTGTGTGTGGCTCCGGATTTCGTGTTGTGAGAGGTATTGTGCTCACCTCACCGGAGCGGTAAAGGGCAACTCTAGTGGAATCGAGGTGTGGAGTGGTTCTTTGGTTCTAACTGGCTCAAGATCAAGCGGCGCCTTGATAGAGGAGCGGTTGAACATTGAATCCACCTCAACGTGGATTAGGGGTGACCGGCAAGTCATCGATACCATGGGATATAAATTCATCTCTCAGGCTCGGTTATCTCTTTGCTCATTTTACCTACAAGTACTTTACTTTGAGCATTTATTTTCTAGAGATTGAATTTTATCTTGTCACCCTAGGATGCAAACCCCCAGCATAGGAATAGAATAGGTAGAGATCTAATCCTCTTGGTGGTTCTAATTAAATTTCTCTAGTGTTGTGTTTTCAGATTTTAAAACCGCCTATTCACCCCCCCTCTCTAGTCGGTATCCTAGATCCTACAGGCAAGCATAGATCTCATCCATGTCCCAACCGAAAAACAGCTCACCGATATCCTAACAAAGACTTTGGACCAAGTTACATTTGCATGTTTGCAAGGTGAGCTTGGTGTGGTTTTTCCTTTTTTGAGCTTCGGATGGGAGGGTTGATGTACATATGCATTTTCATGTTTGTATCATATCATGTTGCATTTGCATATTTGTATCATAGACTGCATTTGTAACATATGCCATAGAGATATGATGTGCATCTCTCATAGCTTTGCTCACCATGATATGCTAATATGAGGTTATGACTTTGCTTGTGATGCTCATGAGATGTATAGCTATGCTCTTGGTAGCTTTGGGATATATATGCTTGTGGATGGCTTCTTTTTGTAAAAATTCTATATGATCCTCTCTTGTGAGTAAAATGCCTCTCATGTTCAATTTGGGTGCTTATGGCTATATCTTGCTTAATTTGTGCTTGGAACCATGTTCTTATCAATTGGGATCAAAGATCCATTTATCATCATGAATGTTTAGCCTACATGCAACCTTGTTGAGAAGCCTAAGCTTCTTTTTGCCGCAAAGGCACTTCATGTACCATGCTTAACTTGTAAATCATAACAATGGTATGTGAGATGCCTATGCTTGAAAAATGTGTTTCCATGTCATAAATGCTTTAAATTCCTTATCTTGGGTGCTAAACCGTTGCACGATGTTCACCATTGAGAAGTCTCATATCTAGAAGTGGACACATGGCTCAGTGGCTTTGACATGACATGAGATAGCTTGTAGGTGTTTGTGATGACCTTGTGATAAGAATTTGTGACCTTGCATGAAGTTTGTGAGTTATATTTTGTTTGTGCTCAGTTTGATCATGTTTAGGTCCTATGCTCGTGAGAGGGAAAATTTTGTGAAAAATTCCTCACTTTGTTCATGGCTATGTCACTTGCTTGTATGTCCCTTTCTACCTTGTTGCGCGTGCTCCAATTGTGGCTATCTTTCTTGTTTATGTCTCAATTTTAGCATGTTGTAGTGCTCTTTGTATATTTGAGAAGCACATGCTTGCATTTGTAGACTTGATTCATGCATTACCAACAAGGGGGAGGAAAAGTACCCAACTCATGTTTCCAGGGCGAGCTTTGCATCAAAAGAAGAAAAATTGGGAGAAATGCATTTGTTCAGGGGGCTTGCATTCATGCATTTGGGAGCTCTTGTTCGCCTGAACTTTAGTTGTGCTCTTTTGCCGATGGTGTCGATCCCTTTTGCCTCACCTTGAGGAGTCGGCAATTTTGGAGCATTTTATCTCGGTTGTGTCGAGCCGTTGCCCTTGTCTTAGGGGACCGAGATTTTTCTCACTCAAGTGATCTTTTCTTGGCTTTTCTTTGGCTTTTTGACCACATGTTTGAGTTTTTCAGTCGTTTCTTTTCTTTTTCTCTTTTCTCTGAATTGGTTACTTGTGTGTGTTGTCAATGCACTCATCAAGGGGGAAGTTGAGGACTGGAGCGTCTAAGGACCGGTGGATGGTCGCTACTGGCTGTGATGAGTGATTGACAACATGGTGTGGACTAACTCGTGGCCGAGTATTACAGGTTGCGGCTTGATTTGCGTTGGTGCAGGTGAAGAGCGGGCGCGAAGGTCTATGCCTTGCGGGGCCTTCGAGAGTGGAGAGACAAGTAGGCTCGGCTCGAGGGACCCGGTGGCCAGTGGGTCAAGTGCGGACCGCATGGCGGAAAGAAAAGCAGGATGAAGTCGTCGATCGAAGCCAATGCAGGGTAGTGGCTCACAACCGAAGTCTGCACACGGGGTTCACGGTGGTTCATCACAAAACCGTCGGGTTACATGGCTGAGCCACAAAACCAAGACCGGAGGCTCGGCGGGCGGAGATAAGATCCGGGTGTGCCGAGAAGCTTCGACGCCAGCGGACACGTGGCGGGATCGCAGGACTTACGTTGGGAGGACGTGGACTGCGGCGAAGGCGTAGCCGTGCGATGAAGAGTGCTCATGAACTATTTGCCCCTGAGGGGTTTGTATCTCAACTTAAGTGCTAGGGGTAGCTTGGTCATTCACCCAACCTAGAGGAACTCATATATAATAGCTCTAGGGTTTCTGGGCAAACCATCCATCCAGACTGCTTCCCATTTCTCAGCTCTATAGGTTTAGATTTTCTTCACCGTTTTGTAAAGAATCTGACCTCCGAGTGTATGGAAGCTTTCATGGTTGCATCGATTTCCTTCTTGTAGCTCGTGTGATTTTTGTGTCTCTTTAGCTATTTTCGTTGGATTTTTGTGCGCGCCTTGTTCCTTCGAGTCTGAGGTGTTTGGGTTTGGATTTGTTGGTGAGGATCATGGATAGATGTCTTGTGCATCTTTGTGCTTGATCATGACCCCTCAATCTCCGGGTTTGGCCTCCGATTGAAGGATTTCGGTTGGAACCCTAGCTTTGTGGTAGAGCTCGATTGCGATTGGATTCCTAACGATTTAGTTCGTTTGAGGACTCAAGTTTTGTGGTATAGTATCTCCTAGGGACGCTTCATATCTCCCCCAAATTTTTCCTCAAGAGATTAAGCCGTTTGGGAGATCCGTGGATGGATAGGAGAGGTTGACCTCTCGTTTTCGAGTTCGGGCTGTTGTTCCCGTGCCTGGCGGACAGTCCGCCTGGGGCACGTGGACGGTCCGCGAGGAGCCGGCAGGTCTGTTGTTCGTTGTGTTCTTAGTGTGTTCTTTGTGTGTTTTGATCTGTTTTGTCCGGCACTTTTGGTTGCTAGAAGTTTGTCGGACGGTCCGCGAGGTGAGCGGACGGTCTTTTCCGCGCGGACAGTCCGCAGGTAGGGTGCGGACGGTTTGTTTTCCAAGGTGCAGTACTGGAAGTTTGGGTGGATTTTTCGGACGGTCCGCCCTGTGCTTGCGGACGGTCAGCCCGGTCACCACGGACAGTCCGCCCCCTCCACGCGGACAGTCCGCCACAGGCTGTGCAGATTGCTTAAGTCCTTTGCTTCTTGAGTTGCACTTCCGTGTTACTTTGTGCTGGGGTTTGTTCCTAGGGTTGGTAGGTCTATTGTGACTATGCGACCTTGGCAAACTCATGTGGGAATCCTTGGTTGTAAATTTGGGGCTTAGGCGTTCGTCCTTTGGGAAGAATTTTTATCGGCTCCCATTCGCTCCCCCCTCTCTGGTCTCCTAATCAGTCCTTCAGACCTACCAGGCCTGCAAGGCCCTAAGTTGAGAGGAGCTATCTTGGAACAAGAGCCACCAGCTGCGCCGCCCTACGAAGACTACCACGCCTAGCACGGTGTGCGGCACCAACCGAAGACGAAGGCCCACGACGCTGCACTGTTCCAGCACTATTCCGACACTGTTATAGTAGTGTAGCAAGATATCGTTTTACCATCTTAACCCTTGTACGTCAGCCCCCCTTGGACTATAAAAGGGGAGGTCGATGTCGTAAACAGGGGATGACAAGGAAAAACATAGAACAAACACACCACTCCATCCTTGGATCAAACACGATCACACTTCAACCGAGCCCTCGCAGCTCATCACCGCACCGAGAGACCTGGGACACACTCCCTCTCTCGACCAAAGCTTGTACCCCCTACTACAAGCCCTCGTGGGCATATAGAACACTCTTCTGAACTAGATGTAGGGCACCCACTTGCCTGAACTAGTATAACCCCTCTGTCTCTAAGCCCAACCATTCGGATCAGATGCACGAACATACCAAAATTTACTTGTCGGCGATACCAAACCCCGACACTATGTGGGAGATGTTCCCATTTGTGAACAATTTCTATTCTCATTTTGTTAAGATCATCTATTTTTTAATTGAATCTTTAAGTCACTCCATATTGTCAATCATAACTAAATGATGCATCACATGACGTCCCTCGGTAAGGCTTTGATATGATTCTTCCAGACCCCACAGATACTAGTTTCTTCACCCTAGCAAAAACACTAATGGTAGCCTCACAAACCGAAGATTGCTTAGTACTTCGCTTCAGTTATCTTAGTTAATCTCTTCATCACTTACCCTTACCACACTGAGTTTGGCTTTGCTTCATCAACAAGTAAATTTGAAAAACCACTTCAAATGTTTGTTATTGATTGACAACAAGTATGCAAGCTTCCAATTGAGGATTATCAAATAGAGAAACATCCTTGTACCTTTTTGCAATCACCAAATAAGTCTTGCATTCATTCTTGTGAAAAACACCATTTCACTCTAAGTGATCCCTTTTATTAGTACACAAGCTGTCTGTGACACCCCAGGTTTTTAATTCACCTTAATCGTCGGTCAACCCGGCAGACAGTGGTCAAATCACGGTCAACTTGGGTCCTCACCCCGAAAAACTCGCCAACCAACTCTAAGGACACCTTTGATCTAGTGGACACACATGTGGGGCCAACTCATGGTCAAAGACTTGGTCAAACCCCACTCAAACCCTAGTAACCCTAGATGTCTTTCGGAACTTTTGCCGCGTTCTCCAAAATTCACTTAAACACTTAAAAATCTACCTTTATGAAAGTTGTCCAACTTGTCGAGGGACACAACTTTCATGTAGATTGGCATTTCAAATTTTGAGTGAAAATGCATGAAAAACTTGCTCAAAGGTCAGTACCTCCTGTTCATGACAAGTGAGTGGCATTCAAAGTTGGCAAACCTCTCCTGCAAAATCCATTGAAAAAACCCTATATAGCCTTTTTGAAAGTGGTAGAGGATAGCTACTACAACTTTCGTATTCAAAGTTTGGTGCACTTATGTACAAGATTTTTGAGAAAATCATTTTCAAACTGGTGACCGACAAAATAGTTTGGCCAGGGCGCCGTCGCGCCGCGACGTCGCATGCGCCGCGCGCCGCGCCGGCCGACCTCGGCGTCCGCGCCGCATCCCGCCCAAGGCCGCCCGCCGTCCCGGGCCGCGCCTTCCCCACGTGACCGCGCCCCGAGGCTCCCCGGGAGTCCGCCCGGCCGCGCGCGCGTCGTGTCCGCGCCGCACGGCCGGCGCGCGCCACGGACCGCCGGTCCGACGGCGGCGCCCCACCGTACGCGTGCCGACCGAGGATGGGTACCACGGCGGTATATTCGACTTCCGCTGTCGTCACCCTGGAGCCGCGCCGCGCCTATAAATACCCTGCATTTCTCCTGCTCCGTAGGCATTGCCACGCCGCTGCGCCATCCGCGCCGCCGCCGTCGAGCGGCGCCCCTTCCTGCCTTCCGCGGTCAAGCAACCGTCCCTATCCCTTCCTTAGAACCTATAGAGCCGTCGCGTGCCACTTGTTGTCCGGGCCGAGCCCATGCCATCGCCGGAGCCGAGCCACCACGTCCGCCGCCGTCGGTCCCCGCCGCGCGTCCACGCCGGCGTGTTCTCCGCCCCAACTCGGCCACCCCCGTGCCCTAGGTGAGCCCACGGTCGTGCCTCGCCGCCTCCCGGCCGGGAGCGTGGCCGGCTCGCCGGAATTTGGCCGGCGCCGCCGCCTCCCATGGCCAAGGGCCGAATTGCAAGCCCCGAACTCTTTGTAGGGTGTTTTGTGTAATCTAAGGGCATAACTGTAAAGAAGGAAAAACCACTAGGGGTTCCGGTGCAAAATGAAACTTCAATAGTATTTCCAATTTGCTGAATCTTGTAAATTCTCTATAAAATCGTAGGAAAATCAGAAAAATGCAAACCCAATTTTCCTAGATTCCTGGTGAATAATAATACAACTTTTGTTATACTCACCTAGTCTGATTCTTGATAGTGTTAGCATGAAAAATAGGAATGTGAAAAACCTAGATCTGCCATAACTCAAAATCCATAACTCCCCTGTATCGAATTTTTGGATATGTTGTGTGTGATTTTATGAATAGCTCCTGTGCCAAAAATTGCACAAAATTATGAAGTAAAGCTTTTTATATGAATTATTTTCCATTTATGCAGAATCTGCCTAGATGATTTCTAAAAATGATTATGTTCTTCAGCCCAACTTGTGCATGCTGTCTTCTGATGACAAGTTACACCCCTGGTGAAGTAATCACAATTTTTGAGTAATAAGAGATATTTATTCTTAATATATGCATGTTTTTCTTTGTAATTTAATAATGCAAGATCAGTGGTAGTTATAGGTGTACTTGCTGCTTTTCTAGGATGGCTTAGGACCAGAGAGCATGCATGAGGAAGTTTGGAGCATTTTGATGCTTATTTATTTTTGTATGCATTTAACTTGAATCGCTAGCTAGCTTTTGTTATTTTCAAAGTAATTAATTTTCTAGCTCTCCAAGCCTTGCATGAGTGATCAGTGGTGCAGGATAGGTGTTGTGATGCTTAAGAAACTCTTCTTTAAATTTTTAGTGATTGTTGTTTAATAAAAGCTTTAAAGGCCCTTATGGAGTAATGCTTTGATTAAATTAGGAAAATACTTTTTTTTTAATTCGTTTCCCTTTTTGTGAAGTGTTATCCAAGTTAAACTAAGAGCTAAGAATACACCCTTGTTGTTGAAGGATTAAATTGTGAATAATTATCTTTGTACACACCTTTACTAGTGAAAGGTAAAAGTATTAAACCTTCACACGAAATAACAAGTATAAAAGGAAGCATTAATTCAAGTGTGTAATAAAAGAATGAAACACATATCAATAATAACCTTCATAAAAAGAGATTAATAGTTAATTATTTGTTAAGGTGAATATGACCAACCAGAGTTGGATAAGATAAATAATCTATCACATCACCTGAACCCTGCATTGCATTCCATGTAGATCTTCCTGACGGTGACTACTCACTCATCCCGGAAGCCAAGGAAGGAGAAGCGGAAGCTGCCCTGCAGTACGTGGAAGTACTTGACACCGAGGGTGCTCAGGCTAACTTAGCTGACGAAGGCAAGCCCCGGTGCATATGACCCAGCTTCTCAAATTAATATACAATTATCTATGGATGCTTGTGCATTTAAGTTCAGGAGTTGTATGGAACCTTAGATGCATGATCCCTAGATACTTGTGTCCTTACTAGTATGATAGGTCGATAGCTGCTAAGCTCTAGGACCATTACAAGTCGGGTGATGACGTCACTCGCGAGAATAGGTTCCTAGATAGGAATCACAAGATCTCCTTAAATGAATTGCTCACGTGGTAAGAGCACGGGATATGGACTCCGGTCCAATGGCTATCGTGGGTTAAGTGTTTGAACGTACTAAGCACTTGTCGGGAATGGGACCGGTAAGCCTAGTACCTTAATGAGACGGCTAGGGATTTAACTGTCACTACTCTTGGGATGCGTCTCACGGCTAGCTACCGGTGGTGTATGGTGAGTCCGGGTGCCTCGCGGGGTATGCCGGATAGCCTGCACCAAAGACTGTGGCCTTTTATCCCGACCCGAGGATTTTTGGGAACCGTGTGGTGGTTGTCCTCGCGGGGGCATCCCACCGTGTGTTTAGGTCTACCTTGCAAGGTTTTGAATCAATCGATTGTCGGCCTCTCACCGTTATCTGAGACTACTTACTCCACTAGCCATGAGATCCCTAATGATGGAAGTTGATGAATTTTATGCTTGATTAATTGTATGGTACAACCTTGTCTGTATTAGATGGCTAATTTAGTAAAGAATAAACCCACTAGAACTTGTGCTAAAATCTTGAAAGTAAGGACATACTCTTTGTTACTTTTCAGCAAAAGAAACACAGTGGCCAAAAGCCTTTCATGTCTAGAGTTGGTGAAGTAGTTATCACCGATGGGTAAGTCTTGTTGAGTATTAGTATACTCAGCCTTGCTATAATATGTTGATCCAGGTAATGCTTTCGGTGATGTGTGGCCCGGAGAGATCCCGCCCGGCTGGGAGCTGGAGTGGGTGGAGGATGACGACTGAAGGCATCATGGCTGGCCTCCCGTGGTGTTCTCACTTTCTGCTTAGTTTAATTCCGTTGTTTCGAAAACTCTAAACTATGTTGTGATGACAAAAACTTCGGTTTGTAATAATTATACCCTTTGGGGTAAATTTCAGATGCTAAGTATGTTGTATCTCTGGACTCGCCTTTGTGTGGGTTTTAATGCATATATATCGATCCTTGTTGCTATATAAGTGATTTACCGGGCGTTAACCCGACGACTAACGACATGATGATACTTTATTACTGCTTAATGACCAAAGTGGATTGGTTTAGGCGGTAGTACGGTATTTTCCTGGGCGGGTTGTCACACTGTCACATGAATTGGAGACCTTGTAGTTCATTCTTGAAGCATACTCCAATATTATGTTTAATTGAGCTTGTCATTGATCAACATTTGCACATGGTATCACACACTTGCTTGCTTTCCTTGATGTGAGCCATACAAAATATTCATTCTCATACATGTGACAACAATATCTCATGAATATTTAAATTAAAACATGCTTACATTCTTAAATAAACAAGTTAGTCCTTTAATCGCTTTGTCATACAAATCACCAAAGTCCACTTAGGGGTCTAGATGTACTTTCAGTTGACTCCACCATCAACGATCATGTGGCTGCACACTCGGTTCCTTTCAGGTTCCAACTTCTCTCCGAAGAGATCCTTTGCGTTGTCTGCAACACCTTGGCTCATGCAACAAAGAACACCGACATAGTCATTGCATCGGTCGCTGGTGACTCAGGCTTGAACACCATATCCAATTTGGTCAAGGTGAGAATGAGCATTAGCTCGGTTGGTAGGCATCGCATCTGGGCATGCCGCCAGCCTAGGTTCAAATCCCATCAGACGTAGGTTTATCTCACCATGGTTTATCCCTAACTAAATCCCCTCGCCCGTGAAGCTGAGGTTCGTGGGTTTTCTAAGCTGAGAGGAGGCTTTCTTCTCTTCATGGAAACTCTGGGGCGGTCTTACGCCCACCGGCTTAGTCCAATCTGGTCATGGTCCAGCCATAGGTTGACCGAGTGGTTCTCAAATGCTGCTCCCAGCCAGGAGTCCACACGCTCTGATCGAAGATCTGTTGGAGAAGGGTTCCACTGACCCTCCTACAAACAATATGGTCGAATAGAGCAACTCCACTGACCCTCCCAGAGACAATATTGATCATTATCAAGATTGTTGAGTGTGTCATGATATCTTAATTCACGATCAAGACCCCTTCGCCTAAATGCTTTCCTTACGGGTTGAAAGTCGCCACCACCGCCATATGGGATGCGACTAGGAAGAGTATGGCAAGGTCGAACTTCTTTGACTTGGTTTCGAATTGGTTCGATGAGGACGCCCCATGCTTTGTATATGTAGTCGTCACGGGTCCACAACCGGATGACGATACGTCTCTACTCCTGATCTTGGAAGACGAATGTAGGAGAATGGACTTCTGAGTTGGATCCACCCACTACATAAAGAATCCTTGATCAAGATAACTATTTCTACTCTATTGATGTCATGGACTCTATGGAAAAGATATTTGATCTGGATGACTACACTCACACTATTGATCCCACAAATTCCATTCCATCGAAGAAGATACCCTATGGGCCTGTTTGGCAGGGCTCCGGCTCCTCCAAAAATAGCTCCGGCTCTGTCTCCTCCGGTGGAGCGGCTTTTTTGATGGAGTTGAAGCCGTTTTGGAAAACGTTTGGCAAAACGGCTTCACCTGGTGGATTGAGGTTGTAAAATGTCTAAATTCCCATTTTTCTTTTTTTCCTTTTCACCCTTTTATTTGTTTTTTCCTTTTTCCTCTTCTTTTTTTCCTCTCCCTTTTTCCCTTCCTCTCCTTCTTATCCATTCACCTTCTCTCTTATCCATTCAGCACTACATCTGCCTGAGGTCCCGCACGACAGCACGAGTGTCGCACGCCCGCACCCCGTCGGCCGCCGAGCTCCCGCCCGCCGGCGCCTTTGCCCCCGCCCCCCGCCGCGCCTCCACCCCGCCCCCGCTCCGCCACGCCTCCGCCCCGTTGCGCCGCGACGCCTCCGTCCCGCCCCCGCTCCGCCCCACCCCTCCCCCGCCGCGTCGCGACTCCATCCCGCCTCCGCCTCGCCCAGTCGGCGCCTCCGCCTGGTCCAGGGCGCTCCGGCCGGCCCCTGCACTGGGGACAAAGGGGTAAAGGGGGAGACGGAGCCGGATGGAGCCATGTTTTCGTGGCTCCACCTCCCTAGTGGAAGCCGGTTGCGGCTTCATCACTAGCTCCATGCTCGGAGCCGCGCTGCCGCACCCTGTTTGGCAGGGCTCCACGTGGAGCCAGAGCTGGAGCTCCTTTTGGAGCCCTACCAAACAGGGCCTATATATGGTCGCAACTGCCGAACTCACTAGCCACTCCAAAGGTGACGCTTCATCGCTTCATCATGTCGTAATAGCGATCGAGAAGGACAAAGTGTCGGAGGATCTTGGAGCCAGATGAGAGGCGAAGAAATGACCAAAGTCGAGTCGTAGCATCGCTGCCACATGAGGTACCGCAATCGACGCTCACACACTCTGCATCCGTGCAACCTACAAGACGAGTTCACCTCCATCTACTATTATCATCGAGTGTACACAACCCCTAAAGAGTTCCTCATTGCAAGTAATGAGAAACTCACTAGGCTGATCAAAATCGACGGGATATGCCTTCTCCGATTCATCAGAAGGATTAGGCGAGCCAAGCGGGAAGTACATCGATCCAATTTGCAGCACTGCAAAGACCTACAACAACACATCAACCGCGAACGCAACACAACCATTGTGCAAGCCAGGTCCCACATCCAGCGTGGCTCGGGCATGTGAAATGGCCATAGTGCAATCCCCTCATCCTCTTCATTCTCCTAACAGCGGTAAGGTCATCTTCAACCTCCCGCGGTCCTGCCACTGCCTCGCGTGCAGTCTGCTGCTGCCGCAGGACGAGCGGACATGCGACCTGGCGATGGCAAGGCAAGCAGTCCCGTCCAGGCACAGCTACCAAAACCCTAACCAACCCAAACCACCGCCACCCCCCTAATCGCTAACATGGCCCCGGACAGCCCTCTCCTATCCCCTCCCCCCAACCTTCCCACTACTGTCGCCGAGCTCCCCACCGATCCCGCCTCCACGGGGGCTGACGTCGCGGCCGCATCTAACTCCACTGTCGATGCGAACGACAACGACCGTCCCCCGTTACGAAGACGCATGGACAACAAGATCGCCCCCCCCCCTCCCCGCTGCCAACCACCTCGTCTCCGGTGCGGACGCCAAAGCCGGTATTAGCCGCAGCGTCCCCCAAGGTGTCGCGACAAGCGCTCCCTCAACCTCCAATCCGACTCAGACAGGGTAGTCAGCGAAGGATTGGAGCTCGGTAACAGAGGCGCTGACTGAAGACACCAGCACATAGCAATCCGACAAAGGTCACAGATGACCCTTACACGCAGATCCCACATGTAAGTGATGGAGGGTAGGGATAAGGCAGGAGCATTTTCGACTTTTCACGTGCCAGATCCACATTGGAGGGTGGAGGTGGCATGCCACGTCAACAAAAGTGGCAAATATACTCTGCACAATGGCAAAAATATACATATCTCAAGTAGTGACCTTTGTAATAGTGGCAAATAAATAAATATCCCGACACCTGCACGCCATTAACAAAGAGCAACTGTGGCTACAAAGGATCCGAGTAAGAGACTCTTCTAGCATGTCGACAGCTAGCCAACCAGATTACCTCACCAACACCACCTTCGATGGGAAAAAAACATAATCAACGCAGGTCTTGAAAGAACATATACTATACCATCTTACATTTATGTAAACAGAAGCTGATACGAGAACCATTAATGCATGGTGTCAACATGAAGTATAGACTACTGATAATAGACCTATGAAGCACTTGCACATTTTTTAGGATTATTTCCCAAAAAATTGTCTGAACTAAGGAAACTGTTACAATATAGGGATATATGGCCAAAAAAACAGGCAAGGAAATTCTCGCAACTCCAACCTATAGACCCGTAAATTATCAGCTCCTGTCAAATTGGGTGTACTTTTTTGCATACATGTCTTCAAGACTGAACAGCCAGCCTTTGAAGGTGCTCGCAGAAGACCTGGAAGCTGACATCATCTGTGAAAATGATGTCAGAACCAGGGGCAACATCGTGAGCTGAGTTATATGTGGATGATGGATTCAGCTTAGCCAATAAAAACCTTGCCTGCAAGGAGGGATACATAAGGTGATGAGTCAAATATGGTGGAAAAATAAGTTGCCGGCACTGTCCTTCATACTGTATACATGAACATTATGCTAAACAGGAATAAACAAAAAAATGTTCTCTACAAAATACAGTACTTAGATGTGAAGTGTACTGAACTTCTTATGCGCAAAGAACCACAATGCAGCCAAACCAAGAATTTTGAAAATAACAACAAATGAGAATGAACAATGAAACACGTAGAAATAACAAACCTGCGAGCCATGTTGGTCGCAAACAACTAGTCTTGGAACTGGAAATCGACCTTTTATTATCATCTGCGCGTCCTCATGGGGTGCTTGTAACAGTTGTGCAAATTGCTGAACATGATAATAATGAGCATCAGAAAAGCAGGAACTGCTATAATATTACAGGCGGCACATCAACTCCCACAGAAGAATGTAAATCCAGTTTATTTGACCAGTGTGTTCATCCAAAGACAATGCAATGCTTATGGAAGGAGCCTATCCACTATTCAGCAAAGCCTTTCTAGGAACCAATGTTCTCTAAAGAAAATGAACAAACATGACTCTTGAAGCCTTGTCACCAGATGCCTAGTGAATTATTTTACCTCATGCTCAGGTTGGTTCTGGTAACCCATGTTTCTCCACTGAGCAATCGTCATGCCATGGAAGATGACAACACTAAAATATGCATCAAGTAGCAGGATCCGGTCTGCTGCTATCGATGCCACATCAAGGAATACTGGTGAAGGAGGTGAATCAAAAGAAAATGATATTAATGAAGGCTGGATCATGGCAACAGAGTTCGTGACAGTCTCACGGTTGAGTAACATCCGGAAATAAGCTGTCTCATCTGGACTATTATTGAAAACCTGCAATATAAAAAATGACAATTAATTATCAACACATGAATAATTGAGAGGGGGAAAATAGGAGTGTAATATATCACCTGGACAAATTGTGAACGGCGCAGATTAAACATAAACTGAGGGAACAATGAGAAATTTGAATGTAGGCTAAATGAAGCGGGGTCATCCTTTCTATAATCACCAAATCGCGAACAAAGCCGTATCAGAGATCTATCAAGCCACCGTGTTGCATCAAACTCTTCCTATAAATATTAGAATGAAAGGTTAATGCACACCCATTTTTTAAAAAGAATATTCAATTAACATGAAGAGCAAAAAAGATCAATTTTAGAAAATCGACTATACAGATATTTGGAATGTATTCAGAGTCCCGGTGGTAATCAGTCAGCTATTTATTGGTAAACTACTTTCCCAGTTCACATGGTAGAACATAGAAGGGAGCCTCGAACATTTACATTTAATTGTAATTCAAACTGAAATAATGAATAGTAATGGTAGTTCGGAATAGATTCTTTCACAGGCAACACAGTTTGAGAATTAGTCATAACAAATCAAACCAGACAACCAAGGTCCTCCTATTACTGTGGGAATTGGTCTGACATGGTCCAAGATTTCTGATAAACAGACATTTGAACTGTGTTCTTAATTCAGAGGCCATAAGCTGATCAGCCATCGACAGCCACAGTGCCCACAATTCTAAAAGCTATCAATTGAACAAAGTAATAGGGCAATGATTTGACAATATACACCTCAACTAACTCTATTCCAAAAGCTATCAATTGAACAAAGTAATATAGCAATGATTTGACAATACACACCTTAAACGTTGAATAAGGTTTCTTGTAGCTTATTGAGACAAAAATTAACATAGTTATTGCATTAAGTATTCCCTATGATTGAGCGCAGACGATATAAAATTGGTACTGGTGTGGAGTAGAGTAAAGTTGTCATGTCAATGTCTGCATAGGTCACAAAGATCCTACTGAGGTGGGCTTGTGTATCCTTCATAGAAAAACTTTTAACAAATGCAGCCAATGTTCACAAACTGCAGACTGCACTAGTCTTACACCCATAGAAACATATTTACATGGATTTGAACAAAATAGATAATATAGAAAACAAAATAAGAATATGCAGTCACCAAAAATATTAAGTGAAAACAGAAACAATATACGGCCAAAATATTTTTTAGCAGTATTGCTGAAGACTACGCTAAACTGATTTCACCAAAATACTATAGTGAGTAAAGGCAGCCTAAATGACAAGTACATCATTTATATAGTCATGGTGACACAAAAAAGTCTACCTCCATCTCCATTTTCAATGAGATGTATCTTGCCAACACAACAGCTGCAGTCTCCTGGTCAAAACCTTCTACTAATTCCTGTATCACAAGGGGTATGTTAAATCCTATATATCATCCGAGGAAACATGCTGCACAGTAGATTAAACAGAAATTGTATACAACAAACCAGATTAAAAATTAACATTAGAATGCAAAATACCAGTGTACTATCTACCTAGCATGAGCATAAAAGCACATTCTCCAGCACCTTCACACTTCAAATGAGTAAAGATTGGTATTGTTGAAAAAGATTAAGAACAGTGCATATCTTAGGACAGAAAGCAGGTAACAACATTAAAGCTAACCTCGGTATTAGTGGAACCATCTACCCATTTCCTGCATATCGTAGTAACTCTTATCCTCATTTGTCCTTCCGGGTGTTGGTAACTGTAAGAGAATCATCAACATAATCAGTACATTCTGCCATTCCAAAACCAAGGTAACAGAACGTGATAGAATACCTTGTTACAAATTGTATATACAGATGTGGATTTTGGTTTCCTGGTTGGCTCGATCGTTCACTTGGTGAGACATCAAAAAATACTGTTAAAGAAGTATTTGTATCGAGACCACACATTTTCCATGCTGTTGTATTTCCTTGACCAACAACTGTGTCAGCGCACAGAGCTCCTTTCTGTGAGAGCAGGTGCAAATATCAAGCCAAATATTAATACTGGTGCCTCCAATTTAAACATTGGATAATGAGTATAATATAATCAGGTGTACCTTCTCTAAAGATGTACATGGTCCAATAATACCTTGGACCTTAATGTCTTTTGAACAGTTTATTTCAATTGTGCCACTGTAAATAAGATGAGCCATGAAGCATTTTAGTACTTACTACAGTGAAACAACATATGGCAAAGCAGAAGTTCAAGTATGTACATAATAAAGCAGTAAAAGTGCAAAACATATTAGACTAGTGAAATAATGTCGTGTTTGAGGGACATCTTGGATTTGCCTATTTGCTTTTGGAGCAGGAATGTTGAGGAGCAGCTTCCTATTTGTTCTTGGATTCTCCCTTATTGTGATTTAGGTCGGTAGAGTGGTAGAAGAGCAGGTGTTTATCTACGGCATGTAAAGCGAACCCAATGGTTTGATCTTTTGTTACAAAAGCTTATACAAAACCACGCAGGGACATGAAACTGTCATGGGCCTCATGGGCCGGATAGGCAAGCCCATTAGGGTTCGATTAGGGATAAGATTAGATCCTTTCTTAGGGATTAAGGTAGCCTCTCTATATAAGGAGGGAACTTGTACCAATTGAGGGAAGCAATGAGAATTATTTATTAGGGTTAGCCCCTTTTATCCCTGCCCGTGTGGTCTGGCTGCCGCCATCGGCGAAGTCGGGGGATGCTAGGGTTCAGGGTCATCTGGATCATGGTACATAACAACTTGGTATCAATCGTGCCTAGTTCTGTGTCCATGGTGAGCGCCGACGGGATCAAGGAGGCGGTCGAGAAGCTCACCACGGCGATGGAGAAGATGCGGGCGACACAGGAAACCATGCAGGCATCGCTCGACAAATGGGACCCCTCGCCCCCTTGGCAGACCAGCTGACGGCCATCCAGTCCAAGGTGGTGGCCTTGCACTCTGCCAGTATGCACCGCCTCTGCGACGCCTCGAAACGGCGAGTGGCGGCGGCGGTAAGCCTGCATGCTGCTGCTCGCGGTCTCCTGGCGTGACGGTGGCTGCGGGAGTATCACCACAGTTGAGGGATTGGGACCGCATCAACGCCCGCCTGGACGGCTTGGGTGAGGCGGCGAGAAGCGGCAGCAGCGGCGCGCCTGCAGGCGGCGGCCCGCGGCCTCCTCGCGCGTCGGCGAGCGCGGCTCCGCCAGGACCGACAGGACAGGGCAGCACTGCGGCTCCAAGCGGCGGCGCGTGGCTTCCTCACGCGACGGCGGGCGTGGACTACGGCGCTGCGTCTACGGGCAGCGGCGCGCAACCTTCTCGCACAGCCCCAAGTGTGGAAGGTGCGGGTGCAATCCAGCCCGACGCCGCCGTCCTTCGAGCAGTCATCACCTCGTCCGCGCTTCACCCGTTAGGGATGGATGCCCGGTGAGTTGGGGCCTCTGCTCCATCACTTGGTTTTGCAGTTGCAAGCACGGACGCCCAATCTAGGACGACAACATTCGGCTGCGGCCCTGCTGCGCTAGGTACAGGTGCACGGTGCTGCTGCGTTCCGGCACTGACCGTCAAGGGCCCGTCTCCGTTGGCCTCCGCGTCGATCCATCCCAAGGCAAGGTGGCCCAAGACGTTGCTTCTCGCGTGGACGGCCACCAGCAGCGCAGGTGGCACCGAGATTTGCGGCGGCGGCAGGATGCTGCAGCGGTCGTCCCATCTTACCAAAGGAGATCAACGGGTCGTGGGCCTATGGTGGCCTGCTTTGAACGTGGCGGACAGGTCATGTGGGCTGGTAAGCTACAGTGTTTCAGCAGTTACAGAGATGATTAAAGGGCTGTTTTCGTGGGATCCAGGAGGAGCAAGAGGCCGGGCGTGCTTCTGCTTTGACGGCAACATTGGAGACCAATTGAGATGGCACATGCGTATGTATGCCATCAGTTTATTATTTAGGAATAATGAGCCGACATGTAAAAGGCTTAATGTAGATGCTAAGTTTGTGTTGAGTCGGAGTCGTCTTGAAGCTGCAGCTCGAGGACAACCTGCTCAAAAAAGGAGGGAGCAATGTCATGGGCCTTATGGGCCGGATATAGCTCATTAGGGTTCGATTAGGGATAAGATTAGATCCTTTCCTAGGAATTAAGTTAGCCTCTCTATATAAGGAGGGGACTTGTACCAGTTGAGGGAAGCAATGAGAATTATTTATTAGGGTTAGCCCCTTTTATCCCTGCCCGTGTGGTCCGGTTGCCGCCATCGGCGTAGTCGGGCTACTAGGGTTCACGGTCATCTGGATCATGGTACATAACAGAAACCCAATGTTATCAAGTTCGCTAGAAATCTCATTGATACTCTTCTGCATTCTTGCATTCTACTAACGGTTTGCACTATGTCACAACCATTCCACTCCAAAATGCATTGCATCATCGAGAAGATAAAGTAAGTGATTAATAAATAGTGATACAAATTGATCCACATATACTAACTGATAAATATGTAAAACAAAATAAAAAAAGAGTGATAGGGAACAATAAGAGAACTTACTTGAATGAAAGGCCTAGAGACTGTTGACCTCCTTCGAAAATGCGTTTGAAAGAATCCTTGAATACGGAATGACCAAAACTTTCAGATAAGACGACAAGGCCACCTGTTCTCTCAATTGCAACCTTCATCTCAGCTAGTCCAACCTGATGATGTTCCAAACATTGCAAGAGGTGAATAGACAAGCCTACTTCTTACAGCGAATGGCAAGTAAGAGAATCACATGTAGGTAATCTGCAAAGTGATAAATCAGTACCACTAGCATAGATACATCAAAATCAACAATTTAATCAAACAATATCTAGATGTATTCACATTATTACAGATTTAAAAGTTCAGCCTTTTTTCTGGAACTAGATACAAGATTAAGGATATTTGTTCCAATTATCCATCATTACTTTGTTACTAGTAATGCTAAGAAAAATTATGTATATTGACAAAAGCGTGATGTTTAATAAATTTCTAGTTAGTCATCTGTGCAATGAACATGATTAAAGAGGGAAGAAACAGTTAAATTTTGGACTTAGACACTGTGCACCAAATGAAAGCATAAAAAGAAAGATAAACCATTGAAACTAAGGCCCTTTTTTGAGATTATAATCCACCTAGATTATATAAGTTGGATTATGGTCATGGGTACTATGTCAAAAGTTAATTTGGTGACAACATGGGACCATGGTTCAGATTATTTGAGCTCCCATGATGGTCATCTTTTACCATAATCTAGCTTATATAATCTGAGGGAAACTATTGAAGGTAGAAACTTTGATGCCAATAACAATCATAAATTGATATCTAAATAATGTAATATACAAACCTGATCAAGAGCAGACGCGAAAACATCTAACACATGGCCTTGACTGACCAACTGTTTGGCAAGGACATCATAAAATTTGACGGCTTTCTGGAAGTGAGGAGCGGCATCCTTGTCAAGATCCTTATGTGATCTAACTGGCTCCGACAAATCCTTCGAAACAATCTGCATTATCAAACACAGTATTAAAAAGATTTCAAGGCAGCACTAACACAAGAATTGAGAAGAAATACGGCACTCCCTCTGCCTAGGTCGTTTTGACTTTCGAGATGAATAGAAATATTATGCATCTAAATATAGAGTATATCAAAGTGCATAACAAAGTCTATGAATCTAATAAAGCCAAAACGACCTAGAATTTGGGACATACAGAATAACAACAAAAAGTACATGTAAGAAGATGTGAAGTTTGACATAAGGAGACAATGTATGTTTGAGGCGGTAGAACAGCATCTATAGAAAAGAAATATACTACAGACGCTCAGAAAAAGCTGGCAGAGGTTTAACAGAAGCTATATGCCGAATGCACCTCAAAACCATAGTTTTGACTTTTGAGTTCTAGCAAACCATAAATCAACAGGAAAAGTCTACAACACCCCGCCCCAACTATGGATGGTGGTCTACATGACCCCCCAACGTATGAAACGATCTATATCACTCCCTGAACTTTTCAAAACCGGTCAACCCCCCCCCCCCCCCCCCCCGCCCCCTAAAGCAATTTTGAAAAATCATAATAAATCACAAAAAAATCATAAAATAGAAAATCCAATATGTTGGACTCCAAATGAGTAGATCTACACAGTGAACATATAATATGGTATGCTTTAATACCCTTTTTTACAGCTATAAAGAAAAGTATAGATTTAAAGTTACGACAAAAAAATGTACAAAAGCATACCATATTTTATGTTCATCGTGTAGATCTACTTGTTTGGAGTTCACCACAATTAGATTTTCCATTTTATGATTTTCTTTATTTACTATGATTTTTCAAAATTGCTTCAAGGGGTAATTTGATCGGTTTTGAAAAATTCAGGGGTTGATATAGACCGTTTCATAGGTTGAGGGGTTATGTAGTCCACCTCCCATAGTTGAGGGGGTGTTGTCGACTTTTTCCTAAAAATCAGTACGATTTCCAATTTTTAACAGAAATACAACAGGCCAAGATTCAAGTACTTGAACATTCACAAAGATCAACAAAACGCATCACATTCATGTCAAATGCATTTAGATCTTTATCATAAATAAAAGATGGGAGTTTTTTACCATTCCAGGGCCCTCAGTGCAAGGTCCACCGAGCAAAGCAATAATTCTTGCACCTGTCCCAGGCATGCACGCACCAAGCAACCCAGCTGCAACGCTCAGGGCAACACCTGTGCACCTGATCGCACGGTTCCCAGCCTCCACTGGCCACTGATCGGGCTGCAACTCGTCCAGCAACTGCAACAGGTGAAGAACTCAGGTTACGACAATTACTTTGAGTAAAATCACCAAATCCAAACGAGATCAAAACCCAAATCCCCTTACCGTGCTGAGCGTGCACTCGCACTCCGATACTGGGAGCAGGAACCTGTTCACCCCGGCCATCGTGGCGGGATACATTCCGTTCACCTGCGGCCCACCTAGCTGCTGCGGCATCTTGGGGAAGCCCGGTCGGCCAGCGCCCGCCAGCCCCAGCTGATCCAAAATCTGCTCCTTAGATATCTCCTTGGTCCCTCGGAAGACGTAGATCTTGCTGAGATCGGAGAATCCGAGCTCGTGCAGGTGCACCTGCGTGCCGAAGGTGACGAGGCCGACGAGCGCGTGCTCCGGTAGGAGCGCGACGGTCTTCCGCATGGCCATCTTGACGTAATCAAGCTCCTCCTCGATGACGCACGTGTCGATGACGAAGAGAAAGACGGGCGGCGGCGGGGCTCCGGCGGCCCCAGGGGCGCCGGGGGCGCCGCCGACGATGTACTCGATGGTTGAGCATTGCGGGAACAGCTCGGCCGGGACGTTGGACTCGGAGATGGCGGCGTAGTGCGGCGGGAAGTGGTTCCGGGAGAAGCAGAGCGGGCAGATCCAGATCTTGGCGGCGAAGTCGACGCGCGCGAAGGGATTGAGGAGGGCGGAGCACGGCGGCTTGCAGCGGAGTGGCGGATAGGGCAGCGGCGGCGGGGCCGCGGCGGAGGGGTCCGGGACGCGCGCGGGCGAGACAGTGGCAGCGAGCGGCACGACGCAGCGGCTGGCCTCGACCTTGGAGCGCGGCCAGGCGTTCCAGGTGAGGCGGACAGCGTCGGGGCCGTCCGGGTCGGCGGCCGCCGCGGGCGGTGCCGAGGAAGGATCGGCGGACGACATCGGGGTGCGGCGAGCGGCGGGGCGGGCGGATCGGTCGAGGAGGTGGTGGTGGCGGGATGCGCCTGAGCTATGGGCGTGGGTGCGGTGGCGTGGGCTCGGTTTCGTCGTTCGCCTGTTCGCTCCTCGTCCTCGGTTTCCTTTGGTTCTCTATAGGTTGGGATATTTAACTATTTGCCACTATTAGCTAGGGTCAATTAATCCCTCTCACATTCACTCCTCTCTCATGGGTGGCAAATCCGTTGCCACTCACCCCCATATGATGGCAATAGGTTAAATACTCCCTATAGGTTCTCCTTGGTGCGTGCCTGTGCGTGCCTGGTGCCGTAGGGTTAACCAAACCGAACCGGTGGGAACCCGGTTGGAAACCGTGGGAACCGGTACCGCTTCCAGCCTATTTGGAACCGCTAGTGTTCAAAATTTTGAATTTGAATTAAACAAATGAAAAATTCGCTAAAAAAACTCCTAAAAATACTTCTAATTGCGACGGATGTCATGCTGTGAAATGTCTTCAAAATATTCATCTATTTAGTATATTTTGCGTAAATTATAAGTTAAATCAAAAAAGAAAATAAAAAATGTGGTGGCCCAGTACAACCCACTTCGGCCCAAAGGTGGTGGGTTTCAAAATATCCTCTCTAGCTCCCTTATCCACTCATTCAGCCACTTCTCCTGTGCCCCGCCGTCCACCCCGCGCCGTCGCCAGGTCTCTCCACGCCGGCGGTTGAAGCCCGCCCGACCGCACACCGACCGGACCCGGGATCTATCGGCCGCCAGCGGTTAGCCGCTCGGTCGGCGCGGCATACCGTCGGGTCGCGGCGGTTGGCCGGCTGTAAGCCAGATGTGCAAAAGTAGTTGTTAAAACCCTTGATTTAGGTACAATTCCATGTAGAGATGAATGATTTTAGGTAACCTATTATTTGTATGTATATATGGTTTAGGTAGATTTAGTTTAGGTGAATATATCATTTAGGAAAATATTATTTAAATGTCAATATGGTTTTTAGGTATATTTTATTTAGATGTACATATTGTTTAGGTAGATTTGATAGGTGTACAGCTATATATATATATATATATATGAGTATATGATGTATGTAGGATCGTAGGTTTGATTTAGGTGTATGACTTAGGTGTATTGTGCTTTAGGGAGGTTTGATTTACATAGATTTTATTTATTTGGTTGATATGTTGTCGTTGTCCATGTATGCGGGTAGACAATGTCTGGTAGAGGTAAAGATGTTGTATGGGAACATGGTGAAAAACTTTATCCAGGAAGGCGATGCAAATATTGTAATACGCAAAAAGGAGGAGGTGGTGCAACTAGATTGAAACAACATTTGGGTAACCGCGGGGCAGAGGTGGTTCATTGCAGGCATGTACCACCAAATGTTCGAAAGTACTTTCAGTGTGCCTTGGACCAGGCTAAGTAGGCAACTAAAGTCCGGGCTTGAGAAAAGTTGTTTCAGGAGGAGGCTGCAGGACGGGGAAACTAAGGTGGTGACGAAGATAATGAGGAGGCTCAGGTGCAGCGTGCCATGGAACTATTGAGAGCGGAACAAGAGTACCGACAGAGGGTGAAATAGAGAGGAGGTGCTTACGAGCGTGGAGCCCCAGTGGTTCGGCGAGGGGGAGTCCTGTGCAGAGGATGTTTTGAAGAGCCACTTCACAGAGGGAGAATCCTGCGGTGGTGGACTATAACTTGGCAGCCGGTGAGAGTAGAAGAATGATGCAGCCAAGGATTGATACAGGCTCCTGGACGCAGAAGGGAAGAATAAAGCATGGTCCAAAATTTTCCATATTGCAGGAATACTTTGTCAGCGCGGTCAGGGAGACACAGAACTGGGGTAAGTTTTGTTTCATTGCAATGACACCTATGAGCTTACATGCATGTTTCTCATGAATTTCATATGGGTGCAAGTGAAGGTATCGCATCACCCACTGGCTGGGATATTGATGGGAAGTACCTTGATCAAAATGAAAAAGACTTGAAGGATCGCTACGTAAAGTTCCAGACAGACTGGCCCATATTTGGAGTCACATTGATGTGTAATTCTTAGCCTGGACTGACCAGGATGAGTGTGATCAACATTTTGGTATATTGCAATGGGATCATATGGTTCCACAAGTCTGTGGATGCAACTGGAAAAAGTCAAGATTCCACATTTCTGTTGAAGGTAGCCCCTAAACATGTGCAACTGGATGCCGTGTATTTTTGTCAAAGTTACTAAAGATTGTGTCTATTTTTCAAGGAGATTGAAAAGGTGGTGGTGGAGATTGGTCCGGAGCATATCGTGCATATCGTGTCTATTTTTTTGAGGTCGTCACCAGTGAGGTGGAGCGCGTCATCGTCCGGGACTGCCACGCCAAGGGTGTCGTGAGGGATGTGAGCACGACGGTGTGGTGGACGCTGATGCTAGGGTGCCCGCAGTCGGTCGCTGGTCCGGTCGACTCGAGTTGCGTCCTACACAGGCTGCGTGTAGAATATGATGGCGTGGGTTTCTAGTGAGTTCACCAAACCTTCTCCTTGCCACTTCCGTTGATGGGAGTGGATCAGGATTCTGTAATGTTATTCTGGAATGTTATTTGTTGATTCACAAGATGATTGTTGTGCTCTCTTTCGTTATGTATATGGTCATTGGGTCAATCCCATTCTACTCCAACGCTAAAGAAACATTGAGTTTAGCTCATTTGATCCTTGTGCAGTAGCTCCTTATGCAACTAGGTGTTTGTGTTTTTGTCAACACCATTATTCATTTTTATTATATTTAGAAAGACACGGTTATAATTTGGCTAGTGCATTGAAGGAGCCGCAAGTTGTAGAGGTGGATGTTATATGAAAATTGTCAATACCACAATAGCGAGTTTAGTGGCCATAAGGTACCTAAAACCTTGTCACCTGCATTTTTGTCCGGTATGGCAATGCGAAATTTTTAGAATTCAGTTTGCATTGACCGGAGATACTGCGGTGTTAGGTTGTATTTTTTGCAAACTTAATAAAGAGTGCATTTTGTTTCATTCAACTATATATACAGAGAATCCAAAGTTATATCTTGAAGAGTATTATGCCCGATTGTTGGAGATTTATGAGGAATTTGAGCATAAAAGGCAAAAGAAAGTTGTTGGCGGTCAGAGAAATGGGAACCATTGTTCATCTAATGGTGTAACCATGGAGAATGGCAAAATGTAGCTCAGAAAGAAAGGATGGGGCAAAGGTAAGGGTACTTTGGGAATGAGTGATGAAGATTTGTTATTGTACAAGAACATGAGCAAAGACAATGATGATGAATCAAAACTTATTCGGGTAACATCAATGTTCCTGGTGAACAGTTTCAAGCTTTCCTTCTGGTGGTGATCATGTTATACTATCTTAATTTTAATTGATATTTGACAAACTAAACTTTACTAATGCTTTTGGTAACTATTATAGTAATTTTAAGTTATTAGTAATATATATCTTAAAATTTTTGTGGTTCGTTTTCAAAAGTTCAACAACATCCATCTGGTTTGCATTTTTATTTTTGGTATTGGCTTATAGGTTATATACCATTTTGATTGCATCAACAACTTGGTTTTCTCTATCTGATTGCACGGGCAAGCCCACACTACGTGAAAAATTCGCTTTGGTAACGGGCATAGATTGCCTTTGGTAACGGGCAAAGTGCTCGTTACCGATCAAGTGTTACAAATAAGCCAAGAAAGGTAACGGGCAGATGCTCGTTACTGATAACACTGTCTGTGTTTTAGACCGGCAACCTACCAAGGGGAGTACCCAAGGTAGATGAATGTGGCCTCACTGAGATAGGTAACTCGAAGTAAGAGACACGTGGCACACAATTTAGACAGGTTCGGGCCGCGAGGTGCGTAATACCCTACGTCCTGTATGTTGCGTAGCTCTGGATTGATTGGATGTGTTTACAAGATGATGCGTATGAGAGAGATAGGGGTCCCTGCCTCGCCTTATATATCCCGGGAGGTAGGGTTACAAGTCGGTTTGAGGAGAGAGTACTAGTCGAGTACGGCTAGGAGTTCTCTACATAGTACAGGACATGTATAGCTTCCTATCCAAGTACTTCTCCACCGTAGTCCTTGCGTCCCACACCATCAGGTGCCGTGTAGCACAAGCCGAGTAGTCCCAGGGGTCCACCGAGTAGTCGGTCCTGGTACCCACCGAGGCAGTGGGCCCAGGGAGGTCCATACGACAAGCCCCGAGTACTTTGTAGTCGAGTAGGATAGTTTCAAGTAGTCTTGACGGCCTGGACGAGTAGTCCCCAAGCATCCCCGAGTACTACAAGCCAAAAGTCCTCAAGAGTACTTGAAGCATCCCGATGCTGGAAGGTACTCCAGCTGATCCTTGAGTAGTCTTGAAGTCTTCTCGAGTAGTTCCCAAGCGTCCTCGAGTTCTCCTCTTGAAGGTCTTCAATAATACTCGCTTTGTCTTGAAGAAGAAACCATATGGAAAATGCGATTCGAAGAATCACATTCCATATGGAATGTAGCCCCCGAGCCTTAGGTCGAATCGTAGATTCAAGCTGAGGGTCAATCTGAAATTCTGCCAAGATTATCCCGCAAAATCCGGAGAAAAAACCGAAGGACACGTGGCACGGAGCCCCCGAGCCTTGAGTCGAGTACTTCCTCTCGAATTGAAGGGTCATCTTGATTGTAGAATGTCTCCTGAGTTGCTCTGGAGTCTTGTCATCACCCAGGGAATTGAGTAGATGTAGCCGAGCCCCCGAGATGAAGCGCATCGACTACTGGAAGTTGAAGAGTCAGGCGGCTGCCGCTGAGTCAACATCCGATACTTATCCATCTGGCCATTACAGCGCCGCCGGTTGGTTTATAAATAGAAGCCGAAACCCTTAGGGTTTTCCATCCTCCGCATTCCCAGCCATTTGAAATAAATCTTGCCAAGAGTTAGCCACCCGAGCACACTGCCACTGCGCCCTAGGCTGCAGATCCACGCACGCCGCCGCTGCTTGCCTCCGGAGAAGCCCCCGAGCGGATGCGAGTGAAAACCCGTTGCATTTGGAGGATGAAGTCTTCCCCGTCGAAGAGCATGAAGACTGGCGCCGGGAAGAAGAGATCTCGTGACGAGACGGCTGGATCCGCCCAAGGGTCAACACCACCAAGGCGCAGGATGAGGCGCCTGCCGAGGCGGGACTGGTCGACATCGCCAGTATCCTCGGCGCCCCGACTGTGACGGTAGTGCGGTCGAGCTTGTAAGTGTTGATTCTTCCCGAGTAGTACTTGATGTGGTAGTCGTACTTGATTGACAACCGGTTTGTGTACTCTGCAGGAAATCGACGGACCTGTCCTGGGAGGGGGATGAACCCGCTGCGGCGGTGGTGGAAGAAGCCGCGCCGCCCGCTGAGGA
Organism: Cenchrus americanus; assembly: GCA_947561735.1. NCBI lineage: Eukaryota > Viridiplantae > Streptophyta > Magnoliopsida > Poales > Poaceae > Cenchrus > Cenchrus americanus. Next base: position 141,064,313 of record OX387242.1, read on the forward strand.
GTCCGCTCCCGCCCCTCAGGCAGAGCCCGAGGCGCCGACCGCTGAGGCTACGCTGCCCGAGGCCAGCATCGTTGAAGGTGAGTACTCTGCTGAGGTCGAAGTGCCCTCGTAGAGTAGTCGTAGTCGCCATGTTGACTGATACGCTTGTCTTCTTGTCGACAGGTGCTGAGGCCGAAGGAAGCGATATCCCGTCGGCGGTGCCCGTAGAAGACGTGACACCGGGAACTCAGGAGGCTGCCATAGAAGCCCCCGAGCCGATGGAGGTGGCCGCCGGAGAAGCCGCCGCGACGACTAGAGGAGGAGGGGACGACGCGCTGCCAGAACCCGCTCTGGAGGTGGTCGTCCGCTCACCGGAGATCCAGGACGCGGAGCCAATATGCTCGGCGCCGATGACCGAAGCCGCTACGAGTAGTCGTGGTGGGATCGAGTTGTTGGCAGATGACCTCGTCGACCCGGCGATGGTGGCTAGGCACCTGGAAGCGGTGCGCCAGGCCGAGCAATGGATGAAGGTGAGTAGTCAATCCTTTTAGCGTTGAGTACCCATCTGATGTGTGTTGTCTGTGCAGGACGTTGTTGAGAGGTCCCGCCTGAAGTCGGAGATGCTTCAAGGGTACGGCGACGCGGTGCTTTGGGCCAAGACATTGGAGGATCAACTCGAGAAGTCCCGAAAGCACGCCGCCGCCATGCAGTCAAAGCTGGACACCGCCTTCGCCAAGTACCATAATGACGTCCAAGAGATGCAGGCGAAGAGCGACGACTTGGTGCGGAAGAACAAGTCTCTCCGCAACAAGAACAAAGGTACACCATTTGTCTTGTTGAGTACTTGTTGGAGGTCGAGAGGTAGTCGGACCCGCTGTGCCTTGTTAGTTGCAGAGCTTGAGACTCGGGTAGATCAGCTGAAGGCTTCGGAGACTGATCTGAAGAACCTTTTCTACCGGGAGAAGGAGGCCCGCCAGGTACTAGAGTATGATTATAAGGAGATTGCTTACGAGTGTGACAAGCACATGGAGCTCCATATTGCATCAGACTGTGACCTCGTCAACTGCTACAAATCCTTGCAGAAGCTGAACGAGGATTGTGAGAAGCTGTGGGCCCAGCTCAAGGAACTTGAAGAAGCCGCGCTCCCTATTGCGAGGCTGCTGGTGCCTCATCCTGGCGGTCCCAAGATAGCGTCGCTGGTGGACCGGTTGAAGGAAGCCCCTAGCCGGCTGGCGACCTACGTGAAGCATTTGGCGAAGTCGATCCCGAACCAAGTGCTAGCCTTCATGAAGTCGTACTTCCCGAAGGCTCCCGTAGATGTAGTCACCGGCGGGCTAGCCGCCAACTGTACTGACGAGCAGTACGCGGAGCTACTGGAGCAGATGGCGCCTATTGCAGATCAAGTCGCCGAGAAACTTAATCTCCAGTAGCCCTGTAATAGTTACCTCGTAGCAGTAGTTGTACAAAAACAATTGTAATGATATTGTTTAAGTATGAATGAAGAAAACTTCCATCAATGAGTACTCGTTGCCGCGATCTTGGAGTGCGGAGTCCCATCGTGGAGTTGTCGCGAGTAGTCGTACTCGGCAGTAGTCCCGTTGAGGGAGGAAGACAGTAAAGTAGTTGATGAACATTCAAACTTTATTACTGAAGAAGTACACCTGGATGTCCAGGGCCGTAGTTACAGAGTAGTCGCCAGGACCCGGAGGCCGCCTACGGCTAAGTAGTGCTAGGGCGTGTAGCCGCTTACAACAGTAGATCCGTAAGTAGCCGTATAGGCTGGATCTAGGAGTACATGGTCTCTCGCAGACCGCCGCTAGAGTCCTTTGTCGCTCGTCGCGAGCCGGGGATCCGTAGGTAGCCGCATGGGCTGGATTCTGGAGAGGAGTAGTCCGGAGACTGGTGCTTGGACCCGGAGGCCGCTTACAGCGAAGAGGTAGTCTGGAGACTGGTGCCTGGACCCGGAGTCCGCTTACGGCGGAGGGGTCTTGATGTAGTCGTGTAGACTTGAGCCCCAGGGTAGTCGTGTAGAATAGGCGTAGAACCGACAGAGCTGGTCGACGTTCCACGAGTTGTTCACGTCTTCGCCTTCAAGTGTCTGGAGGCGGTAGGAGCCCGGCCTGGTCACCTTTGCCACTGTGAAGGGACCATCCCAGGGCGAGCTGAGCTTGTGTAGTCCTTCTGTGTTCTGGATGCGACGGAGGACGCGATCACCAACGTTGAAGGAGCGTTCCTTGACGTTGCGATCGTGGTAGCGTCGGATACCCTCCAGGTACCTTGCTGATTGGACGAGGGCAGCGCAGCGAGCTTCTTCGAGTCCGTTGATGTCAACTCGTCTGCTGTCTTCAGAGATGCCTTCATCGTAGTGCTCCAGTGCTGGTGAATCCCATATGACATCAACAGGGAGGATTGCTTCGGAGCCGTAGACCAGGAAGTATGGAGATTGCCCCGGTTGCTTGGAGGGCTGAGTACGTAGCCCCCAGAGTGCGTTGGGTAGTTCCTTGATCCACTTGCCTCCTTTAGAGTTAGCAGCGTCGTGTAGCCGCTTCTTGAGAGCGTCGAGCACCATCCCGTTGCCGCGCTCGACTTGTCCATTGGCCCTAGGATGGGCGACTGAGACATATCGGACGTCGATCCCGCTGTTCTCGCAGTACTCCCAGAACTGGTGGTTGTTGAAGTTGGAGCCCAGATCCGTGATGATGCGATGGGGTAGTCTGTAGCGATGCACGAGTTCATCAAGGAAGTCGAGTACTCTGTCAGCCTTGGGGCATGTGACCGGCTTAACCTCGATCCACTTGGTGAACTTGTAGATGGCCACCAATACTCTGTTGAATCCACCTGGCGCAGTTGGTAGTGGCCCAATCATGTCGAGCCCCCAGCAGGCGAAAGGCCAGGTTGGCGGTATGGTGACTAGCTTGTAGGCTGGGACGTGTTGCTGCTTCACGAAGTACTAGCACCCTTGGCACCTTCTGACGAGTTCTTCGGCATCGCCCAGAGCTGAGGGCTAGTAGAAAGCTCGTCGGAAGGCCTTGCTGACCAGCGTGCGAGAGGACGCGTGGTTGCCGCAGACGCCCTTGCGGATCTCCTCCAAGATGTCCTTGCCTTCTTGTCTGGGCACGCACTTCATGAGTACTCCGGAAGATGCGCCCCGCCTGTAGAGCTTGTCTCCGACGAGGACGTAGGACTTGGCGCGACGGATGAGCTGCTCGGCCAAGTTCTTGTCTGAGGGAACCTTCTGCTCACTGAGGTAGTCGATGAAGGGTTGCCTCCAGTCCACGTCGATCATCATGACCTCCTGGCCAGCCAGGGGATGCGCTGGGACAGTGGTCGGTAGCGCCGACTCCGGGATGGATGGCGCGTGAAGCTCGTGGACGAAGACACCCGCTGGTACTTGAGCGCGAGTAGAGCCAAGCTTCGACAGGACGTCCGCTGCAACGTTGTTGTCGCGAACGATTGAGGACATGTGTGGTTCGAGGACCGGTCGATGGTCGCTTCCTTGTGTGATGAGTGATTGACAACGTAGTGTGGACTGATTCTTGGCTAAGTATTGCAGGTGCAGGTTGCGGCTTGACTGGTGTTGGTGCAAGTGAAGAACAAGCGCGAAAGGTCGTCGCCGATGAGGCCTCCAGGTGTGGAGAAGACAAGTAGGCTTCGTTCGAGGGACCCGGTGGCCACCGGGGTCAAGTGCGGGCCGCATGGTGGCATGAACAGCAAGATGAAGTCGTGGACGGTTTCTTGGTTGAGCCTCAAAACCAAGGTCGAGCCGGGACTACGTGGGAGCCGAGTCATGAGTGGAGATTGGTAGAGGCTACACCGAGTTTGCGGGGTTTCCGGTGGTTCACCAGAAAACCACTGGGTTCCTTGGTTGATCCACAAAGCCAAGATCGAAGAACCGAAGACGGTGCTGCAGCAGTGCCAGACTGGTCTGACCGGTGGGTCTGACCGGTCTGACCGGTGGGTACCGGTCTGATCGGTGAGGAGCACCGGTCTGACCGGTGTGCGACGACGCAGTCCGGAATCTTCGAAGCGGAGGACACGCGTCGGGATCGCAAGGCTTGCGTCGAGGCTAAGCAGGTTGCGGTCGCTGGGCATCCGTCCGATGGAGAAAGCTTCAAGTATTTTAAAACCGCCCTTGAGGGGCTTGTATCCCTAGTTGTTAGAGAAGGGCATTTTAGTCTTTCGGTTGCCTCCATATAACCCAAGAGGTGAGAGGATGGCATCCAAGCCTTGGAACCCTAGTTCATTTGTTTTCCTATTTTCCTTCCTATTTTCCTTAGGATTTCCATAGGACTAGCTTGAGAGCTTCATGGTGAGATCTTGTGAGAGGGTTGGATGATAGGGTGGCAAGCTAGACCTTGTATGAACCTTTGTTGCATGTATAGATGATTCGGCGTGGTTCCTCAAGGTTTGGATGTGTTGTTCCCAGTTGTTCTTTGTGGTGATTTTCGGAGCCCTCTCTTGGTGATTTCTTTGGGTTGTTTTCGGGACCTTTCTCTTGGGGATTTGATGGGGGAAATTTGTGGGAACCCTTCGTGGTTCTTTGGGCTGTGATTCCCCTCCCAAATCCGTGAGTAAAGGGGCTCGATTTTGGGGTTTTCCGGGTTCTAGGGTTCGTGGTGTTCTTGGCGGGATTTCTTCAACTCCTCCTTTTTGGACGAGTTTTGGTGGGATTAAACTTGGCTATGGACTCCTCATGAGGTGTTCCTAATATCCCCAAAGTCTTGTTCAAGTCCGTGGAGCGATTCGGGAGATCGAGGTTTGGATTTGGGGGAGTTGACCCGCGGGTGTCGTTCATCCCGAGTCGCCTGAGCTACACCGGCCCGACGGTGCTCTTGGCCGGTCGGCCGGTGCAACCCTCGGTGGGTTTTTTCTCGGGTGAACGTCCGGGTGTGTTCGCCGTTGTCTCGTGTTGCCTTCGTTTCGAGTTTGGGTCGGTTTGGAGGTCGGTTGGCTCGTTTGGTGCCTTGGGGGCTTTCGTGCCGTGACCGGTCTAACCGGTGTGTCTCACCGGTCTGACCGGTGTGGAGCCACTTAGTGAAAGTTGCCCAGTTTCACCAGCAGGGACCGGTCTGACCGGTGGTGCTCACCGGTCTGACCGGTGTTGGTCTGAAGACTCGAGGTTTGGTGTTCCGCTGCATTCTCGGGTCGGAAGGGTGCGTGTGTGTTGGTTCCTAGGTCCAGTGGCACTCCAGTGGCTACGTGGGCTTGGCCAACTTGGGTAGTGAGTCGAAGATGTGTGTTGGAAGCCGTGTTCATCTTGTAGGAGTTTCCATCTCCTTCGAGAAGAATTTTTATCGGCTCCCATTCACTCCCCCCTCTCTGGTTCGCCGTATCGGTCCTTCAAGTGGTATCATAGCCGGTTCGGGTCTTTGTTGACTCTAACCAGTCTAAGATCCAAGGATGGCGTATGAGGAACGGGGCTCGGGTCCTTCACACTTCGATGGAAAGAACTACCAGATGTGGAGCATGCGGATGGGTGCGTTTCTCCGCGGAAAGGGTCAGATCCTTTGGGATGTCACGGTGGACACAGGCTATGTCCAGCCGATGGACTTCCTTGCTCCAGGATCGAGGGACAGATTCGACGCCAACAATAAGGCGGTCGACTACTTGTTTCGTGCTTTGTGTTAGCCTGAGTTCGATTGGGTGCACACCGAGCACTTGGCTTGTAGAATTTGGACGGTCTTTGAAGGAGGCTCATGTTGGGAATGCCCGTGTTCGGGCACGGATGTATGCGACCTACGAGAGAGAGTACGAGAACTTCACTCATCTCCCCGGTGAGTCCATCGATGCCTTGTTTCAGAGGTTCACGGTGGTTGTGAACAACATGAGGGCCAATGTGGACGTGCTCCCGTACGATGATCATGATAGAGCGGTCAAGCTCTTACACACTTTGGATCGTGCGATTTGGGGCAGAAAGTTCGAGGCCATTGTGGAGTCAGAGAAGTATGACACTCTGACAGTGAATGAGCTGTTCTCGAAGCTCAAGTCGGCTGAGGTGGATAGGGGCATGACTGCCAAGCTCGAGGGTCCGAATGATTCCCATAGTCTTGCCCTCGTTGGTGGTTCGAAAGGAAAGGCTAACACTAACCCATCCACCAGGATGTTCTCTTTGTCGTCCTTGATGTCTGTGCCAGATGTGGAGTTCGACGTGCTTGGAGAGGACGAGCTGGCGCTCCTGACGAGGCGGTTCGAGAGGCTGCACGATAACCGAGTGAACATGAGGAGGAACACGAGGACATGCTTCCAGTGCGGCAAGCCAGGACACTTCGTCGCCGACTGCCCGGAGAAGGTCGAGAACAAGGACGACTACAAGCACAAGTCGAGGATGGATGGCAAGTACCGGTCGAGGCGCGACCACAAGAGCAAGCACAAGAACAAGTACAAGGATGAGCGACGATCGAAGAAGAAGGAGAGCCGAGGCAAGGGCCCGAGCAATGGTTGGAGCGAGCGACGTCGACTCCAGTTTTGCGTACTCCACATCGAGCTCGAGTAGCAGTGAAGATGAAGGTGATCATCGCAAGAACAATAAGTCGTCCAAGAACCTGAGCGAGCTGAGCTGCTTCGCGAGAGACGGCTTCTGCACCATGGTGTTGAGCTCCGGCAGGAAGAAGAGCACACAGAGCGACTCGGATTTCGATTCCGACGACGAGGTGCGTGATGAACTTCCCTTCTTGCGCCAGGAGAATGAGAGGCTTGGCTCTTTGCTTGATAACCGTGATGACATGCTTAGAGAGGCCAAGAAAATGAGAAAAGAGCTTAGGGCCTCACTCGAGGATGCTAGGACTAGAGTGGTTGAGCTAGAAACACAGGTACTTGATAGCAAGCTTGAGATTGATTCCATTAAGGCTAGCCCTGTTGTTTCGGATGAGGTTGATTGTGCTGATTGCTCCATCTTTCTTGCTGATCTTGCTTTGTTTAAGGAGAAGCATGCCTCCAAGTGTGAGGAACTAGATGTGCTTAGGGTTGAAGTGGCTGAGCTTAAGTCTAGACCTGCTTTGCCAGGTGCTTGCACTTCTTGCCCTGTTTTGCATGCTAAGATTGATGAGATGCATGCTTACACTAGTTCTCTTGAGGCTAAATTGAAGGAACCCATGCCTACATCATGCTCTACCTGTGAAATGCATGCTTTGAAAAAATTGGAACTTGCACATTATGTTGATCGTTTGCAGGATGAGAATGATGAGATGAGAAAGTTGATGGGTTGGTTGTCTGGTCATGAGCCTCAGTTGAGGATGATGATCGAGCATTAAAGAGGCAGGATGGTGAGGGACTTGGGGCAAACAAGGTTGGTGAAGGAAGTGGAGAGAATATCCCAGAGCCACCAAAAACCCACCACAAAAATGATTTCCCCCCAAAACCTAACCATCTTAGGAGCCGACTAGACACAACCCCAGCTCCACCCATGTTTCCTACACCCACAAATGATCTCCAAAAGCCTATCAAGTTTGTGACCACTTCGGGGAAAGTGTTCTTTGGGAAGGAAAGTGAGAAGGCTAGTGAAGGGAATCCGGTGGAGGAGTTGAGTGGAGAAAAACCAAGTGAGCAGCCACAGCCCAAGCCTAAGCCTAAGCTTGTGAGGTTCCATTGTGGCTATTGTGGGAGAGATGGCCACAAGGATGAGTTTTGCTTCAAGAGGAAGCGAGCGGAGAGAATGGCAAAGGAGTGGGCTAACAAGGACAAGTACCACCCTTCCAATGGTGTACTTGAGCCTCGTGTGCAGATGCCCAGGGCCAAGGTGAGTGTGAGGACAGTTCGGGCTTGGGGAGAGCGGAAGGCTGTTGGAGGTGCTGCTGCCCAGGTCACACCGGTCAGACCGGTGTGGGGCACCGGTCAGACCAGTGCAGGCCTGGACAGGCAGTATTTTGGGTTTCGTGCTCGTACAGGTGCGAGGGTTGTTTCTGGAGGTCGTGGTTCTGGTGGTTGGGCTGGAGAGTTTGCAGATGGTCAGGTTGCTAGGTGTTCTCCCCCTCGAATTCACTACAGGGACGGGAGAAGTCATAGCTTTGAGAAGGAGAGGAGGGACGGTCCACGGGTTCTCTTTCGTGGTTTTGGTCCTCCTGCAGGCAGAGAGGGGTGGTTCCCTCAGGGTGGTTACCGTGGTGGTGTTCGTGGAGGTAGCTTTGGTAGGAGAGATGCTTTGGTTGGTTCTAACCCCACTTTCGAGCAAATGGCTCGGCACCGGTTTTACTCTTTTGGTACTAACCCCAGTGCCGAGTCGTTTGTTCGCTCACGTGCTCGTTTTTGAATTTCAGGTGGGAGACTTGAAGAACATTTGGTTGATCGACTCCGGTTGCTCGAGACATATGACCGAAGACAGGGGGTGGTTCTCAAGTCTCGTCCCGGTGGTGGCAAAGAGGTACATCACTTTTGGGGACAATGGGCGTGGGCGTGTGCTTTCAGAAGGTGAGATTAAGGTGAGTGACAAGATCACTCTGAGGCGTGTTGCTCTTGTTCAGTCGCTGGGGTACAATCTGCTTTTTGTGTCCCAGTTGTTGGATGAGGGCTTTGAAGTGTTGTTTCGGCCAGGTGGTTCTCGGATTTTGGACTCTCGAGGGGACCTTGTCTGTATGGTCGTTCCCGAGGATCAGGTGTTTTGTGCTGATTTTTCTCAGTCTTCTGGTGTGGAGCGTTGTTTCTTGGCTGGTTCTTCGAGTGAGTTGTGGAAGTGGCATAGGAAGTTGGGTCACTTGAGCTTTGACCTTTTGTCTCGCTTGAGTAAACTCAATTTGGTCCGAGGATTGCCACGGTTGAGGCTTGAGAAAGAGTTGGTTTGTGCGCCATGTAGGCATGCCAAGATGGTAGCCTCTTCTCACCCGCCTCTCACCGATTCAATGATTGAGCGTCCATGCGAGCTACTCCATATGGACCTTGTTGGCCCAGCTCGTGTGCGATCTGCGGGTGGGAAGTGGTATGTCCTTGTTGTGGTGGACGACTATTCTCGGTATGCGTGGGTGTTCTTTCTCGAGGATAAAAGGGAGACGTTTGGTTTTGTCCGAGATCTAGTCTTGAGGTTGAGGAACGAGAGGCACGGAGGTGCCATACGAGCTATCCGCAGTGATAATGGCTCGGAATTCAGAAACTCTCATTTTGAAACCTTTTGCCATGACTTGGGTCTTGAGCACCAGTTTTCGAGTCCGTACTCCCCAGAATGGTGTTGTGGAAAGGAAGAACAGGACCTTGTGCGAGATGGCTCGACGATGCTTGATGAGCATAGGACTCCGAGGAGGTTTTGGGCTGAGGCGGTGAATACCGCGTGCTATGTGTCAAACAGTATCTACCTCAGAGTGCACAAGAAGAAGACATGCTATGAGTTGATGCATGGTCGCACACCCAAGGTGAGTCACTTCCATGTCTTTGGTTGCAAGTGTTTCATTCTGAAGAAAGGCAGGAAGTTGGATAAGTTTGAGGCTAGGTATGTCGATGGTATTTTCTTTGGTTATGCATCTCATTCTAGAGTATATCGTGTGCTCAATCTTGAAACTAACTAAATCGTGGAGACTTGCGAGGTAACCTTCGACGAGACAGAGCCACGTAGTCAGCTTGTCTTTGAGTGTGCAGGTGATGATGAGCTTGGCGAGGAGATCTTTCAGGAGGAGGAGCATGAACATGGAGAGGATGAAGATGGCGGTGTGGTGCCCCCGGCTGAACATGTACCCACTACTTCAACTACGGTGATGTTGAGGCTGATGTTGAGGGGGCGGTGTACTCTACTACACCTACGACGACAACAAGAACGAGGAGAAGCTGATGTTGAGGGGGAGGTAGCATCAAGGCGAGAACCTCCCCGGCGAGTACAAGTGGATCACCCAGCTTCGAGGATCATCGGCGACATGAATGAACGCACTACACGGTCGAGGGTTCGAAACAATTCTCATTTCGCTCATGCTGCATTTGTTGCTACTTTAGCCCAAAGACATTGGACACGCACTATCTGGTCACAATTGGGTTAATTCGATGCATGAGGAGTTGGAGAACTTTGAGAGGAATCAGGTTTGGGAGTTGGTTGACCTTCCCCCAGGGTGTAAGCCGATTGGTCCAAAGTGGGTGTGGAAGAACAAAGAGGGAGAGAAAGGTGAGGTTGTGAGAAGCAAGTCGAGGCTTGTTGCTCAGGGGTTCAGTCAGAAGGAGGGGATTGACTACGAGGAGACTTTTGCTCCCGTAGCCCGTTTGGAGGCGATTAGGATCCTTCTAGCCTTTTCTGTGGCTAAAGGGTTCAAGTTGCACCAAATGGATGTGAATAGTGCTTTTCTGAATGGTGTGTTGGAGGAAGAAGTGTATGTGAGGCAACCTCTGGGGTTTGAGAGTGAGAAGTACCCCCACCGGGTGTACAAGTTGAGGAAGGAGTTGTATGGGTTGAAGCAGGCGCCTAGAGCTTGGTATGGTAGGTTGAAGGGGTTCTTGTTTGAGAGAGGTTTTGAGATGGGGAAGGTCGATCAGACCTTGTTTTTGCTGAGGCAGGGCAGAGATATCCTGATTGTGCAGGTGTACGTGGATGATATTGTCTTTGGTGGCTCGTCTAACTCTCTTGTTGCAAGGTTTGCAGATGATATGAGCGAGGGAATTTGAGATGAGCATGATGGGCGAGTTGCGAGTTCTTCCTTGGGCTACAAATCAAACAATCAAAGGAAGGAACATTTGTGCACCGGGCTAAGTACACCAAGGACATTGTGCGGAAGTTCAAGATGGAGGACTCCAAGGCTATGACGACGCCGATGAGTACGACTACGGCTCTTGATGCGGACGAGGAAGGTGAACACATGGACCAGAAGGAGTACCGGAGCATGATCGGGTCACTCCTCTACTTGACGGCGACGAGGCCGGACATACAGTTCTCGGTTTGTCTGTGCGCTCGTTTTCAAGCGTCTCCGAGGACTTCACATCGGCAAGCGGTGAAGCGAATTTTCAGGTACTTGCATCACACTCCCGACTTCGGCCTTTGGTACTCCGCGTCCTCTTCTTTGGCGCTTATTGGTTTTTCAGACGCGGATTTTGCTGGGTGTCGGTTGGATAGGAAGTCCACTTCTGGGACTTGCCAATTTTTGGGTTCTTCTTTGGTGTCTTGGGCTCCCCGCAAACAATCGAGTGTTGCTCAATCCACTACCGAGGCTGAGTATGTTGTCGCTGCTAGTTGTTGCTCTCAGCTCCTTTGGATTTCATACACCATGAGTGACTTTGGTGAGGAGTATACCCATGTCCCACTTCAATGTGATAGCACCAGTGCCATAAGCGTTGCAAAGAACCCAGTGCTCCATTCCAAAACCAAGCACATAGAAGTGAGGTACCATTTTCTGAGAGACAACGTAGAGAAAGGAAAGATAGCTTTGATCCATGTACCCATACATGACCAACTAGCTGATATTTTCACCAAACCCCTAGATCTAGCAACTTTCACTCGTTTGCGGGGGGACTTGGTGTGTGTTTGATTTCTTGAGTTGGGTGTGTGGGAGCTCCTTTGTAGCATATTTATAGTTTCCTTTGTGCATTTCTTGCATTTGGCATGGCATATGTAACATGATGTATAGGCATCCTTGTATCTTAGATTGCATGCATTTTGTATCATATGCATTGGATAGGAAAAGCTTCTCCTATATACATTGTTCACCATGGAATGAGATATATGTCCTTGTGAGCTTGTTTGGTATGCTATGGTTAGTTTGGCTTAGCTCTTGATGATCTTGATGAATAATCCATTGTTGATGGCTATGTTTTTGAAAAATTGTCACATGTATGCTCTCTCATGTGTAAATGCCTTTATATGATCTTGACATGTTTTAGTGGCTTGGTTATGATTAATTTATGGTTGGATAGCTAGTTTATTGATCATATGGGGCCAAAGGCTCATTTGCCATCATGAATGTTTAGCCCTCTTGATTTATCTTGTGGAGGAGCATAAGTTCCTTTTTGTCGCAATGACATTTCATGTACCATTTATCAATCTGAAAATGAAATGAAAAATGCTTGGAAAATATGCTCCCATGTCTTTTGTGCTGAATTTAATTTGCTTTGGGTGCTAAACCGTTGCATGATGCCTACCAATGAGAAGTCTCATACATAGAAGTAGGCACATGGCTCAGTGGCTTTGACATGACATGAGGTGCTTGTGGGTGTTTGTGATGGTCTTATGTTTAGAATGGCTGTCCTAGCATGAAGTTTGTGTGGCTTTTCCATTTTGATATGCTTTGATCATGTTTAGGACTTTGCTCATGAGAGGCAAGTTTTTCGCAAAATTACCAAAATCCATCTTAGCTTCGTCCAATGGTTGTGAAACTTGGTGATCATGTAGTTGAGATCGATACGAAGCCATAGAGTATCTAACTTGCTCATTTGGACATGTGTAGCATTCTTTGTTGAATTTTGTCTATTTGAGAAGCTCTAGGTTGAAATTTTTGCATTTTTGGATTGATTCATGCATTACCAACAAGGGAGAGAAGTTTGAGCTTGAAATGGCTTGCTGGACGCATTTAGAAGGTTTTCAAGTGGTTTTGAGCCATTTCTGGGCCGTGTTGTGCACCGGTCTGACCGATCGAGGTCACCAGTCTGACCGGTGTGAGTGCTAATCCTGTGCACATCTTAGGCACCGGTCTGACCGGTGGTGATGACCGGTCTGACCGGTGTGAGCCGAAGTTCTTTGCGCAGCCTGCCCCGTTTTCGACCGGTTTGCATGCATTTGTCCAGGGGGAGGTGCATTGGTTCAGGGGAAGCTTGCATGTGTGCAGGGGGAGCTCTTTGTGGTTGTTCAAGCTTTGTTTCGGTGGTTTGCGATCTTTGCTTGAGCTTTGCTTTGTCTCGGATGTGTCGAGCCTTTGCCCTTGCCTAAGGGGTCCGAGACTTGCCTTCTTCAAGTGATCTTGCTCTTTGCCTTTGTTTGGCTTTCGATTGCTTGTTGAAGTTCCTTTTTGTTCGTTTTTTTTTCTTTTCTCTCTTGTTACTTTCGTGTGGGTGTTGTCAATGCACTCATTAAGGGGGAGATTGAGGACCATGTGTGGTTCGAGGACCGGTGGATGGTCGCTTCCTTGTGTGATGAGTGATTGACAACGTTTTGTGGACTGATTCTTGGCTAAGTATTGCAGGTGCAGGTTGCGGCTTGACTGGTGATGGTGCAGGTGAAGAACAAGCGTGAAAGGTCGTCGCCGGTGAGGCCTCCTGGTGTGGAGAAGACAAGTAGGCTTCGTTCGAGGGACCCGGTGGCCAACGGGGCCAAGTGTGGGCCGCATGGTGGCATGAACAGCAAGATGAAGTCGTGGACGGTTTCTTGGTTGAGCCTCAAAACCAAGGTCGAGCCGGGACTACGTGGAGCGGAGTCATGAGTGGAGATTGGCGGAGGCTACACCGAGTTCGCGGGGTTTCCGGTGGTTCACCAGAAAACCACTGGGTTCCTTGGTTGATCCACAAAGCCAAGATCGAAGAACCGAAGACGGTCTGCAAGACGGTGCGGACCGGCCGACCGGTGGGTCTGACCGGTCTGACCAGTGGGTACCGGTCTGACCGGGGAGGAGCACCGGTCTGACCGGTGTGCGACGACGCAGTCCGGAATTTTCGAAGCGGAGGACACGCGTCGGGATCGCAAGGCTTGCGTCGAGGCTAAGCAGGTTGCGGTCGCCGGGCATCCGTCTGATCAAGAAAGCTTCAAGTATTCCAAAACCGCCCTTGAGGGGCTTGTATCCCTAGTTGTTAGAGAAGGGCATTTTAGACTTTCGGTTGCCTCCATATAACCCAAGAGGTGAGAGGATGGCAGCCAAGCCTTGGAACCCAAGTTCATTTGTTTTCCTATTTTCCTTCCTATCTTCCTTAGGATTTCCATAGGACTAGCTTGAGAGCTTCATGGTGCGATCTTGTGAGAGGGTTGGATCGGGCGGCAAGCTAGACCTTGTATGGACCTTTGTTGCATGTATAGATGATTCGGCGTGGTTCCTCAAGGTTTGGATGTGTTGTTCCCGGTTGTTCTTTGTGGTGATTTTCGGAGCCCTCTCTTGGTGATTTCTTTGGGTTGTTTTCGGGACCTTTCTCTTGGGGATTTGATGGGGGAAATTTGTGGGAACCCTTCGTGGTTCTTTGGGCTGTGATTCCCCTCCCAAATCCGTGAGTAAAGGGGCTCGATTTTGGGGTTTTCCGGGTTCTAGGGTTCGTGGTGTTCTTGGCGGGATTTCTTCGATTCCTCCTTTTTGGACGAGTTTTGGTGGGATTAAACTTGGCTATGGACTCCTCATGAGGTGTTCCTAATATCCCCAAAGTGTTGTTCAAGTCCGTGGAGCGATTCGGGAGATCGAGGTTTGGATTTGGGGGAGTTGACCCGCGTGTGCTGTTCATCCCGAGCTGCCTATGCTACACCTGGGTCGACCGATGCTCTTGGCCGGTGCGCCCGGTGCAACCCTCGGTGGGTTTTTGCTCGGGTGAACATGCGGGTGTGTTCGCTGTTGTCCCGTGTTGCCGCTGTTTCGAGTTTGGGTCGGTTTGGAGGTCGGTTGGCTTTGTTTGGTGCCTTGGGGGCTTTCAAGCCGTGACCGGTCTAACCGGTGTGTCTCACCGGTCGACCGGTGTGGAGCCACTTAGTGAAAGTTGCCCGGTTTCACCGGCGGGGACCCGGTCGACCGGTGGTGCTCACCGGTCGGCGGTGTTGGTCTGAAGACTCGAGGTTTGGTGTTCCGCTGCGTTCTCGGGTCGGAAGGGTGTGTGTGTGTTGGTTCCTAGGTCCAGTGGCACTCCAGTGGCTACGTGGGCTTGGCCAACTTGGGTAGTGAGTCGGATACGTGTGTTGGAAGCCGTGTTCATCTTGTAGGAGTTTCCATCTCCTTCGAGAAGAATTTTTATCGGCTCCCATTCACTCCCCCTCTCTGGTTCGCCGTATCTGTCCTTCAACGATGTGGTGGAACTCGAGACCATAGAACTTGTTCTCGAGATTGCGGACTTCTAGGCAGTAGGCATCCATGTTCTCTTTGTTGCGGTCCCAGAACTTGTTGACTTGGTTGATGACCACTGCGGAGTCGCCGTAGACTAGTAGCCGCTTGATGCCCAGTGAAGCCGCGAGGCGGAGCCCGTGTAGGAGAGCTTCGTACTCGGCTTCGTTGTTTGAGACCTCCAGAAGATCTGCAGGATGTACTTGAGTTGTTCGCCCGTTGGAGAGATCAAGAGTACTCCTGCACCTGCGCCCTCGAGGTTGAGTGAGCCGTCGAAGTACATCACCCAGTGCTCTCGTTGCTCGGTTGGAGTAGGTAGCTGATTCTCCCGCCACTCCGCCATGAAGTCGACTAGTGCCTGCGACTTGATGGCTGTGTGTGGCTTGAAGTCGATGTTGAGGGCGCCGAGTTCGACTGCCCAGTTGGAGATTCTTCCAGTAGCATCTTGGTTCCGCAGGATGTCGCCGAGCGGGTAGTCGGTGACGACGGAGATCGAGTACTCCTGGAAGTAGTGTCGTAGCTTCCGCGTGGTGATGAGCACTGCGTACAGAAGCTTCTGTACGGGCTGGTAGCGTGTCTAAGATTCTGACAGGACCTCGCTGACGAAGTAGACTGGTCGCTGGACCGGGTAGGCGTGGCCGTCTTCCCCGCCGCTCGACGATGATGGCGATGATCGACCACGTGAGTAGTCGCGGCGAGGTAGAGCGATGGTCGCTCGCCTTTGCGAGGAGCCGTGAGGACTGGTGGCTTTGATAGGAAGTCCTTGAGCTGGGCAAGGGCTTGGTCCGCCTCTGGAGTCCACACGAACTTCTCTTGGTGCTTGAGTAGTTTGAAGAAGGGGAGCCCCCGTTCTCCAAGCTTCGAGATAAATCTGTTCAGGGCCGCCATGCACCCGGTCAGCTTCTGGACGTCTTTGATGGATGTGGGAGCTTTCATGCTGGTGATGGCGGAGATCTTCTCGGGATTGGCTTCGATGCCGCGGTGGCTGATGATGAAGCCGAGTAGTTTGCCCGAAGGTACGCCGAAGACGCACTTGTTCGGGTTGAGCTTCCAGCGGTACTCGCGCAGGGATGCGAAAGTCTCTTCAAGATCGTCGATGAGGGTACTGGAGTTTCTGGTCTTGACGACCACATCATCCACATAAGCTCGACGTTCTTGTTGAGTTGCCTCTTGAAGCAGGCCTGGATAGCTCGTTGATATGTGGCGCCGGCGTTCTTCAACCCGAAGGACATGGTCGTGTAGCAGTACACGCCAAATGGGGTGATGAACGCGGTCTTCTTCTGGACTTCTTCCTTGATCGCAATCTGGTGGTACCCGGAGTAGCAGTCGAGGAAGCAGAGCAGGTCGCAGCCCGCCGTGGAGTCGATGACTTGGTCAATCCGCGGCAACCCGAAGGGGTCCTTGGGGCAGTGCTTGTTGAGGTCGGTGTAGTCGACGCACATCCTCCACTCGTTTGAGTTCTTCTAGCAGACGAGGACGGTGTTGGCGAGCCACTCAGGATGGAAGACTTCTCTGATGAAGCCGGCCGCGAGTAGTTTGGCGAGTTCCTTCTTGATGGCGTCCCGTCTGTCGTCGGCGAAGCGGCGGAGGTGTTGTCGCTTCGGGGTAGCTTTAGGATTGAAGTTGAGGGAATGCTCGATCAACTCCCTGGGCACCCATGGCATGTCCGCTGGCTTCCACGCGAAGATGTCGCGGTTAGCCCGGAGGAAGTTGATGAGCGCGTCTTCCTATTTGGGGTCGAGACCCGCCCCGATGGTAGTGGTCTTGCTGCTGTCGCCTGTTCCGAGGTCAATTGTTTTGACCAGAACCTCCTCAGCTGGCTGAGGCTTTTTAGCTTTGTCTGACTTCTCCGGGATGTCAAGTTCACTTGGGGCAAGCTTCTTCGACGCAGCGTAGACCTCCATCATTGCATTGGGTACTTGATTTGTGGAGGCGATCTCCACAGCTTCCGTGTCGCAGTCGTGCGAGATCTTCAAGTCCCCTTGCAGTGAGAGTACACCTGCTGGGCTTGGCATCTTGAGTACCAAGTAGGTGTAGTGGGGTACCGCCATGAATTTGGCGATAGCCGGTCTGCCGAGGATGGCATGGTAGGACGTCTCGAAGTCTGCGACTTCGAACTTGACGTACTCGGTACGGTAGTTGTCCCGAGATTCCCCAAAGGTAATCGGGCGGACCACTGAGCCCAGTGGGATAGCCGCGTTCCCGGGGACGATGCCGTAGAAGGGCGAGGAGCCCTTGGTGAGCATGTGCGTGATGTCGAGCCCCATCTTCTTCAAGGTTGAAGGACCGATACGGCGAACCAGAGAGGGGGGGGGAGTGAATGGGAGCCGATAAAAATTCTTCTCGAAGGAGATCGAAACTCCAACAAGATGAACACGGCTTCCAACACACGTCTCCGACTCACTACCAAGGTTGGTCAAGCCCACGTAGCCACTGGAGTGCCACTGGACCTAGGAACCAACACACCACCTTCCGACCCGAGAAACGCAACGGAAAAACCAAGCCTCGAGTCTACGGACCCACACGGTCGGACCGGTGAGAACCACCGGTCGGAGCCCGGTCCCC
Source organism: Cenchrus americanus (assembly GCA_947561735.1). Lineage (NCBI taxonomy): Eukaryota > Viridiplantae > Streptophyta > Magnoliopsida > Poales > Poaceae > Cenchrus > Cenchrus americanus. The sequence goes on from OX387242.1 coordinate 141,081,751, forward strand.
GCCGGTGAACCGAGCAACTTTCACTAAGTGGCTCTACATCGGTCGGACCGGTGAGACACACCGGTCGACCGATGGCGACCGAAAGCCCCCAAGGCACCAAACGAGCCAACCGACCACCAAACGGACCCAAACTCGAAACAAGAAGCAACACGGGACAACAACCAAAAACCCACAAGAGCTCGCACCGGTCGGGCCGGCCAAGAGCACCGGTCGAGCCGGTGTAGCACGGGCGACTCGGGATGAACAAAGACACCGCGGGTCAACTCCCCCAAATCCAAATCTCGATCTCCCGAATCGCTCCACGGACTTGAACAAGACTTTGGGGATATCAGGAACACCTCATGAGGAGTCCATAGCCAAGTTTAATCCCACCAAATCTCGTCCAAAAAGGAGGAATCGAAGAAATCCCGCCGAAAGCACTTCCAACCCCAGAACTCAAGAAAACCCCAAAATCGAGCACTTTTACTCACGGATTTGGGAGGGGAATCACAGCCCAAAGAACCGCGAAGGGTTCCCACAAATTTCCCCCATCAAATCCCCAAGAGAAAAGCCCCGAAAACACCCCAAAGAAATCACGAAGAGAGGGCTCCGAAAATCACCACCAAGAACAACCGGGAAAACACATCCAAACCTTGAGGAACCACGCCGAATCATCTATACATGAAACAAAGGTTCGTACAAGGTCTAGCAAGCCGCCCGATCATCCATCCCTCTCTACAAGATCTCTCCGTGAAGCTCTCTTGCTAGTCCTAAGGAAAACCTAGAGAAAATAGGTGGAAAATAGGAAAACTAATGAGCTAGGGTTCCAAGAGTTGGCTGCCATCCTCTCACCTCTTGGGTTATATGGAGGCAACCGAATGTCTAAAATGCCCTTCTCTACTAACTAGGGATACAAGCCCCTAAGGGCGGATTTGGAATTCTTGATGTCTTCACCATCGGACGGATGCCCGGCGACCGCACCCTGCGTAGCCTCGACGCAAGCCATGCGATCCCGACGCGTGTCCTCCGCTTCGAAGATTCGGATCGCGCGTCGTCGCACCGGTCGACCGGGGTGCTCCTCACCGGCCGACCGGTCCCCACCGGTCGAGCCGGTCGGACCCACCGGTCGGACCGGTCCGTGCCGCCGCACCTCCGTCTTCGGTTCTCCGGTCTTGGCTTTGTGGATCAACCAAGGAACCCGGTGGTTTTACGGTGAACCACCGGAAACCCCGCGAACTCGGTGTAGCCTCCGCCAATCTCCACTCATGACTTGGCTCCCACGTAGTCCCGCTCGACCTTGGTTTTGAGGCTCAACCAAGAAACCGTCCACGACTTCATCTTGCTTGTTCATGCCACCATGCGGCCCGCACTTGACCCCGCCGGCCACCGGTCCCTCGAACAAAGCCTACTTGTCTTCTCCACACCACGGAGGCCTCACCGCGACGACCTTTCGCGCTTGTTCTTCACCTGCACCAACACGAGTCAAGCCGCAACCTGCACCTGCAATACTTAGCCAAGAATCAGTCCACACAACATTGTCAATCACTCATCACACAAGGAAGCGACCATCCACCGGTCCTTGAACCACACATGGTCCTCAATCTCCCCCTTGATGAGTGCATTGACAACACCCACACGAAAGTAACAAGAGAGAAAAAAAAGAAAAGAAATGAACAAAAAGAAACTCCAACAAGCGATCGAAAGCCAAACAAAGGCAAAGAGCAAGATCACTTGAAGAAGACAAGTCTCGGACCCCTTAGGCAAGGGCAACGGCTCGACACATCCGAGACAAAGCAAAGCTCAAGCAAATAGCACAAACCACCGAAACAAAGCTCGAAAACTCTCAAAGAGCTCCCCCTGCACACATGCAAACTCCCCCTGAACCAATGCAACTCCCCCTGGACGAATGCATACAAGAAACCACATGAAACGGGGTAGCCGCAAAGCAACTTCGGCTCACACCGGTCGGACCGGTCATCACCACCGGTCGACCGGTGCCCAACATATGTACGAGACCGAAGACTCACACCGGTCGGACCGGTGCTCATCACCGGTCGACCGGTGTACAACAGAGCCCAGAAATGGCTCGAAACCACCTGAAAACCTTGTAAACGCGTCCAACAAGCCATTTCAAGCTCAAACTTCTCCCCCTTGTTGGCAATGCATGAATCAAGCCAAAAATGCAAAACTTTCAACCTAGAGCTTCTCAAATATACAAGATTCAACAAAGAATGCTACACATGTCCAAATGAGCAAGTTAGATACTCTACGTCTTCGTATCGATCTCAACTACATGATCACCAAGTTTCACAACCATTGGACGAAGCTAAGATGGATTTTGGCAATTTTGCGAAAACTTGGCTCTCATGAGCAAAGTCCTAAACATGATCAAAGCATATCAAAATGGCAAAGCCACACAAACTTCATGCTAGGACAGCCATTCTAATCATAAGACCATCACAAACACCCACAAGCACCTCATGTCATGTCAAAGCCACCGAGCCATGTGCCTACTTCTATGTATGAGACTTCTCATTGGTAGGCATCATGCAACGGTTTAGCACCCAAAGCAAGTTAAATTCAGCACATATGACATGGGAGCATATTTTCCAAGCATTTTTCATTTCATTTTCAGATTTGTAAATGGTACATGAATGTCTTTGCGACAAAAAGGAACTTATGCCCCTCCACAAGATAAATCAAGAGGGCTAAACATTCATGATGACAAATAAGCCTTTGGCCCCATATGATCAATAAACTAGCTATCCAACCACAAATTAAGCATAGCAAGGCCACAAAAACATGTCAAGAGCATGTAAAGGCTTTTACACATGAGAGGGCATACATGTGACATTTTTCAAAAGCATAGCTATCAACCATGGATTATTCATCAAGATCATCAAGAGCTAAGCCAAACTAACAGTAGCATACCAAACAAGCTCAAAAAGACATATATCTCATTCCATGGTGAACAATGTATATGAGAGAAGCTTTTCCTAACCAATGCATATGATACAAAATGCATGCAATCTAAGATACAAGGATGCCTATACATCATGTTACATATGCCATGCCAAATGCAAAAAATGCACAACGAAAAGCTATACATATGCTACAAACCGGCTCCTCAAGGGGAGGCAAAACGGGCTCGACACCACCGGCAAAAGAGAGCTCCCACACACCCAACTCAAGAAATCAAACACACACCAAGTTCCCCCCGCAAACGAGTGAAAGTGGCTTGATCTAGGGGTTTGGTGAAAATATCGGCTAGTTGGTCATGTGTGGGTACATGGATCAAAGCTATCTTTCCTTTCTCGACGTTGTCTCTCAGAAAATGGTACCTCACTTCTATGTGCTTGGTTTTGGAATGGAGCACTGGATTCTTTGCAACGCTTAAGGCACTGGTGCTATCACATTGAAGTGGGACATGGGTATACTTCTCACCAAAGTCACTCATGGTGTAGGTGATCCAAAGGAGCTGAGAGCAACAACTACCAGCGGCAACATACTCGGCCTCGGTCGTGGATTGAGCAACACTCGACTGCTTGTGGGAAGACCAAGACACCAAAGAAGAACCCAAAAGCGGCAAGTCCCGGAGGAAGTGGACTTCCTATCCAACCGACACCCGCAAAATCCGCGTCCGAAAAACCATGAAGCGCCAAAGAAGAGGACGCGAAGTACCAAGGGCCGAAGTCGGGAGTGTGACGCAAGTACCGAAAATTCGCTTCGACCGCTTGCCGATGCGAAGTCCTCGGAGACGCTTGAAAACGAGCGCACGGACACACCGAGAATCGTATGTCCGGCCTCGTCGCCGTCAAGTAGAGGAGTGACCCGATCATGCTCCGTACTCCTTCGATCCACGTGTTCACCTTCCTCGTCCGCATCAAGAGCCGTAGTCGTACTCATCGGCGTCGTCATAGCCTTGGAGTCCTCCATCTTGAACTTCCTCACAATGTCCTTGGTGTACTTAGCTCCGGTGCACAAATGTTCCTTCCTTTGATTGCTTGATTTGTAGCCCGAGAAAGAACTGCAACTCACCCATCATGCTCATCTCGAACTCCCCGCTCATATCATCGCAAACCTCGCAACAAGAGAGTTAGACGAGCCACCAAAGACAATATCATCCACGTACACCCGCACAATCGGGATATCTCTCGCCCGCTCGGCAAAAACAAGGTCCGATCGACCTTCCCCATCTCAAAACCTCTCTCAAACAAGAACCCCCTCAACCTCGCCATACCAAGCTCTAGGCGCCCGCTTCAACCCATACGGCGCCTTCCTCAACTTGTACACCCGGTGGGGGTACTTCTCACTCTCAAACCCCCGAGGCCGCCTCACATACACTTCTTCCTCCAACACACCATTCGGAAAAGCACTCTTCACATCCATTTGGTGCAACTTGAACCCTTTAGCCACGAAAAGGCTAGAAGGATCCTAATCGCCTCCAAACGGGCTACGGGAGCAAAGGTCTCCTCGTAGTCGATCCCCTCCTTCGACCGAACCCCCCGGGCAACAAGTCTCGACTTGTTCCTCACAACCTCACCCTTCTCTCCCTCTTTGTTTTTCCACACCCACTTTGTACCAATCGGCTTACACCCGGGGGAGGGTCAACCAACTCCCACATCCGATTCCTCTCAAAGTTCTCCAACTCCTCATGCATCGAGTTAACCCAATTGTGATCGGATAGTGCGTGTCCAATGTCTTTGGGCTCGAAAGAAGCAACAAATGCAAAGCATGAGCAAAATGGGAATTGTTTCGAACCCTCGACCGTGTAGTGCGTTCATTCATGTCGCCGATGATCCTCGAAGCCGGGTGATCCACTTGAACTCGCCGGGGAGGTTCTCGCCTCGATGCTACCTCCCCCTCAACATCAGCTTCTCCTCGTTCTTGATTTGTCGTCGTAGGTGTAGCAGAGGGTCCATCCATCATCGTAGTCGAAGTAGTGGGTACATGTTCAGCCGGGGGCCACCACACTACCATCTTCATCATCACCATGTTCATGCTCCTCCTCCTGAAAGATCTCCTCGCCAAGCTCATCATCACCTGCACACTCAAAGACAAGCTGACTACGTGGCTCTGTCTCGTCGAAGGTTACCTCGCAAGTCTCCACGATTTGATTAGTTTCAAGATTGAGCACACGATATGCTCTAGAATGAGATGCATAACCAAAGAAAATGCCATCAACAGACCTAGCCTCAAACTTATCCAACTTCCCGCCTTTCTTCGAATGAAACACTTGCAACCAAAGACATGGAAGTGACTCACCTTGGGTGTGCGGCCATGCATCAACTCATAGCATGTCTTCTTCTTGTGCACTCCGAGGTATATCCCGTTCGACACATAGCACGCGGTATTCACCGCCTCGCCCCAATACCTCCTCGGAGTCCTATGCTCATCAAGCATCGTCCGAGCCATCTCGCACAAGGTCCCGTTCTTCCTTTCCACAACACCATTCGGGGAGGCGTATACGGACTCGAAAACCGGTGCTCAAGACCCAAGTCATGACAAAAGGTTTCAAAACGAGAGTTCCCCGAATTCCGAGCCATTATCACTACGGATAGCTCGTATGGCATCTCCGTGCCTCTCGTTCCTCAACCTCAAGACTAGATCTCGAACAAAACCAAACGTCTCCCCCTTCTCCTCGAGAAAGAACACCCACGCATACCGAGAATAGTCGTCCACCACAACAAGGACATACCACTTCCCACCCGCGGATCGCACACGAGCCGGGCCAACAAGGTCCATATGGAGCGGCTCGCATGGACGCTCGGCCATCACATCGGTGAGAGGCGGGTGAGAAGAGGCCACCATCTTGGCATGCCTACACGGCGCACAAACCAACTCTTTCTCAAGCCTCAACCGTGGCAATCCTCGGACCAAATTGAGTTTACTCAAGCGAGACAAAAGGTCAAAGCTCAAGTGACCCAACTTCCTATGCCATTTCCACAACTCACTCGAAGAACCAGCCAAGAAACAACACTCCACACCCGAAGACAGAGAAAAATCAGCACGAAACACCTGACCCTCGGGAACGACCATACAAACAAGGTCCCCTCGAGAGTCCACAATCCGAGAACCACCTGGCCGAAACAACACCTCAAAGCCCTCATCCAACAACCGGGACACGTAAAGAAAATTGTACCCCGGCCGATTGAACAAGAGCAACACGCCTCGAGTGATCTTGTCACTCACTTTTATCTCACCTTCGAAAGCACACGCCCACGCCCATTGTCCCCAAAGGTGATGTACCTCTTCGTCACCACGGGACGAGACTTGAGAACCACCCCCTGTCTCCGGTCATATGCCTCGAGCAACCGGAGTCAATCAACCAAATGTTCTTCAAGTCTCCCACCCGAAATTCAAAAATAGGCACGTGAGCGAACAAACGACTCAAAGATCGGGGTTAGTACCAAAGGAGGAAAACCAAGGCCGAGCCATTTGCTCGAAAGTGGGGTTAGCACCAACCAAAGCATCTCTCCTACCAAAACTACCTCCACGAACACCACCACGGTAACCACCCTGAGGGAACCACCCCTCTCTGCCTGGAGGAGGACCAAAACCACGCAAGAAAGCCCGTGGAACGTCCTTCCTCTCCAACTCAAAGCCACGACTCCTCCAATCCCCGTATTGAGCACGAGGAGGAGAACGCCTAGCAACCGACCACCGCACCCTTTCCACCCCAACCACCGAACCACGACCACCGAAACAACCCTCGCACCCGTACGAGCTCGAAACCCGAACATCCGTCCGTCCGTGCCCGCACCGGTCCGACCGGTGCCCCACACCGTCCGACCGGTGTGACCGGGGGCAAGAACACCCCGCAGCCCCTTCTTCTCTCCCCAAGCCCGAACTCGTCCTCACAATCGCCTTGCCCCTGGACATCTGCATACGAGGCTCAAGTACACCATCGGAAGGGTGGTACTTGTCCTTGTTAGCCCACTCCTTCTCCATTCTCTCCTCTCGCTTCCTCTTGAAGCAAAACTCCTCCTTATGGCCATCTCTTCCACAATAGCCACAATGGAACCTCACAAGCTTAGGCTTTGGCTTGGGATGTGGCTGCTCACTTGGTTTCTCTCCACTCAAACCCTCCACCGGTTTCTCACCACTAGCCTTCTCACTCTCCTTCCCAAAGAACACTTTCCCCGAAGTGCTCACAAACTTGATAGGCTTTTGTAGGTCATTTGTGGGTGTAGGAAACACGGGTGGAGGCGGGGTTGTGTCTAGTCGGTTCCTTAGATGGTTAGGTTTTGGAGGGAAATCATTCTTGTGGTGGGTTTTTGGTGGCTCCGGGATATTCTCTCCACTTCCCTCACCAACCTTGTTTGCTCCAAGCCCCTCACCATCTTGCCTCTTAAAGGCCTCGATCATCATCCTCAACTGAGGCTCATGACCAGACAACCAACCCATCAACTTCCTCAAATCATCATTCTCATCCTGCAAACGATCAACATAATGTGCAAGCTCCAAATTTTTCAATGCATGCATTTCACAGGTAGAGCAAGATGTAGGCATGGGTTCCTTCAATTTAGCCTCGAGCGAACTAGTGTAAGCATGCATCTCATCAATCTTAGCATGCAAAACGGGGCAAGAAGTGCAAGCACCTAGCAAAGCGAGTCTAGACTTAAGCTCGGCCACTTCAACTCTAAGCACATCTAGTTCCTCACACTTGGAGGCATGCTTCTCCTTAAACAAAGCAAGATCAGCAAGGAATATGGAGCAATCAAGACAATCATTCTCATCGAAACAACGGGGGCTAGCCTTAAGCGAATCAATCTCAAGCTTGCTATCAAGCACCTCGTGTCTCTAGCTCACCCACTCTAGTCCTAGCATCCTCGAGTGAAGCCCTAAGCTCTTTCCTCATTTTCTTTGCCTCTCTAAGCATGTCATCACGGTTATCAAGCAAAGAGCCAAGCCTCTCATTCTCCTGGCGCAAGAAGGGAAGCTCATCACGCACCTCGTCGTCGGACTCGAGTCCGAGTCGCTCCGTGTGCTCTTCTTGGTCGCCGGAGCTCAACGCCATGGTGCGAAGCCATCTCTCGCGAAGCCGGCTCCCCCGCTCGGTGTTCTTGGACGACTTCTTGTTCTTGCGGCGATCTCCCTCGTCTTCGCTGCTGCTCGAGCTCGAGGTGGAGTACGCGGAACTGGAGTCGACGTCGCTCGCTCCAACCATCGCTCGGGCCTTGCCTCGGCTCTCCTTCTTCCTCGATCGTCGCTCGTCCATGTACTTGTTCTTGTGCTTGCTCTTGTGGTCGCGCCTCGAACGGTACTTGCCATCGTTCATCCTCGGCTTGTGCTTGTAGCTGTCCTTGTTCTCGGCCTTCTCCGGGCAGTCGGCGATGAAGTGTCCCGCTTGCCGCATCGGAAGCAAGTCCTCGTGTTCCTCCTCATGTTCGCGCGGTTCTCGTGCGGCCTCTCGAACCGCCTCGTCAACGGCGCCGGCTCGTCCTCTCCAAGGTCATCAAACTCCTCATCCGGCATAGACATCAAAGAGGAAAACGAGAACATCCCGGTGGATGGGTTAGAGTTAGTCTTTCCTTTGGAACCACCAACGAGGGCAAGACTATGGGAATCGGTCGGTCCCTCGAGCTTGGCGATCATGCCCCTATCCACCTCGGCCGACTTGAGCTTCGAGAACGGCTCGTTCACCGTCGTAGTATCATACCTCTCCGACTCGACTATGGCCTCGAACTTTCCGCCCCATATCGTACGATCCAAAGAGTGTAAGAGCTTGACCGCTCTATCATGATCATCGTACGGGAGCACGTCCACATTGGCCCTCATGTTGTTCACCACCACCGTGAACCTGCGAAACAAGGCATCGATGGACTCACCGGGGAGATGAGTGAAGTTCTCGTACTCTCTCCGGTAGGTCGCATACAACCATGCCCTCGAACCTCGGGCGTTCCCAACATGAGCCTCCTTCAACACCGCCCAAATCCTACAAGCCAAGTGCTCGGTGTGCACCCGATCGAACTCAGGCTGACACAAAGCACGAAACAAGTAGTCAACCGCCTTATTGTTGGCGTCGAATCTGTCCCTCGACCCTGGAGCAAGGAAATCCATCGGCTGGACATAGCCTGTGTCCACCGTGACATCCCAAAGAAGCTGACCCTTTCCGCGGAGGAACGCACCCATCCGCTTGCTCCACATCTGGTAGTTCTTGCCATCGAAGTGTGGAGGACCCGAACCCCGTTCCTGGTACGCCATCCTTGGATCTTAGACTAGTTAGAGTCAACAAAGACCCGAACCGGCTCTGATACCACTTGAAGGACCGATACGGCGAACCAGAGAGGGGGGGGGAGTGAATGGGAGCCGATAAAAATTCTTCTCGAAGGAGATCGAAACTCCAACAAGATGAACACGGCTTCCAACACACGTCTCTGACTCACTACCAAGGTTGGTCAAGCCCACGTAGCCACTGGAGTGCCACTGGACCTAGGAACCAACACACCACCTTCCGACCCGAGAAACGCAACGGAAAAACCAAGCCTCGAGTCTAGAGACCCACACCGGTCAGACCGGTGAGAACCACCGGTCAGACCGGTCCCTACTGATGAAACTGAGCAACTTTCACTAAGTGGCTCTACACCGGTCAGACCGGTGAGACACACTGGTCAGACCGATGGCAGCCTGAAAGCCCCCAAGGCACCAAACAGGCCAACCGACCACCAAACGGACCCAAACTCGAAACAGCAGCAACACGGGACAACAACCAAAAACCCACAAGAGCTCGCACCGGTCAGACCGGTCAAGAGCACCGGTCAGACCGGTGTAGCTCAGGCGACTCGGGATGAACAGCACCCGCGGGTCAACTCCCCCAAATCCAAATCTCGATCTCCCGAATCGCTCCACGGACTTGAACAAGACTTTGGGGATATCAGGAACACCTCATGAGGAGTCCATAGCCAAGTTTAATCCCACCAAATCTCGTCCAAAAAGGAGGAATCGAAGAAATCCCGCCGAAAGCACTTCCAACCCCGAACTCAAGAAAACCCCAAAATCGAGCACTTTTACTCACGGATTTGGGAGGGGAATCACGGCCCAAAGAACCGCGAAGGGTTCCCACAAATTTCCCCATCAAATCCCCAAGAGAAAAGCCCCGAAAACACCCCAAAGAAATCACGAAGAGAGGGCTCCGAAAATCACCACCAAGAACAACGGGGGAAAACACATCCAAACCTTGAGGAACCACGCCGAATCATCTATACATGAAACAAAGGTTCGTACAAGGTCTAGCAAGCCGCCCGATCATCCATCCCTCTCTACAAGATCTTTCCGTGAAGCTCTCTTGCTAGTCCTAAGGAAAACCTAGAGAAAATAGGTGGAAAATAGGAAAACTAATGAGCTAGGGTTCCAAGAGTTGGCGCCATCCTCTCACCTCTTGGGTTATATGGAGGCAACCGAATGTCTAAAATGCCCTTCTCTACTAACTAGGGATACAAGCCCCTAAGGGCGGATTTGGAATTCTTGATGTCTTCACCATCGGACGGATGCCCGGCGACCGCACCTCGCGTAGCCTCGACGCAAGCCATGCGATCCCGACGCGTGTCCTCCGCTTCGAAGATTCGGATCGCGTCGCCGCACACCGTCGGACCGGTGCTCCTCACGGCCGACCGGTCCCCACCGGTCGACCGGCCGGTCGGACCCACGTCGGACCGGTGCGGTGCCGCCGCACCTCCGTCTTCGGCTTCTCCGGTCTTGGCTTTGTGGATCAACCAAGGAACCCGGTGGTTTTCCGGTGAACCACCGAAACCCCGCGAACTCGGTGTAGCCTCCGCCAATCTCCACTCATGACTTGGCTCCCACGTAGTCCCGGCTCGACCTTGGTTTTGAGGCTCAACCAAGAAACCGTCCACGACTTCATCTTGTTGTTCATGCCACCATGCGGCCCGCACTTGACCCCGCCGGCCACCGGTCCCTCGAACAAAGCCTACTTGTCTTCTCCACACCCGGAGGCCTCACCGCGACGACCTTTCGCGCTTGTTCTTCACCTGCACCAACACGAGTCAAGCCGCAACCTGCACCTGCAATACTTAGCCAAGAATCAGTCCACACAACATTGTCAATCACTCATCACACAAGGAAGCGACCATCCACCGGTCCTTGAACCACACATGGTCCTCAAAGGTCTTGGTGAAAAGGACGTTGAGCCCGCTTCCGCCATCGATGGGGACCTTGTTGAGCCTGGAGCCCGCGACCACCGGCTTCAGGACGAGAGGGAAACGCCCTGGTTCGGAGAAGCTGGTCCGTTGATCGGCATGGGAGAAGGTAATGGGTACCTCCGACCACCTGAGAGGGGTCGGAACTGCTGGTTCAATGCTCATGACTTCTCGATGGGTTGCCTTTTGTTTCCGTCTGCTGGGTAGTCCACCGAAGAGGACGTTGATTGTCTTGTCGGGTTCCTGGAAGTCGTCATTGCCTCCGTCGTTCTTCTTCTTGCCCTTCTTGTCATGAGGGTGCGGTGGCTCTGGAGTACTCTTGAGTGCTCGCCTAAGTTGGTAGCACTGCTCCGTGGTGTGGTTGCCGTCCAGATGCCACAGGCACTTCTCTTTCAGCAAGTCTTTGAAGTCGCCGGAGGTCTTCTTCGAGTTCTCCTTCGCAGGGCGCTGGATAGCCGTGACAGTGTTGTCTGGCTTGCGCTTGCGGTTGGGACCCGAGTAATTGTTGCTGTTGCGACTGCCTTGGTTCCCGTTGTTGCCGCTGCCGCCGCCCGTGTTCTGCTTGTTCTTGCCACGGATGGCATCATACTTGGTGTTAGCTTTGTCTTCTTCATCCGCCCAAGACGTGATCATGTCCTTGAGGTGGGGGATGGACTTGGGGCGGCGGCGACCGAGGTCTTCGAAGGTGCGATAGTGGTAGAGGCCGTCTTGGAAGAGGTCGATGACCTCCTTGTCGGTGACGTCGACTACGGTGGCGCGCTTGTCGAAGAAGCGGCGCATGTACTTGTGGAGGGTCTCGCCTTGTTCCTGCTTCACCATGGCCAGGTCCATGCGAGTACCCGATCGGGCCATGGCGCCTGCGAAGTTGCTGGTGAACTTGCTCCTTCAGCTGGTCTCACTTGTCGATCGAGTGCTTGTCCAGCGACTCGAGCCATGTGAGTGGGGCTTGGTCCAGGCAGAAGGGGAAGTAGAGGCACTTGGTGTCGTTGTTGCCACCAGCGTTCTCGATGGAGAGGGTGTAGCACCTGAGCCACTGGATGGGATCCTGCTTCGCATCGTACTTGGTGATTCCCAGAGGTTTGAACTTGTCCGGGAGGAGCAAGTTGCGAAGCCGAGGAGAGAAGGAGGGGAATCCGTCATTGTCGCCTGCGGTGGCGGACTTCTTCCGCCGCAGTTCTTCAATCTTCTGGCGGGCGTCGTAGCCACCCTGTGAGGCTCCGGAGGCGTGGCTGTTCGCGTGGTCTCGACCACCGCGACCGCCCCCGCCGCCGGCCCTTCTGTTGGCCCCGTGGTTGGAGCTTTCACCATCGCCGCCGCCGCCGCCAGGGTCGCGGTGAGGGATGATCTCATGATTGCTGTTGCCGCCTTGTGAGGGTCCACCGGCGTTTGCACGAGTACGATTGGGCTGAGCCGGCAGCTCGGCTCGAGTACGATTACGACCGAGGTCCGCGCTGCGACTTGTAGCTTCGTTGTCGCGGTTCCTGGCGGGAGGAGGCTGGTTGACCCTGTTGTCGACCCACATGAAGTAAGCGTATTCTGCGAGCTTGGCAATGACTTCTCCAGCGCGTATCCCCTGAGCCTGGCGTGCGATCGCTGTGATCGACATGAGGCATTGCTCGGGGGTGGTGTGTACCCTGCTCTCGACTTGTTCGAGGGCCTCCGCAAGGTTGCGGATGGGGCAGCCGGTCCCGGAGACGCCGACGCCGGTCGTTCCGTCTTCGGTTGCGCTCACGTCGAGCGTCCCCGTTGGCGTCGGTCTCATCCGCGGGTGCTTCGGCGGAGCCGGCTCCGCGGAGATGTCTTCAAGGTACTTGTCAGGTGCCGTCCCCGAAGTTCCTGGCGTGTCGCCGGCAGCCATGAAGACTTGGCGATCGGGGTTGCCAAGACTGGAGTCGGAGCTCGCCACCTCGGTTGGAGTGTACTCCTCAGCTCGAGCGAGTGGTATTCCCTCCTGGAACGGGAGCGAGTCGAGATAGGTGACGTAGTGTGAGTCCCCGCTTATCAGGTCGGCGGGCTTGCGGTCTGGCCAGTAGACGAATCTCCCGGCTGGTGTGGACGTTATAACCAGCCCGGAAGCCGGCCCTGATAAGGGTTGCTCAGTAGTGTTATCCTCGGACTCGGGATCCTCAGGGTCCGACCCGAAGTCGAACTTGTATGCGGAGTTCAAGTAGAAGTCGGAGAGGGGGTTGGAGTCCGAAGCATGGCCGGGTACGGTGTCGGAGTCCGAGTTGTACTCGGGTACGGGCTCCTTGCCGGCCCCGCGTGCAGAGGGAGCCCCCGTGCGGGCCCTGCAGAGGTTGCGGGGACCACGCGTGGAGTGCACACGGGGTGGGGAGACCACATGCGATGGCTGAGCAGCCGGCTCGCACACGGTAGCCCACGGGGACGTCGAGTTTGAGTTGGAAGCAGATCCGAGCTCGAAGTCGGCGTGTTGGTCGAAAAGCGAAATTTCGCCGAACTTGCCGGCGAGTTCGCCCGTGACTACTTCGGGAAGCGTCACGAAGCCGGTCTCCGGGTTGGGCGGTATGGTGAGGCGACGTTGGAAGGATCCAGCGCCGTCAGCAGTGCAGACCCAGTCGCCGAAGACAAAGGTGTCGCCGCGGTTGAAGGCGACGGTTGGCTTGATGCAGATAGGAGCCATCGAGTTCGCCATGTGATCTCGGGCGAGAGCCCCTACCTGGCGTGCCAGCTGTCGGTGTTTTAGACCGGCAACCTACTAAGGGGAGTACCCGAAGTAGATGAATGTGGCCTCGCCGAGATCGGTAACTCGAAGGAAGAGACACGTGGCACACAATTTAGACAGGTTCGGGCCGCGAGGTGCGTAATACTCTACGTCCTGTATGCTACGTAGCTCTGGATTGATTGGGTACGATTACAAGATGTTGCAATCTTACGTCGTGAGATGAGATGATGAAGAGAGGGGTCCCTGCCTCGCCTTATATAGTCCGGGAGGCAGGGTTACAAGTCGGTTTAGGGAGAGAGTACTAGTCGAGTACGTCTAGGAGTCCTCTATACAGTGCGGGACATGTACAGCTTCCTAACCGAGTACTTCTCCTCTATAGTCCTTGTGCTTCACGCCATCAGGTACCGTGCAGCGCAAGTCAGGTAGTCCCAGGGGCCCACCGAGTAGTCGGTCCTGGTACCCACCGAAGTAGTGGGCCCAGGGAGGTCCATACGACACCGAGCCCCCGAGATAAGGCGCATCGACTACTGGAAGTTGAAAGGTCGGAGCGGCGCGGCCGAGTCGGTTTGTTTTGAAACATATCCATCCGGCCGTTGCGGAGCCGCCGGTTGACTTATAAATAGAAGCCAAAACCCTTAGGGTTTTTCACCCCCACACTTGCAGCCATTCGTAGCAGACCGTGCTAAAAATCCGTCGCCAGTGCACACTGCCACCTCGGTGGGAATCGTAGATCCAAGCGCACCGCCGCCAGTAGCCACCGCCGCAGCCCCTGAGCGAATGCGAGTGAAAACCCACTGTACTTGGAGAATGAAGCCCTCACCATCCAAGAGCATGAAGACCGCCGACGGGAAGAAGAGATCCCGGGAGGAGGCTGCTGGATCCGCCGGAGGGTCAACACCGCCAGTGTCTCCCCCGCGCCCGAATCAACAAGGAGTGGAAGAAATCGAAAGCAAAGACTGAGGACCTATTGGCACTGCTGAACAGCGGATTTCTCCGGGAGAAGTAGGTCGACATGTGGCGCGCCGCCGCGGGAGATCCATACCCGATGGAGAAGAATCCCGATGAGATCCCAACGTTCGCACGATTCGTGGAGCGCGGGTTGGCCCTCCCAGCAAGCAACTTCTTCAAGGGGCTTCTTGAGTATTTCGGTATCGAGTACCTCAATCTCAACCCCAATGGCATCTTACACGTTTCTGTCTTTATCCATTTCTGTGAAGCGTTCTTGGGGATCAAACCCCACTGGGTACTGTTCCGGAAGTTCTTCCGCGTGAAGCCCTAGCCGAGCGCCAACGACCCGCGAGTAGTCGGAGGGGCGGGCATCCAGATGCGCGAAGACATCGCTGAGCAGTACTTGGCGTACAAGTTGATCGACTCCAACCAGAATTAGAAGTCGAAGTGGTTCTACATCACCAACCACCACCCGGAGCTGCCGAAGCCCAGCGGGAAGCAGCCGAAGCACCGGCCCTGGTGGAATACGGAGCTGACGATGCAGGAGGGTATCCAGCTACCCGAGCTGTTGCTGAAGATCAAGGCTTTGAGGGAAGCTGGGCTGAGGGCCGAACATGTGGCCTTCAACTTTATGAAGAGGAGGGTGCAGCCACTGATGGCTCGCGACACCCTCGGCTACCAGTACACCGACGAGGGTGACTCGTCGCAGATGCCCGGAGGTGAGATTGATGATGACGACATCATCGATAGGCTAGGCAGGATCTTCAAGGACATGCCGGTGTACACGCCCTGTCCGGTCCCCGAGTACTCTGCCGCTCATCCGCCGAACGAGATTAGTAGCCGCACTCAGTGTACGAGTACTGATTATGTAGTAGTAGTCGTGCTCACCTAATGTGCTTGTTGCAGGAGGACATAGTAAAGTTTGTCTCTGAACTGGCTTCACCTCTCCGACTTGTGGATATCCCAGAGGAGGGGAAGGGCAAAGCCAAGGAGCGCCGCGAAGTCGGCGAAGGTGACGACACCGTCATCGTTGAGGACACGTCAAACGAAGCGGACGAGGAGACGCATCAGGAGCGGTTTCAGCTGCGGTCGAGGTTCAGCCGCTCTAGACTGCCCAATGTTCCTCTCGTCCATGATCCTCCGACTAGTTTGGAGGCTAGTATGCCTGCGCCGCCGAGAGGCCGCGCAACGTGGCATGCAAGCGCGTCGCCAAGAAGTTGAAGGTCACTGAGACTACATCTCAAGAGGTAAACTCTTTGAGTAGAGTAGTCGATTACTTGTCTTGCAATGTTGTGTATGCTGACAATAGAGTTCCGAGTGCTTGCAGAAGATTCCGCCTTCCGACCCCATAGACCAAGGGGACGAAGGCGACTGGGAGGGTGGGGGAGCCGGCTGAAAGAAGCCGCAACCCGGACCCCGCCGTGACATAAGTCCAACCGCAAGCGCTGGTTGCTGAGAGCAGGACGGAGCCGGTCGCAGCCCCTGCTGCGGAGGAACCAGCGACAACTGAAGCCGAAGAAGAGGCGCCTGCTGAAGCCGGACTTGTTAACATCGCCAGCATACTTGGCGCCCCGACCGTGACTGTTGTCCGGTCGAGCTTGTAAGTGAACTCTTGCCCGAGTAGTACATGTAGGTTGGTAGTCATACTTGGTTGACAACCGATTGTGTACTGTGCAGGAAATCCACATACTTGTCCTAGGAGGGAGATGAGCCCAGCGCGGCAGTGGCTGAAGAAGGTTCCACGCCAGCCGCTGAGGAATCCGCTCCCGTCTTCCAAGCGGAGACCGTGGCGCCGGCCGTTGAGGCTTCACTACCTGAGGCCAGCATGGTAGAAGGTGAGTACACTGTGCAGACGCAGTCTTCCTCGAGGAGTAGTCGTAGCCCCCGGGAAACTAATCCCGTGTGTCTTCTATTGACAGGGGCCGAAGCCGAGGGAAGCACCATCCCCGAGGCTGTGCCCGTTGAAGGCGTGGTGCCGGAGACCCAAGAAGCCGCCGAAGCAGCAACCGAGCCGATGGAGGTAGCCAGCAGAGGAGCCCCCGGGATGGCCAAAGAGAAGCGCGGTGAAGTACTGACAGAATCAAGCCTGGAAGTAGTCGTCCGTTCGCCAGAGATTCAGGATGCGGAGCCGATCCGTTCGGTGCTGATGTCTAGGACCGCCACGACTAGTCGTGGTGGGATCGAGCTTCTGGCGGACGATCTCATCGACCCGGCAGCGGTAGCGCGCAACTTGGAGGCGATGCGCCGGGCCGAGCAGTGGATGAAGGTAAGCTATCAGTACCCTTGGATGGTCAATCTGCCATAAGTGCTGAGTACCCGAGTAACAGTTGTTGTCTGCTGCAGGATGTCGTGGAGAGATCCCGACAGAAATCTGAGATGCTCCAAGGATACGGCGATACAGTGCTCCGGGCGGAAGCATTGGAGGAAGAACTCACGAAGGCCAGGAAGCACTCCGCCTTGCTCCAGTCGAAGCTTGACGGTGCCTTCGCCCAGTATCATAATGAAGTCCAGGACATGCAGGCGAAAAGCGACAAACTGGTGCGCAAGAACAAGTCGCTCCGCAACAAGAACAAAGGTATGATGCTGTCTTGTCGAGTACCTATTGGAAGTACCTTGCGGTAGTCTAACCCCGCCTTGTTTGTTGATTGCAGAGCTTGAGACCCGGGTTGAGCAGCTGAAGGCCTCAGAAGTCGACATGAAGAACCTCTTCTACCGGGAGAAGGAGGCCCGCGAGGTACTTGAATATGATTATAAGTAGTTGGCTTACGAGTGCGATAAGCACATGGAGCTCCAAATTATCTCGGACCGTGACCTCATCAACTGCTACAAATCCCTGCAGAAGCTAAACGAGGATTGCGAGAAGTTGCGGGGACAACTCAAAGAACTTGAAGAAGACGCACTTCCCATTGCAAGGCTACTGGTGCCTCATCCGGGCGGGCCGAAGATTGCTCCATTGGTTGACCGGCTGAGAGAAGCTCCTAGTCGTCTGGCGACGTACGTCAAGCATCTGGCGAAGTCCATCCCCAATCAAGTCTTGGCGTACATGAAGTCGTACTTCCCCAAGGCTCCGGTGGACGTAGTCGCGGGTGGACTAGCCGCCAACTGTACTGATGAGCAGTACGCGGAGCTCCTGGAGCAGATGGGCCAATAGCTGAACAAGTCGCCAGAAAGCTGAGCCTCCAGTAGTTCTGTAGGGTTAGCTTGTAGCAATAGTTGTATATAAACAAAGTTGTATATGAATGAGAAAACTTCCATAAATGAGTACTCATTGTCGCGAGATATGTATGCGGAGTGCTCATCGTGGAGTTGTTACGAGTAGTGATACTCACCAGTAGGCCCGTTGAGGAGACACAGTAAGTTAGTTGATAGATAACCAAACTTTATTACTGAAAGAAGTACACCTGGATGGCCAGGGCCGTTTTACAAGTGTAGTTGCCAGGACCCGGAGGCCGCCTACAGCTAAGTAGTGCTTAGGGCGCGTAGCCGCTTACAGCAGTAGATCCGTTAGTAGCCTAGTAGCCGTGTAGGCTGGATCTAGAAGTACATGGTCTCTTAATAGACCGCTGCTGGAGTCCTTTGTCGCTCTGAGCAGCCCGAGATCCGTTAGTAGCCGTGAACGCTGGATCTTGGAGTAGAGTAGTCCGGAGACTGGTGCCTGGACCCGGAGGCCGCTTACAGCGAAGGGGTCTTGGAGTAGTCGTGCAGACTTGAGCCCCCAGGGTAGTCGAGAGACTAGGCGTAGAATCGACAGAGCTGGTCGATATTCCATGAGTTGCTGACGTCTTCACCTTCAAGAGTCTGGAGACGGCAGGAGCCTGGTCCGATCACCTTTGCAACTGTGAAGGGACCTTCCCATGGCGAGATGAGCTTGTGTAGTCCTTCCGTGTTCTGGATGCGGCGGAGGACGAGATCGCCAACGTTGAAGGAGCGTTCCTTGACGTTGCGATCATGGTAGCGTCGGATACCCTCATGGTACCTTGCTGATTGGACGAGGGCGGCACAACGAGCTTCTTTGAGTCCATCGATATCAACTCGCCTGCTATCTTCAGATATGCCTTCGTCGTATTGCTCTACTGCCGGCGAATCCCACATGACATTGGCAGGGAGAATTGCTTCGGAGCCGTAGACCAGGAAGTAAGGCGATTGTCCCGTTGGCTTGGAGGGTTGAGTTCGCAGTCCCCAGAGCGCATTGGGTAGTTCCTTGACCCACTTGCCTCCTTTTGGGTTAGCAGCATCGTGCAGTCGCTTCATGAGAGCGTCGAGTACCATCCCGTTGGCACGCTTGACTTGTCCATTGGCCCGAGGATGGGGGACTGAGACATATCAGACGTCGATCCCGTTGTTCTCGCAGTATTCCTGTTAACACCAAAATTCGGTAAGGTTAGGAGTCTGACTTGTGGGTCCAACTCAGTGAGGAATCCGTCCGGCGGAATGAAGGTTTCGTCAGATGAATTCGGCAGAAGAGTCCGCGGTCGGCAATTTTGCTTCCGTTCGGCAAGGGAACTGTTGCGCTGATTTTGCGGGATTGCGTGGTGACGTGGCCCGAGCGGAAGGGACGAATGGATGGATAAGCGATCGCACTTAGAGATAAATTAGGTATCGAATCCATTCGAGGTCGTGCTTAACAGGGTATAAATATGGACCCTAAATGTATGTAACAGATATCAGAAACATTCTCAATACAAACCGGCTTTACGCCAAACCCTTGAGTCCCTTGTCGTGTCGTCGAGTTCTTCGAGAGGGTTCATCGATCCGTCGACCTCCGTGAGTACCGGCAACCTTGTATCATCTCTAGTATCATGCGGTGGATTTAGATCTGATGCAAGTAGTCTTATTACCATGCTTAGTGTCATGCGGTAGATTCAAGCTTGGTTCAAGAGGGTTTCTTGTTAGGTCATGAGCCATGCGGTAGGCTAAGATCTAGCTTGAAGCTAGTTATCGGCTCTATTGAATTTTGGCAAGATTCAATAGATTCATTAAGTTACCTTGTGTTGCTTTGAGTTTTCACTTTATGTTTAAATTCATGTAACACTCCTTTGCCCAATCTAGATGGGTTTGGATCGGTTCTATCTTTTTGATGATCCTTATGCGAATCGAGTTCGTACCCTTGGCTTAAATAGCACGTGGATCACATGTTTCCTGATAGCCGAAACCGAATCGATCTAGGTTGTCACGTGTTGCGGGTTCAAGCTTGCCAAATCTTGTATAAATCTTGAAAGAGCTGGGTATCATGCGGTAGATATAGGTTTTTGGATTGTTTTGGAGCTAGTCATCCGGTGGATTAGATTTCAATCCAATCTGATAGATTTATCTTGGTAATGTTCGTTCCTTCTTCATGGACCCCGATTCGGCTGTTCAGCCGTATTCGGTTATGCTTTCATGAGTAAAACATGTTCATAATTTATGCTTTAAATATTGTATGCTTTTAGCTTTCCATATTTAGATTGTATCATGCGGTGGATAGATCTATTTGTGGACGGTGGTATGATTTTAAACAAGTTGTATCATGCGGTGGATAGATTTGTTTGGTATCATGCCTGACGGGTTTTAAAGTACCTAGACATGTGGTAGACTAGTGCTTTGGACCTATGCATGCTTGTTTATTACATATTTATGATCATGCTTTTACTTCATTTATTGTTTAACGTTATTTACCGCGAGGATTGGTCCTGGCCTTGCGCACGTGCATCTTTATCCAAATAAAGACCGATCTATCGTCACGCTTACGTCATCTATTCGGCTATGTTACTTTTTGCACTTTAAAGCCCCGAATGGTTTCTAGTTTGCTGGCAGATAGCTCTTTATAGCTATATGTCATCTCACTTGGCTTTCTAGCCGTAAATATGGAACTGTCTGGTACCACCCGGCAAGTTCCAAGCTTTGGAATTTAACTACTTTGTCTTTTGTTAATTTTCAATAAAAATTGACTGGCACGTCTTGTGATCTCTTTGCGTGTGAAGCTAGCTTGTTCGGCTTGCTGCGTGCTTGGCGTGAGGTGCAGATTTTACGTCAACACACTTTTTGGCACGCCCGGTGGGACAATAGCCGAAAATCAAGATGCCTGACATCGGTGACATTATGGATGTCAACATCGAAGACCTCTCTCCGGAACAGCAGCAACAGCTAAAGGATGCTGCGGATCAGTTCCAATGGAAGTGTTTGCTGTCATTTAAAAAGAACAGGAGTGGCGTCCCATACCTCAAAAATGAGATGCCTAGGGTTTTATTGCCAGGAGAGAGTGACGCTACAACTCAGCAGGAGAGGGAGGAATGCATGCAAGCGTTTCGAGACGCCGCAGATGATGTGCTAAGCAGGCATCATAGAGCTTTCCTGGGTGCATTCAAACAGATGATGGTGGCTGTTTTCGGCCCGGGCATGGAGCAAGTATTCAATCGAACACCCCTTCAGGGAGGCACCGTGGAGATTGGAGAGTCCAGTTCTCAGCCGCCGTTGCGAAGCCAGCCAGTCCAGCCTCCCCCGCAGAGCGTTGGAAGCCAAGCCGTCCAGCCTCCTCCACAAGGTGCTGGAGGTCAGCCAGTTCAACCCCCCTCTCGCAGAGCCGCAGAGGGCAACCGGCCCGCCACCTCCACGGGGCGGCACGGGTCAACCTATGCAACGGGCCCGAACCCATATCGCCCCACGTATGGGGAGTTGGCATTTGGCTCGTCCGGGGTTCCACTTGCCTCCGCTACGTGATTGCCCCCGCCTAGCAACCCGAGCATCGCAGAAGAATCTGTACGATGGAGGCTACCACGAAGTGATGAACTATGGCGCCATCGATGCTCTCCCGAATCCGGGTTACGGCCCAGCCACGGGCGTGCAGGAGGATGATATCCTGGCTCAGAAGATGGCCGACTTGATGCAGAATCAATTCGGCCTCAAACCTAAAATGCAGGGACCTACCTACACGCCACCGTTCCCGGAGTGGTATTACAATGTGATCCTGCCGCCAAGAGTAAAACCTCCGACGGAATTTACAAAGTTTTCCGGGCAGGATGACATGAGCACGGTGGAGCACATTGCTCGCTATCTGATGCAGCTCGGAGAGTGCTCGTCTGAGGAGGCGTTCAGGGTCAGGTACTTCCCCATGTCACTGACGGGCGCAGCGTTCCAGTGGTTCTCATATTTGCCTCCCCAATCAGTTGGCACATGGAGGGAGCTGGAGCGAAAATTCCACACCCATTACTTCAGCGGTAGCACGGAAAAGAAGCTCATCGACCTCGCTACCCGCGGGAGACACGAAGGAGACGCCCTTGGAGTTCCTCAGGAGGTTCAGGGAAATCAAAGGCATGTGTTTTTCGCTGAATCTGCCAGATGATCAGTTGGCCGACATGGCCTTCGCTGGGATGCTGCCAGCCGTACGAGAAAAGCTGTTTGGTATGGAGTTCGATAACCTAGGTCAACTGTCCCAAAAGCTGTCATTGATGAGCAACCAGGCCTACGGTTTTAAGAAAGACGCCAGGTTTGGCAAACAAAGACGACGTAGCTGATATCTACAATCAGTTCCTGGAAAAGGCCGATCAAATGGAGGACTCTGACGATGACCAGGAAGTGGCTGCTGCTGAGATCTTGTGGGGGAAAGAACCGTTGACCATGAATCAGCGCTGGGTCAAACAGACCAAAGGCACATACGACTTTGACGTCACTAAAGCCGATAAGCTGTTTGAATTCTTGGTGAAAGAAGGCCGAATCAAATTGCCTGAAGGGCATTCCATGCTTCGGCCTGATGGAGTAAAGGAGAAGCGTCACTGCGGCTTCCATGACAGGAATTCTCACTCCATCAACGACTGCAGGGTCTTCAGAATGAGGATCCAGAGGGCTATCCAGGAGGGTCATCTCAAGTTTGACAACAAGATGAAACTAGACGGCCACCCTTTTCCCCAGAACATGATAGGCTTTTTTGTCAACATGGTGACAACCGAGGAAAATGGCAAGGTCAAGGTCTTGACTTCAGCCAGGGCAAGGCAGGATGGAGCAGTAGACCCAGAACGTCAAGTGACCTTGGAGCAGGTTCATGGCGAAGCCCCTCGCGTTCTCAAGAGCCATATCAAGATCGGGGAGTCGTCCAGGGCCAAACCCAGGGTGACTACGCGCATCCTCCTCAACAAGTGGCAGCGCCAGCTAGAGAAAGAGCACTACTAGAAACGAAAGCACGAGGAGGAGAGGCGCAGGGCCGAAGAAGAAGCGCACAGGAGAGATTTGGAGCAGTATACGCGCGAGCAGGAGCGCGCACACTGGGGGTGCGCATTCTTCAGGCACTGCTGGAACGTGGGGTTGAAACTTCCTACGCTGAGAAACTACCCTAAGTGCAGTGATAGGTACTTTGAGTATAGGCAGGAAACTGCCAATCGCCGATCCGTCCATGAAAGAATTGGAAGGATACATCCCAGTGAGGATCAGCGTCAAAAAATTGAAATCATCGATCATCCCAGGAAGAGGCAAGCTGATTGGAGATGGGCTAATCAAGAGGAAGACGAGGACGAGTACGTCTGGCAAAAGGGGCAATGGTGCCCGCCTGGTCTAAGAAAGAGTCAGAAAAGGAGGGTTCAGCGCTTGAGGAACCGCGAACTGAGGCAGGCGGGGATCTAGACAAGACAGGTGTGGCGTCCGAAGGATAAACCTGAAGGATCAAACCGTGCAGCTCCGGCATGTATGGTATATTTTCTGCCTAATGAGTTTATGGCTCCTGCTAATCAGGTGGTGCAGGAAGAAACGTCCCTGGACGATGAACAACTTGAGGGACTGATGGCGCAGCTGGTGCTAGCCAAGCAAGCCATCTTCGACAAACCGGCCAAAAATCAACACATGAGGCCGCTATACTTGAAAGGATATGTCAATGGCAAGCCATTGACCAAGATGTTTGTCGACGGTGGAGCGGCAGTCAACGTGATGCCGTACACCACTTTCAGAAAACTTGGCATGGGCCCTGGCGACTTGACACCTACAAGCATAATTCTGAATGATTTCGCCGGAAATCCTTCAGATACCAAGGGGTGCGCCCACGTGGATCTGATGATCGGGTCCAAAACACTGCTCACAACCTTCTTTGTCATCGAAGGTAAAGGAGCCTACATCCTACTGCTTGGACGGGACTGGATTCACGCCAATTGCTGCGTCCCATCTACCATGCATCAGCAGCTCATCCAATGGGTAGATGACGATATTGAGGTGGTCCAAGTAGATGGCTCCGTGAGCGTCACAAATGTGGAACCAGCTTTCTGGGAATATCAGGGTATTGACTGTTTCTCAGAAAAAGACTGGGGAGAAGGTCCTGTTGAGCCTGTCAGCAGCGATCAACAGCCGATTCAAGCAGTCGGCTCTTATAGCAATTTTTAATGGATAACCCCGTCGATGGTACTGACGGCAAGTTGGGGCGAGGATTCATGTCGGCCGATAAACTAGAAGTAGTTGACACTGGAAGCGGTGACAAACCAAGGCCGACATTCATCAGCGCAAACTTGCAATCAGACTTCAGGGAGGAATTGATCAAGTTGCTTAAGGAATATAAGGATTGCTTCGCTTGGGATTATTCGGAGATGCCTGGACTAGACCGTTCCATTGTTGAGCATCGGTTGCCAGTCAAACCTGGTTTTAAACCATACAAGCAACCTCCCCAGAAAATCTACAAAGATGAAGTATTGGCCGATGTGAAGAAAGAATTTGAAAGATTACTTGATGCAAACTTCGTTCGGCCATGCAGATATGCGGAGTGGATCTCTAACATTGTCCCTGTCTACAAGAAGAATGGAAAGATGAGGGTCTGCATAGATTTCAGGGATTTAAACAGAGCTACTCCTATGGATGGTTACCCCATGCTTGTTGCCGATTTATTGGTTGACGCCGTTGCTGGGCACAAAGTTATCAGTTTCATGGATGGTAATGCGGGATACAACCAAATTTTTATGGCAATAGAAGATATATCGAAGACAGTCTTCAGATGTCCTGGTCATATAGGCCTGTTTGAATGGATAGTCATGACATTTGGGTTGAAAAATGCCGGTGCAACTTATCAGCGAGCCATGAATTACATCTTTCACGAGTTGATCGGCAAAATTGTTGAAATTTACATTGACGACGTCGTGATCAAGTCTTTGAATCATGACACACATTTGGAAGACGTGAAGAGAACCTTGGAGCGCACCCGGAACCATGGTGTTGACAGTGAAAATCCGTCAACCTAGCCATGAGTTTACCTTCGGTGTTGGCATTAGTTTTATACCTTATCCATTGGTACTAACCCCCGTGGTATAACAAGTTCACGTGTGCATGTCGGTTTTGGAGTTTAATGTTTATGCAGGGTTTTAGTGTTGAATGCAAGACTTTCGGGATAAGTTCATCAAGCACCTCATGACAAGACCTTGAAGCCCCGTACAAGTCATGCAATGAAGCAAACTTAACTCCAAGAAGCCGGGGACTTGATCCGAGAAGACGACGGACTCCGGGGACTCGACCGGAAAAGTGCTGAATCTTGCAAGACAAGGAGTTGAGTCCAATTCGGAGAGAAACCGACGACATGGACCTACATGCAGAAGGGGGAAACATCCAGGAAGCAAGGGAACCGACGTGGAGCGAAGGAGCCCTCGGGCTGGGCCTAAATGGGCCCAGGCCGGCCGGTCCAGTCCGGTCGACCCAGGCCCATTTAGGGCCCAAACGCCCCCTCCTTTGCCTTAGCCGCCAATCGGGCTATTTATAGCCCCCTGACCGAGAGCCTCGGGGAGAAGAATTCGTGATCGGCCGCCGAGGAGCAGAGAAGAGAGGGACACCATCTCGGAGAGGAGAGGGTCGAGCTAGTTGGCTAGGGCTTCCCTAGTCGACGTGGGAACCTTGCACGGAAGACCACGTCGGAGTTCCCGGAGCTAGAAGCAAGATCAAGGAAGGATCCCGGTGGTGATCTTGTGTATGTATCATTGTTATAGTTGAATTATCAAGTTGAATCTTTTCCTAGCGATCAAGTGTTTCCTCGAAGATTTCGTTTTTCGATCGGCTTTGCTTATTCCAATTCTATTCTCGAGATAGATTACATAGGGTGTTCTTGTAGCCGCGGTGGCTAGAGGTACACGCCGGATCTTCCGAAAGAATCTCGACTTGTCTTTTGACTCGCCCTAAGCTCCTCGCATGAATAGGGATACGTTGTGACAGAACGGGGGTCTCGAAAGGCGGATGTTTTCGGATTTGGACAGAAACCACGATTTAAAGAGGCTTCTATTAAGATTCGATTTGCTACTTCTTCTCTTGCTTGGAACTTCAACAAAAGGCTTACCCCGATCCCTCTAGATCGGTTTATCTACCCAATCTTACTTTGTTTTTCTCGGTCTTTAGTAGATTAGATTTGTTTTGTGTCTTTTACTTAGATGCATTAGGGTTTCTTTTATCGAAGATTGAAGTTACTTGGCTTTAATAGATTAAGTTTTGCGTCACACATTTGTTCCACGGATTCGATACCTTGGGTTCACCACTCGAGGGAAGAAGGGTCCCTTGACTACGACGGGAGACTTGTACGCTTGCGAGTCACAAACGAACTTTGATACAATTATTAACCGTCAACAAGCCCCTTTTTCTGGCGCCGTTGCCGGGGAACAAGTGATCAAGATTTGATTTTTTATTGCCTTTTTGTAATTTTCAGTTTTCTTTTTGTTTTTATTTTTGTATCTACTAAATTTTGATCATCCTCAAAATACATCTAATCTAGTTTGTCTAACCCTAGTTTTTATAGATTTGTTTTTTTACTTTCTAGTTTTTTTGCATATTTTGTTTATTGCTAACCCTAACAGGAGATGGACGGCTACCTCTCCAACAAACCCAATAATTTTGTGGATGATCCAGAAAAACTTTACGGAGCTAAGGAGACACGAAGCACATCAAGCTAAAAAGCTGGATTTTGTAGATTCGGAGTCGGAAGACAAAGGATCGCAGGAATCTCCGAAGAATTCACCACCTCAAAGTCCTCGGGAGAATCGACTTCCACCGATGGGTGACCAACCACCGCAAGAACGCAAGATTGGGGAGCTATGCACCCCAGACTTCATCGACCTACCAATCTTGAACCTTGAGGAGATCGGGAGACCGTTCGAGATCAAGACCTCAACAATCCGCATGGTGCAACATTCACCCTTCACCGGCAAAGAGGATCCGAACCTTCACCTCCAAGCATTCATTCAACTATGTCAGACTTTCAACATGGATGGGGTGACTCAAGATCAAATGAGGGCAAGGCTTTTTCCGTTTTCACTACTCGGGAAGGCTTTGCAATGGTTCCACTCTCAACCGGCGGAGACGGTGCAAAATTGGAACACGTTGATGAAGGCTTTCATGAAGGAATACTACTCACGGGTAAAACTCAAAGCTTGCGTAATAAGATTGCCACCTTTGTTCAATATCCTACAGAAACTATCTCGGAGGCATTCGAGCGCTTCAACGAGTACACCCGAGCGGTTCCACATCACAAGTTCCCGAAAGAAGACCTCGTGCAAAAG
The DNA here is from genome assembly GCA_947561735.1 of Cenchrus americanus. Taxonomy (NCBI): domain Eukaryota; kingdom Viridiplantae; phylum Streptophyta; class Magnoliopsida; order Poales; family Poaceae; genus Cenchrus; species Cenchrus americanus. Next base: position 141,108,993 of record OX387242.1, read on the forward strand.
TTATATCAAGGACTCACCATGGCGTCAAGGACGATCATCGATGCATCGGCGGGAGGATCTATCATCGAGCTTACACCGACGGAAGCTTTCACGCTATTCAAGAAGGTCGCGGATAATGACACGTGGGCGTCATCCGGGCGCCTACACCCGGCTCAACCCATGGGGAACGTCAAAGGGGTCTTGCAAGTGGAGAAGGAAGACATACTTGAGGGCAAGATCGACTCGCTCATGAGAAGGTTGGAGAAGATGGAGATAGAAAAGAAAGAGGCTCAAGACTTGAAGGCCGCCGAAGCAAGGTCCACATGCGAAGAATGTGGAGAGTATGGCCATGTCCGCAAAGATTGTCCGGAGGAAGCCAAAGTGCTCGACTACATGAGGAAGGGAGAATTGCCGAACTTCCGCTACGGGCAAGGTAGGCCTCAATTTAATGCAAGCTCATCTATTCCTAATGCGGTTCCACTTCGGATACAATTGAAGGAGTTCATGGATGAGCAAGCTAAGATCAACAAGGACACCGTCACCAAGTTCAAGACCATAGACAAGGTGTTGGAGAACATCGATAGCAAAGTGACGGAGGTCGGAAGTTCCAATCATCAAGTGCTCAACATGATGAAGATGCTCGAGATGCAAGTTGGACAACTTGCGGGGCGCCTCACTAATGATGAAGGGAAGCTTCAGGGACAACCCAAATGTCCCGAATCGGCGAAGGCCATTCAAACGCGTTCGGGGAAGGAGACCGAAGATCCGGAACGTTCCGCGGGAGCAAGGAAGCTTAAACCATCCACTGAGGTGGAAGGAGTTGCTAAAGAGAAGGTTACGGGGATCGTCACCGAGGAACCCGAATTCGAGATGCCGGAGGAAGACACGAGGATACCGCAACTCAAGCCACGCTACTTCCGAGGTAAACTTGACAACCACTTTGAGAAGTTTGTGGAAGTTGTGCGTAGACTTAGCATCAACATGCCATTACTAGATGCCCTACAAGTACCTACATATTCTCGTTACTTTAAATACATACTTGCAAATAAATATGAGATAGCAACACTCGGGGTAGATCATGTCAAGATGTCCGAGGAGTGTAGTGCAGCTATTGCTAATGGGCTAGAGAAGCAAAAAGACCCCGGGTGCCCCACAATTCCATGTTCAGTTGGTTCTTTCAACTTCGAGAAGGCGTTATGCGACCTTGGAGCTAGTGTGAGTGTCATGCCGAGGGATGTGTTCGAGAAGCTACGCCTACCAATGGAGCCTACGGGAATATGTTTGGAGTTGGGTGACAACTCCATTCGCTATCCCTTGGGCATTGTCGAAGATGTACCCGTGAAGATTGGACACCACTTCATCCCCGTCGACTTCGTTGTGCTCGAGATGGGAGAGAGGGAGAAGCCGCCGCTCATCCTAGGGAGGCCATTCCTCAAGACCGTGGGAGCTACTATTGATGTTGGCAAGGGGGAGATCATGTTCGATATCAACGGAGAAAGGAGTTCCTTCAAGTTCCGTCCAAGGATTGAGGCATGCAACATGATTGGAGTGAAGGGAGAACCAAAACAAACGGAGGGGCTGAAAAAGAAGGAGCCGAAAAAAATGAACGTAAAGAAAATCAAAGAAGGTGTTGCATCCGTCAAGACAAAGGAAGAGAAGCCACCTATGAAGACCAAAAAAATGACTAAGCCGACTAAGCCGGAAGACAAGCCCGCGCCCAAGATGGTGCGGAAGTGGGTACCCAAGATTGCAACGCCCGCAAAGAGCGTTGATCCGGAGTAATCAAGTGAAGAAGTCTAGCTATAGACTATAAACAAAGCGCTAGGCGGGAGGCAACCCGTTTCGTCGAGTCAAGAATAAGCTACCGGGAGGACAACCCGATTCCAGGTTTTTCGAGTATTTTTAATAATTTAGTTTTTGAGTTTTATTACGCAAAGACATTAGACTTAGAAGTGGTTGAACAATATTAGAGACATAATTCTTGATTGAATGTTTGCTTTATCATAAACCCTTTGCATGAACCCTCCTATGTGCTTGTTTGTTCTTTTCTTTTCGAGAAACCTCAACCAAATAATTTCAGAACCTAACTCAACCTTTCACCCTCATTATGGTGCTGAGGTTGACTTATTTTTCATGCCAAAACCACACGAGTAGAGCCACGATTTATGTTTAAGTGTTAATAAAATTCAGCACGTGGTAGAACTCGCGTGAACCTAGAAATCAAAACTTTTGGTTGGTTTTAAAAATCTTTATCCTTGGTTTCTCTAGGATTAGAATTTTTCTAAGCCTATTCTAATTTTGTTTTATTCAAAATCTTTCTCATTTAGCCAAAATTAGAACCTAAACCTATGCCCCCATGATCAAGCCGGGAAAATGTCTGCTCTCAACCAATGAAGGCAAACTATACCGGTGAGACCGAAATTGACGTAGTCGAAAAATATTTTCGACTTACATTTGTTTTTAATGGTTTAAAAACTTCTCTAAAATTATGTTTGAGCTCTTGCATGGCTCTGAAAAATATTTTAAATTTCGAATTAGAGGAGTACTTAACCTTAAACACACCTAAATGGAGTCAATCTAGTTTGAATTAATCATGCATGCACCATTGGATTCCCTTTTATCAACTTTCACCAATTCCACATGCAAAGGACAAGCATGGTGGGCAGCAAGCATCAACTTTGCAGGAATTTCATGGTGGCATGTGAAGCAAGTGGAGCTAGGGAGCATGGACATGACCCAAAGCATGGAGCATCAAGTGGAAGGACCAATAATGCAAGAAAAGGAGTGGACGAGAGCGTTTGGGCGGTGCAACTCGTGGAGCACGCGGGCGGGGAAAGTTGCGAGGCAAAATGATCGTGCCGGAAGAAAGACGAGGCGGGGAGGAGCCGGGGAGGACCCCGGCCGGCCGGCCCGAGGCCGGCCGGCCGGCCCAGCCGGCCTCACCTACTTAAGGAGCCCCCGGCTCCGGCTTTCTGCGCAGCAAGCTTCCCTCTCCTTCCCTTGTTTGTGTGTTCAAGTTTGTGTGCTCAAAACCTCCGTAGACATAGCCAACCATCCCAAGCTTGATAGCTCAAGAAAAAAAAATCCACACCCTTAATCCACTCAAAGTCCACATCCGAAGCAAAGAGTTTAAGTGCCTAGTTTACCGGTTGCAACCCGGAGTTTTAGTTGAAGAAAGAGTGCAGCAACCATGTGGAAGAAGACCACAAGTCTCTTCTCCAAGAAGAAGAGTTCGTCGTCGCCCAAGCCGTCATCAACCACGTCTTCGAGGAGGCACTCGGTTTCCGAGTCTCCCCGGAGCATGGAGACGGACACGGCGCCACCGAGGAGGAATGATGCTCTCCTCCTTGGCGGTATGAGGGCTGCAAGAAGCACTTCCATGAGGTTCACCGAACCTCGTGGGCACACGGAGGAGCAGCCTGCGCCACCACGACGATCGACTCGCTCAACCGCGCCACCTCCTTACACCCCGACATATTCTTCGTACGACTTCATCATCTTGTCGGCGGAGGAGGAGGAGAGGCTCTCTAATCTTGAGAAGTGGCTTGTGCCGAACATCGAGTTCGACGACCAAGCACTCTACACCTTGGGTTTTGGCACCGACATATACTATATGTTGGGGCACCTTGGATGGGTGCAGTTCTCCAACGGAGTATCGGTGGACACCCATTTGGGGTTCGCCTTGGAAATTTTGATGACTATTGCACCCATCGTTGATGATGATGGGGCGCAAAGCTTGTCATTCCGTTTGGAGGGAGTCCAACAAGTGGTTCCCTACGAGCACGTTAGGGAGCTGCTTGGATTCCACAAGGGAGCTCCGGAGAAAGTTGACGTGCCACCCGCATGTTAGCGGGATTTTGGAATATGATCTCCGGAGAAGCCCATCAACAACGCAATTGCATCCGCAACCCCATTATCCGGATATTTCACTCTTGGATGTGCAAGAGGGTATTGGGGAGGATGAAGGAGACAAAGGTGACCGACACGGAATTGAATTGGCTATACTCGGCTTTAATTGCCAGGCAGCCAATAGACCCCTCTTACCTCATGATCAACCGTTGGTGTGAAGCAACATCGGGGGCGGGTAATATTGGTTCGGGGTGTTACCTCTCCATGTTGGCCTTCTCTTTGCGGCCGGGGATCGCAAGAAACCCCGACCACCTTTTGCGTGGTACCTCTCTCGGCATTGAGTATTTGCGGCAAGGCAAATACATTAATGGAGATGAGAGAGGAGGTTATCGGTTGGCCATAGTGAACCTACCCCTTCCCAACGAGAGGCTTAGGCTTTTCAACGAAGGGAGAGAAGATTGGTTGGAAGAGGGACTACTTGTCCCTGCAAGGAAGAACAAAAGAGGAAGAATCGTAGAGGAGGGAACATCCTCCGCACAAGCGAGTGGAGCACAACCCAATGTGCAACCATTCGGCGGGGTCCCTCCTCCGCCAAGTTATTACGGAGGGCCGCAAGAGCAAGCATGGGGGGGTGGTGCACCGGTACCCCCACCAAATTATGTTGTGCCCAACGCTAACTTCGCGGAGTCCTACGCTCATCATCCCCAACCACAACAAAGCATGGCCATAATTGGAGGGTATGCTGCAAGAAATGCTCAAAACATCGCAGCCATCCAAGCTAACGCAGCTCAACTCGGTGAAGGCAACGCAAATATTGCCTTTGAACTTGGGCGCCTTCACCTTGTGGAGCCAAATCAATTCGTCGGAGGGAACGTCCAATCATATTATGAGCAAGGGTATTATTATCAAGATCATCAACATCAACCACCGGCGGAGGACTAGAAGATTTAGGAACTTTAGTTTTCTTTTCTTTTCTTTTTCTCTGTAATTTTCAGCTTTTGCTTATGTGTGTTTGCGTAGTATTTTCTGTTTTTTATTTAAATTTCAGCAAGCATGTTTGTTTATTTTCAGTTTGTATTTCAACTTGATGTCATCATTAATAAATACACCACCTTGATTATATCATTGGAAAAGTTACAAAATTCGTGCCATGATGATATATGATTATAATTGCAGCTTTGTTTATCTTTGTAATTGATTTATGCATGTCTAAGCTAGTGCTCTCTTAAAAATAAAAATCTGAATTTATTTAAATGCTAGCTTAATTTTCAGCGGAGGTTATGATTAAAATAAAGACCCATAGTGTTTTGTGTGCTCTCAAGTTATGAATAGATTAAAGATGTCTTTTATGCTCAAAAATATTGCTAACCTTGTCACAAATATCGCTTGTGTGTTGCTCAACCTATCCAAAGCCTTATATATATTTGAGTGCATAAACCTTAGTGTACAAGATTTATTTTTGAGTGAGTTATTGCAGGCCATGATTTCTCTGGCCCGAGACTAAGAAGCTGGTCATTCCATTTTTGCGTATCTATCTTTTTGCTAGCCTTTTTATCCGTGCATTGTGTATCCCCGCATCGGAGATCTCACAAACTTCGCCGGATATCCACCCTTAAACCAAATATCATTTTTTGTGATTACCTCCTTGACCACAACCTATCGTTGAGAATGGATCATCAATTCAAGGAAGATCGCAAGACGGTGACGACATTGAAGATTTCAAGTATCTCTCCAAGGAAAAATATTTCCGGTACCTACCTTATTTATCGCCTCTTTGCTCGAGGACGAGCAACGTCTAAGCATGGGGGAGGAGGTAGGTACGGTGCAGTCTTAGAGTTCAAAAGGGAGTATTTTTTTTAAAAAAATAATAATATAATGATGAAAGAAAAAAAAAATTTCGGCGATATACGTGACTTCCAAGGTGAAGAAAGAAAAAAAAATATATATATATATAATGAATGAATGAAAGAAAGAAAAGAATGAGAAATATGAGAAAGAGAAAAAAAATATGTGCGTAAAGTGAACTCCCCGGTTCTCTGAGAGTGCATTCAAGGCTTCAAGATAAAAAGATCCATTCTCAGTTTCCAACCATGTGCAATCCGATAACGAGGACTTCCTTTGTGCCTCGGGATCATTCTTTGCCATTTGCACATGTCCACTCATCTAAAAGTGTGTGTATTTTTCTCTTTCCCCTCCTTGACTTAACATTATTTTCCAATGACCTTTTTGACGAGTCTCGGTAAGACCATGAGAAGCTTGTCTTGTTTTGACAACACCTCATTTATAAAATCTTGTTAGGACTAAACTTTCCCAAAGCTCTATATAAAGCCTACCACATATATATGAGAGGGAAAGGAGTAGAATATATAGGCTTGAGAGACAAGTGAGATGAGAGTTCATGAGCAATACACGAGATGATTTAAATTTGTGAATTTGGTTTAGCTTTTCTTTATCTCGTTCTTTATTTCAAAAATTCTGAGATCTATTTAAAACTTTGTGAGCATATTAATACTTGTGGGATAAGCTTAATAAGAATCTACCCTCTGTAGAGATGAAGGCTAGTACATTATGGAACTTTAATGAATTAAAATTTTGAGAGCATTATGTTTTCTCATGTGTAATCAAATGCAAAGTTTAAACATTGTTTGGCAATGATGATATCCATCGAAGGCTTACTCGAGGACGAGCAAGGTTTAAGCATGGGGGAGATGTTGACGGTGAAAATCCGTCAACCTAGCCATGAGTTTACCTTCGGTGTTGGCATTAGTTTTATACCTTATCCATTGGTACTAACCCCCGTGGTATAACAAGTTCACGTGTGCATGTCGGTTTTGGAGTTTAATGTTTATGCAGGGTTTTAGTGTTGAATGCAAGACTTTCGGGATAAGTTCATCAAGCACCTCATGACAAGACCTTGAAGCCCCGTACAAGTCATGCAATGAAGCAAACTTAACTCCAAGAAGCCGGGGACTTGATCCGAGAAGACGACGGACTCCGGGGACCCGACCGGAAAAGTGCTTCGAATCTTGCAAGACAAGGAGTTGAGTCCAATTCGGAGAGAAACCGACGACATGGACCTACATGCGAAGGGGGAAACATCCGAGAAGCAAGGGAACCGACGTGGAGCGAAGGAGCCCTCGGGGCCGGGGCCTAAATGGGCCCGGGCCGGCCGGCCCAGTCCGGTCGGCCCAGGCCCATTTAGGGCCCAAACGCCCCCACTTTTGCCCTAGCCGCCAATCGGGCTATTTATAGCCCCCTGACCGAGAGCCTCGGGGAGAAGAATTCGTGATCGGCCGCCGAGGAGCAGAGAAGAGAGGGACACCATCTCGGAGAGGAGAGGGTCGAGCTAGTTGGCTAGGGCTTCCCTAGCCGACGTGGGAACCTTGCACGGAAGACCACGTCGGAGTTCCCGGAGCTAGAAGCAAGATCAAGGAAGGATCCCGGTGGTGATCTTGTGCATGTATCATTGTTATAGTTGAATTATCAAGTTGAATCTTTTCCTAGCGATCAAGTGTTTCCTCGAAGATTTCGTTTTTCGATCGGCTTTGCTTATTCCAATTCTATTCTCGAGATAGATTACATAGGGTGTTCTTGTAGCCGCGGTGGCTAGAGGTACACGCCGGATCTTCCGAAAGAATCTCGACTTGTCTTTTGACTCGCCCTAAGCTCCTCGCATGAATAGGGATACGTTGTGACGAACGGGGGTCTCGAAAGGCGGATGTTTTCGGATTTGGACAGAAACCACGATTTAAAGAGGCTTCTATTAAGATTCGATTTGCTACTTCTTCTCTTGCTTGGAACTTCAACAAAAGGCTTACCCCGATCCCTCTAGATCGGTTTATCTACCCAATCTTACTTTGTTTTCTCCGGTCTTTAGTAGATTAGATTTGTTTTGTGTCTTTTACTTAGATGCATTAGGGTTTCTTTTATCGAAGATTGAAGTTACTTGGCTTTAATAGATTAAGTTTTGCGTCACACATTTGTTCCACGGATTCGATACCTTGGGTTCACCACTCGAGGGAAGAAGGGTCCCTTGACTACGACGGGAGACTTGTACGCTTGCGAGTCACAAACGAACTTTGATACAATTATTAACCGTCAACACATGGTTTGAAGATGAATCCAAACAAATGCGCGTTTGGGGTATCAGCTGGAGAGTTCTTGGGATTCTTGGTCCACGAAGGGGGGATTGAAGTTGGCAAGAAAAGCATGAAGGCCATTGATGAAGTTGTCCCTCCAACTAATCTCAAGGAGTTACAATCACTGCTCGGCAAGATTAATTTTGTAAGGAGATTCATCTCAAATCTGTCACAGAAGGTTTTGCCATTTTGTCCATTGCTGAAGCTTAAGAAAGATCAGAAGTTCACGTGGGGCGACGAACAACAAAAGGCTTTTGACGAGATCAAGCAATATATGAAGGAGCCACCGATTGGTCCCTCCGCAGTTGGATAAGCCTTTCAAGTTGTACGTGGCGGCCGATACCCAAACCATTGGATCGGCCCTTATTCAAGAATTCGAAGGAAAGGAGCGGGTAGTAGCATATCTTAGCCGAAAATTACTTGATCCCGAAACCGGTATTCGTACGCAGAGAAACCGTGCTCGTGTGTGTACTACTCGTGCACAAAGTTTCGGCACTACTTGTTGAATGCCGAATGCGTTGTATATTCTAAGTTCGATGTAATAAAACACATGTTATCTATGCCAATTTTGAATGGCAGGATTGGCAAGTGGATCTTGGCTTTATCAGAGTTTGAGTTAAAGTTCGAATCGGCAAAAGCTATTAAAGGTCGGATCATTGCCGATTTTATAACTGAACATCGTGATCCATCAATTGATTTACTTGAAATTACTCCTTGGGCTTTATTTTTTGATGGATCATCATGTGGTAAAGGTGGGTGTTGATGGTTAATAGTTATATCAAAGTTCGTTTATGACTTGCAAGCGGACAAGTCTCCCGTTGTAGTCAAGGGACCCTTCTTCCCTCGAGTGGTGAACCCAAGGTATCGAATCCGTGGAACAAATGTGTGACGCAAGAGTTGATCTAGTAAAGCCAAGTAACTTCAATCTTTGGTAAAAGAAACCCTAATGCATCTAGGTAAAAGACACAAAACTAATCTAATCTACTAAAGACCGGAGAAAACAAAGTAAGATTAGGTAGATAAACCGATCTAGAGGGATCGGGATAAGCCTTTTGTTGAAGTTCCAAGCAAGAGAAGAAGTAGCAAATCGAATCTTATAAGAAGCTTCTTTAAATCGTGGTTTCCCGTCCAAATCCGAAAACATCCGCCTTTCGGAACCCCCGTTCTGTCACAACGTATCCCTACTCATGCGGGGAGCTTAGGGCGAGTCAAAGACAAGTCGAGATTCTTTCGGAACATCCGGCGTGTACCTCTAGCCACCGCGGCTACAAGAACACACTATGTAATCTATCGCGCGAATAGAATTGGAATAAGCAAACCGATCGAAAAACGAAATCTTCGAGGAAACACTTGATCGCTAAGAATAGATTCAACTTGATAATTCAACTATGACAATGATACATACACAAGATCACCACCGGGATCCTTCCTTGATCTTGCTTCTAGCTCCGGGAACTCCGACGTGGTCTTCCATGCAAGGTTCCCACGTCGGCTAGGGAAACCCTAGTCAACTAGCTCGACCCTCTCCTCTCCGAGATGGTGTCCCTCTCTTCTCTGCTCCTCGGCGGCTGATGACGAATTCTCCTCCTCGTGGCTCTCGGTCAGGGGCTATAAATAGCCCGATTGGCGGCTAGGGCAAAGGAGGGGGCAAATGGGCCCTGGATGGGCCCGGGCCGACCGGACCGGGCCGGCCGGCCGGGCCCATCCGAGCCCGGCTCGAGGCCTCGCTTTGCTCTACGTCGGTTCCCTTGCTTCCCGGATGTTTCCCCTTCTCGCATGTAGGTCCATGTCGTCGGTTCTCTCTCCGAATTGGACTCAACTCCTTGTCTTGCAAGATTCGAAGACTTTTCCGGTCGAGGTCCTCGGAGTCTGTCGTCTTCTCGGATCAAGTCCGTGGCTTCTTGGAGTTAAGTTTGCTTCGTTGCATGACTTGTACGGGGCTTCAAGGTCTTGTCATGAGGTGCTTGATGAACTTATCCTGAAAGTCTTGCATTCAACACTAAAACCCTGCATAAACACTAAACTCCAAAACCGACTTGCACACGTGAACTTGTTATACCACGGGGGTTAGTACCAATGGATAAGGTATAAAACTCATGCCAACATCGAAGGTAAACTCATGGCTAGGTTGACGGATTTTCACCGTCAACACCTCCCCCATGCTTAAACCTTGCTCGTCCTCGAGTAAGCCTTCGATGGATATCATCATTGCCAAACAATGTTTAAACCTTTCACTTGATCATACATGAGAAAACATAATGCTCTCAAAGTTTTAATTCGTTAAAGTTCCATAATGTACTAGCCTTCATCTCTACGGACGGTAAATTCTTATTAAGCTTACCCCACAAGTATTAACATGCTCACAAAGTTTTAAATAGATCTCAGAATTTTTGAAATAAAGAACGAGATAAAGAAAAAAAACTAAACCAAGCTCACAAATTTAAATCATCTTGCATATTGCTCATGAACTCTCATCTCGCTTGTTGACGAGGCCAGACATACAGTTCAGTGTGTGTTTGTGCGCTCGTTTTCAGGCTTCGCCGAGGACATCACATCGACAGGCCGTCAAGAGGATTTTCAGGTACCTACAGTCTGCCCCTGGTCTTCTGTTGAGCAGAGGGTTTGTGATGGGTACCGTTGATAGGACTTTGTTTCTCCTCAAGCATGGAAATGACTTGCTGATTGTTCAGATATACGTGGATGATATTGTCTTTGGTGGCTCGTCACATAACCTTGTTGCCAAGTTTGCAGATGAGATGAGCAGGGAATTCGAGATGAGCATGATGGGCGAGTTGCAGTACTTTCTCGGACTGCAGATCAAGCAAGTGAAGGACGGTACATTTGTGCACCAGACCAAGTACACAAAAGACATGCTGAGGAAGTTCCAGATGCAAGATGTGAAGCCGATGTCGACTCCCATGGGGAGTACGGCCACTTTGGATGCGGACGAGGACGGAGAACCAGTGGACCAGCGGGAGTACAGGAGCATGATCGGCTCCCTCCTCTACTTGACGGCGACGAGGCCGGACATACGCGTTCGGGCCGTGTGTTTGTGCGCTCGTTTTCGAGCTTCGCCGAGGACATCACATCGACGGGCCGTCAAGAGGATTTTCGTGTACCTACGTCCGCCCTCGGTCTTGGCCTTTGGTATTCTTCCTCCTCGACTCTTTCTCTTCATGGTTTTTCCGATGCGGATTTTGCCGGATGTCGAGTCGAGAGGAAGTCTACTTCCGGTACTTGCCGCGTTCTTGGGTCTTCGTTGGTCTCATGGTCTTCCCGCAAGCGTCCAGTGTAGCTCGGTCTACCACCGAGGCGGAGTATGTTGCCGCCGCGAGTTGTTGCTCCCACTGTACCGTTGTGGATTTCATACACTTTGAGAGACTTTGGTGAGGAGTGGACCCAGATCCCACTTCTTTGTGATAGCACCAGTGCCATAAGCGTAGCCAAAAACCCAGTGCTTCACTCTAGAACCAAACATATAGAAGTGAGGTATCATTTCTTGAGGGACAATGTGGAGAAAGGAACCATTGTGTTGAGCCATGTCCCTACCCAAGATCAGCTTGCAGACATTTTCACAAAGCCTCTCGACCAAGCTACATTTGTGCGCTTGTGGGGGGAACTTGGGGTTTGTTGCCCTTTCTAGATGATTCTTGGGGGATTTCCTTTTTGTATCATATGTATCATACCATGTTTACTTTGATGTATATACATGCTTTGCTTGATGTATAAACCATGGTAGGATAGCCATCTTGTCATATATCATGTTACATTTGTCATATATTGCATTTTAGGACGATGAGCTTCTTTCATATGCCATATTTGAGTCTCTTTGGCTATTTGTGAGATATTGGTCATATGTGTGGAGAAATGGTGATGTGAGGCTATGCTCTTGGAATATTTGAGATATATGTGTGGTGAGATAACCCTTTTTGAAATAAATGCTAATCTTGACTAATTTTTGATGAAATACTCGTGTGTAGTTGTGTATCCATGTCACAGTTTGGTCTAAATGTGCTTTTCATGCTTAGATTGTGCTTGGATGCCTTGTTCTTGCATTTGGGCCAAAGGCCGAATATCATTGTGAATGTTTAGCCTATGTTGCATTCATGGGGGAGCATAAGCTTCTTTTTGCCGCAAAGGCACTTCATGTACCATGAAATGAATTAATCTTGAAAAGAAGTGTATAATGCTTGAAAAATGCTCCATCCATCATGTCTATGCTTAAAATGTCTTATCTTTCACATATGGGTGCAAAATATGTTGCATGATGTTCACCAGTGGAGAAGTCTCCCCGAAGTGGACACATGGCTCATGAGCTTTGACATGACATGCTTTTCTTTATGGGTGTTTGCCATGATCTTTTGCTGAGAATTAGATATCCTTGTATGATCTTTGAATGGTATGCATGTTTGTGGCCCAAGTGTGACATGGATAGGCTTTTACATGTGAAGCGAGCCTTCTTTTGGTAAAACTGCTTAAATCTGAAAATTTTGCTTTGTCACATGCTTGTATTTTCATATATTACTTGTGGCAATGCTTTGACTATGCTATGATTCATATGTGTGATCTTTGTCTCATTTTTAGCCTTTGACACTAGATTTGGCCTATTTGAGAAGATCATGTAGATGTTTATATGCTTTGTTTTGCATTTCTGCATTTTCACCTCGATTCATACATTGTCAACAAGGGGTAGATGAGGTGAGCTTAATGAAAATTCAGAAGAGGTGAGCTGAAATTTGGGAATTTGCATCCACATGTTCAGGGGGAGCTTTCTTGCTATTTTCGGTGTGGAGTTTTTGCTTTGCTTGGCTTGTGATCTTTCTTCGCCTTTCTTTGGTTTTGGTCATGAGTTGAGCTTCTTTGTTTTTCTTTCTTCTAACTTTCCTTTTTTCTCTGAATTTCATTTCGGGTTGTGTGTTGTCAATGCACTCATCAAGGGGGAGATTGAGGACTAGGAGCGTCCCAGTGGTCGATGGATGACCGCTCCTCAGTGATGAGTGATTGACAACGGGTGTTGGACTGACTCTTGGCTTAGTGCGCAGGTGTAGGCTGCGGCCTAGTTCGTGTTGTTGCAGGTGAAGAACGGGCGCAAAAGGTCTTCAGCCTTGAGGGGCCTCCGGGAGATGGAGAGACAAGTAGGCTCGGTTCGAGGGACCCGGTGGACAGTGGGACTGGGTGCGGGCCACATGGTGCCGACACGAGCAAGACGAAGTCATGGACAAGCGAGCCGGTGCACGGTGGCGGTCGAGTCAAGTGGTTTGGCGGGAGGCCGGACCGAGCACGCGGGGTTTGGTGGTTTGCCCACAAAACCATCGGCAGACGGTTTCTTGGTTTGGGCCTCAAAACCAAGTCCGAGGGCCCAACACGACGGAGACGGGATCCGGCGTGTCGGGAAGCTTCGAGGCGGAGGACACGCGGCGAGATCGCATGGCTTGCGTCGGGAGGACGCGGGGTGCGGCAAAGGCGTGGCCGTCCGATGGCAAGACCCACAAACATTACCTAAATGCCCCTACGTGGGTTGTATCGCCAGTAGTTATGTTAGGGGTAGTCGAGTCATTTACCACTCCGGCGGGACCTGATATATAAGCCATTAGTGTGTGTGGATGGCCCTCGCTCTCCGCGACTTAGGGTTTCATTTCCTCCCTCCCATTTCTCATTTTCGTAGCTATTTTTCTTCCATTTTCTCTAGGCCAGCATGAGAGCTTCATGAGAGATTTGTTGAGAGGGATGGATGCTAGGGCGGCATGCTAGACCTTGTGAATCTTTCCTGGTTTGTATAGAAGATTCGGGGTTGTGTTTTCGTGGCCTTTTGTGCTTGTTTTCGTGCCTTTGTTCCCGGTTCGATTCTGCGGATTTGAGTGGGTTTCTCCCCGGATTTCTTTGAGGGATACATGGATAGATGTCTCGTGCATCTTTGTGATTGATCTTGTGCCCTCAAACGCCGGGAAACCACTTGGATTCGAAGTTTTTCGTTCGGTGCTCTAGTTTTTGGTGGTGCTCAAAGGATTCGTGTTTCCTGGTGATTTAGGGAGTTAGGAGGCAAGATTTTTGGGCTATAGCATCCTTGTGTGACGCTTTTCAAGTCCCCAAACCCTTGTCTCCATAGCTTCAACCATTTGGGAAATCCGATGATGATTTGGGGGAGTTGACTTTCGGGGTCGGGCGTTTTCTGCTCTGCCCGCACCTGGAGGACAGTCCGCGGGGTGGTCGCGGACGGTCCGCGGGTGGCGTGTTCGTCGCGTGTTCATCATGTTCTTGAGCGTCCTTGCTTTCGATCCGGTTTGGCTTTTGGTTTTTGTTGCAGCCGGTTTGCGGACGGTCTGGGCTTGAGTAGCGGACGGTCCGCGGGTGGCGCGGACGGTCCGCCCGCCTCGGCGGACGGTCCGTTTTTCTCGGGTCGCTTCGGTGGTTCCGTGTGCTTTAACGGACGGTCCGCGGCGTAGGGCCGGGACGGTCCACGGGGTTGGCGCGGACGGTCCGCGAGAGCAGCCGGACGGTCCGCGAGGCTCGCGCGGACGGTCCGCCCCTCTCCCGGCCGGGACGGTCCGCCGCAGCCTGTGTGCTTTGCTTCTTGGTTCGATTCCTCCCTCCCTTTCTAGTGCTTCCGCGTGTGCTTCTAGAAATCGTTCCTAAGGCTAGAGGTTGATCCATAACCTCGTGGTCTTGGCGATTGGTGCGTGATTCGATCCATCGCTTGTGTGTGACCGGGATTTGAGTAGGGCATAGGCCGGGTTCTTTGGGAAGAATTTTTACCGGCTCCTATTCACTCCCCCCCTCTCTAGTCACCATCTGATCCTTCACCACGAGGTTCGGTAAACCTCATGGACGTGCTTCTTGCAGCCCTCATACCACCAAGGAGGAGAGCATCGTTCCTCCTCGGTGGTGCCGTATCCGTCTCCATGCTCCGGGGAGACTCGGAAACCGAGTGCCTCCTCGAAGACGTGGTTGATGACGGCTTGGACAACGACGAACTCTTCTTCTTGGAGAAGAGACTTGTGGTTTTCTTCCACATGGTTGCTGCACTCTTTTCTTCAACTAAAACTCCGGGTTGCAACCGGTAACTAGGCACTTAAACTCTTTACTTCGGATGTGGACTTTGAGTGGATTAAGGATGTGGATTTTTTCTTGAGCTATCAAGCTTGGGAAGGTTGGCTATGTCTACGGAGGTTTTGAGCACACAAACTTGAACACACGAACAAAGGAAGGAGAGGGAAGCTTGCTCGCAGTAAAACGGGAGCCGGGGGGCTCCTTAAGTAGGGGAGGCCGGCCGGCCCGGGCCGGCCGCCCGGGGGCCTCGGTGCACCTCCCCGCCTCGTCTTTCTTCCGAAGACGATCATTTCGCCTCTGCAACTTTCCTGCCCGCGTGCTCCACGAGTTGCACCGCCCAAACGCTCTCGTCCACTCCTTTTCTTGCATTATTGGCCCTTCCACTTGATGCTCCATGCTTTGGGTCATATCCATGCTCCCTAGCTCCACTTGCTTCACATGCCACCATGAAATTCCTACAAAGTTGATGCTTGTTGCCCACCATGCTTGTCCTTTGCATGTGGGATTAGTGAAAGTTGATAAAAGGGAATCCAATGGTGCATGCATGATTAATTCAAACTAGATTGCCTCCATTAAGGTGTGTTTAAGGTTAAGCACTCCTCTAATTCGAAATTTAAAATATTTTTCAGAGCCATGCAAGAGCTCAAACATAATTTTAGAGAAGTTTTTGAACCATTAAAAACAAATGTAAGTCTAAAATATTTTTGGACTACGTCGATTTCGGTCTCACCGGTATAGTTTGCCTTCATCGGTTGAGAGCAAACTTTTCCCGGCTTGATCATGGGGGCATAGGTTTAGGTTCTAATTTTGGCTAAATAAGAAAGATTTTGAGTAAAACAAAATTAGAATAGGCTTAGAAAAATTCTAATCCTAGAGAAACCAAGGATAAAGATTTTTAAAACCAACCAAAAGTTTTGTTTTCTAGGTTCACGCGAGTTCTACCACGTGCTGAATTTTATTAACACCTAAATATAAATCGTGGCTCTACTCGTGTGGTTTTAGCATGAAAAATAAGTCAACCTTAGCACCATAATGAGGGTGAAAGGTTGAGTTAGGTTCTGAAATTATTTGGTTGAGGTTTCTCGAAAAGAAAAGAACAAACAAGCACATAGGAGGGTTCATGCAAAGGGTTTATGATAAAGCAAACATTCAATCAAGAATTATGTCTCTAATATTGTTCAACCACTTCTAAGTCTAATGTCTTTGCGTAATAAAACTCAAAACTAACTTATTATTTAAAAAAACTCGAAAAACCTGGAATCGGGTTGTCCTCCCGGTAACTTATTCTTGACTCGACGAAACGGGTTGCCTCCCGCCTAGCGCTTCGTTTATAGTCTATATCTAGACTTCTTCACTTGATTACCTCGGATCAACGCTCTTTGCGGGCTTTGCAATCTTGGGTACCCACTTATGCACCATCTTGGGCACGGGCTTCTTCTTCGGCTTAGTCAATTTTTTTTGGTCTTCACAGGCTGGCTTTGTCTTTTGGACTTGACGGATGCAACAACTTCCTTCATGTAGTGGCTCGGCATCTCGAACTCCGGTCCTTCGGTTGTGATCCTTCTCTCCCGAATGAGTTTGAGTATCCTTCGCCGTCTTGGGACCTTGGAGTTGTCTCGGATATTCTTCTTTGTTACCCATCAGGCGCCCGGCAAGTTGTCCCACTTGCGTCTCTAGCATTTTCATCACAATGAACACTTCAATCCTCGCATGTGGATCTTTCCTTGGCAACCTTTAGGTGTTGAGCTTCTTTCTCTATCTCCATCTTCTCCATCCTCCTCTTAAGTAAACCGATTTGC
Organism: Cenchrus americanus; assembly: GCA_947561735.1. NCBI lineage: Eukaryota > Viridiplantae > Streptophyta > Magnoliopsida > Poales > Poaceae > Cenchrus > Cenchrus americanus. Next base: position 141,125,806 of record OX387242.1, read on the forward strand.
CACTCAAGGAATCCGGCTCATATGTATTCATTGAAACGCTCCAAAGCTCCCGCAATCGTCATGCGGATAGTTGAGGCCTTGATCTTGAGCGGCCTTCCGGCGTCTTGAAGGTTTATGATAGGTAGATCAACGATGTCGGTTTAGGTTGATCTTCCTTTGGACTTGGAGGTGGTGATTCCCTTGGAGATTCCGGTGGTCCTTCAACTTCGGCTTTTGAATCTAGGGTTTCCAACCTTTTAGCTTGTGTTGCACGTCTCCTTTGCCTGTAAAGTTTTCCTGGATCATCCACAAAAAAGTTTGGGTTTCTTGGAGAGGTAGCCAACCATCTCCGGTTAGGGTTAGCAATAAACAAAGTATGCAAAAACTAGAAAGGAAAAATAAATCTATGAAAACTAGGGTTAGACAAACTAGATTAGATGTATTTTGAGGATGATCAAAGTTTAGTAGATGCAAAAAGAAAAACAAAAAGAAAACTGAAAATTACAAAAAGGCAATAAAAAAACAAAATCTTGATCACTTGTTCCCCGGCAACGGCGCCAGAAAAAGGGGCTTGTTGACGGTTAATAGTTATATCAAAGTTCGTTTATGACTTGCAAGCGGACAAGTCTCCCGTCGTAGTTAAGGGACCCTTCTTCCCTCGAGTGGTGAACCCAAGGTATCGAATCCGTGGAACAAATGTGTGACGCAAGAGTTGATCTAGTAAAGCCAAGTAACTTCAATCTTTGGTAAAAGAAACCCTAATGCATCTAGGTAAAAGACACAAAACTAATCTAATCTACTAAAGACCGGAGAAAACAAAGTAAGATTAGGTAGATAAACCGATCTAGAGGGATCGGGATAAGCCTTTTGTTGAAGTTCCAAGCAAGAGAAGAAGTAGCAAATCGAATCTTATAAGAAGCTTCTTTAAATCGTGGTTTTCCATCCAAATCCGAAAACATCCGCCTTTCGGAACCCCCATTCTGTCACAACGTATCCCTACTCATGCGGGGAGCTTAGGGCGAGTCAAAGACAAGTCGAGATTCTTTCGGAAGATCCGGCGTGTACCTCTAGCCACCGCGGCGACAAGAACACCGAGGAAACACTTGATCGCTAAGAATAGATTCAACTTGATAATTCAACTATGACAATGATACATACACAAGATCACCACCGGGATCCTTCCTTGATCTTGCTTCTAGCTCCGGGAACTCCGACGTGGTCTTCCATGCAAGGTTCCCACGTCGGCTAGGGAAACCCTAGTCAACTAGCTCGACCCTCTCCTCTCCGAGATGGTGTCCCTCTCTTCTCTGCTCCTCGGCGGCCGATGACGAATTGTCCTCCTCGTGGCTCTCGGTCAGGGGGCTATAAATAGCCCGATTGGCGGCTAGGGCAAAGGAGGGGGCAAATGGGCCCTGGATGGGCCTAGGCCGACCGGACTGGGCCCATCCAGGCCCAGCTCGAGGCCTGCTTTGCTCTACGTCAGTTCCCTTGCTTCCTGGATGTTTCCCCCTTCTGCATGTAGGTCCATGTCGTCAGTTTCTCTCCGAATTGGACTCAACTCCTTGTCTTGCAAGATTCAGCACTTTTCTGGTCAGGTCCTCTGAGTCTGTCGTCTTCTCGGATCAAGTCCGTGGCTTCTTGGAGTTAAGTTTGCTTCGTTGCATGACTTGTACGGGGCTTCAAGGTCTTGTCATGAGGTGCTGGATGAACTTATCCCGAAAGTCTTGCATTCAACACTAAAACCCTGCATAAACACTAAACTCCAAAACCGACATGCACACGTGAACTTGTTATACCACGGGGGTTAGTACCAATGGATAAGGTATAAAACTCATGCCAACACCGAAGGTAAACTCATGGCTAGGTTGACGGATTTTCACCGTCAACAGTGGGGGAGTAGGGATTCTGTTGATTTCGCCCAGAGGTGAGATGTTTGAGTTTGCTATTCCTATACAGCCCACTGTCACAAACAATCAGGCTGAGTACGAGGCATTGCTTCGGGGGCTTCAATATTTGAGAGAAGCCGGGGCCGTTTCGGTTGAGGTTTATGGAGATTCAGAATTGGTAATAAAGCAATTGAACGACCAATATGAATGTAAAAGTGATGCGCTGAGGAGTTACTACGAAGAATGCAGGGAAATCTTGAAGAGCTTTCCGTTGGTAACTCTACAGCATATTCCTAGGGAACATCATGAAGAAGCGAACAGGTTGGCTCAGAGCGCTTCCGGTTATAAAGAGAATCAAGAAGCGTTTGCCACGGACATATGTGCGCTGGGAATGGATCTTGCGGAGGATGATTGGAGAAAAGAGATCGTTGACTATTTGAAAGATCCATCCCGAAAAGTCTCTAGGAAGCTCAGGTACAAGGCCATAAAATTTGTTCTTCTGGATGATAATTTGTTTTACAAATCATTAGATGGGGTGTTGTTACGATGCCTGGGTCCAGAGAAAGCTAAAAGGATGATGAGTGAAGTACATGATGGGATATGTGGAGCACACCAATCGGCCTACCGCATGAAGTGGGTTATCAGACAGGCTGGGTGCTTTTGGCCGACGATATTGGAGGACTGCTTTGAGTATTACAAGGGGTGTCAAGACTGCCAGAGGTTTGGAAATATTCAAAGAGTTCCTGCATCAGCATTAAATCCCATTATCAAGCCGTGGCCATTCAGGGGCTGGGGTATAGACTTGATTGGCCAGATTAATCCACCATCCAGCAAGGGGCATAAGTTTGTGCTTTTGGCTATAGATTACTTTACTAAATGGGTTGAGGCAATTCCACTGAAGAAGGTGACGTCAGAAAACATGGTTGAGTTTGTCAAGGAACACATCATCTATCGGTTTGGAATCCCTCAAACAATCACAACTGATCAAGGAGCCCAATTCGTGTCCTTGGAGTTCAGGGAGTTTGCCGAAAGCATGGGGATCAAATTGTTTAATTCTTCTCCCTATTATGCCCAAGCTAATGGTCAGGCAGAGGCTTCTAATAAGATCATGATCAAGCTTATACAAAAGAAGATCGACCAGAAGCCAAGGAGGTGGCATTCGGTACTCAATGAAGCGTTATGGGCTTACGGAATGGCCCCTCATGGAGCTACAAAAACATCTCCTTATGAATTGGTTTATGGACACCATGCGGTTTTACCTTGGGAAGTACAATCAGATTCTAGGAGAGTGGTTTTGCAGAAAGATTTAAGCTCCAAAGATTACAGTGGCTTAATGATGGATGAGTTGGAAGATTTGCACATGATCCGTCTTAGAGCCCTGGAAAATATTGAAAAGAACAAACTGCGAGTTGCCAAATATTACAACAAGAAAGTAAAAGTTAGGCAATTTGCAGAAGGAGATTTGGTTTGGAAAGCGTTACTGCCGATTGGAACCAAATACAGTGAATTCGGCAAATGGTCCCCTAACCGGGAAGGACCCTTTCGAGTGGTCAGATGCGTGCCTGGCAATGCCTACATATTAAAAACTTTACTAGGAGAAGAATTTTCCACTGCAATAAATGGAAGATATTTGAAGAAATATTATCCTAGTATTGAAATCGATCAGTGATCACCAGTATTGAGATTACATGCATCTGATACAGGAATAGCCGGCGCTCAAGAATGAGGCTGCCTTCAGAACAAAAAATTCCCGAACAGGGGGAATGGCCAGTGCCTAGATGCATTGCCCTTAGCGCAAAACTACATTACAAATGCTTCTTGCAGGTTTACATCCAACAACCCTGGTAATCAGGACTACGAGGATGTGGGAAGCAGAAGGCCTGGCGTAAGAAGCGAAAGTATGATTCAATCTTTTCTTTACTTCTTCGGCTGCTCCCTCTTCAGTTGCTCCAGGACCACCGTGACGGCAACTTGGAATGCGTGAGGATGACCATGATTTGCTGCCTCCACCAAGCTGTCCCAAGCCGCTTTCAGGTTATTGTACCTATCAGAGACACCTGGGATAGAGGAGTGGTCATTAGGGGCAAAGATCCAGATGTGAGCATGGAGTCAAGAAGGAGTTGGAGATATTTACCTCCAAAGCCATGCGACGCTCGCGCTCGGCCTGACAACGAGTGGTAATGTCCCGGAGGTCGTGCTCCAGGTGCCGAATGCGGCGGCGCAGTTGATGGCTGGTTCTCTGCTCGGGCGTGGCATCCTCTGCTTCAAGGGAAGAATCAGAGGAGATGTACTCAGGCATGTCTTCGGTCCCGATGATTTCCTCAGGAAGCAGATCAAGGCTGAAAGAGGAAAAGCAGAGAGGAGGTAAAACACGAGACCACATGAGGAAACAAGAAGCAAATCAAAGGAAAACTCACTCTCGAATCGTGCGTTTCTTTGGGACGCTGCCCTCCCTGGGCTGCTTGCCTTTGTCCATGGCCTTGGGGTTTTTTCTTCTGAGGACGGGGGAGAAGATGAGAAGTGATGGATGAGTGTGCGAGTGGATTTGCAGGGCATCTCAGCAGACTATTTTATTGACTGAGAGAGTGCGTTGGGAGTGATGACTGGCCGGCGTGCATTATTGGAATACCAGGCGGCAGGGTTTTCGTCCCGAATGCGAAGGGTTTTTTGCTTGGACAGTGCTCGTGGATTGCCAAATCAAGGATTTTCTGTGGGTATTGCGCCAAGGGACCTCTGTTTTTGCGTGTTCAGCTCAAGAGAGTTCCCGAATGCATTTGAGGAGAAACAGGATTCACGGATGTAAAAACAGAAAAAATCATCGCAGTACAAGCACGAGAATTAAAAGTTCTTTATTTATTGCCGATATTACACATCCCCGATACAATCTAATCAAAGAGCCTGTTTAACACAGACTGGGGATGAGTGAGTTCGGCAATGGCGTCGCCGTGGCCGTCGAGGCGCTCCAAGATGATCTCGATCTCGTCGATATCTTCTGGTGCGCCGCCACGGAAGCCGCGCGGCCTGGTGGAGTAGTCGACATCGGTGTGCGTCGCCATGGCGGCCAGGCCCAAAGTGGTGCCCAAGCGGATGCCGTGGGTGGACACTTCGTCCACGCGGTGTTCCACCACGGCAAGGCGCTCCGCCGGCGTGTCTCCGCGGGCGTTCACCTTGTCAGCCAATTGCTCCACCAGCATTTTTAGCTGGTTGAGCTCGGCGTCACGGGCTGCAAAATGCAAGATAGAGGTAATTAGTATCAAAAGCCAGATTGGATTTGGGAGCGGTTCCAGAGCTGTACCGTCAATGGTCGCCAGCAGCTGCTTGCGCTGGTCCTCCCACTCCAGTTCGGCTATGCCAGCCTTTTTGGAGACGTCTTCCAGCTCGCGCTGGGCTACCTCCAGCTCCGCCTTGAAGCGGAGAGCATCAAGTTCCCCGTAGGGCACGAGGGAGTAGTGGTCTGACTCCGAGCAGTCGTCCGGCAGGGGCTGACCGACCGGTGCAGAGGATGGATTCCATTGAATAAGCCTGAAACAGAGATGATCGTCAAAAACAAAAGGGAATCGAAGATGAATCGTAAAGGAAAAAGTTGACGATTGTTGCCTCCGACGGGCGCTGGCGCGACTCCCCTCCGCCTCGTCAGTAGCGTGGCGCCTGTTGTTGCTGCTCGCCATGCTTCTGGGATTTGCGCTGATTGGGAAAAGAAGATTTGAGGTTGGCAAAGATTTGAGGACTAAAGGCTTGGTGAAGAGCTGGGGGCACCTACGGTTTTTATTTATAGGCCCGGCGGAATAGATCGTGGCCTCAGGTCGTGGCTTTAGATCGTGGCGCATATCCCAAGAAACTTGGAAGGTGGAGAGGTTTCCTTGACCGATCCGCCGCCGGGTCGTTTGGAGTTCAAGGCTGAGTCGTATTCGGTTGACTGGCTCGGCTAAAAGGAAGTTAAGGTGCCGTTTGGGTATGGCACTTCTTGGCTGCTGATTACCGAATGGATCGTTCAGCGTTGCGATTAAGGACGTACAGAGAAAAGGGAAAATAAATTTACAGAAGCAAATGTTGCAAGGACGGCCAGTTCGGTTACACATCGATCAGTACATCTAAATGTTTAAATACTTTGCAATTACATTGGAGGCGTTTGATGTCGTTTGGTGAATGTTCTCCATCCGTTCCTGATAATCTTTCTGGGCGTCAGACAGGATGGTGAGTTCTGCATTACATTGATTCACCTCAGCTATGGCCGATGTCGCTTCCTCTTGGATCTTCTCTATCAGTCCAGAAAGTTCGGCTATCTTCTTGTCGTCAGCTTCTATTTCTGCTGATAAGCTTTTCAGTTCTGCCTCCAGTGCCGCCTTTCTGGCGATTTTCAACTCACGAGCAACTTGCAGATTGGCCAATGTCCCTTTGTGACTCTCAGTATGAGATTGTGCTCCCTTCACGGCTTGTTCAGCTTTGGCTTTCTTCTGTTCAACAGCCGAGCGGGAAGACACATTTCTCAGAGCTCGTCTTATGGCTACATAATGAACATCCAGATCAGAGATGGGTTCAAGTGAGGTCTTGATATCCTCAGGAAGTTCTTGGCTGATGGTTCTAAGCATGTCCTCGAAATAATCAAGATCTCTGATCTGATCTCGAGCCTCTCTTTGCAGCCAGGCAAAAATTTCCTTGAGCTTTTCTTGCACTTCCTCTGACAAGGCTTGAGGCCCTCCTTCCCTTGTATCAGCAGTTGGATTATTCCCCATTGATGGGTTTGATGATGATGGAGCCTGATCCTGAAAGAAGAACATTGCCGAGTCAGGGGTGTTGGGAAATAAAAGATAACAGGGTTAAGTGCAAAGGTTTACCTCATGCCTAACTTCCTGAACTGGAATAGGGTTTTGTTCAGCCACTGGTGAAGGAGGTGCTCGTGGCAAAGCTGAAGCTTCTGTGTGAGAGGGTGCTGATATAGTCTCTGGCAACTCTGAAGCTTCTGGCTGGAGAGGAGATGGATTTACCTCTCCTAAGGTTGGGGTTTCTGCCTGGCCAATAGGGGATTGAGCCCTTGAAGGACTCGCAGGCTCTGGTTGGATGGGAAAGTTCATTTCTGGCGAAGTTGGTATTTCTGTATGGGCAGGGGGTGATTGAGTCCCTGATGAAGATGAGATCTCTACTTGGGCAGGTGGCTCAGCCCTTGGTGGACTGGCATGTTGAGAGACAGGGACATCCACAAGTTGATCCACCATTGTTTCTTCTGCAAATACCAAATTAAAGGTAAATGCCAGTGATGGTCTTTGAGGAAGGAGTAATAAAGGTCATACCAGTGGATGTAGCATTGGCAGGTTCTGAAGCTGAGGATTGCTGAATTTTAGTCTGAAATCGCACAAGATGAGATTTATCAGAAAAGGGTAATCTTGTGATCAAGAGAGAAGAAATTTTACCTCAATAAGGACTTTCTTGATGGTTCTTCTCTTCTTGGCAGTTGGAGGTGCGATCAGAGACAGGCCTTGCCTCTTGCCAGTAATATCGGGATGAATTGGGTCTGTTGTAGCATACCTAGCCATCAGTTGAGCCAGGGTTGGTGATCTAAATCCCAATGCTGAAATTGGGCCTACTGCATTGTAAGCAATCTCCCTGGCTAAAGGGACAGGCACTGTGTTCTGTGGGTAAAAAATCAAGATCATGGTTAGAGGAAGAAGTGTCTGATTTGAGGAAAGGGATAATCATGTTACCTCTGAAGTTGGCTGAAAATCAGGAATCAGTTCTATGCAAAATAAGTGCACAGGCTCACTAAAGATATGGTCATGGAATTCTTGCCACCAGGAGTTGAAGGTGGGGTGAGCTACTGTTGTAGGTGTGAAGGGCCAGGTGTAAACAGTTGGACTGCATACATACTAAAAACCCTACTGGTTTGAGTAAGCTCTTTGATTTCCTCTCTGGGTTTGAGGAATTCATGCAAAAATAGTCTTGGGGGCATCTGGCCACATCCAAGTTGTCGAGTCATCATATTGGGCTGGTAGTATTCATAAGTGTTGTGGTTTAGCCTCCCTCCACTAAATTCAGCTGGCAGAATGCATGGATGGATGAGGACATTGAGGATTTCCAGAAATCTTCCATCTTGGTGTCCAGCTTCAAATGAGAACTCACAAGGGAGAGTTAAATTATCATTGTCCAAGTAAGGAAGCCAGAGAGGGTTGGGGAAGCCTTTGAAGAAGAGCTCAAAGAGCTGACTGACATTCTGATTAATGGGAACAGTTGAAGCAGCTTCTCCGTAGGTGTGACATCCTCTGGTAATCTGAGCTTCCCCTTCATGATAGTTGGATGAAGGAAAGAACCGGGTGTTGAGGTCAACACCAATGATCTGGTGCATGTGCAGTTGCAGCCACATCTGTACAAACCACCAAGGGCCATTGACACATGCTATCTTCTGGCTGGTGTATATTTGGGTGACAGTTTGATGAAGCATGTGGTATATACTGCCCAGGAGGTATTTTCCAAGGGGAAGGCGCTTACCACTAGCCTATTGTGTAGCCATTGCAATATGATTCAGAGTAGGCTCATTGGCTTTACCGCAGAAGATAAACCTGCACAGCCACATGTTCAGGAATGCCCTATATTCAACTTCACCAAGGGGGCCATCTTTCATATGATTCTGGATATAATTTTTATATTCGCTCCCTGGTTTCACTCCTGTTTGTCTTGTGGAACCTTTGAAATCCCAGGGGTGAACAGATCCTGAAATGTCAAGGCCGGTGATCATGTATACATCGGCCAGAGTTGGGGACATTGGGCCGTGACCAGAAAGGAAGGCGTTGACGCCATTTGACCAGAAGTGGCAAGCCGCTATCAAAAGGTCTTCGTTTTTGGGGGTCTCGGCCAAAGAAAGCTCCAAGCATTGAGCAATACGGAGGGTATCCCAGTTTTGGGTCCTGACACTTTTATCCACAAGAACTCTTTTGTACCAATTCTTCCAGCCCGCAATTGGGGGCAAGGGCCAGTTCTTGAAGGCGTCGTGCCACAGGGGAGGCTTAGTTAAAGCCGCTTTGAAGGGGATCCTTTGGGATTCAGCTGTGATGAATTCGCGAGGATCAGACACTCTCACGGGACCAAGGAAGTAGGACGTCGAATTGGCTTCAGTGCGAATCAAAAGCTCAGTGGAAAGCTCCTGAGGGAAGGCGGAGAAGAAATCTCAGGTAAAAATTGAAAAGCTAAGTGCCGAATGAAGTTTATGGTGGAGGAATTTACCTGAGCAGCTTGATTTTGACCCGCCATTGAGGATTTGAGCTCAGAAAAAGGTGATCTAGGGTTTGGATCTGGACGGAGACTCCGACGGATTGCGAAGAGAGAGAACGGGTGTTGAACGGATTCAATTTGAAGACGTTGGTGGCTGGAGTCAATTCCAGAATAAAATCACTTTTATCCCGTAATTGAAGGGGCATATGTTAACACCAAAATTTGGTAAGGTAAGGAGTCTGACTTGGGGGTCCAACTCGGTGAGGAATCCGTCCAGCGGAATGAAGGTTTCTTCAGATGAATTCAGCAGAAGAGTCCGCGGTCGGCAATTTTGCTTCCGTTCGGCAAGGGAACTGTTGCGCTGATTTTGCGGGATTGCATGGTGATGTGGCCCGAGCGGATGGGACGAATGGATGGATAAGCGATCGCACTTAGAGATAAATTAGGTATCGAATCCATTCGAGGTCATGCTTAACAAGGTATAAATATGGACCCTGAATGTATGTAACAGATATTAGAAACATTCTCAATACAAACCGTCTTTACGCCAAACCCTTGAGTCCCTTGTCGTGTCGTCGAGTTCTTCGAGAGGGTTCATCGATCCGTCGACCTCCGTGAGTACCGGCAACCTTGTATCATGTCTAGTATCATGCTGTGGATTTAGATCTGATGCAAGTAGTCTTGTTACCATGCTTAGTGTCATGCGGTAGATTCAAGCTTGGTTCAAGAGGGTTTCTTGTTAGGTCATGAGCCATGCGGTAGGCTAAGATCTAGCTTGAAGCTAGTTATCGGCTCTATTGAATTTTGGCAAGATTCAATAGATTCATTAAGTTACCTTGTTTGCTTTGAGTTTTCAATTTATGTTTAAATTCATGTAACACTCCTTTGCCCAATCTAGATGGGTTTGGATCGGTTCTATCTTTTTGATGATCCTTATGCAAATCGAGTTCGTACCCTTGGCTTAAATAGCACGTGGATCACATGTTTCCTGATAGCCGAAACCGAATCGATCTAGGTTGTCACGTGTTGCGGGTTCAAGCTTGCCAAATCTTGTATAAATCTTGAAAGAGCTGGGTATCATGCGGTAGATACAGGTTTTTGGGTTGTTTTGGAGCTAGTCATCCGGTGGATTAGATTTCAATCCAATCTGATAGATTAATCTTGTTTGGTAATGTTCGTTCCTTCTTCATGGACCCCGATTCATTGCTCACCGTATTCGGTTATGCTTTCATGAGTAAAACGTGTTCATAATTTATGCTTTAAATATTGTATGCTTTTAGCTTTCCATATTTAGATTGTGTCATGCGGTGGATAGATCTATTTGTGGACGGTGGTATGATTTTAAACAAGTTGTATCATGCGGTGGATAGATTTGTTTGGTATCATGCCTGACGGGTTTTAAAGTACCTAGACATGCGGTAGACTAGTGCTTTGGACCTATGCATGCTTGTTTATTACATATTTATGATCATGCTTTTACTTCATTTATTGTTTAACGTTATTTACCGCGAGGATTGGTCCTGGCCTTGCGCACGTGCATCTTTATCCAAATAAAGACCGATCTATCGTCACGCTTACGTCATCTATTCGGCTATGTTACTTTTTGCACTTTAAAGCCCCGAATGGTTTCTAGTTTGCTGGCAGATAGCTCTTTATAGCTATATGTCATCTCACTTGGCTTTCTAGCCGTAAATATGGAACTGTCTGGTACCACCCGGCAAGTTCCAAGCTTTGGAATTTAACTACTTTGTCTTTTGTTAATTTTCAGGAAAAATTGACTGGCACGTCTTGTGATCTCTTCGCGTGTGAAGCTAGCTTGTTCGGCTTGCTGTGTGCTTGGCGTGAGGTGCAGATTTTACGTCAACAATTCCCAGAACTGGTGATTTTTGAAATTGGAGCCCAGGTCTGTGATGATGCGATGGGGTAGTCCGTAGCGATGCACAAGTTCATCCAAGAAGTCGAGTACTCTGTCGGCCTTGGGGCATGTGACCGGCTAGACCTCGATCCACTTGGTGAACTTGTCGATGGCCACCAAGACTTTGCTAAATCCACCTGGCGCAGTCGGGAGAGGCCCAATCATGTCGAGCCCCCAGCAAGCGAAGGGCCAGGTTGGTGGTATGGTGACTAGCTTGTAGGTCGGGACATGTTGTTTCTTGGCGAAGTATTGGCACCCTTGGCACCTTCTGACGAGTTCTTCAGCATCGCCCAGAGCTGTGGGCCAGTAGAAAGCTCATCGGAAAGCCTTGCTGACCAGCGTGCGTGAGGACGCGTGGTTGCCGCAGACGCCTTTATGGATCTTCTTCAGGATGCTCTTGCCTTCTTCTCGGGGGACGCACTTCATGAGTACTCCGGAAGATGCGCCCCGCCTGTAGAGCTTGTATCCAACTAGGACGTAGGACTTGGCGTGGCGGATGAGTTGCTCGGCCAAGTTCTTGTCTGAGGGAACCTTCTGCTCACGGATGTAGTCGATAAAGGGTTGCCGCCAGTCCACGTCTATCATCATGACCTCCTGGCCAGCTGGGGGATGTGCTGGATCAGTGGTTGGTGGCGCTGGCTCCGGGATGGATGGCGTGTGAAGCTCGTGGATGAAGACAACCGCTGGTACATGAGCGCGAGTAGAGCCAAGCTTCGACAGGACGTCCGCTGCAACATTGTTGTCACGGACGACGTGATGGAACTCAAGACCATAGAACTTGTTCTCGAGCTTGCGGACTTCTAGGCAGTAGGCGTCCATGTTCTCCTTGTTGCGGTCCCAGGACTTGTTGACTTGGTTGATGACCACTACGGAGTCGCCGTAGACTAGTAGTCGCTTGATGCCCAATGAAGCTGCGAGGCGGAGCCCGTGTAGTAGAGCTTCGTACTCGGCTTCGTTGTTTGAGACCTTCCAGAAGATCTACAGGACGTACTTGAGTTGTTCACTCGTTGGGGAAATCAGAAGTACCCCTGCACCTGCGCCTTCAAGCTTGAGCGAGTCGTCGAAGTACATCACCCAATGCTCGGGGCGCTCAGTTGGGTGGGTAGCTGATTTTCCCGCCACTCTGCCATGAAGTCGACTAGTGCCTGCGACTTGATGGCTGTTCGTGGCTTGAAGTCGATGTTGAGGGTGCCGAGTTCGACTGCCCACTTCGAGATCCTTCCAGTAGCATCTTGGTTCTGCAAGATGTCGCCGAGCGGGTAGTCGGTGACGACGGAGATCGAGTACTCCTGGAAGTAGTGTGGTAACTTTTGCGAGGTGATGAGAACTGCGTACAGTAGCTTCTGTACTGGTTCATAGCGTGCCTTAGATTGCTACAGGACCTCGCTGACGAAGTAGACTGGTCGGTGGACTGGGTAGGCGTGGCCGTCTTCCTGTCGCTCAAAGACGATGGCAGTACTGACCAAGTGAATAGTCGCAGCGAGGTAGAGCAGTACCTGCTCCTTTTTGCGAGGAGCCGTGAGGACTGGTGGCTTGGATAAGAAATCCTTGAGTTGAGAAAGGGCTTGGTCTGCCTCTCGAGTCCACGCGAACTTCTCTTGATGCTTGAGTAATTTGAAGAAGGGGAGCCCCCGTTCTCCAAGCTTCGAGATGAATCTGTTCAGGGCCGCCATGCACCCGGTAAGCTTCTGCACGTCTTTGATGCACGTGGGAGCTTTCATGCTGGTGATGGTGGAGATCTTCTCGGGATTGGCTTCGATGCCGCGATGGCTGATGATGAAGCCGAGTAGTTTGCCCGACGGTATGCCGAAGACGCACTTGTTTGGGTTGAGCTTCCAACGGTACTCTCGCAAGGATGCGAAAGTTTCTTCAAGATCGGCGATGAGCATGTCGGAATTTCTGGTCTTGACGACCACGTCATCCACGTAGGATTCGACGTTCCTGTTGAGCTGCCTCTTGAAACAGGACTGGATAGCTCGCTGGTAGGTAGCGCCGGCGTTCTTCAACCCGAAGGACATGGTCGTGTAGCAGTACGTGCCAAAAGGGGTGATGAGCGCGGTCTTCTCCTGGTCTTGTTCCTTGATTGCGATCTGTTGGTACCCGGAGTA